>CM077878.1:93862760-95112760 GCA_039720435.1 Amazona ochrocephala
AAAGTACTTAACAGTAATTACCCAAAATTATGCCAACACGTAAGAGATGTGATCAGAAACCACTTGTCCAGAAAAGCCATGGAGTATTTCACCCTTCGTCCCACTTGGGAGATTACTGTACACTGACATGAGGACAACTCTGGAAGTTTTCTGTTACCACTGTGACACTCACTTTCTGGATCTCCAAAATCTACTATGAAAGGGATAATTCTATCAACAGACTGCAACAGAAGGAAACCCAGAGTTTTCTCAAAGCTGTTGGAAGCAGCAGTTGTGAGCATCAGCTGGGGTGAAAATCTGCATGCCTGCTTAGACCTCCTGTCACTGTCTCCTCTCTTATGTTGTATCCCTTCGGCTTAAAATAAAGGCAAGCAGTTGAAACAGGTGAATCAAACTGTTTTCTAGTGCTGCTGGCAGGCTTTCACAAAAAGCAAGCAGAAAACTTTGGTCTTAACGTGATCCTAGTAAAACTTTGTCCAATGCAGAAAAGACTAAACAATGTAATATTAAAAGACATGCATAATTGCACACACATTTACATACCTAATGTAGAATCCTGACAAATCGCTTCTAAACAGCCCAGACAATTTCAGCAACTAAATAGTATTATTATGCAGTTAAACAGCCTCTTAGACACATTCATGCAATTAATAAAGAGTTGCTCAAGCAGGTTTCGTCTCTTAAAGAAAAAGACTGTAGCAGCTCCACAAAAGATATTCACCTTAGCCCAATTGCCTCCAGTTCTATTGGAAATAACATGCTCCCAAGTGTCACATGCTCAGATCTGTAACATTTTCTTTTTCCTATGGCTATTGCTCATGCTTTTGCCATTGCAGCTCCTAAACAAATATTCCATGCAACTTTTTCAGCTTCTGCAGTGAATGTCCTTGACAAAACAGAAGGAAAATTAATTGTGACTTGGCAGGGAAAGCATCATGGAAAATTTGCAGGAATGACTGCTTCAGTCTGGACCATTTTGGTTTTTGTTTCGGTTTGTTGGTAGGTTTTTTTCTGTAAGATGACCGTATACAAACTGATGGGCACTTAAATCAGCCCCATGGCCAAGCCTAAGTAATAATCACAGCACCAATAAGGCCTTTCCCCTGAAAAATCTCTTTCTCTCAATTGCAGTGTTCTTTTCCAAGCTCCATTTATAAAAAAAAAAACAGGCAGGTCAGAATACAATTGCAATGCTGAAAGTCAAAACAAACATGGCCACTTTCATATAATTTGTCTCCTGTCAGTTCATATTTCTTTGTCTGGCTTTTGACTGTTAGACCCCCCCCCCCCCCCTTAGGTTATTAAATATCTAGGAGGGTTCAAAATTCAGCATATCTGAATTATAGAAGCTTCTAGAAGGTGGTGGCTGAGCTTTCTTCTTGTGGGAAAAGAACATGTATTCCCAATTTTAGAAAGCATATCTTGGTGAGGTGGGGGTCATATGACCAAACACAAAAAGTATTGTGATGAAGAAAAAGCAAAATCTCCTCAGCATACCATGTGCATCGGGCTTTTTAGTCCTTTCACGGCAACAAGTGAAACACTAGATTGTTCCTACTTTTATGCTCAATTAATGGAAAATTATACAAGACTTGCTTTACTCTATCTACCAATAATATGCTTAAAGAACTTGACCCATGCTATCATACAAGGGATTTAAAAACAACACAGTAAGTGCCTGAATTTTTATACAAATCCCCTTCACTATGCCATTCCTGATTAAAGAGCTTTATGAATGAAAAAACAGGTACCTTCCTCCCTCAGGTGTCTGGTGGGTATATGTTCTTCCTAACTGCAGAATTAGGTAGGCATATTAACTATGACCAGCTGGTTAATTTCATGCTTTGAGAATATGCTTGCCTAATTTTTAAAACCAACTTCAAACTGCTTTTATTATTTTTAAGTTATGGAAATCCAAATGAAACTTTTTCATATTAATCACTTCTGCTTAAATGAGATCACTGCAATCACCCAAACCCCTTTCTGAAACGAAAGTCTTCTCTGCCCACAAGAAAATTTTTCTGAAATGTACTATTTCCTGAATCTACACAAGTAGCTTGACAAAAAAAAAGTTGTTTTCATGCATAACTGAAGTAATTTTGAAGTGTAATTCTGTCCTATGCTCACCAGGGTGTGCATAAATGGATTCCTTTAGGTCTGGAGGCGACAACTGTCACGTACGTAGAGGAACAGAATCACAGAGCAACTGAGATTGAAAGGGGCCCCTGGAAATCTTTCAGCCTAAAATCCCTGTGCAAAGCAGGGCCAGCTACAGCAGGCTTTGAAAACCCCTACTTCTACAGACTTCACATCCTCTCTGGGCAACCTGCTCCACTGTTTGATCATTCTTACAGTGAAAAAGATCTTACAAATGTAAAAACCAAGAAAAGCCATCAGATAAGCACAAAATGAGACTGAAAGGCAGCACCAGTTTGGATACAGAATACACACTGACAGAAGTCATGGAAACGGGAAAACCTTAATTAAGATTCACTGTTCTTCAACCCACTGCTCAAGGATCACACCAGAGTGTACTGTCTCTGTCATTTTGAAAGCTGGAGAGCTCTCCTGCTTTAGAAAAACCACCAGCTGCTCAAAAGCCATACATACAGAACAGCTAATCCAAGTCAAGCATGGCTCAGTTTGGCACTTACTGATCATGCCTGGTGTCAGGAATGCTTCGGTCCATTCGCAGTTTGTCACTTTCCACCTGATTGAACTTATTGCGAGCATATGGATCCTGACCAGATCGCACCACGGTAGCGCCAACATAAGCATCTTGATCAAAGTCCTGCCACCGAACTTTTCCTACGATAAAAAAAAAAAAAACACAGGAAAATAGCCAATTTAATCTCCTCAATTTAAAGAACAGCATTTGGCAATCCAAACATAACTGATGAAACAATTGGTTTTTAATTTTCCAACAATGCAATTAAACCTCAGTTAACAGCATAACATCAACAGTCACTTTTGCATATTAAATTCCTCTAGAACATCCTGCAAAGAAATATAAAATTAAACAATTTTACAGATCTCAGTTTATACAAATAATCACCAGACTATGCTCATCTTGTCTGTTTTAGGGGTTTTGTTTTGGTTTAGTTTTTCTTGGTTTTTAACTCCAACTATGACAATATCCATTAAAAAAAAAAAAACAACCTCCACATAGACATGCGTTAACATGGCAGATGATCTGGCTATAAAGTTATCCAAGAAACAGTTAAATTTTTAACATTCAATCCAGACTTCAAAGACATTATAATTTAATTTACTGTCTCATTACATCAGTAAAAACAGTTATAATCAAACCATTTGAGGAACAGGCCTTTTACAAGTACAAGACAACACTAATCTCAAAAACAGGATTTCATGCTGGCAGAGCAAAATATAGCTCTTAAGGTATGTCTTATTGAGATATAACTGGAATCACCTTTACAATCAGAAATGATTCACAAATTAATCCCTCTTTATCAAGGGCATTATTATGTGACTGGTTGTGGCACTAGCACAGAGTGGCAGATTAACATCCAGCCACCAGGAATGAAATTTCAGGATGTCAACCACTTTCAGGTATAAAACAACAGTATGGTATTTACCGAGTGTCTTAAAACTATCAGTTCTTGCCACCATTTGAATGCTTACTTTTTTGTCTATTGACAGCCGAATCTGTGATACCTACAGCAAATGTATACCTTTAACTCAAAATCAGATCTGAAGTTCCAGTACAACACAGGCATTCTGGTTTCAACAAGGATGTGCATGAGAATCTCCTGCATACATCTTGTGATGAACACAATATGCCATTGGAAAAAAAAAGAAAAAAAACAATGATACAAAGCAAAAGCTGCCTTTTTGGATCACTTTTTATTACAGAGGAGAGGAGTCAATATTCATTGCTTTCATAACCAACACATAGAATTTTTGAGGTACTTTAAGTTCAGTAAGTAGCAGGTTGCAGAGATGTCACTCTATCCAAACTCAGCTTTTAGCCAAATATTATAGCTCAGGCATATCCTAAACTGATATGCCTAGGGGGAATATACTCTAATAGCTATTAACAAGAGGTTGCTCAGATGCTTCAAGATTTACCTTTGCTCCATCTCTCACTCTGCTAGGTATGAAAACTAAGGCAGGCCTCTTTTACAGCTTCCTATCCATAAGCCATGCCTCAACTATGGCATATTAACTCCTGCTAGAAGACTCTGATACTGAAAGAACAAACACTTTCCATCATTAAACAAAATAATTGTCTGTTGTTTAACCAGACAAATACAACCAACCTGACTGAAAATCCTCTATAATCTCAGGATCATTCAAGGAGCTCATCTACAAAAGCGACTTGGACTGGAATTTGAATTATCATCCTAAAGTTAACCATGTACAGACACACAAGCCAGAATAAGAAAATAAAAAAAAAAAAAAAAAAAAAACCAAGCCAGACTGCAGAACATTCAATATATACTTGGTGAAGTAGCCCAGAAGGGAAAAGATAGGAAAAATACCTGGAGGGAGAAATACACATTTTCAAATTCCAGTTACTTTTCCAAAAAGGAAGCTTTAAAGTTGCTGTTGGTAGCCCACAGATTGACAAGTTTTTCTCAGCCTTTCAAGTTCTTTCTTCAAAATATTTCCAGGAACTTAATTTGAAAACAAGTTTATACCCCAGCCAGCTACCACACTACAAATGACCAGATACAGTTATTTACAAAAACGACACCAAAATTCACTTGCAACAAAATGATACAAAATGCAAGCATGGCTTGATTCAGAAAACTGGAAGAAACAGATCACAAGATCATCTCCCCACATAACTCTCACGTAGCATTTCCAAAGCTTTACAAACTCCTTGGTAACTAAACTACATTATCACCCTTGCTTTCAATTTGTAATGTAGCTTCAACATGGAACATATGTTGAATATTTTTTTTAAATACAAGACGTGTCATGTCCCTGCTTTTCTGGTCCAAAAATAAAGATTTTTAGTGCATTTTACAAAATATAATCCGCACTTTAAATGCATTTATGTAGACTTTCAACTTTCAAACTCTTCAACTTCCTATGGAGTTTAACACTATGCCTGCTGCCACCCCCATCCACTCCTCCAGTTGCCTTCCATCCAGTGGAAAGAGTAGCTAAAACACAAGAGATCATAAAGGCATCACATTAGCGATAAAGGGTGATGCTGCTGCAAGCATTTTTCTTAAACAGGTTGTGCTCTTTCTGAACTACAACACATGATTTGGGTTGCCCACATGGTTACAAGTGCTAACGGCTCAAGTTAAGTGCTGGAAAATGAAAGGCTGATCCATAGCTAAGTATACTGTCCAGCCTTACTTTTGCTGAAAGGCTTGCCGTCCTGACAATTTATCAACTATTTTGAAGTTAAAAGTGGTTTAAAGAACCTTTTCCAATAACAGGTACTGCTTTTGTTGTATACTTCCCTGGGGTACACAAACAGGAGCACATCTGATTTAATTTCTTCTGGGGAGTTAGCTGGCTCTGTGGCTTCCTGAGTTTCAATGACTTCATCAGGTGGAATAAGTATCAGAAAACCCTACCACATTATTTCAAACTTAAACAAGTTCGCAACTTTAAATTCGAGCAAATATGTGTCTACATGCATTGTACTGAGACCTAACAAGACAATGAATGTATCTTTTAAGCTCAACAGGGTATGCTGCAGTGTTAAACTTGGTTTTGACAAGTGCTTATTTGACAGACTGTTCTGAGTCTGAGAAGCTAAGTATTAAAAAAAGAGAGGTGAAATCCAGTGAAGTTTTTTGAAACTTTTTTGTCCCAGGTATTTCCCAACTCTGAAATCTTGGAGAAGGCCATCAACAAAAATAGTGCAATTCACTGCTACTACTTTAAACAATAAGCTGGTTTATTTCAAACAGGAAGCATATCTTGAGGGGGTTTTTTTCCCTGTAATAAATAGCTGTATTTTATTCCATTCCAGTTTCCATCCAAGTAGAGCTCGATATAAATCATTTAAATGCATTGTTTACCATTTTCCAAGACTTCAAAACCAGCAAATGCAACACTAGTCCAGAAAGCATAGAGTAAGCCGTAGAAGAAAGGAGACTACTTCATATGGCTAAGTTTACCAAAAAGCAGTGACAGCCTACAGATTATAAGAGCAAGTGAATTTGGCTTCTGGAGCCAGGAATGAGACAAAGCCTCATCCTGGCTCCAGGAGAAAGCCCTGTCAACAATGTGCAATATGAATCAGATCTCTTAGGGAAAAGATAGATAACAGAAAGAGCAACTCAAAGTGACACAGAAGAGAAAAATAAAAGCGCAGCAGGTAAATCTTCATGCAGTCAAGCAGCAGGCAACAAAGAGTAGGAATAGATGGACACAAAATCCCCTAAATAGCTTGCACTCCTCTTACTCAATACAGCTTAAAAGCAGTAGGATACTCACTATAAATAAGATTAATTTGCTTTATACGCATTAAGAGATTCCAGATGCTTACTAAATAACAAAAAGAGCTGTTAAATTAAACTGCTGAAACTCCTGTCATTACAGAGAACTGGTCATACAGTTTTGCTTCAGTTATCCATGCAGACAATCCAGGGTCAGTCTTTCTAACTACAAAAGCTAACATGACTATTTTCACAAACCAGTAGACTTCTGCAGAGAGTCACCAAATGACAAAGAATAGATACACTCAGATGTACAGAAGGTAAAAAACCCAATAGTTCAATTTTTATATAAAGCCATTTTAAACATAATAAACAGTCCCTTAAATCTGAGGAGTTCTGAAGACACCAACCTACATAACACCAAAATCTAAACTACAAGTCTCCTCACCTCAGTGGAAAAAGCAAGAAAGTTTTGAACTAAAGCCCTGCTAAAATTTGATCATTTAGCTTTAAAACAAAAGAAAAAGTGCAATGAACCTACGGAAATATGAATTCTAAGCTCTGTCACCATAAGGATTCGGAAGTTTGCCTACATGAATTGAAAATAATCAAAATAGTGATTGGAGTGCATAATTCTGCCCATGTAGCCTTTGATGTTTGAGACTCATCCTACTTTGCCGTAATGATTCTCTTGCCTGTTAAATCAAGCCATAAGAGATTACTAATCAACAGATGAAATGAAAAGCACTGCCCTGCTCCACTTCTTATTTCTTAATTTTACTACTTAAATTTTACACTTAATTTTACTTCTAGCTTTAACGCTTCAGCTTCTGAATCATTCCCTTTCAGTCTGTGACCCTTTCTACTTCTTTTAATACTTGAATGGTTACTTAGGGCCAACTGGGAAAGGAAAGTCTTACAGGAAATGTATAGAGTTTGGCCAGGAATATATAAACATTAAAAAAGAGGAAGTAAGAACAGTAGCTGGAAGGTGCAAAATTGGCTGACCTATAATCCCAGTAATAACTTTGCAGAGAGTTCTGTTAAGGGAAAAAAAAACACTTTAAAAGATCTTCCAGAAACCAAGTTGAATAAGCTAGGCTCTTCAGCTCTCTAGGATTTATTACCCAATTCATACACAAAGTTTTGCCAAAAAAGCATACATATATAACCAGAATCTTGTTTCCCCTCTCCAGAAAGCAGCTAAAACAAGGTAGGCCAAAGGCTACAGGAAAAGAGTCATGAATGTCAAACAGCTTATTCTGTACCAGGAATCCAAGACTGTAAAACAAAAATCATACCTCACATATTATTGTGGATGGAAGTTTCCAGCTGCCTAAAGGAAAGTTTACCTTGGTTAGTTCTCTCTTCAAGACCTATGATATCATATTTCAAATGTTTGGCTAAGATAAACTTGTAAGCCAAACATTAGGATTAACCAAAGAAGAGTAAAACATGTTGTGAAGCTATCTGATCATAAGTTGCCCTCTTTGTATGGTAAACTTACTTTTCAGGACAGTGTAAAACATTCAAATCCATTTTACTATTTCTGTTTTTCTCACTATGTCAATTGTAGCTACATATTAAATCTCATTGATGCAAACAGTTAAACAGCAAAAGCTTATGGAAGCAGTCCCAAGAAATGAAGATTCCTTAACGCTTGATTTTCCTAGCTCATCCTCAAGGCATACAACAATTTCACTCAAAACAAAAAACACGCTGCTCTTATTTGCCAGCACATGACAGATAATGAGCAAGTAAGAGAAAAATCAGGTACATCATCATCACACTCAGGAAAACCCACCCCATCAAAAGCTAGACAAAACTAAAAGTATGAACCTTGGCTGACTCTTCAGTCAGAAGCACAGTCCCAAGGCAACTTGTCTGTTGCCTGCCAGCACTGACCATCAAGAGAAATCGACTACTTTTGCACCCAGGGCTTTTACATCACCTCAAGCCTATGGTAGGACACTACAAATGTACTTGCAAAAAGTCATATTCTCTATGGTTTTAAACCCAAAGGAACAGTGAAGCAGGTAAAATGTAAAGAAGCTGAAGCTTTAAGAATACAGTAGCACATACTGCTAAAATAATCCTAGTACTTCCAAACTACTAAGAATGACTACAATCAGAACAACTGCTGTGTTTTATGGCTTTCAATAATAAATGTTTTATTGCTGTAGATCTTTCATAACAAATGTTACTGCAATACCTGGAGGTAGCGTCTCCACACTTTGTGCTTTGTCTTCCCCATCACTGCCACGCACGTCTTTCCTTTTTGGGTCGATATCATTTGGGTCCTCCTGAAAAAAGTACATAATCTTTAAAATAATCTCCTTAATTGATCTAATTTTGTGTTTTCAAAGCAAACAGCAATAACTAAGTTTTGTCACATGAAGTGGTCCAAGAGAGCTAACTTTGGATTTTAAGAGAAAGGATTACTACTTCCATTCATTGAAAAACGTAAAAAAATCAGACCAAATGTTTAACACAGATTCTGCATTAAATTTATGTAGCAATTCTTTTTTGGGAAAAAAGGAACGTTTAAAGAAGGAAATCTATCAGGAAAGATGGAATTTTCTTTCCAAATGAATAAATGAATAAACCAGAAACATTCAAGTGAGCAACACAGGCAAAAAGATTAAACCCAAAGCCTGAAGAAAGCCTTAAGCAAGGAACAGCCCTTTTTCTCTCAGACAGAAAAGTCAGGTTATCTAGCAGTCATATGTAGAGCGGCAGCCTTACTATTAAGGAAACACTTCCAACAGATCTTCAAGTTGCTATTTTCATGTGTTCATTTCTGGGCTTCATGGGCAACTCCTATGGAGTTGTAAATCCAGCAATATTGATAATATCCATTTAGAGAGGAGGAAAAAAATCCATCTTCCCCCTCTTCCTATTTCCAACATTTATTCTGAATCTGTAAATCTCATTTTCCTTTCAAGAGAAAGGAAAAAAAAAAAAAAACAAAAAAAACAACACACACTCTGGTATGCTCGTTACCACAAAAATACAAGATGTCAAGCTGGAATTCTCCCATAATAGATTTGGAAGAAGCAGAGAAGAGAGTATTTATAAGAAGGTAATTAGCAACTGTATGCCGATTTGCACACTACACTTAGCCAACTGATTCAAGTGCCATCAGCTTCTGTTGCTTTTACATATTTGCCAAAGGAAATTCTGTTTCCTTTTCTATATCTGCACTGAAGAAGAACCAATTATAATACCAGTTTTATTTGCACAACCCTGCTAAAGACATCCGTACTACAATCAGGTATGAAGATACAATACTATACCTATATTAATAAGTAAGTGCACCTAAAAACATTAGCAGGCAACAAAGCCTAGCAGTGCAGAACAGTTTGTATTTCTTCTAGGAAACCGTCATAGCCTCCACAACAGGGTGATGGTATACAAAGTGCACACTGTAAACTGTATTTGCCATCCCAGTTCCTAAGCCTCATCTGGGAATACCTTGTGTAGAACAGTAAATAGCTGGAACAGGCCAAACTTACCTTGGGGAACATTTCAACCATAAATTATATCATTTCAGCATGTCCCCAGGTATGCCTGAATTTTCCAACATAAATTCAGCTTAAGTGTCTACATTAACTAGGCACCAATATTTGGAAGTATGTTGGAAAAAAGGCATCAGATTTCCAAAATACTGTAATGCAAAACTGAATACTGCTTTTTTGTTATTGTTCATCATTTTCAGATTAAAAAAGCCATCCAAATACTAAATCAGTTAAAAAATGAAATGCTAGAAATGCCTGGTTTTCATATCACCCTGCATCAAGGACACTAGAGAGAAGGAATTTGTTTGTCTAGGTTCTTGTACTACCTTTCACCAGGTTGGTACATGCCTTGAGCCACTGCTTGTGAAGGTCAATAACTTTACTTCCAGATTTAAAACAACAGCAACAAGGAAAACCAAAACACCTACCAAAAAACACACAAGTACATTTCAAGAAAATTATCATGGCTCATGCTAGTGAGGGAATCTGTCTGCCACTGTGCATGGAGTTTCACCAGCACACTGAAACAGAAGCTTTCCATGGTTCTAGAAAATCGTATTTTACTAATTATTTGGCTTTGTGCATCATATTAAAGATAGCAACATTATGGAAACACTTAAGAATCAACTGTAGCTGGAAGAAAAACCTTCCCAATAAGACGGCCACATTTTGCAAATTTCCACAAAGTCCTTCATTATCCCAAATTACTGCAACGAGCGTAAAAAATACCTACATAAGTTGAAAAATAAATGCAAAACATCTATTAAGCAATGCAAAAAGAAAAATTGTAACGATTTCTCCTTTACTTAAAGAAAAAATACTGAGTGCTTCCTCATTCTCTCCCTCCCTTTAAGGCTTCAGAGGAAAACTCCCTTTCCATTAATCCTTTTAGATGAGGAACATGCACTATTAAGCATAATTATTTGTCACACAGAATCGCAGAATCACAGAATAGTAAGGGCTGGAAAGGACCTCAAGATCATCGAGTTCCAACCCCCCTGACAGGGGCAGGGACACCTCCCACTAAACCATGCCATCCAAGGCTATGTCCAACCCCACCTTGAACGTCGCCAGGGATGAAGCATTCACAACTTCCCTGGGCAATCCATTCCAGGGCCTCACCACCCTCACAGTAAAGAATTTCTTCCTCAGATCCAATCTAAACCTCCCCTGTTTAAGTTTAAACCCATTACCCCTTGTCCTCTCACCACAGTCCCTAATGGAGAGTCCCTCCCCAGCATCCCTATAGGCCCCCTTCAGGTATTGGAAGGCTGCTATGAGGTCTCCACGCAGCCTTCTCTTCTCCAGGCTGAACAGCCCCAACTTTCTCAGCCTATCTTCATACGAGAGGTGCTCCAGTCCCCTGATCATCCTCGTGGCCCTCCTCTGCACTTGTTCTAACACTTCCATGTCCTTTTTATGTTGAGGACACCAGAACTGCACACAATACTCCAAGTGAGGTCTCACGAGAGCAGAGTAGAGGGGCAGGATCACCTCCCTCGACCTGCTGGTCACACTCCTTTTGATGCAGCCCAGGATACGGTTGGCCTTCTGGGCTGCAAGCGCACACTGCCGGCTCATGTTCATTTTTTCATCAACCCACACCCCCAAGTCCTTCTCTGCAGGGCTGCTCTGAATCTCTTCTTCGCCCAACCTGTAGCTGTGCCTGGCATTGCTCCGACCCAGGTGGAGGACTTTGCATTTAGCATGGTTGAACTTCATCAGGTTGGCATCAGCCCACCTCACAAGCATGTCAAGGTCCCTCTGCATGGCATTCCTTCCCTCCAATGTATCAACCGAACCACACAGCTTGATGTCATCGGCAAACTTGCTGAGGGCGCACTCAATCCCACTGTCCATGTCACCCACAAAGATGTTGAACAAGACCGGTCCCAACACTGATCCCTGGGGGACACCACTCGTTACCGGTCTCCAGCTGGACACTGAGCCACTGAGCACTACTCTTTGCGTGCGGCCATCCAGCCAGTTCTTTATCCACCGAGTGGTCCACCTATCAAATTGATGTCTCTCCAACTTAGAGACAAGGATGTCGCATGGGACAGTGTCAAAGACTTTACACAAGTCCAGGTAGATGACATCAACCGCTCTGCCCCTGTCCATCAGTTCCGTAGCCCCTTCATAGAAGGCCAGCAGATTGGTCAGGCAGGATTTCCCCTTAGTGAAGCCATGCTGGCTGGCACCAAGCACCTTGTTGGTTTTCATGTGCCTTAGCATGCCTTCCAGGAGAATCCGCTCCAAGATTTTGCCAGGCACAGAGGTGAGACTGACTGGTCTGTAATTCCCTGGGTCATCCATTTTTCCCTTCTTAAAAATGGGGGTTATATTTCCCTTTTTCCAGTCATCGGGAACTTCACCTGACTGCCATGATTTTTCAAATTCTTTCACCTTGGGGTTTGTTGTTTGTTTGTTTAAAAAAACCACAAACAAAACACAATTACCAAAGGTGAACTTCAGATCTTACAGCTAAATGCCGTTTTGTATGGCTTTTAGGAAACAGCTTGGATACAGCCTTCAGACTTTCTGAGGTGAGCCAAGCCGCCAGGATGAAAGTTCCCACCTCAGATTGCTAAACGTTCAACTTGCCTCCCAGGACAACAGAATATAGGTTATTAACCTCAAACCTTTGTGCCCTAGACTAGGGGTTTGTGGTATTTTTCTTCCCCAAAAGAAGACTATTTTAATTATTTTTAAAATTGACTGCGTAACTAAAAGTGATGTTCTGTTGTAAGCACTAACTTTCATCTAGTAAAGCATTTGGGTCCATGTGGGAAAAGCATGCCTTTTATATACCATACCAATATGGTATATCCTTTTCAGAGAACTCAGGTGTACAAAAGAATAAAGCAGACATTAAAACCACAGACATACGTAGAGCCACTTTCTTTACATCTCTGACTTAATTGCTTCAGCATGTCAATTTGGTGCAATACACAAACGAATCACAGGGTCAAATGACATTCCCATGTTGTCATCATCATGGGACAGAGTTGCTTTTTCAGCTTGCTTGGAGTGAGAAAAAATCCCAACTTCTAATGTGATCTTAAGAAGCTGCTTGCATTTGATGAGTAATCTTCTTGGTATAAGATTAACAATGCTTGCACTGACAAAAGTCGGTCATACAAAAAGCTAAACTCAAGGCAAGATTGA
Organism: Amazona ochrocephala; assembly: GCA_039720435.1. NCBI lineage: Eukaryota > Metazoa > Chordata > Aves > Psittaciformes > Psittacidae > Amazona > Amazona ochrocephala. Next base: position 93,875,815 of record CM077878.1, read on the forward strand.
AAGCAACTGAAATCATTTAAGAGGAGGCACAGCTCTAATCAGGAGAACATAAGAGGCAGATTTAATGAATAAAAATTAAAAAAGAAAAGGCTAAAGCTTTTTTCTGTATTAAAATCCTATTAATACATTAATACTATTAGTAGTTAATACCTTAAAATGCTATTTTCCTAACATATTAAGAAAGCTGACAATATCAGGCTACGACCTAAATATGTAAATGCTGTAAATACACCTGGGCAAGTACTTTGAGCTTATGAAAATAAAAAAATGGTAGATGGCAAACTAGCAGAGACAGTAAGCAAACATTAGATACACATGGAATGCTACTAGAGTAATACATTTGCGCTCATTAATCATGCAGTTATTTTCTCATTCCAGGATACATACAGCAACATCAAATGAAGTACACACTAGCTACAGGGCACACGTTGCAGGGATTTGGCATACATTAATTTTACACATCATGTCACTGCTTCTCATTAATTCCTGATTCAGTACTAGATGACACGCAAAGAATCAAAACTGCAACTTTTCAACTCTATTCAGCTAGAAATCTTGCAGCAGTATTGTAATAATGTTTTATATGTACCAAATCTATCTAAACTAAATGCAATTTTTAAATTAGATTATCTAAATACCTTTGCTACTCCAAAACCTCAGAAGTTAGCGATGTATATTTACTTACCAAATCGCTAAAACATCCCCGCAAACTATAACCACAATTCAATAGGGTTATATTGAATAAATTTGGGGGGTTTAGGGTTTTCTTTGGCTTTTTTGTTAGGCTGATTAATCACTGAAGTGCAGCAACATTCCCTTTCAGGATATAATAAACTCTCTACGCCTCAGAAAGCCTACATCAGTTTACAAGCCTTGCTATTACCACTTTTCTTTCCCTGCTCAACTCACCCACTCAAGTAAGACTGTAGATGGAATTTGAGATATGACAAAGATGCAATATGAAAATCCAGTTTCGAGAACTAGACTTGAAAAATTCTTTCAGGAAATGATTAGTTACACATTTGCTGCTGCTCTGACTGGCGACAGGAAAGGAAGGATGAGGTAGTACAAATGTAAAGCAAGATTCAAACACATTTTTACAGCGTTTCTACACATCTACAACAAGACACGATCATATTCAACAAGAAATTTAAGACTAGTGCCAACTGAGTTTAGAAAGCAGTAATTACACACAGATGTACATTAGTGGATAATTTCATTACTGTTACTTAGCTCTTGCGGGCCATTTACCTTTCTGGTTTTGATTTATTTATTTGCATTGATTACTATATTCCTTACAAGCATTGCAAAGCAATTAGCATTTTGTCAATTGTTGTTCCATTTGTCACAGTAAAAGAGATATTAAACTGATCCAAGTCCCTAGGTATTGCTCCGATATAAAAAACACCTAAAACCACTACTGGTTTTTCTATTTCTGTCTTTCAATGCTTCCTTCTTTTAATTACAGTTTCAAGTATCACGGATTTGACATTTAACTGCAAAGTATTAGATCTCATTATGGCAGAGATTTCTATCCTACACTGACTTCTATCAACAAGAGAACAACTTAACAACATGTAACATCACTAGATATATTAAGATACGACATGCCTTACAAGTGGCAAGTCAACAGAGACTTCAGCAAAGCTCTTGTGGTTGGAAACATCTTAAATGGGAGCTGAGTGTGCCTCCAATGCTAGCTATTCCTCTCACAAACAACCCAGATGTTGAACAACATGCAACATTTGGGCAAAGGAGATGGTTGGGAGCTAGGACTGCACCACACGCTACCTGGACAGCTGTTCAACATCTCTTCCACGGAAAGATGAGAGCCAAATGAAAACATCTCACAAACTACCCAACAGAGCACTACCCAAAGGCTAAAGTTATCCACCTGTCCTAGACACACATCAAAACAACTGCTTTGTTCATCACCATGTACCAGCACAACTTTTCAAAGGAATTCATACAGAATACATGAAGTGGGGAATTACACTGAATAAAACCAAGGTCTACTTGCCTTGGCAGCATACAGTCAGATAGAATAACTGAAAAATGTGACTTCAAGGGACAAAATACATGCTAAGGCTTAATATCTGGTTTGGTACTTGCTTTTAAGATGTTGGCCAAGGGCCAACTGCAGACAGATTTTCTTCTACTGATGATTTTCTAAGAGGAAACTGAATATTGGCAGCATCTTCAAAGAGCATCATTTGATCCAGCTGGCCTAATACAAGGCTTTGCTGCATCATGCAGTACAGATCAGGCAAATCAGTTGATGATTTTGGAAGGAGTGCTCTCGCTGCAGATGACACTCCTTTCAGCAGTTCATATACTTCTGTTATGATCATGTACTTGGGCCAGAGACACAAAAGCACTTCGACATTATGTAGAGCAGCACTTGGCATTGCAACAGTTTTATGCCGGCTACAATTCAGGTCTCTAAACCAAGCACGAAGGCTCCTTAGAGCTTAGCTACCTAAGCAAAGGACTCAAAGCCGAGCTGTCAGACAACTGCCTAAGCCATAGTCACAACCAAAGCCCATTCTTCCTTGCTACTGCTGGTGGCACTGCCCCATTCCCCCCAAATTCAGTTTATAATCTTTAATTATGTCATGTTAGATGTTCGCAGAATAGCTAAGCAGCCTCTGAAGTGCCTGTTCCTCCTAACCCAGGAGACACTTCAGGAGAGGACAGGATCCAGCCTGTTGGCTTGCTTTCTGACCTAACGCTTACCCGCTGCCTTCCAAGAAGTCTTCAGAAACATAATTCCAAGTCTCTCTTGCTATAATGAATGAATCTAGCTTCCCTACATGCCAAGCAAGCATTCTAGCAACTTAATGTAATTACATTACAGGACACCCATGTCTTCCCTTGTCAGCAAATATGTTTTGTATGAAACAGAGATACAGAGTGCTCTGAAAATGCCTGAAATGCTGCTTCTTACAGGCAAGAGGAGCAGAAAATATCCCATAAACAAATGCTGACTTCCTTTGATTGCCTACTTGCTTAGCATTAGTAAAATAGACATTTCCAAGAACACCAAGAAGCAAAGCATAAATAAACAGAAAAAACACTGAAAATGTATGCACTTTGCAAGAACAGATTACCACTGTTAGACATACTGTCTAAAACTATTACAGCAAAGATCATTTAATTTTCATTCTTATTCCTTTACTCAGTGTAAGTAAAGTGCCGTCAAGAGTACATTCCTTTCATATGTTTGAATACTGCAGGGGGGAACTGACACACACATCCCTCATGCATACAAAAAGACTATTTCAAATTCTCAAAAAATGAGGGAGAAACTAATCAAGATCATATTTTCATACCTGCATATACAGGAAATATGCTTAGGTACACTCTCAGTGAATACACTTAAAACATTCTGAAATGCCAATTACTATAACCTGTAGTCTCCAGGCAAAATTAAATGCCTTAGTGACCAACATTCTCTGTAAATTTTATGTTTACTTAGGGCAAAATTCATATTTTAGAGCTTAGACACTGTACGAAGTACCAAAACAACTGTAAAACCTGACATTTTATAAACCCAGAATGGATTAGATAAAAATAAAGCTTTATCTGGAGTTTCTGGTATAGAATCATAGAATGGTTACCAATGCTCCTGCCATGGGCAGGGACCCCTCATACTAGACCAAGTCTCCCAAGGCTCTGTCCAACCTGGCCTTAAACACCACCAGGGATGGGGCATTTATCACTTCTTTGGGCAACCTGTTCCAGTACCTCACCACCCTCACAGTAAAGAACATCTTCCTTATATCTAACCTGAACTTCCCCTGTTTAAATTTTAACCCATTACCCCCTGTCCTAGCATCACAGTCCTTAATGAAGAGTCCCTCTTTCGTATCCTTGTAGGCCACCTTCAGATACTGGAAGGCTGCTATGAGGTCTCTTCTCCAGACTGAACAGCCCCAACTTTCTCAGCATGTCTCATACACCAGAAAGAACATGAAAGCAACAGAAATACTGCAGAGGAGCCACTAAAAGGCTTTGCTGTTTTGGGTTGGGCTTTTTTTTTTTTGTTCCCCAAGACTGTTCAATCCTCGTGGTTCATGTATAAGAGCGGATGGTGGGGGAGGAGAAACATTTAAGGGTACTAGGTCTGACAGAGCAGCAAACTCTCAGATGCACCAGTAACTTTGAAAGCAACAAATAAACATCTCTGAGCATGACAGCAGGGAGTCAGAAACAGTATCCAGTATTTTCTGTTGAATTTATCATGTCTAAAAAAAAAAAAAAAAAAAAAACAAAAACAAACAACTCACTTGTCTGAACTACATGCCACAAACTGTGAAAATAGAACATCACAAAACATATCCAATGATCATTCAAAATCAAGATAACATCTAAGTCTATTATCACTCAATTTTACTTCCCAAATGACTCAGATAAAATAAGCCATTTCTTTGAATAGTTTATTCATTTTTTTAAAAAAAAAATAATGTTCATAACAGTCTTCTATTCCAAAATCATTGTCAGTGCAGACACATAGTTCCATGATTTAACAGTAAGTGCACACTCAGCAGCAACGGTGTTTACGTTGCTCCTTCAGTTGCACTAGATTGGGAAAAAATCCAAGAATAAATTAATCATAAATCATCATCAATCAAAAGGAATGGAGTGATTTGATCTGTTATACGTATGCCAGGAAAAAAAATTTAACAGCAAAAACAAAGTCATGGAAACATCACAAAACTTTATCATTTGCAACTTGTTAAAGGCATCTTATTGGTATGTCTGCCTCCAGAGCGGCTTTTGTCATCATGTCTTACATGGGTTAAGAGCTGTTTGAGGTACATACTCAGGCAGCAGCATTAATTTTAGCATGCCTATCTGGTACCTACTGCTTTCCCACACTTCATCACATCTGCATAGAATATTTTTTAATTTTTTTTTATTATTATTTTAATTTACAAGTTTCTGGAATGAGAAAAGGCAGAAACAGGGCAACGGATCCCAAAAAAGTAAGGCATGGCTTGATTCACAAACAGTATCTGCCCACTGTGCTTCTTTCAAAGTCCATCCATAGCTCCTGTTTGAGAATTACTATGCGCATTCATTTCTTGCTTGAGCAGTTTCTAAGATGTATTAAGCTACTTGAATGTTCAGATTTCACAAGTACACAGGCTCCAATTCAGATCCAAGAGATACAGTTGGCCCATTAGTCATTCAAAAAATTAATGAGATTAGGCTAAACCCCTGCTTAGCAATCCCAGTTGATTTTACTTACAGCAGACGAAAGGTCCCATGGAGCAACTAGTTCAGCAAGAGGAAGAAACCAGAAGGACAATATAATCTTAAACTGCTGCAATGCTTTGCAAAGGAAGCATGTAGCTGGTGCTGCTTACCCTGACAAGTCATCTGCTCTAAAGGCCAGATGCTGCTGCTGAAAGAGGCTGTTCACACTTCACCACATCTCCATCCTGAGCTGCTGGACTGCCCCTACTTCTCCCCTTATAGACTGGTGGCAGATCAGGTGATCCCATTCATTTGGCTGACTTGACAGTAAGCTGGGGGGATGTATGGATGCATTATTTCACTGGTTGGGCTTTTTTTAAGCCACAAGATCAGCCACTAAATTATCCAATGTATCTGATGCAAGGGAAGTAGCAGCCAGGGTAGCAGGGGAAAAAAAGGGCTGAAACGGGTGTTCCCATTACAAGTAAAGGATTACAAGTTTAGTTACAACATTAAATCACCCGTCACTCAAAACCACTATATATTTTTTCTGCTTGAAAGAACACAATTACTCCAACAAATGCTCAGGCATGATTTAACGTCACCTCTTGTTAATTCTACAATATCAGAAGTGTCCAATGAATTAGCCTGCATTTCAAAGTCTTGTCCCTAATCCTCTTTGAATTTAACTCATCACTGCTTACTCTTAGCTATAAGACTGACTCTTTGAAGGAAAAAATAAACCTCTTCTACCACAGGGTATGGTGTGAAGGGGGGAAAGCAAAGAAAGCAAAAGGTATAGTGCCCTGGTTTAATATTTACTATTTTCTGGATGTCCAGGAAACTGGAGTTAAATAATTAAAAGTGAAGGACTGACTAAATAATCAGAACTCAACTTAAAATGTACACATCCAAAAAATTAAGTATACTGAACTATTCCAGTAGTCCAGGTATTTCCAGTTCTCCATCTACATACTTCTGAGGGCAGCAGTAGGCAATCCCTCAGCTGTAATTCAAGAACCAGCTGGTGCAGAAGGGAAAAACGAAAGCAAAAAAAAAACCCCATACCTTTACAAATATCTTGAAGCACAGAGAGCAGAAAGAGAAAGCCATTAGAACTAAACCTTTTTCAGCTTAATTTTGTTTTATTTAAGCCTACTAATGCAGCTGACATCAAAAGGATACATGTTTATCAGAAACACAATATAACTAAAGGCAAAACAGCTGTGATAGTTGTGTCTGCACTTTGTTAGTAAAGGGAACGAGGTGGCTACTAAAGAAAAACAAAATTCGAAATTGAATCCAAGAGAACAACCCTGGATGAGGAAAAGGGAAGAAAAAAGAAAAACCAGATGCAGTTAACAGGTTGAGCGTTCTGCTGGATCAGATCTGCAGGGTTATGATGCAATGAAGCAACACAACATTACACCATATTTTCTCAGCCCTAACAGAAGGTTACCGCAGGCATGTAAGGAAACAAAAGATAGCTTGAGAAAAGGGGATTAAAATTGCTGTGTCTTGGATCTTTTCCACAGCTTGAAAAAGTATCACTTTGTTCTGTAAGAAAACAATAAAAAAACAAAACGTGAGACTGACTTAAAATCCCTACCTTTTAAAAAGGGGGAAAAGGTTAATCTTCAGATTCAGAAAGCAGAGACACTGAAAAACAAGGGAATTATTTCCTTCTACCTCTGTTTAAGGGGGAAATCTTTGAACACAGATGGCATAAGTCCCAGAAATCTGAAAAAATACTAACTCCTCTAATTTAATAACCTTACAAAAAGCTTGCATTTGATAGATGACTTCTGCCTTCCATAACTCCCTGCATATTTTCTCTTCCATCCCTACATTAGGATTTATGGACAAGTCTCTGCAGGTCTGTGCGCATGACATAGTATCAGTATTTAGCATCAGTATTTCACTGCAGATTCTCACTTAAAAAAATAAATAAAAAGAAAAATCAAAATTAAAAATGCTGTCCACAACTATAAAGTTTCAGTACAATGGAAAAATTCTGACAGTAAATGGTATCTACTAATGCATTCAAACATTAAATGTTCCATAGTATGAAATTCACACAGGTAATTGCCAATAACATCTGCCAGTTTTGCCAGACCTAAACAACATCATTCATCTGAAATACTCTAAACTACTAAATCATAGACAATCCCATATTGAAACAAATGCTTATCATAAACCAGACAAGAAGTGTAAAAGGCAAACCCCTGCATACAAATACACTACGGAGATAAGGGACATACATACATCCTTCAAGCTGTCTGACAAATTTTAGTACTAAGATCTGTATCTGAAATAGGTAATGCAAATCTTTGTGTCTCTGCTCATTACAGAACAAAGCTATATAACACTCTACCTTTAAAAAAGCACCATTTTGCAATAGGCACCAACTGGAGGAGGGGAGGGAAGAAGCTTGCTTTTTTGTCTAAGGTTAATACCCAAACTAATGCTAATACAGGAAACCCATGTCACAGCACTCTATTAGTAGAATTTCAGACACACAGAGACGCACAGCTTCAAGGAGGGAAATTAGGCACTTCACCTTGCTGCTATGCATTCTGCTCCTAGCACACTCCTATCTCCTCCTCCAAATTGCACTTCATTAGTTTCCCTGCCCTTTTGTGAGAAAGTACATTCCTTCTTTTTGGGATCCTGTTCATTCAATCCTGAGCAAGGAAGATGAGCAAGTCTATGACCAAAGGCAGATGGGGAGACACAGATGGGAGCAGCAGCTTCATGCAAATAAATTTTATACCAAATACATAAAATTGAGCCTTTTAGATAGGATTTAGGTCCTGTGCGCAAAACTGTCAAGATTTCCACTGTGGACAAGATGTAGTTATGAAACCTAGGAGAATATAACCTTCAGTTGTAAAACAACGCTAAAAATATACAAACCTCCTCACAGGAAAACGAGTTTTCACAACTGAGAGGAAGATGTTTAGAAAGGACTGGGAAGTTTACTGAAGCATCCCAGAAATCCTGCACACTTGACAGCAGCAAGCTGGAAGGTGATTTCATACTATACAGGCACACTGGAGTTAACCTCATTCTAAAAAGAGGTGGAAAACCTCTTTCTGGATGTTAAAGCCTAGCAAGAAGAGGCTAAATCCTGCTCAAGTTATGGCCCATTCATCTGCAGTCCCTCAGAGGAGAGGTCACCAACTGTGCACCCTTTGTGGAGATCTCACACAGCCTCACAAAGAGCCCTTATCACAGAAACTGACCTCAGAGAAGGAAAGCCAGAATTAAAGGCTGAGCCAACCATGACAGCTAAACCAGGTGCAGCACAGAAAGCTTTTGTGCTGGTTCTCAAACCTACCAATAAGAAAAAGTCTAGCAGAATAAAAAGGCGTGTTCAGCTTCCTGCAAAATACATTGTCACATGGATTAGAAAAGTCCTTAAAGACGAAAGAGTAAGGACTACACGACACTCAGGAAACATAATGCACACCTATACAATAGAAGGCAACTCCAAATCTCAAATTAGCCCCAGTTAAGAAAATGGTTACCAGTTTGATGCTTGTACTGACCAGCAGGCTTAATATTGAGAAAGATCACTGTGCTGCTCCAAATACTTCAATTACTCTACATGAACATACTCATAATGTGGTGGTCAATCAAGCAAGATACAGTCAGGTAATGCAGCGAGTATCTAACACTGCAAATCGTTTTTAAAGAAAACACTACTCATGACAATAAAAAGGTCATTGATGCGATATTATTTCTTATTTCTCATCATAGAATCGTTAGGGCTGAAAAGGACCTTAAGATCATCTAGTTCCAACCCCCATGCCATGGGCAGGGACAACTCACACTAGACCATGTTACCCAAGGCTCTGTCTAACCCAGCCCTGAACACCACCAGCAATGGAGCATTCACAACTTCCCTGGGCAACCCATTCCAGGGCCTCACCACCCCCATAGTAAAGAATTTCCTCCTCATATCCAATGCAAACCTCCTGTGTTTAAGTTTGAACCCGTTACCCCTTGTCCTCTCACTACAGTTCCTAATGAAGAGTCCCTCCCCAGCACCCCTATAGGCCCCCTTCAGATACTGGATGGCTGCTATGAGGTCTCCACGCAGCCTTCTCTTCTCCAGGCTGAACAGCCCCAGCCCTCTCAGCCTATCTTCATACGGGAGGTGCTCCAGCCCTCTGATCATCCTCGTGGCCGTCCTTTGCACTTGTTCCAACAGTTCCATGTCCTTTTTATGTTGAGGACACCAGAACTGCACACAATACTCCAAGTGAGGTCTCACAAGTCATTTTTCATTTCATTTTCTGTAACAGTCAAACCAGTAGCACAACGACTGACAATGAAATAGCTGAAGTGGTGGCAAAGGAGAATTTTAGTATTGGTATTCCTCACAATATGATTCGAGACAGTGACATTTTCTTTCCTTTATTCATCTGAAAACACAGGGCTTATTTATGCTCTTGCATATGCTGCAGATGCAGTCCTCAGTTTTGCACAGCAGTAACACCACTCCACACCTGAAATCTGACTCATCTACTCTTTCCAGTTGTTATCTGACCGGAACATCATCTCTACAGGATAGCAACCTTCTTTCCAGCTACAAAAGGGATCACTGTCTTTAAATCTGTCTGACACTCCATTATGAAGTGCCACTGTGTTCACTAAATTTATCAGATATCTCACAAAAAAAAATATTTCAACACTGGACTGTGCAATCAGATTGCTACAGCTGTATTTTCCGCTTTTACTGACTGCAGACATTGTTTAATCTTTCTTTTATAGAGAATTTCATTTTACATAGAACTTCAAACAAGGTCATCCTTTACAAACGCATGTAACAGGTGTCCAGCCCCCACAGTTCAGACAACAGGGGAATGAAGGGAACAGGTAGTAACACAGTACACTCCATGTAGGTCTGAAGGCAGTTGGCTTTTTAAACTACTTCCTTCATCACTGTTCTTCCAAATCATCCATAATTCATCATCACAAGGAGGCATTTCAAGTGTCAAGCTTCATCAGCCAGTCTTTTCATTAAAAGGCTGAACAACAATATTTCCAAGAGCAACAGGTTATAGCTGTAGACTTCCAGTATCTCAAACCTGAAAGCTAGATCCTGTACTGCAAAACAACAATAAAGAAAAAAAAACCACACCCAAACCAAAACAACTGTTCCGGATATTTCTTTAGTCCTAGAACACTTTTTTTACACCTAAAAGATTCAGAGGAGAGAATAAGAAACAAATTGCTCACCAATCAGAGGGATTCAAACTACATGAGTCATAAGAGCTTAAGTACCCTCATCTTCCTAATGACTTGTTTTGGATAGTATGGATAAATAAACGATGTTTAGTCAACTGGCTTTGATTTTTAGATAAGTCACACTATCCAAAATTTAGAGCCACCAGATCTTAAAAAACCTACAAATTGCTCTAATTTCTTACCCCATCTGTTTGTAGTTTGGAAAAAAGCACCAAAATACTGAGCTGCAGCATACAAGTGAAACTAAGCTTCAGAGAGCTTGTATCTAGCACAGCCATACTTCCCATTTACACAGACTAATAATTTAAAAGCTATTTCTAGACTAGTGAGCAAATATGATCTGCCAAAATTCCTTGAGTCTACTCATACGGCCAGATTAATGGTTGAGCTACAGCCTAAATGCAGCTTTACCATCATTTTTAAGACTTCAGTAAGACTAGAATAGATAACAGAATAGAATTGATAACAGAACTATGCAAGCAGCAGTATTTATAAGCTAAGGCCATGAGAAATTAGGCTTTGTAACTGTAACCCACAAGGAGCTATACATATTTCAATTCTCAACACAGCCATTCCTTCAGGGAAATCATAACCTGCCCCGCCCGTATCTGCTACATTGTCTAATTTCAAAGACCTTGACAAAGATGAAATATTGAAGTTCATTTTTAACTGAACAACAGATTCAGAAGCTGGAGAAGGGAGAAGAGGAAGGAAGGAAAGGATAGGACAGTCCATCAAATGAGTCTGCTGGGTAGGAAGGAAGTCTAAAAAACAGTCACACACAGATTTAATGACTCCTAAAGAAAATGAAGAAAACCATCAGGACTACAAAGCAACAATCCAAAGCAAGCATTTCTTTGACACAATTCTTACTACTAGATACATATCTTTCAGGTAAAAGCAACTTTCAAAAGTTTATTATTAAAAACTTAGGCCCCTTGAAAACTCATGTATTTTGCATTTATAGGAAAATACAGGTAAAAATAGAGACATACATTAGGTCACCTGCTCTAAAACTGTGTGCTGTTTTGTTGATGGATATTATTCACATGTTCAGATTAAAGCTGAAAAAAAATGAAGTGCTAAAGAAAATTCTGAAAGATAAAATCCCCTAAACTTACACAAGCACTAAAAACAACATTCGCAAATAATTTGAAAGGGGAAAGGAGGGAGAAACACCTATTAACTTCTCCAGCTACTGGATGCTACTTTCCAGAAGCCAAGTATCCAGTATTTTTTGCCAACCCCAAGCAATATTGCTTGGTGCTTCCCACCTTCTTCCCCTTTTTCCTTTTCATTCCTGCACTCGCACTTCTCTGCTCTGAAAGGATGTATCAGACCTTCAAACCAGAGTTGACTTCTTTGATGCTCAGACTGATCAGGTGCCACTGAATCAAGCTGCAACACAAACAGGAGTAAGTTACAGCAGTGGTTTCTTACATCAGTTTTGAAAGCTGACAGCTCAACTTCCTCAATTTAACATCAAACCCTGTTCCACTCCTGTATTTCACAAGGATGTCCCCTTTCAATTTCTCCAAATGTTTTTGACTGTTGGCATTATAAAAAGGAGTTGCTTGCTGTCAGCATTAGGTGCATCTGAAAAACCCTGTATATTATGATTTGGGATGGTCAAACTTGGCCCTGAAACAATGCTAAACACGGTTGACATATTTTCTGCTACTGCTTCAAAGCTACACACCCAGCAACCACCAATTTTACAATTTCTCATGCTTTTGACTTCTTTGCCATCAGCACTTCAGGCAAAGCACTCAAAAAACTCCCACATTTTAGGTCACATAACTACTTGTTGCAATGTCACATATTTATAAATAATGCTGAGAGTATATAAAGGTAATCTCTAAGCTTTCTTATACAGGAAGAAATGCCCTGATTAAAGCAACTGAGCAAGAGCTTCACTTATAAGCATAAGAATATAAAAACTTGGTTTGGAATACTTGTGCAGAAAATTTTTGTTGGGTTTATTCCTGTATCAGCTGCTTTCATTACTACTAATGGAGTTCTCTTTTTTGGTTGGAGTTACTGAAAACAACAACTAGGCCATTGCCAATGATAAGCAAACTGTCAGATGTAAACAGAAACTCCGAGTTTTAAAATTATATTTACGTTTGTGAAAACCAATAGAATATTGAGTAATTGTTAAAATCCATGACCTACAATAGGAACCATAGATTTTTCTGTTAACAGACACCTTTCTAAGCATTATATTTTTTTTAATCAGGCTATTAGTTGAAATGCTTTTCAGATACAATAGTAAGACTGTCTTACTAAACACATGACTACAAACAACAGCTTTGAGAATAACCTTGGTTCATTGCCTGGTGGCAGTAAGCCTGAAGCAGTACACACAGACAGGTTGATCTATCAGTTCTGGACACAGGAAGACCTTCCATTTACAAAATCAACATACTAGAGGCAAAGATAAACTTACACACAACCTCGAACACTCCAGTTAACACTTCACTTTAATAGAAAATATTGATTCAGTCTTAAGCAGCAGTTTATTCCACTAGCTACAAACCACTGCTGCTAGCATCTCTGAAGAGAAAAAAGGCCATTCAATTTTTAGATTTTCAACTATCATTTTGTGCTGCTTTTCACAAATCTTTTTTTAGTTCTAATCAATGGTAAAATTGTATTTATGGAATATGACTTCAAATAAAAAGCAGAGTATACTTTCTTAAGTCTACGATACAAAGCCTTATAACAATTATTCCAGACTTGTCTACTGAATTTAGTATTCAGAGATTGTTTACTGGCAATCATTCTTTAAGCCTTGTGAATATCAAGCAACACCTCGTATTTTTAGTGTCCGTTTACCCAGGGATTAACCTGTATCTTCTCACATTAAACACCTGCAGGTTGAAGTAGTATATTTTTCCTCTCCTGTTTAATTTAGACTTCTTAGCCCAGTTTTCTTACATGTTAATATATTTTTACTACCATCCTGCACTCTGCTAGGTTTCTGGATTAAAAGGTTTTGTTGATTTGATTTTATTTTTATGCACTTTTCTATGTTGAGTGATTTAAAATAAAAGAGAGGCTTCCTTCATAATGGATTTTGTATGCTTTTTCTTCCTTGACCTTCCCAAATTAAAATACAAAGTACCTCTTGAACAGTTTACATACCTGATGGCAATTATCAGAGATAAGTCTGGGGAAAGATCTAGCCACCACCACTGAAAACTACCTCATATTGAAGATCTTGACCACATGAAGGAGAGTGAGCATACGGAGCAGGATCACAAAAGGTGCTATGGAGAACATAGTCTATCAGCCCTCAGATGTGGCATCAAGAGTGCTCTCTTCTGAACAAAAGATATCGCTTCTCATTTTTTAACCACGTACAGTCATTTCTGCCTACTTGTTAAATTCCAGGAAACTGTAGCGAGAGCAGAGAAAAAGGAATTTGAGGAAAATGCAGAACCTGCAGAACTGTCAGAAGCAGAGTTCAGAGATTTTTCAGAAGAAAGGGTCTTGTCTGGAACAGTCTAGAGGGGAAAAAAGGCAGGGGGGAAGGAAAATAGAATATACTGTTTAATCATAAAACTCAACACAGCTGAGGACAAAAAAAAACCCAAAACAACAACAACAACAACAAAAAGGCAGCTTCATAGCCAGGTTTAATTATGGAAAAGAAAAGCAACTTGGGTTGCCCAGGGAAGTTGTGCATGTTCCATCACTGGCAGTGTTCAAGGCCAGGCTGGACAGAGCCTTGGATGGCACGTGTGAGGTGTCCCTGCCCATGGCAGGGGGGTTGGAACTAGATGATCTGAAGGTCCTTTCCAACCCTAACTATTCTATGATTCTATGATTATTTCTACCATAAACTTTTATAAGGCAGAAGAGATCATAAGGAATGGATCTCCAAAATTAAAAGAAACTTAGAGCTCTTCACCAGCAGGATCAAGAAAACATAAACCTGCTGTGAAGTGCAAAATGAATCTTAAGTACTTATCTCTACAAACTATATAACTATATGAATAAGACATATTCCAGATAAAAGTAAATATTTGTTTTCTTAAACAAAATCATTCCTTTGGAGATTAAATGAAATACTGGTTATTTTTACTTAACTTTGAGTTCCCACATTTTCAGCCCCTCGAAAGGAGAACTGCATCCCTGATGACAATGATTTTCTTGAAGATCAGTACAAGCTGCAGGGCTCTGAACTTTCTAGAAACAATACCGAAATCTTGTAATCTTTTGAAGAAAATAATGTCTTTATTGCCAGTCAAACACTAAAAGCATGAATTTATGTAGCTAGGTTTAAAATAAAAATGAAAAGAATACAAAGAAAAAAAAAAAGAAAGAAATGCAGTGTAGAAAGCATGAAATACACCAAGCCTCAGGGAACCCACACGACAGCGCTACTGGAAGAACACCACCACCTTCCTCTTCTGCGCTACTGATAAACTGGTCACGTCTGCTTTCCAATGAAGGCCAAGGTTAAATATAGTTTTCCCTGCTCTTGCACCAAACTTTTTGCACTTTGCATTCTTAATTCACTTTCTACATTGGTTCAGCACACAGAAGGCTGTGTTAGACATGCACACTGGCAATATGTCTAGTTACAGCTGAAAAACAGCTTAAAAAAAAAAAACAACCTTAAAGCTCATTGCTAATGCACTTCAGATATCTAGTTCTGAATATGTAGAAAAGCAGATCTGTTTTTACCATACACACAATGTCACCAAGATTAGCCTGTGCACTGATCAACTCAACTAGTAGAAACTAAGGACATACACAAAGACAAACAAGCAGAGTTGGTAGACACAGAGTGTCTCCAGGAGCTCTTCATCAAGGCTGTGCTGAACAGACAACAGAAGAGCTCTGCTTTGATGGATACAGCTCCTAGAAATGACTCTAAACTATTAAGAGTACACTTTCAAGCAGAGTTTCTCATGTCTTCCATCTAGATATCTATTAATCTCCTACCAAGCACCAACAGAACATCACTTTCAGGTTTATTTCCCACTAAAGACAGGGCCAGGCATCTCTGAGTGACTACTACATTACATTGAAGCCCAAGATGCACAGCTGTGTCAGCTATGACCCAGATAAAAGTTTTGAAGCTCAAGAGCATGCAGGTACTGACACGTGAACCTAGACACTCTGCCAAAGTCTATTCTGCTTGACCAATTACACCAGGTCTTCACACGGCAGAGCTAGCACACCCAAGAGCACACTGTAGCAGAAATGTCATAACATATATGGATAATGTATTGGAGGGCAGTGGTCCTGGAAAGGTAGCAGGCTTGAATCATCAAAAGGAGAATCTCTTGATGGCCTAGAGAGCTTAGAAGTAAAGGAGTTTGTGCCCTGCAAGGTTTTGCTCTCTTTCAAGCCACTGGAAGAACTACTAAATTTCATCTGTCACGCTGACTAAGATGACAGACGTGCAAGACATTTTTAGTAAGTAAATTCAATTTTCTGGTAATAAATACATTTGCATTTTAGTGATGCCTACACTGATCCCAAAGAAGGGATGTGTTTTCTCAATAGAATGCTATCCTCTACACAAAAAATTACCCTGAAAAAAAAAAAAATATATATATATAAATATATATATATATAAAGGATTTCATGCACACAAGAACTATGCAAACTGAAGGGGTGGGCAAAACCAAACCACAGTACATATTTAACACTTTTAAAAGATACAAAACTTTGAAATACACCACTTGTCCTATTAATTTTCCAGCTGCCTATTGTTTATGGGTAAAGCTTCAAACAGGTCTCTCTTGTAAAAGCAGTAAGCAGTGAACTTCTGTAACAAGAATCTATAGGAAACAAACTAGATTTCCATCATAAGATTTCTGCTTCAAAGTAAAAAAAAGTTTATTTCAAAAGCCCATCTTTCCAAAAGCTATCACAGGCTGTGAGATATCATTCTTAATTGTTCTACAGCACTTCACACAGCAATGCTGATTAATATGACAAAAAAAAAAAAAACTATTTCTCCTTTTCCATTGGTCCCTCATGGTACTTTGATAAGTCAAATGCCATAGCAGATGCATAAGAAGTCCTTGGCTAACACAAAATTATTAGCTGACCGGGTTTTTTGTTGCACAACGAGTAAACTGAATGGAAGGATATCCCTTCCATACCAAAAAAATATTACAAGGGAGAGAACAGAAAATGAAATAGCTGTTCTGGCAGTCAATACTTCTGTTGTCCTGGAAAAACATACCGCATGTCATCCATCATGACAAATGTATTAATAAAGAAATGAAAACTCTAGAATCCTCAGACTGCCAAGTTTCATTGCTGCACAAGAAAATCAGGTTTGGCTTTCTCTTACCCCCACTCATGATCTTCTCAAGTTCTTGTATTAGTCTTCCAATGATTCATAACCAAACAAACGAATCTTCATCTTAAGTGATTTTTTAATGAAACTACTACTGGTAAGATTCACAGATGTAAACAAGAAGAAGAAGTGCTTTATCAAAATAAGATAGGAAAAATGCAAGAAACATGCTAACACTGAAGTTTCTGTGTGAATGCTTATCTGTGGGTTGACAGCATTTCCGTTCTGAATGCTACGTGGTTTAAGTTAAGATTTAGTGGAAGTACGCTAGATATACTTCTTGGTCTACCAATAAAGGCATTACTTGCTGAGACAACTGCTTTACAGATGATTGAAGAATAGCTTGGCAAATCTGAGAGTTCCCTGATTTATTACATAGAAGTATTTCCTAGTAACATTCCTTTCCATCTTGAGAAGGTGACTGTAAGGAAAAGGATTTTCAACTTTTGTTTTTAAAACCTTGGAGGAATGCATACTATAAACATTACTCCAATTAGTTAAAGATAAAGCAAATAGAATATTACAGAATTGTCAAATGTAAAAGCAACGGCTAGCTTTCCCATGCAGTTAATACATTCTAGGCTTTCTACACACTTTCTACAGCACTGTACCAGGGTTTTAAGCATTTCTATGTAAAATGTTCCCAATGCTGAAGCCTCTATACACACACACTTCAATATTGCATTTAGAGTTTTCCCTGAGTTTTCTTTTTTAAACAAAGAAGAACAGATAATCCTGACAATTTTTTCAAAAGAATTATAAGGCTTCAGAATGAAGGCATGACAGCTACGTACTGCAACATGATTCATATCTGATGCATTAACTGAAGAGTGAGAGCTGAATTAAAATGTTAAGCCAACCTGCCAGCACAAACAAGAATTTCAGTAAATGGTAGTTTTCCTTCTAACTCAAAAGGTTGCGTTGTGGGCAGAATTCATGCCAGTGCCTTCACAATGACCCACAGAAAAACCATCCTCACAGTTCACAGCT
Organism: Amazona ochrocephala; assembly: GCA_039720435.1. NCBI lineage: Eukaryota > Metazoa > Chordata > Aves > Psittaciformes > Psittacidae > Amazona > Amazona ochrocephala. The sequence continues at coordinate 93,893,591 of CM077878.1, forward strand.
CACTGCTTGGCCACAGGCCATCCTCTGCACCACGCAGAAGTTGGCAATATAAGTCTGCTCCAAACTGCCAGCTCAACTGCGCTCTCTGCCAGGAAGCTATTACTCTATGAACAAGCCTATGGGAGAGAGCAACCGATCAAGTTACTTTTAAGGAACAATTGGTTAAAAGCAACAAGCATGGTGGACTACATTGCTCTCCTCCAACCATATTGTCTACCATTAATTTACTGCAGTCACAGCAGCATCAGCTTTTGCTCCACTGCTACACTTGACCTGGCCAAATCAATTCTGTGCAGTTTTGATGACATTTAACTGTTTCACAAACCAAAGTGCCTGGACATGTGCTCCCCAGTTGTGTTTGCTGCGCACGTCGTTCTCCTCTTGGGAAGCTATTCATGACTAATACAACTTTTGCCTGATGCCTGATCGGATAATCAGCAATAGATGATTTGTTAGGAAAATATACTCCTTCATTGCCATCCATCATATCAACACAACCGGATAAATACAAAACCAAGCAACCCTTCACTTTCCTAGAGACAGCCTACATTGCATGGCCTACAGACTTACTTGTTGGCACACAGGAAGCTAAAAAAAGTTATCTAGTTAAATAGCATAAAAAGCAGAAGGCAGTCCAGCAGCCAGTTTTGCCATCCATCTTGCACTCTACAGCACGGGTTCTTGCACAGGGCTATGGCCTTACCTCAAATAAGCAGTGAAATATAATGACAAAGATGAAAAATGGGATTTTTCTTAACTTGCATGGCTATGGGGTCTGACACCTGAGGACACAACTGAACAGTTGCTTCTCAGAGTACTTAAATACAAAGCTACTTTGTTAATTTTCTGGTTAGATTCATAGGCAGCCTTATTTTCATTTTAATGGGAAAACTATCCCAGAATGAGTGTGTGTGAACAAAGGCAAGCCCATTTGTCAAACATCCAAAATTATTATTTTGGAAACAAATAAGCATGTGCAATTTAATTTGATTTCACTTAGCAAGTGTTAAAAGCCAAACAATGTGGTACTAATTATTTCATACTGACAACGAAAGGAATTTCCCAGTTACTTCAAGGATGACTTTTGTGAAGCCAACCTTTCCTAACAAAGAAAACACTCCTATACCTACACAGAAATTCTTGATCTCTGCAGAAGTAAGTTTCTGCAGATTTAGAGAAAGGTACCGAAAAGATAAAACTTGCATTACAGCACTTAATTTACTATTTTGATAGCTGCTAATTCAACAGCACTTTCGGAAGATGGAAGTTATTGTTTCGTGTGACTATTAGTTCTCTGCAATAACTAATGATTTGGGGAGGTAGCGAGGGTTAGCCTCATTTTCAGACACCTTGTACTATGCCTTTAAAAGACACAGCCCTATGCTACAAATATATATGCAATAGTTTCAAGGAAAGGAAAAACACTTAGATACAGTCAAGACAGCAGGCATCCCCAGATAAGAGAAGGACAAAATTAACAATACATATACACACACACCTCCAAGTACCCAATAGATTAGGCCTATTTGGTGTAAGTTTAAGAACAAAACTTCTACATTCCAAACCCTGCTCTGCAAGCAGATGGGAAGTAACCATTACTTCTTTTCTCCTGCAGGCACAAGTGAAGAAAGTTACCAGTGAAAGAGTATTGCCTTTCCAATAAGAATTTCAAGAAACACCTTTGCAAGAAGTTACTTAGAAGTCCCAGAGAGACATTTTACACCAGCCAACCTAGCCCCACTGAATCTTCAAAAGTAATCACACTCTTTTCTTTTAAGCTAAGAAAGAAAGCTTTCACTTAATTTATCAGTCATGCTCTGAACAAATGTTTCCATAACCAGGAATCCAAACTACTGTAGATTTCACAGATTCAAGAGATACAAACTTCAAAGACATGTTCAACCTAACTTTTACTGAAAGAGCAAGCAAGAAATTAGATTTAACAGTGTTTCCAAGAGAAGTTTTGCCCAGCTAAAATTCTTAGCAATGGGCCCAAAAAAGGATTGCTTGCAAAATGACTGTCCGCTCTTTAAGTTCTTAAAACAAGAGAACATGCAGAACATCAGGTTCTGCTGGTCTCAGATTTGCCAAAGGACATAGACTAGAAATTGCCACACCTTAGTAGAAGGTATATACACAGAACAAAACACGAATAGTGCACCTTCCCATTAACAAATAGAAAACGTTTTTCTCCACTTAACTGTAAAGGATGAATAAATTTCTCCCCTCACTGAACTGGTGGGCTGTGTACATCTTTTCCCTTAACTATATGATAATCTGAAATGTCAAGTTTTGTGTTAAATATCCAGGCTCTGCTTAGTCTAGAACACTATTTACACAGACATAGTACGAATACGCTTATGTTTCCTCACGCATTAAATTTGTGATTTTTTTTTTTCCAAACAGGTAATTTGACAGTCATTAGAAGTCACATCTTTCATTACTCAGCTTGCCTAAACTCACTCTCAAAAACATCATTTTGCAGCTGACAGCCATAAAAAGAAAAACAAAACTCCTTCAGAGCATCATGGAAGTGGTATCCAGGCTAGTTCAAAACCAAGTACATCCACACAAAGTTATGATCAGGAAGAGCTGCATATAACTTGTGGGAAATAAAGTATGAAAGGGAAACTAACACAGGGAGTATTAAGGATCGCAGGTGCTTTGATGTTTAATACTCTTCAGAAGGTATATAATTTCTGTGAAAGTTTTCAAGTACTCAGAAAAACTAAGGAGGACAGACAAGAGACAAACAAGTGAATTTCAGCCAAAGCACAGATCACACCTGAAAATAAAAAAAGTTCAATTTCTGCTGATTTTTCATAATATTTGTACTGTTGCCCATCTTCCTTCTCCTCCAAATAACTCTTTACATTTATTTCCTACAGACATTATTCTTCAAAGAAGTTTGGAAGATACAGAACAAGCCTTTAGCAAAAAGCACTCAAATGGGTAAGCAAATCTCTATTTTTAGAGTAATTTTCAGCTAGGGCTAGATCATATAGTATTTCCTCTAAGCTTCTTTCCAAAATAGCAGCAGACCACTAGGAACAGGAATATCACCTCAAATTAAGGCAAAGAGCCTCAGGGCATCTCTCAACTTCCTTTATGAGTGTCAGACATTAGATTTGTCCTTTTCTACAGGTAACCTTTTCGGAGTTAATAGAAAGCATCCCTCTTCAAATCCCAATGCTCTTGCTCAAAACTGTCCAAAATATTACAGAAATATGAAATTCATTATTCAAAAGACATAGGTTTCATAGCTTCCCAGATCACGCAAAACTCTGGCAATCAACTGTAGGTGAAAACGATTTAAGAGACCTTTTCCCAGTACCCCTGAAGAAAACACTCTCTTCCACTGTTCAGACTGAGTAGAAGCTCACATGGATGCTATACCTGTTACTAGAGCCTGGAGAAACTGCAGTGATGTCCCCTAGCTTCCGAGAATGACAGTCCAAATTCAGAACCACTAAACCTTAGTTTTATACTGTGATTACTAACAGACTCCTCAGAAACATGAAGAGCTGTGAAAGACTGATTCATCGGAGTCGGGGAGCAATTATCAGGAAACTGACTGAACACAGATGGTTTTACACCCAGTATGCTTAGCAACAACATAACCTGTTAAACAAGGGAATAGAGGACTGTATACATATACCAGGTTTCTTTCTTGCAGTAAAAGAATACAAAGGAATAGATGAAGTGACTAGGGAGAAGAGTTTAGATACCATGGAAGACAAGAAAGTAGAACAGAAGTAGTGGGAATATTAATGGAAACACAGATTGCTGTACATTGCACCCACTGTAAGCTTCCTTTTAAAACCCACTGGGTTCTGAGGTCCCAACCGCAACAACTCAGCCACATTTCCACCCAGGCTATGAGGCCCTATCTCCTGTTTAAACCAAAGTCAAGTTTCAAAAGCTCATCACTGAAGGGAGACTGATGTGGAGGGGAAAACACAGCATCTGACTTCAGCGACACAAAACAAGTTCTAGTTATCAAAACCATTCTCAGAAAGTGGTAGATCTGCGCATGACTGGCTCTGCTGTTTGTTAGCTGAAGATAAAGCGCAGTTCTGAAACTGCAGAAACAAGATACAACTCATGCAAAACTGATTTGCCTAGCACAGCATCAAAGAAAATGTAATTGACAGAATTTCACAAGCAGGCCATTAAAGCATTCATGCTCACAGCATGATGCTTACTATGTCTAATACAGGGACATTAAAAGACGCTTTAAAAAATCACCACTCACAGGTGCAGGGGGTAGAGGGTTCTAGCAAAGCTTCAGAGAGCACACCAGCACTACCCATTTCCTGGGCAACACGCACACAGCCAGGAGCCTGGTTAGAATACTAACACTAAATAAAGTCCACCATTTAGAACAGGCCCACAGATTTTATATAGTCATCACAGACACATGCAACAAGCTACATCTCCAAATTAATTTCAAGAACAATCAATACTCATCTAACACACTAGCTAGGCTAAGCAAATAAAGTTTGATGTTCACAACTGCTTGTGAGTGTGCCTCACAGCAAAACAAATGAAGCCAAAACCAAGATCTGCTTCAAGACTAAGAATAGTTCTTCTGTGGTCGCTCTCCCATGAAATCACTGCAATCTCTCTATTTTCTGAGTCAACTAAAGAAGTATTATCACAAAAAGTGGCAAGAATATTTTGCCTTATCTAAAATTATAACCCTATAGTCACAGTAAATGAAGAAGCCTTTCAAATCTGTAAGACTATACATGATACTTTTCTAGAAATCGCTACAGAAATACTATGACATATTGAGTTTGCCAAAAAAGAGACAGACATTCTAGTACAGTAACTCACTATACTGCATATAAGATACTGATGATTGAATTTCCATAAAATCTTTCAGTTCAAGAGAACTAAAGGTGCATCTTAAGCAGTTTTTATCGTAACTCTTGAAAACATGTGCCAAGTTAACAAACACCACAGAAATGCATTGATAAAAGCGGAGTCAACTTTTATCCTCTGCTCCTCTAAAGGCTCACTTCAGGTATACAAGCTAGTTATGACAGCTGGCCTACCAAAAAGCAAATCTTACACTTTAGAATGCTGAAGAGCATTACCATAACTTCATCCTCTTATAGATTTCTGAAAGATATCCTCAAACTCCAATCAGTTTCCTGTAGTTTCTATAGGTACCTGCTTTCCACAATAAAGTATAATGTTTGTTACACTTAGTTGTTTGCTAACTCACAGCTAGATCTCTCATTCATGGCTGCCCCATATTTCATCTTTGTGAAGCACAAATTCGTATGCTGCTTTGTGAAATGCAATTGAAATTTCCATCACTTCGATTCAGTTAGAAAATACTGATTTGTAAGGCAGGGAGGAAGTCATAAAAGGCATATATATTCCCCTTTACTTCAGGATGGCAGGGACAAAGAGTAACATTGCTGAACTTCTGGAAGGAAACACCATTACATACCTACCCAATTCTCTACTGAAACTATGAACTAGATCCCACTGATGGAAATTAAAACCCACTTGCTCTGACCCAACCCTTTGCTATCCTGGCCTTCAGCAAAAGAAGTGTAGAAGTAACTGGCAGGTATAAAAAGAACTGCTGTACAGAAAGACATGCACAGTTAAGTACTACCATTTCAAGGCAGCTAATTCTATAGCTTACTGTACTTTAGGGCAGCCAATTACACTGTGATTCAGACTGCTTTCAGTTTTGCTTAGACAGCCTCCAAGTGATACTTTCATTTGTTAAAATATAGGCCGGAAGAAGACAACTATAACTAGAACAGGAACTTGCACTTTCTAAAGCAGTTTTTTGTCAGCAAAAATCTAAAGCACTATAATTAGTCAACATTTAATTACCCCTGGCATGCAAGAAATGAAGATGTAATCAAGAATGATTAGAAAAATTGCAGCTTTGAGTTGCGTAGCTCACTGCTAGAAGTACCTTACAGAAATCTCAGTTCTAATTTCACAGAAATTAGCACAACAATTCAGTGCTGGGACTTTCTGAAGACGCAAACATCAAATAGAAAAGGCAATACTTGTTTCTTTATGTAAATTTGTAAGCCTTATACTCATGTATACCCTGATGGCTCTTGAAACAAATACACAGGCAAAAAAAACCACCACAGACAACATGCAAGGCCTATATTCAGAGAACTTCTTACTGAAGAAGTTGTGAGGGTTTTATTTTTTTCCCCAGACTTAACCCCAGCAGCATTTTTCTTTTCAACAAGTGGAGCAGTTCAGAGTTACTGAACACACACGAGTTTGGACCAGACACTTTGCACTGCTTGGTCGGGCTGGGTATAGGTGGTGAGCGATTGTATTCTTTACCCTTGTATTTCTCTTATTATTGGTGGTAGCAGTAGTGGTTTGTGTTATATCTTAGTCACTGGACTGTTCTTATCCCAACCTGTGGGAGTTGCATTCTTTCAATTCTCCTCCCCATCCCCCTGGGACTGGGGGAAGAAAGAGGGGGGAGTGAATGAGCAAACTGTGTGAGGGGCTTAAACCACAGCACCAGCAAAGGGCAACAGAGGTGGTGAAGGGTCTAGAGCACAAATCTGATGAGGAGCAGCTGAGAGAACTAAAGTTGCTCACCCTGGAAAAAAAGAAGCTCAAGGGAGACCTTACCAGTCTCTACATCTACCTGAAAGAAGGTTGTAGTGAGGTGGGTGTCAGTCTCTTCTTCCAAGTAAGAAGAGACAGGACAAGATGAAATGGTCTCAAGTTGTGCCAGAGGAGTTTTAGAATAGATATTACGAAACACTTCTTCACCAAATGGGCTGTCAAGCACTGGCACTGGCTGCCCAGTGGAGTGCTGGAGTCACCATCACTGGAGGTATATTTAAAAATGTGTAGATGTGGCACTTAAGGACATGGTTTAGTGGTGGACTTGGCAGTGGCAGGTTAACAGTTGGATTTGATAACCTTACAGGTCTTTTCCAATCTAAACTATTCCATGACACTATAAATTAGGCATTCAGTGAGCAGATTAAAGCTTGTTGAAAACATTAACAGTGAAGTAATGATGTGGCTCACACCAGCTGCATCTACAATAGTGATTTAGCATGCCAAAGGGGTACTCCTTGGTGCAAGTTTGCATCGTGTCTATTTCTGGAGTTTTGCAGCATTTATTATTAAGGCACAGCCCAAGCATGCTCAAAGCATCACCCTCCCTCCTGGTGAAACCAAAGCTGAAGTCCTACCCCAGGATTCTACCTGTAGTTTGCTATTTTTAACAAAGATGCAAGATCATAGAATCATAGAATAGTTAGGGTTGGAAAGGACCTTAAGATCATCTAGTTCCAACCCCCATGCCATGGGCAGGGATGCCCCACACTAAACCATGCCACCCAAGGCTATGCCCAGCCCCACCTTGAACACCGCCAGCAATGGAGCATTCACAACCCCCCTGCGCAACCCATTCCAGGGCCTCACCACCCTTACAGTAAAGAATTTCTTCCTCAGATCCAATCTAAACTTCCCCTGGTTAAGTTTGAACCCATCACCCCTTGTCCTCTCACCACAGACCCTAACAAAGAGTCCCTCCCCAGCATCCCTATAGGCCCCCTTCAGATACTGGAAGGCTGCTAGGAGGTCTCCATGCAGCCTTCTCTTCTCCAGGCTGAACAGCCCCAACTTTCTCAGCCTATCTTCATACGAGAGGTGCTCCAGTCCCCTGATCATCCTCGTGGCCCTCCTCTGCACTTGTTCTAACACTTCCATGTCCTTTTTATGTTGAGGACACCAGAACTGCACGCAATACTCCAAGTGAGGTCTCACGAGAGCAGAGTAAAGGGGCAGGATCACCTCCCTCGACCTGCTGGTCACACTCCTTTTGATGCAGCCCAGGATACGGTTGGCCTTCTGGGCTGCAAGCGCACACTGCCGGCTCATGTTCATTTTTTCATCAACCAACACCCCCAAGTTCTTCTCCACAGGGCTGCTCTGAATCTCTTCTCTGCCCAACCTGGAGCTGTGCCTGGGATTGCTCCGACCCAGGTGGAGGACCTTGCACTTGTCATGGTTAAACTCCATCAGGTTGGCATCAGCCCACCTCACAAGTATGTCAAGGTCCCTCTGGATGGCATTCCTTCCCTCCAACGTATCAACCGAACCACACAGCTTGGTGTGATCGGCAAACTTGCTGAGGGTGCACTCAATCCCACTGTCCATGTCACCAACAAAGATGTTGAACAAGACTGGTCCCAACACCGATCCCTGGGGGACACCACTTGTTACTGGTCTCCAGCTGGACATCGAGCCATTGAGCACAACTTTTTGCGTGCGGCCATCCAGCACCTATCAAATTGATGTCTCTCTAACTTAGAGACAAGGATGTCATGCGAGACAGTGTCAAACGCTTTGCACAAGTCCAGAGATCCTCCACAGTTTGCTCTCTACAGAAGCGCAGTGCATTCCAAGGACTGACACCTAATGCAAACTCCCCTGACATGAGAAATAGAAAGTGAAGATGAAGTCCTAGAGTCATAATGAAACATAGCAAACAGCCTCTCTTCACCACACAGATCAACAACAGAGATGCACCCAACAAACTCATTAAAAGAGTACTACATATACACCAATGAAATTGGGTGCCGTGGTTTAAGCTGTAAATCATGCAGTCTGCTCACTCACTCCCCCCTCTTTCTTCCCCCCCACTCGGGGGGGGGAAATGGGGAGAAGAATCAAACAAATGTAACTCCCATGGGTTGAGATAAGAACAGTCCAGTAACTAAGGTATAACACAAACCACTGCTGCTACCACCAATATTAACAATGACCAGGGAAATACAAGGGAAGAAGATACAACTGCTCACCACCCGATGACCGAGCCATGAACTGAACTCTTCCGGGTTCCTGCCCCCAGTTTTTCCGTCCTGGGCATGACGAACTGTGGTATGGAATACCCCCTTGTTCAGTTTGGGTCAGGTGTCCTGTCTCTGCTTCCTCCCGGCTTCCCCTCCTCCCTGGCAGAGCATGAGGCTCACAAAATTCTCAGTCAAACCAAACATTCTAAGCCATAACTAAAACAATCGGTGTTACCAGCACTGTCCCCAGGCCATAAGTCAAAAACACAGCACTGCACCAGCTACTAAGAAGGAGAAAAATGACTGCTACTGCTGAACCCAGAACAATAAGTTAATTGGTTCTTAAGCTAACTTACTCCTAAACTTGTCCTATATTACAGTAGATTGCCAGGGTTGTGGAGGTGTTTTCACAAAGATCATTTTCCTCAAAATGCCCAATCTGTGTATGGAGGAAACACACCAGTAGAAGTAAGCTGGGGTGAAGTTTCAAAAGTTAATTCACATTTAGGCTTATTTACATTTCCTAAAAAGTGATGATAAAGAACAGGTGCTTGGTCTACCCACTGTCACTTTAAAGGCACAAGATCAAAAATAACATGCTTAAATTCATCCTATGATCTACCCTCTTTGCTGAGACCCATCTGCTCCCTTCAGCTCTACAGTGCCCACTCCCTGTGCTCTGCCAACTCTTTTCTCCTAAAGCAGAGCAACTATTCCTACTGTGCTGTGTTGATGACACCCTTTTGGTATATGCCATTTCACATTTTCTTTTCCTGCCCTTTTTAACCTTAACTGGGCTGTTGGGGTTTTTGGGGGGCTTCTTTCCTGCTGTTTTCCTCCCTCTTTGCTTTATGGGTTGTAGAACAGCTTTGTTGAGCAAGGTCTCTTACTAGCCCAGCAGTATTGCCCACTAAATTATCTGTTCTTGCCAAGTAAGTATTGATACACAGTAATTGAGCTCACACAGACCTATTAATGTTAATAAGCTAATTAAAAGAGCGTTCCTGCAAAAGCCCAGAGCAGTCAACTCGCACCTGAGCTACTTAGACTGACAGTCACAAGGAAAACAGAAAATTGTTTCCTCATCACTGTTGCTTAGCTTCCAGTGAGTTGCCTTACCAAGATTACAAACAAAAATAAAGGACACTGGCTCAAAACTCTTGGAAAACCATGTAAGTGTTAGTGACATATGCTGTAAGGCAACCAAACAGATGGCAAGGTAGAGAAGGCCACTTACTACATCCTCTTGCAGTTGTCTATTCTGTATCAATGGTGCTATCCTGTGTACTTCTATTTCCTCAAAACGTAAGAATGAGAATATCTGGTTTAGATTTTCCACACACTCCAATTATTAGTATTATTATTACTGCTCTGATTACCACTGCTGTTTCATTCAACAATCTACATTTTTAATGTGTGTGCCGACAGTACCTGGAGTAAAAATGAACAAAGTCGTTGAAGATCTATGGTTACACTAATAATAATAATAATACAGAGGCCCCTTATTCCTAGACATAGCTCCTGTGTTCAAGGCAAGCTTGCACATTTACTACACTGTAAATGTGCATATGAACTGTGCACCAGCAATGTTGGCTACTGTCTTAACTTCAATGCGGAAAGGTAGTGGGGCATGTCATGACTTTCTACTCACTTAGGAGCTGGACAAGCAGAAAATTAAAAAAAAAAAAAAAAAAAAAAAAAAAACAAAAAAACCTGAGTTTTACAATCCTGTTGTATGATAAAAGGAAGGGAGAAGAAGGTAGAAGAGTCGAGAGTGAAGATGAGCCTGAGAAGGGAGGGGTGGGGGAAAGTGGTTTTCGATTTTGTTCTAATTTCTCAATATCCCACTCAGTTAGGAATTGCAAGCAAATTAATTTCCTTAAGTTAGGTCTGTCTTGCCAATGCCAGTAATTGCTGAATGACCTTCCTGTCCTTATCTCAACGCAAAAGGTTTCCTTTGTATTTTCTCCCTTTGTCTTGTGGAGGAGGGGAGTGATAGAGCAGCTTGCTAGGCACCTTGTGGACAGCAAAGGTCAACCCACCACACTGAGCACAGCTGAATGAAGAGATGTAGTCATTTGCTTCACTTTCAAATTAACAGCCCTCAAACATCCTTGCTGTTTCCAAAATTCCCTTTCTACCATTTACTGCTAAGCATTTTTTCTACAAATTCTTATGCAAATGCAGTCTTTTATCATGGACTAGAGAATCAAGTCTCCCTGCCAGTACAAGCTACATCCCCAAAGCCTACTGTAATCCACTCTAATGTGGTGGATAACAGCAAAAGATATTCTACTCACCTCAGAGCCAAGGCTGACAGTAATCGGTCATTCATAAGCAGGAACAGCAGGTTTAATTTCCATTGCAATATAGACACGTTGTTGCGTATCCACGGTACTAGCTATGTCTGTTGCAGCAGCTCTGTGGGCTTTCACTCTACTGTCATTGCAGATTCACCCACAGTCCTTTTGACAACAAAATCTCACAGAAAGCACAGCCAAACTTGCAAGCAACAGCAATTATTTTGACTGATTCCACCTACAACAGCCTTTCTCAATGGCATTTACTAGGACATTTCCAGCTATGAGGAAGAGGGAGTGCACAGTCTATCCTTATCCCAGTATGGATATAAGAACGGAAAATTGTCACATTACCAGCAAACAATCTTCACAGCAAGTAGAAGCAAAGAAAATAACAAAATGCTTTTATGCTTTTTATAGGCTATGTTTATTACATACAATACGGCAAAAACAACGAAGAAAGGGCATTTGATGCCTGGCTGTGAGGCTTTCTTCTTCACTACATGCCTCTTTAGATTCAAAGCAAGAAGAGCTTCCAGCATAATACAAAAATCATAGGGTTTGTGAAGTTGTTCATCAGCTCACTCTTTGCAGTCTAACCAGACAAACTAAAACATGAGGTACAAGATGCTACCTATCACCGTGCATACCCCCAAAGCAGGGAGGAAATGGAAATCTAGATTGCCCAAGAGGAAGGTCATTGTACTTTTAAGTACTGAAATACCTTCACTATTAGTTGACAGATTCAGACCTTGAATGTCGAAATTCACTACCTCTATTAAAATAATAAAAAAAAAAGAAAAAACAACTATTGTGCCAATAAAAATATCTGCAACCACGCAGCCTCTCCCACCACCCAAAGAAGAGAACTTCTTAGCCACTTGTAAAACCATACCTGTCATGCACAATTGTCTGAGCAAGACACACTGGGAAAACTATCTAAAGCCCAACAGCAGACTTCCCTTTCAATTCCAATAACACCTCTCTTCAGACTCTTCTTACGTTCTTCCTCCGATAACGACAAAAAAAGCCCCACAAAGACCTATGCCTAAAAATCTGTTAAAAAGAAATCAATTCAATCTACCTCAGATGAAAGCAAGGAGGTGTGGGAATAACAATACGGGGGGGTTGGATATGGAGACCTAAAAGGAAGTCTTCATTCAGACCTATCCTGTACTGACAAGCAGCTGTTCTTACTCCCTTAAAGGACAATATTGAGTAAAGCCAAATGTGTATCTAGTGAAAACTTCCAGTCTCATAACAATCATGAACAATTAATCACCTCTTCCAAGCACGCTCTTAAAAAATATAACAGGTAAAACTACCAAAAACACTAGTTTATTGAACACAACAGCACTAGCAGTGTGTTCAACATAAGAATTCCACTCCCCTCAGTACATGTATTTCCCAAGAAAACTAAATTCTGAAACAGAGCAAGGAAAACCTGCTTTTTTTTCCCATTAAAAAACTTCCATGGAAGAAAGCTTTAGTTTTAAAACTTGGGCAATGACTGTCTTTGGAATCAGTCTGTGGCAGCTTGACACTTCATGTCCCATTTCCCAAAACTTCAAGATGAGAACCATTTCACTAGCCATCTGAGGCTACCAGATGCACATTCTGCACAAGTGGCCAATTACTGAACTAGTCAATCAGTAATTACAGTGAATTGGGTGCATTTAAAATCTGGCTCTTAACAAAATAATTATGCCAGTTTATTTGCTTTCTGCACTAATTGAGACCACTTATTCACCCATTTAACAGATAAGTGCCCATGCAGTACTTGGTAAGACTTGCTTTCTGCTCAGAAAACAGGCTGCTCAAGAGTATGGCAATACTACTATTACGGCAATGGGAAAGAAAGACTGCTTGAAAAATTTCTCCTTTCCACTGGAAAGCCACAGCAGATTGGCAAAAAACCGTTAAGAGCAGTCACATGGACAGAGGGAGCAACCACAGGCAAGAATTCCTATGTGTTGCTGTTCAAAACCAAACAAAGTCACTGAACATATTGCTTTTTTCAAAACAGACACAGACAAATGCTTAGACTGGTTTCACTGAACGCAAGTACAACAAAAGGTATAGCTCACAGTCAAAGATGTTAAATAAGATTTTAAAATAGAGAAGCCGCTCTCAACTATTTGTAACATGCAATGCTTCAGCTTCTGAATATAGCTGTTGATGTATAGCTTCAGCACCAGAGGCTAAATTTGAAAGGGTTTCTGCATTGTAATTTCTACCCACAACGTCCGTGTTGATCATCTGCACCAACAGAGCATATTTTTCTGCAGTTCACATACTGTTTTCTTGTCATCACTACCTGCTACAGACAAATCTCCGAAATGAAAAGCGCAAACGTTAAGTTTTATATCCCTCTCAATAAATACAAATGCCTGGGTTTGAAAACCAGTTCCTCAAGTCAAGCAACTGAAAATGTCACAAAGGCGAGGAAAGCTTCAAGGAAAAATACTGAGGGTTATATCTGCTTTATGGAATGAATATATTAGAATGAGCAGAACAAAGATGGTTGATTTTGTAATCAGCTAGAATAAAGAAATAGCTACATCACCACTCTTCAAAAACAAATTCCCAAGCCTTTGGAGATATGCCATGCCACACAAATACAGACTCCAAGACTGCTAACAAGAGCAGATTTCTTTGGAAAAAGAAAGTCCACAATGACAGCCAATTCAGATCTGGCAGAAACTTTTTCAAAATGTCCTTGTGAACATTACGTTAACCTTCACTCAAAATCTTGGATACAAATTCATACCTAAATTCAGTCTGAAGCATCAAATTGTCTGAAGTGTTGGCATCACCTCCTGCCACCCCACACACGCACTCTCTCTGAAGAACTGTGGCTGTTTGTAAAACAACTAAGCTCCTCAGGCTTTGGTCTCTATCAGCACAGCATTGTATCACGCTTTCCCTCCAGCAGTAGAATAACGATGTTATTTTTTTTGTTTCTGAACTTCCCCGTCCCACACTACTTTGAGAATTCTCTAAGCAAGATGGGAAAAAACATTCTTGTTTTATGACAGTGTTTTACATAATTACCTCCCCAAAGGGTATTGGTCTGCACTGGTGGCCAAAAAACATCAACAGGCAAGAACTCTATTTTCTTCTGCGTCAGTGCCTACGTCTATGGTTTGCAGCAGAAAAACCACTACTGTAAAATAGATAATCCAGTATAATCCTACCAGCAGACAAATTCTTTAAAACCTGGAACAATAAAATAGTGTAACTTCGTGGGAAGATACTCTAAAACCTACTTGTGAAGACAGTAACCACATGGCTATTTATTTGCAGCAGTCAAGTATCAGCTGGAAGGGAGCAAACAGAAAAATCAGAGAGACAATAAGCTACCAGATGCAAAGAAAGCCAGTCAGCACAGAATGAGAACCTAACCTGTGATCTTTATAAACCAAGTCAAAGCTCCCTTCCTGGGACAGAGCTCCTTGGTAGAGCAATGAACCGACCCTCTGAACACAGAGCTGATTGTTTTCACTGTCATCTTGAAAATGAGCATGAATTTTAACTCATAAGTTTGGTAGCCTCTGCACTACTACTGTATAACGACTCAAAGGAAGTCTACTAAACCTTACTTGAATTTCAAGCATTGGCTATGCTCAGAGATTTTCTTATTATGATGACTTTATGCAGAAGATGCTGTTCAGGCTTTGCAGAATATAGCCTTGGTTACAAAGAAAACCATGCTTCTTTAAGGACTCCAAGGAGCTATCTGATCTCCAAAAGGTCATCACCTTCTGTAACTCTTAAGAAGGAAAATCTGTATAGTAAGATTTCATTCCTATTAGTTAACACTACACAATGAGGAAAGCAAGTGGTTGGGGGAAGAGAAGAAAAGACTGTAAAATTTTTAATTAAGTACACTTATGCATTAATCATGACCATATGGTCATAGTATCTTGCGTGAGAGTTCAGTAACAGTGCATTTCCTCCTATAGACAAAAATAAAGTACAAATGGTCCTGCCCACATGGCTTTTACTCTATTTCATCAATCCCTTATAGAGAAAATTATTACAATATCCATATGTCTGTGACATTTGAGGTCAGCATCATTCTGGTTTGGAAACCATGCTCAACTACAACTGTCCAGTAACCAGAGGTCCAGAAAATAAGGTGGTGGTCTGCAGCTTAATATAGAAAACTGAAGGCTCTGACACACCTGCTTATCCAAACTGCAGCACAGAGTAAATGGCGATATGAAAGACAATCACATTTCGCCATCCTCAAAAAGAAACAAGTTCCAACATATTTAAAAAGTCTTAAAGACTGTAAACAGTACAATGACAAAAATATCACAAGCAGATTAAATTAACTTTAATTTATAAGACATAATACTTTCCACTTGCACTCAATGCAGACAGTTTATGAAGTAAAATAGCATACATCAAATGGTAAAAAAATTTTGGGAAAATGGTGCTTGTTATTTCTTCTTGTAATAGAGGAAATCTTCAGTTCAATTTGACAGCAGCATGACAAGACAGGTTTTGTTTTAAGTAACAAATGTGGACAGAGGGGGATGCTGAACATGCAACAAATTCAGAATTAGTGCATCTGTAAGAAGGCAGCTCCTTAACAGGTTTGGCAAACGAACATTGTTGCACAATATACAGCCTCTCTCAATCAACAGCCCGAGCCTACCATTGAAGTGCAGCTTGAAAACCACATGGTAAAACAGCAAACAAGTTTAAAATTTATAGGAAAAAAGTTCGCAATTTCACCTCCCCTTCATAATTGCAGATCTCCTCTCAAAACACCTGATCAATTTTGAAATAAGCTGAAGTTGTGCAACATTAAGACAGGCATTGATATTTCCAGCGCCAGTACATGTACCTAGCAGGAGCAATGGCCCAAGAAGAAAGCAAGCCTAAAAATCACATCAATACCAGCTGGTTTGCACCACAGAGAGGCACTAACTGCAGTGGGAGCCATGGGTGTCCCATGCTTGCCAGAACTAACTCACTACGCGCCAAAAGTTACTGCGAATTCCCAAACAGCCATCAATTGAAAAAAAGGTGAGCTCGTCTTAGCTTTCAGGCCTGTATTCTAGCTCTAAAGATAACCTAAACCCAGTATTTCAATAGCTGGAGTCACTGTAAGGGTTACAGAGTTAACTGACCCTTCTAGAAGATTTTCAGTACCTTAGTTTTGCCACAGTTTGAGCTGTAACTTCACTCGTGGGTTCTCCCACCCAGCTGAATCTTTCCATGGTTTGTGGCTACATAAAAGCCAGGGTTTTACAGACTATTGTAAAACTTCTTTTGAAATGCACCCACCAAAACTGGGTACAACCCAAATCACCCAGCATCCTAGGATGAAGGACCATGACTGTGCTTACCTTTTTTACTTAGTTTTGTACACTCCTACACCACCTATTTCTCTTTACACACACCGTACTTTACAGCTGCCAAAAAAGACACTGTGGTACAACAACAGATGTGGTTTATGTTTGTAGAAGCCTCCTTCTCTGCTAATGCAAATCTAAAGGCAACTGGCGCAGTCTACGAAAAAAACACCCAACTGTCTTCATTAAAATCCAAACATGACTGAAAAAGAAATAAATCAGTTGAGTTGTCAAGAAGCAACCAAGTGGTCAAGTACAGTGATGCAACAGCCCAAACAACAAAGCAAACATGAAGAGAACAGCTTTCCACACATATTTGCTCTTAATGGGAAATAACTGGTTTTGTCTACAAGTAAACTTAGTAAACAGGTGTACAGAACAGCCCAGCCTAAGACTGAATGGTTATTCCTAGCACAGATTATTGTTTTGTAAGCCTCAAAGCTAAGTGAATTTAATAGGATAACTAAACTTATACATTGTTGCCATTAGTACAAATAAACATCAACCAAAAAGCATATCTGCAGCATGGTACTGCTCCCAGATTTCCTTCAGTTCAACTGGATTTGACTTTCATGCAGAGACCAAGTATTTTATACTAATGTGATGAAAAAAAAGCAGCATTTTATACTAATGGTAAGTTTAGTAAAACACACATTCGTTCTTTTAGGGCTTGTGATTATTTTCCAAGACAGAGAAAAGTGAAGTAAACAGCTACACTTCTACAGCGTACCATTCTTTGCTTTTTGACCTACAGCTTATCTTCACCCCATTACTTTCTTTTCTTATACAGGATGCTTTGTTGGTGACTGATGAAAATTATGTACAACAGACACTATGCCTTTTAAAATCAAGTAACACCCTATACCGTTACATTTCCCTTTTCTGTTGCAGAACACAAGTAAAACCTGTGCCAGTGTGTACCAGATACTATGAAAATTATCAAGATTCTTGCAGACCAACTTCCACAGAAACACTGATGTTGAACACTGGGCATCAGAAACAGAAGCAGCCAGTTGCTATTTTAAGTTACTTACAGAAACAGAAGGCTTGAGCTCCTTTTTTTCATATTCTGCCAGCATGCAATTATTTAATGCTTAAATCTAGGATCATAAAAGTTTTAGTTCATGGAAAATAATCAAGTGACAATCTAACTTTCCCTTTATAAGCTCCTGGTTAGGTAGCAGATGTCCCAAAATGTATTCACCATGCGTTCTGCAGCCCATGACAGGCATACTGCCATGTCAGTATCAGTAGCTTTTCACAGTTGCAGGGAAAAAGAGAACATGCAATTTATTTACATAGTACTTTTTTTTAAACCAAGATATAAAGAGTGCAGCTGCTAGAGATTCAAATACAAACTCAAGAGCACAGCACAGGAACTGGACAAACAGAGTATCACTTCTGCTGTACATCTTCAATCCTCAAAGGAGTAAGAGGGCAGTGCATGTCACAAGTGACCACTATTATCAGAATGGACATAAGAACTAGAACTGCAGTTCCAGGAAAAAAAAAGGCAGAACCAAGTTAACAGCTGAAAAACTGCACAGTGCTACCTGTGAGATAGATTATACTAGGACTGGGGACTAATTACTCCCACTACAACTTGCTAAAAAGCAATTTTACTAGACATGAGTCTAGCATTCTCTTCACTAAAGTATTTAGGGGATTAATCTTAAAGTTAATGCGGACAAATAAAGATGACATACTTGGGCATGCTAGCACTCAAAGGAACAGTAGAAATACAGCCCATACCATGGTATCCACCTATTCGAACTGTACAACTGGGGCAATTCCCATCTCAAAAGTAGTTCCATCAATGCTAACATCATAGCATTAACTGGCAAGCACTGTTGTTTACTGGCTGAGCTTTGCTTTCCTGGCAAAAACCTAGAATTCAGAAAGTGAGTAAAAGACAATCAACTGCTTGACCATTGAATTACAGGCAAAACATAGCATTCAGGCATGAAATAACTACTAACTTCCAAAACCAGAAGGGAAGCCAGCATTAGCGCTTCCTATCATTCCATTGCCATTTTCTTCACTATTTGTATAATGGCAAAATGCCATTTGAATACAAGGGGGGATGGAAACTATAAAATTATTGTCTTAAACTGATAAGCCTGAAAAAGAAAACTAAACCATGTCACAAGAAAGCAAACATGCTGCTACCCCAGCTGCTACAGCCTACTGTCAGTAAGAACATGAGAACAGTCTAAATGAAAACATCGTGCAGTTGCCAGAAGAACAGTTATACTGACATGCTTCCAAAAAAACACTCCCGTTGGATACTTCTTTCTTCAGCTGACAAAAGAGCCGGATAAACAAATTCAGAACTAGAAAACTGATATCCGCAAGCACTAGCTGATAAAATAAGCTAGGAAAAAAAACATCTTTTAATTACTCTGATAAGATGCTTATGTGAAAGTATGTTTTCCAGACTGATCATTTAACGCTTCCTCTCTGACACCTCCCTCCAGGAAAAGGAATCCAGTACTTCAACCTGCAGAAGACAAAAGCAGACAAATGTCTTCAACTCAGAACTGTAGACATCTATCTGCATCACTGCAAAGCTCACACTTCCAAGCAGAAAGAAGAAAGTCAGACTTGTTCAAATTTTGTATGAGAAACAGCAGCAAAGTATCTCCACATACAAAAAGGCCACTGTCTCCAGTTTGAAAGAAAAGCAAAACCCACACATGCTTTGCCAAAACCAGTTTTACATCTATCTTCACTTGTATAAAATAGAATCTCCACCTAAAAAAAAAACTGCTTAACTAAGAAATACTGCTAAAAAAAAAAATAAATAAATAAAAAAAAAAAACCAAAAACCCCACAAAAAGTATGCCACCAAAAAACAGCATGTGCCACGATGTTCTGGGAAAATATCATGACAGTACAAGAGGAAAGTGATACAGTCATATAGCTAACAGGAATTAGGAATAAACTCGAAATAAGATGGTATCCAACACTCGAACTGAAAAGTGTTAATAATAAAAGCAAACTGCACACACTTATAGCTGTTTTGCATATGTAAACAAGTGCTTAGACTCAAAGAATTTCCATCCTTTCAATCCTTTTATGGATTATTCAAAAAGAAATTGTCATCTTAAATACAGGGTTTCTCCTTGAGTTCTGCTAGTCATGTCTTTTAAGAAAAACAAGGTAACACCTTAGAAGACTAACGTGCATAGACCCACTAACACCCAGCACCTCGCTTAGTCATCATCATGAACCAGCTTTCACCACAGACTGGGCAGACTAAACCCAGTGTTTCCTAACATAGTTCTAGAAGTCTTCGCAAGATTTTACCAAATCACTTCAATGGCATTACCCTACAACACCCACACCAAAGAGCAATTTACAGTCAAGAAGGAATCAGTTCAAGCATTGTAAAGTATTCAAAGATAGTAACATCTAAAGTTCTCCTGCATCCCAAGACTTCTCTAACAACGTCCCTAAACTGCCTTTATCATCATTACAGGATACACAACTTTCAGTGAGTAGCAGAAAGTTTTTACATCAGTTTTCTTGCGTACTTATCCAGATCTGTCACTGGAAACTTTTCTCAGCAACAGGGATAACAACATCATGAGATGATAGCCACAGTAACAGTTAATCTGAACAAATGCCATGATATTTCCAAACCGTTCCCTGCATCTGAACTGTAGCTGCTCTTTGAAATATACATCAGAATATCACAATTTAAGCAAAACTGAGTATATGTGAACTGGAGGGTTTAGAAGTGGTCACTATCAACCACACTAAGATTAGACACTAGCTGTGGTTCACTACACAGCTTGACTACCACATCAGATCCAGACTCACATTCTATTAAGCTTAGCACCATGAGGTCCCATTACACTTCAATGCTGAAGGCTGAAAAGCTTGAGCTATCTTTTCCCTAGGATGCATAACTCAGGACATTAAAATTTCTTGAAGTCCATTCAATTACTGATTTTTTAATCCATAAAAGCCAATTATCTAATACAGCTTGTTGAGTTACATGCAGACGAAAAGGTTTGGTTTTGAGTGAAAGGCCACACCAAGAGAGAACCACATGGGCATTTCCACAATAAGAACACAGCTAACATTCACAGATACCTAAACCGTACTAGGGAGAAGCCCTTTTCCAAGTTCATGGTGTAGAAATAGCCCGTTAAGACCACTCAATCTTTTGCATAATAGAACCAGGACTCTAAACAGTGTTGTAACACAAACAGTCAAAAGTGTTCTGAACAACTGGTGGTATCTTTTCACCAGACTTTCTAATACTGTTGGACAGTGTTTACAACAGCCAAGCTTATCAAGCAAATCATTAACTATACACAGCCAACCTAACAAATTTACCAGTTGAAATCATCAAAAAATTTACTACGTGCTTAAAAAAAAACCCCACAAAACCCCAAAACCACCACACAGCTGCTTTGGCACATCACTAAATAAAGACACAACCATGGCCCAATTAAAAATATTTGAAACCATTAAGGAATAATAATGAAAAATTTAAACCCAAAAACAACACATTAAAAAAGCCACACTCAGAGACTATCCATGTGTATAAAACCAGCTTTCACCTAAGCTTCTGGCTCTCGGGAGTGCAAGCACACATACGAGAGAACATTAAATGATTGCAGACCAATTTTATCATCTTGATTTTCAAGCTATTGTTCCCAGGATACAAGAAGTATTTTTCCTAGAAAACCACTATGATCTGCATTAGTTATCTCAGTAGGTAACTGAAATGGATTTTAAAGTAAATAGCTTTAGCTGTGTATGAAGCCAGGTATTTTAGGTCTAGGCCAGCATGAACATCAAGATAAATCTCCTGCTTATTTTTGCTAAAGAATACTCAGAAAGTATTGGGAATAATTGAACAACTGCACCTTAACTTTCCATACTTAATTGCACTTTAAGTATGAAACCTAAGGATGCAAGAAATGCTGCTATTTGCTAGGCCACTATCCAATGCTTTTAGTTGAAATACTTCTTTCTGACTCCAAATGCCTTTTTACTTAACTATCAAGACCTGCAAGGTCTTAAGATGTGCTTATTAACAGAAAGCACACGCCTTAACAAGTGGGGTACAGGCACTGTTTTTAATAGACATCTACCAATCTAAGAGGTATTAAGAATGGCTCTTAAAGGCATGTCAAATAACAGAGTCAAGCTCCAGCTCTCTCGCAGGCTCCTATGGCACTTGCTACAACTACTGCTCACCATCAGAAAAGTTAGATGTTCTGTCAGGGGAATATAAAGGAGCATTTCCTTAATTAAAACTTGAAAAATATTCACTAACATAGTATATATGGTTAGTAACTATTCCACATGGTGGAACAGTCAGTTCACCATTTGTTGAGGCTAAAGGACATAGCACATCTTCATGTCAGGGGCTGCTTCCAAAGCAACACGTAATGCCGCCAGACTACAAGTCAGAGAACTAAAGAACACCCCTTATCTGCTCCAAATAGATAAAACAGGAGCAAATGAGCAAGGTTGCTGTTGATGGATGATCTGTTATGGTAAACAGGAGGACTGGTGCATCCCCCTGTAGCAGATGATGCGCCACCACGCATAACAAGAACTTACTACACTGTCCAGACAACATACACAAACCTTGTTTTGCAAAACTCTCCAGCAGATATATACTTCAGTTCAATAACCCCCACATTATGGCAGATCCACCTACCACTGCAGTGGTTTTGTGACGGGGACATTTCCAAATGGTTGGACAATGACCTGTAAGTATTCTGGCTGGCCCACAATTAGTCAGCAGCAGCTTGCTACCAAAGTAAGTAACGAGAAGGAAATTCTCTTTTTCCTTAAGAAGGTCTTAAGAAAGCCTAAGTGTAGCTAAGTGAACAGAGTTTTCCATTTCATTTAAGGGAAGCAAGAAATAAAAAGAAAAGCCAAGCTATCTACAAACCTCAGTGTTTCATCTCACTAAAACTAAAATCCATATATACACTGATACATTTATTGACCTCCTTAAACCAACAGGCCAGCTAGAGTAAATTTATTTTAGTAACGAAAACTAATTCTGGCTGTGTTGATTATTTCCAGGGTGGCTAAATATTTGGAACTGTATACAAGGAGAAAACATTTTCTACTCATTAAGTCATAGCTCTTTGAGAATTTGTACACAATAGCATTAGCTCAGTGCCAATTCTTTGTATAATCTTTCCTTGGATAAAGTCTTTTTGTTTCAAACAGATCCGTTACTCAGTACAGCCTATTGCATTTTTCTACTGCTTGAACTCAGCAGAATCTCTAGTATTCTTTGCTTTCTTTAAAAAAAGCACCCAGGTTTTATAACAATTTTACAACTTCCATAAGAGACCATAGTTATAAAGACAACAAATCCAAATTATTGCATCTGATATGCACTATGTTACAGTTTTGGAGGATATATAGAATGCCTTAAAAACTCAGACTTTCTGTTCTTTTATTATCTCATGCCTTTCCCATTTGAATTCCATAAGTGAAGCTCAAAACTAACATCTGCCTGGATAGTCCCTTTACAGAGATGTGCTTTGACAGGTGGTGGAGCTATTTGGACTCGCGTATTTTAACTTAAGTGACAATAAAGGTATCCTGGGCAATTAACAAAACCAGTGTACAAAAAAGGGACAGTGCAGAAAATAAACAGTTTAGATGTCAAGGCAACCAGGGAAAAAAAAAAGTGTTGACAGTAATCTGCACAGGCTACACTGGAAGGCCATCATATGAACTAGTTACTTTTTTACCCTTCAGGAGAAAAAACAACAGATAAGTTGATACACATCAAGAAAAAAAAAAAAAAAAAAGGCCTACCTTAAAGCCACAACAGAAGTCTGGAAGTTTAAAATACAGTACATTCCAACAGGAGATGCATCAGCCACAGTTTACAGAAAGAAAACAGATGCCGAGGGGGTTTTTTTCCCCCACTTTCTTGATCATTAACAACTGCCACAGGACACAAATAGTCTAGGACTGCTTCATTCATGGTGAGATTTCTCAGCAAATGAAAACTCAAAGAATGACAGGTGAGAAAGTACTTGGTATGCACCAATAACACACAGGTTTCATAAAATAATTCATTCTCCAAATAATGGGAGGGGACGGGAGGGGACATCCAGCACACACGCAAAAACCTATGACATACTTAAATATCTTCACTTCCGCTGAGCAGGAGAGGCCTACCATATGAAGCTTTCTGTGAAAGAACCATACAGACCCAGAGGGAACATGAAATGGTTCAGTATCTAGTGTTCTCTACTATTTTATGCTACCTCTTTAAATTCCCAAACACATAAATCAAACATTTTAATGTGGACATACAACTTTCTTCAGCCTTCCCTCCTCAAGCCATCCCTTATTCCTTTGAAAGCTCACATGAAAGGGAAAAAGAAGAGAAGATGAGCAATAACTTAAAAACAAAAAGCATGAAAGAACAAACTCAGGTTTTAAAATTTATATAACTAAAGATTCCACTGCTTTGCATTACATGATGGCAAAAAACAACCTGCTTAGTGTTTCCTTCTGTAACACCCACGCTGATATTCTGTTTCCACACTATCCCAACATATTCAGGCAATGACATTCAGCCCCATATTCCTGAAAAAAAAAAAAAAAATGCAAATGTCTCACTGCTTCCTGCAGATTCATTATTAGAATTTCAATGCATTGCAAACATATGGCACTGGCAATATATTAGCAATACATGGCTTTTCCACCGAGCCCTAATAAAAATCACATTTAGTAACACATTATCAATGGCCAGGGAGTTGAAAAACTGTTTGCACAATGCCTGGCTATCCCTTGATTTGTACCACTATAGCTAAACTACTCTCAAGAGTAGTTTTATTAAGAAAAGATTTAAGTGGGCCACATCAACTTAAACAAAAAAACAAGCTTTATTTATCATTTGCATTGACTTCCTCTGAGCAGCTTACATTCATCACCTGAGTTTCACAGGACCAACTGTGTCCTCATCTTTTCTTTTCAAACAGATTTAACTTAACCAAAACCACTGCATATTACATTATTTATAAGTTTAATGTAGTCATCAAAAAGTCAACCAAAAATATTTCCTAGGCTGTCTGCTGCAATTACTTTTAAAGAGTTTCTAGGCCTGCAACAAGGGTTATTCTCTTGTGACGCCCAGCACCAATATAAAAGTGTGTCTTCTAAAGCAGTGTCATGGTGAGTTGCTTTCTAGGAGACAATACCACATATCTCATCTGATCTACCACCATCTTAACAAAACAGTACTAGTCACACACAAGCACTTGGCTAACATGTAACATTGTAAACCAAAGAGAAAAGGACCAAAGGGACCGAAGTGGAAAAAATAATCAGGATTTCTATGGAAAAAATGTGAAATTACCATGTAATTTTGAAAACGGAGATTAAAGTTCTCTAACATACGTTTAAATGGGGTTTGGCGGTGTCTAAAGACCAAGTGATGATAATTTCGTTTCCATTATCACCATCGAGACAGATCTTTAATAGTCTTTTACTTCATATGAGGTAATATTGTGCTTTTTCTAAATTAGAAAAAAGAGTTATTACATCACTTTTCATGTTTTATTTTTAGGAGGATCTAGAACACATGGAAAGAATGACTGGCATTTATTTGCAGTATGTCCCAAAACACAAGATCAACAAGACAGAACAGGTAAGGTACATGGCATACTTCATTAGTGCAGTAAGTTTTTAAACTGTGTCTGTCCAATGACATCATTAAAGCTTATAAACTTTGCACACAGAGATCACAGTAAGCAGCAAACCACAGCAGCAATGGAATAATACAGAGAAGTACAGCAAGCTACAGCAATGCCCACATGAAAGAGAAAAAGCAGGTGAAAAGCTGGTTAATGACCATGTTTTGTATGAAACTACTAAAGGAATCATTCTTGTTTCCCTAAACCCTTCTGCCACCACAGCAGCCCTGCTTTACTTCTACGTTTATGAAACAAATTGGGTAACAGCAACCCAATAGTGATAGCATCTATATCAAAGCCAGAGTCATCAGTTTCTAATCCGGGAGGTTGAAGGGGACAACATAGCAGTTTCCTAGCTAAGAAGTGATTTCTCATTGCCCCTCCATACCAACAGGAAACAAGCCTCACTGAAGCATTACAAATAGCAGATTAAAAGAGCTCAATACAACCACAGACCTAAAATTTGCATTTGACTGTCTTTTCATTGCACTCAAAGTTCAATTTTATTAAGTAATCCACAAAAATAAGAGACTGAATTGCCAAGACAGTAACTTTGTCAAGTGACATATGCTATATTAAAAAAACCCATACAAATACGCCAAACTTCAGAGACTCATATCTGCACCCTAGTGAGAGGACAGCTTTATTATTGAAATGCACGGGCACTTCATTTCTTCCACATTTATTGTAGAATTGTAAAGAAGAAAAAATCATCAGCAGAAACTGTTACTTGTTATACAGAGGAACATCCTTTTCTATCTCCTTACACCTTCCAGATGCCACAGAAAGGACGCATGATAATCTGACTTTTTTAGCCTTGCTAACTTTTTTCACTTGCCTGAAGACTAAGGTATTAGAAATCACATCCAATGTCACAACATATAAGGGCCTGAAGTTACATTTTAAAATTATGTGGCAAGCTAAACTTAATGTTTAGCAGCTAAACCTGGCAATGCCTTCCTCAGATAAAGGGAAAAATCAGAATTAGAATGGTTACTTTTAACCTCCTTCCAAAAAGCTCTAATGCCTCAATGCACCTTGACAGAAACAGTCATAAGAAGTTACACTAGGCAGTTTCATACTCTGGCAAAAACAGGCTAATGCACATGAAGTTAAAAGCCACTTCCTTTTTCCTCCTACTTAAACCTTCAAAAAGAAGTTTAGGAATATTAAATCTGTGGCATACATAGCACTCTTACTCTCCTATGTACGTCATTATGCATAATGGCAATAAAAGCCTCGTTTAACAGTAAATGAAATAGTTTAGAGGTTCCAAAAAAAGGAGACAATAAATAGGAAAAGAAAGTATTGCATTGCTGAAAGAAGTTATTCTAAAGTTTTATCCTTGTAGAACAAGAACTTACAAAGCTTGCTTCTTTTTCCCTGTAGTTTCTCCAAAGTCATGGAGTCACTTTTAATTAGTCATGCACTAAAGGCAAAGTATCACCTTCTACTTTTGATTTTATTTCATCTCAGCTAGCTCCACAGTACACCACGCTCCAAAATAACAAAAAAACCCAAACAAAACCAAAACAAAACCCCAACACGGAAATGAAAAACAGCACTATGTACAGGGCAATAACCAGATCTACAGGAGAAGCCTGCCTCCTTGTGGCTCAACTAACCGTTAATCAGATTTCTCCATTCCATTACACCCAGTAAATCTGGCAAGCCAAGAGAGCAACAAGCTTCTAGTTCAAGGTGTTTTGGGATTTGGTTTTGTTGGGGTTTTGGGGGGGGTGTCTTTGTTTTTGGGGGTGATAAGGGGGAGAGAGTTGATGAAAAAGAAATACGTTTCTAATTTTAAGACACACTGGCAAAAGCTACCCTTCTCTTGTTACTGAAAGATTGCTTTAGCCTCCTCCTTTACATAGCAAAGACAGGGCGGGAAGGGACAGAGGTCCGATGTAGAAACAACTGACATTCTTTACACGGCAACAAAAGACTGTCAGCATTCCGGCACCTAAATCCAGAAGGCTCCAAACCTTGGCTCAGTTGCAGCTTAACCTAGCAGGCCTCTCTTGATGCCTTAGCTTTTAACAGTAAATGCCCTTGATGCCTACAGGTCTCCTCCGGGGTACACCTAGGAGGATTTCACTCCTCCGGGGTACGCCTAGGAGGATTTCAGTCTTGGCAGCAGTGAAGCATTTGGTGCTTTTAACAAGACGCAGACATTTCTCTGTCTTGCCTGAAGGGCTCAATTACAAGGGGCTATCCTCTTAACGCCTAGAAGAGCAAGTTCTTTTGGAAACAGCCGGGGGTTTTGGCTGGCAGGGGTTTTTTGGGTTGAGTTTGTTGGGTTTGGGTTTTTTCCAATCCAGTCACTCTCTTGTGCAAGAACTTGGTGGTTAAAGAACTCAAAACCTGTGTGACGAAGACACAAATACAAATCCACACTCTTCAGAGGGGATCATATCACTGTGACTTTGGCTTGGGAGGGTATGAGTAAATTTCTACCCAGCTTTCACCAGCTGCTCCACATTATGCAAGCCTGGGACATAAAGCATAAACCACTTTTACGGTGGGTTAGGAACTTCATTCACAAAAAGAAGGGACGTTCTAGTCTCCACTCCAAAGCCTTTTTAATATAAAACACAGTAAGTGAACACCAAAGTAGCCCACATTTTCTTTCATTCTCGCAACTGTAGGGCTTGCAACTTGCTTTCTTACGTATCACTGCCTCTCTTTTGCAAACTGTTTCTCTAACCTTTACACAAGTGAATCAGACTCACTCTTTCCAATCTATAACCCAGTGGCTAGAAAAGTAATGAACTGAACATGGCTCTCATATGCTTACAATCATTTTAATTGGACATTCACTAAAGGTGAGAAGAAAGTAAAAAAAGACACTTCTTTCCCCTCCAAGCACATTTTGAATGAAAGGCTTCAAATCTACCCTTCTCTTCGAGAAATATTTTTTTTTTTAAAAAAGGCCAAAAATAAAAATGTTGTCACACCCAAAATTCCAGACATGGAAGATATAATTTCTTTCTACTACAGTTTAATGCCTAGGTCCTGAGTGACAAACACTGCACCTTCCTAATGTTTTTGTTATTACTGTTCACACATTTACCAACGAGACAGCTTCTACTTTGTGTGCTTTAAACACTTTCATGCCAGCTCAGCTCCTACCAGGCCAGAGCACTGCACACAAGGCTGTGGATTCCACTGCTGTTGCCAGGGGCCAAAAGACTGGGCAAGGCTGTACCACACACTGCAGCATCCAAATAGCTCCACAGATCCCATTAGAAAGCTTGTAAACAGAGAACCAAAACAAGTACAAGCTCACATTAGCGCAGACACTATTCTAATAACAAAAGCAAGGGGAAAAAAATAATAATAATCACCCTTCTCTTACTCAGGTGCAATGCTGGCAAAGGGCAAACACCTTCAGCTCTACTGAAGAGAAAGGGAATTGGTGGTGTACATCATATCACAGGACTGGCTGCCGTACTAAACACATCCAGGACATCTGGATAACACACTAGCTCTATGTATGGAAGAAGAATCATCCTTGTGGAAAAAACATTGTGTAAGCAATTTGCATATTAATTGCAGACCTGGTTATACAAACAATCTAAGAACTATCCCCTCCTGGCTTTTGTAATTTTGTAGTCTGAACATGGCAGAAACTTCAATTTACTAAAAGTGATGTTCTTCCGTACGAACTCCGCTTCCATTACACTGAAATAGTAGGCAAGTAATAAGGACTACATGAAGTCATACACACCAAGAAATTTACTACAGGAGGGTTTCTGCTCCTAAGTTTAAGACAGTTTGTGTTTTTGCTTTATACCAGGGCCTGACACTAAGTTAATAAGCCTTTTATTGAGATTCAAAAGCTATTACATTACACACATCTTCCTCTACTTACATTTGTTAACCTACACTGAGGCGCAGAATTAAATTTTATGCTTCACTGACAGAAAATAGAATCCTAAATCACCAATGCACGTATAATTGTTAATTTCCCCACTTGTTTCTTGTGGTCACAGTACCTACTTTCTTCCTTGCTACAGTTTAACTTTAAACTTTCACATTTTCAGCCCTAGCACTGCACTTCAATTCAGGCCTATCAAATGTCTCATTTTCTTTAAATTATCTTTCCTAAACTCTCACAGTTACCCAGACCAGCAAGGTTTACTGAATTTTGCACAGAATTATAACAAATCATACTACTGAAACACGAATCAGTATATCTTAAAGCAATAAAAAAAACTCCTGCTAATATCAGTAATAAACAGCAGCAGGTTCCAATAGATTAGGTACCGGCCTCATACCCAGAAAAACTGCTTTCTTTTCTATTTTATTCTCACCTAGTCTTCTAGGTGACCTTGGCCAAACCACTATCCCCACATTGCAGTTTCCCCAGCAGTAAAAATGAATTGAGCAGAGTTACAAATCTCTCTGGAAACTCCAAATGAAGCACAACATAAGAGTATTTCCCTATCTGCAGATATATTTGCCTTGATAGCTTTTCTTTATCCCACTACACATCAGCAGCAGCCCAAGACTGCTTTTCCTTTCTAAGCACACTCTGGTGGTTCTTCAAGAAAGGCTTTAGGCTACTGCTTTACTTTTTATCACATCCTTGATCTATTTCTGCTCCTGTATCTACTTCGAAGGACCAAGAGTTTGTATTTAGCAATACACACTTAACACTTACTTTAATATATTATGTCAAAAGCTGCTGTTGAACACATTCCTAAGCTACAGGGAAAAGATAAAACAGGGCACATCAGAACAGAGAGCCAATTATCAACGAGCAGCGACTCATTCTCCAGACCCTTGCTCATGTAAGTAATCACGCAAGTATTTGCTTTCACAACCTGCCACGGGAACCAGTCATCAGCAGAATTTTACTGGAGACACATGCACTGATGAACCGAACTGCAGCAAAGCAACATAAAAAGATTCCTGTCCTTATACACTGCTACATTTAAGAAACGCTACTTTTCATTTAACAGGAGACTGCCATTTAATTAGCAAATAACACTGCTTAGCTGCGATGCACTTCACTCACTTGCTCTCTTCCCTTTTCTGGGTTTGTTCGGGGTTTTCTGAAACACATGCAATTCTGAGATGCTTTACCTCCCTTCCTGTTCCAAAATCTAAGGTTTAAACATTTCCTAAAAAACTCTTGTCTTTGGTAGGTTTTGTTAGGTTTTTGGGGTTCGTTTTTGGTTTTTTTTGGTGGTGGTGTTTTTTTTTTTTGGGGGGGGGGGCAGGAGGGAAAGCCCACCAAAAGGAAAAAAAAGGACACTTATTCATTATTAATTAATTAGTGAATAAAGTTGTCACTTGACACATCATGCCACAAACCCCTGGTTTAACTGACACAAACCTGAACTATGATGC
Source organism: Amazona ochrocephala (assembly GCA_039720435.1). Classification (NCBI taxonomy): domain Eukaryota; kingdom Metazoa; phylum Chordata; class Aves; order Psittaciformes; family Psittacidae; genus Amazona; species Amazona ochrocephala. The sequence goes on from CM077878.1 coordinate 93,924,139, forward strand.
ACTTAACTTCCAGTTACCTTCCTGATCAATGAATTACTACAACACATGGGGAAATTTACTTAATAAGTCGATGGACAGAATAAGGAAAGCTTACTCCTGTGCTCTCAATAGACAACTTCTTGAGCGTTAGGAACTGAGCCGTTATAAAAAAAAGAACAGACCTTCCACACCACAGACACGAAACGTGACAAATCCAGCCATTCCCTGAAACATTGCAAAACCGATCCGAAAACGCTATCGTCTAGGCGTAGCGCTAAGGAGCAAGGAAACCACTGTGCATCCAAGAGGGAAGAAAAACGGGGAAATGAATTTGCAGCTCAGACCCTCGCGTGTCCTCGAGGCGGGAACACGATCCCAAATGACTCCGGTGCCGGCGGAAGAAGGGAAGGGAGGAAGAAAGGGATAGAGGCTATCTGCTGGGAGGGGAGCGGAGTCAAACCAAAGCGGGCCCCCATCCCCGGGGCGCAGCCCCGGTCCCCGCCCGCCCCGTTCTCCCCTTTCACACCAACTTCCCCCGGCCCGGGACGTGGCCGGCAGCAGTTGGGTAGGGAGCGACGTGACGAGGCTGAAACCGGTCTGAAGTCCACAAAGAAGCCATCTGCCTCCGGGAAGCGGGCTGGGGAAGGGCGGGCGGGAGACAAGAAGCCGGGGGGAGTTTCACCCCGCCTGAACGCCAGAACACCCCCACCCGAGAGGGTGAGGGGATACCCTTGCCGCGGGAACGGGCAGCGCCGCTCGAGCGCCCGGCCCCAGCCGCCCAGCCGCTGGGACACGGATCAAGCACACCTTCCCCGCCCGCCCCGTGCCAGGCTCCGAGCTGGGTTCTCACCTTCCTCCCGCCGCCGCTGCCGCCGGCCAGCGCGGCGCTGCCGCCCGAGTACATGTAGTAGGCGATGCCCAGCACCCAGAGGAAAGCAAAGCAGAGCAGCAGCCGAGACCTGCGCCGCATCCTCCCTCCCGCGCCGCCGCCAGGCCACCAGGAAACGGCCAGCAACAGCCTCCACTCCTGCCGCCGCTGCCGCCGCGCAGGGTCAGGGGGCAGAGGGCGAACGCCCGCCCCCCGACCAATCCCGTGCCGCCCGGCCCCGCGGGGGGCGGGCCGGGGCTACCGGCGTCGCCATGGTTGCAGCACGCCGGGCCGCCGCCTCCGCCTCGCTCACGGGCCAGGGGCTGCGTGCCCCCAGCGCCCGCAAGGACCGAGCCCCGCGCAGCTGGACCCTCCGGCCCCTCTTCCCAGCTGCTGCCTGGGGGGCCAACGGCCGGGCGGCGGCGGGGGCAACGCTCCCTCTCCGTGAAGCGGCGGGGCCGAACCCCTGTTACTACCGTGGCCGTGCCTTCCTCGGGCGGTCCGGGAGCGGCCGGGCCGCCCCCGCAGCAGAGTGCCTTCGGAGCCGTGCACTCTGGGCCCCGGACCGCTGCCTGCCCCCGGCCGAAAGCGGCGGAGGGCCAGTGCCCGCGCTCCGTGGGTCTGGGTGCGAACTCCCTTTGGAGCGGCGACCGGGGCAGCGCCGGCGGCTTGCCCGCTGACTTGAGTGGTCCCGGCTCGCTGGTGGCTGCACACACAGTGTCCGAGCACCGTCGTGCACCGCTGATGGTCGTCCCTCTTTTGGGTTGTCCCACTCCCACCCGTATTGGCTGATTATACAGAGACTCTCCGTTCTCAGAAACTCCAGACTGGCCACCACAAGTCGTCTGTCTGTCTGTCTTTCTGTGGGAACAGCAAAGAACAGAGAACATGCTGTATGAAGGTGCTGTCCTTGAAGTCACTTGAGGCAGGTCTTCATTAAACCTCAAAGGTGAGAAAGTCGTGTTGGATGATGTCCAGTGTCATCTGTGTGACAGGTATCTGCATATCTTTTGATAAGCCTCTGCCTGGTGTTATTTAAGAGATTCTTCCGTGGCCTTAGGGGAGACATCAAGGTCCTGACAACCCCACCTTCTCACTGAGGTGACACATCCGCTCGCCTTACACTCCTGGGGTCTCTGCCTGGATTTTCACAGGAGGTTGACCCTTATGGGGCTCCACTCTTAGAGGCTGCTCTGTTGGTATGGGGTCATTGCCTGTTAAAATTACCTTTCTTTCCGCTTACCCAGTTCCACCCTTAATCACCTCAGGACAAATGCCACACTGCTGCTGGCTCTCACTGTGGTTCACTGACTGGGGTGTGCGCAGCTCATGCTACTCTTTTTCCACACCACTGAGTTTTCCTGTTGTTTGGCATTTGCTGCTATCTCATCCTACTGTGAGACATAGAGAAATGAAAACACAAAACTTAGAAGGGAAGAGACATTCACTAACAACTAAAAAGCACCTCTATTTCAGAGCTATGGTATTCACTCAAAGCAGAATATTACTGTTTTTTAAAGTTTTTCAGCCATCTCACCATGTTTATCAATAAGCTGATTTATTGCAACCTATTCTGACTGTATCCCGCATTTCTGTTCTCCTTCTGTCTATACTGATGTTAGACCTCTGCCAGCCCAGAGCTACAGAGCTTCTATAAACGTCTTCTCCCCAGGCTGTGCCAGGATGTGTCAAGGTTCTGGCAGAAATTCTGTTGCAAGAACAGGAAAAGATCCATCAGCCAAAAGAAATGGCAGTGAAAAGCTCACCTGCTCACCAGAGCAGTCACTCCTCTGACAGTCTTGTCAAGAAGGTGATTCATGTCAGTGTTGGCACTGACTGGGCAGAAGTGTGCAAAGATTACAGTGAATAACTGTTTACCTTCTCACCTGCCAGAGACCTGATGGAGAGATAGGATGGATGAAAAGACAAAGGAAGAAATCACAGATAAGTATTCATCCAGGGAGTGTAAAATGAAAGAGATCATAGAATCATAGAATGGTTTATATTGGAAGGGGCCTTAAAGTTCCAACCCCTCCGTGCCCCAGGAAGAGACACCTCCCAGTAGACCAGATTGCTCAAAGCGCCATCCAGCCTGGCTTTGAGCACTGCCAGGCATGGGGCAGCCACAGCTTCTCTGGGCAATCTGTACCTGTGTCTCACCACCCTCACAGTAAAATATTTCTTCCTGATATCTAATCTAAATCTACCCTCTTCAGTTCAAAGCCATTCCTGTCTGTCCTATCATTCTGTGCCCTTTTAAAAACTCTCTCTGTGGATTTCTTGTAGACCCCCTTTAAGTTCTGGGAGCTGCTCTAAGGTCTCCTCAGAGCCTTCTCTTCTCCAGGCTGTACAGCCCCACCTATCAACCTGTCTTCACAGGAAAGGTGCTCCAGCTGTCTAGTTATCTTCATGGACTTCATCTCCTCTGGACTCTTTCTTCAGAGTAAATGACTTTTTCAGTAAGCTCAGCATTATGATTCTTGGTTTTGAAGGGAGTTGGAGAGAGGCACCCACTTCGTGCAAAACACAGGTTTTGGAGTCAAATAGCTGGCACCTATTGAAGTGAGGTACACTGGAGAGCGTGGGCTGCCAGGAAACATGCACATGTTCTCGATTAGAGTTTTTGATTTATCCAAAGTGTGTTTGATGCAAATGACAACAGTTCCTGCAAAAGCACTGATTGTGCCTGGGTCTAAAAAGACACATACACACATGTCCTCAACGTAAAAAGGCCATGGAACTGTTGGAACAAGTTCAGAGGAGGGCCATGAGGATGATGAGGGGACTGGAGCACCTCCCATATGAAGACAGGCTGAGAAAGTTGGGGCTGTTCATTCTGGAGAAGAGAAGGCTGCGTGGAGACCTCATAGCAGCCTTCCAATACCTGAAGGGGGCCTATAGGGATGCTGGGGAGGGACTCTTCATTGGGGACTGTAGTGATAGGACAAGGGGTAATGGATTCAAACTTAAACAGGGGAAGTTTAGATTGGATAGAAGGAAGAAGTTCTTTACTGTAAGGGTGGTGAGACACTGAAATGGGTTGCTGAGGGAAGTTGTGAATGCTCCATTGCTGTCGGTGTTCAAGGCAGGGTTGGACAGAGCCTTGGGTGGCATAGTTTAGTGTGAGGTGTCCCCGCCCATGGCAGGGGGGTTGGAACTAGATGATCTTAAGGTCCTTTCCAACCCTAACTATTCTATGATTCTATGATTCTATGTGCACATACACGCTCCACCCCAAAGGCTAAATTTTAATTAGCAAGATTTTCTGTAGAATTCAGAGTACTCTCAGCAGCCCAGTCTTGTGAATATCCTCATAAACTCCTGCCGCTTAAGCTCTACAATCAGCTAGACATGAGATGAAGAAGCGGCTCCCAGCTGCTGGGGGATTCCTTCACTGGGAAGATCTGCTGAGGAAGAGGGTGTTCTGCACAACATGCTTCCCCACAGAAAACATATGTGTGCCAAGCACTCAGTTCTGGAACCATAATCCCATTCCACTTCACAAAATCTGCTGGCCACTTACTCTTTAAACTCCTTACAAAACCTACAGGATCTTTTGTTACCCCTTTCATAGTCTAAAAGATCTTGGGATGGTCTCCAATGGTCTCCCCGCAGCCCCGCAGGTATTTTCACAGATTTTAGCAATGTGCTTAGATAGATTTTTCCCCTTACAGCAAAATTAGTCAGCCGTGCATGTACAGAAAATCCTTCTGTAGCTGCACACTTCACAAGCTTACCAAAATAATCCACTGCACATGCTCAATCTCAGTTTTCAAAAGTTTATACCTCAGTCAAATCAAAACTAATTTCTTCTCCAACAAGCAAATACATGTCTACTTCAAGGAAGGCTACTTCCATGTCAGAGTTCATTTTTCAGTCTTCTGCTGATAAAGTTACAGAAGTGCTCAAAAAAGGCTGTAAAATCCTATTTAGTTGAAGAAAAGTTGTGGGTTTTTTTTTTCAGTCTCATGATATTCTAAACTGGCTGAACCAGTTTTGTTCAAATCTGTCCAAAATATTCACATTTGGACAAAGTCCCAATCGGGCAGATTTCATCCTGAATCATTTATATTTCAGAGACCACAGAAAACACAGAGGTTTAGAATGGAAAATGTTACATCATTTTAACTCTAGGAAAAGCTGCCTGTCCCATTACAACGCATTCGCGTGCACATACCTCTTTCCTCAGAAGTCCTAACGTGTTTAGTCAGAAATGCAAGACTGGAGGAAAAAAAAAAAAGGAGGCACTTCAATTAAAGCAAGGAACTCAAGAAAAATGTAAGATATTTTTAATTGATTTTCCCAGTGCATTTCAAAAGAAAATATTATCATACTTTAAAAGCAGCATTGCTAGAATGATTCACAGAATATAAATGCTTCTGTATCAACCACAGCCCTTAAACACGAGAGAGATGAAAGCATGTGAGAGTACAAATAGGAGTGAATTTTGCAGAAGGAATCATCAAAACTTTGTCTTTGATCTGTAGGGCAGACACCTAGCTTCAATGGGACAAATTGTGATCTAGTTAAGTAGGGTGTAAACCAGAGGGAATTTGACTGAATTTATTTGAAAGCAGGTATAAAATCAGACACAACTGAAACTACAGTCTAATTCAGAGTGTTAGTGTTCATCTTCTTGTAACTGAAGACCACAAAAGCTGCTTGTCCTTTTCTGGAGCAAAATGACCTAGTCAGGGTTCAATGAATCCTCAGACAGAGCAAATGGAAAGCAGACCTCACCTTTAGGAATGAGTCAACCCCTTACTCATGCAAGCAATCTTGTCCTTGCAAAGACAGGAAGAAGGATTTTCAGACCAGGTCTAAAACACAGAAAATAGCTTTAAAAGCTTTAAAAGGCCAAAAATCCAACCAAAATGCCTGAACCTCTTTGAAACACGAAAGCTGTTATGTTGCTGATCCAGTTCAGATTACATTCTTTCAAACGTGTGCAGTTATTTCAGAAAGTATATCATTCCTCCTCTCTCATGAGAAAAGTTACTCATTAGCCTAATGTAAACTGTTCTGTAACATAGAAATCACACATTAATGTGAAATTTAAAATACATCTATAGAGGATATAGGTTTATTAACGCCCCGAGAGCTTGAGCTGAGTACTCAGCCCAAGCCGAGTTGTGTTTGTAGTGCAAGAATTGCGTTTGTAGTGAACGACACTGATCCTTCAAATGTTTATGCAAATGTTTAACTTCATTCAGTGCATATTCCCACTGGAGTCTGTCGGACTACTCAGACATTTAAAATTATATGCTCATGGATGAGTACTTGCGGGATTAAAGGTTAAGTGCAGATAGCAGGTCTGAAAATCTATGTGGGTGTTTTGCAATTCCTCACTGCACAGTGATAACAATGAGAAACAGACTACCTCCTCAGCTAAAGACTTGGGAGTCAACATGTCCTTTCCCATCTGTTTAGATGCCAAGAACTATGTTTGTTTAATTTTTCAGCGCAGTTTCTGATGCTACCCAGAGTAGGCAGACGTGCTGGCAATAGCATTCAAAAGTGGCTCACTTCCAGAAAATCTTGTTACCCTCCAAGAATGTTTTTTGAGGTGTTAAAACCCCAAGTAGCAAATATTGTATCATGCAATTTTACCTTGAAAACAGTGTTTCACCCTGCCTCACTACAGGGTTTGTCATGCGAGGTCCAAATACCTTGAGGCCTTTTAGAACCAGAGCTCTCATCCTAGACTTTGATACCGAGAGGTAGTATCTTCACTTTTAAAGCAATACAAAAGGGTTATTTCATCTGATAGCAGAGGGATTTTTATGCTGTTTCCCCATTAGAGTTTGATCAACACATTACATCATGAGATGCAGTTATTGTAATCACTGCATTTTCTCACAGAGATTTGAAGTATCAGCTGAAGCCTTCACTCTTCCAAGGCAAATGATCCATATCTGGAAGCCCTTTCTCTCTACTAAATAAAGTTTAAGGTTCAACATTCCTTGGAGTTGTTCAGTTCTACAAAGAGGGGAAACAGATTCTTTTTCTATGGGTGGTGACGACAAAGAAAGAACAACTCAGCCTTTGGTAGGCCTCCTGCTAAAGATGGCAGAAGCCAGTATAAACTGCAGTCCCATTGCCAACTATTCTTCCTGAGCTGAGTCACTTAGTGTGTTGGACTGAACTTCAGCAGCATAAAACAACCCTCTGCAGCATTCTGTAGGCTGATGATTGGATATCAAAATGTGATACAGCTCAGAAGCATCTCTCATAGGAGAGTGATGATAGATGAAAGAGAGAATCTGCTGTGGAGAAAGACTTGCTGAAACAATGACCCCACCTTTGACTGAGGTAATTTTAATCTCCTTCTCTGCATTTATCTGAATTCTGGGGGTCGTGCTGGATTCTTCATAGCTGCCAGAAGAGGTAAATACTGATGATCTGTGGTCTAAGACAGGGCAGAAAATTCCATCCTTTCCTCTCGAGCAAGACTTCATTGCAGTGGTGTGCAGCTGTAGTACTGTAAGTCATTTGAGGCTGGGGTTAAGCACTATGTACTAATGCATAATACAAAAGTCTATTTTAGAGCAGCAAAGACAAATGTGAACACATCACACAATGGTGCTGTAATCTCAAATGGTACTTTGTCTATTCAAACTCGTAATCCAGATCAGTAAGGCTACAGCCAAGTAATTTGAGGCTGTCTATCTATGATACAGCTTTGCCACAGCAAAGCGTAGAAAATGCAGCTGTGTTACCCTACAGTAAGATTCCTGAAGATCAAGAGAAAGGTTTCTCCATGTTGAAGTGTTCTACCAGAAGCAAGGTTTGCTTATCTCTTTAAATAAAGTCTTTCCTAGCTAATTGCACCATCATCAGCTCACCATGGGGAATGTGGGAGAAGGGAAAAATCAAAAAAATGTAAAGAGGACTGAAGGAGGTGTGGTAGGAGGGGAGGTGAGAGTATGAGGAAACAACACAGCCTTTCCAGAGTTACTGCACTATATTCAGGCCCTCTCCCTGCAGTGTCTCAATGGAAAAGACTGATAAGTGATTCAGATCACCAGCTCCCTAGGGTGTCAGACCCTGGCTTCTTATACAGATGTCAGGGAGAACCAGATGCTTAGCAAGTGCTCAACCTAGGTATTGAAAATGCTTCTTTTCAGTGATGATATATTGAGATTCAGAAGGACAGAGAGAAAGCCTTTCCTTGCTGTGCAGTATTTTAGTTTCAGCTGAATAGTGGAAAACATCTCCTTACTTATTCCCCACTTCCCTTATAGTAGGAGTTAAAGAAAGCATTTTTAGTCTGAGACAACAGAAAGCAGGTCTCCAGTTTTCTGGAGAAGCATCCTAATTGCTGGCAATGACAAGCTACTTGCAAAGGTGCCATAGTGGATGAGCTGAAATACAGCTGAGATGTCTTTGATTAATATTCTTTATTTTTTTAAGCTTCATTCTCCATGTTCATATTGTTGGCTCCCACTCAGATGCACACACAGTGGAGCCTATGCCTCAAGAGTGATATGCTGCCCATAGCAAGCTATTCACACAGTTCCTCCTGAACACAGTGCAATTGGGCAGTCAGCAATGCTGTACATCCCCAGAGACTCCTCTGCACCAAGCAAAGGACACCACTCCCCACATACCTGCCCTAGCACTATGTCTGCTTTTTGCATTACAACTATGGCTAAACAAATAAACCGCAGTGATATATTGTTATCAATGCTATAGATTTACTCCCTTCTTATTGCTTCAAGAACATTTTGCATTGTGCAATTAAAAGTAGTCTTTTCACAAGCACATATCATCAATAAATATGTTACTTTATCATGTTCATTTGCATATTTACAGTTTGCAAAATTCGGTGTTTGGAACCCACAATCATTATAACAAACAACACAGCTCTTCTGTATCACACTACAGAGCATATTCACACTACAGAGCATATTCATGTAAGAGGGAAAAGAGATGCTCACAGCTGTTTCAGTTCACATACCCTCTAGAAGTCATACATTGCTTTCTCCCAAATTTAATCTTTCAGTGCTTTGGAACAGTCAGTAAATAGGCTCACTTACCACAGGGGATGAAAACTGATCCCATTTGTAGCCTTCATGACCCTTTTGGCTTCAAACCTTTATCATCATCTGTTGAAATCATGAAAGACATTGTTTCTGAAAACAGGGCCAAAAGCAGCAAACCTAGAGAAATCAGTTTTGCACTGTGACTCTTACAGCAGAAATTAGCCAGATCAACCCTCTGCGGAACATGTCTGAACCACAGTGAACTTGTCTCCGGTGCCTATCACACAAACAAAATAACTTGAAAGAGAAACTGGGGTTGCCCTGCAGAAACCGTGTATTTTCTATCCCCTTTGTTCTTTCAAGAGTTTCAGATAGAGGAGCAAGTGTTTTCTTCCAAGAAGTCAAACAGCAAATAGAACAACTTACTTTCCTGGTTCTGTAAGCTGAAGGTCTGTGGGTTTGCGAACTGAGGTTAAGATCCTTTTTTCTTTCTCATTCTGCCAGTATCAGTGAACAGTATCACTCACTGTTTTCTCCAGCTTTCAAAACTATTTCTGAACTGAGAGATACCTGTATCTCATGGAGAGATGGTTACATAATGATTTTACTTTTACTTGTAGATTAGATTTTTCCAATGCAGACAGGTGTAAATGAGCCCTTCCTCACTGAAATAACATTTTCTGGACTCACTAATTCCCCAGCAGGGTCATTCCTTCCATAAGTCCAAGAGGGAGATACTTTGTCCAACTGTCATTTCACGTGCACTGGTGTAAATTGGGAGTGACTCTGTAGAAAGCCATGTTACTACACAGATAAAACTGATGTAAGGTGAGAAAAAGAATCAGGTTTCCAGTATAGCTTTTTCTCTCACTGAAAGGTGGTGATGTACAGTGGAGGAAAAAAGGTATTTGCACAGAGCACTGCACTTCTACATGTACTTCGTACAGAATACTCCTAAAATCTGTCACCACAGCAGACTCAGTGCATGGAAAAGTTCACAGGGCCACTGTTATCCCTAAAGGCTTGTGTGAACGAGGGAGGGTGAGAAAGGTGTGAGAAGAGGAAGAAGAGGAAGAGGAGGGGAGAATCAGTAAAGAGAGGACATGGTCTCTGCTTAGTTATGTACGGGGATATACTGGTTGTGTCAGGAAGCCCAGCATGAGGGACATGCCTTTGCATGTGTCACTTGTTAAGGAGGGGGAATGCTTCCTGCTGTGATGTTGGGGATGGAAAACTGTGATGCTGAACAAGAAAAATACTGTTTCTGGAATGGTATCTTTATGAGCAGCACTTCTACTGTATACTTATTTTTCTTAGTCATCCCCTCTAGATGGACGTCCCAGGACAATCTTACGGGAACAAACATTCTTGGCTGTACTGCACAGTATAAAACATTTAACAACTATTCTCTGTGCGTCCTTGTTACAGAAAAACTCACTAAATACTTGCCTGGGGACACAGATGTACCCACAGAGGTACAGTGTGACAGTGGTGAAACAAATGTGCATACACTATATTGACCTTGGCAGTCATACACCATGTGGAGCACCAGCAGAAATGCTAGTAGTCCACTAGCAGAAATCCTGCCTCTAAACAGCACAGCCCCTGCCAAGCCTAGCAGTGCCTCACCTAAACCATTATTTGTCTGAGTCATCTGCCCTTTCAGGATCCCACATGCTACGTGCCCTGGAGCAGTTGAGACCCAGAGCTGTTGCTGATGAGAGTGTGAGGGAAAGTGTGAGGTGGACAGTGGCTCCACGCTACAGACACCATTGCACCTGAAGGCAAGGATCCCGTCAGGAAGAGAGCCATGTCACTGCTTGTTAGCCAAGCACACACCTATGCAATGCAGAGAAACCCTGTACTTCAGCACTATCTCTCTGTGCTCCCATACTTCCCCAGGCTCTGTCAAGCCACTGGTATAGGATTTCAGCCAGAACAAAACCAGCATCCTTTGTGCTTGGATGCCATGGTCTTCCCTGCTTTTCAACAGGACCCTGCTAGAGGTTGTTTGCAGTGGGAAGGCTCACCTGCAGCAGGACCACTGTTAGCTTTTATCTTTCTATTTTGTGTTTCTATTTCAGTTCATCAGCTTCACAGCTTTTTACTTTCTTCCTGGCAGGCAGGCTTCTTTTAAGTTCGATGAAGGGCGCTGCATTTTCTTGCTGCAATTAATCACGTTTCCTGGCATGTGACTAAATAACAATAATTAACCTGGCAGCTGGAGTTTCCCTGTGTTAGATCTTGGTGCTCTGTGCTGGTTTTTCGTAGTATTTGCTTGCTGTCTATGCTGCTTTCTTGGCTAGGTTACCTTCAGTCATACCATGTGCTTGAGTAACAATAATAAACAGGAAAAATGAAGCAGTTCGTAAGATTATTATTTTAGTTAGATTTTCTCTTCTAAAAGCCAAAAAACCATCAGCAGGACCAATACACCCAGGAGAGCTGTTTTTTTCTCCTGCTCACTAAAACATTGAGCTGTTGTACAGCTGTATCAAAGAATCTGATGGGACACCAAATTAGTTCAGGATCCCACTGGTTCTTCAGCTCCTGAATTTGATCATCCATGAGCTTATATCATTGCTCATGAAAAGAGAGAGAGACGAAAGAATGGGAATTTGTGTTTGAAGGACCTGAACAGATTTAGATCTCAAGCGCTTGTCAGGGTCATTCTGCATGTCTTTCTTTTAGTTCTTGAAAAATTGTACTGTGCTGATGCACAGGAAAAAAGCCTTGAAATAAATGGCCTCCAAGAGCCAGAAGAGGTCTTGACAGGACTCCCATCCCACCAACCAAGGAAGCAGGGTCCTGGTGGGAACTTGAGGCGGTAACTCCAGTTTTCTGGAAAAGCATCCTAATCACTGGCAATGACAAGCTGCTTCCAGAGGAGTCAATGTGCTTCTGATATCCCAAGAAATACAGAATCAAGGGGCTTACACTTACAAATACAGCAGAGGTCTTCATTTGTGATTTACCAGGTGGAGAAGTTTCACCATCCAAGAAGAATAACATCTTCAGAGAGGAACTTCCTCAACACAGGAAACCCTGCCAGGGCTGTGCTTTTATTATGCATGCCACATAGGGAATGACATTACCTAGACCTGAGAAAAGTTTGAGTAAATAAATCAGCTGAACCAAGGCCTCTTTTCAGTGTGAAACCAGTCACCCCCTCCCCATGTAAATCTCCTTGCTAAGATTTTCCTCTGCTTCCTTGAGAAAAGCCCAGAAGCATTGAGGCTGGCCCCACCACAAGCAGGCTCCCCACACGTCTGCTGGGGAGCCAGCAGCCTCAGGCAGCTGGTATCAGCACACAGAGCTCCCAGTCTCCACCAGAGAGAACTGGCTAGGCTGCTCAGCTCACAGAAGCTCTTCAACAGCTGTCTGTGAAATGGCCTGGTCTCAGGCCACTCATAGTGGATCAGAGTCCACAGCCCAGGTTACAATTAGTGTTTGCACTTAGAATAGGTACCTGTGCTGTGGGCTGTTGCAGGGACCACAACTGAGCCAGTACACTGCTCTCAGTCCTACTGGGCTAAGATACACCCCAGTAAGGAAGCCTTAGTAAAGCCAGCACTGATCTTCTACCTGCTCAAATATCAATACAGAGGGTGTTGACCTGGCACCATTCAGAACCATTACATTCTCTAAAAGCAACCAAACAAAAAGGAACAGATACAATTGGAATCTACTGTATTTTCAGCTCACTTCCAGTTAGATCTCCAGGCATGAAAGGAACCCTACATAGAAAAAGACAGCTTCAAGTAAAGGCAAGATGTATACCTTCTGGAAGCAAAAAGATAAAATTTGTCAATTGATTACACAGACGGTAAAATCATACAAGCAGTGGCAAGGTTGACAGCAATTTGGGAGAACTGGCAACATCCTAAAGGCTAAGGAAAGTGTCCTTTTCGCCCAATGCTTCTTGACATTTCCTTAGAGAACAAGTTCGCAAATTGTACGTTTCTGAGTTCAGACAAAACCTCCCAGGCTTGTCAAGAGTATAGATGCTGCAAGTGACAACCCAAGGCTGTAAAACTTCTATAGGTGTTGCCATTCCTTTTTCTTACTCTTTCTTTCTTTTCTTCTTGCTAGAGGTGGCTCCTGTAACATCTTGACTCCTGAGCGAGATGAATTCTGTCAGTGTGCCAATTCTTAGCACTAGGCAATGGAGGGCAAAGATAAGGCTTCAGATGTGTCCCACTTATATGTCAAAATACTGCAACACTGACAAGTATTTTAGGGCTGTACATTCCCTGAATACTAAACTTCCTGGTACTATCTTGTGCTATACAATCTGTCTCTTTTTATATTTCAGGTTACCAGTGTCCTTTTCCATTTGCAGTTAGGCTGGTAGAGGAAGAAAGCCCCTCACAAAAATTAGGATTGCGTTTATCCAGTCTTTAGTCAAGTATGTAGCGCATGCGAACTATTCACACAAACGAGGAGTAGAAGTCCTAGAGCTAAGACATATTCACTTCTATTTCATCCTGAGGTGTTCTTTATCAGAGCTTAATTCACTATTTATCTTTGCAAGGTTTAAAAAGAATGTTTTATTACCAAGCTCAGTATCTCCTTGCCATCCTCAGAGATGATTGAGTGGAGAGTGCACTTATAAAATTTGCGGACGATGACACCAAGGTGAGAGTGGATGGAAGCACTACAGAGAATGGGATCAGAATTCAAAATTATCTCAACATGTTGGAGAAACAGTGTAAAGCTATCAAGACAGAATTTAGTAACAATGTGTACAAAGCACTACATGAAGAAATGAAAGATCAAATGCACAAATACAAAACAAGGAATCACAGAAGAGTGGGAAGACTGAAAAGAAAAAGAGGATATGAGAGCTACAGTATGACACAAAGCAAATACGAGCAAAGCAGGCAAAATTCCTGAAAGGCAACTCTCATACTGAGATGTATTAATACAGGACTGTCATATACAAGAGGGAATTACTTAGCTCTGCAAGGTGAAGACACAGCTAGTGTATTGGAACTAGTTCTGGGTGGCTGTTAGAAAGAGTAACAAGAATATAAGACATTTAGAGAATGTGGCCTATCAGAAACAGCTCACATAATTAGGTTGGTCACTCTAGAAGCTCCAAAAGGAGACTTAATAATAGTTTTTACAGTATGTGAAAGACTGTCCAAGAAAAGCCAACAATCACTTATTGCATTTGTCCAGTTTTCAGGAAAGAATCCATTAGGTCCTGCAAAACTGCAGTTAGATATTGGAGGAAAATCCAAACCTGGCTAGCAATTCTTAGGGAGACTTGGGATTCTGTGCTAGTGGAGGATTTTAGGAATAGATCTGACAGTGTCACAGGTATATTTGGTCCCACTTGAAGCAGGGAAATTGTCTCAGTAGTTTCGTATAGCTTCTTAAAATTCTCAATTCTGTTTTATTGACAGCTTCATCCAGTTCCTTTTTGTTTGCAACAGCACAAGAGGTAAAGATGAGCTGCAGGTGCTTTTCAGTCACTTCAACACTTTGGCAGTTACAAATTCAGGATCAGACATACCTTTCCTTTCTCATGCTGTTTTTGGGCAAGCAGGGACCATTCTTATTATCTAACTCTGCTCCCTGCTTGCACATGTGGGTTTTCTAGTAGCAAGAGTCCTAAGGGGGTTGCATTTCCCTTTTTCTCCCCAGTTCCAGCTATGTGGCATGGGTACACACAAGTGGCCACACATACCCCCTTTCCATTCACTCCTAGATCTGATATGGGACACTACCCACAATATTTCCTAGGTCATCCTGAATTTTTGCCCTCACTGTGATTGAAAGCAGAGAAGGTTTACTCAGGGTTCAGCTGTCTGTGAAGACCCTCAGGCTTCAATCTCTACACTAGGATCAACCCTGCAGAAGGCAAAACCTGAGTTGTGGGATGCCACAGCCCCCATCCTGAACCACAGGCTGCCGTGTGAGCCCTGAACTGCTGGAAGTCCTGCATCCCTGCCTGCCAGGGCTCAGAAAATGAGGAATCCACAGCATTGTTCCAGTTTGCTCCCTGCTTGCTGCTTGCTGCTTCACAAGGAGCCCTGTAAAACAAACATCTCTGCCAGAGCCTGAAGGCGCAGCACCCCTTACAAATCCCCCCTCTCCCACTTCAGTGCAGACCTGCAACAGCTTTATGATCCAGGGATGTGGATGAAAGGACCAGACTCTTTCCTCCATGCAGGTTTGTAATAGGGCACCAGGGAGTATCTGTGCAGCAAGAAAATGAAGTTATCACCATTGCTTCACCTGCTCCCTGCTTTAGTGGTGAGGAGTAGTATGGGCAATGTTTCTGGGTCTCTGCGCTGTTGTGTGCTGCAGACGGTGGGGCAGTATCAACATGTGTGAGATAACTTCAAATTATAAGAAATGGTTTATCTGCAGGAGGATGGGGCACCATGCAGGCTGATTTGCCCTGCTTCACAGTGGTTCTTACAAATGATTTTGTTCACAGTCCAAAACCACCAGCAGTGCAATTAGCATAGAGAGTAAAGCTGAATGGCAACCTTAGGATTGAGAACCATGCAGGTAAATAGAGTGGAGATCTCCCTTGCATCACCCTGCAGCGCTTTCATTACAGCTGGGGAATGTCCTCCCCCTGCTCCAACAGACAACCAAACCTGTGTGAAGAGGCAACAAAGCGAGATGTAGAAGCTTTCATGCAAGTAGTTCTTTCCTTGAAAAGTATAAAAAAATCGCAATTGCCTGTATTTTCAGAAGACTTTGTACAAAAGAGATTTTAATTCAGAATAAAGGAAAGCTCCTGGTAAACTCTTAACTTCCTCCTAAAAAGCTATTGGACTTCTGATACACCAGCGTGCACCAAGTCACTGCATGGATGTACTCAGATGAGTTCTAGCCATCACAGAAAAGCTCAAGATTACTTCTGAAGTGGGAGATTCACACTCGCACCCAAAAGGCAGGGCTCCTGTGCACACCCTTCAGCAACCACCAGACCTGCTTGGTTTTCCTCCTGCCTCTCAGCAGACATGCTGCGGAAAGTGAAAAATCAGAATATGTTTCCACAACATCCTGACATCAGCCTTTCCACAGGAACATTGATTTTCTTTTTCTCTTGCACTTTCTCAGCAATCCAGTTCTCAATCTACCTCACCCTTCTGCCAGATTCTCATCCCTTCTCTCCTGCAGACAAGCCCTTTGCTCTGCAGAGCATCCCCCTGGGTTCACTGGCTTATTCACATTGAACAGCAGGATGTTGTGCATAAGGACACTAAAATCTGGTCCTACTTGCTTTTTACATCCATTCACAGCCTGTGTTTTCCTATCCCAGGAATTCAGCATATTATCTTTAACATTTTTATGGCCTTTAGCATCTTCCTTTTTCTCCTTCCTTTTACAGCTTTAAATTTTTCTGTTTAGTTTCTTCCCACTCCCCAATTCCCTCTCCCAACTCCTCCTCAGAAAAATGAGCACCCAGTAAAATTCTCTCTTTTTTTCCATCTTCTCTTCTAGTGCTTTTCTCTAATCTTATATTTTCTTCCACTTCCTTTTCTTACTGCACTCATATGTTTCCTCAGCCACCTACTGATTTATTTGCTTCTATGTTTCTTGCTTTTGGCTGTTGTCCTCACAGAAGCCCTCACATTTTTCCCACTTCCAATCACCTCCTGGCTTTGGCTCATGTCCATTGCAGCCAGGGTAAGTTTCTTTATTCCGCCCCTCCAGCTGTGGGTACACTATGAGCCAGAGTACCAATCTCAGCTGATGGAACACATAGTGTTATGATAGCTCAGCATGATAAACAGTAGGACTATAGCTATGCAGGGTTTACTATGAACTGCAAAGTCTGGAAAGGATCTTACTAAATACCCCAGATGAATTGTGCCTTTTGCAGCCTTGTAGTGAGCAACATTTAGGGGTGCAAGTAGGGAAGAAGGTAATGTAGGTTAATGTAAGTTTTTGGATGTGCAACACCTCACAGCACCAAGTGACCTGGTTGCTATTTGTGCCCAGGAGAATTTTGCTTTTGTGTTCAAAGGAACAAGAGAAGCCTTGTGGCATTCACTTCTGATAAAGTACAGCACTTTTTCAGCATGCAAGAAGGGGTATGAACAAAATAAGAGAAAAAATAAAAGGAAAAGCAGAGTGGTGTGATTCAGGAATGAGGTACTGGAGTTCCCACTGCAGCTGATTTAAGTCCCAGTTTCTCAGCAAGGCCATACCCCTAAAGCTGTTTGAATGTACAGCTAGCAAATGAAACAGAGAGCTTGGTACCTAATGCACCCATGTGAAACTCTTTCATGGTAAGCCCTGGAGATAAGGGAGTGAAAGCCAGACACACCAAAGCATAACATGCCAGTTTAACTTGGCTGAGAGTCAGGCTCTGAATGCTTTTCCTACATGGTGTATAGGACTTAGCTCATTGGCAATGCTCAATAAATAAATAATGATAACAAAATCTGAAGCAAAACCAAAAGGATACACAGAAATTACTTGTGCGTGGAGTTCCCTGAGATACAGCACATTGCCTTCAGCACAGGGAACTACAATTCCATTGGAAGCTGATAGCAAAGTAAGTGTTACTTTTCACCAGTTATTCCAGGGTGATAAAAACAGTAATCTGAGAATGTGATAAGTCAAATAGTATATAAGTTATCAGGCAGATCATATTGCAGATCCATAAACCACAAGGACGGATCTGAAGTGTTACAGATACCTGGATTCTTCTCTTAACACGCTGTCCAACCTTTACATCTTGATGACCTTCCAGACTGTCTGTGGTCCATTGCTTGTTACTTGTGAGAGAGGACTGGGAGGAAACAAAAAGGCTGGATGAGTGCCAAAGGAACAAAAGTGTATGTTGATGAAACAACATCTATCCAAAAATTGTCCTTTCTTCTCATGTTGTTCAAATCTGCTGCAGTGAAACAAATAAGTTCTAGTCGCCAGATACTGACATGGGAGATTTTCTGTGGATCTATGCTAGTCTTTTGAGCGTGAGTGCAAGACACAAAAGAGTAAGCTGAGGCAATAAAATGCTGTGCAATGGGTAACGGATAAATAATTCAGGGCTATGGACAAGCAGATGAACACCAGCTGGTTCAAGCTGGTATTTAACTGCATCTCATATTACAAATTGGTATCTTGGATTGGATGCTCTTTGCTGTCAATAGACATCTCCGCTATTCGTATTCAGGCACTTCAGGCAAAAATCTGAGAGAGACTGCCTGACCTAGGGCAACCAGAAGCATTGCTGTGCTGGAGTAAGTAACTGGCTATTCCTCCAGCTCGGCTTCTAGTCTCCAGCTGTGACTGGAGCAGCAGAAATCACAAGACAACCCCGCATATTCATCCAGACAGCTGAGCTCTGCCCTGAGCTAGCAGGACCTCTGAGCCCTTTGGGATACACCTTGGAGGGTGATACTGACGATTTGCAATTGTAATGGACTCAAGCTTGCTCCTGCCATAGATAAGGGTGATTTCCTACAGAATTCAGTTGAGAGCAGGATAAAACTACAGGATCATATAATTCCTGCTGTGATGATAAGAAAATATTGTGTAATTGTTATTAATACTATAGCTAGACATATAATCAGTGACAGATTAAACACTCTCATTCGGAAATAGCCCCTAATTCAGTTTTACTTAATTCACTCCAGCAGTGAATTAGGGCTGTGATTAAGGCATGCGAAAGGCAGGCTTGGGTGCTGCAGCATCCGTGCTCCCCCAGCTCTGCCCCAGCCACTCAGCATGGGCTGCCAGACCACTCAAAGGATCAGGAAGGAGGGGTGGGAGAAAGCAAGCCTCCACTCCTTCCTCACTGCCATCACTCACAGCCCACATCTCAGGATACAGGGTCCTAAGTAGGGTGGTTTGGAGTCTCAGTGGCCCCACCACCACTGCATACTGTGCCTCAGCCTAGGTGGTGAGTTCCCAGACTTCTCTCTGGGAATCCTCCTCCTTTCTCCATCCTCCTTAGGTATTTCAAGAACTGAGGTTCTGACAAGGTCAAAGGAAAGTCTAGATTAATCCGATGTTGAGAATGAAATACAGAGGTTTGGCTTAAAGGCGCTAAGGCTTTTGAAAGCTTGGTAGCAAAAAACTGGTACCAAAATAGGGTGACAAACCCTGCAACCTGCACCCACAATGGATTTCTTCTGCTCACCTTTAACTGTGCCCATCTCCCAGGACTGATGAGCATTTGTTATTAAAATCCAGGCTGCTGTGTTTTATTTGCTTCATGCTACATACAGAAAAAACAAGACAAGTGTGAGGGAGTCAGCCCTCTTCATCAGGCCCATCTACAGCATGTGAATGTCTTTCACCTGCATGGAAGCAGCCAAGGACACAGGAGGCAAAGATCTCTCTTGGGACCTACCCTAGCAGCAATAAATGCATTCCCTTGAGCCTGAGACACCTCAGCACCCCTTGCTAAAGCAGTTTCTCTTCTCCATTTGAAGCCATGTAACCTTCCATAAATAACCTCATTAGCCCAACTGATGCCAACAAAGCATCCTGTGGTGTGGAAAGCACTTGGCAGGCTGGCACCCTCTCACAAACAGCAGTTTGCTTCTGTTTGAGGTCCCCTGTTTGGGCCAGCCTTGCTCCAACCAGAAAGCAGGGGCTCTGCTTTCAGATGCCTGCTCCAGCAGAAGAGCAGCTCACCCCCCTGCCTTGCTTCCTCCAGATGCTTGCAGCAGTGCATTACTGGATAATGACAACTTAAAGAAAAATTGGAATCTCTTCAGACTTCAATTGACCTTAAATATAGGTTCTGTTTCTAAAATCCCTTCCTCAGCAAAACTGGATGTCTGAGAGAACGGGTAATGGAATATAGAGGATTGCTGCCTCTTACTGTGCTTGGCAATTACCAAAAATTGTTACTGTTTGACAGCAGCTTCTGTGTGATCATACACCTGTAGCAGGGACTATGTTGAACCTATTCCATGCTTTCTGCTAATGTGCCATTGGTTAACTGGTAATACTCCACTCTCCTTTACTGCAGCTCATCCAAGCAAAACAGCAGTTCAGTGCAGATCCAGTTATAAGTATTTTACAGTCTGGGAACTCATAGTTTATTACAAGGCAAGTTTTCATTTGTACAGATCCCAGCTACAGTCACACATGGAAATACCACCCGTAACCATTTGTGGATTATTCCTGTGGCATGCATTTTCATGTTTGCTAACAATAAAATTACTCACAGGAAGATGGATAACAGGTGACTTGGGACCGTCTGCTAGCATACAGACACTTGAGCTGTGGCAGCCAGGGTGGCAATAGGTGCTTAGTTGGGGTGCACTTACTGCTTTTATATTAGGCAGCTGTCTGTCACCAAAGCAAACACAGCCTTTGTATGGCTGTACATGCCGCTACCTATTATGCAAACACATTCATACACACCAACACACACCCCTCTTTTCCATGGCTGAATTCAGGAGACCTTATATGCGACCTATTTGATTTGGTAAATCTGAAAAGAATAAGTATAGGTCTGAAGTGCAGTATGACAAATAATCGTATACCAGTCTATTTGACAATGCTATATACTCTGCCTAAATATATACAGAATGATAAGAGAAAACTGCACACATATATGTGCATAAAGACAAAAAGGAAGATGACGTATGTATGTGTATATATACATATGTACATATATAGAGAGAATATTTCAAAACTAAAAAGGAGATTTAATCACACAGCTTCTTGATGCTAACTGATACTGTACATCTCTCTGCATACACACATGTGCACACACTGCTGGTACTGTAAGAACCATCTGCGCTTGCCCTCTATAGCAATTTTAGTCACATTTCCCATAGAAATAATGATTTATGAAATCATTCTCCTTCTGCCTGCTTGCTCTCCTTGCAATCCTTTTTAGCAGCTCCAAGCTTACCTGGAGACAGCTAATTTCTTACAGAATCAATGAAAATATGCATCCAGAGGGGAAAGGCTCAATCTGTATCATGACTGAGGTAAAGGCTATAATATGAATTTACCCTCGCTTTAACCCACAGAAGCTGCAAGAGACAGCAAATCTGAAAGTCTAGCAACCCTAGGAAAATGTAAATGGGACCTTTCATTCAACCACCAGACCCGAGCCAATGGGAAGGCTGGCTTCATTAGTTCCAGTGCTCATGGCACTACTTTGTTTCTGTTGATCTGAGAGAGGATGTTCCTCTGTTCCTCTGTCCATTTCTAGATTGGACCTTTGGCAAACACACTCATGCTGTACAATTTTGCTTTCATCAAACATTTTCCTGTTTGTTAAGGACCTGAGCGACTCACTTCCAGAGATGTGATTTCAGAACTTCGGTGAGTGACATGTATTTATGTCAGAAGGAAATAGACCATGACTTAATTGGTGGGGGGAAAAGGGTCCAAGTATAATGACAATTTCTGGGTCTGGCAGCTGGAGAGAAATTAAGCGTTAAAAGAATTTTCAAGTCTGTTTCTCTTGTTCCAAATCCTAAACCTTATTCTCTTCCCAAAGACATAGGGCAGGATGAAAATCATGCACACCTTAGCAAAATTTGTCCACCACAAATGGAAAGAGAGGTTTATAGCCCACAGAAAACAGCGGGAAAGTCTCAGCTGAACCGGAGATTTATGCATTCTGGATGTTGTTCCAGATGATGATAGGAAGATAATGGTTTCATGTTTCCCAGCCCTGCTTAGAGTCCTGACCAAAACCCAAACCAGTCTGGGACAGCAAAGTATGAATTGGCTCCTGCTTAGCAGTTTTGACACCCCGTGCTCCTGGAGACGCAAAGGCAGGAGCCTAGGGATTTAATACAGCGAGTGGCTCTAATAGTGGATCTTTAAACTTGCTGAGAGTTAGATACCTGGACCTTGTAATACCTCTGCTGGTGAAAGAAATCATGCTCTTCCCCACCGCATAAGCATTCCCGTATTGTGGATTTTGGGCGTGATAGCAAGATAGAGCTCATTGGGATTCAAGTCACCTCATTCCCATTAATCATGTTAATAATTGAAAACATATGTTCAGCTTGAAAGCACAGCAAGAGAGTTAGGCAACCCTACATGGAAGTACGTTGTTACCCAGTTCTAATGATACTCATTAGCATACCCTTGCCAACCTTGCATAGAAAATCCTCCCCCCAAAATCAGGTGCAGTATTTGCTATTAACTTCTTATATTCCAGCTTGGCCACTTGTTTCACCTCCGAAACTCCTTTTCAGTTAAGTCTGACCCGTCTCTCACTGTGTGGATGCAGTGCTAGTGGCGAGCTCTCTGTACTGGTAGCACAGAAAAGCATTTGGACAAGCTCCTGGCTTTGCAGGACCTTTTCAGCCATGCTCTATACCTCCCTCTCCAGCAGCTGTGTCACAGGGACAGGCACTACCCAGGGACCTGCCACCGTAATTCAGCCTGAATCCGAGTTGAGGCCTCTGAGGAAGACTTCCAGCTTTCCAATTCCAAAATAGCCCAAACAAGCTTAAATAAGCACAGGCGCTGTTATTGCCATCTCATTGCTCCCACTAATGTGAAGCCAGTATTTCCATTATAAATTCTGTTTTGCCAGGGCTTGCATCATGTAATCATTAAAATTAATTCCAAGTGAAAACCCACAATACAAATTCTTACCGGAGCAGTGAATTTCAGACCAAACCTCATTGCCCATACACAGGCAATGTTTTTAACTCAGTATCTCAGCCTTTCTCACCTCCTGAAACAAGAAGGGGAACCTTTTGCTTTGAACAGTGCAAAGCTGGGCTCTTCTTGGGCTTGGACACAGTTCCAGTTTCCATGGCAGATCCAGAAACCTCAGTAACTCCATCGTCTGAGCCCCAAGGGAAGGATGAAGAAAAGAGAGTAAGTTTGGATACAGGTGGAAGAAAGGATGAATGGTTTTTCTTTTCAGGTACACTTCTTCCCCCACAGTGTGCATATAAATCACTTCCGCTGCTATTAGTAACAGGAAAAAAATAAGGTGGTTTGGAAATGAGTTTTACAACCCCGTAACAGGAACAGAGGAGGGGAAAAAAAAAAGAAAAGAAAAAATTAAAAATCAGGCCTTGTTTAGGTACTAATATTATGGTTTATGCAGACTTGGAAATTCTGACAAACAGTCTTGTTAGACTGCATACTGTGTGCTCATGAGCCCTTCTCTCCTCCTACATCCTTTCTCCATTGATCCATGAACACAGCAAGAGTCAATTCCTCTTACCTGGATAGCAGTCCTCAGTTGCTACCTACATTTGTGCTGATCCTTACCTCAGACGAATACAGTGCCCCATGGGGAAGCTGTGGACAAGGAGATAGATGGTGATGGGAGTCATACAGGACATCTACCTTGGGCCACTGCTGGAAACAGGAGCCTGGGCAAGATGGAGCCTGTGGCTGACCTACTGGGGCTATTAGGATATAGGGATGGGCCTGAGACTCCAGCAGTACAAAGGGTGTCTCCTGACCTCCCTGCTCATGCTGGCTCTCCTTCTTCCTATCTCCTACCAAATAGCTTGCCCCAGTTGGCACTGGCAAGGGTAGTGCTCTGTTTCTGAGCTGCGCAACAGCAGAAAGGAGCAGAATAAGTCAAGACACAACTTGTATTTCATCTTATTTGTGGAGTGGTATTTTGCAGGGTTTAATGCACTGTCAGGTCATTTCTGCCATTCCAAGAAGTGAATTTAGGGAAAGGGAGGAGAATATCTCTGGGGTGCTGTTTGGGGCTGAAGGAGTTAAACAGTGTTGAGACTTTTAAACTTTATGGCTTGCAAGGAGTGCCCCACAGCTTTTCAAAGTAGGAGCTGAGTGCATTACAGGCAGTTTTCAAGAGGGGTGAGAGCCAGCAGATAAATTCCAAGCATCTTGATGCCTACAGAGCTCATCCTGCACCCCTCAGCAGGCTGGAAGAGATTGTACCCAGGGCTTTTCCAGGGGAAGCTGGGGAGAGGGCCTCCCCACACTCCCCAGCCCGCAGACGATGGCAACCTAACCCTTTGCTGATCAGACCACTCTGGTATTTTTCATTAGCAAAGTTTGGAAAACCCTGTGGAAAATATAGGCCAAGGCCTTGAGCAGTGTAAATCAGTGTAACTCCCCTGAAACTTATCGCCAGGGATCTAACACTTGAAGTGCTTGGGATTACTATTGTATAAATAAAGCGTAAAGTCTTGGGCCAGAGCCCAAGCAACTGGAATCCCGGACAACTCCATCATCCTTTCCCCAGCATTCCTGCATCCCAGTGTGCTCAGCTATTTCTCTGTGTGATTTGCTTAAGCTGCCTGTGCTGCTTAGCTCTCACCGTAGCTTTAGTGACATGCCCTGCATAGAGGCTTTGCTCTGCTTTGGAATTAGAGCTGAGGTTGTGCACTGACAGCAAGTCAGAAGATATTCCAGCTGTCAAAATGAAATGACAAACCATACACTGTGCATGTATCCACCAGTCCTCTTACTGGGATAATATTTACTTGCCAACACAAGAGCAGCTACTGTTTGTAATCGGTCTCCCTCACCACAGTGCACATGCTAACTGGATTTTAGAGACATGGGGTGAGAAGGGATCACCCTGAGACTTCTGAGCCTAGGCCACAGCATCACAGGAAAGGTAAGGTGGGACCTGGGACAGAAAGATGGTCCACCCTGCCCTATGATACTTCCCAATGTCCAGTTACAAGCTCAGCACTCATAGTAAAAGACCAAAAGCTGCTCCTAATGAAGGCCCCAGGAGAAGGGCTGGCAGACCACCCCAAGTGGTCTGGGGGAGCAGACAGTGGGTCTCCCTGCAGAAGGGGCTGAAAACAAGTTGGTGCAGCTGACCTGAAGGAGAAATCCCTTTTAGCCCCAAAACTGGCAACGGGTTTATCTGAGCATGTGAGCAAGGCGTACAAGCCAAGCACTTCTGTTATCAGCTTGGAGGAAAGCCACACTAATGATCTCATGTGGTCAGGGTAAGGGGGGAGTATTTTGCCAGAAGGAACAGAGACCCAAATTGTTGTTTCCTCTCTGCTTTCCAAAACTACTTTCCCTGATTAAAACCAAACTTTTATAGTATCTTTTTCGTCAAAACTCTAAACTTTTTGGCTACACCTTTTCTTTTCCATGTCTGGCAAAGGCCAGAACTATAAGTGCCAAAATGTTGAGTGAAAGTTTGCTTTTTCCTGAGAAACTATCTCAACACTACAGCTTACCCCAGAGCTACGAGCAGTTGAACAGTGTTAAACAGTCACGAGAAAGGTGGTGACTAAGCCACAGACATGGATCTGGGACGTTTTTCCTTCTAACCCTGGCCACGCTGCAATGCCGTCCACCTCCTGAAGACTCTCCGTCCCTCAGTCCCAAGCCAGCCAAGCATGTGAGTTTCCTCAGGAAAGTCACAGGACTACACACGCCTAAAGCAAAGCACGTGAGTAACTGCAAAGCTGAGGCAGAGGCCAAAGACCCATCTTCAGCAGAATTCTTAAATATAAATCAATGGGACCACTCACCCGCTTAAAATAGGGCATATGTTTAAACACCTTGCTGCACCAAGGACTTAACCCCTCTTCCTCACAGCTGAACAAGCTTTTAAAAGGCTTTGAATATGTTTGCAATCAATATTTTTTCCTCTGGTATTATTTAGAGCAGAGCACTTAAGCCAGTGTACATAAAAGACAACACTAATGTGAATGCCACAAGCCTAAGGGGATAAGTGGGATGAATGGACAATAACTGCATTTACTAACCCCTTGACTTTCTCCATTCTATTTCTCTTGTCAGGGGGACATTAAAATCTTGTCTTTTAATCTGATTTCTCCAGCACCTTTGCATGGGCATCTGAGGAAAACAAACAAGATTTAAATCACAGCACAATCACATGTACAAGAGTTCCATCCCTGGTTTTGATCTGCTCTTCCCAAAAGTGAGCCTGATTATGTTTCCCCTGAAGGCTGCAGTAAAATTCCCCACTAGCGTCAATGGGAGCAGGAAGACTTGTACATGTTAATTCAATTATTCCAGCTTTTGGGATTTTTTCTTGCCTGGCTGGATTTCTACCTGTCTTCTCTTGCAACATGGTCAGACTGTCTGCTCCTAGCCTTGAAGCTGGAGGCACTGTAAGAGATGTGGAGGAGAGTTGATTCCAGGTGACCACTGGTAGAGCTTGATGTGCTTAGAGCTGAAGACAAACTAAAGGTTGCAAGGTACAAAACTCCCTCATTGGATTCCTTCCAGATGAAGCTGTTTCCTGGAAATTTCGTGTTAACATGACATTCAGATTGGCATGTGCAGCACTGTGAGATACCCCACACATTGTGGAAGCCTGATGAGTTTTGTTCTGGCTACAGGTCTCAAAGGTCTGAAAACCCTGCCATCCCCACTGGATCCTATGCCACCTTTTTGTCCTACTCTCCCAGCATTTCCATGGCTGCTACTGTATTTCGCAGGGATTGGAGCAGAGTCAATGGGGTCAGTCAGTGCCAGGTCTCGGTGTCAGCTGAGTAAATCACAGTTGGGTGAGAGTCTGCAATTGAATGGAGGAAGTCTTGACAGAGCCAGGCCTGGCTTCTCACTGCAATCCTGTTTGGTGGGGAAAGTTACTTTCTAGTGTCTTTCTCTGTTCTGTCTCCATTTTATTCCACCCAATAAGTTGCCCTACAGCAGGTCTCAGGATAAGACTATTCCTGCATTACCCTAATACATGGTGACATACATGGCACAAGTCAGATTTCCTGTATGAAAGCCTTTTGGATAAAATTATTTCTCCTTGCAGATAGCCTTGGGGTTTGCTGCTTTTCCTTTTGTCCCTTTTTCATTTGCTTGATTTCTTTTCTTTATGCTGTGACTGTGACATTTTGTTCAGGGTTGCAGTGAGTGAACAACAATTTAGGATGATGAATTATGGATTAAAAGAAAAGGCTGGGCTATTTTGGAATCACTATTCAGTGCCTTCTGCAGTGACAAAGGAATTCCAGAATGACAGTTTTTCAATTGTCTGTGTTAAGAAAAGAGAGAAAGAAGAGAAAGATGGGAAAGCAAGCCAAGGGAGGATGGGAAGGCAAGAGGGAAGGAAAGAAATTGAGGGAGGAAAGAACAAAAGGAAGAGTATTTTTCCTCTTTGGAGCACTCAGAAAGCACTCCACTCTCTGATGAGTTTTCTCTATCAGACTTCCCAATTCTGAAACCCATGTGAATTTGCAGTGGTGCTTACAAAAGTAGTCCCTTGAACCTACTGTGGGCTGCTCACAGGAGTACAAGTTGCCCGGCACTTGTGAGGGCTGCATGAAGAAGGCTGTTCTCCAATACCCTAAGCACGGAACTGTGAAATAACCCATGAGAGGCTCTGCTGGAAGTTTGAAGTCCTCTACTCAAAGCCACAAACACTTTCTCAAGTACTCTGAGCAGTATCTGCGTAAATACTCCCTGCCTTGGCTGGAAGATTAGGGGAGAAACAATTGCAACTTTAGTGACTTAAATTCAACATTTGAAAGCTTTTAATAAACGAGACATGGGGGAGCTTCTGTCATGGAATAGAAATTGCCATCTAATTCCACTGCAACTTATTGAGCTACAGGCATTTTTGAGGAATGCTATACAGAAATGCCAACCCTTGTCCAAAATGAAAAGACACCATTGAAAAGAGAGTGCTTTAAAGCAGACGATTTGTTGCCCATTTGGCAAGTGACAAAGCATGGCCACTGAGTTACAGCACTGAACTAGGACTCAAAAATGCTGCTGAAGTCCCAGGTTGCGGACACAGGCAGTGGAAATTGGCCATTGCCAACCTGACTCTTACCTGCAAACTGAGAACGCTCAGACTAGGACGCTTTGAAATCTTGGGGCAAAAAAGTGCTTCATTGGAACATGAGGGTGGTGGTGCAACAGCTGCTTTTTTGGAGGGAATCATAATCTCTGTGTTAGATGGCTTTATATCAATTTGTTTTGTTTAATAAATTATCAGCAATGTACTCATTTCATGCTCCACTCTGCCTGTTTCTGTGACCCTGGCAATATGAGTGTCAGGAAGACACAGTTGTGACTGATTCCCCCTTGCCTGCCCCTGCAGCTTTCCTCTAATCTCAGCTAGATAGTTTCGTTACATGACATGTTAACGCACCAACAGAACTGGAAAGGCTGAGTGCTCCTCTAGGTGTACATAATGTAAAATCATTAGGCTGCTTAAGAAGCTTCCCAACTGCTTTCTGTCAGCAGTTAGATAGCAATTACAGAATTAACTCCAACAGACTACGTCTCCCCCTCGCTGGCCAACAAGGGGATACCATTTCAATGGAAAAAAGATATCACCTTTCAGAAGAACAATAAGAACATTAATAGCATATGGAAACTGTTCACTGGCTACCACAGTACACACTTGCCAAGCACCCTGCAAATTCAAGTACTGCTCAGACCAAGCTTCCTCACTACCTACTTATTCAGCTAACTCTTTAGGGTAATGGCAAGAAAACCCTAACATCCATCAGCAAAGTCTGTCTTTCTCCAAATGTATCATTGTTCATAGATCATAGATCATAGAATAGTAAGGGTTGGAAAGGACCTCAAGATCATCGAGTTCCAACCCCCCCGCCATGGGCAGGGACACCTCCCACTAAACCATGCCATCCAAGGCTATGTCCAACCCCACCTTGAACGCCGCCAGCAATGGAACATTCACAACTTCCCTGGGCAACCCATTCCAGGGCCCCACCACCCTCACAGCAAAGAATTTCTTCCTCAGATCCAATCCAAACCTCCCCTGTTTAAGTTTAAACCCATTACCCCTTGTCCTCTCACCACAGTCCCTAATGAAGAGTCCCTCCCCAGCATCCCTATAGGCCCCCTTCAGGTATTGGAAGGCTGCTATGAGGTCTCCACGCAGCCTTCTCTTCTCCACGCTGAACAGCCCCAATTTTCTCAGCCTATCTTCATACGAGAGGTGCTCCAGTCCCCTGATCATCCTCGTGGCCCTCCTCTGGACTTGTTCTAACACTTCCATGTCCTTTTTATGTTGAGGACACCAGAACTGCACACAATACTCCAAGTGAGGTCTCACGAGAGCAGAGTAAAGGGGCAGGATCACCTCCCTCGACCTGCTGGTCACACTCCTTTTGATGCAGCCCAGAATACGGTTGTGGATCATTTCCACTTATATTATTCTGCATTGCTTTTACTTGCTGAGGCATCCACATGTGGAGTACCAAACTCACAGCTCATATATAGGCCAAATACAGGCCACAAGCACCAAACATCATTCACAGGGACCAGGCAGCATCAATTGTCCTGGTGATGGCCACCTCCTGCAGGATCCCCAGGAACAGCAAGAACATCATGGATAGCATGAATAACCATATGGCTGAAGTGACCTTGTGAGCCATAAAGCCCGTCAAGCCTCACCACCTGGTAAATCCTACAGCCATCCTGAAGGATGTTCACCCAATCTGATCTTACAGACTGCAGGGTTTGGGGACAAGCACTGCAAACGACCTGTGCTTGTGCAATACATTGACAAGGGGCTGTCATTTACAGCGACAGACTGCATGGTGCAGGCGTAGGAGATCCAGTCAGATAGAAGAGAACTGGTGTTGGCATCCAGCCCATCCTGACACCAGAATAACAGCATGACCCACCCAGCTGGAAAGTTTGGGCTCACTGCTTTATATTTGTCTAGGCAAGAGCCTGTTAAGTGTTTTTACACTCTTTGCATACTGAGGAATTGGTTAAAAATGTTCAGCTCTCATTTGCTCCATGAGGGAAAAACACATCATTTTACATTTTTTACATCTTTTTTTTTCACTTTTTTTTTTCCTCCAAAGCAGGGGGGAAAGATTACTGGTGGAGTGCCACTCAAATAAAGCAGAATCAAACCCCAAAATTTAAGAAAATTAAAAAACAAAACAAAACACACCAAAAACCCAACCAAACCCTTTTGAGTTTTGTTTGCCAAAGTTCTGTGTGATGTTCTTAATAACTACAGATACTACTTCATGGTAACCACAGACTCATTCATCAGCCAGATCTTCTAGGTAGATGCAGCAACCACCACAAGAGGCACCTTTTGACCTGTTTAGAAAAAGATATGATAGAGCAGAGACTGTGGACTGGGCCGAGGAGGGGCAGGAAGTGCTCAAGGAGGACTTGATGAGGTGTGTAGGTACTTGTTCTGCCAGCATGCATCTGTCTTGTAAATATGAGAATGAACTGTTCAATACTCCAATTTCTATTCTCGCATAGGGAACAAAGAAAAGAAAATCCAATTCCAATCCATAGAGCTGCTAAAAGGGCAGCTGTGAAGGAGGACAGGGTCTAAACAACTCGGGGCACCTAAAATAATGAGCAGCTTAAGCTTAGGAAAGTATAACCAGACAGAATGCAGACAAAACTGTACGGGCTGCAGCTGGGTCCTGTCTGAGAAAAGCAATGGGTGTCAAGTTCACTTTTCAGCCCTCTCCATCATTGTTCACTGAACTAACAAAGTGGCCTGGAAGGAAAACAAGTGCCAGAGGAAAGCCTGACCCTCTTGGCCAGCTCAGTACCTGCTGGCTGCCCCAACCATCACCTGGCCCAGCCATCTCGAGCACATGTGGGCATCTAAAACTTCTGACCTCACCAGGAGCTCAACACCACCCAGTGAAACTCCAAAAGCCACCTGGGACCAGGTCCTTTCTGGTGTTACCTGAGGTACCCTCCAATACCAGGAGACCCAGACCCCTCCAGGCCACCAGCTGCAGCCCTGGCATGTCATCCATAGTCATCTCAATTGTCTTCTAAATGTCCATGTGGCACTTACTGGATCATGGTTTCCCATTCCCCTCCAGTAATACAAGCAGGGTAAGTCGAGCCCATATGTAAATCGATGCAGAGCTGGGGCTTAAGATACTTGGCTCCCACTGTGAGTTAAGATTTTCTGATTTCATGTGTAGAGTGCCCTACACATTTTTGCCAATAATTTTAGAAGCCAATGAGCCTCCTCACCTTACCTCAGGTACCACCTTCTAATCACCACACAAAATTTCATCCTCTGTATATAAAAAAGCTACAGCAACAGACTCGCCCGCAGAGATAATTCAATGCCGATGCCAGAAAATATGAAGCTGGAGGCTGGCAAAATTTCCCTATGCCTTTTTATCCCCAGTCTTTGAGTTCACGGAGAAGGAAAATGGGAGCTTGGCAATGACAAGAGATTTAAGCGAGTCTCTGAGCAGCGTTTTTTTCTGTGAGCAGAGAGGGAAGATTTCATTAATCTATTTATCTGACAAGGTACTGCACTAACTTATGCACAGCCACGGATTTTGCTCAGTGTGTGATATTATACTACACGACTGCCAATGTTTTTTTTGGGAAATATGTTTTGGCTGATTGAGTTGCTGTACCAAATCATTCACTTTCCCGTTTTCTCCCTCTTTTATTATATAAATACGGCCTGCTGTACATTATGTAGAGGCTCTCCCCATCTCACACAGCACAAAGCAGTGGTGTAAATCCAAACACGAAGAAACAGAGATAAGAAAAAAAAAGGATATATATGTCACCAGGCCCATGTCACTAGCCATAGGTGGAAAATGCAGGATGAGGTTAAAAAGCACAGTGGCTAGAAAATGGCCTGTTTCAGATGTGTGCTTGGGGGCTGAGGTGCGTGAATTGCAGAGAGAAGGTCACAGCAGAACCAAGCCTTTAGCTGGACACCAGCCCCATGTCTTCTGGCCCCAGCCAACATCTTTGTCCAGCATCTGCTCTGTCAGGCCTCCTTGGAGAAGATGGTACAGGAGCCAGGGCTGCTGTCCACACACAGGGATGTGTTGGCACGATCCTGCTCTTTTTCTTTTGTTTTGCGGTTTCATCTCCCTTTCAGTCCTGATGATCTCTTGGTGGATTTCAGCAGTAACCTTGCCAATGATATTATTGGCATCTCAATTGTTTTCCTCCTGTTTCTTCTTCCATGTGTTGTTGGTGACCTCAGCATCACGCTTGTATTACTATCACTTCCTCTTTCAATTGCTGCCACCGCTCTTAATTTCTGAGAGAGCTCCCCACACACAGCTCCCTCCTTCCTGCATTGGGCAGCTGGGAATAACCTGCTTCTCATCCCTCCTTTTCTTCTTTCCTGCACAGTCTCAGCTCTCAGTCAATGACGCTGTTTTCCTTGCAGATGTCTCTTTATTCCACCTGGCTGCGAATAGCCTTTTCTGCTTCACACATGGGAACCAAGGACATGGAAATTATACATTTTTAGTATTCACCAGGGACAGAAGCTGGCAAGGGATTTACAGTCAAGTCCTTAATAATCTGTTCTAAATCAGACTGCAGGGCTCCACCCTTCTCCTTTATCCTGGCCTGTTCATCACTCTCAGTGCAAACAACCACACTCTTTTTGTCTCCCATGCATGTTTCTTTCCCATCTCTTCAACTGAGAGGTCATATGTGTCCTTCTTTCAGCTTTGGGGGCTTCAAGGCTCTGCCCTTGCTTCCACCCTCTTTTCTTTCTGTATCATTTATTATACAGAAGATGATGCAACACCCCAGTGAGAATATTACTCTGTTACTCATCAT
Source organism: Amazona ochrocephala (assembly GCA_039720435.1). Classification (NCBI taxonomy): domain Eukaryota; kingdom Metazoa; phylum Chordata; class Aves; order Psittaciformes; family Psittacidae; genus Amazona; species Amazona ochrocephala. The sequence continues at coordinate 93,956,416 of CM077878.1, forward strand.
CTGACAGCTCTGTTGCTGAAACATCCATTTCTCTGGCTTTGACTTGACTAAAGCAATCCTGCCCTCATCCTTTCATAAGGTTACTGCTGCAGAGACCCACATCTCTAGCCCATAACCCTGACACTTCACTAATGCTCTGACAACTATTGTTCCTTTATCTCATTCTGCTCTCTGTATGGGTTTTCATCTTGAAAAAGCTAAGTATTCTTTTTGTTTTGTCCTTGCACAGCAAGTACCACAGTGGAGCTCCATTCCACAGAGGGAGGCTCAAAGCGCTGTCTCTAATCAAAGTGATAAAATGATAAATACACTGAAACTGGCAGTAGGTGTAACCAGCCTGATCTAGTTTGTCTCTCCTGCTTTCACACAGGTGCTCAAAACTCACTGACAATGCTGTTGCCAGTAAGGAGATTTCAGATTCACAAGCCACAGTAACCAGCAGTGGGGACGGCAAGGTACTCGATACTTGTGTACCCAGCCGCCAGGTCTGGTGTCTCTACACTTACCTGTGTAACAAATTTACACAGATTAAAAAACTCACCTCTGTAATAATTATATTCAACAGGCTGCAGACAGCTGGGTTCTTACCATCTCAGATATCTTCCTAAGGCTGTTGTCAGTGAGAAAGCCTACCCTTTGGCTATAAACTATACTTTTCCTTCATAATTCTCTTCTCCCATCATCTTTCTTCTTGTATACTTGCTAGAACTGATTGAAAAACAGATATTGTTTTAGAAAATAAAGCAAAGTCATGTTCATTTGACTGAGTTTGAAATGGAGCTCTTCTCCTTTCTCCTCAAATCCTTCTTTCTGTTTTACTGAATTTTACCACAAGCACTTATCTTAACCAGCCCCCTTTTCCCATTAAATGGTACATTTGTAAGATTTTCATTGAGATGCCAGATGATGCAGAGAAAACAGCTGCAGCATGAACATCTTCCAGAAGAAGAAAATGTTTTGCTTGCCTTTTGCAGAGCCAAACAGCTCTGTGCCCAGTCCTCTTTCTTTTTCCTCCTCCTGTCTGGTGGCTGGGGAAGACAGCAGCCCCCCATGCTCATCCAGCAACCTTCAACACGAGTACTAGAGGTGTATTTGGTGTTAGGAGCAAGAGGGTAGCTGGAATCAGATGTCAGTGACAGTATTCATGGTGCAGCATGTGGCAATGTATGGCAGAAAAAATGAATGGGGGAAGGGGGGGGGAAGAGAACGAGAAAGAAGAAAAGTGTCTTTTGACATCGGTAAATATCTGAAGCAAATATAAGATTAATTTTGCAATCTGTCCCTTATGTGACCGATGCTGGATGTGGCTTGTTTGGTTTTCATCTGCCAAATCCAACAAATGCTATCGGGGTGGAATTTGGCTATTCTTACAGTATTCCGGTAAAGAAACAATGGTCTAACTGCGGGTAAGGGAAAAAAAGCAACACAGTACAGCAATATTAGAGCTTGTGGGAAGAAACATAAGAAACACTGGGACATGAATAGCAAAAGGGGGGAAAAAAGCAACCAAGAAGAAAGCATATAAATATTTAAAGAAAGGAAATGTCATCAATACACTGGAGCAATGAAAACTACAGAAAAATAATGGGTCAATAAATAGAGCTCTTGGGGAAAAAAAGTGGCAAAGCAACCAAATGTTTTCCTTGCCTCTGAATTAGTTAAGAAAATATATTAACAATAAAACCCGTGGAGGACATGTGTGGGTATTAATGAGCACGAACTGCAGATTACTGAGATTAATGAAAGAATGCAAAAGAGCCTGTCGTGTAGGATGCAGATACAAAATGCCAGGCAAGTATGAGTTAATCCACAGTTAATATTGGAGATTAGGGATCAAACAGTTGGACCATAAACTGTACATTCTGAGAGAATTATTTATTAATTATGAGTCAGGAGACTTTTTTGACAGGCGAATCGTGACAGACGTGGGTTTTCTGCCGCAAATAACTTGCTTTCGGAAAGAGGAGGTAAAATTGAACTGAATTCTCAATAAACTTCAAATCATGTGGATGTGACAGCCAGGGGTGCCCTTTAAAAGCCTGTCGCAACAGAGAAAGCCTTGGCTTACACGAAGGTCAGAGTTCAATACTATCAGTCTTGATTTTCTCAAGGATAATACCAAATGAATGAGGAAGCACCAAGAGTTTTCTATGGATGAATTAAATAATAAAAGCATGATAAGATTTTTGGTGGGCAACAGAATTAAATTTCAAAGTGCCAGATGGTTTCTAAGAAACAAACAAAACCAATTCATAGGTAAGTGGATGCTGAAGTGAAATCCAATTTTCTTTGCAAGAATGGGTAAAGCGGAAGTTCTCTCTTTGTCTGTCAGAAAACAATTACCTTTGGAGCCACATTATTACTGATTCTGATGCAAGAATTATGTGCAAAATATATTTGGAAATTATACGTCTCTTAACCGCTTAAACAGAGTGGTTAAGAGACATACAGTGCTGTACACCTCAATTAGTATAGTAATCTGAGCAACAGTAAAAGTCTTTGAGTTACAAAGGAATAGCCGTAATACCAATCTCACCTTTACTGCCGTAAATTGGAAGCATTTCTAATGAAACAAACAAACAAGCAAAAAGCTGATGTAAAACATGCATGCATGTGTATAAGGGGCCTGGTTTTGTATGATTACGTAATTAGAGAACATAGTCTCTCCCCGAGGATATATAAAGGAAAACTGCAAACTTAATTATGGTATTTTTTAATTCCTTTTTGCAAATAGAATAATTATCTTCTAGTAAGTTTTGTTTTAAGGGAAGGTAATGAGTTGCAGACGAATAAAACCATACAAAATGGAGCTGAAGAAAAGCAAGAAGGGACAAGACAAACTGCAACCCTTTCCATGATGTTGTATGTTTAAGCAAGAATTTCTAATTGAGGTCATTTCACTCACCAGAATTAGAACACCAGCCAACGGGAAGGCAGAATATGTATCTAAATAATTTAAGGAGGATTATTTTACAGAGAGAGCAATCAGGAGGTGGCACAGATATTCAGCAGAAGCAGAGAGGTCAGACAATGCCGATGTGGGCAAAATCCTGCCATCCATGTGGAGCTTTAACTCATGCACCTTTGAGGTTAGCTAAGAACCCAGAGTACTGTGGGGAGCAGAAAATTTGTCAACCATCACATCTTTCTTGCAGGCTGGCTATACAGGGCCATTCATATTATATTTATTTCTGGGAGTGCTTTTGCTCTGCTTTGGCACACGTTTTCCACATTTACAGGCCATAAAACCCAGATAGAGTCATAAGCTTTACAAATGTTATTATATAAATTGTATGGTTTATAAAAGAGGAGAATTCAGATTCACATTTTCCAACCAGTTTTATGATAGAGAAATGTCAGATCTGTCATCAAAATCCCCCCAGCAGGAAGAAAACATGGCAGAAACGTATCAAATGGCAGAAAACTGTGTAATTATGGAGGCTTCACCTTCCACAGAAGGGCTGGCAAAGCTGCATTTCTTCTTACCTGTGTGAAGCCACTGACAAGCGATTATTGTGGAATCTTGTAGGGATTACCTGAAAAAATAAAAACCAAATCAATTTTGATTAAGTCATCTCATGTTTGCAGAAAGAAGGTCTTGGTTCCTGGTTTACACGCCCATAAAGTGATATGAAAAGCTAACAGCTATCAAAATTTAGGAAAAGGATTTACAGAATTTCGTTATGAAACTTAGTACTTATTTACTTTTCACCTTTCATTTAGAGCTTCCAACCGCCTTCAACACATCATGCATCATGTTATCCCCCTTTCACAGCGCTTAAATTTAGTCAAGGGAAGAGTTCACATGGACTGCCTGCCATCCCAACAAGAGAACTTGAAACACGGGCTAGCATGGAGTGTCTTTCCCTTGGTTTTCCTGCTGTGCTCTCCGGACAATGGTGCCTCCTGTTAGCTCCATGCTCACACGCACACAACATGCACAGGTGCAAACACTGAAAAGAAGGGACCCCTCTCAAAGAACAGCCTATTGAGGCTGACCGACTTTGCATTTAGACTTCAGCCTTCTTGGCCTCCACCCAGTGCCTGCTTCCAAAGAGCTGGGAGCCCAAATCAATATTGTCTATAACTTCTCATCTTGGCAAAGGTATGCACAAGAAACAGGCACTTTGTGTGGTTCTTCAGAAGGAAACAATCCTGCACCACTAAAGATCATTTTTTCTGCCTTTCATTCTTTGACTTTATTGAATCCTGGCTTTGTCCTTCATTGCTGTTATAGGAATAACTGAGACAAGTCTTGTGCAGCGGTCTAAGCAGGAAAAACAAACCAATTACAAAATTGTAATCCAAGTCCTAATATACCTTGCTTGATCGAATCTTAATCCTGCTCCTATAGAAGTCAAAGAGTCTTCCTAGATGGTCAGGAATTAGGCTGGACAGTAAGGATCTCTGCTTACTATCAATCTTCAAGCTAGCTGTGTTTTATACTCTTATCTGAAATCAATTATAAAAATCATCAAAGACAATGTTTTTATCTGAGCCTAAAATGAGGGAGTGTGAAGTAGTGAGGGAGACAACTCATTTTATACGTACCAGTCTGGGCAGTTTGTAGGAGCCAGATCATGTCTGTATGAGCAAAGAACATGGTGACCACTAACAGCTGGATGGCAGGTTACTCAAAAGGATGGCTGTGATCAGCCTGGACATGCAGCTGGGTATCCTGTGCGATAGTTACACAGAGGACAAAAGGAAATATCAAGGAGGTGGAGGAATCATAAAGCCAGTGAAACTATCACAGTAATACTGTGCCCATTTCAGAGACTTACATATAAATGTGTTGGTTAGGTATGCAGAAGGGAACAGTGGGCCAGTCTGGATTCCCGAGGTCTCCATGGGCTACTTCTAGAAGGTCTGTAAAAGAGCACAAAGAGAGCAGTAAGCATATGGAAATTTCTAAATGTTCATTTACTGAAAAAGGTGAAAATGGCTGTTCCAGTTTGACCTCCTGTATAACAGACCTTCATGTGCTCTCTCAAAAGATTTACAGTGATAAAGAGCCTGCTAGAAAGCTTAGGAAGCAGATAGATGGCTAGGAACTCCCAGTGTTAGAGTGAATTTTATCTGAAAATGGAGCCTTGTAACTTCAGCTCTAAACTGTTGGACGTTGTTAAACTTGTAGGGTGAGGAATCCTCTAGGATCAGATTTCTGTTCTTGGTGTAGCTATGTAGGCTCTCATCAACTCCTTTCTGGGGTTGCTGTTACCCAAGGCAGCATTCCTTTTTTGTAAGTGCAGCCTATTCATCTTCTCCCTGCAAGTACCACTTCACTTTTGGCTGTACTGAAGCATTCAGTATTTGTAGGCTCCCATTTTAAGGAGTTATTCAGCTCAGTGGCGTGTCTTCTTTATTATCCTCACTTCACAATCTTTGGCAGGAATTGTAGGTTTGCTTTCAGGTCATTCATACAGCCAAAGGTTAAAGAGCACAAGCTAAGAAAGCAAGCAGTTGCATAAGAAAGATGGTCCTATAGTTAACAGCAGGTTTTGGGCCCAGTTTGCTAACATATTTTAAATCCCATTTAAAATGATATGTTACTTTGAAAAATAAGTAAAATTATTTATTAAAATTCATTAGAATTTTTTATCTCAATAAAAAAAGCTTTATTACTGTAACAAATACCTGAGAAAAATATGAATACATTACCCCCAACACCTCTTCCACCAAATACAAGTGGTACCATGCTGATATTGAACAAGTTGTTTCCTTTAAGCCTAAACTGATATGCTGGAAGGAAGGAATGCCATCCAGAGAGGCCTTGACACACTTGAGAGGTGGGCCAATGCCACCCTCATGAAGTTCAACCAAGTTCAAGGTCCTATACATGGGTTGAGGGAATCCCAGGCACAGCTACATGTTGGGCAAAGAAGAGATTCAGAGCAGCCCTGCAGAGAAGGACTTGGGAGTGTTGGTCAGTGAGAAAATGAACATGAGCCAGCTTCAGTGTGTGCTCACAGCCCAGAAAGCCAACCGTATCCTGGGCTGCATCAAAAGGAGTGTGACCAGCAGGTTGAGGGAGGTGATCATGCCCCTCTACTCTGCTCTCGTGAGACCTCACTTGGAGTATTGTGTGCAGTTCTGGTGTCCTCAACATAAAAAGGACATGGAACTGTTGGAACAAGTCCAAAGGAGGGCCACGAGGATGATCAGGGGACTGGAGCACCTCCTGTATGAAGATAGGCTGAGAAAGTTGGGGCTGTTCAGCGTGGAGAAGAGAAGGCTGCGTGGAGACCTCATAGCAGCCTTCCAGTATCTGAAGGGTGCCTAAAAGGATGCTGTAGAGGGACCCTTCATTAGGGACTGTAGTGAGAGGACAAGGGGTAATGGGTTCAAACTTAAACAGGGGAAGTTTAGATTAGATATAAGGAAGAAATTCTTTACTGTAAGGGTGGCGAGGCACTGGAACAGGTTGCCCAAGAACGCGGTAAGGGCTCCATCACTGGCGGTGTTCAAGGCCAGGTTGAACAAAGCCTTGGGTGACTTGGTCTAGTGTGAGGCGTCCCTGCCCACAGCATGGGGGCTGGAACTAGATGATCTTATGGTCCTTTCCAACCCTAACCATTCTGTGATTCTATGATTTTGCTGCTAGGTATGGTTCTATTTTTGCCTTGTTGTTAATGAAATCACATTATTTTGCTCAGGCTCACTGCCTATGTCAGGTTGATATGCCTATAATTACCAATATCTGTATCTTCTTTTTCTCCAGGCAAACAAGTATTTCTAGCATTCCAATGATTTACCAACTTTAATAGCCCACACATCTCCTCATCCAGCTCTTTAAAGCTCTTGCTGCAGCCAGATCTACTGGTTAAAAACAGCCAGCTTATTAGCTCTTACTTTGCATATTGCCAAGTTACTGTTGGAAGGGAACAGATTTCATCTTCGCCCTCGGTGAATTCTTCATGCAGACTTTTCAAAAAAATGCTTGGAACAACAAGATAAATTGAAACTATTTGCCATTTCTACATTAAAAACATGTTTTTACAGACTAGTATCATTGTTAGGACTTATTGCATTAAGAAGCATACTAAAAATTTTGGTTTACCGCCATTCATTCTCTTGCCTTAGGTTTTTTCCTTCTGTCCTGTAACTTTACTGAGACATTTACTGGCTTCCCACCCTTCTAATTTATATTCATTACTATCTCTTTTTCCTTTGCATGTGCGTGCATTTGTATTCAGCTACATTTGCCTATTTCAAGCCAGCCTGGTTCTTTTTACCAGCACAACTTTTTCCCTCTTCCTTGGGCAGCTGTGTGGCTTTGGGGCATGCAATAAGCGATTGTGTAAAATTCCCAATTACACTTCCCATTTTGAGACCATGAGAACAGCTGGACAGTGTGTGATCAAAGGCCTATCTATCAACCCTCCAGCAGTGGCCAGCTTGCCTGGAGTACAAACAACTGAGAAGCACAAACACAGCCATTGGCACCCCTTCAACCCCTCCCGGGTCCTACATGCCCCCCAGAGTGGTGTGAGCCGTTGGCCAGGACCTTGGAATCCCGCTGGGCTTGCAGGATCTTTCCTCCCTTCCTTTGCCCAGTCACTTTTGGAATCTGCATGGACTTTCAGCAGCCACACAGCCCATATGACAGGAAACATCCGAGTTTGATTAGAGAATGGATAAAGAAGTGCCTCTTTTTGTTCCCTCTGTCTTTTCATTCAATGCCTCCTCATCACTGCACTCAGTCATTGCCATTCACATTTTATGCATCATTTTCAGTTGTATTCTGTCGCCTTCCCTCCTCAATCAACTCCTTTCCAAGCTGACAAAGTCTAGTCTATTTAATCACTCCTTGAATGCAATTATTTTTGCCGTATCTGTGATCACTCTTCTTGTCCTGCTCTAAACCTTTCTACTTCTCCTTTCCCCTTTTTGAGATGCAGGGAAACAAAACCGATTGTATTACTGTGATGTCTTGCATTTGAAATTTTTCTCCAGGATGATTCGGCTTTTAAAGGTTTTCAACTTCATGAACCTGGGCTTTTAAACTACAGAGTTTTTATACATTACTGACTTGGACTTCAGCTTCTTTGAACACAATAGAGACACTCAAGCCACCATCACTGCTCTCCAGCAAGCAGCAAGTTTCAGCTCTGTTTCCAATGTACCCTTTTGCTGAGTTAATGCCTAATTTGGAGCTCTGCAAGGCTGAGTCCCCAGGCAGGAAATTGCCAGCTATGGGATTTGGCAATTCGGAGAAAATTTTGTTTCTGCCTCATAAAAGCAAAAAGCAGGAAAGGTTTGGATGGAACTGCAAGAATAATCCAAGATGGGACAGCCTGGCTGTACAGTAAAAGACTAGTGAAGCTTCACGCTTCTAGCTTGTTTGAGAGAAGATAGAAGGTGACTTGATCCTGACTTACAAACACTGTTATGAAAGGGATTTCTGATGGCAGATGGATCTGTAATCTGGTGGTGTAAAGGTGTAGTAAGATCTTACGGCTGAAAGCTAAAGCAGGACAAATTCAGATTAGAAACAAGAGAAAAATGTTAGCAACAAGGGCAATTATCCAAACAGCTTAAAGGGTTGCACCGGATTCTGCAACGCATGATGTTTTCAAATCACAATTAGCTGTCTTTTTAAAAGATATGCTGTTGCTCAAGCAGAAATTATGGTCTTCATGCAGACATAATCAGAAAAGAGTTTTTAGCCTGTATTAAGCTAAAGGTCAACCTAGATGATCTTAATTACCCCCTTGGCCTTAAGATCCGTGAACCTAGAAAAGTGGGGATAATGGCACAAATTTAACTCTTGTGCGTTTTGAATGAGAAAAATTGGGTAAATTGTTCACAGTAAACAATTGATTCTATACATTTAGGAAAATTTGTTGCTCATACCATATCTAAGAACAGACCATTAACTCCTCAGATCTGTTTTTCAGATGTGATGGACAGCCATCATGCCCAATATTTTACTTAGAATTTGTGAGCTGTGCTGCCTAATTGGCTAGCTAACGTGTAACGCAGTAGTTCACCTCTGTGATTGATTAGCATGAAGGCAAAGCAGACAGGCATATTTAAACATTTCAAATTCAGTTCGAGTGAACATGTGTATGAACATGATTTTGAAATCCATGTTCCTTTAATCAAACTCCCCAGTGTCATGGCTACTGAGGGGTAGGCAGTAAAAATGCGTAAGCATCACTAAAGCAGATCCATTTCTTTCAAATGCTAAGGTCTAATCAAGCCATAGTCAAAACATTACTTTGCTCATCAGTTATTCAGGTCTAGGTCTAAGGTTGCATTTGGTTTTGAAAATGAACAAGCTCCCAAGCCATTTACTCATACAGTAGGTAGTACAGTGAGGTCCTTCTAGGGGCTAATGTAATCGAAACAGCAAATACTCCAGATACTAGGTGTTAAAAAAAGACTGCTTTTACCTAACATAGGTCAATATCCATTGGAGGAGGTATGGCACACCAAGTGACAAAACAAGTTCAGGGGCAACTCACTTGGGTTGCAGTTAAATATTACAAAAACAAGACTGGAGTATTAAGATAGGGTAACCATAAAGAGGAACATCTGTTAGACAAAAAAAATCTTTCAAAGGAGATCCTCTTTTGCTAATGAAACTCATCTAAATAATTTTAGGACCATGGAAAGACATCCCTAGTGGTGGTGAGGCACATCTGCAAGTGGTCCACTATGGAAAGAAAAGGGCTCCTCCAGGACCACAGAGACAGTAAGTCATGCCTGTGACACAGGACCACAAAGGGAAGGCACAGAAAAAGCAAAGAAGTGTCTTTTCTTTGGGAGCATGTAACACACAATGCACTTATTGAACAAACCTAGTATTGCCAAGCTGCCCGTCTGCCTCCCCATCCAGTGCACGCAGCTGCCCACACCTGCATCTGCAGTGCTTATCCTGCAGCCTAGATCCACTGCATCAGCTCCTGGGCAGAGATGCCAGGCCACAGCAGGGAAGGGAGTGATCCCTCCTGGTCAAACTCCAAGGGTCCTGCTAGCAATCTGGACCATCATCATGAATCAAAAAGATGGTCCCCCTCCAAGTGCTTGCTGTCTCTGGCACATCCACTGCCAGGAGATGTAACCATGATGCACACAGACATGACTGAGCTGGTCGTGGTCAGTTGTGAAAGCACAGGGAGGTACCCAGACCACCAGCAAACATTGACAACCCACAGTGAAGCCTGTGCTTCAGCAGCATCAGATTTGCAGCCCACCCTGGATTACAAGCAGTCTGGGTATTGTGACACCTACTTCAATGCTATATTCCAGCTGCAGTGTGGAGATACCCTGCACAGAAGCCAAATGCCTGCAGATGATTACAGAAGCACAGTTGAGCACGATTAACAGTCATTTGGCCTGCAGTGAGCTTGCGAAATGAGCACAGTTTATATTACACAGAGATGACAGGGAGCAGTGGTGAGGGCTGTGACAGGCAGGAGGGAGCAGCTGACTGCATCAGGGGTCACTTCATTTTTCACCTGCTAGATGGCATCCCTATTACACCTCCAGCCTGGTGTGGAAATCACACTTGTTCTGTGCCTTCAGTTCAAGGCCAAATTGGAGGCAATATATGGCTGCTTTACTTCCACGCATTTTCTGATGGGAGATGTGAACATCAGTTACGAAACTGCTTGGTACTGCCAGCACCTGAGGGGAGTGGTACCCCCTGAAGCTCAGTAAAAATGTGATGCTCTGTACCAGACTAATGTTTGCTCTGTCAGTGTCAAGAGCTGTAAGAGCATCTGTGTTCTTGGAAACACCCCGTGGTAAGCAAACAAGAAATAATGCAATGATTTCCTTTCTCCCCACCCGTGAAAACAAACTCCTGAGTCATAAAACCTTTGAGGTAACTGAGAAGTACCCTTGGAGGGCAGTGCCCAGCTCAGCCAGTCAAGAACACCGGGCTGCCTTCTCCGCTCCCCAGGGATGATGGCACACAGATGCCACACAGCTGCTTCCTCGTGTTTGGGAGGTGCAGCATTCAGGCATCTGACCCACTGCTGCAGGAGCCTGTTTCTGCCCCTGCAGAAAGAAGCTGATTTTGAACCTGCAGAAAGCCACCAACACCAGCAAAGTCCCTCTTGTCACCTCTGGCAACAGAGTGAGGGCAGACATGGTCCCCTATGAAAGGGCTGGCCTTTAATTCTTCCCCAGCAAAGGAAGCACTTACCGGCATGTGTGCAGCTGTTTGCAACCCAGGCATCCTTGCAGCACTGGCTAGTAAATGCCCATGCTGTCATGCCATACGTTGCTTTATTGCAGTGTGAGCAGCCAAGACAAAAACAACTGTCTCCATGGTGTGTTTCCAGCCAAGATCAAAGCTGCTCTTCTATTTCCTTCTGGGTTTGGTGTTTGAATTAAGTGGAAGCTGGGTTAACCCCAGCTCTAGATGCTGAGCCACTGAAAAACTGTTTCATTGCCAAGAATAATGGTCAGGGTTTAAAGTACTTTAAAACTGCCTGCTCTGCCTTCGCCAGTGGTGGAACAGTACTAGATTTCTCAAAACAAGCTCAATCCTAGCCATGACCAGGACTAACCTATGTAATGAGCCCTCTAAGAAAATAATCTCTCTTTTCCCCAGATGTGAGCTAACCGCACAAAGGCCAGCAGACATGGGAGGATTTGTGTGATGGGCAGGGAGGACTGGGTGCCTTCATCCTAAGAATAAGGCAGGGGTGGTTATGGTAGGCAGAAATTCAGATTCATGTCTAGTTTAACTCCATTACAGCAACTCCGACCTGTGCTCCCTTTGCATTCATGAGGTTAACATGGGTGGTCTACAGGCCAGAAATGAGCTCTGAAAAAAGGCCACTCTTTTCCCTCCTTCCCTTTCTGCCTCCTTCCCTCCTTTTTTTCCTTCCCTGTGCTGACTCGGACCTTCAAAGCCAGTCCTGAGCCTTTTCTCTACTACAAGGCTGGGGAGAGCTGGCAGTTTGAAAGCTTGTGGAAGTTCATGGCTTCGTTTTAGGGATTCAAAGGCTTGTTGCACTTCAGTGGGTACAGGTACAGTTTACTTGGGATCTGTTTATCTCTAAAACCAATCAAGCTATTCCCACCAGCTGCTGTGTGAAGGCCGAGGAGATGGGACGAACGAATGTGAGATCTGTTCTTTGATTAGTATGGTTTGTACATCAAGGTTTTATTAGCTTTTACTGCCCTGCTGACTGCTGCCTGCAATTGCTTCATGCTAGCCTCTTCTCTAACAGCTCCTCTGCTCTCTCTACTTTCCTTCCCACTGCGTTTATGTGAACCTCTTTATTGTTAGCTCCAGTGAGATGATCAAATTTGGCATCTGTTGCTGGACACTTCAGGTTTATTAAACCTGGTGAAAAATCTCTAACTCTGTAATGTGCTCATGGCTGGTTAACCAGGGGGAGCAGAGGGGGTGGCCCTGGTATACTCGTGCATGCACAGCCTATGCTTGCTCAAGTAACCATACTGGGGGGCAGTTCCTGGGGGATGAGCAGGAGGAGGGGCAGGGAGGTGATTTACAGGCTGGCCGTAGGCATACATGCATCCACCTACCTGCCCATGCGTATTTGCCATGTCCACAGATAGACATTCTAGATATGCATACTCAGATATTTTTAAGTCTTAATGCCTGTGCTTCCTTTTAAGTGGACTACTATTATCTAAGTCGCTGTCCCCAAACCTTTAAAAGGCCAAGGTTAAAGTGAGGAATAGGCCATCTCTGTGGTTTTTAATTCTCCCTTTATTCTAACCACAAGCACTCTTAGTCCACTGTTAACGAGCTCCAGGGACTCCAGGAGGCTGCTTGCCTTCTCCTGTTAGTCTCACGTAGAGCTTTTTTTTGTTATCTGCCTGCACTTACACTTCTGCCTTCTGCTGAGCTGTGGAGAACTCTCAGGTCTCCTCTGCAGGGGTCTGCCTGTCTTCACTGGATGCACACGACCTCACCGCCAAACTGAGTTAAATGCTGAAATAAATATTTCCAGCATCTCCCTGTTAAAGAACTTGGTCCTTTTTACTACAGCCCCATCCAAAAAGATGTGGGTAGAACAGTTTTATGATGTGGGAAATAAACACTCTTTTCCCCCAGTTTTCCCCTCCAGTGATTAAACCTTGGAGGAACTGGAGCGTTTCGCTCCAGTATTCCCAGAAATTTGCTACTGAGCTTAAAAACTGCATGAAACTTTTCACATCAGGAAAAGTGTGCGCTTCAGAAAGTTATGAGAATGTGAAAATAAGAGATAATCACGGAAAGTGCTTTAAGCCTCACACAGAGTGGTCACTGCTGGCAATTTGCATAATAACCCTGGGAAATAGGCTATTATGCTTCATGACAACAGCAATAATTAAATGCCAGAGCTGGTAATTACAAGAGTTAACCACTGATTAATTAGCCCGTTTATATTAAAAATCAAGATTGGCTTCACTAACTAATAAATAGCCTGCGTACAGCTGTTACCAAAAAGATCACTCGTTAGATAATTCCTTAAGTCATTTTTAAATTGTTTTAATTAAGTTTCAGTAATTGGACTTCCTCCAGCTTATTTTCCATTTTTTATGGAATGAGGAAGAAATAAACAAGCACTGCATGTGTGTAGGTAATATAAGGTAACAAAAGTATGATTGGAAATCCATAGGAAAACAAAAACTCCTCATGATCCTCTTGTCCTCCCGAAGGCTTGTAGGAATCTAGAGAAAATCATAATTTAATTTTATTTTATTTACTTTGCTTCACAGAGATTTGGTTCCTACCTCACTCCGCTTAGTAAGTTCATAACAGGGACAGAGATGCTCAAGTCAGTAAATCTTTGTGTGCTCATTCAATTTATTATACATGATATTAGCCAGCCAAGTGATGTTGTGGGGGCCAGTTTACAGCTGGATGATGACGCCTCACTTACAGCTTCATAGTGCCAGGTCCTCTCTGGGAACCTGCAGTTTGCCTTTCTCTGCCTGCCCTCCAACGAAGGCTCAGCCTGCTCCTGCCCTGAGCCTGGCAGGAGGCAAGGGCAGCCATGCCTGGGGCAAGAGAAGAAAGGGGACCAGTGCTGATGGTGACAGCAACAGGGCTGCCTTCCCCGAATCAGCCTCCTGACATTGCCAATGTATCAGATCAAACAAGCCTTGGCACAAGAAAGAGGAGAAAGTTCTTTTGTTCCTGGAAATTCAATTATAGGGGGGTTGCTGTAAAGGGCCTCCTTAATATGTTGCCCCTCTTCACATTATCAGTCATTACTGTATAGCCTGCTTTTAAAGAAAACTCTTGGGCATCATCGCAAAAGGCTTCTGCATTGTCTCCCCTATCCAGAAGGTCACCTTGTTAATGACTTCATTGATTCATACTTTTGCATGGTTCAATATGCTATTTGCTGCCACGGTATTTCAATAGTGTGGAGCTCAGCTTTGGGACACAGTCATCCAGGCATGACCCTTAAGTTTTGCTGAAATACAGTTGTTTGACAGCTTAAAGGTTCAATCTTTAACATATTTGCAGGCTCCAGGTCCAGAATAGCAGTAGAGTAATGTCGTGGTTTAAGCCTTTCAGGCAGTTCGCTCACACACTCCCCCCTCTTTCTTCCCCCCAGCTCCCGGGGGGATGGGAACGAGAATTGAAAGAATGCAACTCCCACAGGTTGAGATAAGAACAGTTTAGTAACTAAGGTATAACACAAACCACTGCTGCTACCACCAGTAATAATAATGACAAGGGAAATACAAGCGAAGAGAATACAACTGCTCACCATCCGATACCCAGCCTGACCAACCAGTGAACCCCTCTCTCCCGGGTCCCTGCCCTTAGTTTTCACATCCTGGCCATGACATGCTGTGGCATGGAATACTTCTATGGGCTAGTTTGTGTCAGGTGTCCTGTCTCTGCTTCCTCCTGGCTTCCCCTCCTCCCTGGCAGAGCATGAGGCTCAGAAAGTCCTTGGTCAGATCAAACATTACTGAGCAGCAACTGAAAACATCGGTGTTATCAGTGCTGTTCCCAGGCCAAAAGTCAAAAACACAGCACTGCACCAGCTACCAAGAAGGAGAAAAATGACTGCTACTGCTGAACCCAGGACAAGTAATAAGGCCAGAAAAGCAGGAATAATCACATTCTGTTATCACTTAAAGGGTTAACTATTTGTGCCACACCTAAAATACAGGCATATATATACCTCACTTGTCCAGAAGACAAACACAACCACCTAATCCATAAATTCACATCAAAAGTTTCCTCCCATACCGAACATTCAATTACATTCAATTTATAGCCGTAATCCACCTGTGTGGCTCTGTTAATACTAGCTCTTACAGCCATTTTTCTTTCCTCTTAAGAAAATGTGATTGCTTTTTAATTGAGAAACAGTGTTATTGGAGAATGGCAAACCCAGAGTTATATCCCCTAGAGATTTCAAAGCATGCAATGCAGTCACCAGTGGTGTGAGCAGTGAAAACAAGAAACCTGTCTGCTCATTCCTGGCTTTTTGAGCATGTTGGTGTACCCACACTTGCTCCTCCCATCTGAAGCATCCTTGAGCAGAACAACTACAAATACATCTGAAAAATCACAGTTGGGTTTGAGGAGGAAGGGATGGACACTTCAGGAAAGGAGCGGAAGGGGCACCTGTGCACAGGGCCACGTGCTTGCTCTTTTCAGCCGAACATCAGAAACTACCAGCGAGTGAATCCTGCTCTGTATAGAATCATAGAATCAACTATGTCAGAAAAGATGTTTAAGATCATCAAGTCCAACCAGTACCCCAGGACTGCCAAGACCACCACTAAACCATGTTACTAAGGGCCTCTATGTTCACCCCAGCGGTTAGTCCTGGTGAGAAGTCCCTTGTCCTCGTGATCCACGCTTTTTTTCTGTTGAACTCAGCCCTTGTCTCCTGGCCTGGGCTGTGACTACCAGTGAGATGGACTGTGGGGGTGAATCTGATGAGATGTCTCCTTAGTAGTATTGCTGTATTGATTTTCACCTCATGTTTGTTGAAACCTCCCTGTGGGGCTTTCAGCACAACTGCCCCATCAGATAGCTCCTCATGCGTGCCACGTCCTGCCCAAGCAGAGACCTGACTGCCAAGCCTCTGACAGTGGAAGGAAGAACACTCACTGTCAGTGTGATCTTTCACACCCCACTAGCAGAAGAGAAGAGATAGAAAGGGGGGAGGTGGGCAGCCTGGTGCCACTGTGATCCATGACTGCATAAGTGGACTCATGGAGAGTGCAGGTGTAGCTGGGCACCCTTGCTGTCTTGCAGAGTGCTCAGTGCCTCTCTGCAGAGAAGCCACTGGCATGGCCAGGCAAGCCCCTCATAGGATACCCAATGCCTCTGCTCACACACAACCACTTCTGCCCTCTCTTAGGCTCCTAGTTGTCCTTCTCTCACAGCGCCATGACTAATCTGTATTCTCACTTCTCCTTTAGCACTGTGCCTTGCAAATGCTTGCTTTTACCGTTCCCATTTCCCAGGTCCTTTTCTGACACCCCTGCCCCCATGCAGCCCTGTAGACCTCACACAGAAGCTGTCTAGACAAATCGGGAAGCACTTGAATGGTACCACAAGAGGCTAGGCAAGAAAGTTAATCAGGAAATTGCCATCCATATCCTCCACTGCACAGTTTGAATCATGGATTGTAAATAAGGCATGAGACGCACTCTGAATAATGAAGAGAAATGATGAAAAGTATGAAATAGCTGATCATGAGATCACAATTTATTTTGGACAGTGAATGTAGAAGAGGTTCCCAGGGAAAAATTAGTATGCAAGTACGTAGGTACAGGATGAAAGATGATACAATAATACATATGGAAATGGGAATCAAATGAATATTGCCCAGGCAATCCTAAGTCTAACCATTCCTATATTCCAAGAGCTTTATTTTGTCATCTCAAAATCCTCTTACACTCAGAGGTTCAAGGCCATATTCTGCTAATTGCTTATATGGAAATGCTCCCAACATGGAAAAGGAATTCAGTGACTAATAAAATAGCATTTCATGGTTTTGCTATTTTATTGAAGTTTGACTTGACTGTACAGTGGAGTGTGGGGTTTCAGCCATTTCTTTACTTAGGAGGAAAAGAGCTTTGCTGAGCAAGGAAGGGAAAAAAAGAATCGCAGAGAAAACCCTAGTCACATAAAAGCTGTTCTTTACTTTTGGTATATTCAGCACTTTCCTGAGTAAAGTTCACAGAACACTCACACGGATAAAGCAATTTTTTTGTTTAATTGGATTGAGCCTGGAGAGAGAGGAAACCAAATAAATCTTTAAGAGGGGGCAGGGAGGAATGGGGGGAAAATACTTCAAGGTAAAGCGAGAAGTAGGTAATGCTCTCATGGAAATTTCCAAAGGCAGAGTATTATTTAATGCTGGGTTATTATCCTGCACTCAAAGTTTTAAAGGCAGAAGATGCCTGAACTCATTCATAACACAGGTCACAGGATTTCATTCAGCTGGTCCTGCTTTAGAACCATACCTGTGAGCTAGTCACAGTCAAGCTTTGCTCCAGCTGTCCAGATCAGTGGGATAAGGAGGATCCCGAGGCAAGCAGCAGGATTTCTGTGCCATCCCTTTGGCATAGATCCATCCTATGTCACCACCAGAAGTTTCTAATCTGATTTGTTCCCCAGCAGTGAATTTCACACAGCTAGAATCCTTTCTGGGTTTAGAGGCTCTGGGAGCTGATGGAAGACTCAGAGTGCCCCATTCAGAGTACCTGCTCACTTCATCACCCTGCTGGGAAACCTGATGGGTGCTGGGATGCAGCTGGACAGACTACAATCCCTCCTCAGAGCTAGAGGCCCCATCCCATATGAAGACAAGCTAACTACCAGTGTCTTTACATGCACTCAGTTAGGCTTCAACAACATTGGCTCAAGTATAGATCAGGATGGAACAGTGGTAGTCCAGGCAGCAGTAAGTACCATGATTCCAGGTACATTTTTACACAGCACCATGGGCTCTAAGCTCCCATGATTTCATTGTTAGTGGTGTACAAATTGGCTGCATTAAGACTAGCTCCCCTTCACCTGTGATGGCCACAGCTACAGTCTAGTAGCTGGAGTAGCTTTGCAACGATTCCTTTTCTCCTTGAGGTTAGCAGTGAGAAGGAATAGCTACCTGCTCTGAGTAGCATTTCTCCATGCTGTCTCACAGCTCAACCTCATTCAGGTACGCTACGGAGAGCTGTAGAATGGCAGACCCAGTGTGTAGCTTATAGGCTGGATGTTAAGCGCCTGCACACTCCTGTATTTTTGTTTGCCAGTTCATTTCAGGGCTGTTGATGGCTCTTGACTTCTGTGGGGTAAATCCCCACAGAAAACTGCAGGAACAACAGAAGAGCTAGTTGGAAGAAACATTCCCATCAGTGTGCTCCTTTGCAGGGCTGTGAAAAGAGACAACACTCTTTTGTAATAGTGAGTATCATGACAGTGTAGGCAAACCCTGTCAGCCAGCAGGCAGCTTTTGGTCCCAAATGGAGCAGGGGAGTGTGACAGTAAGACTTGCTTGAGTGCTCTGCACCTTCTAGTTACTACCTGCAAATGAGCTGTTGCAGACTGGTGTCCTCATTACAATGATCAGAAGCTGCCAGTGTGCGTGTCATGTTGGTGATCCCAGAAAGAAATCAGAAATTCAGCTGGAACAAAAACTGCTCTCCTCTGCAAGCGTGGATCCTCCAGAGCAGGATGGAAATACACCAGTGACGTGCTGTGATTTGACGCAGCAAACACAACTACTGCCCAGGCTGGATGTGAACTGGACGTGGTTGAAGAGGAAGTCAAGATGTGGACTTGTTAATCCAGCATGTCTCAAAAGCACTATAAAAATAGACTAGGAGAGAGCTTATTTACAAATGAGATGTTATTTTTAGCACTGGGGAGAAAGGAAGTGCAGAAGGCTGTGACATTTCTTCACACTTGTTCATTTACCCAGGCTTCCCCCAGAGAGACCAGCAGCCAACACAGGCTAGTACAGAAGGTTTGCAGTGGGAGAGCCAGTTTCTACAATTTGCTTAAGGAAAGAAGGTCTTTTGTTGCACTTTGTGCAGAACAAAAACATGTTGTTCTTCAGTACAGGGCGAGCTATCTCAGGCAAATGCTACCTATTCAACAAGGAGATGAAGAGGACCAGATGGAAAGATGAATTTCCTTTTCTAGGATCCAAGAGAGTGGGCTGTTGCTGTTGCAAGCGGAGATGAAGGCTGAGCTGGAGAGTGAGGATCTGGCTGCAGATCTAAAATTTGCTGGGTGGAGGGGGAGAGAAGTGCTGGCCCAAATGTTTATAGAGAAACTGTAAGATGAAGAAAACTAAAGGTACTTCACTGTAGCTCTGACCTTCAACACTTTAACACCTGCCTTCCATCTGTGTGTTTCTTAAGTGAAGATGCTTTTGCCTTAAAGAACGCAGATGGGAACAACCCCCCCACACATTTTGGTAAGAGGATGGTTTTCACTTGTTGACCATGGCAGTCCAGCTGTCAGAGTATCTCTGTGCCAGCATGCAGGCCCATCCTCTGTGACCAGGTGTGTCCCTCAGGTGAGGACAGTCACAGCTTACAGCTACACCAGCCTTTTATTTGCCTGTGACTCCCCAATTTCCCTATCCCTGGATCCTCCC
Source organism: Amazona ochrocephala (assembly GCA_039720435.1). Classification (NCBI taxonomy): domain Eukaryota; kingdom Metazoa; phylum Chordata; class Aves; order Psittaciformes; family Psittacidae; genus Amazona; species Amazona ochrocephala. The sequence continues at coordinate 93,975,984 of CM077878.1, forward strand.
ATACCTCAGATCTTCCAACCCTGTCTGTAACCTCGTCCCTCTCCACCACTGAGGAGAGGTGTGTCTTGCCTCTGCACCTTCCTGACATGAGTGCATCCTCAAAACCTTTCCTCACCACCTCCTCTTTCCTGCTGTGTCCCCATGGGGTCATTCCTATCACTCTTTCCTGGCTGAGAAGCATTTCACTCCACCTTCCCATTGACAGGTAGTGTCTGTGCTGCCACCACTCAGCACTGACACAGGTTGGTGTGCTCCCCTCCCCTCTCCCTAGATAGCCACATTTCAGAGGCAGCTGTACGGCTTTTTATAGATGGGACTTAATGTCACTTGATGGACCACAGCTCTATTTTTGTGCCAAGTTAGCACAGGCTTAGTATTCTGCGCATGTGAGTGCTTCACCCAAGACTAGTTGCTGAAATATAAATACCACTCAACCAAAGTTATTTAGAACTTCAGTTGGATCGACCTGATCTGAGCCAATTATTTTCCCCGACAGAATTAATTAGACTGCATATAAAGTGAGTGAGATGTGAAAGACGGGTCTGCGGAATTACTTATTCCATTAACAGTTGGTTTGGGGGAAAAAAAAGAAGAGTTTCCGTCCTTGACTTGGCTGTGTCACGGCCTCATCAAGAAGAAGGGAATCAGGGCTTTCACATGGGAAGCTGCTCTGCTGGCAACCACAGTTCACTTGGTGTTAGTTTGCATAACAAGCTCCCTGCTCTCTTATAGTCATGATGATAAGGGCTGGCTGTTTAAAGGCTGTTGCAGGATCCAGACTCCCTCCCTGCTCAGAACAGCTGCTGCTCAGACCTCCTCTGCGGAGTTTATTGCCAAAGAGAGCAAGATGTGGATAGTTTGCAGCAGGTATGCAAGCAGGCATTTCTTCACTGAGTATTACTCGGAGAAGAGCCAGGCAGTGCTTGTACACAAAGCTGGGGGAGCATCTTTGAAAGCATGGGAGAAAAGTAAGACTGGCTTCAAAAGCAATGATTTATGAGAATAACTCCAGCAAGGTGGGGAGAGAAGGGGAAATGCTCACATTTCCTTGGGGCTCCTTTCTCCTCCAGAGCTCAAAATAAGTGAGAGCAGCCCTGCAACTCCAGTCCTATGTGAATACTTGGCTCTGATGTGACATACATCAGACAAAGCTATTTTTCTTTTAAACACAGAGCATGGTATAAAGGTGCAACAGAGACATATTGCTGGGAGCTTCCCAGTGAGAGGAGTTCACATTGTCCCCCTGAGCCTCCCTGTGCCCATGCCATGGCTGATCCAGTGCTTTCATGCTTCCATGAAAGATCAGAGGTCTGCTCGTGCCCAGGTTTGTAGGGATTGGGGAACCATCCCCAGCCCCAAGAGCTAGGAGTTTACATCTCACAGCACATAAACTCCTGCCCTATGCATTCTCCATCCTCCCTGACAAAATTCACCTGGACTTCCCCTGCATAAAACACTGTCCCTGGTGCTACAGTCAGACAGTGGGGTTGTCTCCATCAGCAGATGAGTTGCTTGTGTCCTCTTCTTTTCCCTAAACAACTTCTTTCAGGTTTCAAAGCCTAGGTGTCCAGCCTTGTGGGAAGGCAGGCTAGGAAGCCGGGGAAGTCACCATCTTGTCTCTGCAAACAGCTTCACCTTCAATGCAGTTTCATCCCAGCATGATTCTTCCTCCACTGGCTCCTTGGATGTAACTCCTCACGGGTAGATTAATGTGAACAAAGCAGCAACCTTCAGAGCATCTGATAGTGTAAAATGTATTGCATATAACCCTGCAACACCTATTCCCAGACTGCAGGGCAGACACAGCACAGGGCTGCCACTGCCACCTCTGCCAGGTACAGACAGAGCTTGGGGAGCTGCTGTGGTACAGCAGAAATGAAAAGGAGTACTTCCTGTTTTGTGGGGCTATTTTAAGCACCGGTATCTTGTTTCCTGAGTCACACTAATGCTTTGCAGTTAACTGTGCTTTGGGGAGGAGGAATGGACTATATAGTCTCCCGAAATCTCTCCCCAGTCCCATAGCCTGGCTTAACAAGGAGATCAGACGAATCTTGTGAGGTATTTGGCTACATCCCCTACAGCCTCTTACCTGCTCTGGAGAACTTCCAGTGAATGCAATTTTGCAATATCTTTCCTCCCTTAATGCCCAGGGTTTACAGTTCTCCTACGGGATTTTATTACACCTAATCTAAGGATATGTTGCTATATATGAAGCCAATTATTTCTCATAGTCCTTGTAGGAGACAGGGAGGAAAGTAAAAAACAGTCCTCCATGCATTGCGATGTTTGTAATTCCCCTCAGTCATCTGCTTTCTAGACGATACCAAAGTCCTACTTACGTTGTACCTTCTGAAACTTCCTTTTTTTGCTGCTTTGCCCAGATTGTCTCTGACATGATATCCAAATCTGGACACATTGTGCCAGGTGGGATCTCAGCAGCGCTGGGTGGAGTGACATAAGTAGCTCTCATACTGTCTGCCTGCTAGCACCTCCTACCCAAAGATTCACCTTTCTCTAAACACCAACATATTATTGGCTTGCTCAGTTTGCAGTGCGCCAAAAGCCCAGCTCCTGTTCTTCAGTGCTGCTGTCTCAGCACTTATTGTGCAATCTGGTTTTATGCATTTGCTTTCTATGTGTGGTACTTCCAACTTGCCTCAAAATGATTCCATCTCACTGGGTCCAGGTCATTTCTCTAGCTCATCGAGATCACTCTTTTTCTGATTATGTCCTCCAAACTCATTATAGCTCCTTCCCAGCTTGATGCCTGCTTTCCATCATCCACCCTGATAATGAAGACAGTGAACAGAAATAGTCCCAAGGAAAAAATTCCCCCAGGAGTCCAACTTTGAACGTCTTCTCAATTTTACAAGAGACCATAGCAAACCAGTCAGTACATTTTTTCAGCCACTTGAATGTGACTTCACAGTGATGTCTTTTCTAATGAAGATTCACCAAAAAACCTATTGAATACTTCAAATACCTCTTCATCATGTTTTATCTGTTCTCTGTGTCCATTAAATAATGGAGTTAGAACTCCCTTTGCCTTAATCCTGCTCCTCACACATTCAGAAGAACTGTCTATGTTGCTTTGTTGCCTTGGTTTTACTCTTTGCATGACACTTTTTTTTTCGGCTTTCAAGTAATGAAGTGCTCCTGATGCAGCTATATAGGGTTTACTGTAAGCTCTATTGCTTGTCTGCGCTGAGACAAGCTGCTGAATTGCTTGCAATATAGCCACCAGCTCTCTGCACTTCTTCACATAGAATTTCTTCCCAAGAGTCTCAGCCTAATTGCTCCCTGAATTTGCTGAAATCTGTTTTTTTTCAAGTCAATGTTTTCATTCTGGCATCCTTAGACCATGAAATAGCCAGTGATTTGTTCCCTGTCCCTGGGTTCAGCAGACGAAGCAGATATGGAGAATGTCCAATTCTCATTTCACAAATTGGCCCCCTCCAGGATGGAGATGGATGGGCAGGATAGTTTAAAAGCTGCTGCACTCCTTGATGCGCCTGACCTGTAGGTCATTTTCTGACTTTGACTTTCAGTGTTTCAAATCTAGTGGCCTTTGTGAGCACAATGAAGAAAGAGGAAAAATTGCTATCAGTTGAGGGAGGGGGAGATAAAAGGTCTGAAGTGACATAAGAGAAAGTTATGTAGTTATGTTCTAATTTGTTCTGTGAGTGACGGACATGACTAGCAGCAATTAGACGAGATTACTGGCTAAACTGGGCAGCTGCCAGGACGAACAGAACATAGTTTGGCGTATCCAAATCAGCTATCACGGGACAGGAAGTTGGAATTAATCTAGTGGGACCAGAAATCATCCAGACTTTAACATTAAATGAGAAATTCTTACTCTAATATAACATTAAAATCAGGAATGAAAACCACAAAGCAAGTCAGGAAATTCAGTGACCAAGTTTCTTCAGCTAACTTTTCACATGAGTGCACTGAGAAAGGAAGCACATAACTTTTGGCACCTCATAATATATCACTGTCATTGCGACAGTGAGCAAAGCCCTTTCTTTGGAACTTCAGGGGAATGAAGGAAATGTTGATTTTTTCTTAACAAATAAGGGTTACATATTGCAAAAAAGAGGTTTAGAAATATTTCAAAACTTAATTATAGTATTTTATCAACTTATAGAGGAAAAATTACATATGTGACTTTCTCAGGAACGCTGGCAATGAGCCACATCACAAAAATACTCCTTTGCACATACATCAAGAGGAGATCAAGTGCGTTTATGATGCATAGATTAATTCTTCCTACACAACACAGCCACTGCTCCAGAGAGGTTCACAAGCCTGTCCCTGAAAGCTGCTGATTACCTACCAATAACTTCAACAAACTTCAGGAAGAAATATAGATGGCCAGTGTCTTAACTATGTTACCTGGGAATTTTGGCAGCCACTTGGGCACCTGGATACTTTTGCAAACCTAGACCACTTTCTCCATATCTCTAGCAACAAGTTTTATTCAGATGAGGGTCTCAAAGTCTGATCAGAAAAGGGCCATTCTATTTCAGGGAGGATTTCAGTAAGTGGAAATGCTGCCTCTCCCAGATTTAGAAATTGGTGCTTCAGTGGCAGCAGAGCACCTTTAGCAAACCTACCATCAGCTGAGCTACAAAGAGGTTTGTCAGGGTTTTTCTAAGCAGCTGTACTAATTTGGAGCAAGGAGTAACCTGGCTTTCTGAAGTAATTGCTTTTCTGTTCTCTCTCCCTATCTCTTTTTCAGAGGCCAGGTTTGCAAGCAGCTTGGCCTGTTCCTCATTTTCATGCCAAATTGTTTCTTCACATCCATTCCCTCCTCCAGGCTGAAAAAAGGAGTATGTTTAGGAGACCGTAAGGCTAATGTTTTCTGACAGCCCTACACAGCATAGGGCTGGGGGCTTATTGACTGCTTTCAAAGGAAAATAAAACCCAGCCAGGCTGCCTTTCAACCAAGAGCCCTGCCTCAACAGGCTGCCTGCCCAAAGGGCAGGGTAGAGCAAAACTGGATCTGGCAGCAGCCTGCCACTTCCTTGAAATGCACAGGCTGAACCAGAGCAGCACCAGAGGGGAGATGCTGCAAAAGTTTAGGTCAGCCTCAAATCATTGGGTAGGTGACTGCAAACCATTCCTTCAGCCCAGCTCCTCAGGCCTGCCTAGGACAGACAGCAAGCGGATGGGAGGACATGGTGCTCAAGGCTGGTTTGAGCTTGCCCTTGGCTCTGCTTGCAGCTGGAGCATGCTTGGTTACCAGTCCTGCTAAACTGACAGCCAGCCATGATCAGCCACGCTCAGCCACAGTTTAATTTGTTGTATAGACAAGGCCATATGCACCAAGAATGCACACCGTGAGCTAGAGTTGTATGTTTAGACTACATTCGGAGCGGGTTAAGTCTGAGCACATGGACTCCAAGAGAAGATGTCAACCCTTAAGATCAGAAATGAAGTTACAATCATGCATGTGTTTTCAGACTGTGGTAAGTGTGAGGTATTTATCTCATATTCCTTTTGCCAGAATAAGGGTGTGAATGTGGATTATGACCGTAAAGCTGACAGGCTTTAAGTTGACTCTCCAACTTGTTCCTGGTAGGATGTTCATTCGCCCTTATCCTCTGGGTCCTTGAATTTGATGCTTGCTTGTCTTAAAGAGTAATTTGCATTTTGGTATATGAGTCCAAGAAAGAATAATAGCATTTTACTTGTGTAAATGGCCATAAAGTGCACCAGCGAAGGGGAAATTAGACTCTTCTCTTTTGAAAGAATATTAAAATAAAACAGAGGAAGCTTTGGACTTGAGCCAAAGGATATTTCCTTATTTTGAATTTAAAATGCTGAGAGAATGGTATTAAAAATCATAATTACTGAAGTAAAAGCTTTAGCTAAGGTTGTGTTGCTAAATATTCAAAATGACCTTCTGAGCAAAACCTTACCCCTTCAAAAAATCCTCCAAAATTAATGTATTCATTACAGTACTCAAAAGATTTCCATTTCAATTTATTGTCAAGGTTGAGAGGTTCTGAATAGGACTCCTGGGGAAAAGGGCAACTTTGCTATTAAAAAGATAGCACTTTACTGCCTGAAAGCGATTCCAAACACTGACTAATTCAGCCACAGAATAACACAGTGGCACAGGACAGCTGTGATTCCCCTTGCAATTCCCATTTCATAGTTGGGAAGCTGAGGCACAGGTGCTGAATACCTTCTTCAAAGCAACAGTCAATGACAAGGCAGGATTTGGACAGAATTCCTTTACTCCAAGTAGGAGCGGGCTATGAAGACTCCACACAGGTTATCAGGAACTTCCCTAAATGCCCCCCGTGTAGTCAGAACAATCCTAATTCTGCCTTATGGCAATGAAAGGGTGAATAACTATCTCAGGGGGAGGAAGAACTTCTTCTTCATGACTCATATGGACCATTTGGATTTAAGTGGTTTTATTTATTTTTTTGCATTAAGGAAAAAAAAAGTCACCCACACAAAAGCTGTAGATACCCAAAGAATCCATTTGACTAGCTGCAGTATCCATTGCTTCCCTTCTGCTCCTGGAGAGGACTCAGCCTAGCTCCTGAGCAGAGGTTTCTGCGCAATGGGGTTTCTGTGACTCTTCCTGGGTCCTTAAGCCTAGAAGTGCCAACTGGAGGAAGACTATGGCCCCAAATGTAGTTCTGTGAGCAGAAAAGGCTGTGAACAGCAGCTCTGGAAGCTGCTTGCTCAGTCGCCCATGTGTTGGACAATGTGGAGGATGCAATGAAAGTCAGAGTTTGTCCAAGAACCACGCAACTGCTGAGCTTTGAGAACAAATCAAGCAACAGACAAGGAAAATATGATTTCCTTCAAAAAAAGACCTGACAATTTAGGTTTGCATTGGGTTTGTGTGACAAGGTTTTAGTAGCGGGGTGGGAGGCTATAGGGGCAGTTTCTGTGAGAAGCTGCTAGAAGCTTCCTCTATGTCCAACAGAGTCAATGCCAACCGGCTCCACGACAAACCCGCTGCTGACCAAGGCTGAGCCCATCAGTGACAGGGTTAGCGCCTCTGGGTCTGCACAGTTAAGAAAGGGAAAAAGTTGCTGCACAAGAGCAAATGCAGCCAAAGAAAGGAGTTAGAATATTGGAGAGAAATAGTCCTGTGGGCACCATGGTCAGTGAAGAAGGGGAGGAGGTGCTCCAGGCGCTGGAGCAGAGATTCCCCCGCAGCCCATGGTGCAGCCCATGGTGAGGCAGGCTGTCCCCCTGCAGCACATGGAGATCCATGGTGGAGCTGATCTCCACCTGCAGCCCATGGAGGATCCCACACCAGAGCAGGGCCATGCCCAAAGGAGGCTGTGACCCTGTAAGAAGCCCACACAGGAGCATGCTCCTGGCAGGACCTGTGGCCCCATGGGGAGAGAAGCCCACACTGGAGCAGGTTTGCTGATAGAACTTAGGACCCTGCAGGGGGCCCGCGCTGGAGCAGTCTGTTCCTGAAGGATCCACCCCATGGAAGGAACCCACGCTGGAGCAGTTGGTGAAGAACTGCAGCCTGTGGGAAGGACTCATGTTGGAGTTCATGGAGGACTGTCTCCGATAAGATGGACTCCACGCTGGAGGACGGGAAGGGGTCTTCCCTAGGGAGGAAGGAGTGGCAGAGACAACATGTGAACAAACCACAGTCCCTGTTGCCCGTCCCCCTGCACTGCTGGGAGGAGGTAGAGAACTGGGGAGTAAAGTCAAGCCCGGGAAGAAGGGAGGGGTGGGGGAAAAGCATATTTATGATTTAGTTTTATTTGTCATTATTCTACTCTGATCTGATTGGTAATAAATTAATTTCCCCAAGTCGAGTCTGTTTTGCCCGTGACGGTAACTGGTGAGTGATCTTTCCCTGTCCTTATCTGTACCCTCATACTTTCCATTATATTCTCTTACCTCCTCCAACTGAGGAGGGGAATAATAGAGTAGCTTTGGTGGACACGTGGCATCCACCCAGGGTTAATCCACTATATAGGTCAAGACAAAGCTCTGGGACATGTATGAGTGTGGCTTCACCATGTAACCCTCTAGTTGAGGTGAGCCATCTATCTCAGTTCTATTACTACATCAAGCTGAGAAGGGGAAAGGCCTAAGAGACCCTCCACCAATCTTTAACAATAAAAGACACTTGTGCAAGTGACTGTCACTAGGGAACAGACTTTGAGGTAATAGGTTTTCTCCAGGAATAGGGGGGAGTTTTGAATAGAAAGGTCCAGATACTATTTCATTCTTGATGGATCTGAACCCCAAACAGTGGAGGATCTGCATCTGAGCCGGGGGATGTCTCACAGAGTCTTACATATGGAAAGGAGGAAAAGGGGTTTCCATCATCTCCTAGAGTTTAAACTTGGTAGTAACTCTTTCAGCCAAACATCCTGCATGCTGTGGGCTATGGATTCTGCTTCTCTGCTGAGCCTGACTATGTATGTTTGACAGTGTAGGCTATGTCCAGGTAAGGCTTCAGTTGACTCTTGACATGAAGGAACTATCTGCACAAGTCAGATAAAAGGTGAATTTCTTTCTTCCCAGTTTTCTTGAGGTGGAAGACTGGGAGAAACACTGATGACCTAAATCAGCAGACTCACTAGCCTCTGAGATAAAGCTCTGCTAAGAAAAAGTCCAGCAGGTATGGAGAACACCTAATATTGTTTCAACAGACATTATTGTTTGCTAAGATACAGTCTGACTTGATGAGTTACTACCACTTCTATTGTGCAAAGCAATAGCCAAGTAGAACTCTTTTAGAAGTGGATGCAATTCCAGTGGCTTCACTGAGATGAAACCTACCTACCCCAGACTGGAATTTGACCAAGTGCATGAGACACTGGCAAGTGTCCTGCAAAGAGAATACTCAGCAGCATCAAATCTGTGGCTGCCCCATCCCTGACAGTGTTCAAGGCCAGTTTGGACAGGGCTTTGAGCAACCTGGTCTAGTGGGAGATGTCCCTGCCCATGGTAGGGCGGTTGGAACTACATGATCTTTATGGTCCCTTCAAACCCAAACCAGTCCATGATTCCACGAAACTGCTCTGTCAAATCTATGATAAGCACCTGATTGAAGTTATACATGCTTTAAAAAAAATCCCTGGAAAAAATGTTCCCCAACAGGTAGACAGTGCACTGATGAAAGCAAGTATTTCCCTCAAATTATGCCAGAGAAGTTAATTACTGGGGAAATGAGGGAAGAAAAGGATCTCCACCTCCTGCAATCTGAGAGTGCTGTGCTATTTTTGCCTCTTGAAATCTAATTTCCATGAAACATTTCTGCAGAGTGCATATTTTCTGAACATGAATTCCTTAGCAGCCTTACTAATATAAATGCCGAAATTCCAGACAAAAAAGAGACAGTGCCCTGCTCCAAAGGTCTTTGACTGGGAAAAAAACTATTTCAAAGAGACCTACAGCTCATGCCATGGCATTGTAAGTAACCACTGCCCAAGTGGGAGTCAAGCTGACAGAGTGAGACTTAAAATCCCCACAGGTAGGTGGTGGGGAGACCGCATATTATCTCCAGTGGCATAGGGTTATAAATATAATATATAAAATATAACTACAACTCCACTTTGATTTTAATGTTCTCTGCCAGGTCATCCTGATGGCAGATTCTGGTGCAACACAGTGAACATCATTTGCTTGTTTCATTAGCTGGTTTCATTCAGTGGAGTTTACAACAATAATGACGTAATCTGCTGAGCATTTCTGCAAGTATCTGTATGCTTTGAGCACTGCCACTTGAACGTTCCCTGGTTCTTCAACTCCTCTTCAATATCATTTTTATCCCATCTGCACCACTCTTCTGACCTCCTGCCACCCAGCAGATTTCAGAAAAACACTTATGCTTTTCCCAACTAACCTCACGTTCAGAAGAACAAATGTTTCAGACTGGCATGCTGAGACAGGGTCAGCCACTGTGAAGCATCTGCCTGAAATCACTGTGAACACTACCCTGGCAATGGGCTGAAATCCTGCCCCTGGGAAGTGGGAGTCAGGGTCAGCGTCTGCTCCAGAGGTGACCACAACAGCATCACCACCAGCAGGAGCTCTGTGGCTGCTGCTGTGGGAGATACTGCCTCCCACCCCAGTGTATCTATGGAGTGGGCTGGCTCACAGATGCCCTGGCTTTGCCCCAGGAAGATTGCTGCTAGATACTGCAGTGAAGAACAAAACTCCAGGGGTTTTATCATTGCCACTGGAGACGGAGAGAGATGCATGGCAGAACCCTGCTTCTAGCACTGGTTTGGGGGTGGGACTTGAACTCATGATCCTGTCCCACATCATCAGCCTGTGGTGCCATCCCATGCCTTCTGCCTTGGGAATGAAGAGAAAGCCAGCATAAGGGACTGGTAGGTGGTTGAGAACTTCTCTACTCATCACCCCATCATCCCTCATTGTTTCTATGCAGCTCTACATGAGGTTTGGACCTGTCAGCATTAGCCAGCCTTCTCCCCATAGATGGAAGCCCTTCTCAAAGCATGCACAATATGGCAAGGGCTATGGTCAAGGCGCCGGTTTCCACAGTGGGCACTCATGTCTCAATCTCTGAAGAGCCATTGGCCAAAGAAGGAAGGAAGGAAAGCCCTTTCTGTTGCTCCTTCAGGAGCAAGAAGAAAACAAAATTTGGTGCTGCCTTTTCTCTGAAGTTGATGTTACCCTTGGCATGAGCAACCAGCCAAAACTCGGGGTCCTGCAGGTTGTTTCTGTTCTTAGGGGAAGCTCTGGCAGTCTTCTATGCCTTTGATGGAACCCTAATCATTGAAAAAGTCTGGTTTTCCGGGACACCAGAAGACTCAAACAACAGGAGACTGTCCTCTGCCCAGAGCCTTGACTGAGAAGTCCCCCACCTCTGGCACTTCCTTTAGTGCCAGGCTCTCAGCACCTGTGATGCTGAAGACTTTCTCTGCTGCCTCCATTCCCAGTTTCTGCATATTTCCGGCTCTCCTCTCCCAGGCACGCAAACTGCCCTTGCTCACACTGTGCCCTGAGCATGCCCCCCTGTTTTAGGCAGTGAACAACCGCTGTTATTTTAGCTCCTCGATGTGAAGAGCTCTTACTCTCTCAATAAAGCTCTTGGAAAAAACATCTTATGCTCCTTATGCCATAAGAAAATCTGAAATATTACATACATTACACTAATGCCTTAGAGGCTCATTTACGGCTCTATTATAACTGCTCGGTAGTAACCTGGACATACATAGCAGCATGACTGTCACCATGGGCTGTAATATGCTGACCTTTGCAAACACAGCAATTTTCACTCTCCCTGAAGCATAAACCAACAGTCTCTGCACAGAACAAAATCGGAGGCAGTGTGCATTACTGTACCCTGGAGCAATGCCTCTTTTCTCCTTTGGGATCCAGGGAGGGAAGACACGCAATAAAAGGAATTACCCATCCGGATTCATCTGGCCTGTGCGCCATGTCTTCAGAAGTACCCCCCTACCAGGCTGTGCCAGCAATGTGCCACCTGATTCTACCTCACTCACATCCAGGCCCCTTGCATGCCCTGTCAGCCAGCCGTGGCTCAGGCTCTTGGTAGCACAGAACATTCCCGGGTCCACAAATAGCCCTCAGCATGTGACAGCACTTCCTCTCTTCAGGAACAAATAACTCAGTGTGTATTCAAAGTGGGACACTTGAAGGCTCTTCAGTGGCTCCGCATATGGCAGGACTGAGCCCAGCAGCTCTGACTCACAAGCAGGATGGTGCAGCAGGTCTTACATGCAGACAATTGCCTTGCTCCTCTCTGGGAGGTCCCTGGCCCCACTGCAGATTAACTCAGGTGGACCTAAGGTGGGTCCTGAACCAACATATTTTGCACACCAAAGCATAGAAATGAAATGGCATCAGAGTATAAATTGAGTGGGATCCTCAACGGAGAGGACTTCAGTGGAGGGTGGAAAAGGGAACCAGCTGCCCTGAGAACACTGTCTTCATTCACAGGTCAGAGCCCTCACTGAGAGCAGGGTCAAAGGGATAGCGAGGCGCCCATGAACCACGCACAACATTTTCTAAGTCTTCGTATGTTATACTTTCACAGTTCAATTTCTTGCAAACAATCCCATTTAGAGGCAAAAATTGTAAAGTGCCAGGGGAAGGCTGTTGGGAAAGAGAATTTTTGAATTTCAATGGACTTTGAAAGCAGAGTTTCTGCTCAAGACAAGGTTCACACCTTTCCTGCATGGAAAGTTGTATTAGAATGAAATCCAGTTGGGGTGAAAATGCACCCAAACCCAGAAACCCAGCCCTCAGCCTCAAAACTACCCACAAAAGTACTTTCATTTTCCCTTTCATTATTTTTTACCTCAGCTATTAACATTCTGCTGGTACCTCCATTCACATATGAACTGGACATGTCCCTTCACTTAAATCTGTCTGCAGAAACAAAAGAAATATTCTTGCTCTTAGTAAATATAGGTAAAAGCAGAGTGCAGGTGCTCCTTGCAGATAAGGTAAAAAAGCAACTTCAAGTATTAGCTACAACTTATGAATTTTTAGTAGCTGAGTACCAGAAACCTGGTATATGAATACATAATTCATATTTGTCTTTATTCAAGCACAAAAATCTGGGTTCAGAAACAGGTTAAGTGACGGGATTTCTCTATTGTAAGAAAAGACAGCACCAAGGTTATGTTCAGGTCTATCGGACATGAGCATCTTATTTGTTTTGAGTTACAAGATCAAACAGTATCAAAGGAGGTGCCCATTTGGGGACTAGTATCTGAATTCCAGCTATGGCAAGAGGTCACAACAAAAACAGACTCATTTTTAAAAAGATAAAAACATGATTGCTCTGAATCACCCAACACCTCGACCAAGGCAACAAGCCAAGGCAGGGTACAGGCACACCACAGCCATCAGCCAAATCACACACATCCAGTGCAGAGGAGTAGGACCAAACTCACCCTGGTCCTCTGTCCCACCTCCTCTGCATCAGGTAAGACAAACCACGACATCCTCCATCTCACCAGCACTGCTTCGCTATGTGCCATGAGGTTTATTCCCACCCTGGCAGCAGGTGCTGAAAGGGGGCAAGCCAGACCCTGGCCTCTCATGCCTGAGCTCTTCCCACAGCACCAGCGTGGGTCTCCACTTCCCATATTGTCCGATGTCCAAGCATGGCAGGCCACACAGAGCTGACGGCTCACATGGCCTTATGCCTACGGTCTTATCCCTACATTTTTATCACTATTCTTCTGGAAACAGGACAGGTTCCAGAAATGGTGCTGCTTTGGAAACCTGGCTCTCAAACCCGACATGCCTGTTTCCCAGGTTTGGAGGAAGGTGAGGGGCAGAGATGCTCTTTGGGTGGTTTGGGGGATATGAAAGTATTGTGCGAAGATGTCTGCTTCAAAATGTCTACCTCAGGGCAACTAGGAAAGTTGTCCCATGGATGACTACAGCACTGGTTTCCTAAAGGCATGTGACGAGGAATTTTTAAGACTGATTAGTTACAGATAAGTGTTTCACATTTATGTCAGACCCACACAGTGAATTATAACTTCCCGGATCTTTCATGTGTTGCAGTTGAATTTCTTTTTTGATATTAAGAACTGCATTCTTTTTCTTCGCAATATATTTTTAAGAGTGACAAGAGAGCGATAAGAACATGTAATTTAGGGATCTATAAAACCTACATAATTTAGCTTCATATATCATGCTTTAATAAAAGAAGACATACTGGTCAGCTGGTTTGCATGCAGGTATATAAATCCATGTCTCTGGTTCAGTTTATGTTAGGCTTTGTTTTTTTAAGCGCCAACAGCTATTCAACACTTAATTAGGAAAACCAAAATATAATTAAAATATTGCAATGTGAGTCTCTTCTCCTCAGCTGCAATGAAAAATAACAGTCTGCCCCCATTTTTTGCATGGGAAAGAAAGAAAAGGAAGCGTTAATCATGGAATCATAAATCATTCCCTATCCCTTGCATTTTTTTATGGGCATTTGTTGCAGTTACACAAATGAGCAGTGTTTTTCTATAGACTTTCCTCTGTAGGCCTGGATGACTGTGACAGACAGTCAGCAGCCAGCCTCATTTATAAGTAACTTCTGGCTACTTAGTGCGACCCTGCCTGGAATGCGGAAAGCTGTGAAGCAGAGTGCCCTGATGCTCTCCACAGGGAGCTCATTCCCGGCATAAAGCTACCAGCTAGACAGAGAGCTCAGAGCTGCCCAACTGCTTGACAGCGACTCTGTGCATAGAACCAACCAGCCACACGAATCCATCCCTTGATTGCAGCCACAGTCACACCAGGCCGGTAGAAGAAGCCAGGAGAAAACTCTCCTTCTGTGAAAGTGAGTGGCAAGCTGCTGAATCACTCTGGCAGGCAGGAGTCAGCATGTCTAGGGGAAGGGAAAGTCAATGTCTCCTGGAGGGAATATTAATAATAGAAAACAAAGCAAGGACATTCAGGACTCAAACGGATCTTTACATTTAGCAAAAAAAACATTCCAAGAGCAGCTCCATGCACAAATTAATATTTCAGGAACCATAAAACAATATTCATTTTATATTTATGATACAACATTATTCATCCACTAGGGTTTCAAAGTGGTTTACAGCCGTGCACTAAGAAGGCATCTCGTTTGCTGTGAAATGCAGCCATCTTGTCACGGGAGTGGTTGACAGGACTGTCCAGGGCACAAGGGAAAAACGGCTGCCATCAAGGAAATCCGACAGAGCTCTGCCTTGCTCCTCCTCTTTTTCTAGCCCAGGATGAGCCCGTGTACTTGCAGGAGCTGGGCTTAGGGAAACAAGTGGAAAAATTAGGTCCAGCAGCCACAGTTGAATGGAGAAGTTTTAGACAGTCCTTGTTGAAAGCTGACTGGTCCAATGCAGGTAAATAAAGATGCAATAACATGCAAAACAGATTTTATCTTCCTTCCCCTCAGTCAGGTGGCAGAAGAAACTATAAATGTCTATCAGGAGCAACTCCTGTTTTGTAACCCAAAGCAAATCCTCAGGAGCCACCACCACTGCAGCAAGAAAACCACCGCGGGGGAGATCCTCTCCCTGCTGGGGATCATCCCCTCCTCAGAAGTTGGAGGGGGGGCTTCCATTTCTTCTTCTCTCCATCCCTCACAGCCTTCCCCCAGCACAGGAAAAGGGATGCAGAGTTAACCCTTTGTTTACTGGGACACTCGCTATTCACCAGCCCATATATATATCCACCCATTCCATAGACTGAATTTATGTGAACAGTCAATTCAATCAGTAACAACCAGTAACAACCTTCAGAAGAAAAAATGCAGAATGCAACACCTCTGCCACCAAACTAAATAATCCTGTACACATAAATATTCTTGAAATACAGAATTTGCATCAGAAGCAACAGAAGTTGTGATACGGGATGTGCTTTGTTGCAACCTGATATAGATTAAAAGTCAAAAAATGCACTCTCAAAGACAGACACAGCCCCAAATCCAATTTTCCTCTCAAACAGAAGTACAATAAATAGAACGGGTGGCCAAAACAATCTACATAACTCCAATGCCACATATTTGTATTTTTCTTGTGTTTAGGTATATATGTGTCCATACACATGTACATAGGCATGAGTACAAAGTTATATTTACTCAGGGACGGCGCTTGCTTTTGGCCTCTCTGTGGAGACTATTTCTAAATTAACCATTAGAAATCAAGGGAGAAGGGAAAGGGAAAAACTGTCAATTTTCATTTGGAAAAGGCTTCTGCTCACTGATAGGACTTCTTTTTGCTACAAAGTTTGCTAGGAAAAAGAGGAAAGAAAATGGTAGCTGCAGCTTACTTAGCACAAATGCAAGCACAGTTTGGTGGAAATGTATGTTAATGGCTATCTGAGTCTGTTGATTCAGACCACAGCAAAGAACACGCAACCTCCTATAGCTCTCTGAAAAAACGAGGACAACCAACATGTGCCACTGGAGGGTTTTCAACTGGGGTACGCAACAAGCTCTTCTAGCTGTGTGTGGTATCCCAGACAGCACTTGTAGCTGTTTGAGAAAGACCTCAGAGTCCCCTAGGACAGCAAGCCATGTGCTAGCACTGTTTTACAACCAGGGGAAGGACGCACGGCAGAAGGATTTGCCTTGTTAAAACCTCTCAGCTGGACCCTGCTAGTGATCAGCAACCTGCTCTCCCAAATCCCACCTTCCCCAGTCTAAGCCATAGACTTGCTGTCCCCCTCATGCCTGAAACTGCTCCTAATTTTATAGCACTGCTTCTATCTTTAAACATATACTCAACATACTCTTAAAGAAAGTTTCCCCCTACGCCTCTGTGTACACTGGAGTACCAATCACGTGGGTGCTGTGTAAATGCTTGCAGAGTACAGCAGAGTATTTGGTGTAAAAATATTTAAGAGGTCAAAGGGGAGTTAGAAACCAATAAGATGAGCAAACCAGGGTAAGAGGCTAATTCAACAGAGCTTAGCTGGGACTGTGCAAGCAGCAGAGAGGGATTCCAGCTGTATCTGAGCTCCAAGCAAGATCACCTATTTAGTGGTATCATCTCACCCTAGCAAATTTTCATTGGCTACTCATGCCTCAAAACTTAATATTTTTCCCAGCTTCGTGGGAAAATAATAAATTTGTGGGTGACAATTAACATGTCCAGTAAAACTTTTATAGATGAGAAAGGGGATTGCAAGGGGTCTAGCCTGTATTTCAGTCCCAGTTGCATTCCCAGAACCTCTAGTAAATTACAAGAACGAGCATTTTCCAGCTCAGTGCTGTGATGCTCAGTTACCTGGGTGCTTGTATTTGTCATGACACACACATACCCAGGCACATTCTGGAAGGTGGGTCTTTCAATTCAGACAAGAAAATCTTTTAAAAGCAACCCATTCAAAATGATAGCTCTCTGCTAGTGAACCTAAGCCAAGAAGTCTGGGGACAGTGAACAACTTATATTCATTTAACACTTGTCTTCTATTAAAACCCCTGATCACCCAATGGACTTAATCTTCCCAGCCATAAAATGAGCCAACAGTATTTACTTACCTGGCCTGTGGCTAGAGATGCCTGCAGTAAAGGACTTGCAGAATGAAGTAATGAATGAAGAAAACCTTCTTGTCTGCCACAGCATTTACCATCTGTGGGAGGACATAGTGTGAAGATCATGCTGAACAGCTGAGGTATCTGATAGACTGATTTATACAGACAACTAAGTCAATCACAAGCATAAGGCCACTGTTGAAAGGCTTTGCAGGTCAACTGGACGTGGCTGTGCTGTCCCATTGAGACAAAAGGATGAGGTGGATGGGATGCAGGAGTGGGAAGAGCCCCACTCTGCAGCACCAGCATGTTTGGGAGGCTTGACATAGGGCAGGGCATACAACAGGGAAGCAGTTGTATTGAAGAACAAGTCACTCTCCTATCTCAACACTATTGTTTACACCATGAAAAAAGTCTCCATCCCAGATTCCCTGATCAAGTTACAGCACAACCACCATAATCCAACCCCTAAGCATCTCTCTACCCATGGCTGCTCTTAGCTGATGCCTCTTGCAGGACAGCGATGTCTCTTCTGCGTCTCACAAGGTAAGGGCAGGGAGCAGATCTGTGCCGCTCCCCTGATGATCAGAGAGCCTATTAAGGACTGCCTTTCAGTGCTGCAACTCAAGCAAAAATCAAGAGGCCACGCTTCACTCTATCTAACTGCCTTTTCCTTCCACGATGCTTGATCATCAGCAAACTTAGAAGTAAAACATTATAACAGACAGCTTGGATATATCCAAGTAGTTCTCTGCTCTGGTGTCTGGTCAGTACACAAATCCTTTTGCTCTTCCCTCTGTTCAACATGTCACACAGCCCACACACACAACCCCTCACCCCCTTTCAGGGCACAGAACCTCATGCACCCTCATCCTCCACTGCCTCACTGCTCCTGAGCCTGATGTACGTGGCCATCGACACAGATGACAGGCACAATCATTGCTGGGCTTACTGGAATCTCCCCATCAAGCACAGGACAAGCAGAGCTCAGCTAATTCGTGCCCCTGCAGAGGCACCCAGTGCCATCTACTGTGCATTTATATACCCTTCAGAGGATGGAAAAGGCTGTGCAGGATGAGCTGGGACCACAGGTAGGTTTGGCGTGGGACTAGCCACGGGCAGGGCCAGATGGGACTACAGGACTCATCAAAACACAAATCCCTACATAGACTTTCTGGTTACCAAACAAATAATTACTATGTCCCTTTAGGATGTGTATAGTATGTGCCAGCACAATTACCACACATGGAGCAGAAAGGCACAGTGCCATTAAACAGCAGTCAATAACAAAAATTATCCCAGGAGGGAAGGCAGGGAGGGAGAGACCTTAGCTATTCCTCTTCTTTTCTTTCTTTCCCTGTGTTTAGTTCCTTTCAGTTTCTCTCCCTCAGCTTCTTCCATTGTTTTTTCAATCACTGCACAGTTTTTTCCACAGTCAAACATTTTCAGTGTTTTCAGTTCTTGATGGGTGCAGGCTTCTCCTTCTGCCAGGCAGGGACAGAAATGCTGAAGGGCAGAAGCACAGCCCCTTTCAAGTCACTCACCCATGAAGGCAGCTCCAGATGACCCGCAAGCTCTACGAATGCAGCCCGATCTTGAAGCTTAATGCTCTTGTAAGGCTGCTTATGGTAATAGAACTCAGCATTCACTATGAATAATCACAGATTTTATTTATAGTGACAAAATGAGAGGCCCTTTTATGCAATATTCACTTGGGTTACCTAGGTCAATAGCAGCCTAGTCACAGTGACTCATACTGGGGAATTCAATATTTTAAACATAGCCCAATTTTAGTCTGAGTTTGGCTTGCCTTCACTAACTGCCTTGATCTAATTTTCCTCCTTCCCTACCCAAAACAGACTAGAGCATTCAAAGTATTCCATGAAGTACTGCACCTGGTTCTCCTTATCCTATCAGATATGAGATCAAAGACACAGAAAGGAGCGCTCATGCTGTCTTTTGGAAGAGTTTTGCCCAGCGATCTATAGAAAACAGGGACATATGTGTAGGATGGTGCACTGCAGAGGCTCCAAGCTGTGGTACCAGGACACCATCCCTGCAGGATCCGATTGTTGCTGCTTTTACAGTAAAGCCACTTGAGGACCCAGGAAGGTGAGTGATTCACGCAAGGTCATGAGAAAGCCAAACAGAAGATCTGGAGACAGAGTTGTGAAGCTCTGAGTACAAGACCCCACCAGGAAATTGCCTGCAAGTTTTTACAGTTCAGACAACTGAAAGCAGAGTGATGCTTGCTGAAGCTTTTTGCCCTCCCTTGACATGTAATGGACAACCTGTTCCTTTGATCCAGGCACAAGGTCCCGCTTTTCCAGTGCAGCTTCAAAGAAGATGTGGGAAAGCATCTCCCGCTAGAGGTGAAAGGTGGTACAAGGGCTACTTTAAAGCAAAGGCAGGAATAAAAGCGCCAAATAAACTGCATCATTTGGGCTGAAGGACTTCCCCTCACCAGAGACCTGAGAGCTCTGCCATGAAAAGCTCAGGCAAGTCATCAGAGAGGATTTTAGCTCTGTACAGTCAAAACCCCTAAAAACAACTGCACTGAACTGCTGTGCACAGGTGTGCCCCCAGTCCTGGGGAGATCCACCCAGCCTTGTCCCACTATGTAGGAACAGAAAAGAGCCACTGCACAAACCCACCAGAAATGACGGGAAAGGAGGAATGTAGTGGTGACACTATTTTTTGTGATTACAAATTACTTTATAAGCTTTCATACAAGGATGAGCTCCCTTATTTTTTACCTGATGGAGTTAACTTGGGCTCTCACGGAACACATGGACCCAAACCATGGGCCTGAAATACCTGACAAGTCAGGACAGATTAGGAACAACCCTGCTGGAGTCTGCAGTGCCTCGAGGACTGCTGGAAGGCAGTTCAGACTCTGGTTGTCTCACATTGTGTTGGGGTATCGACTGACCCCGGCAGTGCCAACACTGACCGCACTCTGGCACAACAGGCAACAGGGCAGAACATTCGGTGGCCGTGTCAGTCCCAGGAGATGATGTGTGCTCTGCAACTGGCTTTTAAACATGCCATTCAAAAAGCTCCCTGAGACCATGCAGCATGCAAGCTGCCACCATTTTTCACACAATCATAATTTCGAGGTGTCATTTATTTTTCCCCCAGTAAAACTGGCCGGAAGAGAAACTACTCTGAGACAAGAATTAAATTGCTCTGATTAAAGTCTTTGCTGTTTAGAAGGCGCATTATTGGAACAATGGACATAATAAAGTGATGCTTGTTTACATGACTTTTCCATTAGCAGAGGAGAATTTGTGGGAGGTGTAAACTTCCAGACGTTCAATTTGAGCTGTTTAATGAAACGTTTTAACTAAAGTGAAAGGGTGATTTACCACCTAAGCTTATTGCTTAGTTAAAGTAGAGGAGAACATTTTAAGTGCAAGTAAGAGGTCAAGCCTACACTTTCTTTTTACACATTGCAGTACTTAACAACACATTCAAACTTCTCTGTGTTGTTACCCAGTAACAAACCCAGGCCACAGTCACTATTTCCAGGAGATCCGTGACAGCCCTACTAAGTCTGCTCATGGAGGGAAAGGCTTCACTCAGCAGTCTCTAGTTACAGGGCTGGCCCTTCAAGGGCAGCGATGTCTGTGTTTGTGAAGGCATCATTGCTGTATGTCACACAGCATCTTTGGCCTGAGCAATGGAATCTCTTACTAAAACAAAAACAACCCAAAAAACCCAAATGTTCAGCTAAAAACTGAAGTAATTTCTCCACTCTCCAGCAGAGCTTCTCCAGCAGGGAGATGTAAAATGACTATCCATTTACCCGGCAACCAAAACATTACTTACTTCTAAAGGAGCAGCAACTCTCTACTTAAGTCGTAATGTGGCTAAAGTAGTGTCAAAACAAAACTTTGGTATAAGACTTGAACAACAACCTGTTACCCACCATGTGAGACTCAAAGGGGTTTACCATGTTCTCTTCTGTCCAGCCAAACCTGTTTGGCTGCAGAGTAAGGACAGCTCTTTGCAATTTTTGGGTAGATGTGATAGCAGGAAACAGCTCTCTCCTACAGTGAGAACACTCATCTTACCGGGCATGACTGCTATCATTGTAGGAAAGGATGCGCAAAACAAGAGGAAGTTGTAGCTCACCATACTGATAAACATGTTGACATGCTAGTGTGCTCTAGAGGAGTGCAAATGGAAACAGGTTGGAGCTGGTCAGGATGCTCCCCCGACTATGAGTATGAGAAAGCACTCGTAGCCACTATGCTGCCACGTGGAAGCATCACTTGTTCTAAGTTGGTTATTGATCCTCCATGTAGCTGTTTCTTCTGTAATTAAGTCTTTAGAGAGGATAGAGGAGAAAAATAACTTAGGAAACAAAAAGTATCAATAGCTGCTGCTGAAGTTCTGAAGAGCTTTATGGATCCAGGATGCTGGAACACAGACCGCAACCTTCCCTTGCAGAGAAACTACATTCTTACACAAAAAAAAAAACACCTGGGAGTTACATTACTTCAAATGGAGTTTTGAAAGGAAGGAATTCATACCCTGGAGTTTAGCATTTGGATGTATCTTTATAAATAACAACTTCTGCTGTGGATACACTGGATACAGCAGTCCATAGCTGACTCTGCTCTCCCAGGAAGGGCAAAGATGCTCTGCTCTAGCACCAACATGCATTTCAGATGGTCTGAGCAAAAGTCCTGAGGCCTCTCAGTTTCCCTCTACTGTAACTCACTTCTAATGATGAATTTGCACTGCTTCATCCCCAGGATGAAAAAGTGTGCATTTCTATCCTCAAAGCCCCTGCTCTTCCATACCAGCAGGTCAGCAGCAGTAATAGCTGCCATTAGCTAATAGCATTTGAAGCATGTTTATGGATCAGCTGTGAATTTGTGCATGACATCCATATATAACATGGAGGAAAGGAGCTCCCTGCAAATGAAATTTAAAAGAAAAAATAAATAATGTAGAAAATAAATCCAACCCTGGAGGCAAGCCAAATACAAGAAATAGAAGTGATTAGATGACATCAGCATGGCCAGTGCAGCTCTCAGCTTTGAAGGAGCTGGTGACTGCACAGTTCTTACATTTGGCATTACAAACCAGAGAAATTCTGCCACAGGAAAAAAGTCTTAAATGCAGTTAAGATGTCCTCAGAGTAAATGTATGAATAGCTTGATTCGTCCTGATGGATGGACAGACATTGTCACAGTTCACTTCATCTGACAGGACTAAGACTCATACATGGTACAAATTGATTCAGAAAAGAGAAGACTGCCACGTGCTATTGCTGCTACATTTGATCTTAATAACTATGTACTATAAACAGATTTTGGTGCATGGCTGCTTCAAGGAAGAAATAGAGAAGCCCAGCAAGAATCAAAAATTTTCCTGGGCATGCTCCCCTTGGCTTTGAAGGGTGGGAATAATCAAGTTAATTCTTGTCCTGCTTTCCCCCTTTTGTCCTCTCCATCCACCCCATCATCACTGCACTTGGTGCTCTTAAAGGATTTGCTATAGGCAAGGGAAGGAAGGAACTAAATCCCTGCTGCTTGTGGCTTCCTGATGTTGAATCCAAATGCTCTGAAGCTTAATTCTTCTTCTGCCCTGTTTAGAGGAGAAATTCTGGTATAGTTTAACCTGCTGTCATGCAAAACAAGTAGAGCTTTAGGATTCCTACATGCTCTGGCCACTTGCCCCAGTGCTGTTGCCTGGACATGCAGAATGGCTGCATCTCCGGGGAATTTAAATAGGTGGTATCACTGAAGGGTAAATGCAAAGCAGTTAACCCTCCTCTTCAATACAAAACTTTGTAAAGCAGGAAAATAGGCAGTGGTTATGTGTCACCCAGGAGATATCCTCCGCTCCCTCCCCCAGTGCACAGCACAGCAAAGGCTGGAAAATACATTCCCCAAGTTCTGCTGTTAGACACTCCACCAGCAGAGGAGAAGCATCCAGCCTGGCACACACAGCCATGCCCTGTGTCTGAGCAGAGACGGCTCTGCCCCTGGCCCTGCAATTGCACTTGCAATCCAAGGTGATCCTGGATGTGTCACTGCCTGTCCCTTTGCCAGCAGCACAACAGCCTCCCATGAGGAATGGGGGAAAAAGGACCTATTTGTTTACATGGGATCAGTCACTGGATGTTTGCCTTTTTTTTTTAGCTCCATCAATAGCCCTTATTTCTTCTTGGGCGCTTCCTGTCAATGAGAGCAGAGGAGAAGGGAAACGAGACATAATCAGTTGTTAGCAAAATTCATCCTTTGCCATCAGAAAACCCCTAAAGATTTCCCTTTTTCTTCCATTTCCCTTCTAAAGCAAACAATTGAATGCAGTCCACCAGAGAGTGTTATTCATCGTAAAAATCTCTCTGCCTAATCAGAATGCCCCAAAAGATTTTTGTCGTCTTATAATTATATTTAAGCAGTGCTCCTTCCCAGCTTAAATGAACCAAGGCAAGAAATCCCTTGGAGCCCCTGTCCCAGGCCACAAAGCAGAAGTTAAAATTGATTTCATTACTGTCAAGGGCAACCTGTCTGATACCGGATTATCACACTTCTTCCCTTTCATCACCTCTTCCCTCCTCCTTCTCATTCCAGATCTCAATCCTGCCCCATTCCAGCACTTGTGGGCATAGGCACACGTGCGCTTATACACACTCAGCCCAATTTCCTTATCCATGCGGCATCTCTCCAGCAGATTTTGACAGCTATACAGGTAGAGGCTGTGAGCTGAGTGTATTTACTGGGAAAAATATTTAGCTGTAGCACGGTGAGCTGGAAGGAGAGGGAATTGGAAGGACATAATGAAGGAAGCAGCGGCAAATGTAAAGACAGAATGGGTAAGTAAAGAAGAAAGAGCCTTTAACAAAAATGCACAGCAAATAGAGAAATGCAAAAGATTGTTTCTATGGCAATGTAAGTAAGACTGCAAAACTGCTGTCTGCGAGCAAATGTATTTAAAACAACACATGATGTAACTGAGGTAACAGCCTGTGTCACTAATGGCAAAACGATTCAGCAGCACTGCGTCTCCAGCGACCTCCACCCATTCACCACCAGTTGCAATGCAAGAGCACTGCCCCGCGTTGTGGTCTCAGGGACCTTCTGCGGGCGGCAGTGCTCCCCCTCAGCGGCCATGGCCAGGGGGCACTGCTCAGGCTGCAGGGTTGTCCCTCCCCACAAACACAGGAGGCCCCAAAAAGCAGAGCAGCCGATCCTTGCCAAGAAAAGCCACTCTGCCCCCTCCTGCTTGCCTCCAGCACTGTCCTGGAGGCCCACGGGTCCCCCAACCACGCTGGGGTACTGGGGGTGTCAACATGGCAGCTTCATCAAGGCCTCTCTCTGTCCTCCCACCCCACCCAATCCATCACTCGCGCAGGGCCAGCCTGAGCGGGACCTGGGCTCCTCCCAGGACTAACCGGTGGCTTCCTGGCTGATGACAGGTTTTTGGCAGGAAGGTGTGAATCTGGGGAAGGAGGAGACCTGGAAAGGGCTCAGCTGGAGCAAGGAGAGCGAAAGAGCTGCCATGTGCCCCTTTAGAAGCTTTAAATCACAGACCATAACAGAAGGCAGGGGACAAGATGGGGAAGGCAGTGATGCTCATGGTGGAGTTTCCCAGGCAGACAACGCATTGAGGTGACTGGAGGAATGGACAAGAGTGATATCTGGGCTTGGCTGACAGCAGGTCCTGGGCGTTTCATGTAATGACATCTGCTCCATCGCTACCTTCACTGCAGCACTGGTCTGCACAGGCAGACAAGGGAAACAAGTCTCACCACACACACATCAGGCTCACAGCTTGACCCAGCCATGATGACTTGAATACTCCCCTCCTGCACTGTTTTGGGCCCATCTTAGACACATGCTGAATCCCCAACTGAGCTGTGTTTTGGGGTTTGCTCCTCTATGGCTCTTGCTGTCCCGTGTTTCAGCCAGATCACTGCCTGCACCCTGCCTCTGGAAAGGGAAGGCGTGCCAGGGCAGGCAGGGACAGACACTCAAGCTAGCCCCATTTCAGGCACTAACTGCCTCCCCTCTCACAGCACTAGTGCCATCAGTTCACCAGTGGCCTGTTGAGCCCTCCCTGCAGCTTGCCTTAGATTGTTGACAAAAGCTTGTTAAGACCTTCAAGCTGTGGGCACATAATGTACTGTAAAATGAAACAGTACTTCATATGTGGTAAATGAGAATTAATTTTTAGGTCAAATAGACTGAAATAAAAGCTTAAAATAGAAGGGAAATGAACTCAAGTGCAGGCTGATGAGCCCGTTCTTAATCTGCTGCAAGGAAGGCAAGATTCTTAAGAAGAGAAATCAGTGTTTCCTCCACATGTCCTTTCTCAGAGACCCTGGCTGCTCTCTCTTGGAGACATACAAGACCTTCCTTTCCAAACCAGGATTCAAATGAGAAGCCATTCGGTCATTTACCTCCATGCTCTGGGAGGCAGGTGGCCACAGGCCAGCAGCACCAGCCCTCCCAGCCTGGTACACCAGCCCCTCTCAGTGACCCCCAGCAAGCCATCTGTGTTGTATCAGCATTAGAAGCAACAGGCAGAAGATGACAGGTACACTTGTCTCAATTAAACAATGCTGAGTGGATCTTAAGTGAAGGACTCGCAGTGTAAGATGTAAATTGAAGTGCAAAGAGATTGCTTCAATATACATTCTTATCAGTTTTGCTGCTAGATGCCCCTCTTTCAAGCCATGTGACATTTCAGTTCCCTAAACTCTATTATGCCTTCTTTATTTCCATTTTCTGAACAGTGAAAGCTGTAACCTAGCACCTCAGGCACTGGGCTTTGGAGAGTTGGGTCTGGCTTGGCACTGAAAGAAGCTGTATCTAGATGTGGTTTCCACTATACTAACCAAGTGGTACAGAGCTTTCCCATGGTAGTCCCTTTCTCCGAGAATGTTGCATGGACATCACCTAGCTGTTTAATTCTGGCTGTCCCCTTCCTGCTAGGTGTGGGAGCATGCCCATGACCAGAAATTAATGATATGTGCAAGGAAGGGAAGCCAGGCTGGTGCCTGAAAAACTCGCAGGTTGTGATAACCTGCTTTTATTTCTCAGTGATCCAGACTTTACTTCATCCATACTCTTCCCTCCCACTTTAAACGGCAAAGCTATGCTCAGCCTACTGCTAAGATGGGCTGAAAGACATTATTTCCTGTTTACAACAAACACTCCAAATCCTCTCTTCTCCCTTCAAGTTCAGGGTTTGTTTTGGTGGTTGGGGGGGGCGGGGGGGGAGGGGTTGTAAAAATGGTCCTCGTGGAAGCAGCCTGACAGCCTTGCTGGATGAAATCTGCTGTTTATCCACAGAGAGGGAACGTTTTGTGCAGCTGAAGCTTTCTTATTCTCATCACCTACACGCTGCTAGTCTGCTTTGAAGAAGCACCTCTAGGGGTGAAAGCATACTTCTGTCTCTAAGCTAAATTCAATCCCTGATCTCTTTGCAGAGACTAACAACAAGGGAAACATTTGGCATGATTGATGGGAGCCAAATGAATAATTCATGGCAGATCATTTATTTTGATGAATTTTAGCCTCTTTTTCTGTTTGCAAATTGTCTGCAAGTAGCTTATGAACATCTCAAACATATATGGGATTTGAAATTAACTGCTGGATACTTTCCGCAAAGAACTCCTAGCCTGTAGATTGCTCATGAGCCATTCAGCAGAAGCATTCCAAGTTCTAGCCATGTCGATTAGCTTTGATTGCTCTCAAGAGCCAAAAGCTCATCCATGATGCTGGGGTAAACACGGAGGAACTCCACAGGCTGTGTTGGGACATGACTCCAGGTCGACTTAGGTGTTACCAGCCCCAGAATCTGCCTAGAAAAATATTTCTGTTCTCCAAGCAGGTAGGTAACATTTAAAATAAGGTGTCCTTGGTGACTGGGAGAGAAGAAAGTAGAAAATCATTTTATGTTTACATATTTTTCCATGAATCATAGAGTGTTTTGTTCCAGTAACTATCCCTGACAGTAAACATCCGTATCTTTAACATGCCTGGCTATCAGCCAGAAACCTGTCATTTTTACCTGATGCATTTCCCACCAGTTACCATGACATTCCTACTTCAAAAAATCCATTTGCTAAAGCAAATGCAGGACCAAGCTCACCATTAGGCTGTCTCAGCTCCACGCCAGCTTTGCTCCACCTAAGTCAGCATCATAAAACTGGTGGGATACAACAGAGGACTGTAGCAGGGGGAAGTAGCTTTTGTTTTTATATTTTAATGACAGTCTTGCAGCAAAGCAGACCAAGAGAGGGCTTCTGTTGACAGGATGCTATTTTGGGGAAGCAGAAGAAAGATCTCTCATTGAACTAGATAATTCTGGATACATGCTCATTGAGCTAGATAAATCTGGATACATGCCCATTTAGTGAACACTTAAGCAATGTTAGTCAGAGCCCAGTGGTCCTTGTGCTGAATTCCTGCTGGCTTTTTAGGGACCACTAATCTATTTTACACAAGGCCTTAAATGGCCAAGCAGGTGGGAAAGCCTCCCAGTCTGTCACTCTAATCACATGGAGTACATCTGAACAAACAGCCCAGCAATGAAAGGCCAAGTCACCTGCCCCAGACCCACAGTTATCAGCTAAGCAGGCAGATAAGTGCCTATCTCAAAGCTGAAACTCTGACTGAAAATCCTCTCTGATCAGGTTCTCCAGCTTCAGCAAGACCCCAGCTGCTTAAAAGTCATGACACACTACCGCAAACATCAGGGAACAACCCATCTGAGCTCTGACAGCTGGATGTTGGTTTTCTCCACACTACTCTGGCTGCAAACAACCAGCAGCACAGCAAGGGGAACAGGAAACTTCATCAACATTAAGGAGCAGTTCATGCTGCTCCTTCTTTACCTTTCCACACCTCTACTCCCAAAACTAAGACCTGCTCCCAGCCTCTCATCCCTTTTCCCATTTGCCACAGCCATGCTTTGCTGTATCATGCTTGTTTTCTCGCTCCAGTCCTATTGCATCAGAAACCCAGGGACAGATGAGGAGGCAGGGTGACAAATGCAAGCACCCTTCACTGCAACACCAACAGAGGCAGAGGAAGGTGCTGTGCCAGGGTGGGGGATGGCATTTCCTCAGGGCAGACCATAAATTGTGTGGCACTCCCAGCCCACCCTACATTGGTGTCAGTCAGCCTTTTGCTGAAATACTTGTAAGCGCGTCATTGCTGAAGTCTTTTTGGCAGCCAAGTCTATATTTAAGACTCTAATCACAACTGCACATGTTGTAAAATCACCCTAAAAACCAATTAGCTTTTATCTAAGCTTATGTTCAAGGGGCAATTCAAGATGTGGGAGCTGGCACCAGCTCAGGGTCTGAGCCTGTGTCTCTTTGCCTTGCGTGCCATAAAAACAGTGTATGGCATGCTTAAAAGAGAACAAAATTATATATAATGGGAAATTAAGAGGAAGAACCATGGAACAGACTCCATAAATTAGGTGGACAGTCAGGCTGTATTATATATACATGTGTATATAATCCAATGGAATGAACTGCTGTGAAAATGCTTATTTCACTGAAGAGTCTTTGGGTGTTTTATTACTCACTAGTTTTATTTCATCAACGGGGGGGACTAGGAGGTGGGTTCTTTTCATTTTGAGAAAAATGCAGGAGGGAAAAATAAACCATTCCAGCTCACATAATTTCTGTAGAAGGAAAGGGATGGTGTGGGAGAAGGAGGTATTTGTCAGGGCTCATATCCAAATCCATCACCAAGGTATCCTGTGAGTTCAGTTCAAATACATTAGCTGTGTTACAGACATCTACCATAATGTCATTCCAGACAGCAGTCATACCTCAGGACATAGGCTGATCTACAGCAAGGTCTACATCTAAGGTCCAGCAAAAGTAAAGATTCCCTCTGGAACTGAACTCCAGAGAAGTCTGCATCTTGGCTTGAAAGATTCAGCACTCAACATGCTGGGAGGTGCAGAGTTTGACTTGATGGCCCTTTGATCTCTTCTGGTCCTTTAATGGCATACTGTGAGTTTCTGAGCAACTGGACATTATTTTCCATGCAATCTTCTCTACAAAAATAATCTCTTTATTGGTCTGTAGTCCCCACTGGTCATATTTCATAACCCAGGTCCCCAGCGCTTCTCACTGACTTTTGGTGCACTGAAAGTGAACCATAGAGCAGCTAGTGTTTGAACAGCTGCCAGGAAGTGCTCCTACTTGCAAGGATACTGGCTTGCTTTCCCAGGCAGTGGGTGCTTCATCTTTAAAATCAATCTGATGCATTGGCACAAGCCCAGGGAGTGTTAGTCCATCTGCTGCCTAACTCCCGGTTTGTTTGCAGAGGCTTGCCGTCAGCTGTTCAAATGCCTCTTTTTTCCCCTCCAAGGAATTTCCCTTTTTTTTCCCCCTAGCCTCCACCAGTATCCCAATAATCCCCACTTTACTTTCTCTCTCTTAATCACCCTCCAGAAAGCTACGGAAAGAAGCTTAGGAGCACACAGTGTAATTAACACTACTTCTCATTTATCTGGCACAGCAAGCACTGTACCATGGAGTAGGTGAAGCAGGAGAAGCTCAGGCTTCTGAGGCAGTGTTTGGTACTATCAATCCCCGAGCCAAACACCATTTCTCCGTGGGGCTAGAGAATAGGATCCTACTTCCCACACTTTCCTCCCACCTACTGCAGAAATAAATCACTGCTGGCAAGAGACCAGTAGAAGACCCCATCAGTCACCTGCTGCCTCATGGTGGTCTCAGACAAGCTCCTACTGCTTTGGCACTTCTATCACAAACATAGCTAGTGCAATGAGCAAGGAGGTCTGGAGCTGTGGGGAAGTTAATGCTGCTGGTGGATGCAGCAATGTGGTCTGTGGCTGCTAGTCCCCAGTCTGAGGGGATATGAGTTTCACAGCCCAGTGAGTACCTGGAGACCCATGAGGAGGGGCCTTCCAAGCCTCAGCCCTCTACAAAGGCTGCTAAACTGCATAACAAGCTCAGTGCCAAGCCTGCCACAACAAAATTCAGAAAGGCATCCAACACATAGCACGTGGCTGAACCCAGCTGTCTGCTGCAGGAATGGGGTTCTGCACCACAGTTGACGCACTGTCTCCATCCCTGCCCTTCTTCACCACCTTCTGAATGCTTTATCTAGGGAGAGGACCATGTCCCAGCCCGATAAGATTTAGGGCTGTTCAATCTCTTGTGTGCAGCCCAAGCTAGCTACAGCAGCAGGATGCACCTTGTACATGGCCTTGCTTGTTCCTGCCTGACCCTTTGCAATAATCCTCTAGGAAGAACAGCAGCCAACCTCCTCCCCTTCTCAGTGCAGGGCAGAGGTGAACACCAGCACGGACAGGCACTGACTGTAACCCCACAGGAAAACTGCTTGAGGATGGGACCATTTTCTCTTTGGGGCTTCCCAAGGTCACTGAACACCCACCCTGGGACAGGAGGAGAGATGGGATAGGCTTTAACAGCATCCAGTTCCTCTGTCGGTCTGCATCCCCCCGCCCCCCACTCATGCTGTGGCCAAGTCATACTACACAGTGCTTCTGTCCTGGCTTGCAGTGGTCCTGCTGCCCCAGCCCTGAACAAAGACACCCATTCAGACAGACTGTGCAGTGGTTTAAAGCTACAGATAAACATCTACCATTGTTGCCAGCACTGCAGCCCAGAGAAATTAAATGCAAATTGCCTTTGTTCCCGAGCACAGACCCCCATTTCCCCAGCCCTAGGAGCCTAACAAGCACCCTCTGTGCTCCCCATTTGTTCTCCGTGTATCACCTGCTTGTCAGATAATACCCAGCAAGGCTGCAGGATTTAGTCTTGGTCGCAGCCTGCTCATGTGCAACAGCATACAGATAACCTTTTAGGGCTGTAGCTAAGCATATATCTTGTGCAGTGGGATGTGTTTCAAAATGAAAACATCAAAGATCAGGCAGTGGGTCAGCAGGCAATGCAGCTAAAGCACAGCAGGTTTCCTGCTCTTATGGGAAAGACATCACTGCTTTGAAGCCTGGCCATCCACAACTCCTCCATAGCTGGAGCAACAGCAATACCTTTCCTTCAAATCTCAATGCAAGAAATCCTACTCTTCCAGCCATTGTCCCTTGTATCCGGGAATAAGCGGATAAAACTGAGCCAATGAAAGTCAGGCTTGAGATGAAAGAAAAATTTCCATGACATTAATCTTTAAAGGTAGGAAATAACTTCCTTAGGATACTGAGAAAGCTCCAGTGTTTGGGCTGCTTAATCCTACAACAGAAGAAAACAAACAGCATGAAAAAAAATAGCCAAACACCAAAATAACCAACTTTTTCACAGTACAGGTGACACACCATATAATTTAATGAGCTTGGTTTGCCAAGACACTTCTAATGTACCAGAGAAACCAGTCTTGTGAGTTCTCTGAATACACAAATCCCTGGATGCCCCCAGAGCTCTACTATGATCAACTGGATTTCCTGCAAATACTGTCTGAACACTGCATACTGCAGCTCTGTCTCCTTCTTGTGGCTTGATCATAAATACGGCCGAGACAGTTCAGTCTATTGATAAGGATATGGGTCCCTCAGCTCATAGTTCTGACACTTGATTAGCCTCTACAGCTCAAGAAGACACTGCTTATCTGCCAAGCTGCAGTGGCAGACTGCACACACACTTAGCGTATCACAAAAGAGAGATAAAAATGTGTTTGCTTAACTCTTTTTCGTTGCACCTTACGGAAATACACTTTACTTCACATTTGGTCCCAGCGTGCTTGCCTGCCTGAGCATCCAGCTCATAGCAGGTTGTGTTTTTAGATCCACAAATCCCAGGTTCAAGCCTAGATGATGGTGATGCCTAAGGCCATGATGTTAGATCAAAACAGGACACAGATCTGCACAGACCTGACAGACTAAGGCTTGTATTTTATACCAGGCTTATCACCATCTGATCAGCTCTATCCACTAGCAGCCACCACTTACCTCTCTAAAGCAACAGCATTCAGGTCACCAGCTTTGCAATTTGTGAGCAATGAGGCAGAAAAAATCTCTGATTGAGAATAGATGAAGCTCCAATTGGCTGATGCATAAAATTAGAAGCTTTATTTAAAATAGCCAAATATGGGTTTCCCCCCACATTTAGAAACCTTCATCATCTGCACATTATCTCACTAGCTTCCTCAAACACACATAGATATTTGCTTTCCCAACATACCAAGGGAAAACTCCATCTCCATGAGTCAGTTCCTGCTAGAGAGCACAGAGAGCTGGATAGTCCTCTGCCAAGTGGAAATGATTAAAACCACACATCAGCTAAAACCATACGGCAACAAAACACTGGTGTTTCTCCTGCTCCCTGTAAGGGCAGGGCAGAGTTCTTGCAGATGTTGAGAATCTTTCCTTGGCCCACAAAAAGCAGATTAGCACATTTAATTGACTCTTAGCTGCAGAAATACCCGACCCAAGACAGGAGGAGCAAAAGGATCAACACAGTAGCACAGCTCCACACAAATGGCACATAAAGTGCCATCAGGCTGACAAGTGGTAGGGTTTATGATTTTCATGCTGCTGCAGAAGTTACAGAAAGCAAAGACATTTCAGAAAATGCACATTGAAAACAAGAGTTGAAAAACTTGAAACATTTAGAGCGGTAAAGCTGCTAAGTGGCCTGCTATAGGAGCTGACTTCCCCTCAAGCAGTCTTACGTACCACATTCATGTCTCAGACCAGTTTAACATCTCAGAAGCCTGAGAATTACGAACATAGTCACCATATCTGACTGAGAGAATATTTCACACTCAGTACCGAGCTGCAGCTTTGCTTTTCTTTCAACAATCGCAATAGCCTGTATTTCTGGAACCTAAGGAATGCTGTACAACAGGCAAGTTATTTCTGTAATCACTACACAAACAAAGGAAGTGCATGAAGGAATGAAATACTACAGATGCTGGGATATAGCCCTTAGTTAGCAAGGAGCATAAGCAGCCTGACAAGGATGACCCTGGCAGCACCAAGAATTAGAACCTAGGCAAGATGAAGAGCCATGAACCTAGGTATCCACAAAGGCTGAACACAAAGCCACCTCAACCTTTGCTCAATCAAAGAACAATGGAGGACATTACCTTTAATGAAGGCTACAACACAAGAAGCCTACACTTACTACATCCCAGCTTATGGTTCTATTGCTAACCAGCCACAGTTGGGTAAAGCTCATTTCCAGTGGTAAACACCTTAACAGGGAAGAGTAGCATATCCTGTGGTAACCCAAAACAAGGGGAATAGAACCACCCACACTGTAATACACACCACACAGTCTTTAAGACCTGCTTCTCAAAGCTCTAGAAATCCACCATTCCAGCTAATATCTGTCAGCTGCAAGAAATCAGTCTTGTTGTGGCCTTGCTCACCTGCAGCCTACATAGGCCTCAAAAGAAAAGGAAGAAGGGGCTATCATAGCACTGTTTTTTTGTCTTAACCTATCTCATTCTGCACTGCAATTCCCACCCTAGCTGTCTGTTGTAATAAAATACATACATTCTTGAAGTACTATAAATAGAAGGCAGGGCAGACCTTGCTTTGAACTGAGTTTCACTGGGGATCTCTACTCTGCTGTCTTCCTGCATGCTTTCACTTGAACTTTTCCTACTAGCTTTGAAACAACAGCCCAAAGGAGACTTGCATCTGAACCTGTGAATGTTTCTTTTCAAGACTGTTGCAAATGGATAGACTCCTAAGCTGTTTAGCTCCCAAACAACAGGTTGCTATCACTGCACCTTAAAGTAATGAAGCTTAGTGGCTCACCTCATTTCAACCTTTCAAACAGGCTGAAAGCTCAGTTCTAGCTAAGAGAGGAAAATGCGTCACAAGCCCTGCGACCATAAACTTCATTTTTGCTCCAATCCAGTTTCCCTTCCTCCTTTCTCTCTCTTGCTGCAGAGCCTGAACAGTCCCATTTTTGTGCTGAAGCCCAAGGCACATCTTTGCCGTCAGAAGTTTGACCGCAGTGTTTCTGCAATACTTTGGCCAGCTTTAATCAAGGTAGCTGGGATGGCAGTACATGCAGTGCCAGGATTGACTTCTTTGCCTCAGTCTTCACCGGCAAATGCTCTGACCATAACTCCCAAGTCATGGAAGGCAGACGCAGGGACAGTGAGAATGAAGACCTTGGGCCCACTGTAGGAGAGGATCTGGTCTGAGACCATCTTAAGAACCTGAACGTATACAGGTCCATGGGGCCTGATGAAATCCATCCACAGGTCCTGAAGGAGCTGGCCAATGAAGTTGCTAAGCCACTGTCCATCATATTTGAAAAATCATGGCAGTCAGGTGAAGTTCCCGATGACTGGAAAAAGGGAAATATAACCCCCATCTTTAAGAAGGGGAAAATGGATGAGCCGGGGAATTACAGACCAGACAGCCTCACCTCTGTGCCTGGCAAAATCTTGGAGCGGATTCTCCTGGAAGGCATGCTAAGGCACATGAAAACCAACAAGGTGCTTGGTGACAGCCAGCATGGCTTCACTAAGGGGAAATCCTGCCTGACCAATGTGGTGGCCTTCTATGAAGGGGCTACAGAACTGATAGACAGGGGCAGAGCAGTTGATGTCATCTACCTGGACTTGCGTAAAGCCTTTGACACTGTCCCATGCGACATCCTTCTCTCTAAGTTGGAGAGACATCAATTTGATAGGTGGACCACTCGGTGGATAAAGAACTGGCTGGATGGCCGCACGCAAAGAGTAGTGCTCAGTGGCTCAATGTCCAGCTGGAGACCAGTAATGAGTGGTGTCCCTCAGGGATCGGTGTTGGGACCGGTCTTGTTCAACATCTTTGTGGGTGACATGGACAGTGGGATTGAGTGCGCCCTCAGCAAGTTTGCCACTGACACCAAGCTGTGTGGTTCTGTTGATACATTGGAGGGAAGGAATGCCATCCAGAGGGACCTTGACACACTTGTGAGGTGGGCTGATGCCAACCCGATGAAGTTTAACCATGACAAGTGCAAGGTCCTACACCTGGATCAGAGCAATCCCAGGCACAGCTACAGGTTGGGCAGGGAAGAGATTCAGAGCAGCCCTGCGGAGAAGGACTTGGGGGTGTTGGTCAATGAGAAAATGAACATGAGCCGGCAGTGTGCGCTTGCAGCCCAGAAAGCCAACCGTATCCTGGGCTGCATCAAAAGGAGTGTGACCAGCAGGTCGAGGGAGGTGCTCCTGCCCCTCTACTCTGCTCTCGTGAGACCTCACTTGGAGTACTGTGTGCAGTTCTGGTGTCCTCAACATAAAAAGGACATGGAACTGTTGGAACAAGTGCAGAGGAGGGCCACGAGGATGATCAGGGGACTGGAGCACCTCTCGTATGAAGATAGGCTGAGAAAATTGGGGCTGTTCAGCGTGGAGAAGAGAAGGCTGCATGGAGACCTCATAGCAGGCTTCCAATACCTGAAGGGGGCCTATAGGGATGCTGGGGAGGCACCCTTCATTAGGGACTGTAGTGATAGGACAAGTGGTAACGGGTTTAAACTTAAACAGGGGAAGTTTAGATTGGATATGAGGAAGAAATTCTTTACTGTAAGGGTGGTGAGGCCCTGGAATGGGTTGCCCAGGGAAGTTGTGAATGCTTCATCCCTGGCGGCGTTCAAGGCGGGGTTGGACATAGCCTTGGATGGCATGGTTTAGTGGGAGGCGTCCCTGCCCCTGGCAGGGGGGTTGGAACTCGATGATCTTAAGGTCCTTTCCAACCCTAACTATTCTATGATTCTATGATTCTAAGATAATAAGGGCTAACGGGAAGTCAGCACCCCCACGCAAGGCAATTCGCAGCCAGGACTGATTCTGACTTCTGAGCTTTGGCACCATTTGCTAAGAACCACTTTTCTTGCTGCTGGTGCTGTGAGTGCCTCCACTACAGGACAGCCCTGCCACTGGGCAGGGTGGGAGCTTTGGGATGGGGCTGAGCTCTACTCAGAGTGTGCAGGACCAGCAGTGCTCTGGAACTTCAAGGGCAACACTGTGCATCTCCTACAGGTACTAGATTGAGTTTCATCAGCCATATTTGCCCAGCATCTGTGCCAAAGACCGCTGCCCCACAGCAGAGACCAGAGAGTGGAGAAGTGTGTTAGCTTCTCTGCAACTTGGTATTTGATTTTTAAACCATCCTTCCCAGTGGTTTGGGGTATTGGATCAGGCTCAGAGCTGCAGGGTCTGAGGTGACACTACAGCTCTGCTCCCCTGCTGCTGTTGTAGGGATAGTGGTGCATTGGGACTGATAAAACCTATGTGCTTTGGTTAAACAGGCTGAAGCTGTTCCACCTACCTGAGTGCTGAAAGAAGTGACTGCCAGTGGTGGTGGTAGGCACTGCTCTTATCACAGCAAATAAACTCTGGTTACTTCTCAGTGCACATGTTCATCTCCCCCATTCCCTTCATAGTCTGCAGGCAGTCTGTGGCAAACTCTACAGAGCCAAAGGTGTCAAAACGAAGAGTTGAGCTTTTCTGACAAGCAGGCAGGTGGTTAGGAAGGATCCTTCTATTCCTATGACCCCCTCCTATCACAAACACTTCTATTTAAAGTCAAGGTTTTCTTTCTTCAGGATTTCAGGCTGGGTTAGCTTTTTCACTAAAAGAGGATGCTGGCAAGCACCTCCCTGGTCTGACAAAGTCTGAGTGAAGCTGTGGGGGTGTCAAATCCACATTAGCTGAAAGTTCTTTAAAAAATATATATAATATTTGCTCCATTTGGCAAGCCACTTTCCATCACAGTGGCACAGGCAGACTACTTGAACTTTCAATTAGGAACTAAGAGGTATAAGAAAAGGGCTGATTCTCCACGTTTTAATGAAATCTACATTTCAGACTCAGAGCATTCATCCTGTATGCCATCAGCTGTAACATTTTACTCCCTTTCTGCTGTGTGGAGCTCAGTAATGTAGCTGTTTACAACTCACTGCAAATCTGTGTTGCTGGAGAACAGCTCCTACCTATGCTGGGTTTTTTAACTGCATTAAAGAGCCCTCCCAACACCTCATCTGTTGCCCTGCAGAAGTATTTGCATACCAGAATTGAAAAGCCACCTCTCAATCTCCTTTCTGAAGGCTACAGTTCATATACAGTGGCTAGCTTCCTAGTTTATATAAATTATATATATTTGCAAGCTTAACCAATTAAATATTACTAAATTTTATTATAATTAACATTAGTGGTATTAGCCTTGTTCTTTTCCTGGTGTTGGTTTAATAACACTGCTGAGATGCTTTACTTAAAGCATGGATAGAACACAACTCCTGCCCCTGAAGAGCTTAATGTCAAAAATTTGGCTTTGTGGAAGATATGTTGGAATTACCCACAGGTTATTGGATTTGCTATAGCAGTAACTATATCAAGTTCAATGGGCTGTGATGGAATACACAAGAGGTACGGCCATATGATCTAGTAGTCCCTCCTGGTCTTAAGCCTGTGAATCTAAATAAACAAGACAGGAAGAAGACAGTGGTGAAATCACTTAGCAAACAGCAGAGCCTAAGATGCAAATCACTAAATTCACAGTGCAGGACCCTCATCCCAACCACTAAGCTACTAACCGACCTCGGAGCTTTTCTGGCCCATGTCCTCATTGAAAGAAAACCTTTTGTGTCCTTCCACCAACATTTACTGCGAAAGTAGGAGCAAAACAGTATATATATGGTAACAGATACACTGTATGTGTGTTTGTGTGTGCTTTGAGGGAACAACAGACAATGCTTGAAAGGTAAAGATGGGGAAGGAAAGCAAAATTTCATTCACTTTGAATTACAGTTTTCAATGCCTGAGACCCGCAACATAGTCATTCATGACCTTCTTCCACCTCCTGGCTCCTGCAATTTACCCACTGTGAAATACTTTACTGGAGTATAAAGGTTCTCATAAAAACACCTAAGATACATAAAGCATATGTAAAAGTCAAATCTTCATATAGGCTTTCTGCACCTTGCAATTCCAAACTATTTTCATGTTCTTCTCTCCTGCAGGTCCCATTCACCCACGAGCTCCTGTTTTGCATGTGTGTGTTGTAGCATAAATGTTGCATAGCTGCGCAATTACACATAGGTTAGGGTAGACAGAAGCAACCATGGCTGCACAGCTGCCATCTGGAGTAGCAGGGGTAGGTGGAATTACACCTGGAATGAAATTACTCCTCTCCTTTCACAGTGTAGCCTTGCTTACCTGAGTCTCTCATTCTTCTCATCATCCCTTTTCCCTTTCATGTCTTTGCTATTAAAGTTATTAGGAAAATTATTCATTCAATTGCTTGTAGAAC
Source organism: Amazona ochrocephala (assembly GCA_039720435.1). NCBI lineage: Eukaryota > Metazoa > Chordata > Aves > Psittaciformes > Psittacidae > Amazona > Amazona ochrocephala. The sequence continues at coordinate 94,014,217 of CM077878.1, forward strand.
CTGCCCAAAGATAAATACATTCAGCTTAATAAACCTTGTTAGCAGGAAGCAAAGTGAGAATGCCTTATTAATGTATTAATGATTATAAAGCGCTTTCAAGATGAAAAGTGCCATGAGCTCTAGGGGTACATTTCTGCCCTCTGAAGTCCCTAGGAATCATGCAGAAGCTAATTCTAAACATTACTGTTACTACAGTGTGGCAAGGGAAAATATGCATGTACCACAAGAAGTCTTCAACACCATGGATCTGCATAGAGAGATTAACGCATCTTCCAGACACTGCCTGTGTTAAGATACCACAGCTCCCTATTCTCTCACAAAAACAGGAACGGAGGTGTGCCAGGAGGAGTAATTTAATGTCATTCATCCGTGCTCTGTGGATACATGGCCCAGCTGTAATACCACTACACTTATGTAGAAAGAACAGATTGAAACTTCACACCTTGGAAGTCAAACACTACCATTCCTTACCACTCACACTAACGGGTTTTCCCCAACTCTTGCTATGCTAAGAATCTCCCCTCAAACACGAGCTGCTGGGACAGTCCCCTTGCTAACAGATGGGATACAACAGTTCTGGTGAGGCTTTTAGAAAAATAGTAGCTTAGGGCAGAACTGCGGGCAGAAATAGCATGACAGATGATAATCCCTAGCTATTGCTGGGAAAGGCCATGTGGGTCAAAGGAGATTTCCAGCTGCTGAAGTTTCCATGGCTCAGGAACAAAAGTATTTCTCCTCATCCAGACAATAGAGCACAGGCTGAGATCATAGAATCACAGAATAGTTAGGGTTGGAAAGGACCTTAAGATCATCTAGTTCCAACCCCCCTGCCAGGGGCAGGGACACCTCCGACTAAATCACATCACCCCTTGACCTCTCACTACAGTCCCTCATGAAGAGTCCCTCCCCAGCATCCCTGTAGGCCCTCTTCAGATACCAGAAGGCTGCTATGAGGTCTCCATGCAGCCTTCTCTTCTCCACGCTGAACAGCCCCAATTTTCTCAGCCTATCTTCATACGGGAGGTGCTCCAGTCCCCTGATCATCCTCGTGGCCCTCCTCTGCACTTGTTCTAACACTTCCATGTCCTTTTTATGTTGAGGACACCAGAACTGCACACAATACTCCAAGTGAGGTCTCACGAGAGCAGAGTAGAGGGGCAGGATCACCTCCCTCGACCTGCTGGTCACACTCCTTTTGATGCAGCCCAGGATACAGCTGGCTTTCTGGGCTGCAAGCGCACACTGCCGGCTCATGTTCATTTTTTCATCAACCAACACCCCCAAGTCCTTCTCTGCAGGGCTGCTCTGAATCTCTTCCCTGCCCAACCTGTAGCTGTGCCTGGCATTGCTCTGATCCAGGTGTAGGACCTTGCACTTGTCATGATTAAACTTCATCAGGTTGGCATCAGCCCACCTCACAAGCGTGTCAAGGTCCCTCTGGATGGCATTCCCTCCCTCCAATGTATCAACAGAACCACACAGCTTGGTGTCAGTGGCAAACTTGCTGAGGGCGCACTCAGTCCCAGATCTGAAGAACAGATTTGCCTCTTTCCTGCCATAAGAAATCTGCCTTTACAGCAAGGGAAAAGAAGTTGCTTAGGAAGTCTCTTAGATGTCGCTGCACAAACAAAATATGAGCTGCTAATAACAGGCTTCTTAGACACATTTTCTCTGCATGTGGTAGCAGGAGGCACATACTCTAGGCTCTCATTATGGGCTTAGGTTATGAAAACTTTCATGGACACATTTTAAAATGTCACTCTGCAGAAATCAGGTACTAGCAGCTCACATTTGCATAGCTGCCTCCTGAAAACACTGAGCACTCATGACATAGCCTCGAAAAGCAAGTAAAACACACACTAAAACAATAGCAAGTTTCACATGTGTCTGGTGGGAAGATGAAAGGGGAAGAAATTATGATGTTAGTCTACATGTTTTCTGGTTATCACCTGTGATATTTGGAATAAACCAAACAATGCTGCATCGCTCATCTCTGTAGCATTTAAAACAAATAAATAAAATCTCAGTTCACCTCGGTACCCAAAGCATTAAACATTCTGTAAAGCTCACAAATCCTTTACAAGGAAGACTCATGTCTGTGTCAGAGCCCAAAGAAGGAAAGGCCTCAGCAAGCAAAGCACAAAGGCAACCTGCAGGAGATGCAGGAACAAAGCCACACCAAAGCCCTGAGCTTTACTCCCAGCCTCGGGTGCTCAGGATCAGCTGCACCCCCAGGCCTTGTGAACAGAAACAAGCAGAAGGCCACTTGTGTTGAGGCACACTGTGCTGTGCTCAAGTGGCAATGTTTTTTGCCAGGCTAAAATCAGTATCTGTTTGTTCTAGCATCAATTCTCACATGGTAAGCACGATGGCTACCTTCTCTGACAGTTACTCACTGGATGAGGAGTAATAAATCAGCCTTCCCTCCATAAGTCAATACACTGTCCCATAGAACTGAGGCTTTTTTGCTCAGGCCATGTAATTTACTGGCAGCAGTAGCTGATCAAATTGGCATTGATGGATTTGTCTGTTTGTGCCCCAACATGAAAACTGGATTTTTTAGCAACATGGTCATTTACTCTTCCTCTTTTTTCCTGGGACAGCAACAAAACCGAGACCCAACCATCCCACTCGCTGAGGTTACTGAAGGGAACTCCCACATGCTGCTCTAAAACGGGCACGGAAAACTAAACACAGATCAATCACTTCTTCCCGCAGTGTTGTTGCTTCTCCCACCCACCGTCTCTCGCACCTGGCAGTGTGTTAGGACAGCGAGTGCCCGCTCACAGTTCACGCTGCTGCACACATGGAGGCCCACCACTGAAAGAGGTTTCTAGGGGCTTGTAGCACACCAAATAAAGCAAGGGGTGTTTAAGATGCACTGGAAACCAGGAACAGCCTGGCATTCAAAGCTGCTCTGCTGTCAGCTACCAAGAGCTTCTTTACTTCTTGTAAGCTTCCTATTCCTACCCAAAATCAGATCACCAACAAAGTCATCTCATCAGCAAAGAGCCTTGGCAACAGTCTGATTACATCTGAGACCTCCATTCCTACGCTTTTTCTTCTCTCCTTTCCTGCAGCAGAAGCAGTTCATAGTCTTAATCTTTCGGACAGCAATGTTCAGCTTTGTGCGTGATCCTGAGAAGCCCCAGCACAGCCCTGTGAAAGTCTGCAGAACCAAACCCTCAAGTGGAGGCTGCAGAAATTAAAGCTGAAATGGCATTACAGTGACTTCCCTGATGGAAGAGCAGATCAGCTGTGGAAGTTCCCCCTTCAAGAAGCAATTCTGAGCCCAACTGTCACAAAAAGTAATCAAACCAACGACAGCTGCTTTGGGGCAGAAGTTGGTCTCCATCAGTCTTAAAAGAGAAGCCCAGAACTATGTGTCAGAATAAGACTTTTCTGACACAAACAACTCTATACCTAGAAGGGACCAAGCAGCCATTGCTAGAAAGTCACTGCAGGCCTGTACCTCTTGCCACTCTATGCTTGCATTAAAAGATGCCTACAAAAGACAAAATGGATTTTGGCATTTTCAGTCATTGCCATCTTTAAAAATAGGTACAAAAGTCAGCATGCTTCTTCGTGAGGAAAGGGACTGCAGTACAGCTTAGGTATTTGGAGTACCTTCGTTAATTCTTCCCAAATTGTCTTGAAGATGTGTCAAGGGGTTTGCTAAAGGGCTATCCTAGACTAAAAGCTCTGGGAAGGTCACAGGGACATACTTTCTTTCACAAACTTTCCAGGCTGTAAAGTCACAAACAAAAAAAACCCTTTCATACTTAAAAAGTAGGTGAATACGAATCAGCACTGCTCCATAGCAAGTCGGGTTTCACTTCCACTTAGCTGTGACTTCAATCTTACAGGGTTGGTATAACAACAGGAGCATCTTCCGTTTTGGAAACTTTAACCATATGCAGAGTACTTCACTGATCACAGAGCAGCAGATGCCAGCACTGCCAGCAATGGTACAGTGGCACTTGTGTATGTTTCTGATTGAAAATTTCAAGCAGTAGTTTCGCTAAGAAAAAAGGAATCATTTCTCTGTGCTTGCAAACACTGTTCAGGACACAAATACAGTTCTCCACCTGCATGGCCAGAATCTGCTTCAAGTAGAAAAACAATTGTTGTAGCTCAAGGCAACTGTCCTTACAAGTCTGTAACATGCAAAGATTATAGAATCCCACTACAGCTTATACTACAACTTAGATTTACTCAGTTGGAAGGGACCTCAATGCTCATCTGGTCCAACTTTCCTTGGCAAAAGTATGGTTTAGACAAGATGTCCCAGCAAATCTTAAAAGTGTCCAATGTTGGGGAATCCACTGCTTCCCCGGGGAGATTATTCCAATGGCTGATTGTTCTCACTGTGAATAATTTTCTTGTGTCCAGCTGGAATTTCCCCAGGGGTAACTTGTGCCCTTTATCCCCCATCTTTTGCATGTGACTCCCTGTGAAGAAGGAATCTCCACCTTCCTTGTGGCCACCCTTTAAACGTTACAACATGGTGATAAGGTCTCCCCTAAGCCTTTTCTCAAGGCTGAACAAATCCAGTTCTCAGCCTTTCCTCACATGGCAGGCTTCCCAGTCCTCTGATCATCTTTGTGGTCCTTCTCTGCACCCTCCCCAGCCTGTCCACATCTTTTTGCATAGCAGGAACCAAAACTGAACAGTTATTTCAAGCGTGGCCTGACAGGTGCTGAGTAGAGCAGGATGATTTCTTTTGTCTCTGCTGGTGATGCCCTTGTTGTACCCAGCATCAGGTTGGCTTTCTTTGTGAACAGCACACTGTTCACTCATGCTGAGCTTGTTGTCTACCAGGACCCCAGGTCCCTTTCCACAGAGCTTCTCTCTAGCTGAGTAAAGCCCTGCAACCTGTGCAGGGAATGTATTTTCCCAGGTGCAAGACCTTACACTTGTCCTTGTTGAACTTCACAAGGTTGTTGTTAGCCCACTCTTCCAGCTTATCCAGGTATTCCTGCGAGGTGGCTCTCACTTCCAAAGTGCCCACTTCCCCACTCAATTTGGTATCATCAGCAAACTATTACCCCTGTAGATATTTAATGGCTCAGTAATAATGATATAGGGAGCTCTCAAAGTACTGCTTTACTCATGCTATTTTGTTTTAATCCATAAAGGAAGCCATGGAAGGAGCCTTCTGTTATCCAGCAGCCTGGACCCACATCAAGAAGTATCCAAATAGGAAGTTACTGATCCATTTCAAACTTAAAGGAAACTACTCAGTACATTGTCTCCTGCCAGCAGATATGCACAGGAAAAATCACTTCTTTCTAACCTAGCAAATAATTTCTGCCATCTTACATCATCATCTTTTTTTGCATTTCCATCCACAGCAGCAGATAACTCAAACATCAAGCCCCACCCCCAGATAAGCAGAAAAATCAGCTGATTTTCACAACAGCTACACAAAACCAAGGGGCAAACCCAACGTGATCTTTGCCGGCCATGGCTGTTCTTCTTGCCCATCCTGCCTCTCATTTTATATTTGAGCTAGTTTTGGCACAGCAGAATTGGGCACTACCCCTGCACGAATAACACAGGCTGAGACACAGGCTGAGCCTGTGCAGCACAGTCAGCACAGGACCCCGATATCCCAGCCTGTGAGCTCTGCCTACAGGAGGTATGTCTGTTAGCACAGCAGCAGCCAGAGAAGCCCACCGAAGAGATGTACTCCATCAACAGTTGGAAGTCTGGCCAAGATTAAGCATTGCAGAAACCTTTCGGGACTCTGCTTTTAGGTTCACTTGCACGACTCTAACACTTGAGTGAAACAAAGATCGCGATGCTGTCCTTTAGCCTTGAGACGGTGCTCCCTCCAAACCTTTTACCTTCCTGGTGCTCAGAGCTCTTAAACGAACTCAGCCTGGGAGAACGGACTCCAAACCAGCGGTTTCGGAGGGTGCTTTTGTACCCTTGCAGGATGGCGCCATCGTGTGACCACAGAGGAGCACTGCAGCCACATGGGAAGGGACTCAGTAAAACAAAGCCCGCTTTCTCAGCAGGTGGTCCTCTGCCAGCGATTTAATTTATTCCAGCTAAAAAAAAAAGCCCAGAGCAGTTCTTGGACAGAGCCCTAGGATTAGCAAGTGAAACACAGCCCTCTTTTTAACCCCTTTGTAACTTCTACATAGAAAAGCTGCTTTGTGTTTCAGAACTCTGCTGCTTGGCCTGCAGAAGGAGGAGGGAAGCCTGGGGACAAGTGGCAGTTGCACAGCGTGTTTGAAATAAAGGTTTAATTGTGGCAGGGTTTCAAGTTCTCATTCATTCAAGCACTGTGTCCCTTTTATAGTAGGAGTTTGTTATTTCCATCACCCCTGTCAGTTACTCGTTTTCATTTCCAAGCCAAGTTAATATTGATGAAACTTCAAAAGTTTGTATTAATGAAATAAAACTCATACCAACTCAAAGAGTCTATCGCCTTTAAAGTATTGAGTAAGCTGTTATTTACTCTGTGGTCTACACTCGGAAGCTTTTGAGCTACATGTGTGGCTTGCAACCATATGGCTACATCAGGGGAGCCTTGACACTTAGATGCCAGAAATGCTACTTCACTTCCTTCCTCCCCCGCTCCAAACCTAGTGCTCCTTTTTATACTGTTCTTTCCATATCATCTCCCAGTGCTCATAACCTTCCTTCCTTTTACTACTGTATTAACTGCCTTCACCCTGGAGACCCCCTCCCTTTGGTGCCCATTGGGCTGCACCCAGCTCACACACATCTCCTTTTTGGAACCTACTTCTCTGTCCCACTGCCTGGTGGGGCAGCAGTAATTGCCCTTCCCAACACTGGCCCACATCAGCTTTTCAACTTTGAAATAAAATACAGAAATAGCACAGTGGTGTAGAGGGTCCAGCTTGGATGGAGTTAACTTACTTTGCAGCAGTCCACCTGGTGCTGTGGTCTGCATTTGCAGCTAGAACAGTGTTGATAGCATACCACTCCTGTGGCTACTTCTGAACAGCGCTTGCAGCGTCAAAGCTTCCTCTCCAAGCTTACTGTTCAGGACATAAGGAGGATCATCTCCAGTCCAAAGGATTAAGTTCAGCCAGCACAGGAGGCTCCACATGGCAAAGCTGGAGGAGGTGAGCAGGCACCAGCATGAGCTGCAGAGGTAGCTGCCCCAGGGCTCAGGACACATACTGCCCAGGAGCCACCCAGGACCTCATGTTCCAGCCTAGTCACGGTCCCAGTGGAGGTCTGTGATGTGCCACAAGTGTCCTGCCAAGGCCACAGCCAGTAGCCAGTGCAAAAGGACCATGAAGGGCTTTATGTTAGACAGCAACTGCCAAGCTAAGCCATGCCATGCCATGCTCCTGCCCTGCCTGCCCCAAGGTCCAGCTCCACCTGCCTTCACTTCCCACAGCCTGGCTCGCTTCCCTCCCCTGCGCCATGTGGAGTCTTCTGCCTGAGCCAAACCTCATCCTTTTTATGAGGCAGACGGAACCAGTAAAAGTGGTAAGCCACATTCCAGTCTTCCTTGCCCATGCACTATCTATAGATTAAAGCAGACATCACGTGAGAGTATTGAGCTCTTACTAGCTGTGTGCAAATGTGAATATTGTTCTACCACTTACGTAAGAGTTTACACCTTTAGTCTCTATCATTTTCAAGGAACTTCTGTAGTTTAGCTAATGAAAGGCAGCTGTTTGATAAAGCTTCTTATAGGCTCAAATGTGATTAATTTACCACAGTTTATTAAACTACTGTCAGCTGAGCTGCAGGAAGTCCAGGGCTTGCTCTTAAAGTGAATGCAAAACAACAAGCCTCAACTTAGATCAAAAAGGTCTCAGATAGGTCTTGGTAATTAACAGGCTAAAAATGTACACTGAAAGTGACCACAGCCCGGATGACTAAGTGTAATTGCTTAATGGCAGTAAATCAGCCAGAGTTCTAAGTAGTTAGTCTTTTTGATTATCATGAGATCACAGGATAATACAGCTGGGGAGGAAATTCAATAGGTCAGACCAGGCTGCCCAGGGCTACACTGAAGAGCAAAACCAAACAAGCAAAGAGATACAAGCTTTCAAATGTTTTACTGTATTTGCACAGTTCTGCACAGTAACCTACTGCACAAATTTATTCAGTAACAAAATGTAAAATAACAGGTACAAAAATGAGCACTTTGAGTGCTTTAATCTTGCTAACTACGTAAGGGAGAGCAGGAGTTATAACCCTCAGTGGCTTTTACACCGGACTATTGCTTCCAGAGGAAAAAGCACCATGGATGTGCTAAAGCCTAAAGCCTGACATCTGGTACCAGGCTGCAGCAAGCTCCCCAGGGCTCCCAGCAAGCTCACTGGGGACCAGCACAGGTACAGCAGGACCAGACCTAAAGCACATCCTCCCTCCCCATTCCCCTTTCCCATTTGAAGGCTGGCTGTACAGCGACAGATGCAATCCATGTTTAGAGGACCCTCTTCAGACTTGATCTCGCTAGTCATCCCAAACCAAATGGCAACTGAGGATTTTCTGAGCACTGGAAGATCAATTCACAACTGATGACGTAGCACCAGGCAGGAATCATCATGCAGTGTACTTTTCCTCCCCTTGTTTTCTTGCTTTGTGGTAGTGGTTGTAATCATTATACAGATCCTTAAAGACCTCCCTTACACCTGCCGGTAGTGAAGTATTTAAGAACTTGATGTCCCGTTCAATGCAAAGGTCAAGGATGTGATATATCCCTTCTGTGAGATGTTTCTTCACAGCTGGGTGCAAAGTCACCTACGAGAAGAACAAAACTGCATTACGCTTGAAGACAAAAAGGCAAGAAAGCACCCCCTCCACAGTCAGTAGAGATGGAATGCTGACAACATGTCATCCAGCGCATCACACCATCTGGAACAGCCCATTAGATAAAATCCAAGATTTTGATGCAGTATTTTCCTGATCTTTGCAAACATGTTTTGCAGAACAAACATGCCCCTTGCAATAAAACCCACAGAAGTACTGCTGCTATGCACATCAATACTGATCATCTTGGAATCACATGAAATCCTTTCAGCAGAAAACTGTAATTAAAAAAATCCAAAATACTTGTGCTGGATTACACAGTTCAGTAGATTCCGTGTGTCTCGTATCAGCTGTATGCTCCTAGGTCTCAGTTTCAAATGAGCTGCTCCTTTAGGCTACATTGAGTAGTCAATCAACTTCAACTTATCACTTAACAACTTGTTATTTATCTAACAATTTGTATCTGAGGACTTCAATGTACAAGCCTTAATAAAATGAGCATTCAAGAAGCTCAGGAGATGTACACTTCCTTGATCTGTTTTAACAAGCAGGTACTTTCCTGAAGTCATGCAGAGAGTTGAAGGAATACAACAAATGACTCAGGACTCAGTGCCCTGCTCCTGCCCTTACCCCTGCCCAACCCCAAAACCAGCAGAACCCACCACTACAACCAGGAACATCAGTGCTGACTGTGGAGTCCTCTGGTGCTCCAGGCTAATGAAATCTGTCCTGTGCTCACAAATCACTTGCTAAATACTTCACTGCCTGAAACAGTGCTGGCCTCTGGCATCATCACATTATTTTTGCCACAGAACCATGTCTTATCTTCTCTGAATCCCAAAATTCACTTTATGCCTCCAGACCTAAGCCTCTGCACTCCAGGCCTAATGAAAATTACATAAAAAGCTGTCATTAAAATTCAGACTTCTTTCTTCCTGAGGCAACTAATAAACTTTGTGCTAATGAAGTGCACTCCTAATCACTGTGACAGACTCGTGTTCTCTTCCTGCCCTAAATGTAAAACAGCTAGTATATATTTTATTAGACCTGCTAACATAGCTGAGAAAAACATACAGCAGGCATTAAGGCACGTAAGTGTTTCTTAGGATCTGTGACCCTGAAGAGTTTGCACGCCCAAAAGGTTGTCACTTTTCCCCTCTGTGCCATTTGATCTATTGGCTTGTTATAACAAATGTTATTTCTCCCTACATCATGCACTAATTAAACAGAAGAGTTGAGCTTCACAACTCCCAGTGAATGCACTGGGCTGTGATCTCCCCTCCTAAGGCAGAGAAATGACCACAGAGAACAAGAACAGGAAAACCCACAGCTATTGACAAGATGGGCCAGATGTCCCACTTGGGATAAGCAGATACCTCAGAGCTGCAGTTAATGGAATTGCATCCCTCACTTCACAAATTAATCTGGACCCATGCCTTATTTGTGCCATTCTTGCTTTGCAGTGCAGTTTCTATAAACACCCTCCAATACCACTATGGGAAGCAGAACCACAGAGTTAAACAGCTGCCACTACTGGCTGGCAGTTAATTATGCTAGTAAGTGTTTTATGGTCTACATAGTTAGCACAACCAATTTGTCAAGCATTACAGAGCTCTTGATGTGAGACATTAAAAATGTGAAGGGGTATTTCACTATTGCTGAATTAAGCAACAGTTCATAGACAACAAGGGAAAAGCACTGTCAACAGTATGAAAGAGGCTATAGATGCCACCCAAGCCAGCAAGGAGTCTTTCTAGATTAACACAAAATAATTCACAAGGATATTTTATTTCCTGGTATAAAGAGGAAGTACTGAGGGAACTGTTACTCAACTACTTCAGGAGTAAGCGACTGTCTAAACAGCAGCTTCCTAAAGCCAGCAGCTTTCACCAGTTTTAGCTTGCATACCCTTAAAAGGGTTTCAGTAAGTGTGCAGATCCCCATATACAGACTTAAATCTACCAATGTGTTTTTCAGTTACCTTTGATGGACCCCCAGGGTTTTCAGACCACAGGCTTAAAGCCACTGAACTGGACTAAAGATGACATGAATGGTAGAAAGAGTTTTTCTCTCCCTCTGCAGCACAACATGAAAGATGTGTAGTGCTCCTCTTAAGACAGGCATGCTGAGGCCTCTACTTCCTCTGATACCCATCAATTATCACCAGTCTAATGAGCAAATAAATCATCACCTACTTGTGATCAATCTATTCTGTCAGACAGAAAACTGTCACAGCGTCTGGTGGCTCACCGCACCAATTCCCCTCTTTAAGCCCAAAGGTTCCATGTGTACATTACAGATCTGTGGTTTCAGCTATCATCCATCACCTTCCATTTCCCACTGAAAGTATTGCACAAAACTTTCCTAGAAGCCTCATGAGACTTTGCACTCCTGCTAATACTAAGGTAAGTGTCCTTTCAACCTGAAAAGGTCATCTGACAATCTGAGTCAGGCTTTCTGACTTACATTCAGCAATAACAGATTACAGAGTTCAGAGACAGTTAAATAGAGCAGAAGCAGCCTTAACAGTAATTTGTCCCTAGTATTTCCTGAATTACTATGTTTACTATGTAAACACTAACCAGCTTATTTGGAATGCTAAATAACATGGCTAAAACCTGACACATCCCAGGTTATGTCAGGCAATAGGCTAAGGCAATAGATAAGACAAACAAGTTTAAGCTCAGTAACAACCTTCATGGTTAGTTACACAGGTTATACCATAAGCTTTCAGGAACATCGCACCAGTTAGGATATTTTTGTGCTAAAAGAGCCTAAAAACAAAGACTAAATTCCTTTCTGTATCTCAGCCCATGCCCAGGCCAGAGCCCCAAATAATCAATTTGCAGGTACTTGCAACACAAAGCAGCATTCAAACCCTGGTGAAATCGAAACCCATTAGGCTGAACAGAACAACAATTTGAACTTAGGTCTGAATGTGAGAAGCTACTGACCTGGCTTTGGCATCTGTAATAGCAGGGATAGCTGGTTTTAGTAAGGATTGGAATGATGACTTTGGTTCCGAACGAGAATTACTGAGAAGGTTACAACTGTCCAGGTTGGGAACATTTTTTTTCCATTCACGTACTCATTTAGACTGGATTAAAAGGCATTTTCCAAGAGAAGCTTTCTCCATTACTTTGCCAGATGGAGCCCTAACTGCTATCGGTCCTGGACAACTGAGACTAGCTGGGAGAACCTAACCACTAGCTGAAGAAAAAGCAACACCCAACACGACAGAAAAGCAAAGCAGTTCTGTAAATAGGCATTGCATTGTTTTGCCTTAGAAGAAACACAGCTCACACCTTTAGAAACTTTTCCAGAGCTGCGTAAAAAAGACTCTCAGGAACTCTTGCTCAAAATAACAGGGTCTCAATCAAACCTGTATCCCCATGAGACACAGCAATGTTTTTCACTTCACAGATTTATAAAACTTAACACAGTTGCCTCTGGAACAGGAACTCCAAAGCTAGCACAACACCATGGCACTTTCAAGATGAATAAGAACATGTTACCTTCTGCAATTCAGTCACATACTGAGCCACAATGAAAGCAGAAAACACAGTGAAGTCCTCCATTTCTGCAGCAATATGAGTATACATCCGTTCCACCACGTGTGCACACCTCAGTATGACTTCAAACTCATCTGTGCTGCCTAAAACAGAAAGAGTATTGCAGCCTGGTATTTGAGGCTTAAAAAACCTAGGAAAATAACCCAAAGAATCACCCTGTCTTCCATGATTCTTGAACTACATGAAGCCAACACCAATATGCCCACTTCATCTTCTTTTCTTATCAACTACAGCTGAGAGGCCCCAACACCTCCACAATACACCATATGGATCTCTTACAATGGTTATTTTGTAAGAGCACACTGAGTCCAACTCCACATGCAGCGCAAGGCAAAAAATATGTTATAAATGCTGAAGTGCTAAAAACAGCAGCTATGGTCCCTTCTTTGATTCAGTCCCAACTAGCACTGTGGAGGAGAGAACAAGGAGATGGGAAAATTGCATTCTCTGTCTACAGAAAATCAGAAGACATACCTTAGAATGTCTGCTACAACACTCTTAGAAACAGCATAGTAAGAAAGATCTATAATAACAGAGCTCTATTATGTGGAATATAGCAGCAGAAGCCACTTTCATGTGATCTGTTATGAAAACAGAACAATCTCGCAAGGATAAACAGCACTTTTTTCAACTTGAGGATGCCACACACCCATTAAGTTTCCCATGACCCTTGCCTCATGTAAACATATGGCAGAAACAAGCAAATTCTCAAAGTCTGGCACCAATCTTTCCTTCATTTCGAACATACAGATGTATCTCCTAATCCCAATTGATGCTTCAGATATAGAATCATAGAATCATAGAATAGTAAGGCTTGGAGAGGACCTCAAGATCATCGAGTTCCAACCCCCCTGCCACGGGCAGGGACACCTCACACTAAACCATGCCATCCAAGGCTATGTCCAACCCCACCTTGAACGCCGCCAGGGATGAAGCATCCACAACCTCCCTGGGCAACCCATTCCAGGGCCCCACCACCCTCACAGTAAAGAATTTCTTCCTCATATCCAATCTAAACTTCCCCTGTTTAAGTTTAAACCTGTTACCACTTGTCCTATCACTACAGTCCCTAATGAAGGGTGCCTCCCTAGCATCCCTATAGGCGCCCTTCAGGTATTGGAAGGCTGCTATGAGGTGTTCTGGCTTTATGCTTAGCATAATGGTGACAGTTCAGGTCTGGAGTAAACACAGTTCCAGTCTCAGGAGACTCCATTTAGTAAGACTGACCTGGGGCTATAATTCAGGCATACTAGCATGTATCACCAGAGCTCACAGCCACCATGCTTTCAGGCACACGGGTGGATAGGAAGAGCACAGCAAGCCTTACCAGTTCCTGTCTACTTATCAGCCAGGCAGTGAAGAATACCTTATTCATCAAAAGCAGTGCTGTCTGAATGCGGCTCCGCAGAAGAAACCTTCATAAGCCCATAATACTACAAACCTCATCTTCAATTTTACATAAAGGACAGAGAGGGCTAACAGTTTCAGTGCCACAGCTAAGTTTTGAGGACTTTGCTTCTGGTGTCAGACTGCCCTGTTCTGCATCTCTTCTAGAACATGTATAAATTACAGTGTGTATATATAATGCAAAAGTGGAAAAGATATGGTACCTCTGTCTCCTTTCTGACGTCCTTCATGCATGATAGAAACAACCAGACGATGGAAACTGTTCAGAAAAGATGGTGCTGCTTTCAACAGCACCTGCAAAGACATGAAATAAGAACACCTGAGATTATGTAGTAAACAGAGTGGAGAGAGTAGAGGTACACCACTCCATAGTCTGAGGGAGATGAATTCCTGTGAAGGAAACTATACAGCTTATAGAGCTGTCAGGAGCAGAGACAATCTTTTCATTCGCATCCACACAGTATCTCACACATGAGAATCCTGGGGCAGAACTGCAGTCCTGGCCATATGCAAATACAAGTAACAAGTAAACATTTATATTAGAGTTACTTCATCTCTCCAAAGTAGCATTTGACTCAGTACCCTAATGTCTAGGGAATTTGCTCTTGCTGGCAGAGATCCCGTGCAGCCAGACAGATTCACAGAACACAGGGTCCAGTACGGATCACTGTGTGAAAACAGCCTGGCTAGGCAGCTTTCTACCACAGGGCTTTGTAAGGGCATTATAGCAATATGTACTGCATTGCTTTTAGAATTTGACATTTCCCTATCTTTCATTTTCTTCACTCTCAGTCCTAATACAAATGCATGATGCCCCTTTCCTTTTTTCTTCCACCTCTGCCTACCTATTCTACGTAGGACTACCTCCAACCCTGTGCAAGTCCTGGCATGTCTTCACTTTCCCATGCCAGAAGGCTGACAAGAACACCAGGACGGTACAATGTTTGAACGTCACCAACTTCTAAGACATCTAAGCCCTGTTTTCAAAGGACTGCAGAATCTTGATCTCCAGTGAGACTGAGGTCCTAGAGCCTGAGCCATCTGTGCTTCCAGAAATCCATCATAAAAAAAGGGAAAGTTTTCTTCTAATCTCTTATCAGATGTTGATAAGCAATCTGCTGCCAAAGACCAATAATGCAGGCATAAATCAAAGCAGGAGAGCAACTGAAATTATGTGATATTCAGATTCTCAGCCTTTTAAATGACAGCTGATACAAAGCACTTTCATACTATCAGAACAAATTTCAAAACCACTGTTAAAAGAAATTTGCCATCACAGGCCCCTGTGCAGGTTCTTTCTACCTTTTCCCCCTCCTCCCACCTCCTCACAGATATACCTTTGGATGACATTGCACAATAGAGAAGAGTACTTCATGGACTCCCAGGAAGACACCACGATAGTCTTCTGTCTTCAGATGATCAAGAGGAACTGTTAGGAGAATGCTGAATGCCAATGCCACATGGTGTGGATTTATGAGAACGCTTTCTCCTTGCCTTAGCAAAGCTGCTACAGTCTCTAGAACAGGTATGACTATGGTGGAAATCAGTGACTGGTCCTGACAGGCCTCTTTGGTTTGCATCTACAAGAAGACAAGAAAAAGATAAGGAGAAGTGCATTAGCCACCCATGACTAGTGTTCACACACAAGAAAGCCACTGTGCTCTGACTTGAGTCCATGGAACTAGACTGCTGCAAGCTGGACTGGCAAGGACAGTCTGCACTTTAACCATTTTCATGCAACTGCACCCTGGGTGAGGGTAACTATGATGCATTCCAAGTGAGCATTGATTTGAGTGTGGAACTGGAACTACACCCCAGTCCCCTGACAACCAGCACCTCTTTTCACCTCTTCACGTGAATGCACTGATGCTGTTTTCTCTTTTACATACAGACAGAAAGTGCATGCTCACGAATCCCAGGCATTGCAAGGCCAACCTTAGACAAATTCTGGTCTATAGACACCACCACTACAAGAAAAGAAAAACCCCGTCACTAAGTTCACGTGTTGTACACCATGAAGGACAGTAAACTTGGGTTTGGTTACTTTCAGTTTTACTTCCCCTTCATAATTCAGTGAATTTATATTATTATTTTTGTAATATGAGCACCTTTTTCTTCTTGTTTTGCTGCTGTTGGCTCCTGCTGTGACATGTGGCTGACAGTTACCTTCTCTTCTGGACAGGAGGAAGGACAAGAGACTCAGACTCTATTCTCTGCAGCCTAAAAAGTTTCTCCCAAGCTCCAGATTACATGGTGCAGTCCCAGAGAATTAATGATGGTAGAAATGGATGACCTACACACTGCACTATGGGAGCAGATTTACTTAAGGAAGGAGAGAAGGGTCTAGACCAAAAACCAAAGTGCAGGTGAATCTGGTGTGGATTTGGCTAGTATCACAACTTTTTTGCTCCTGTATGCCTCTGTGCATGTTAGATGTAGCCACTACAGACTCCAACAAATAAAAGAGATAGGTAATGAAGTTACAATAACGAGATACTTACAGCTAATGCTGTGATTATCTGTGGGCTGGCAAACCAGAAAGCTTTCTCTTTGTCTCCACTTAATGGGCAGCTGAGCAACAATTTGGTCAGCGTAACAGCTGACAATACTTCCTGCAGAAAGCAGATTGATGATCAGTCACAGGTACAAGAAGCACTGGCTCCTTTCAAGTATAGAAGAGCTCTTCCAAGGGCAGTGGCAATTTTGAGCATTATCAGAGCCTTGACGCATGCAAGTCCTCCCACCAACACGTCACTTTGGAAACTGTGAAGCAAGCAGCAGCTCAACAAAATTCAATATGCTGAGCAGCACTGCCCCAAACGTTCTGCATGCTACCTTTATTTTACAATCAACTTACTGTACAAATAGGCTTAGGTGATTTTGAAGAAAGGGAAGCCTTCAGCTGCCACTAGGTAACAGAGGGAAGCAGAAGAAATACAGGGACACCAGTACACCATACACTAAGAATGCTGTATATTTGGCAGCAAGGTTTGTGGCTTTTTTTACTTGCTGATTGATAAAAGAAACATATTACAAACTACACTCAGGTGGCAGGAATTATATTCACAGTATAAGAATTCCAGATAGACTTGTATACATCCATGCCAATTTCAGACATATTCATGTCTACTTCTAACAAGTAAGAGCCAGATAAAGCACCAAGTTTAATCCAAGTTTCATTCTCAAGTCACAGACTTTCTATGGAGGACACAACTGGCTTTTTTGCCAAAAGTGTTCCATATGTCACCACAGCTGCTTAAGCTGCTCTGGAAGAAGGCACAGTATGTAAGAAGCTAGTGAGTGGTATCTGGTTATTACAGACTAAAAGTCTCTATAGAGACAAATACCAAAAGCAGTGGTGCAGTTTTGGTTTTACTTAAAAATGCCAGTATTTCTGCAAGTACCCTTAACCTTGTTAAGAAGAGCCACAGGCAAACAGTGGTTAAACTCACTGGCTGCTAGGATCTGTTGTGCAAGAACTCTCATCGGCAAGTATTAAAAAGAATCCAGCATGGTGTGTAGCATCACACCTGTGTGACTTCTGTCGACAACACACAGAATTAACACTGCCGAGCCCTTGAACCGGACAGAAAGTTTTCCAGCATGTTTCCATGATCTTTCCACCTCTCAAAATTTACAGAGAAAAAAAAATTTATCATTTTTAGGGTGGTGAGACACTGGCACAGGTTGCCCAAAGAAGTGGTAAATGCCCCATCCCTGGCAGTGTTCAAGGCCAGGCTGGACAGAGCCGTGAGCAACCTGGTCTAGTGGAAAGTGTACCTGCCCATGGCAGGGGGGTTAGAATTACATGATCTCTAGGGCCTTTTCCAACCCAAACCATTCTAGGATTTTATGATTCTATATCCAAAACATATCTCGCCAGAGTCATCAAGCCATAGCCATGTAAATTAATTTGACCTGACCACTGAAAGTAAAGCAGGAAGAGGGAAACGTATTTATCAGATGTCATTCAGCCAAGGAAATTTTTTTTAAGATACAGAAAACTGAAGAAAGAAGTTGACAATAAACTAAGCTCATGCCTTACTTTAGCCTTCTGTTGCCAAACGTTCCTCATTTCAAGTCCCTGCAGCACAAGCCTCATTACGGCATAAAACTCCTCATCAGAGCAGTTACCCAGCAGCTGGACAAGCACCTCTGTCAGCTCTGACTCCATACTTTGGATCACCTGGGTTGTGATTGCAGGACCTGCATATGTGAGAGGCATAAACATGTCTTAATCAATTCCCAAGACAAGGACTTCCATAGGTAAAAACAGAGTGAACTGAACCTCCAAATAACTCTGTCAGTAACTTTTTAACACTCAGATGCATACAGGGCCCATGCTTTCCCTTTACCTCCCTCCCCACAAGTGCAATCAGCTGCTATTCTCAAGTATTTTCTACCCTAGGGTTCACAGAGCAGTCACCATACCAATAGCAAGCCTTCAGTAGTACGGGAACACGGCAACAAAGAGTGTTCACAAGCCAAGGGAGTAGGCTAAATGAGCCACAAGGCTTTACTACTGCCAGATCCTGCCAGAGAGCCATGACATGTCACAAAAACATTAAGCTGACAATTTTCGCTCTCTGTTGATCATAAGTCACACTCCCCACCTACTCAATTATTACTATGTAGACAGTCCTAGACTAGCTTACATCTTAAATCATTCTGAAGGCTTGTTTTTTAGTTCCATAAGTATCCATAGGTATTGTTGAAAGTGCTCTTCAACAGGAATCGGTATTTCATCTTATTAAACACTTTACTGACTCATCAGAAATTCTTACAGCTTTTTACAGTGAATAATTATGTCTCCAGGCTAAAGCACTTTACCAATCTTCACTAACAATGTGAAGCACAGGATGAGACAGGAGAAAAGTCAGCAGAAAAATTACAGCAATCAACACATCCTCCTAGTCTCTAGTTCTAATGTGAAATCCTGGCTCCCAGTACCCCCACTAGACCCCGCAAAATGCTGAAGGATCAAAATGTAGGACAGGGAAGAGACAAACTAAGCCTCTATCTATAACTTTTAGCTCAAACTCAGCTGTGCAAATTCAAGGTCAGATTTTCCATGGAGAGCTGTGCTCTGTTCCTAACTACCAGTACCAATATAACATCGACATTATGACTGTAGTTCACTTGAGCAGCAGCCTCCGAAGTGGGGTATGTACACCCCAGGGCGTGCACAAGATAATCCATTGAGATGCATGAATTACAAATGAAATATCCTTCATAAATAAAATGTAAAAATAGTATTTATTTCATTTTTATCTCATGTGCATGCTTTGTAATGTATCTAGCATACTAGCAGTGTTGCACATGCATATAATTAACAAATAAACATACATTGAGGCTGCATGCTCACATTATTTTTGGAGAGCACTGCACTAGAGCATGTTAGCAGTAAGCCTGAGAAATTCCAACTGCCTGAAGAAGTCAAAGAGAACAGTTATGCCTGTGCTGTGTTCACTTCACCTCTTGTTCTGAACAACAAACATAAAGGAGCCATTAAGTCACACAGCTGGCAAGAGAGGTTTTACGTGTGTTTTTTAGCCCTGGCTCTTTATCTGATGGGGATAAAGGGACTGATCAGCCAATCTCCCAAAGCCTTTATCAGAACTATGGGTGTTCAGCGTCCTTAAGTTAGGCGACTTCCATTGTTCTACAAACTTGCCTATCAGATACAAAAATAGATGAGTATTTTAATGTAAGGTCCTCCAAGATCCTCAGATAAGCCATACTAGATCTGCCCTGGTCCACAGCAGCTTCTTCAGTGGTGCCTACTATACCAACTACATGAGTAGGACACTGCATCTTCAGCCCTACATGCAGAAGCATTACCATGTTTCCGTTACTGTCAAAATGCTCTACAGGGATAAGAAATGCAGGACCTCAATTTATTAAGACGTTTACATCTTCCCAAGGATCATTACCAAATTAGATGGTGACTGTGGTCCAGGTACCACAACACTGCCTCCTTGAAAATTTTCCTGTTATGCATTTACAAAGGATAGCCTACTGCTTTAACACACGTAAATCAATACAGACTTTTCAGAAAGCTCCATGGTTTCCTAAATGGCTTTTAACTCGCCTCTGCGCTGCAACATTATCAAAGGAAGGGGAGAAAGGGAATTTTCATACCAGTGAGAAGCTTTTTTAGAGCAAAAACAACAGTGACGGCAGTTTCTTTTCCAGGATACAGCTCTGGCACTGAGCAGAAGACTGTCAGGAACTGCAACGAAAACTGAAGGAACTGCAGATTATCCCCTGCACACGGCAGCTCTTTTAGAATCTGCAAGTAGAACTCTTGGTACAGTTTAATACGGGGTTGCTCCAAAAACCCACTGGGCTCCTTCTGCCAGCCCTGGACAGCACGGCTCAGATCTGCTTTAAGAAGAGTAGTGACAGATGGTATGAATGCTACAGGCAAAGGCTGGTTTGGGGTGCTCCTCTGAAGCCCCTGTTCAACAGTTCTGACCATCTGCAGAACTACTGGCTCCAACAGAGCAGACAGCACATCCACAGAGTGTGGCTTTTTTTCTGGCAGCTGCTGAAGGTAGAGCGTGACAACATGACACAGTGTGGTGAATGCCATGAGCAGTAACTGCCCAGCTGCAGGATTCCCATTTTTCCAGCCTTTGCTTTGGGCTACACCAATGTCCGGCTTGCAGCTCTCCAGGAAAGACATGAACTTTTCCAAGTTGAGCCTCACGCTTTGCCTTCTTTCAATAATTATCTGAAGGAAGTTTTCCAAAAAGGCCTGGACTTCCCGGAGATACTGTGCCCAAACAGAAGCAGTCAAGACATCAGTGAAGAATTTGCTAGCTGTAAGCTGGGAGGTCATGACAACCTCAAGAACATCACTGGCATGAAACACCTTAAGAACAGAGTTGATATTCCTGCCATCTTGCAGGCACCTCAGGAGGTGGAAGCAGGTGCTTAAAAACTTCAGCAGTAACGGCTTGCTGCAAGAGACTCTAGCCCTGGTATTGGCCAGCAGGGACAGCAGCACCAGAAAACACCGGGTACAGTCAGAGGGAAGAAGACTGTCTAGTTTCAGAAAAGAAGCAACTTCCAGCAAACCCAAGAAGCTCTCTAGATGGCTTTCTTTCAGGATGACAGGGCGGCCATTTTTTGCTAACAATACTATAGACTGGGCAACCTTCTCCAGTGTCTTCCAAGCCAAGCTGACCTCATCTTTCAGCAGTTTGTTTTCTAATGGTGCTTCCAATAGGTCAACAGGTCTGCAGCCAGCCAGGATTTCTTCATGCCAAGGGATGTCACCTGCAGACAGCTGTTGAAGTGGCAGATCTACTGAATCCCTGACAGCAGTGGACAATACCCTAGTGAACTGATGAATAAGACTGGTCATAAAAGCGCAATGCAGGACCTTCATTTCTGGGAGAAAGGAGCTATGCATCAAACCAAGAGATACCTTTCCAATGCTGATAGAAGGCTCCTGGTCTGTGGCAGCTTCCTGAGCTTTGGCTAATACTAATGTCTCTAGAAGCAGATCTGCAATGTACTCTACATCTTTCAAGGATATATATGGCAACAGGATAGTCAGGTTGGATATGATAAGGTGCCAGTGTGCTGTGGCGTAGGTGAGATCACTTATTGCGATGATATCTCCATCCCATGGTTCAGATTCTCCCCTGCTCATGCTGGATCTCCCAGACTCCAGGATGAAAGCTGCAGCATGCTGCAATGCCTGTAGGTCAGCTTTGTTCTGCATTAAGATCATCTTCATTTTCTGAAGTGTCAGCAGTTCTAAACAGTATTTACTAGTGGAGGTAAAACTATTTGCAAGTTCCATTACTCTGTCCCAGCACTGCTCCTCCACACCAGGGAGGAGAGCTGAAATGCCCCAGTGACTTCCAGCAGGTTCAGTAACAGCACCAGCACTTTCAGCTCCTGGAGACACATACTTACTGCAGCTAATACCAAACAAAGTGTCTACTTCAACCCAAGTGTAAACAAGAAGGAGAGCAGAATCACTAGCCTTTCTTAGCCAAAGGTCTGACTTCTCTTCCTCTCTCCTAGGAGCCTGCAGCAGCTCCATCAGTGGCTGAATGATTCCCTTCTGCATCTTTGCCAACAGGCTCTGAGTGCGAAGGACCACAGGGGAAGGAGTGATATCATCTAGGCTTCTCATGTTGAACAGAAAAGCATGCAGCACCGAGCACACTGACAGCAGCTTCAAGGACATGTCAACTGACCCTTCAATAGCAGGAATAATAAGGGTCTGGCATTTCTCCACGAAGAGACACAAAATGTCCAGAATCTGGTTGGGCGGCAGTTCAAGAAGGCACTCACGAAGCTTTACTGTCAGGCCAGCAGAGAAGACAGGCAGCCTCAGTTCATCAATTGCTGGCTGGCAGATAACTGTCAGCACCTCCTCAAAGAGCCGTGGGAACTGTCGCAGCTTGGAATAAGTCTGAAACATGGTGTTGATGAGAGTCTCCTGGGGCTTCTTTGTACGTAGCTCAGAGACCTTTGCATCAATCCAAGCCGAGGCCACTAAGTCATCCAAGTCCGGCTCTAGTATAAGGTGGTTTAATGATATCAAGAGTTTGAGACACCTGAACCAAGCAGGGATGGAAGCTTGGGAGTGCCTCATCAACATCTGTGCTAGCTTACGGTAAAACCCAAACTGCACCTCCTTGTGCCGGATACGGTCACTGGCAATGTTATAGATATCATTGCTAAGCACCAAGTTCAGCAGCTGTTCCAAAGCAAGCAGCTCCGTGCTCCAGTCCACAGGGGAGAGCGTACCCTCCTTCATGCCCTGCCGCAAGCCAGAGAGCCTGAGACAGCCAAAAAGCCTGCTGAACATGTGGAAACACACAAGGTGGTTTTCTGCCTTACAGTATGAGTCCAGAAAGAGCTTATATAGCAAGGACACTGACCCAGCAACAACAGCTCCACGGAGGGCAGGTTCACAAAAGTCACTGCCCAGCTTGGTCTGCACTGTGTTGACTGGTAGCAAAAGATTTTTCAAAGCCCCTTTCTTCTTCTCCTGTAGTTCCTGTTCTGGCAGCAGCTCCTCTTTGTAGGAGGAGAAAAGCTCAGGCTGGAATAACCCAGCCTGCAGCAAAGTTTCTACCTGGTTTCGGATTTCCCTGCTCAGGTGCTGACGCACATGGTTGTCATCTGCTTGTGTCCAGCTCCTCACAGTCATCAAGTGCCTCAGGAGCAGACATGGCTGCAGCAAGTGACTTGTCACATGCCCAAACACACGATTTGGGTTAGTTTGCTGCCTCTGGATCAGGAGGTACTGAGCAAAAGTAAGCTGGAGGACACTGAACAACTGGGAGCCCACAGCATCGTCAGAAGCCAGCTGCTGACATGCCAGCTTGGACAGGTTGCTGAGGAGATCAACCAAGAGCTCGCACTTTGCTGTGTAAATGATGGAGAGCGAAGGAGTAGAAAGGATGCCACTGGAGCAACTCAGCACCGTGCCAATGTTTTGCTGTGTTTTTTGAGAACAGGCCTCTGATAACCTCTTATTTATGACCTGCAGGTTAGGAAGAAAAAAAACCAAACAGTCACTTTTGCACACAAAGATAAAGCTCATCATAATGAACCAACACCACCTTCTGTGAACTGATAATAGCTGGTGCTGGGTTTCTCACATCACAGGTCTCAAACTAGAAGCTCCCCCGGTCAGAACTATGTCCCTGCATTTGTTTGTACCACAGGATGAGTGAGAAAGCCCTCATTCAGTATCAGTGCTACTGGCAACAGCCTAAGATTATCTACACTTGTTCCTAATAATTGATCCTGTGGAAAGGGAGTAGGAAGAAAAACTAGAAATTTCCTCCCTTTTTGCAAGGTCCCCAAACTTCTGCTCCAAACAAACAACAAATCCCCACACAACACACATCCCACCTTTGATCCAGAAGCTTATTCAGTAAGAACGCCCACGACTAAATAATCATTTATATATTTTAAAAAGAGAGAGTTTCCTATGCTGATGTGTGGAACGTGAAGGACTGTTCTTTCTCCTCTTTGAGGGTAAAGAACGGATATAAAGAATTAATGTTCACTTAAACTTGCATTTCCCTTCCTTTTCTCAATCTTTGTGTTGATTTACCTCTGATCCCCTTTACATTTGCTCCTTTTTCTCAGCTCCAGATAATCTTGTCAGCAAACAAATTCAGCAGCAATTCACAAATCTACTTCTATTCCAGAGTTAAAAACCTTATTTGTCTCCTTACAACTCGCAGTGGATGTTTCATCTCCTCAACTCAAGTCCCCCTGGATTAAAAGACATCCTTAAATTCTTTGCACTGGATGCTTTACCACCTCTGTCCTTGGTCTTTAGGGTACTCTGGTCTGTCACCTAAGCTTCAGCCAGACAGGTGTTCACCCTCAGACCATGTTTAAATTCGGCATGCTTTCTGTGTAACATCTCTGAAGCACAGACTTCATCCAACCAATTCCCTGTACCTCACAACTCAATTTCTGCAGATAAAGCCAATCTTCTCCCTCTTTCCTCCACATCACCACAACTAAAAGCATCATTTTCCCAGTCATTTTCACTGTCTTTACAGGCTATTTCTGTAACCAGGAAGCTGAATAAGAAGCTACACTTTCTGGTTCAGTTCTCAACTGTAACTGAAGTCTCCCCCATTCACTTTCATCTGAGGCTAAAATAATGCTATGATTAAGATCAATCATGATTCAGTACCACCACTGCTCAGAGTCATCATAAGAAGCTGCAGGGTCTGCTGGATAGCACATCGCAGTGCGCAAGTATTCAAGCCAAACACACTGATGAGCCCCACTGCGAGGGAAAACAGTCTCTCTCCCTAAGACTTCCAAGCAAAACAGCAATATAAGCAGTAAATAATATAGAACAGCAACATATGGAACTAAGCCTACTGCAATACGTAGACCAGTTCACTCTCTGATAGTTTGGTGAAGTTCAAGACACAGAGGAAAATTATTCTTAAACCACTTTGCCATTTTTTGCCTTAGTGCTGCACAAATACAAATTGTATTGCAGAACAGGAACAGAGAAGTTTTTAGTAGAGGTCCTAAAAGCCATCAGATTAATTGTTATATATTTCATGTAACGCCAGACACCGTGAGGAAGAGTCCCGCACTGTAGAAAATACAAACTTCTATCTAGCACGTAACAAACATCCACAGTTTCAGTTACCTGGGCAATTGAAAAACTGAGACCAATTGTCTTCCCACTCTTTAAGAGATTTTGTAGTCTTTTACTGTGGATAACGTTGTCTAGATACACCCAGAGTTTCTCAACAACTTCATTCTCCAGTTCAGGTTTCTTATTGTAGTATGAAACCAACACGTGGCTTACCCAATCAAGTAATACCTGTTAATAAAAGGGAAAAGAAACAATCTTTAGTAACCCCCATGTGAAAACAAGACAAAAGTAATACCTCTTCACAATTACACACCTGTGCCTTCAGAACTGCTCTGCATCCAAGCAGGACAGGCTCTGAACAAGCAGAGAAGTTCACCCTTGTAGGTTGCAGTTCTTAAGACCCTTCATTCTAAACCCAGTGTTGGCCTTGGACCAACTCAAAACAGCCCCCAAGAGACAACATCCTAAGGCCCTGTCATCGGGGCATAATTCTGACAGCCAATACTGATTAGCCAATACAGTCTTTTAAATCAAAACATAAAGAATCAGACGATTTTCACTTTCTGACAACAGGTATTCTTTCCACATTCCCCCTCTTCATATGTTTAAATTTACTACGTAGAAATTCAGGCTAGGAATTTAGGCATGTGCAAACCGGGAAAGGCTGAAACATGCTAATTTAAATTACCGATTTAAAAATGCAATTATGGTGTAGGTTTAATATCCCAAGTAACTGAAATAACAAAACACGGGTCTCTGATGGCGAATTAAGACACCACAAAACTGCTAGGCTGGTGGAGCAGCACAAGACACCCCTCCCTCGGGGAAACACTGAACAGACCCTCAGGAAACAGGCTCAAAACAAACAATTTGAGGGGACAGGGTGGGTTCCAAGCAGAGGACACTAAACCACCTTCCAATAAGAAACCCATGAATCCACAGCACACTCTTTGCACATATACAACAGGTTCAGAACATCAGAAAACAAATGTTTAGTGGCAGTCAGTTCTCCCACCCTGAAGTTTTTGTTCTTAACCATGACCAGAAGCACCAGACATCAGACCAGAGCGTCCTGTACAGGATATAATAACCAGTGCTAATGACAGCTGTGAAGACAGTGATTTTTTTTAGCTATCCCAGAGACAGAATTCGTGCACTACCCTCTCTATGAGAAAGACTTTCTTCCTGCCCTAACGCAGACCTTTCTGCTGAAACTACTTTGAAAGATGATGTTATGAAAACATTTTGTATCACCACACAGAAATCAAGAGACACCACATCACAGCTATATTGGCACAACTACCAAGAGAGGGTCAAGAGGTAGATCTGGATTCTATGAATTAATTCACCCTCAACAGCAATTAACTAGTGGGACTTTATGGGTTTTTCCTTCCGCCGCTTACCATAAGAGCACTAACCTGCTCTTTATTAGGTAGAACGCACTGGTGGGAAACCCACGCAAACCGCGCTAGCTTGAGTTTATCCTCCCAAGAAGTCTTGGCACTTTTCAGCTTCAGGTAAATCCCAGAGTAGATGGCTGCCATGGGGACCGGCACGGCAAAGGCTGCGAATCACGACTGAAACAAACCTCACATGAGGAGAAGGCAGCACATCGACGAGCGGCCCTGCAACCCCAGCCCCTTGCTCACGGCCTGACCACCCTGACCGCTTCCTCCTCAGCGGGGCGGGGCAGGCCAAGCTAGGCTCCGAACACCCCGCTCCCCAGCGCACACTTCCCCCCCACTCCCCAGACGCCCGCGCCCCTCGCCGGGATCCCGACCCGACACAGCGCGGCGCGGCCCTCACCGTGCCGCCGGCCGCACGCCACATACTCTTCCCGCCTCCCCTCCGCCGCGCTGACCTCTGTCCCCGCCAGGCAGCCGCAGCCGATCGCCGATCGCGGGAGGCGGTGCGTGGGGCGCCCGCACCCATTGGCGGCCGGAGGGCGCCTGCGCGCGGGGCGGTCTCAGTCCCGCTCCCCCCCCGCCGCGCCAGCCAGCGGCGGCGTGTGTCAGCCAGCCATGGAGCGGCCGCCGCCGCCAGCCGCTGCCGGCCCCCGGGCACCGCCGGCCGCGCCAGCGCCACCAGCACCACCGGCACGCAGGGGAGGCGGCTGTGCGCCCGCCGGCAGCGCCTGGCGCCTCTGGGCGCAGTGACAGCGCCCCCCCGGCCCCGCCGGACCCTGCCTCCTGCCGCCGCCGCGCCTGCGATGCTCAGTAAGTGGCAGCGGGCGGGCAGCGGGGACCGGCTCGGGGCCGCAGCTAGTGCGGGATCGGGGTGAGGGAGCGCGGGGGGGACCAGTGCCGGCCGGCTGGCGGCGGGAGCAAGCCCCCGGCGTCCCGCCGGACCGCCTCGTGGCGGAGGCCCGCAGGCCCGGCCCGCCCCGGCCGGCGGCTCCCGAGAGGCTGGCGGGCCCTGGGGGGGAGGCCTTGGGCAGGGGCGCGGCGCTGGAGGCAGCCCCGGGTGTGGGGACATGGCTGGACGCCAGCCCTGCTCTCCGGGGGTCGCGGGGTGGGCTTTTCTCTTGATACCCTCAGCTTTCCTTGGGCAGTGCACGGGGTTGGTTGGCAGCTGCTTATCGCACCGCGCCTCCCTTTCCCTTTTCCCTGTTTCTCCGTATTAATATTTTCATCCTGATAGGAGAAGAGTTTCGCTGTCGCGGCCCCTCAGCAAGCCCTCAGCCGCTCCGCATCCGCAGCACTGACCGGGCGGCGGCAGCAGCGGCCGCGGCCGCCCCTGGAATGGGCGAGAGTCTCCTCTGCCCCTGCTCACCCGGTGGTCCCCGGGCCCGAGCTTCTAGTCCGGCAGCTGCATCCGAGGAGGCAGGGTCAGGCAGTGGTGCTGCGGGCAGGAGGATCGCGTCCTGCCAGGGTAGCGCAGGGGATGAAGGCTTTACCCATGGGTGAAGCGCAGTGCTTGGCTCTGTTTGCAAGGGGGAGTTAGAAAATACGTTGTGGAATTGGAAAAGCTTAACCCCGACCTGGGGCAAACACAAATGTATGCAGGCTCTTGTAAAATCACAGCTGTTTCCTCTCTGCCTCTGCATGTGAATGCCGCTGCTTTGGAAGAAGCCTTCTCCCTGGTCCCTGTTATCTGCAGCACTTTTTCTATTTTTCACCACCACACTGCGTCTCCATGTCGGCTTGTCATGTTTGGTTGCCTGTGTTTCTGTACTGCAGCTGCTGCATGCGTGATGTCCCTTGGCTCTAGGTTCGTGGTTGTCTTCTTGTCAGTTTACCCTTATTTTATTTATTTTGAAGTCTTGTATATTTTAGATTAATTTAATGTCACAGCGTAATTTAGCGTTGTCAGTATACCCCAAGTTTCACCTGTAGTGGTAAGGGTGAAGTACCATCTGTCCACAGCTGAGGCCTGAGTCACAGTTCTCAGTAGAGAATACTCAAAATGCACTTCTGGGTGGTGTTTTATTTGTTTATTTTGTCAAGACTGCTTGTTCTTGGTTTTTCTCTGATGCTGTCTGGTCTTTCCTCACTCTATTGGAATTAAGACACTGCTGTCCCAGTGTCAGGACAGGAATGCAGAGTCCTTAAAAACAGCATTTCCAAGACTAGTTTTCAAGTTCTTTTCTGTATGTCTGCAGTGGTAATGTTTCAAGCGTGTGGAGTCTGCTTAAACCTATACCCAAGGTGTAGCATAGGCAGGAAATGAATTTCCAGAGCTAATTTCCCTTGTCTTTAGGAAAGAGGAACTTGTGATGTGTTGTGTATGATCAGGCTCTGCTCAGGGTTTCTTCAGTGGTTTTGGTTCCTCAAAAAAAAAATTAACCTAATATCCTTTTTCGTTTGTGCTCCAGTTTGTGACACTGCAGAAGATGCTGCATTGTAGCTGTGCGGACCCCCGATGTGATCTTTCTTCTCTCTTCCCTTATGTATTTTGCTTATCAGTAAAAATAGTTAATGGCATTAGTATTTATTGTCCTCTCTGGCTGTTTGAGAAGAATGAGGCAGCTGGGACTTTTGACCACTTGTTTCAAGCTTTCTGCAGGCATGGACAGGGAATGCTGTATGATTCAGTTTGTTTCGTGTTTTAGAGATTATGTTCAGTGATGAGAGCTAGAGTTCTATATTAATTGGAGGCTTGTGCTTTTTTGCATTTAAATTCTGCATCTTTGACCTGTTGTGAACTGGCTCAGCTTGAACCCGGCTAAAGGCACTTTGTCAGGCCATCCTTATGTTTATTTTATGATATATTCTAATTTTGAGGGCTTGATAAAGAATATTTGTAGGAATGCTGGTTTTGCTCCTCTTGCACTTTTCATGAATGTTTTCCCTGCCTCTGTGACTTGCTCTTTGTAAAGCTGAGGGTGAAATATATGGGCAAAATGAATGAAGAAACAAGTACCTGAAATGAAAGTAGGGGTGATGGTTTGTCTGATGCCAATGGGTGTTTCTTGGTGAAGATGAATTTCCTGTAAGGTAGTTCCTGTTCTGTCACCTGGGAGTAGGGAAGGAGATACTGCTTGTAACACCCACTACCTGACTGCCAGTACACAAAGTATGTGAAGGGAGCAAGAAACTGTACAGATTGCATAAAGCAGCTGCAGACGCCACCTTGCTAGACTTGGCTGAAGAAACTGGGGCTTCCCTGTTATCCCTAAAGCTCTGAAAAAGCTCAGGTTTGAATCATCCGCCAGCAACTGCTCCTTTCGCAGGCCCTTCTGTCTTCCTGCTAAAATGTCAGATCCTGCTGTTAAAATTTGGGGTTGCTTACTGTTTTTTTTGCCTACCATTTAAAATTTACCGTTTTCTCTGCTCATCATCTGTTCATTCAGCAGCTTAAAAAGGCTGATCTCAATGCTGCTCTTGTTTGTCACTGTCATTTCAAAGGGTCCTCTGGAGTTCTGCGTCTTTCACGTGCCAGTTTTCGGTTTCTCTGATCCATTAGGAGTTTATGAAGAATTACCTGTACTCACCAAATCTAACCTGGTGCAAACTGATCCCATAACTGAAGCAAAACAAAAGAATGGGCAAGGATATTTCTCAATGCTCTCTCTTTGCAATTAAACCGCAGACTTGGGACGGATGCGCACAGTTCTGACTGACTAAAGCACTTCAGAAACATTTAGATGAATCTGTTCTGTGCCATTTGGGGACTGAATTTCTTTTGGATTATAAGGCAGATGGAACAATCTAGATGCAAATTCTCCAAAACAGTTTCTGGACTTGAAATCTGTGAGATATCACCTATGCATCTATGAAAGCATCTCAAATATAATTATGTTGCTACCCGAACCTAAACTGTACAGCAGAGTGCCTGTAGAGGTGGACCTGGGCAAGTCACTTGCACATGAGTCCGTGCTGCTGGCTGAAATGTAGAATGGAATGTAATACATTGCGAAGCTAAGTTAAGGGTGTTTTCTAGGTGGGTACTAAGATGCAGGTCGATCCCTGTGTTCGTCTTTCTTCATGATCTTCATTAGAATTCTATCTTCCCTACAGTTTTGTGCAGCGGAAGTGTTGTATTTGGTACAAGGTAAGAGTTGGATGCAATTTGTTTAATTGCAAGGAAAATGAAAAAGAGGTTTGTTTTTGGAGTGGAAAAAGTTGTGGTTGAAACTCATTTTAATAGGTCTCTTTGGAAATGCTTTGAAAACTCCACTTAGCTGATGCCCCTTCACCACAGTTATTTCACCTGTGAGAAAAACTGGAAATCTTCAGGCTTTTGCCAAAGCGGAAGGGTTTGCAATATCATGTATCTGTTTAAAGTAACTTTTGCTGAAACTTTGTATCCCTGTCTGCTTGGAACTTCACAGAGGGCTTATTGTTCTACCGACTGGGATAACCACTGCAGTGTGCATGGGTATTAGAAAAGGCTTCATTTATGATCATTTGTAATGCTGTGATTTTGTGGGAAATACAGTTTGTATAAGGGGGAAAGGGCATCCTTCTCTGTGTCTCTGAGAAGTTATGTTTCATCAGATTTAGCTACTCAAACCAGAAAGCATGTGCACTGGTGAAACACATGCAG
Source organism: Amazona ochrocephala (assembly GCA_039720435.1). NCBI lineage: Eukaryota > Metazoa > Chordata > Aves > Psittaciformes > Psittacidae > Amazona > Amazona ochrocephala. The sequence continues at coordinate 94,045,051 of CM077878.1, forward strand.
GTCAGTGGTAGTGGAGCCATAATGTGTAGATTCAGGCTTTACCTGTTACTCTGATAGAATAAAAACGTGCCTTAGTTATGCTTTATTTAAAGCCCTTTAGGTTGTCTAAACCTATGTGTAAAATCAATGGCTGTTGCAAAGTATTGGTGGCAGTCAGGAACTACTCAAATTGCAACGGAGTGATTGCCTTCATCTTGATGAGGTTCTTTTACTACAAGCCACAGGCCAAAAGCATTGGGCTTTCAGTTTTGAGATACTACTACTAAGTGGTGTCTGTTAGGACTTCTGTAGGAGGGAATTCTAGATAGATGGGGGCAGGTGAAAAAGGCAAAAGGCTCTGCTTTTGGTTTAATTTCCCTTTATTTATTTTTCTGTTCTGGGGATTTACCTGACTGAAGTGCAGTTGGTTTTTTGGTTGGTCAAGCAGAGGAATCAGAAAATGACTGAAGAACACTAAAACAGCCACTGTAAAAAAGTGAGGAGGCGAAACACTCCCTTTTCATGAGCTGTTTTTCACAGAAACAAATGTTGCAGCTCACCACTGCAGTTTTAATCCAGAATCCTCAAAAGTGTTTTTGATTCCTTGGTGACAGTAGTGGAATTAGGCAGCAAAATATCTTCAGGGATCTGATTCAAAGTGTTTAGTTACACCTCAGTACTGAGAGGCAAATGCATAAAAGGTTTTTCTCTTATTTCAGTACTGAAGTTGTTTGACTTCAGCAATGAAAATGCTGAGCTGTTTGTTTTCTATCAGTTTATCTTAGCTTATGGAGCATGTTTGTCTTAGCATATACCTACCCAGCAAGAGCCTCATCATCTCTTTCTTTTCTCTTGAGGTCATGAAACGCGTACGCACAGAACAGATTCAGATGGCAGTGTCCTGCTACCTCAAGCGTCGTCAGTATGTGGACTCGGAAGGTCCCCTAAAACAAGGGCTGAGGCTGTGTCAGACTGCTGAAGAGATGGCAGCTAATCTCACAGGTAAGGCTGTCGTATTTTCCACACGTGCTTCTTTGCAGAGTTGCGACAAGTGTGAGTATGTACATTGGTTAACTGTGTGAATTTGTCTGCATGCATGGACAGCTCTCCTTTTGAAATAAATTTCGCACTGTGAAGTTGGAGTGAGATAGGAACTTTTGAGCAATAAAAATATGTATGAAAGTGTAACAGTGAGATTCATGGTCAGTGAAACGGCAAGCTGAAATGGGGTTATAGGAAGGGCATATATCACTGTAGTGGAGGATGCTTATGTTGTATCCCAAAGAGCATAAAGTCTCGTGAGTAGTGGTGCTTTGGGATGAAGGTGCGAAGAACCTATATGAGGAATTAAGTGGAAGCATGAGAATCTATTGTACTTTTGTACTTCAGGAGGGCTGTATCATATGAAATGGCAGCGATACAGGCTGATTTCTTTCTCTGCTCTGTCCTGGGAAAAAAAACAACAAACAAAAAATCCTTCAGCGGGTGAGACAGTTTATTTCCCTGCATGCCCTTCCTGCTCTTCCTTAAAGGCTTTGGAATCCTGCTATACTACTTGCTCTTCAAATTGTGTCTGCAAGAGTCTTCTTAGTAATTATTTTTGTTACAGCAAACTGTTATTGCTTGAGCTCGTACAAATATTGAAAGGATGCAAGCAACGTAGAGGTTATAAAGATTAAATTTAATTGTAAAACTGAGAAAACACTGGGCTGACCTTTGGGTGAAAATGCAATGAGGAAATGCTTTTGTAAACGAAATTGCTTAGATTGTGACAGCATCCCAGGCTAAGAGTGATGGAGACCTTAGTTACTGGTGATACAACTTGATTTGACAAAGCATTAGTTGCTGTATAACTCTGTGCTTGTAACTAGATAAGATTGGATGCCAAAATAGCTCTTCCCGCCTCTATAAAGTATTTTGCCATAGTTATAATCCAAAGATGAGTGACTGGTAAATGTCTAGGCTGACTTTCTCAGGGGCCTGAAGGAAATTGGGTAATATTTTGTTATTACAAGTGACTTACAGTTTAGTACTTCTCATTTCCTTGCTGTTTTCAGAGTAAGTATTGGAAGTTTGTTGTAACTCCCTGAAATAACTTTGGGGGAAATAGGGGAGGAATGAAACCAAAGTAAAATGTTAAATTATTTTTGATGGGAGATTTTATGGGAGAGGTGAGTAGAAGAGTCAGTGTTGAAATGGGACCAGAACTTGGGGTGAACCATGCCAGGAAGGCACAGAAGTATCGGAAATAGGAGAGATGAATTGGATTACGAGCCCTTGCGTTTGCATATGGCATCATCCAGGAAAAAAAATGTTTCAGGAAAGAGTGTGAATGAGTGTCTGATTGGGTTTTGTCTTTTTACTTATCTTCCACCAAATGTTATTACTAAATTTCTTACTAGTCTGTGTGCTCGTGCCAGTGCAAGGGTTTTGTGGCTGGTGATTCAGAGCTTAGTCATCAGTTTTCATTAGAACTGAAAATGGACTGTTCTCATGTATTTAGTTACTTGTCAAACATGCTCATAGTAAGCTGTCAGTAAGTATACTGCAGTTCCATGAATAACTGTTGAAAAAGAAAATCCCAGCTTATACTTACTCTGAAAACAGAGTCTGAAATACTTTCTGCTGCAGTCATGTTAGTTTTGCAGACTGATTGAAAACTGACCAGATTCTAAAGCCTTAATTGCTTTATTTCAGGGAAATGAAAGACAGGCCATCATATTTTTGTTTTTCTTTGCTTTTACAATAGGTGACTTTGAAAACTGTCACTAAACGTGGAGTTACTATGTGGGTATGCATGCAGTCTACTTTTCTCATGCTGAATATTGATTGTACTAGATTTTGATTCCAAGCAGCAGAGGTTTTTACTTTAGTCATTAAGTAATATCAGTGTGTGAGCCTCAAGTTCTTACCAGCTTTGGGTTTCTGAAACAGCCAGGCTGTAGAAAGAAAGTGCACTGTATCTCTGTCTTTTAACAGGTTACATTTGTTTATTTCTAAACTGATTAGAGAGAAGATAGGGTATTGGTGCTGGAATCTATATTTGTTCTTTCCCACAAGTAGATGATGAGCACAGTCCTCTGCTTCCAGAGGTGAATTCAGCTTGCCCTGGAGAGTTGGTAAACATTCCTCGTGTGTTTCCATAAGCTCCAGGAAGACAAAGTGTCTTACCGGAAAGAGTGAAAGAGAAAGGGGAGAACAGCAACAGGCTGCCTGTACGCCATGTGTTGATCTCTTTCTAATTAGCAGCATTGAGATGAGCTGGAGGCTGGCCTATCTCTCTTTAGCATACGAACATTTGATGATGTTGTTTATAGACTTCCAGGGCTGTCAGAGTTGTGCCTCTGTGCATGAGCCAAGTGCTGGAACAAAAAGCAATCAGTCAGGAGTAGGAAGGCGAAGAGAGAGGATGTAAAGCAGTGAGGGGCAGGGGGGACTGAAAGGAGTTGAAGTGAGAGTAATGAAAACAGGTTTTGTGGAGGGGAGAATAGTTACAGATTTTAAAAAATGTAGGAAAGGAAACCAGTGAAACTCTTTGCCTTTTCATGCTCTTAGAAGAACAGACAGATAAACGCATGGGTTATCATTTTGTAACTTGGGTTTCTAATTGTTATTATTGGTATATGCTGAGGTTATATTGGTGGGTGTCTGTAGACTTGCACAAAGTCCTCTAATGGATTCTGAGAGGTTAGCAGGAGGGCAGAGGTTTGCTGCCAGAGAAGAAGCCAATTCGCTTTCTAAATAGTTCAAAACCACTTTTAACAGCACTGATACTGATTCTGAAAATCATTTTAACACCATTGCAGGAGACCTTAACAACTGGAGACCTTAACCAGCTGCCTTTTAACCAAAAATCCTCAAGGAGGAGGACGTATCCTGATTAAAAATTACTAAGTGTTTGCTTAGAGATTCAGTGTGTTTTCACCACCACCTGTGGAGACTAGTAAATGATAATGATTGTCATTTGTTGTAATTAACACAGCCTGGGACAAGGAATTTGAGACTCTGAGGCTGTGCCACTGCAGACCTCCTGTCCATGATTACTGGTGGGTCCTCCTGTAAAAGAAACTTTGTTTTGGAGGAAGTTGGCGGTTGCTTTCCTCGTCTTTTCTGAGTGCAGAGTAGTAAAGCCACTGAGTATCTTGTAGAACTGTTAAGCGACCTGTGATGGTGTTACTCTGAATTTCTTGGGAACTTAAGGTTGCATTTGAAAACTTGAAGGTATATTCTTGGGGAAGCAGATGAGTAGCTGAGATTTTTAGGTTTGTTTGGCTTTTTTTAAGCTTTTGATATACTTTCTCATTCACGATCTGTCTAGGTTCTTAATGCCATGTTTAGATGCTTCAGACAATGCCATCCCTGGACAGTTTGAGAGGTGAAATGTCATCTCATGGCTGCATTACCTTGGATTTCATGAGCAGCTTTGTTTCCGGACACACATGCAAAACTCCTTAAATCCCTATTTAATTGTTGCTTATTTTGTTTCACAGTCCAGTCTGAATCTGGTTGTGCCAACGTGGTGTCTGCAGCTCCCTGCCTGGCTGAGCCGCAGCAATATGAAGTACAATTTGGACGGTTACGCAATTTTCTCACAGGTAAGTACCAGGAAGCAAAGGAAAGTAGATGTTTGGGGGGGGGGTGTCCTTTCAATGAGTAAAGGACAATATAATAAAATGTAAAATCATATCTCTAACAATCTTGAGTTCTCCTTTAGAGATTTCATTAATACAGTTAAAAATGTTTATTTTTGTTGTTGTCGTCTGAGTGCTTGAGTACCTTTGGCTTTTGTAGATAGCTGACTTTGCCCTTTCTTATTCAAACATTTGATCTTTGTAGATCTTGTGCATATATAGGACAAGGAAGATTAGAGTGCTTTATGTGAAAGGCAGGTAACTTAGAAATGAGTGTAGTTCTCTGCTGTCTCATAGTGTAGGTTTTTAATTTTATTCATAATTGACTTATTTTTATGATGGTCTAGATTTTAAAGGGAGAATGTTCCCTTAACTCTGGAAGTATATGATAGAAAGTAAAAAAAGTTCTCATTCTGTAGTGTGATGCAGAAGACAATCATTATTTTTCTTTTTATATATATATAATTTTTTAATAACAATAAAACCAAAGGTACTCCTGGGAATGTCCTTATTTCTTCTAATAGTCCCAAATGTGTGAAGAAGAAAGCAGATAAGGTGTTTAGATAATAGCCCCACGGAGAGTGAGGTTGCCGCTTCACCCGCCTTTGGGCACATCTACATTTGTCCAGTGTGGGGATTTGATCCCAGTGTGCATAATACTGTGATTAATGTTCCTGAGAGTTGTTGAAGGGAAAGGGAAGAAGGGATGACAGAGGCAGAAAATACTGAAGTCTTAGCCTTGCCTCCTAGACCAGATTTCAACACTGCTGCACTTTAGTGCTGGAGGTAGATCCTTATGGGGAAGTGCTAGGAATGGTTTTGGTGTTCACGTCGAGTGTTTTCGTGGTTTTTGTCTCTGTTGCTCAAATTTCTTACACACATGAACTGCTTCTGTATCTGCAACAGAGTAACTTCCCAGCCAGCTGCAAGGCACAGCAGGACACTTCCCATCTCTGTGATGCCTGAGGGGTGGGAAGGGGGCTACGACCACTGAATAAACTAGGAAGTCTTCTAGAAGTCTCTAGCCTAACCGGCTGCTCAGAGCAGGGCAAAATCAGGGTTTGATCAGATTGCTCAAGGCCTTGTCCAGCCACATTTTGAAAATCAGAAAGTGCAAAGATTGTTCTGCACCTCTGGGCCCCAGCTGCAGGGCTGAGTGATTTGGTGAGGATTTCCCTTGCAGCAGCTTGCCTGCCACCCTTTTCACTGAGCACCTCTGAAAAGTGGCTGGCTCCTTTTCCTCCATAATGTCCCACTGGGTACTGCAGGCTGTAGCTGGATACCCCCTTATTCTTCTCCAGGCTAGACGGACCCAGTGCCTGTAACCTTACTTTGTTTTCCTGGGTGAACGTTTCCTTCATTCCTGTTTCTGCTGACTACCCAGCTGTACTCTTTTTTTCCCCCCCCACTGCAGGGTAAGGTCCTTCCCCATGTTACATTTATAGGAAAAAGCACCTGCTGGCTACTTACAGGTTTTACTACACACAGACCACTGTTTTCACTGGCTTTGGCTCAGTTTCAGCAGGACAGAAAGGAAAATGATGCCTAAGTATGCAAATATGTAAATACACCACACACACTCTGTAGTTACTCATCTAGAAACAGGAGAGAAGCACAGTATGGACCAGAGAAAGTCTGGAGGAGTGCTCAACAGGAGAAGAAAAATGACCTCATGGAAGGGGGAAGAAAAGAATATGCCTTGGTAGTGGCAGGAGGGAAGCACAAGTTGAAAAGCAGCAATACTGTTTGAAGACCAGCAGTGCTGTTTGAGGATCAGCAGTGCCTGTTTTGCTCCAGTAATCTGGACCATGTGGTCCTCTGGTAACTCGTTGCTGTGGCCCTGTATGTTGCCATGGTGTTCTGTGGCAGTGCTCTACTCCTTATAGCAGTAGCCAGCTGAATGTGGGAGGAAAACAGCCTCAAGAAGCTGATGACAGATTAGTCTCTGGAAGGTACAGCACAGCCTCACTGGGAGTTTGTTACACTGTGTACTAGTAATTACTGCTGGGGTTTGCACATGAGCAGACACAGAAATAAAACAAGAGCACACAGCATATTGCAGTACATTTTGCAAACTAGCTTCTTTACTCCTCAGGACAAATCAGTTCCATCCAAAGCACCACATGCAAGCTTTACTGAAGTTGAGAGGGGGGAAAAAATACCACCAAAGTTCAGGCCTGCACAAGCTAAGTAAACAATTTTGTTAAATACTATTTTAAATATAATGAGTAAATTTTAAAGTACATTTATTGCAATAAACAGAGCACACAATTTTCCTTCATAAATAAACAGGGAAATTTCAGTTCTCATGTATTTTATAAGGTGGTATTTTAATAGCTGGCCCATGCCTAAAAAGGGTTTTGAAATCTCTGCATTTTGTTCTGAAAAGGTCCCTCACTGACGTGTGAATCTCTCTTCATATCTGTAGTAGGTATTGTACCAATAGTAAGTAGTATCCCCTTTAGGTTGCAGAAGAGCTTCCCTTAGATGCATCAACAGTTGTCTCCTCTTGCTTGCTCTCTGATGCCACTGTCAAGGTTTCTTGCAGTAGTTGTCCTTGGTCTGTTTTATTCCCAGTAGAAAATGATTGAGAAATCATTCACAGTTCATGCTGGTTTTTTATACAGATTCAGATTCTCAGCACAGCCATGAAGTGATGCCTCTTCTGTATCCCCTCTTCGTCTACCTCCATCTCAACATGGTCCAGAATGGCCTAAAAAGCACAGTGGACAGTTTTTACAGCCGCTTCCATGGCATGTTCTTGCAGAATGCCAGCCAGAAGGATATCATTGAGCAGTTGCAGACTACCATGACTATTCAAGATATCCTGTCCAACTTGAAGCTCCGGGCTTTTCTGGACAACAAGTACGTCATCCGCCTTCAAGAGGACAGCTACAACTACCTTCTTCGCTACCTCCAAAGTGACAACAACAATGCCCTGTGCAAAGTCCTGACCTTGCACATTCACCTGGATGTGCAGCCCGCCAAGAGGACTGACTACCAGCTTTATGCCGGCGGGAGCTCCTCACGCAACGAGAGCAATGGCCTGGAACCCAGCGACGTGCCAGCTTCCATTCTGCAGAACGAGGCGGCGCTGGATTTACTGCAGGACAGCATCAAACGTGTCAAGGATGGGCCCCCTTCCCTAACGACCATCTGTTTCTATGCCTTCTATAACACAGAGCAGTTGCTGAACACTGCAGAGATTTCACCAAATAGCAAGCTGCTGGCTGCTGGGTTCGATAATTCGTGTGTGAAGCTGTGGAGCCTGCGTTCCAGGAAGCTAAAATCTGAGCCCCACCTCATTGATGTGTCCCGCATCCGTCTGGCTTGTGACATCCTGGATGAGGAGGTCTGGATACCTTTCCCTGTTCCCCCCACCCCCGCCCCTTTCTGCTTTAGGCATGCATTGCGGAATATCTCATATTGTCTCCAGGGACTCTGAGGCTGTTCCACAACCTTTCTGCCTTGACACACAAATTTTATAGCCTACTCTTGTCCTTGTTATTTCCTGTGGTGTTTGTAAATGGTGCAGCGAGTTTGTGTTCAGGTCATAGTTTGCTAGTCCTAGGTGCCGATCTCCCAGCTGTCCTTGAACAGATGGCAGTACACAGGCAGCCCTGTAAGGAGAAGGCTTCCTTCCCTCAGGAGCAAAGAGCCTTCTTGCGGATGGGAAAATGAAACAAGGACATGCAGGCAGTAAAAACACACTGTGGTGAATGAAAACTAGAAAGAAAGCAGCTCAGAACAACCAGTTAGAAGGGTGGAGAGAAGGGGAGAGGTGCCTGAAGCAGAAAATAAAGACAGGGTAAGGAAAGAGCCAAAGGGGGCTGGTCTGAGGCCTGAGGAAGAAGGGATGCCTAAGTGCGAAACTGAATTTTCGTTATGACCTTATCCAGAGGTGAAGAGTTAGCATGGAAAAAACTATGCAGAATGTCTCTGTCAGGGAATCTGCAGTGTAGAAACTGCAGAGGCTTCCCACTCCGGAGTGCTGGAGACAAAGGCAGGGCTTTGTGTGCCTTCACATGCCAGGCTAGACGGTATCTTCTAGTTTACTGGAATGTTTTTTTCCCCTTCTAGTCACACCCTTCCTCCCCTCTTGCCATAGCTGCCCACGTAGCATCTTATATCTGGTTAGAGATCAGAATTTGTGACTCTTCCTTTGTTTAATCACACCGTTTTGAAGGCGGGGGGGGGGGCTGTAACATCCTTTTTTCCGCTGTTTTTCTTCTCACAAAAAATACCTAGTGGCAGAGTTCTGTTTATTTTGGAAGAGTGTGGAGAGCTTGCAGTATGGAGACTTATATGGTTAGGGATTCCTTTGTTAGTCAACTTGAGGAGAGGCAGGTACCCAGGTGAGATAGCTGACTGCTCCCCAGGTTAACCCTTTCTGCAGACTGAGCAGGTAGGTTGGTCAGACTAGCCCAAGATAGAACTATGGACTTGTTTTCATTTTAAGCTGCCAGAGTGTGCAGGACACGTGACTGTGTATTGCCTGCCATGGAAACCAAATGTCAATAACTGAAACAGAGGAGAACTTCTCTGGTAAATCAGCAGGTCACCTCCTCTGGCTCCAGACTACAGAAAAGCGAGATACCGCCAGGTTATCAGGAGTGCCTATTAGCTTTTTTTGGCTCATAGACAGATACTTGCGTATTGTATGTGTATTATGAAACAGCTGTGGAAGCTTGAGTACAAATGGCTTCTTTGTTGGCTGTTTCAATATTTTGTATATCCTGCAGTATTTGTCACAGATCTAAACCCAAAACCTGGTCAAAGACCAGCACAGATCAAAGCTGTCATTGCCCTGAATAACTTCCACTACTGGCAAAACAAATAGTGACCTGATCAGGAGTTCAGAGTTAAGGGAGGATACCAGCCCGAACAGACTGCTGGTTACATCTCCCAAATGCAAATGAAAGCATGTTAACCACAAAGGAAATAAATTCCAGTATCTGGGAGTCCTAAGTGAAAATACACAGGGACCCACGGTGGGAACAGACCAGCACCTGCTTGGGTTCCCCAGGAAGTGGAAGCCACAGATACCAAGCCAGACCAAATAAGACCATTCTTACCAGGCTGCAGTCATCATTCATGCAGCTCAGTCAAACAGGGCCTGTGTTTCAGACTGTCACTGCAGTCTGATCAGCAGCAATTCACAGTGATAAACCTGATGAAAACTGTGACAAAGAACAGAAATTCTGAATGTGCTTTGGTACTGCTTCAGTGTATTCTATCAAATAACTTGTGAGGAGATTTAACTTGGCTGGGTTTTGTAAGGTTTCTTTTGGGTGATTTCTGTATTGTCTAAATAGCTTTGGATACTGTGTGTATATAGTAGTGCCTGAAATAATCTTCAGCTCGATTTCTGATTTGCTGCAAGCAAATAGGTCCTTTCTGTGAAGATACAGAAGTCTAAAACTGTGCTAGTTTCAGTCGATCTTGTTCAGAGTGGCAGTAAAGGTATGCTATTGGGTTTAATATCTGTTTGTGTGTATATATATGTGTGTGTGTGTATATATATATAAATGAGGTTGAGACTTAGCAAAAGTGTTGTAAAATTACTTTTTTTTGCTAGTCCAGATAAAGTCAGTGTCCCTAAGGTTAAAATTGTTTACTCGGTCTAGATTGATGAATTTTGCTCAGTGTGATGCTCCAGTGTACTTCACCAGTGTTGTCTTGCTTTCTGAGGGTAGGAGAGGCTTACTATTTGAGGATGAAGTAAATCCATTTCCTTTATAGTAGCGTCTCTCAAATGCCACTTCATAGTCTCTCTTATTTAAGGTCCAGTATAAAATGCAGTTTTACAGCTATGCAAGTGGATGTATTGTTTGTCTCTGCAGTTTTGCCATGCTCATTGCTGGTACTACGTAGATCAACATCAGAAAATAATACTGCTTATTCCAAACTGCAAGAGTGGCAGTCTGTAAGTTTTGTGAAGATGTAAGACTTGACCGCATTCAGCTCTGCTTCTAAGATTCTGCTTTTTAAGTGGCAGTGGTCCTTCAGGTGGTAATGGGCAGGGATGATGCTGACACCTTGGTGGAGGTCAGATGGAATTCTAGAAGGAGCAGTAAGAAGTGCCTTGTAAAGAAAGCCCTGTCTAGTCCGTCGTCTTTCCCTGCTGGAAAGCTCCCTGCTATAGGCAGTGAAGGGATCTTTCCTCTTGACATCTTAAAAGCGCTGCAGGATGAGATGATGACACACAGGAAACCTGTTACTAGTTAGAAAAAGGGAGCGGGCAGGGTGAGATTTCTTGGTGTGTTTCAGGGGTTTTTTGAGGTTATTGTTGGTTTTTGAGGCTTGCTCATTGCCTTGAGGCATGCTCTGGGTGGATGATCAAGGTGACTTTTGTCAGAGAGATAGTGTTTGCTGCTCACAAGGTTAAATGTATCGGCAGTAGATTTTTCTGGGTCCAAATGACTGTCATGCAAAATCCATTGCTGATTTAAGTAATAGCTGAGGCAGTCTCTCCATAGGTGTATAATTTGGAAGGTATCCTGTGTAACAAAACATGCCTACATTTTTGTTCTTTTCAGTTTCCTAATGTCATTTTTCAAGTCTCGTACTTGCTCATGGAGATTTCCTGTTCACTGTTAAATTCTTTTTTAGCTCACTTTAGTGGTGTTGGTAGGTTTTCCAGTTCTGTTTTATCAGTTAAAATCTGTTTTAATAGTTCTTATTTTCAAAATGGATAGTTCAAATAATAAAAGGTAGCTTTTAGTGTGTGTATAGGTTATTGACTAAAAGAGGCATATATAACTTAAACTTCTTGTCTGTTCCAAGGAAATACGAATCATTTATGCTAACCTGCAGCAGCAACGACTTCAAAAGGAGCGAATGGATATCTGGGGTAGTGCCCAGTGGTATGTTGTATCCTGGAAGCATACTCAGTGTGAAATGGAAATCATGACAAAATATTAGGAAGAGGGATTCTCTGCCTCCCTGCTGATTTATAACACAGGTTATATAACCTTTCTGTAGCTGCTGCAGATACAGATCTACACAGTAGTAGCTGTGGGGTGAAAGGAATAGTGTGCTTGATCTGACAAAGAAATGAGGCTTGGTTCTGTGGGGCAGTAATTCAGTGCCTGCACTTCCAGCTGCTTTGTTAATCCGGTCAGCAGGCTGACTGCTGTAGGGAGGAAAGGGAAAAATGCAGTGACTCAGAAACATTGTAGGTATACTGTTTCCAGTGAGCTGTAACAGCAGTGTGCAGTTGATCTGTTAAATGTGTGTCAAACAGAAGTCAAAGACAAGATTCATTACCTATGACCGTATAGGAGTGTGGTTTTGAATGCTGCAGAGGCATTGTGAAATAAGCTGCTGCTGTAATGCAAGAAAAGAAGAGTAGGTACTTGTAAAAGAGAAAGAATATGTGCTTGCATACAGCCCAAGTAGCCCTGTATGAATTTGAAGGCAAAAAATTAAGTACCTGGATTTGCAGAATTTACAGAAGCTATAGTACGTTGTGGGTAACTTGAATGGGCTTCCACTGGTAACTTGTGTGGAATTTTTTGGCCATAATTAAATAGTATAAAATGCTGCAGGTATCAGCCTCTCCCTTTAATGTGGTATCATAGCCTAGAGATGCTGTGGATTCCAGCAAGCAGTGTTCTATCTGAGGTAGAAAAAGCAATTTGAATGAGAATGGGGCTTTGCATGCTAGAGCCTGCAATTTCTCCGCCTCACCTCCATAGCACAGATGAAGTTGGCTCCCAGCCACACCATAAAACTCCCATGGGCACCGACTACTCTGAAGAAAATTAGCATTGCTAAACATGACTTGCTGCATACTACTGAACATGCAGTTGAGATGGAAAAAGGCAGTGAGCTAGCTAAGCTCACCTCTGAAGGGAGATTGGAAACCACTGGAGGAGAAGGGCTTCCAGCATTGTTGCTAAGTCTGAAGTCAAACTGTCTGTGGGTCCTGAGGTCAGAGGAATGAGAGATGTCAAGTCAGCCAAGACAGCTGCTCAGGACACACTGTCTTCTGCTGGTTGCCAGCAGTCCGGCAGCCCTAGGGAACTGGGTTTCCTTTCAGGTCAGGAAGTGCTCCTTCTGCAGGAAACAGGCCAGTTTGTGATGATAAAAGTTAAAGGGGCTACTCACCAACAAAACAGTTTTGTGTTGAGTTTGATGAGCAGAGATTGTCCATGGAGGAGTGTTACTGATTCAGTGCTGAGGAAAAGTGTCTGCCTGACAGCCCTGAGGAAGGGTGGTCTCAAGCACAGATGCACTCCAAGCCATGGTTACCTTGCACTCTGTCAGTGAGACCCCAGCTTGTCAGGCAAGGGCAGTCTGAGGTTGTTTGAAATTTGTGCAGTCTGTAGCCTTTGAGCATCAAGAGGTGCTACTTGAGTAGAATTTCAGAGGCTCTTACCCTCTGTCAGAAGATTCCTTTAGCGCAGCTCACTGAACAGTATTTAAATGTGAAAGCTTTTACTTGCTGACTATCTGCCCTGGTACTTTGATTGGAGAATTACGGGATAAAAAGGTTTCCAGTGCCATCCTTTTTGTGGTTATTCATCTTCTAACCCAAAATAGATCCTTTGACCTAAATAAGCTGCCTATATTTGCTGTTCTTGAGCATTGTTGAAGGGTGAGGATGTGAAAGCATCCTGGTGGAGCATGCACACAGAAATAGATATTAAAGCCTTACTGGGTTTCTGTTCATATGTGGAGCTAAGAAAGAACATCCAGCAGATAGCTTGTCAAGCATGCTCAGTCTTTCCATCTCCTACCTTTTGTTTAAGACATCTGTGTTTCTTTTTCTCTCCTGTGAGATTCACTTCCAATAACGACCACGCCAAAGAGCACAGGCCAAGATCTGTTTCAACATCTTATCCAAATGTTTAATAGAGAGTGGATATGGAATAAGCATATGCTTTGAGCAAATGGGAAAATGACATAAAATACTTCTTTCCGTATTTGTGTACAATCCCAGGTTAAGGTGCCTTCTGCAGTGAGCATAAGGCTACCCAAAATGAGGATAAAATCTTTATATAAAGTCTTATCTTGCCATCTCTTCAGCATTAGCTTAGATGAAACAGATGCGTTTGTGTCTCAGAATGTGCCATGTCTAAAATAACTTCTTCTGTTTTAAAACTCGCCTGTTTTCTTCATGGTGGTTCCTGTATTTGTTGAGCAGATAAACATGCTTTCCTTTCTTGTTTCTTTTTCTCCTGCCCGACCAGGAGGAAGAGGACGACAGCGCAGGCACAGAAATGAAGATCCTGAGAGGACACTGTGGACCTGTGTATAGCACAAGGTTTCTTTCCGACAGTTCAGGACTCTTATCTTGCTCTGAGGACATGTCCATCAGATACTGGGACCTGGGAAGTTTTACAAACACTGTGCTGTACCAAGGACATGCCTATCCTGTCTGGGACTTGGATATCAGTCCCTGCAGCCTGTACTTTGCCAGTGGTTCCCACGATCGCACTGCAAGGCTCTGGTCATTTGATCGGACGTACCCGCTGCGGATATACGCAGGCCACTTGGCGGATGTAGACTGCGTCAAGTTCCACCCCAATTCCAACTACTTAGCAACGGGCTCCACAGATAAAACTGTGCGCTTGTGGAGCACTCAGCAAGGCAACTCAGTGCGTCTCTTCACTGGGCACCGCGGCCCCGTGCTAGCACTCGCCTTTTCTCCCAATGGTAAGTACCTGGCATCAGCAGGTGAAGACCAGCGGCTCAAGCTGTGGGACCTGGCATCAGGAACTCTTTACAAAGAACTGAGGGGGCACACGGACAACATAACCAGCCTTACTTTTAGCCCCGACAGTAGTTTAATTGCTTCAGCATCAATGGACAATTCAGTCCGGGTCTGGGACATTCGGAACACTTACTGCAACGCCCCTGCAGATGGGTCTTCCAGTGAACTGGTTGGTGTATATACCGGACAGATGAATAATGTACTGAGCGTACAGTTTATGGCCTGTAATCTTCTTTTAGTGACTGGAATTGCACAAGAAAATCAGGAACATTAATTTTTCTTTTCTGTCTTAGGGAAGTGGGTGGGTGTATTGAGTGCCAGAGTCCATTGGAAGCTGAGATTACCGACTGTGAAACACTTTTCTTCCTCTGCCCCCTTGAAAGGCGCATTCATGCAAATGCTTTAAAATGTCTTGCCTACAAAAAGGCATGTGCTGTCAAATAGAATAAGGCTAAAAGGAGGGATGAAAATATTGTATACATTCTAATCTTGTGTTGGTAGGGATGGGGAAAAGGGCAGTAAATCCAGTAGCTTGGGGAAACCAAAAGCCTAGTCCAGACAAGTGAAACTGCCAACCAGATAAGCTGCTGACCTGCCCTTAAACATCCTGCATTGATTGATGGGCGCATCTTTCCTACTGTTAACTGAGGCTTGAGTGTGTGGAGAACTACTGGCCCAGTATTTTTTCTTTTGCTTTTCTTTTCCTGGTATTGCAGAGGACCAGCATTTTAAGACCCTTCTATTAAAGGAACGTTATGTATTTTCTATAGTGGTAGTGGTCCTAAGTATTACAGCCCGCTATAGCACTTCTGGAATATTTTGGACTAGCTAAGTAGAAAATACTGTCTTTCTTTTTTAGTAAGGGCATGGAAATCTGACCTCAGTTGGGGCCCATCTCTGCATTATAATTTTGGTTTGGTTCCTGGTACTAGCTGTGATGTTTATATTTATGTTCTATTAATTAGGAATCTTTCTGAATCTGGTTGCACTATGTTTTGAGGATGGGAGGACAGTGGAGGTAGACTGGTGGCTTTAAGGGTTGCCTTGCCTGGAGGAAGGGCACAACAGAACTGAAGCAACTAAGCTTGGACTCCTAATGGAAACAGGGCATGTCAATCCACCACTGCACCTCACAGAAATATTTCCGTAAATGGAAGTTGGCAGCCCAGGGAGAGGGGAACAGGGAGAGAGAGACACACAAAGTGACATGGGAAAAAATAGTATTGCTAAATTATTGTGTGTACACAGAGGCAGCTCTGCCAGCGTTGGATTTTTCTCAAAATGTGGCAATATCAGTTTCATGAACACTTTGTGAGATAAATCATCAGCATTTGCAATGAGGATCTGCGGAAAAAGCACGTTCTAGTTTGTCATTTTGAGAGATTAAATATTTCTGCTTTCTGGAAAGAGTTATTTTGTATTTTGTTTTCTATTAAAAGCATTTAGTTTAAAAAAAAAAATAAAAACCAAAAAAAGTTTGGTCCCTTTCTGGGAAACTTGCTCTGACTTGCGTGGGAAGGAGAGGGCAGGAGCTTGCTTCTGCGCTATTTGAGCCAGAGCCCGCTTGGCGCTTGGAGGCTGGACCTAGTGGTCTTGTTCACTTGGTGCCCGCTGGTTTGATATCCCCCTACTTGCTTTCTGCAGAGCTGAGTTGGCAGGTCATGGAGTTAGGGTATTGACATAGCTTTGTAGGTCAGCTGAAATGCATGTGGAAGATCTAGGTATCCCCTGAGATTGACACTGTGCACCAGAAGGCCTCGTTCTGTAGCGTTATGTGACCTTTGCTTTGTGGTTTGATGTTCTAAAATCCCTCTTTTGAGCCAAGGCACAACCCTCCTGTTTTCTAGGCAGGCTGTTGTTATTAAACAGTATTTCCCTTCAGCTTCCCTCAGGACTTCTGGACCTTCATGAGAGAATTCTCCTGAGAACATCCAAATAATCTGAGAGTTTAGATAATGGCTCACAATTGCCTTTTGTCTATTTACGTGTTGATAAATGACCAAAACCTTTTGTCAGAAACCTATCTGACCTTTCTGAGATTAGCAATAGCATGTGCCGCAGCTGAGCTTTGGGAGAGCCAGAAACCCCTCTGTGTGCTTGGAGTTGAATGGCACTGCTAAACTTTTGATGGCTGTATATCAAAAGTGTGAAGCAGTTCAACAATCCCAGATTAGGATCAGGCATTTTGAAGTAAAACCCACTATGGCAGATGGTTGTCTTGCTGATGCTTTGTGCTGTACAGGTCTCTAGAGAGACCTTTTCCTTTAGATCTAGTGAGCTGATACTCCTCACCAGACTAAGCACATTATATTCTTCAGCCTACAGTAATCTCTGTGGTGGTTTTGAGGTTTTTGCTTGATTCTGTACATTCTAGCCCAAAAATTTCATTGTGAAATGACTGCTCTTACATCATAGCAGAGTATTGAAGTGCTTGGCTGAATGCCTGTTTGAATATCTAGGAAGGATATGGCTCACCGATGTTCACTGGAAGTCATTTAGATGTTTGTTGCCATGTGTCCTGAGCACTGTTAAGATTTAGAGCAGCTGGACTTCTAGTGCTGAAGTAGAGCAAACAGTAATCAAAAGGGAGGAAATAAAGCTGAGATGAGCAGTGAACAAGGTTTCCCTTTGGCATCTTACGTCTGTAGTGGAAATGGGTTTTTTTATCAGTTTGGTTATTCTGAAGTGTTTTGCATACAAAAGTGACAAAAGTAAAGACACTTTGGAAGCAAATCCTATTGTGTATATGTAGGCTAAAAGGTGTAAAAGTGATTTCTGGAGTCTTGGGAAAATATTATCACTAATGATGCACTTCAAACCTATGAACTTTTTTGTACTGTGTGGACAGTTTTTGGTGCACATGGAATATAAATATTGGAAGGCCGGAAACCAGGAAATAATCTAGACTATAAGAAATGTCTGCAATTGACTGACAGCCTGAATTTCAAGGCAAAATGGGGGGGGGGGGGGGGAGGGAGTATGAGTGGGAGGAAGGAATACCATTAAGTCTAGTCAAATTTGGACCATAATCTCTCAACAACCGTGTAGCTCAGAAATAAGCCTGCATTTGTACTGATCCCTTCCTTACTCTATTTTAAACATATATCATAAAGAACACAAGAGCATTTAAATTGGCATAGTTAAGCGCTCAGTAAGTGTCATAGCAGGGACTGTTGCTGCTTGTGAGTCTGTGCATTACAGTTCTCAGTCACGTAACTGGGTGTTCCTTCCCCTGCAAACCTCTGTTTGCTTCTTATGCCTCCCGGCTGAATGCACAGTGCACCGAGCCCTGCATGGTATCAGCCAGTGGCTAACAGGAGGTACTCCAGGAAAGAGGGCATATAGGCAGTGATCCTTACATGGTCTATATATTTCTGTCTTCTCACAATTAGTGTTTGCTAGTTTGGAGAGGTGTTGGTTTCTTTTTTTTTTTTTTCTTTTGAGTAAACCTCTGCAATAGCCACTGATGGATTTAGTTCCTGTTAATTTTGTCTCATCCCATTTATTAATCAGCTCTATACCTGTTGCTTCCACAGTTCGCTGCAGCAGGAAATTCTACATCTTGATTTTACGAGGGCTTGGTTTTGACATCCATTATCTGATAATTTTGTTCTATTCCCTAACCTTGTGAATTGATAAGTGAATGCAAAATACACTTTCAAAAGGTGTCAGGTAGTCTAAGCCACAGTAAATGTACATAAAGCTGAGGTAGAAGTCCATGCTTAGTCACTAAATGCTGATGAAAGGAAAAGTATATTCCAACAGACTGCTACACCCATTCACAGGTCTATGTTAAAGTTGCCCTTCCCACTTTTAACACTGCCATTTCCTGAGCAGCTGCTGCCACACTGTTCAACCTAAGCATCTTAACATCCCAAACGGTGAAATTCATCCTATTCCTTCAGATTCTGGCTCCTTTGTGAAAAGCTGTCTCTTGCAAGTGTCTTTTAAATCTAAAAACATTTTACAGATGCGGTATTTCCATTAGAGATCCTCCGGGTTCGCCAAGAAAAATAAAAAGGGCTTCAGGCTACTTTGCTAACCTTGTTTCAACTGTTGTTGACTTTGTTAGTCCTCCAGGCTTAGTGGGTTCTTCAACAAAGTCCTGAAATGGCCTTCCTTCTGAGTGGTGTATAGTTGCTTGCAGTGAGCCAGGCTCTAAAACTGTACCATTACAAGACACCGATGTGACAGTTGAATTAACTGCCCGGACATCCCTTGCCAAAGACTACCCTGCCATGCTACATGCTAGCTATGGGTTTTATAAAAGTACTGGCTAGGAGCCCAAGCTGACTGAAATAACAATGCTCACCACACTCTGTATTTCAAGTACAAAATACTGGTAAAATTTGGACTGGTAATCTTCTTCAACAATTTTAAACATGCATCTGGCTTTCAGTCTGCTAGACACTGGTGTACAACAGCACCAAGCAGCGGCTGTACAGAGAAGGTGGTATATTCCAGGTGCCCAGTTTAAGACAAGGTATTACCTACTGCATCTGTTATCCTGCAGAAATACTCTCTTGGGACAGTGAAATTACTGAACAAGGCAGCTGTGGATGCTGTTTCTGTAACTTGGTATCATCGGTGTTACTCTGTAACTAAACCATGTTTGCAAACAGGGAAAAGGATCAGCTGTAGTAAGCTGAGGGTTAGAGAAGGAAGACTTCTTCAGAAGCCTGCCTTATCACTAGCCCTGCTTTCCTACCTAGTCCAGATCTTTGCAGTTCCACTTGGGATATAAAAATGTCTTCTCTTTGCATAGGTTTGTGTTCTCCAGTGAAGTCATGGTCCTCTGTTTGTGACAAGCCTGGTAACAAAAACATTTTAATAGACGCAGCCAGGGGACCAGCTAAGAACAGGACTACAAGGTATTTGGTGCTGTACACACATATCAGTGTATCCTCTGATGCTTTGCCTGAAAACAGGAGGAAGAAACTCCACTTGAGTCACTCTACTCTGCTGTCAAAGGTGGGAAGTCTACCTGTATTGCTCCCCAGCTCTGGAGAATGGGGTGGGAGGCAGAGCTTCAGCTATGAGTATAAGGGCACACGACTAGGATCATAATAGTGTACACTTCTATTTCTTTGCTCTCACTTCTTCCCCTCACCCAGCGGTTTCTGTTCACACTGCTACACATCATATGACACCACCAACTCCAGCAGCTTTGGTAGGGTAGTGGGGCTGGTTCGTGGCTTTTTGAAATAATTAAGCTGCCTTCCTTGCTTGTATATTGCCTGTAAGTATCTCCTTCATCAAGCCTGGGTTTTGTTTGTTCCTTTGTTTAGGGGTGGTGGTTTTGGTTTATTTGTTTAAGGTTCTTTTTCCTGTGCTTAAGGTTGTGAGGTAGGCTGTAGCATACTGAACTACCTGTTTCCATCTGAGAGAAACCTTTGATCTTGTGATACTCTTTGGGATATTTGGGGGATATCCTGCCCCCCTTCTTAATACAGAAGGTGCCAGATCAGACTCTACTTTCTCTTTTACACTTAGATAAGCAGGCTACCTAGACAGCAGTGAATGCCATAGCTCTATGCAGTGCACAGCAACGCTCCTGCTGAAGCATCCAAAGGCCAAAGGCTGCACATGACTGTCAGGAAAGTTCCCAAAAGCAACGAATAGAGCAGAGGTAGGTGGACACCAGGAAGATCAGGCTGCTAAATAAGAACCACTCTTGCTAGAAGGAGTTTCTTGGTCTCTGGACAGTAGCGATAGTACCTGTCCACTCTGATGTCTGCCTTAGGCCAGCCCTGGACCTGGCTTCGCAATAGCTAGTGATGCTTCGTATGTAGTTCATGGAGAGGGAAAGGACAGTGCAAATAAGGGCAGAAACTGCCACATGCTTGCTGCATTGGTAAACTGGGTCGTGCTGTAAGACAACCCCAGACAAACAAGTGCCAGCTGCATCTGGAGAAAGGCCATTTGTCTGGCATCCAGAAAAGCATAGCAGAACTCGTGTAATGACAGCTTGCCCTTTAGAACTAGCACAGATCCTTCCAAAGCTGCATGTAGTCAACACTAGGAATCAGCCAAGCCCAAACCATTAGCTTAGGCATCCCGAGGTCTGGAGTTGTGAGCACAAATGCGACTTTGTAGTATTTCAGCATAACGCAACTTCAACCCATTGCTGGAGTTGAAACATGTTTGCACAGTTTTGCTCATTTTTTTGTATTGGTGAGCAGTTTAGCTGGAGACTTTATGTGCTAGACTGACTGCTGCTGCTTTTGCCATTTTTGCTTAGGGCAATAGCAGAGCAATGTGGTAAACAAACTGGAAAAGAATAGCCAGAATTTTAGGCGCTCTCTCCCCTCCTGGCAACTCCACTCAACTAGTGCAAATATTTCCTGACCACTGAAGATGACTGTATAACCATCTGTGAGTTTGGGGGTGGTTGTGGTGTTTTACACTACTTTTCCCCAGAAGCAAAGCCTAAACCAAACTGGAACATAAAGCTCTGCTGCCTCTGAACTTCTTGTCACCTTTGCTGTTCAGATCAGCCCTGTTTGTGTCTGTATGGATTGTTTTATTGTGAGAATGTGGTGCTTCTTACCTGCACAATTTTATCAAGAGATCACCTCTCCCATCTCGGTGACACCTACGTGCAGGGATGTCACAGCCATACCTTGCACCCCTGACTGGTTGGGCTGTGTGCGTTCCTCTGGGTGGGTTGCACTGTGTACCTGGCAGTGGGAACTGCATGCTTCAATCAGGTTTAATTTCATGGTGGAGATGTTTCATTTGCCTTCAAATGGCACTGCGAGAGAACATATTCTGGGATTTCAATGCTCTGCGTTGCTTTTGTACTACTTCACAGGCTTTTGTCCTGCAGTGACCAGTTGTTTCTCTCTGTGGGTACAGAACAGGTTCCAAAATTATTTCAGTATCATGCAATAACTAAATACAAATTTATCATTTGCACTTTAATTTAAAGCATGTAACCCTGTCATACATACATCTGGTCAGATAACCTGGGCACAGTGCAGGCTGAGGAGGACAGGCATGCAGCACTTGAAGCTTTTCTGGAAGACATGAGCTCACATCTCTGCAAGCTTTCCTGAGTATGCCCTTCTTCGTGATACTTGCACCTTGCATCTCTTTTGCACCTTGCATCTCTTCCACCTGTCCCCTCCCCTGCATTCACTGGGTTTCCTCTCTTTACCTTCCAGCACTGTCACAGGCTTGGCAAGAGCCCCATCCCTCAGTATTGCACTCAAGCCAGAGGTTTGCTCTCTGTAGTGTGTCCCAGACCGCAGTTGATCCCCATCCCCTGGAGATGGCTGGGGCTGGTGTGGTGGATGCGGTGTGTACCTGCGGGCAGAGAGAACAGCACTGGCCCCCGGGGGGCACCATGGCACACAACCTACAATGGCGGGCGGCTCCCCACAGGCCACAACAGGGTTCACTAACCTCCCTCTTATAAAAAAATTATCATTTTATTGTGCCTTTCGCCACTTTGTAGAATTATCTCCCAGAGTTCTGCCACGAAAAGCTCCTTTGTTCAGGAAACGCAGGTTCTGTCGGCCCGAGGCCGCCTAAGGGTGCTGACCGGGCCCCCCCACAGCGAGGAGCGAATTAACCAGAAACACCGAAACCGCCCTAAAACTGAGAGGAAGAAAGAATGGGAGTCTGTGCGGGTCAAGATTTCCACCCCTCGCAGGGCGGAGGCCGACGTCTTCTTCCACTAGGGCCGGGCCGAGCCGCCCCGTCCCGCCAGCCTCGCCGCTAGCCTCAGGGATCGATTGGTAGCGCCTCTGCGCCGAGGGCAGCTCGGGGAAGCCGGGAGCGCCAGAAAGGTCCCCGCGGTGTTCTGCGCGGGGAGGCGGCGCGAAAAACCGCCTCACGCTCTGCCTGGCGCGGGCTGCTGAGGGGAAGGCGCCCTGCCCCGGCCCTAACGGGAACGTTGGGAGAAGGAAGTGCTAATGGAAAGCAGGGCGCTGCTCGCCAGGAGCCGGTGAAGCCTCATTCCTGCCCGTGGAACGGAGGGCGCCCGCACGGGCACTGCTCCCAGGGGCCCCGCGGTGAGCGGCGGCCTCAGCGCCCGCTGGCGGGGAGGCTGGGTGTGAGAGGGGAGGAAACCCGAACGTCTCGGGTGGGGCTACTGCCCTCGCAGCGTGGGTCCCAAAACGTTTCAAGCATCCCCCGAGGGCTGTGAGGAAGGTTTATGCTGATTTATGCTCACGTATCAAGGGAAACTGCTCCGGCAAGGTGGTGGTTTTCCCAGGGCGAGGCTCCATCCCTCAGCCTGCTCGCTGGGTGTGCTAACCCCTCCATTTCCCTAAACGCTGGGAATTTGGCTATGTCGTTTATATTCGTGTTTTCTCCTTTTAATATGATTTTATTCATTCACAGACTTTGAAGTGTTGTGGTTGTTCAAGCAGTGCTCTTGCAAAACGCATCTCCAAGCTGATGCGAAAGAAGCTTGTCTCAAGGTTTCTTAGTAGAGTTGTAGGTATCACTATAGCAGACTCCACAGGGGGTTGAACAGGACACCCAGTGGGATCAGGTCCCTGCTGTGGCTTCCAGCACTGCACAGCTTCAGGACAGCTGTATTCCAGTAACTCAGTTTCCTTAAATCATGGTTAGGGGCAGCACATTCTTTGGAAGATGGCTTGTACACTGAGCAGTAATACGTGAAGAGGGCAGGACAGTGAAGGGCTGTTCATATAGACCCGGTAGGCTCTGGTCTGAGCGTGAGCATGTAAGCCGTGTTTGTATGGATCCTGTAGCTGCTAGCCTACGGGGTAGGTGCATGGTGTCTCTACAGGCAGCTGTCCTTGGCTGGGGGCTTTCTCTTGCCCAGACCAAGACCAAATGCAGTGACAGAGGCCAGCAAGGCCTGACAGCCGGCCTAAGCTGGCCTTCCCGGTTGTGACCCGCGCGGGCCCGGGAGGGAGGAGCAGGGGAAGGGGGCACGATCCCTGCTTCCTTCTCCCGGAGTCGGGTGCCTGAACTCTGGGCCCCGAATCAGGTGGAGCTCTGCTGCTACCGGGTAGGGCAGGGCAGGGCAGGCCCAGGCCCTGTCGCCGACCTCTCCGGAGGCCGGGCGGCGGCAGATGGTGCTGACCGGGTGCTGAGGCGCGGCCGGTAGTCGGGAGGAGCCCGACAACCACAGCTTTATCAGCTCGCCGCAGGCCGGCAAACGCCTGGGCCGCTGGCCCATGGGCGGCGGCGGCGACGACTCGAAGGCGCCTCCTCCTGCCACAGGCCCGCGCGGCGGGGACCGGCTGCGGTAGCAGCAGCAGCGCCGCCGCCTCGGCTCCGCCGCGCCGGCCGCATGGCGGGCTACGCGCCGCGCCTGCCCTGGCTGCTGCCGCTGCTGCGGCGGACGGCGCCGCCCCCCTGGGCCCGGGCCGCCGGTGGTGCCGCCGGCCTCCGCGCCCCGCCGCGCCCGGCCAACAGGTGTGGGACGGCCTCCCCGTTGCCGCCGCCGCTGCTGGTGCCGGTCGCGCCGTCATGCCGCCGCCTCCTTCTCCCTCTCGGGACGGCCGGCAGCGGCCTGCGCTCCCTTAGCGCCGCCGCGGGAGCGGAGCCGCCGGCGCCGCAGCCGCCACGGGGGGCCGCGGGCACCTCGACGCGCTTTGAGGCTCGGAGGCTCCTGGCCCTAGCGCACCCCGAGCGCTGGAGACTGACAGGTACCGGCCTCGGCCCAGGGCTGCCGCGCCGAGAGCCGGCCTGGGGCTTTGTCCGAGCGCGGAAGGGGCGGGGGGGAATCGCAGGTCTGCCCTGGCCCCGGCAGGGTATTCCAGGAGCCGACGCGGGCGGCGGGCCCGTGCACGGCAGGGCGGAGGGTCCTGCCCCGCCGCCCGCCTGCACGGGGCACTGCCCGGAGCTGCCGTGGTCGCAGTGAAGAAGGTCGTGTTTCCCTCCCGGACCGGCACATAGGGCAGCGTCTGAGCACAACGTGGAATCTTTGAGCGAACGTTCGATACGTGTAGAAAGCTAAAAACATGCATTCCCTGCCCCTCTTGCCCTATATTAATTTGTGGTTGTTTTGAAAGGAAGGCAAAAGTTTGGGAAGTTACAGAACTCCTCCCTTTTGCCAGTACTGTTGGTTAATGCCTCTGTGCGTGTTCAGTGCTGGCTTCACAGGCAGCCTGCAATAAACTTGGGCCTGAGACTATACGAAATGAAGTAAAAATGGGAATCCTGACCTTCTTTAAAAAAAAAAAATAAAATAAATTGGAGTTCTGTCTCCCAAGAATTTATTAACCTAAAACTTTTGTAGGATGCTTTAATTTTAGAGTGTGTATGGTGAAGACAACACTGTGGTTGTATAAATTGTGCCTTTAAGAGTGGTATTATCAAGAAAGAGTAGAAATTAACTTTTCTGGATATTGTGTCTCATGAAGATAACAGGATAATAGTTGTTAGTAAGAAACCATCATTACATGGTTTCTTTTTTCTTAAAACCACTTTTATTGGTGAGCAGCACATGTGCTGTCACAGCAGCATGAGACCTTTGCAGAACCCTGTGTAGTTCCCATTCAGTGGGTAAATGGTGTTTGAAAGAAATTAGGTAAGGTAGGTGGACTTACATAAAGAGGTGGTTTGAGAAATACTCAACACCTTGTACAAGGTTTTCTTCACAGTGGATGGTTACAGAGCTTTGTGACACGTTGGCATGACGTAGCGGAAATATTTTGGATCCTAATTATTTTTTATAAGAAATAAGAATTATTTCTATGCCATGACCACCTATTTTATGCAGTTAATGCCACTGTCTTGGGTGTGCAGAGTAAAAGCAGGGGAAAACTGATAGGGCAGTGGATGGGGCTAGATGGCTAGGGAGTAGGTTAGTCTTCAGGTAAGACTTCAGTCTTGCTCAGGATTGGTTTTCTTCATTGTTTTGTGGACTAAAAAGTCAGAAGCCCTTTGCTAGTAACTGTTGTTCAGTCTGCTCATATTTTGGTGAAGAAATGAGTGTCTGATCAAATAGGTTACTTGCTGATTTTACTATGGCGTTCTTTGTTTTTCCCCACTGAAATTGGAACAAATTGGTTATTTTAAGCATGGCTTTTAGTTGCCAAAGGCTCCTATCTAACTGAGAACTTAATTTAGTTCCCTTTACTGGGCACTTGCTGTCAATTTGCTTATCACAGGCACAGTACTGTATACTTGTTTTAAAATAAGGCCAAATATCCTTAATCTGTGTGGCCTGCTGATGGTTTTATCTAAGTAAATGGGCTATCACAGTTACTGAAAATCAGCTACATGCAGTTTTGTCTTTTGAGATAACAAAGTGGCCTGAAATAAAGTTAAAAAAAAAATCTCAACAGCTTGATGATAACCAAATTATGAGGGCAGAAAAAATACACAGATGTAGTAAGTGCTTTTCAGCATTCTGCTGGTCTTGGCTCTAGGAGAGGAGTGAGTGAATTTATGTAAAATTTTTCTTCACTGTTGACAACCTACTTAAGGGAAAACTTGTGTTGTTAAGTTGTAGTTAAGAGGCAGATTGGAAAAGTTAGGAAGGAAGATACTTTGGGTCATTATAGAATACCAGGAATAACAAGTGTGTGTGAAATACCTTCTTGCTGGTTGTATGGAAATCACATCATTGTCATTGGTCATTGTCCCTAAAATATGTTAAAGTATGTTCCATTTTGTTCCTATTGCATCTTTATACTGAGAAAATAGCTTTTAAAAACTAAGTACCTCTGTTTTCTGTTCATTCAGAGAAAGAGGAGGGTTAATGGTTTCACTGTATGTAACAATGAACCAAGGGTAAAACATTTAATTTCCTCTTCAAGTCCACATAACCAGTAAGCAAATGCTGTGGGATCTCTTAAGAGGCTTACAGGTGCCGTTTTGTTCTGCAAGAAGGCTGAGCTTTTCCAGGTCTTCTGTGTTTTGTATACCCAGTGGTTGGTAGCATAGATGTATAGCATTACCACTGCAAAATGATAGAAACATTTTCTGTGATCCCACGTGCTGTAGGTCATGATATCCTGCTCATTGATATTGTGCATTAAAATCCATGATCACATAAGGTGAATTGCAGTGATGGCCTGGGGAGCAGAATGTTTTATAAGGAGGTTGAGCAAGATAGAATCATAGAATCATAGAATAGTAAGGGTTGGAAAGGACCTCAAGATCATCGAGTTCCAACCCCCCCGCCACGGGCAGGGACACCTCCCACTAAACCATGCCATCCAAGGCTATGTCCAACCCCACCTTGAACGCCGCCAGGGATGAAGCATTCACAACCTCCCTGGGCAACCCATTCCAGGGCCCCACCACCCTCACAGTAAAGAATTTCTTCCTCAGATCCAATCTAAACCTCCCCTGTTTAAGTTTAAACCCATTACCCCTTGTCCTCTCACCACAGTCCCTAATGAAGAGTCCCTCCCCAGCATCCCTATAGGCCCCCTTCAGGTATTGGAAGGCTGCTATGAGGTCTCCACGCAGCTTTCTCTTCTCCAGGCTGAACAGCCCCAATTTTCTCAGCCTATCTTCATACGAGAGGTGCTCCAGTCCCCTGATCATCTTCGTGGCCCTCCTCTGCACTTGTTCCAACAGTTCCATGTCCTTTCTATGTTGAGGACACCAGAACTGCACACAGTACTCCAAGTGAGGTCTCACGAGAGCAGAGTAAAGGGGCAGGATCACCTCCCTCGAGCTGCTGGTCACACTCCTTTTGATGCAGCCCAGGATACGGTTGGCCTTCTGGGCTGCAAGCGCACACTGCCGGCTCATGTTCATTTTTTCATCAACCCACACCCCCAAGTCCTTCTCCACAGGGCTGCTCTGAATCTCCTCCCCGCCCAATCTGTAGCTGTGCCTGGCATTGCTCCGACCCAGGTGGAGGACTTTGCATTTAGCATGGTTAAACTTCATCAGGTTGGCATCAGCCCACCTCACAAGCGTGTCAAGGTCCCTCTGGATGGCATTCCTTCCCTCCAATGCATCAACCGAACCACACAGCTTGGTGTCATCGGCATGAGATGAGGCTCACCCACTTTGTCTGGTGGGGAAATGGTGTCAGCTGGGGAGGTGCAGGTACAGAGGTGAAGGTGACCTGCTCTGGTTGTGGTTGGCACCAAGAGACGGTCATATCTTGTTTTAGTCAGGATCTCTTCACCATCTGCTGGCTTGGGGTGAAGTGGTGTCCTCTGGCTGCGAGTTCCAGTGTGCTGGCACGCAGCACCTCTTGCTGTGCTCTCCTTATATAAGGAGGTTTTGACCCTCTGGAGGCTCTTGGGAATGAAAATAAATGTACCAAATACCATACTGTCCAAAAAAAAAAACCCCAAAACCCGAGGATCAGTGTAATATGTTCCATGTTTCCATGTTTCATACCCAGTTACTCCTAGAGCTGTGTAGAGCCGCAAATACATTTTAAATGAGACATGTGTGTTAAATTTTGTTTTTCCAATTTAAAGTGGTAAAAAGATGGCTAAATACTATGATGGGAGTTCGCTCTCTCAGTACCCGGTTTTGTATAGTGAAATTAGGAGTTTGTGAATTCTGCTTAACAAAGGAGAGAAGTAATTTTAGGAGTTCTCTGGCTGATCCTGTACAGTCAGGTCAGGTAAACCTGTGTCTTCAATTAAATTCAATTCCCAGGGAAGAGGACAGGGCTATTGTTGAAGTTATTAAATCCTGCTGTGTGTGTGAGGCCACAAAAAGTGCCTTTTCAAAATGATCCCTTTTATTTCCTCCTGCGTCCTCCTTTTTTCCCCTGTGAGAATCTGTCTTTTGCGCTTTATCCAAACCACACTCGAAGGAAACAATAGTCCTATTGAATTGTAAAGTAAGCATAAAGAATTCTGAAATTTTTAATCCAGTAGCAAAGTATGCCCTTTTCCTGTGCAATACTCCCTGTGCACTGGGTAAGGTTGTTTTGTACACAGGTCTTCTCTACAGGTGTGCAAGAAATGTTATTTCAGAAGTTTTATATTAGCATTTGGGGCATAATTAGTAGTAGTTGTTTTCCTATAGGTTGAAATTTGCTATGAAATTAGTAGAGCATTTCCTTATTCATAATCTGCTTTTGCTGTATTTTAAAGTTACAGCACAGCATGCATTTTCTCATCCCTGAATGAGAAATACTGTATCGCTGTAGGTGTATCTTTTAGTTTCCAATAAGCCTATAAAAATAACTCTGAAAGGCAATAAGTTGTACCTCAGACTACCTGATTTTTAGGTGTATTCTTTGCAATGTAGTTCAGAAACGATTTTGATAATTCAGGATGATTGGGGTAGTGAGCAACTTGATTTTTTCTACATCTACTGATGTAGAACACATCAGCTGTGAGTATTGCTACTAGAAAGTCATGCTTTCAGTTATTTATACTTGTACAAGCTGACATTTCTTAGGTGAAACACTTGAGTAGGAGTATCTTTGAAAACTTCAGTTATTTTAGGAAATTAAATTGGACAGATAATATGTATTTCGTTTGTAGTAACACAGTTTCATTTTGAAACTTGGTCTTCCAAGCTTTGTAGCCTACGTCTAACCATCAGCCGGCAGTCCATGCACTGTTAAGGATATGTTTTACCCCCTCCATTTAAAAATTACTTAAAGGCAGACAGTTGCATCTCTGAAGAATCAGTTTTCATATACCCATTTGTACCATTCCAACCATGACAGTGAATAAAATCAGTTCTGTAGTGTGCGCAATGGGAAGGAAGTTAATGGGAGCAGAGGTGGGGCTTAGAGTCACGAGTACCCTGCTCTTTGGAACCTGGCTTGAACCCCATTGTTGTAAATCTTACTGTTTCAGTGCAGTGACCCAGGAGCTGGGAAATCCTTGGCCAAAATTTGGGTTGACCTCTCAAGTACATATACGTGGTTCACTGGGTTTTGTTACTGTATTTAGTTACTGTAAAGTGGTTCTGCTCATCTGAAAGCAACTCAACAACCACGCTGGACTTGAATTTTCTGAAGGCAATTCTTGTGGTTTTAAAATCTGTGTGGTATATAAAGGGGTTCCTTAC
The DNA here is from genome assembly GCA_039720435.1 of Amazona ochrocephala. NCBI lineage: Eukaryota > Metazoa > Chordata > Aves > Psittaciformes > Psittacidae > Amazona > Amazona ochrocephala. Next base: position 94,074,322 of record CM077878.1, read on the forward strand.
TGGCCATTTTCTCATGTGCAGCATGCCTTTTCTAGAAGTCTAATAGGCTGCACTGGGGTTTTTTTTTTGTCTCTCCCCCTAGTTTTCCTTTTGATTTTGTCAGTATTTGGTATGAAATGCACAAAAGGTCTAAGCAGCCCTGTAGCTCTATCACAAAAACATTGCTTTTCTGTGGCTAGTTTGTGGCAGTTCCTTACTTTGATTTTGTGGTGAACTGCTAGTGGAGCTACTTAGGTAAAAGACATTGCAGAAGCAGCAGCTGCTGACCACTGTGATCAGCTAGGTGCTTACAACTTAATTCCTCTGCAGAATGTTTTTGCTACACTATTTGTGTAAATTGTGAAGATAGAGGGAATTGTAGCTAGATTGGTCTGACATAGAGACTGTCTTCTGCCCAAGAGAAACATAAACAACTTAAAGGCTTGAATTGTAAGGGCATGGTAAAAAAAAATAAAAGAAGCTGTACTCGCTCCTGCAAAACGGGGTTATGTTAGTACTTTCCAGCATTTGGTGATTAGAAACTTAGTTTGATGGCTGAGGAAAATCAGCGTCATGAGAAAATGCAGTAGAAATTTTGAAATATGCTATCTTTGAAACAAATTACAGTTTTTAAGTGTCTTCAACTGAACTCTGTGAGTGTGTAATTAAGGATTTATGCTGTTTTAACATGGTGTGATAAAATACAGGAATTAGTAGTGTTTTCCTACTTTTCCTGAGTGAGCTCTATGCTTCCGCTGTGTCTGAACTACAGACTGGTGCATTGTCCTGAAACAGTAGTCCAGGGAAGCTGTAGAAAACATTCTTTCTGAAGAGAAGGTAAAGATACTTGCTTGCAGTCAAGTCAAGCCTTATCTTTGCTTTCAAGTGGAGGTTTTGTAAGGCTCTGCATAGGGCTTCCATCAGGCTGTGTGCCATGCTGCCTCTTCCTCCAGCTCTCCTGTTTAAAGCAGTAGTCTTATTTGCTCTTGCTTTTTTTGGGCTTCTTCTAGTCACTGTGTGTTGCTCTGCCTGGAAGGACACATCTGTTGTTAAATATCTTCTCTGAAACCTATTTTGAGAATCCTTCTATAGCCTACTCTGAGAAGGCTCCTTGATACTTTGCTCCATAGCAGAAGGAATCCTGGCAGGTCTGCCCTGTTTGATCATAGAAGCCTTACTGAGGAGCTACCAAGAGTGACTTCTGTCAATCATGAGCACCTTGTGACTCAAAGAGCAGACTTTCTTCAAGATGATAGACTTCTTCCACAAGTTGCATCATATAAAGGTTCTGAGCATAAGGGATGCCACCAGCTGTTTTTCTGGGGCTCGTTCCTGTGACGGTATCTCACTGTGCCCTCCAACTCCTGGACACTGGTCTTGCCTTGAGATATTATATCAAAGGTATTTTCTGTCTTGGTTGTTGTCTTGAAGCAGTTTTCTTCAACTGTTAATTTCTCCAAACTGTTGTATAATCCTGGTCAGTCAGATGACCCATAGTATGCCATGAGCTGTCTTGAAGATATTTTCAATAAGTTATGTAACTGTATTGTTGTACCAAAGAAAACAGTCTTTACCTTGTGAAAACCTGAACTGCTCTTTTTGTGCTTAAAAAATCCCCAATGAAACAAAATAAAAAACACTACAAATTCAATAACCACATCAATCTGTCTATAGAATATTCCTATAAACATTTTCTAAGAACTGTGGTCATCACTGGAAATAGTAACTTGCAAGATTCAGTATATTGACAATACCTGCAAATTAAGACAACTCCACTCAAAAAGCAAGGTAGCAGCTTTCCAAAATGCACCAGGAGGGTGGTGTACAGCCATGCTATTGGACACGAACTGTATTTTTCTCTGAGCGCAATATTACAGTTCTTCTTGATAATCTAAGGAAGATGATTCCAGAAGGTTCTTCTTGCATAATAATAGGTGCAGTCCAAATACCATGCGAGGATTTACTTTAAACCAGAAAGAAAACCACACCACTCATACCTAACCTAGAACTGTACCGAACATCCTTAAATGCTTACAAAGTACTCTGGAAGAATATTCTGTCTTGAAATAACTATTTGCAGAACTGACTTCACAGGGTTGATACCAGTCCTTCAACATCCCTATATTAATCCAAAACAAATTCCTTGTGGGCCAGGGTTCACCAAATGGAAATGGAATTTACCTAACCAGTAAATGTAAAATGTATCAGTGCATCTTCCTTCCAGGAAATAATAACTGAGGTTAAATATTTATGCATTTAAAAAGCCCTTTCTCCTACAGGCTTGCAAGTATTTTTTGGCTTTGTATGGTTCCACATGCTGTACTGGGTGAGGAGGATGCTCTGGTAAGAATCAGCAAAATTAGAAACTTTCACTCCCTTAGCAGTGTTCTTGCATGTAGAAAATTGGTTTATGGCTTGTTGGAGTCGCTTAGTCCGTATTCTGCTGGAAGGTTTCTGACAGCTCTGCCTAGTTACTGCTCGTAAACATCCTGGTTTACCAGCTGGTGACCGGTTCCTTGTCCCCAAAATACATCTACTGTGGAATGAAGTTGCATATCTGCGATCAAGAAGCAAGCCCACATTAGCCTTAATAGAGAGCATGCTGATCTTCATAGTGATAAAGACATGGCTTTGTGTGATGATCCGGATTTCTGAGGACTGCTCAGCTGCAGCTGGAGGCAGCTCGCCTTGTCTTTGCTTCTGTTGCCATTTTGACATAGCCCTGGTTTTATCAGTTCCACTGATCTGCCTCACATTTTATTTTCATCTCACAGCCTACAAAACAGATTGATTCTAAAAAATAAAGCTTCCAAAATACACTCTTGTTTAACATAATTCTCTAGTTAACAGAGTAAGCTATGTGAAACTAATACTGTGAAGTTTACTGTGACCTTTTGTTCTGTCAGTAACAACCTTCAGTGTCCCAGAAGTGTCTTCGTATCTGGTTGCTGAACACCTCGTACTCCTCCCTTTAGCCAGTTATCATAATGACAACTCTTCTTTGAGTGAGGAGATAGGATGAGTGTTTGCTGGTTCCTATTTTTTCAATTAGTCAACAATTAAAAAAAAGAGCAACACTGTGGCATCTGTGCTATTTTCTAGTTGTTCTGCTGGTATAATCAAAGTGAGAGTTTCAATTAGGGTACCTTATTTTCGATGTGACTTGGGATTAAATTAGTAAAGACATGTATATTGCTTAAGGGCAAAATTACAAGTGACATATGGGTTATATAAATTTCATCTTCAGGACTTGGTCTGATACATTATTGACACTTTGTCTAATGTTGAAGTAGCTCAATAGTCTTCAGTTTGTTTTATGTACTAGTGTTTGATTTTACTTTAATTGAGGCTGTTGGAAGTAATTACAATGAAACCTATGCTCATTTGAAGAATAGCTGAAGATAAATCCAAGCCAGGAAGGCTGTACCACTGGAGAGAGCCATATGGGATTTTTAGCCATACAGGCCTCTTCCTTCGCTGGATATTTATAGGTGCAGCTCATATATCCACTTCCATCCATAACAGAAATTGTTATGGATGAACTGGAATAGTGGAAACTGAGCTGCCGTCCTGCAATGTGCTTACAAGCAATGCTTTTGACCATGTCCAGCTGCCTTATAGACCAGATTTTCTTCATGGGAGATGACCTGCCTTTTGTTGGGTTTTTCCTACTGCTTCATAGCTTGAATACACTAGTGCAGCCAGGTTGTTAACAGGGTCACTCTTATGAAGTTTTATCTAGTAAATAATGTGATTCTGAGATGTGGCTATGGCATGGACCATGGATGTTTGCACCAGGAAGTCTTTCCCTTACTGCTGTGGCTTCTTATAGTTTCTGTAGGTTCAAGTTAAAGAAAGATCCTGGTCCTTTATCTTTTATGCTCTTGCTGGCCTTAGTGTAACACAATGGAAAGATTGCAAATGAATCTTGAATAGGACCTTCAGGCTGCAGATTGAATGCAAAAGGAAAGGTAGAGATTGTTTGGACAGTGTGTGCAGCTCTCCCAGCACTGCTGTGGGGCACTGCAGTGAAGATGCAGAGAAGTGTTTGTTTCGGGTGGTGGTGGGTATGCATGTTTGGTACCCTGAATTCTTAATCATAAATACACAGCTGTGTTTATACTTCAAGTAAAACTGGAAACAAAGCTTTCCATGTGTTCGTGGAGGTGGTAAGAGGCATCAAACCTTCTGTGACAGATGTTAGAAATATTGCTTACAGTAATGCACTGCTGAAAGGCTCTGCTGTCTTTCTCATAGAAGTGATACAAGCTCAGTAGAATGGAACACATGGGCAACTTCAGGATTTTCAGTACAGTGTCTTTTTGCCTTTAAAGGCATTACCTACTTGTATTTTGTAGCAATCCTGTGAACGGTTACTTTAGGTGTGGGGCTGGCTGTTGGAAAATCATGCTGTATAAATAGCATTGTTTGTTGTGGTTCAGTGGTTTTCATATCAAGTTTTTTCAGTTTTCAATTAAGATGGGATTTTTCCTAGTTCTCAGCCTTCCAACCTGGGCTTGCCTTTTCAGAGTCAAGCTGTGTTCTTGGCTCAAGAAATTGCTTTGCAGATTAAGTTCAAAAGGCTAAGTCTTGGTCTAGTGTGATTTTCATACTCTGTGATACATCTTCAGACAGTTACACAGGTTGCTCCATGGGTGACCTTGCAACTGGAATTCAGGTGCTTTGCTCAACAGTGCATGTGCTTGTAATTCAAACTTAGACTATTTTTCTTTTAGACCAACAACAGTAAAGAGTAAAATAAAACGAATGTATATAAATTTTGCCAGTCAAGAGTAAATTTAGTGCTTTTTTGTTGCTCTCCCCTCCCCCAGTAAAATTGCATGTTTTAGTTCTCAGATCAGAACTTCAGTCCATTGCTCTATCAGAAATAGGCAGTTGGAAGCTTTAATACAGCAACAAGCATGCATAATAAAACCCAAAGCAAACAGGAGCTGAAGGACTGTGTGGGATATGTGGAAAAGGTGGTAACTGTTAATGATCTCTAAGGATGACATCTCTGAAAAGTTAACCTTGTTGGATAGTGGTGTGGAGGGTTAGACAAGAGAAGTAATTGCAGAACTTTGAGTGTATACAGAGGCTTTCAGGGTCTTAAAATGTGCCTTGCCTGGTTCAATTTATAAAGTGACTTAAAATACCCCATTCAGAACTGGGCCTAAAAGAAGGCTGATTATTTAAAGTGGCACTCTCAAGCTTAATAGAAATTTCAAGCTAAGAATTATTTCGTATGTACTATTAATGGTCTTGCAAATTCAGAATAATTTTCCTTTCCTTTTCCTTGTTGATTTGCAGCTGCCGTTGGCTTTCTGACAGTTTCCAGTGTCATTACCATGTCAGCCCCTTTCTTTCTGGGGAAAGTTATTGACATTATTTATACAAATCCCAGCGAAGATTTCACGGACAGCCTGACCAGCCTGTGTGCCTTGCTGAGTGGGATCTTTTTATGTGGTGCTGCTGCTAATGCTATTCGTGTCTACCTCATGCAGACTGCAGGTAAAAGTAGAAGCAAAAAGCACTACTGAGAATCATTTTTTTTTCACAGAGTCTAATAATCTGAAATAAGATCTTGGCACTGGCTGAGAGATCCTCTTGGAATCGGTAGCTTTTTACCAGATCAAAGGTAAACTAATAGTGTGAAGATAAGGATGCTGGAGTAATTGTTCATTTTTATTTACTGTTACAAGACATCTCAAAGCTCACTCTCATCTGGTATATTAAGAATCTGTAACGTGACTTGTTCAGTGCTGCATAATCCTGTGATTTTTATGTTGTTGGTATCTGTGTATGTCGTGATCTTTGTGTGCCATGCTTGACTGGCTTCTTTTTCCAACAGGACAAAGAATTGTGAAACGTTTGAGAGCAACCATGTTCTCCTCTATTCTGAAGCAAGAAATTGCTTTCTTTGACAAGACCAGAACGGGAGAGCTGATAAACCGCTTATCCTCAGATGCAGCCCTCTTGGGCCGTTCAGTGACTGAAAACCTTTCAGATGGGCTCAGGGCAGGAGCACAAGTATCTGTGGGGGTTGGAATGATGGTATGGTGGTCTCTTCCCTGCTTGTCACTTTTTGTAGTTTCAAGTTTGTTTCAGTCATATTAGGCAATGTGTGAATGTGTTTCAGTCCAGAAAGTCTTGTGTGATCTTTGATACAAGTGTATTTCACTGGTCATCTACTGTAACTTTTATGTACTGCCTTGCAACAGACGATGTGCCTGTAGCCACTTGATGTTTACTCACAAGCCAAAATATGGGTAATGAAGGTTTCAGATTAACAACTTTTGCGGCCCAAATTTATCAAGGGAAGTATGGTAGACAAATAGCTTAACTATTCGTACTGAGCTCCTGGTCTAGTGGAAGGTGTCCCTGCCCTTGGCAGGAACTAGATGACCTTTAAGGTCTCTTCCAACTCAAACCATTCTATGATCCTCTGATATTAAAATAAATGATAAAGTTTCTGTGGTTGTAGGTAAAATAGGGTGTGAAGGGTCTGATGTAAAAGTCATTGAAGTTGGTCAATTCTGGTTAAAGACTCAGTGAGCAAAGGCTGCACTGAATATCAAATTACTGTTGAGGATTTTTACATGTGTTAGTCTTTCTGCTTTAGTCCTTCAGTAAAGAATATATTTAGGTATGAAGCATGTTAATGAAGTCTTCAGTGCAGTGCATCTGTTAATACTCCTTGGTGGTCAGTTAGTTTACTTAAAAATCTGATTTCCCTGCATGTTTTCGGTGGTATTAATTTTGCTATGCTTATCTGAGAAAAGATGCATTGATGGAAGTTATCTTAAGTGAGGGTGTAGTAGTTCCTGCTGTCTACCTGGAGTTAAAAAGATAGCAAAAAATCTCCTCATAAAAATAAGCTTCCAATATTGATGTTTTTAGAAACTCTTAAGAGTTTCCACTGTGAATCTTTAAAGCTTTAATACTTTATCACTGATAAGAATTATGCCTCTCTGTGGTTATCTAAGCAAATAAAGTTTTATCTTACCATAGATTAAATAGAATATAAGGCATTTGGCTCAAAAATGCTGCCATGATACTGTATTAAAAGGTGGACTGTAAAAGCTTGCCCAGAAAGATTGTTATGAAATAATTATAAAGCCTGTCAAGGAAGTAATCTGTGATTTTTTCTGGATTTTTTTGTTTTCAATACAGAAAACAAGATGAAATGAAACCACATTAAGTCTAATCTCAGTGAATCTTATGAAAATAACCCATTTAGGAGCTTTGATGATGATTGTTATGAGTGATAAGGTTTTGCAACAGGAAATTAAATCTATTATTCCAGGTTATGAGCGTTCGTGGGTGTTGGGGAGCACTGGTGACCTCCATCTGTTTCTCGGTTACCCAGAAGTAGTGTATGATATTTCTCTCCTCAGACTTTCTGTATTACACCATCTATTTAAAAGTTGTGAAAGCATTTTAGGAGCTATATAATAGTTTATGTCTTTCAACATCCTCAAGAGATTTCCTGGTAGGTCTCTTTACTGGCAGGTTATGATACTTGGCTTAGACCACACAAAGAACCAGTGAGAAAGCTAGAAATGAAATCCAGACCGCTTTGCTTATAATCCTTTGTTCCAACCGTGGGACACATCCCAAGTGCTGTGGAGGAATGGTTATTTTGCCTGGAAGAAATAAAACATGATAAATGAAAGCATGGCAGCTCTAAATTAAAATCCTGCTAGTTTTAGAGAACTCCAGGAAGGGAAGTTGCACTTCAGTGCTCCAGTAGTTGTTTTTAATCTGAACGCTAGCCCCTGACACATACCTTTTTCTTCTAGTTTTTTGTGTCTCCTAGCCTGGCTGCATTTGTTCTGAGCATTGTGCCACCCTTGGCTGTCCTGGCTGTGATTTATGGAAGGTACTTGCGAAAACTTACTAAATTGACCCAAGATTCTCTTGCAGAAGCAACACAGGTAATCTTTTAACAGACGCTTTCTAATTAACTTCAAAGTTGCTCTAGTGTATTTAGGTTAATATCTCTGAAGTTACAGATCTTCTGAAGATAATTGTACTGTTCATTGCTCCAAGCCATGCTGAGCCTGTCTGTAGTTTTGCACCTGAATAGCATGAAAGGTAAATGTCAGTAACACTCACATATAGATCTTACGAACAGCCATGCTTAGGTTCTCTATAACAATATAATATGGGGGTACCAGGCCCTGAGAATTTGGAAACATAGGAAAGGCTAAGGAGGCTAGGCTTTAGCTTTGTGAGAGCATTAAAATATCAACCTATGAAGTCCTGTTTTATTTGGTACCTAGGTTTGAAAAACACTTTTCTTGGACTATGGTTATCAGTTTGAAGCCATCAGAAGCACCCTAGATGGATCTGTCTTTAAAGACGACTTTGCTAGCAGGTCTTTCTCTGGAATGAATCTTTGATGTTTGACTTTATTGTCAGCTCTTTAATGTTTATGAGGCTTAACATTACTTAAACTTTTGTGGGCATCTTAGCACATACCCAGATAGTAGGGAGGAAAATAGAGGGAGCTGTTGAGGCTGTTGTAGAGGAGCCTTTCTTGGGTTTGCTCACTGTGCTGAAATAATACTGCGAAGCACTATCTGAGAATAGTAGTGATGGTGACCTTTTTCTTACAGGCTGAGGGTGGGGAAGCATCATTAGAAAGCATAGAAATATGATTAGGAAAGATCTAGCTGAAACAGCCACACTTGTCAGCTGTTTTAAACTTGGGGTGACCTTTGTAGGACTTTTCCAAATTGACTGTGCATAAGGAAGATTAGCCCCCTTCTGCTTATCTTCCTCATCCTGTCTTGAAGGCAAGCTCATGCGTTCGTAAACTGGGTGTGGGACTTCACACAAACAAGCAATTTTAGTGTTCTGTTCAAATTTTCAGGTTGAATGGGGGGTGGAAGAATATGAATTATATTTTTATATCACGTTCAAATTTTTTATTACATATATATATATATTTACTCACAGAAGGAAGTCTTGTTCGGTGCCTATTATCAAGTTAACATAATGGGTTGCAACTGAGGTAATTTTAGAATTAATTCCCAGTGTTGCTTTGATCAGCCGAGTGGAATTGTTTCAGGAAATAACTGCAGACTTTCTTGCATGATTTAGTATAGAATAGAATAGTCTTTATTTTTCCTGTCCCCATCTTGTTATTGCAAGTTTTGTGAATAGTGATTTTCTTATGTGCATTGTTCACATCAAATTATGGTGTTTTTTTTTAACCCTATTTTTATATTTTCCTATCCCTGCTAGCATTTAAGGCAATCTTGAAGTTCTTTTTAAACTTCCTCGTCATGCAGTTTACTTTTATCTTAATAGAATTAAAAATAAAAGAAAATTGGGGGGGTGGGAAGAGGAGGGCATGACAAAGTTCCAGTGGTATCCAAAGGAATGAAATTGGAGATTAGTGCAGTGATACTGGTTTAACTTCCAAATGTTCTGTAATATGAGCATTCCAAATTGTGTGTCTTTGTGTGTTTGTTTTGTTCTTTGTTTTAATGTAGTTAGCTGAGGAGCGTATTGGAAACATAAGAACAGTTCGAGCTTTTGGGCATGAAGTAGCTGAAATGGAGAAGTACACAAAGAAAGTTGATTATGTGCTACAGCTGGCTAAGAAAGAGGCACTCGCTCGGGCAGGCTTCTTTGGAGCAGTAAGTATATTTCGGTGAAAGTAAACCAACCATGTTATGCCAAGTGTCAGTTTAAAATTCATGAGGATACTTATAAACCTGCAAATTAATGAAGTGCATGTAAATTGAATCTCCATAAAGCTGTGGAAAGACTGGACTTAAATCTGTCTAAAGGAATCTGTGAGGTGCGTAGGTGGGGGAGGAATTGCATTTTTGCAAACAGCTTGCAGTGAGTTTGCTTAACAATATCCTAAAACTGCAACATAACTGCAGACTATCAATTTGTCTCCTTTAATGATGGTTGAGAGTAATGTTTGGTTTCCTTTCCATCTTGGGGGAAAAACTCAACCAACCGAAAAAGTAATTATTGAAATGGTTGTTGGATGTCAACTGGCTATTGCTTTGGTTTGCTTTAGAATTGGTTTTGTTCAGATTTAACTCAGTCCTCTAAAAATCTTAGATACCCCTAGCGTAGGAATTCTTTTCTTAGAAGGAAAATTCTGAAACAATATTTTAGAGGATGAAATTTAAGATGTATGTGACCAAATCTGTCTTTTCCTCTTTTTCCTTAGAGTGGCCTTTCTGGAAACTTAATCGTCCTCTCAGTCTTATACAAAGGAGGATTACTAATGGGCAGTGCCTACATGACAGTTGGTGAACTCTCATCTTTTTTAATGTATGCTTTCTGGGTTGGAATAAGCATTGGAGGTATGGAATGAGAAACTAGATTTTCTTCAATTCAAACCGTTACAGTCAGTATGGGGGCAGGAGGGAAGAAATCCTTAAAAGATCTTTCTTTAAAAGTCTCTTCCAAATGATCTTCCAAAAAATCACACTTCTTTTTTTTTTTTCTTTTTTTTCTGAAGAGTTAATTAAAATAATAATTTGCAACTTCATTTAAGCCTTCCATTTTCCCAAGTGAATACAGGGGTTACTTATTTCAATGTGTGTATGTGATGGACACATATTATTTTAATTTCCTTTGGGTCTAAATGAAGATAGTTGATATTTCCTACAAAATACATGTGTCAATGTTAAACATACTCTATTTAGAAAGGCTTGCAGAATTTAGCTGTAATTCAGTATAGAGTGTTTTGAGCTGGAAGAGTTAAAGAAGGTGCCAGCAGAAGCCTACATTATGGTGTTTTCAGGTCTTCCTTACTGCCTTCTCCTCGAAGCTCAGACTGTGTAATCTACTGTGCCAGAAACAAACTGTTAATCTTTTTGACAGAGCAGTCTTCACTACTGCATACAGGCAAAAATGAAGATAAGGTACTTTGAACCTTACCTGATTGGAAGGGTACTTCTTTGAAAATGAGACTGTTACTTCTGATAGACCAGCAGGGCAATGCAGCGCCGCTGTACTCTTCGAAGACTAAGGTTGATATCGTGGGAAGCACAAAGATGCACCTGAGGGCAAAATTCACAAAATCCACTTCTTTGAATATCAAAATCCCAGTGGCACCCATTCCAACTACCAAGCCCCTTTCTTCTCTGCTTAAATCATACAAGTTTAGTCAACAGATATGTGGCACTTTGAAAACATGGGACAAAATAATGTTAAGTAAATGAAAGATTAGAAGCACTGATAAAAGGCAATTGAATTAACTTTTATTTGCTATAAAAACATATTTTTAAATTCTACTTCAGATTATTGAAGAATATAATTTTGCACAGAGATGAAGTGAAGGTGTCTTGCCACAAGAGGCTTGACTTCTTGATGCCTCTGTAAGGCATATAAATCTTCCAAGTGCTAAGTCTGCTTAGTGTATGTCATCATCAGTACACGCAGTGAACTGTGAAGCTCGTTGCATAATTTGGGACTTTGCCCCTTTTTTATCTAACAGGTTGCTGAACATAGGTTATAAATATTAAAAACATTTTCTAATTAGTATTTGCTGTCTGTATTACATATACTGCATTTTCATGAGTGGTTGTGAATTTGTAAACCTCAGTGTCCGAGTCTCAAGGTGCTCTGTGAGGCTCATGCCTCCTCCCCTGTGCCCTGCTCTAGGATGTAGATGCTTTGGCTCTTTGTTCCAAGCAGACAGCTTCTCACCATGGCTAGGAGCTTTGTGTCACAAGCTTTCAGGTGGTCCTCAACAGCAGCATGATGAAATGTCCTGCCTACACTTACAGACTCATGACCTTGTGCTGGGCTTGTTGCTCTACAAGAGTACACCAGTAAACCTGTTTTAATATACCTTGGGTTTTCTACCCTCCTGAAATCACTGTTAGCGCTATAGGCATTTTAAGGTGGAGGTAGTTTGTTCTGTATGTTTATTCTGTTGGAATTCAGAGATTCTGAAATTGTTTACTCTATCTTGAAAAACACACAAAACATGAAGAAATAAGACACATTTGTGGCTTACTCCATTTTTGGTTCTAGGTTGGTTTCTGGGTTTGTTTCAGCCGGAAAGCCCTTCAGCCAAGCCAGCTCCAAGATGATTCACACAGCTGCTAAGACCTGGGACCCAGTACGATACACAGGCCTTGTCCTTGGCTTTTGCCTTATCCCATAGTGTTTGAAGCATGCTGTCTTGGGAGACTCATTTCTTTACGTTGTCCATTCTCCATATAGCTTCTCAAGCATCAGGTCCAGCTTAAGTTTTGTGCCATCTCTCCCTGTGGCTTATTCAGCCAGGCTCCTCTGTACTAGTATAACCCTGCCTGACAAAGAACAGTGTTGAGAGTGCTCCATTCTACTGAATGCTTTTGAAAATATAGCTGGTTGTGTGCAGGGCTGTTTCTCTAAAGGTGGATGTTGTTCTTGCTGATAGATGGATGAAAAAGAGTTACTTTGCTTTTTAGTGTACACAAGCTTCAGTGTATTAATGTTTTCTTTTTTCTTGAGATATATTTGTTTTACAGGTACAAGTAAAAATGGTAAGGGTTATTGGTAGCTCTCATGTGAGACTAAATGAGATTTAAAGCAGCATGTTTGACAGTGTGTTGGGAGTAAAAGATCCCCTACAGATCTGATGCTTCAATGGCTGGTGGTGAAATGAAAATGCTAATTTTATGTCTCCTATGTCTTCCATTCCATATGGATGCATGATACCATTCTGCTTTTTGTTCAGGTCTAAGTTCCTTTTATTCTGAGCTAATGAAAGGACTGGGCGCTGGTGGACGTCTATGGGAACTCATTGAAAGGAAGCCCCAGCTTCCATTTAATGGTGGGTTCTTGGTTTTTATTATTACCATCAAGCTGAACACCTGGAGAAGAGGAGGGAATCTGGGAAAAAGAAAAGCAAAGTAAATTATTTGTTCTAGGAACAGCAGGACTAGTGAAATCTTGATTGCTGCTGATGGGTGTTTGTGTGTCCTATCCACAGTTACTGTTTAACCAGACATGGGTCTGTGCCACCATATGCTGTGGCTAGTTGGGGATTACTTGTGTAATTAAACTACTTTTCCCTCTGGAAAGAGTTCAGGGGTTTGAGTTGCATGTCTTTAGCATGAGCAAACACTATTCAGGTGTTGCCCTGGTGCTGCCAGTTTTCACAAAACTGGTAGGAACTTCATCAGTGAGACTCTGTCCTTTGGGAATGCAGCACTGCTGTCTGATAAGTTTGCTTTGTACGGATATGTGTTGCTGGCATTTAAGAGGGCTTGAAGAAAGTGTGTTTCTTTGTCTTACCTATTATAAGCTTGTTCCTAGTACTGATAGGCTTCTGAGGTAATTGTTTGTATCAACCACTGTGCTCCAGAAAGAAGCTGGTTGTGTTCAGCTTTGGCAATCATTCCTTCATGGTGGTTTGTTATGGTATTTTACAAACTGAAATTCTAGTTTCAGTGAACTGTTGCCTAAGAGGAGTTATGCCTCTGATTGGTCTTTGAATACACTGTTGTCCTGAATTTATTAAATACACTCTCATTAAAAAAAATCATAAAAATAGTCATTAATGCCATGAACCTAGCAGCAGCTTTATGCCAGTGACAGCCTCTTCTTAAAAGCTACACAGCAGGTACTGGAGAGGGAACTGTTCTCGTTCAAAGAAAAGGGTGTTTCAGGTGACTTTTGTGGCTTGGTGAAAGGGTAGGAAGTGATTTGCAATGTTTATCTTTTTTCATGTGTTCTATGGCAACAGGACTTTGGCCTGCATCAATGCCATTTTATTTCATCACTTCTCATTGGCAATATTTAAATTGTTTATAATATGTTTTAGAATTCAGCTAATTCTACCAGAAGTTAACATTGTTAGTTGTTAGATATTAGCAAGATGCAAATTCCCCCTCTTGCTGTAGGTTTACTGTTGGTGAGCAACCTGAAATTGCATTCAGGAACAAGTGTTCTACCACATTAATTCAGTCATGGCTGAAATATAACCCCTGTGGTCCTGAATTGTGGCTTGCAGCTATCCCTACATTTAACACAGAGAAAAGATATCTCTTTTGGGCATCTGTAAAGCATGTTCCAGGAGGGCTGAGCTGATTTTCATTTCTGTTCATGTTTCTGTATTTTATTATTTGTCATATAGAGGGAGTCACACTGGGCAAAGACACATTCAGAGGTGCTCTGGAATTCAAGGACGTTGAGTTTGCATATCCGACACGTCCAGAAACATCAATTTTCAAAGATTTTAGCCTTTCCATTCCAGCTGGGTCTGTTACGGCTCTGGTTGGCTCAAGTGGTACAGGGAAATCAACTATTGTATCCCTTCTTCTGAGGCTGTATGATCCTATCTCAGGTATGGTTTTTGTGTTGCTCTCATTCATGACAATTGATGCTTTGCATTTCATGTACACCTTATAAGCACTCAGGGCTCCTGTGCTTGAGGTCCTGATGTGAGTGTTCCACTGATGCACTGTGCTTCCTTCTGGGGCGTACAATGCCTGCATGGCTTGCATATCTGATCCACCAGTATGTGATCCCCAGGGGTCATTGTTCTCAACTGTTCTTTCTGCCTCTTTTCAGTACTTGTCAAACACACTTGACTCTACTGTTCTTAATTTAAGGTACTATCACCGTTGATGGCTTTGATATCCGTCAGTTAAATCCACTGTGGTTCAGAACAAAGATTGGAACAGTGAGTCAGGTGAGGAAGCAAAGTAATTCTAAGTCAATGAAATAATTTTGTGATCAACTAGCTGTGCCTCACTTTGCTTCTTTTGAAACTCCATAATCTTGCTCCTCAGTGAAACCCTTCCCTCTCACCATAACTGCTGTTGTGTGTGCTTTGTTCTAAAATTAAGTATTGAGAGTTAGTCCCATTTTTCTGTAGTGCATTTTTACACAATCACAGCAGCTCAAAGTGCTGGCTTAGAAGAAAAGTGTGCATATGAAGACTGGGAAGTACATTGTTGCAAATTGTATAGGTATACCATCTTGATGTTTGCTATGATTCGTTGAAGAAAGTAACCTAAAGCTTAATATTTAATTAACATTTCCTACTAATGGAAGTTACACAATCATATTTTACACAACCATTTGGAAACTGACCTGCTGTGCTCTCTGTTATTTCCAGGCAAACACAGTTCCAGTAGGAAAGCATGAAAATGCAGCACTGTTGTAATTATTCTTGTAGTGTTCCCTCTGTAGCAGCCCCAACACTCTGGAAATACAGAGAGATGTTCAGTGATCTCTTAAACATAAACCACTTGTCCAGCTAAAATATGTGTGTCAGCTCCGTCATCTCCCCAGATGCTTCATAGTGTAATTAACTGTTAGGTTGATGTCCTGGTTAAAAGCACCAGGGTAACTGGGTATATGTTGCATTTTGAAACATCTGCTTTATGTAATAATGCCACCAAGAACTTTTGTGCAAAAATGGTTTTCCTGTGGTCACATTAGCATTTGTCTTTTTGAATGTATGTATTCCACTAAGCTACCAGTAGGAGCTTCATACTGATATTTATACTCCTTTGGTTTGAATTCAATTAATTCTAATTTACATACCTGTTTGGATAGAAAATAAACTAATACTGGGGCTTTCAAGTGGGATTTATGTTATCTGAGATATAGACAATACGTGCATGTAACTACAGATCTACCATATTAGTTATGTTTTTTAATTTCTCAGGAACCAATTCTGTTCTCCTGTTCCATTGCTGAAAATATTGCCTATGGTGCAGAGGATCCTTCTACAGTGACTGCAGAGGAGATTCACAAAGTTGCTGAAATAGCTAATGCTGATAGTTTTATCAAAGGTTTTCCGAATGGGTTTGACACAGTAGTTGGAGAAAAAGGCGTTTTGCTTTCAGGTTCATCTTTATATTGCTTATTTTAAAAATCTTGATTCTATAGAGTGAATTAAGAATTCTATCACTTCTTTGTTACCAGTTGTTTCTCAAAGTCATAGCCTGCCATAAGTATTTAAAAAAACCCTTCTTTAGCTCCCTTCTTGCCCTAAAGTCCATGTGCCTAATTCCGCTCAGCCTAGGCATTTGGTTATAATCACTTCACTTCAGGTTTCCTATTTCAATTTACTGAGCTTTTCCCCCCAGGTGGACAGAAGCAACGAATTGCGATAGCTCGAGCTCTGCTCAAGGTAAGCCAGCACCCAAATGCCTATTTAACTGCTCTGTGGGGAGGTGGAAAGGGTTAAAAAAGAGGCAGTATTTCAATGGGAAAGTAAAAAAAAAAAAATTAAAAAGAAAATTTTATCTTTTACATCAATGAGGAAGTTTAAAAGGGTTGAGTGGATTAACTAAAGAATTTGCTTATGTAAGTGCTTCTTCCTATCTTTTTGATAGTTGTTGCCAAGACTGATGGTAAATCATTGTATAACGGGCCACTTTCAGAAGGCCAGGTCAAGGATGAAGACTTGAGAAATGTGGTGCTAATAAACTCATCTATGACACTTCTGTCCCTATGTTGAGATCCCTGTCGCTCCTAGGTTGATTTTTCTCAGTTGCAACTTACTAGCTCTATAGATACCCTGTCTTGGCTTTGAGGGGAGCTGGTCTGGATTTCAGGACAACTATTTCGGGCACATTTATTCCTTCAAGGGTTGGCCTTGATCTGGTTTTGGGGCAGGCTCTGCTGCACAAATTTGAGGAAACTTCTGAGGATCAGAAGGACAGCGAGTGTGGTTCAGGGACAGCCATGGGGCCTTGCAGGAGGCAGTTTGGTGCTGATGCTCAGCTGGAAGTTCTGGCCCTTGCTGAACCCAGCTTATATTCACGTTAAGCTGCATAGGTCTCTCTAGCATCTTAGCATGACCAGTTCTGCTAGATTACTAGGAATTCCTCATTATGCCAGTTCTTTTACCATAAATGCTGAAAAGCTGATTGCCTTTCATGTCAAGTACAGTTTATGGGGGTAGAAAGTTTATTTGGGAGGAAAAAAGAAGGTTGTAAGAACTGAGTAGTTGATACATATGTGATTGGGAGTGCAGTGGAGTCCCCTCTCTTCCAGATAAAGTCTAAACCTTTACTCTCAACTTTATCAAGGAAGTTTGGAGTCTGTACTGTAATTCAGAAGAAGCTTCTGAGGGATTTGAGTGTTAGCATTTTTTGTTTGGTTTTTTTTTTTGTTTTATTATTGAATTGGGAAGAATTCTTAAATGCTAGTTTTTAAGTACCATGTATTTCATCTGGGGTGAAATACTGCTTATTGGCAGGTCTTTGCTATTTCTTGTTACTAGACAGTTATATATAGCAGACCGCAAGCAGAGAGTAGCTGAGCCTCTGTGAAAGATCCACAGAAGAGCAGTAAAAAGGAAATTGAATTTCTGACTGTAGTGCTGCCAAATATGCATTAAAAATCATCTCCCACCTTTAGTTTGTAATCTTTCAAATAGTACCAGGTAATAGTATTCTGTTACTTCAATTTGGAAAATTGGAGGATGGAAGAGTGTTGTTTCTGTTTTGTCCTCTTAGCATTTAGACTTCTTAAAAGTAATACTTTGAATGACACTCAGTTCTCTCGATGAAGTAAGTACACTTACTTGGAGTTTTAAGCTGTATGAACGCGGCTCTCTATTTATATAAATACACAGATCTTGTCTAGTTGTTATTATAACCGATTTTACTTTCTTCTTCAGAATCCTAAAATTCTTCTGTTAGATGAAGCAACAAGGTAAGAAAGAAAATAAATAGAAACTTAGAAATTACTTACCTGCAAAACTCACATTTAGGAGGTGTTCTCTGTTCTTTCTTTCTCTGCATGCCCTTGCACAAATTATTTAGCCCCTTATTTTTGTCTGCCCACAAGAATGTGCTTTCTAGAATGTGTGAATTGCTTGGGAGATGTGTGATAAAAGCTGCTTATGCCCTGTGGAAAGGATAGCTGGTACACTGTGTTGTAATTTTTGATGGAGTTAAGTATGTAATATGTAACTTGATTTTGAATCGTCTACTTCAGGCTTTTTTGTATCTTTAGCTTGAATGAAGATCTTAGTGTGAGAGATGATTACACTGCAGTATAACTTTTCTTTTCACTGTTATTTCTCCATGCATATATTTGCATATGAGAATGTAATGCGTGTAACTTGGATGCGTGCTGTAAGCATATTCACAAAACTTGCCTGCAGTTCCATTGATTTGCATTCACCAATAATAGCAAGGGTTTGCAGTTTTAGCAAGATAAGCCTAATGCATGCACAAACTGACATGTCTGAAAATAACAGATACCCTCCTCTCTCCCCTCCTCACTTCCTGTTTCTTACTAGTGCTTTGGACGCTGAGAATGAGTATCTAGTGCAAGAAGCTCTTGATCGGCTGATGGAAGGGAGGACAGTCCTAATTATTGCTCATCGTCTGTCGACTATCCAGAACGCTGATTCTGTTGCAGTTCTTGGCGAGGGCAAAATTCTTGAATGTGGAAAACATGATGAACTACTTGCAAATCCAAATGGACTTTTCAGGAAACTAATGCAGAAACAAGCTTTTATTCAGAATAGTGATGCTTTTGCATTAGATTTACAACCCAGAGAAAAGGGTGTATTAAAAGAAAATGTATGAGAGAATATGTGAATAATGGAAGCTTACAAACTATAAAGAATATAACTTATGTTTCACTTATGTAAAGTAAATGTTATATTTTTCCAAAATGTACAAAATATTCTTTTGAAACTTAAATGTGTTTAAACTTTTTATTGAAAGCTTTTTAATAATTATTGCAACTTTTTAAAATGTGTATCATATTGAGATAATTTCAGCATATAGATTTTTCTGCTTTTTGTTGAGACCATTTAGAATCTTGTTTGCTGTAATGCGCTATATGTTGGTGTGCTGCATTCGGTATTTTAAGGGTAATTAAATGACAATCTTATCATTTTCATATAATTCTCTTCCCTTTTCAAGGAACTTTTGATTTCTGTGCTTGTTAGTACTCTTAAAATACATGACACTAATGTACTCTGAAATTTCTGACTTGGCTAGTGCACTGTCCTTTCAGTTACCATTTTGTTCTGAAATGGGAAAGTTGATTATGAACCCCATCTACAGTCGCTGTGGAGAATTACACATGAGAACACGTTTTACAGAGTATGGAAGCCTAAGTTGGAAGAAAGTTCTTTAAAACAAAACCCCAACAAAAACAAAAAGAAAGGCAACCAAACAAAAATCCTACCTGACTTTACATATAAGGACAAAGGAAGTGTATGAGTATATTGTCAGCATAGGAAAATCTAAAATTTGCATGCAATTTCTTCCCTTCTCCATTTTCCCAGTTCTTCAGTTTCACTTCCTTTCTAAAATGATATCCAGAAGAACACACTCTTACATATATAAGGGTTTTTTTCCTAAGGCATGTGTTTTTTACTGCTACTTAAGTTTTCATTGATAGAAATCCCAGGTTTCACATGACTGCTTTACTAGGGACAACTACTAACCTGCCTTCTCAAGGATAGCTAGCTAGTAAAATAATAGCATTACGTTAATCTGAATAACTGCAGGAGGGTACATTTGGCAGGAAAGAGTAGGCTTCATTTTCCTTATTTAAGAATCTCTTCCAATAGGATCTCTCTAGACTTCCTGAAGATGTAAAACCCCACCTGGTAATTTAAAAAAACCCAACAAAACCAGACACTTTCCAGGTCACATTAAAACTAATCTATGCTAGGAAAACTTGTTGCTGGAAAACTTTATTAGCAGTAGGTGAGATAGCTACTGTATGGCAAGCTAAACCTGTTTATCTAATGTGCCATTTATGGCACTTTGTAGCATATAGTGAAAACACTAAAGAGATCCCTGTGCTAAGGAATGAAAATAAAATCAAACCCAAATGTAATTTTATCTTCTGATAATAGTTTTACTTGAAGCAGATACTGTGCTAAAGATATGCCAGCAATACCACTGAGCCAATGTTCTGTTTCAGTGTTGACTACCAAGTATTCTCTTTAGAATGGATTTGGAAGGGATCGAACTTTAATCCTTACTCAGGTACTGTCTCCTTATGTGAGATGCAACGAGCCTCCATTCGTGTGTTTACACAGGTTACAGGAATTGCTTGCAGCTGAACTGAATGACTATGTCTTTTTCTGCCTGTTTTATGTCTTTTGTTTATTAGTTGTTCTGGCAGGCATTGCAATCCACAGAAAAGTGTGAAAAGCTACAGAAAAGCTCTAGTCCACAGCAAGGTGAATGTCTTATCATAACAGGTATACTGGATAACACTGTTCAGTTTAGAGCCACTCAGTACTCTTTGGAACAAACCACAGACCTCAACAAGGTGAGGAAACAAAGTTTGTAGTCATCTGCAAGTAGAAAGCTTTGATGGACAGCTTCAGATTAGTGGTTTGCACATGTATAATGTATGTGGTATGTGCACATGGCATGCTGTATGCTTCCACAGCAGTGCTAGCGAACTCTGGATATGGTTTCATTTTGAACTGTAGCTAGCTTAGCGAGAAAAAAGGTGTTAGAGAAAAAATAAAAATCAAGTATTGCATTTTGTTACTGGAGTTGAAGAACTTCCTGTCTGAGGTGGAAACTGTTGGTGTATTGCCACTGTTTCAGCACATTTTCAGCTGTCTCGGATGGGGAGAATTGTGTCCCGTTGCTTAAGGGGTCTTAAACTCATGATGCAATGATCCAATAGATTCGTACTCTGACCTATTAGGGACCTCTGTATTGTGACGAGCAAGACATTACGTTTCTTAATCTATGAAGAAGAAAATGGTTGTGATCTTTTATGCACATCTTTGTTTAAACATCTCCATAGTCCCCCAAGGCATACTCCACCAGTTAATGAGAATTCATAATAGAGCTGGCTGCTATCTTTTCAAGCTGATCTTTCTGAATAGGTAGGCAGTTATTTGTGGCTAGTCTATCGAAGCAGTGTTTTCTACACTGTGTTTCAATTCATCAATCAATAAATAAAAAGCAGAAGTAGAAAGAGTATCAATCCCATATATTTTGAAGTTGTAGCTCTAATATAAGCCCACTATTTCCCTTCTGTTAGTTCAACACCCCACTAGTATTGTCAGAATTGCCTGCTGGACATTCACCTTTTCATGTGAAAAACAAATACCGCATGAGTCCCAGCTGAAGAACTGGTTAAGCCTCTAACCAATATCAGCATAAACTATTTGTGTTGAAAATGAGATTTAAAGGTTGAGTTGTACCTTCCACCTGAAGATGGAGCTTTTAACATGGGGCTGGGACAGCAAAAGGAAGCCAAGTAATTCCCTGAGGAAGTGTATTAAAGTGTATATACAGGAGTCACAGTGTACAAACTGACTGCTCATGCTGCATCATCTTACGTATTTTAGAAAAGAGATGTGAAGAGTCTTCTGTTTTTAAAGTAATTTGAGTGTCATCATTCATGGATGTTGGGAAATGTGGATAGCAGCTTGCATTTTACCCAGTTTTTCCCCATTTGCTTGTTCGTGTGTGCATTTTCTGTTTTGTTTGATTCGATAAAACAATAACATGATGAGTTAGCATTGCTGCATGGAGTGTCATAGAGAAGGCTATACAGAAGGACACTACATTAGTGTAATAGTATACTAATACTCCACTAGATGTTCATGTTTCGTTTTTACTGTAAATCAAAGCAAAAGGTCATTTGCCGAGGTGCACAGCTCCAGAGAGGAGCCTTCAACCCCGTAGCGCGGTTTCAGTTCTGAGCGGCGACAGCCACCGAGGGACCCTGGAGCCCCCACCAGGCCTTGCCCAGGGGCAGGCAGCCTCGCTGAGGAGAACAGTGACTCACAGGGGAAGGAGCCAGGAGGGACGGCCCCGCCCTGAGCGGGTAAAACCCGCCCCGGGGAGCGCGGGAACAGCGCTTGGCGCGGAAGTTGGCGCCGGCAGCGCGAGTGGGGAGCGGGCTGGGTGGGGAGCGCTCGCCTCAGGGCCCGGCGCGCTCTGGGAGCTCTGCTCTGGCTGCCCCGGCGGTGGCAGCGGCGACACCAGACAGAGCCGATGAGAGGGGAGGCTGCGGCTTAGAGCTCGGGGTGCAAGAAGTGCGTGCACCGGTCTCTTGAGGCGAGGGTGCACACTGGTTAGGGCTGTGCTCGATGCGCCCTGCCGGAGGTCTTCATGCAGCAGGGGATGAGCTGCGGACGCTGTCTATAGGCTGAAAGATGTCAGGGAAGCTGAGAAGGGGCAGCGCTGCTTGCTCCAGGCCCAGACTGTGCAGGGGCCACAGGCGTCCACCACAGCACATACAGAAAAGGAGGAGGGCAGTAATCCAGGGAGCTAGTAACAGAAGAAAATAACAAAAAGAAAGGAGGAGGAGGACAGCTAAAGGAAGGGGCTTCCTCCAAAATCTGACATCCCCACCCAGAACCGGCTCGCAGCTCTGCAGGGGGTCTAACGAGGAAACACATGCTGTACCAAATGAACATCCTGCTGATGCACCAGTAAAGAGGATCACTACTGGTGCTGCCAGGAGGAAGTGGCGGATCACAGTAGTAGGTGACTCTGAAAGGCACAGAGGTACCCATCTCTCAGCCTGACCCAGGATCAAGGAGTTGTTGATCCCTTGGATCAGGGATGTTGAGGCTCCCTGGTCTAGTAAGTCCCTCTGACTGTTACCCACTTCTCGTGGTCCGTGTGGGTGCCAGTGACATAGACAGCAGTAGCCTGGAGAACATAAAGAAGGACTACAGAGCCCTGGGAGAGGTGGTTAGGGGCTCTGGGGCTCAGATAGCTTTTTCATCAATCTTCCAGGTCAAAGGGGAGGACCCTGAAGAGGGCAGGTGGATTTGGCAGGTTAATAAATGGTGAGAACAGCGGTGCCATAGTCAGGGGTTGGGTATTTAGAACATGGGACTCGATTTGGGAGGCCAGGTATGCTGGAGGCTGGTGGAGCTGGTCTGACAAAGAAGGGGAAGAGCAGTTTTGGTAGGAGGCTTGCCAGGCTGGTCAAGGATGCTTTAAACTAGATGTGTTGGGGGAGGGGGGCATCATTCCATCCCAGCACTCCCAGTCAGTTGCCAGCACCTATAATAAATGCTAGGAGCAATGCAGAGATATTCCAGCTACTCCAGCCAATGAGCTGGCTTCATTTGGAGCGCGGCCGAGATGCCTCTATACAAATGCCCATAGTATGGGGAATAAACAAGAGGAATTAGAGATCTGTGCATGGCTACAAGGATGTGATATCATTGTGTCCTGGGTTCAGCAGCAGCAGTCATTTTTCTCCTTCTTAGTAGCTGGTGCAGCACTGTGTTTTCGACTTTCGGCCTGGGAACAGTGCTGATAACACGGATGTTTATAGTTATGGCTTAGAATGTTTTGGTCTGACCAAGGACTTTCTGAGTCTCATGCTCTGCCTGGGAGGAGGGGAAGCAGGGAGGAAGCAGAGACAGGACACCTGACCCAAACGAACCAAAGAGGTATTCCATACCACAGCACGTCATGCCCAGGATGGAAAAACTGGGGGCAGGAACCCGGAAGAGTTCAGTTCATGGCTTGGTTGTTGGATAGTGAGCAGTTGTATCCTCTTCCCTTATATTTCCCTGGTCATTGTTACTATTGGCGGTAGCAGCAGTGGTTTGTGTTATACCTTAGTTACTGGACTGTTCTTATCTCAACCCGTAGGAGTTACATTCTTTCAATTCTTCTCCCCATTCCACCCTACCCCCTCAGAGTGAGGGGAAGAAAGAGGGGGGAGTGAGTGAGTGGGCTGCGTGATTTACGGCTTAAATCACGACACATTGGCAGCACAGAAACATGGTGAGGTGGCTCCTGAGACTGGAGTGTTGGAATGGAAGGTTACAGGCAGGAAAGACAGGCCCAGCAGATGGGGAGGGGGAGTTGCTATTTACGTCAGCGATAGGCTGGAGAGTATGGAACTCTGTCTGGGGACAGGTGTGCAGTCAACAGAGAGTTTGTGGGTCAGGGTCAAAGGGAGAATAGTGATGGGGGACATTACTGTGGGGATCTGTTACAGACCGCCTGATCAGGAGGACTCTGGATGAAGTGCTCTATAGACAAAGAGTAGTGCTCAGTGGCTCAATGTCCAGCTGGAGACCAGTAACGAGTGGTGTCCCTCAGGGATCGGTGTTGGGACCAGTGTTGTTTAACATCTTTGTCAGTGACATAGGCAGTGGGATTGAGTGCGCCCTCAGCAAGTTTGCCACTGACACCAAGCTGTGTGGTTCGGTTGATACATTGGAGGGAAGGAATGCCATCCAGAGGGACCTTGACACGCTTGTGAGGTGGGCCGATGCCACCCTCATGAAGTTCAACCAAGCCAAGTGCAAGGTCCTACACCTGGGTCAGAGCAATCCCAGGCACAGCTACAGGCTGGGCAGGGAGGAGATTCAGAGCAGCCCTGCAGAGAAGGACTTGGAGATGATGAGTGATGAGAAACTGAACATGAGCCGGCTTCAGTGTGCACTCGCAGCCCAGAAAGCCAACTGTATCCTGGGCTGCATCAAAAGGAGTGTGACCAGCAGGTTGAGGGAGGTGCTCCTGCCCCTCTACTCTGCTCTCGTGAGACCTCACTTGGAGTATTGTGTGCAGTTCTGGTGTCCTCAACATAAAAAAGACATGGAACTGTTGGAACAAGTCCAAAGGAGGGCCACGAGGATGATCAGGGGACTGGAGCACCTCTCCTATGAAGATAGGATGAGAAAGTTGGGGCTGTTCAGCGTGGAGAAGAGAAGGCTGCGTGGAGACCTCATAGCAGCCTTCCAATACCTGAAGGGGGCCTATAGGGATGCTGAGAAGGCACCCTTCATTAGGGACTGTAGTGATAGGACAAGGGGTAATGGGTTCAAACTTAACCAGGGGAAGTTTAGATTGGATCTGAGGAAGAAATTGTTTACTGTGATGGCGGTGAGGCCCTGGAATGGGTTGCCCAGGGAAGTTGTGAATGCTCCATCCCTGGTGGCATTCAAGGCGGGGTTGGACATAGCCTTGGGTGGCATGGTTTAGTGTGAGGTGTCCCTGCCCATGGCAGGGGGGTTGGAACTAGGTGATCTTAAGGTCCTTTCCAACCCTTCTATTCTATGATTCTATGAAATTAAGTTAAAAGCATGGGAGCAGTCAGGTACTCATACTTCAGTATTGCCTGATGAAGCAGTTCAAGTTTATTTCCATTTCAGATTCATAGAATCATTCAGTCATATTGGACCACAATCCACACAGAAAGCTTAGCAGTCATAAGCCTTTTTAATCAAAGAATGTATTTTTTGAAAATGATGGGTAGTTTTAGCTACTCTTGACTAATTAGCTTAATTGATAGTATATATTCCCCAAGCAGAAGGTACACACGTACCTTCTGAAAGACCTTTTTCATACAAACCAATGCAGTTTTTTCTTACCATGAGAAAATTTAGTTCCCCTTTGTAAAAGGCGAACTAAAAAATTCTATACCATTGAATAGTTGTAGTGCGTGACTGGTATTTATCATAAAGGTAAATAATGTAATTAATGTAAAAAATGTAATAAATGCAAATGTAACTTATCATAAATGTAAAACATACCAAGGTTTGCATGGAATATTTTGTGTGGTTGTAGGGGTCTTTTATTAGCAATTTGGCGACAAGCACAGGCTATTTTAAAGATTAGGCAACTTGTTTTGTGGAAAACCTGTGGAACCAAAAGTGCCAAAGAGCAGTTTGCAACGGTCTTTTCAGCAGCAGTTTTTCAGTGTATCTGCTTGAGTTGGTTAGCACCAAAACTTCATGAATTCAGTGAAAACCGGTTCCCAAATCAAGGCACCCGCTCCCATCGAAGCCAGCTCCCACAGCGTGAGGACAGCTGCCGCGGGGTTTCCGCCGCTCCCCGGCAGGGGCCGGGTCGTGCCGCGCCGCGCCCCGGAAGGACGCAGTCACCGTGCGTCCGGCGGGAGCGTGCGTTTGGGCCGCTCTCCTCCCCAAAGCCGTAGCTATAGCCATGTTCCCCTCGGCTCCTGCCTCCCCGCGGACCCCCAGCGGGTCGGCCCGCAGGAACCTCGGCAGCGCCGCCCCCAGCCCTCTCTCCCGCCCGGGCGGCAGGAAGAACATGCCCGCCGTGGCGGTAGCTAACTCCCCGGTGCTGTTTTCCCCGGTGGCGCGGAGGGGCGGCACCCTCTCTGCCCGGTAAGTTCCGCGGCCGAAACTGGGGTGTGTTCTCCTCGGGGAAAAAGGGAAAACCTCTAAGGTCAGGGCTTGCCCACTGTGCAGCCGCCTCCCGGTCCACTGAGGGGAGAGGGGTGCCTCCCGGTCTTTTCCCGGCTCTTCCCCGGCCACCCTTTCCACAGAGACCAGCCGTAGCCTCACTGTATCCCTTGCTGCTCCGGTGCGGAGTGGGTTGACTGCAGCTCCCGTCAGGTTCCTGGCTCTTGAGGGGAGGCTGGCTTCGTTGTGTGGGGAAAGAGCCTGCCATGCACGGCTGGGTTGCTGTTACTGAGGATCTGAACAGGCTCCCTCTTTGCTAAAATACTGGTAATGGTTGAGAGACATAATAGAAAATGAGACTAGTGATTAAAAAAGTGTCGTCATTAGAAAAAAAATAATCACCAAGTGTTCAAGTGCTTGCCATCACAATCTCTTCCTTGAGATTCCTCTTATGAACACAACCAGAAGCCAGATGCAGACACAAAGACTTTTAATTAGATAAAATGGTTCAACCTTACAGAGTGAAAGGAAGGGAAAAAATATTATTTGTTCACATGTAGCAATTAGATTCTGTTGGTCTTGTGCCTCAGTATATTAAGGCATGCTCCTAAATGAGCCTGATGAGAGGGGTTTGCCTGAAAGCTCTTGCTTTCAACTACCTGTACAAGGTTGTTGTGGTTTAAGCCTGGCGGGTAACTTGGGACCACAGCCAGTCGCTCACTCCCCCTTCTTCCCCCCACCTCGGTCCTCGCTCCCAGTGTGGGGAGGAGAACCAAAAGAATGTAACTCCCACGGGTTGAGATAAGGGCATTCCAGTAACTAAGGTATAACACAAACCACTGCTGCTACCACCAATAATAATAATGACCAGGGAAACGAGGGGAGAGAATATCAAACTAAAAGGGGAAAAGGAAAAGAAAACAATAAACATATATGATGCACAGTACAATTGCACACCACCCGCTGACCGATACCCAGCCCAGTCTGAGTAGCAATCTGGACCTTTTGGGTAACTTCCCCCAGTTTCTATACTGGGCATGGCATGCTTTGGTATGGAGTACTCCTTTGGCTAGTTTGGGTCAGGTGTCCTGTCTCTGCTCCCTCCCAGTTTCCTATGCCCCTCCTTACTGTCCGAGCACGGGACTGAAAAGCCCTCAATCAGAGTAAACATTACTTAGCAACAACTAAAACTGTCAGTGTTATCAGCACTGTTCTCAGACTAAAGTCAAAAACACAGCACTGCATCAGCTGCAAAGAAGTTGAACAGTGGTTGTGTTGCTGGTGAAAGACTGCATATTCAAAAATCAGTTCCTTAAAAAATAAGGGAATTTGATGACAGCTCACAACTTGTAAGGAGGTCACCAAATTGCTGCTTTAGATGGTGCTCCCAGAGGAAGTATGTTTATTTTACATAAACCCATTTCATCACGTCTGTTTCTAAACAGATACTAATGACATAAATGTCTGTTGAAACTGATGAAAAAACAATAAAAAAGTAACTTTTTGTTTTAAGAGCAACTCCTGCCAGAGTTATCCAGCTTCCTTCAGCAAGTGAGACTATTAACTATGATGTTAAGGGGTTTGGATCCTCTCTGCCTGTTAAGGTTATGGAAGCCCTGAAGAAAGCTGATGGTAAGACCTTATTTTATCTGTTATTTTTCTCATGAAAATTGACAGGTTAGAGAAGTGTTAATGTGTTGTTGATGCTATTTAAATGCTGACTTTTCAGTGGAAACTGAAATGTTTGCGCCTAGTTTTGAATCCAGTTTGGTTAACTACGTAGCTATAATTGTAATAACACCCATGTGGGTATGGATGCATGTCAATATCCTTCAGGTCTTAACCAATGTACCATAAAATCCAAGGTTACAAAGAAAGCCAGTAGTAGTTTTTTAGTAACTTTTTCTAATTGTTTGGTTGCTTGTTTTTTTTTTTCCTCTCCTTTTTCACTTGTTTTGATTCTGATGTGCCCTAGAGTGGATGCTCTATTTTTTTAAATTCATTTTTAGTCTGCATTTGTTACCACTTCTAAAAGCCTCAGTGATACAGATATTTCCCAGAGTTCAAGAAGTTGGTCTCCTAAGCAGTTTTTCCCTGTGGCTGAGTTTTCATAATATGTGTAAGAGGAACCAAAAATGTGTATATTAGAATAATCTTTAAAATTTCTGACCAATTCACAAAGCTATTATAATCTGCTGTAAATTGATGGAAATAGGTTCTAGAATTGCCTTGTTTTTCACATTCAAAAATTGGGCATTTGTCATATGGATTTTTAAACGGTGTAGTAATTTGTGATCTTGTTCAAAAACATGGAAATTCTAACATGGAATTTAATAGAAAATATATTTCTTATTTTTATATGAGAATGGAAGTTTATTGCTTTTAAGATTACTCCGCTATGTTTTTAAATTATGAATGCTTTGCAAAAATTACTTTTCATGTAGCTGATGACCAGCTGAGTGTTCAAGTGGATGAAAGTGGATGGGCCTGGCTAGTCCATAAAGAGAGGCTGATTGTTTGGAAGATTGGTCAGTCTCCAGTAGCTAAGGTAACTGAAAGATCAAGATGGGAAAAACTTCTGTATTTATGCTAGTTGAACAGCTATTCTGTTCTGGTCTCTTTTAAAGCTAGAGTTTCTTTATAAATTGGAGTTTGGTTTCCCCCAAAAGCAGCGGGGTTGGCATGAAGTCATACTAACAACTGGAGTAACTGGAACTCCAGCTTTTGAGGAAGCTTAGCATTTTTCTATTGCTTTCTTTTTTTTTTAATTGTCACCTTAACACTGGGGTTAATTCTTAGCATTTTAATAAGCATGTCTCATGTTAGATTTGATGAAGCATATTTTAATAGCTAAAAACTGGTTGATATGTTACAGATTGGTTTAGATTATTCTGGGACTGATTTTCAACTTGTCAAAAAAACAGTTTCAGCTGTGCAGAACTTACGTTTCATCTGGGTTTCTTATGGCAGTATTACTATTTTTCCCCTCTGGGCAATGTTTCAGCATCATTTCAGTGAATAGCAAGAGCAGTAAGAGGAAAACTGTAGTTGCAAAATCAGTATCTTTCAATTAGTGCAGCATACATTAATTACATAGATTAAGCACTCTACAGTGGTGTTTCAGGTCTATGCATTCTAGTACTTGTAGAGATTTTTCAAGGGGTTAAAATCTTTATGATTGTTTAATTTGGGGAGGGAGGGGGAAAGGGAGGAGCGTTTACCCTCTCCACTCCGTTAGTACCTACTGACCTTTCTCAAGCACTTCCAGTTTAATTTTGTTTCACTGCGTTGTTAGCATATTATATTAAGGAATGGTCAAGAAATAGTCCAGTTTTGTAGTGTTGCAAGAAGCATTCAGAAATAACTAAAGAAAAAGAGTGATTGAAAATGTACAGGTAGGTGGGTTTTAGCTGTTTGGTGGTTGTAACAACTTTGCTGAAAATATCTTGTGCTGTTCTTTTGGTTTCTTTACATAGTGTCTGGGCTAGTTGAAAATTAATTTTTTTAAAGGGTCAAAAACTCTGAACCATTTGTAGCAGAGGAATAAGTTTTTCCAGTCTCATTTATTATGGCATCCCTTCCATTCTTACAGTTATCTCTCTGCAAGGAACTACAGCTGCCACCCAGTGACTTCCAGTGGAGTTCTAGTTTAGCAACTATATCTTGTCTTGGTGCCTCAGGTGAAGTGCCTTCTCTGCAGGTGATCAACTTTTATGTTTTAGTGTTTAAAAATACTTTGAGTACCTTTGAATATATCCAATTTTATCAAGTACTTATCTGACAACTGCATTTGGTGGTCTATAATACCTGCTATATAGTCAAAAGGTCTGGATTGATAGTTGGCATTAAATATAAAATAAAAATAAAAAAGCAATAAAAATCAAATAAACAAAATCCTGGTCTTTTCAAGTTACATTATTTACATGTGATAGGATCAGATGAAGTAATCGTTTTCCTAAGGATTGCTTGTGCTTTTGTAACACACAAAAATACAGCAAACTGAAAAGTATTGCACTAACAAACACCAGGGCAATCAGCCAAAGCAAGTGCAATTTAAATGCATACTGGCTGAAAAAATTCAGCGGTGGTTTAATTGTGAGTACACATGGATAAGCAGCAACCACCAGCACCGTCCCTTGGCTGGCCTTTATAAGGAAGCTGGCACTGGGAGGATAGATGATTTAATCTGTCTTGACTGATTGCTTTCCTAAGTGACTTTTTGTAGCATAACTGTGCTAGAGGGTGAAGTTTGAAGGTCTGTTAAGCCTTCTGAAAGTATGTTAATGTGTCTGTTTCTATCATTCATGAAGGAAAGAAGCTCTCATTTTTAGCTTGGGTGTAGTTTTCAGTTAGTATGTCTGGTGCTGTAATAAAACTGGATGAGCAGTTGTCTTCAGAAGGGAGAAGCAGAATAGAATATGTAATGGGATGTTTTCTTTTGACTTACTATGTTACACTTCCAGATGATGAAAAGTAATCTTAGTATCTTGTGATTAGCTCATAAAACTCTAAATGCTGTATGACTTAATCATACTCAAAGAAGCTTAAGAGCAAGTAATACACCTAAACCAAGTTTTAAAATTATTTAATTTTTCTTCAGCTTGTGAGCTACACATGGATATTATGATTTTATAAAGTGAAGTAGAAATATTACTGTTAGAATATAGATAGAAAACTCCAAGGAGCTCAATAATATCTCCTATGGTTCTTCTATTGTTCTGTGATTTTTCTTAACAACCAGTAGAATAGATACAGTGTTTTCTAAGTCTCTAGTTCAACAGTCTTGCTTTATGCTTTGAATTTGGTATCTGATTTCCTGAGTCAGAAGCCCCAGTATAGGCACGCTGTGAGCTTAGGTCTTATGAAGAGAAGAACCAACATATGGTTTAATGTTTCTTTTAATGACACTCGAGCAGTTTCTTTGTTAAGTTGCAGTCTGCATTTCAAGTCTGCCATGGTTGCTTATAATTCTTGGCACCTGGAATACTCCAGAAGCTTTTTTCTGTCTTGAAACTGTGAGTTTTGTTTGCATTTCAGTAGCAGACCTTGAGTTATCATGAACAAGAACCAGTCAAAAATACAGTTAGCAAAATAAGCAGCAGTTCCTGCAGATATTAAGTTATGCTACAGAATAATATTGTGATTCAGTTCTAGGTTTGTCAGTGTGTAACCCTGTGGGTTTTTTATTTTTGTGTGTTTGTTACCTGCAATCTTGATATGTAAAATCACATGTTTTACTTAAGGCTGCAGTCTGATTAGTATTGTGTTTCATGTTCTGTGAATTACTTTCTCCCTTCAAGTCTCTGGCAATAATGGTTGCTACCAGTGAAGGTTCTGTGCGCTACTGGCCCAGTCTTGCTCATGAAGGTTCATATACGGAGACTTTTACAGACTTTGGAGGCTCTCTGTGCAGTTTCCTAACAGCAGTAAAGGTACAGTATGATTTGTGTTAAAATACTACTTTAATTTGTAGTTAACAGGAACAGTTTGGTACCTCAGCCTGGGAGGTGTGTCAGTATTACTACTGCAGTTACTTACAGTGATAGAAACTGTGCTTTCACAAAACCAGAGAACTAGTTCATCAGAATTTGAGAGATTTCTGTAAGAAAGTAATGAGCAAGCACATTACAAATTGTTCTTAGAAATTGTTTTCTGCTGCTGATGTGCCTAAATGGGGAAAGCTCTCAATTCAGTGTGAGTGGAAAAACTCTCAATTCAGTGTTACGTTATGTTATCTTCAAAACTACTTATTATCAATTCAGTTACATTTTATCACATGACTTTTTCAACATCTGCTGTTCATATCATGTATTATAAAAATTATTTTAAGGCATCAGCATGTCATAAATATTTGTAAACCTAATCTGAAGACATTGATCTTCATGATGAATTTCTTAAGAGTTTCAAGATGTTAAGAAACACTAATATTTATCTACCCTATTAGAACTGAATTGTGCCCAAGGTTTGGACATCAAGATGAGGAAAGCAAGATCTTATCGCACCTGTAGTTGAAACATTGATATCAATGTGAATTCAGAACTAGAAGAACTTTTTGTTTTCATAGCAGTATCCTGTTATTAATCAATCAGTGCTGTAAAGCTGCATTATTACCAGTATGACAACCATACATAAATAGTCATCCTGTCACTGTGCAGATTTAACATTTAACATAATTTTTGTGTAGTATGATGATGAAAATTTTGCTGGTTTTTTTTAAATTTCTTTTTGATTTTGTTCTGTGAACATTTCCTGTGCAGGTAAACAGTTCAGCGACTTCCAGGCCCTTAACATTCATTTTTTGGGAAAATTGTGCATCTAACAGGCTTTGTTCATTCCCTCTAATGTAGGAACTTTGATCAGTTTTGAATTGAAGGCAGCTGGTTTTTTGTAACGCCTTAGTGGCAGGGGGACTGAAAGCTATGTCTTTGTTAGCAAGTAGTGATAGGGTGTAATTGAGAATCTATAAGGTAAAAAAGTTGGTGCTGAGGCAATGTCACTGTCTGCAGTGGTCATTTTGGAGGCAGGGTTGTTACTTTAATCTAGGTGCAGCCTAGCTCTATGAAATGAACATCTGTCAGTGGTCAGAGCCCACCTTTCAGTGTGCATTGATTCAGAGGGTGTAGAGCTGGTATACTCAGACTGCTCTGTGCTATGAGTTTCAGAAACAGACTCTTAGTGCTAATTGAAGTGCTAAGGTGAATGTACCCATTAGGACAGGCAAGAGATGCCCTAGCAAAAGTCTGCTTCCAGAATGAAGTATAAAAGCATCTACAGTCTAGTGCTTATTTTGCATAACACACAAGACTTTTCACATTTTCTTACTGCAAAGGTAACAGTATTTTTCATCATTACATTCCAAGGATTACATGAGATACTCGTTCTGTTGTTAAACTGAAATGGAACTTCATGTATAAAAATGTCGTACAATGCTGAGAAAATCAGTCTCTGCCAGTGCCGAGTACCAGTCAGATGTCTGACAATTTTTTGACATAACCAGATGGAAGATTTGTTATACAGTTCATTTAGATCAGTGTCCTGTAGGATAGGATGAGATATATTATATATATATATAAAAGTTACAGTATGCTTAATAGCACTTCAAGTTTTAAATGCATGCGTGCAAGTTATGTTATTAAACTCATAACTTCACATAATGAAGGTTTAATGTAGTAGTACCTCTAGAGATTGATCAAATATCTTTTCATATGTTTTTAAAAATATGGTTTAAAATTTAAAAGAATACTTTGAGTTGTATACTGCAGTGATTCAACCGTAGAGAATAATGGTGAAAATTCACTTCAATGGTCTTAATGTGAATAATGCTTTTTTTTTATTTTCTCTGTTAGCTCTTAAGTACTATGGATGCATTGTGTCTGATCCTTGTTTAGTGTTTATGCTTACAAGCTGATGTAAAGAATTCTATCTTACATTCCTGAAACAGTTTTATTGTGATAATATTTTTTTTTTTCTTCCTTTAATATAGTTGCCTTTTCTCTTTGTTAGGGAGGAAGCTTTATTTTATCATCTTCCAGTGGCCAGCTAGTTCGATTGATACCAGATAGTTCTGGCAAGATTCATCAGCATGCCCTGCCACAGGGTCAGGGCATGTTTTCTGGAATTGGTAGGAAGGTTTCTTCTCTTCTGGGTATATTGTCTCCTGGAAATGATGCCGTGGTAAGTTTGAATAACATTCATATAGTAATCTGCTTTAATTTTTGTTGTAATTTCTAGCCTTGGTGTTTAAGAAAGGAAAAATAATGTAAGCATATATGATGAAAAGACAAGACTCCACTCATTTGTTACTTATATTTCTTTGAAATTTGTAAGAAAGAAACCAAATAAATCTGTATACTTAGTATATATATATATACTTATGTACACATATACTACACTTAGTAAAGGAGAAAGCTGACTTGCTCTTTACATGTAAGTGAAAGGAGACTTTAAAGAATTAATACTTACTGGGGAATATGCAATGATTCAAAGTCCTGCTTCTTTCTAGTGATGGCCTCATTAATACTTGAAGAAACTAACAGTAACCTGTAATTTTACTTCCCTCATTAGGGTTACCAAGGGTTGGTGATCAGTGAACTCCATGGATGAGAAACATACTTTCTTCCAACTTTTGAAACACCTATAGTGTGTTTGTAGAACACTGTAGGTGTTCTTTTATCTATAAGATAAGACTTCTCTTGGAAATTTTCTAATACTCTCAACTTGTAATGTAATTTGTATAGGTTGCCCAAGGAAGTGGTGATTTTCTTTTTTGTGGACTGAGAGTGGTCTAGATTGTTGCATCCAAATATTAAGACTGTGCTTTAACCTTTCTGGCTTTTCCTTTTTTTAAATGCAGATTTCTAGCGTTCTTTGGGATAAAGAGAGATCGAGCTTTTATATGCTAACAAGTTCAAATCTAAACAAATGGGAGATTGATGATTCATCAGAACGTTATATTCTCAGCTGGGATATCAACAGGATCCTGAAAGAGCATATTACAGATGCAATTTGGGTAAGAGGCAGCTCACCTGGAAAGCGCTTGTGTATTTCTTCGGTAGCCTATTTTTATATAGTTACAAGTTGGATGTATTGTTTTTTAGGGTTCTGAAAGTAACTATGAAGATATTAAAGGAGGAGTAAATATACAATACATGGACTTGCAACAGAATCGGTAAGGAAGTACACTTGCATCTGGTAACACTGACATTAATGTGATAAATGTGTTCTATTTTCTTGCAAAAACTGTGTCAGTAATTGCAATTTAATTTTACTGAAGTGCCACTGTTGAGAAAATAAGCACGTCATATTGGGTAACTAGGTTATCCTATGTACTTCATGCTGCCATTATATCTTTTAGCATTACAAATTATTTACCACAGAATAATTATTTTTACTTTTTTTAGTGTCGTTTTATCAGGTTTGGGTATTTGTTTTGTCTTGATAATGCAAACAGAGCAAGTAAACAACTGTAACTTGTTCCAGCAAATGCAGAGAATTCAGTATCTCTTGTTTTTAATTATATAAAATCACAACTGCCTTCATTCAGTTTTCTACTGCAGTATGAATATTATTTCAAGCTGTTAATAAAACAGGTTGAAAGAACAGTCTTTCTTTCAAAAAGAAATACAGTATTGGATAATACTTGTGGTTGTACTGAGATATCTGTAAGTGGTAGAGTTTGAGCAAGTAAAATATGTCGTGATCATCTCTCAATGGTGTGATGTCTGTGGTTGAATAGTGATGGACTGGTGATACTTGCTGCAGCATGGCATCCTGGAGATCGTCCATGTCTTGTCTACTACACTCTAATAACAGTAGAAGATAAAGGCTACCAGATGTCTGATGATGTTGTTGTGGAGGTCACACAGTATAATCCATCTTTTCAGGTATGCAAGTGAAGGCCCAGAAACTGAGTTGAGAGAGTAGTGTTTCAGAATAAATCACCTATCAGATTTTTGTCTGAAGGAAAACCAAGTTCTCTGTCTTAAGGTTGTTATTGGAAGTATGTATTCATGGTATTCTGAGGAAAATGTGTACTAGCATCTTTTAATGTATAATAGTAAGTGTTTGTAAAGTTTGTGCTTTACATTTTGAAGAGTAAGGTAAAAAAGCCTAAAAATAGAAGTCTAAACATCAGATTATTACTGATTTGTTTTAATTTTTGTCCTGTCTGTGAAAATTTCCAGAGAGTAATTTTATGGTATACACATGCAATTGATTGAGAACAGACCTCAGACTCTGTTGAGACTCAGTAGCAGGACAAGGACCTGTATTTTGATCCTTGCTAGACTGCTGACTTGCTGGGCGGGGAGGACACATTGGTTGTCCTTAGTATACCTCATTTATTCTTCCAGCAGAAAGAGCACAGACTTGGGCATTAACTTTCTTTGGTAAGCTTCTTCCACTCTTCCCCATCTCCCCACTGTTTGTAATGGCATTTAGGTTATAAAAGTTATATCCATATCTTGTTAAATTCAGGCAACTCATGTCAGCCTTTAAGATGTTAGATGTTTATTTAGGGTTTTGATTGTATATGTGATACTGTTCATATGTAATGCTTTCAGTCAGAAGAGGAAGTGGTGTGCTGTCTGATAGTCCCAGATTACTTTAGCCATGCTGCTTACCTTTATAAGGAAAATGAAGTGTTTGCTTGTTCCACTGGAACTGGAAGAATTTCTTTACCACAAGAGAAAATCATATTTGGCATACAAGGTAATGTGGGGGGGAATAGTAACATTTTGCTGATGCTTTCTGATAGAATGTTTTCATTCAGAGTGGCTTCTTATTTATGCTCCTTTTTCTCTTTATTAAATTTTTCAAGATGGGAATTTCTCATGAGTGTATGGAGAAAGCTCTGATATGATGTCCAGTGTTGTTATTGCTTACTCTACATTGTTTCAAATGAAAATGAAGTAGATCCCTGCTCCTGATGTATGAAAGGATGGGGGTTCTGGTTGGGGGAAAGAAAGGGTTGCACCCATTTTCTTTTTCTTCTGGCGTTCACTGTGAATGGTTTTTGAGGTTTGTTTTGAAGTTATCATGGTGTCAGTGCTCAGCCTAAAATACATACTGGGTGCCTGTGTCAGATGTCTCTCTCATCCTGACCTTCAGAGGTGTTTTCAAGTAGCTTGTGCACATCAGGCCTTTGGCAGAGTTTGAACCCCTTGAATCTTGGTTTGGTTTTTTATTGGTTTTGTTTGGTGGGGTTTGGGTTGCTTTGCTTTTGTTTTTTGTCTGTTTGTTTTTGTGTGTGTTTGTTGGGTTTTGTTTGTTTTCTTTGTTTGTTTTTTTTTTTCTTTATACTTGCAGTTTTCTGTAAACATGCATTACTCAGCATGAGCAGCAAATAGTGCCCACAATTTCTCTAAGTCACGTGGAGTTGTCAGTTACTGTCAGTTGGTTCAAGACAAAATTGAGTAATTGTCAATGAAACTGTTACATGTTGTTCTTAAAATGGCATTTATGTGCTTCCTCCCCTCCTTCAATCTTAGGAGACAGCATTTTAGGAGCAGGTTCCTGTACTGGCCTCCCCATCTTCTTTGCCAAAAAAAGCGGACTTACCACCATCTTGTCCAGGGAAAACACTTCTGTGCTTCCAGAAGACCTTGAAGATTCCCTGTCCTGTTCTGTTGCTGGACCAAGAAGTGAGGTAATGGTTGTTTGCTTTGCTGGTTGAAAACTTGAGCGTAGACACAGAATTGTTTTTTGGGCAAGTTTGAATTTTCCCTGTGGAAATCCTGATTTGTTTTGAGTTTTAAAGTTATGGAGGTATTTTTTAATTAGAGGCTTAAATGCTTGTAATGAAGGCAGTTTTCAAAACCCACAAAATATTACACTATCTGGCAGTTTGGGTGACTTTTTTGTTTTCCTTTTTTTGAAGTTGAGTTTTTTATGAAATCTTTTTTCATGTAGATATATTACTATATGTCTCTACGCCTGATGTGATGCTATGCAGAGACTCAGACTTGCTTCTTGGTCAGGATGGTTTCTTCAGTCTTATGTGTCTGCTCCTTTGTGTTAGGGACACACTTTTCTCATCGTGCTGTGAAAATCTTGCGAGCTAAGCTGAGAAGCATAGTGGCTGAATATTGTTTCTGCCCTGTTTGAGATGTTTGAGGGATTTTATAGGTACATTGCTGATAAGAGACAGGTTAGGGACACCGTGGGCCCTCTCCAGAAGCTATCGGGAGAACTGGCTACCCTGGATTTGGAGAAGGCTGAGGTTCTTAATGACTTCTTTGCCTCAGTCTTTACGGGCAAATGCTCTGACCACACCACCCAAGTCTTGGAAGGCAGACGCGGGGACGGTGAGGGTGGGGACCCTGGGCCCACTGTGGGGGAGGATCTTGTTCGGGACCACCTTAGGAACCTGAATGTATACAAGTCCATGGGACCGGATGAAATCCATCCAAGGGTCCTGAAGGAGCTGGCAAATGAAGTTGCTAAGCCACTGTCCATCATATTTGAAAAATCATGGCAGTCAGGTGAAGTTCCCGATGACTGGAAAAAGGGAAATATAACCCCCATTTTTAAGAAGGGAAAAATGGATGAGCCGGGGAATTACAGACCAGTCAGTCTCACCTCTGTGCCTGGCAAAATCTTGGAGCGGATTATCCTGGAAGCCATGCTAAGGCACATGAAAACCAACAAGGTTGTTGGTGACAGCCAGCATGGCTTCACTAAGGGGAAATCCTGCCTAACCAATCTGGTGACCTTTTATGAAGGGGCTACGGAACTGATGGACAGGGGCAGAGCAGTTGATGTCATCTACCTGGACTTGTGTAAAGCCTTTGACACTGTCTCCCATGACATCCTTCTCTCTAAGTTGGAGAGACATCAATTTGATAGGTGGACCACTCGGTGGATAAAGAACTGGCTGGATGGCCGCACGCAAAGAGTAGTGCTCAGTGGCTCAGTGTCCAGCTGGAGACCAGTAACGAGTGGTGTCCCTCAGGGATCGGTGTTGGGACCGGTCTTGTTCAACATCTTTGTGGGTGACATGGACAGTGGGATTGAGTGCGCCCTCAGCAAGTTTGCCGATGACGCCAAGCTGTGTGGTTCGGTTGATACATTGGAGGGAAGGAATGCCATCCAGAGGGACCTTGACACGCTTGTGAGGTGGGCTGATGCCAACCTGATGAAGTTCAACCATGCTAAGTGCAAAGTCCTCCACCTGGGTCGGAGCAATGCCAGGCACAGCTACAGGTTGGGCGGGGAGGAGATTGAGAGCAGCCCTGTGGAGAAGGACTTGGGGGTGTGGGTTGATGAAAAAATGAACATGAGCCGGCAGTGTGCGCTTGCAGCCCAGAAGGCCAACCGTATCCTGGGCTGCATCAAAAGGAGTGCGACCAGCAGGTCGAGGGAGGTGATCCTGCCCCTCTACTCTGCTCTCGTGAGACCTCACTTGGAGTATTGTGTGCAGTTCTGGTGTCCTCAACATAAAAAGGACATGGAAGTGTTAGAACAAGTCCAGAGGAGGGCCACGAAGATGATCAGGGGACTGGAGCACCTCTCGTATGAAGATAGGCTGAGAAAATTGGGGCTGTTCAGCCTGGAGAAGAGAAGGCTGCGTGGAGACCTCATAGCAGCCTTCCAATACCTGAAGGGGGCCTATAGGGATGCTGGGGAGGGACTCTTCATTAGGGACTGTGGTGAGAGGACAAGGGGTAATGGGTTTAAACTTAAACAGGGGAGGTTTAGATTGGATCTGAGGAAGAAGTTCTATACTGTGAGGGTGGTGGGGCCCTGGAATGGGTTGCCCAGGGAAGTTGTGAATGCTTCATCCCTGGCGGCGTTCAAGGTGGGGTTGGACATAGCCTTAGATGGCATGGTTTAGTGGGAGGTGTCCCTGCCCATGGCGGGGGGGTTGGAACTCGATGATCTTGAGGTCCTTTCCAGCCCTTACTATTCTGTGATTCTGTGATTCTGTATATATTTATTCTAATAGAATGTTATTCAAAATATATAAAAGTATTTTTATTGATGTTTTGTGCAATGTGCATTTATTAAGCTCTAATTTATATCAAACATGTTTAGTTTAAAATGTACGTGGAATTTGTTGACAAGATGTCCCTGGAATGGGAGGGAAGAATAGAAAAGTTGTTAGAAATATTCTCTAATTTATATTCTAAGTGATAAGTAAGTTTCAATCCTTATTCCAATTAAACCACTCTTAAAATGAGTTGCTACTAACTAGTATTTTAGCAGAAGACCTCTGTGTGTGGTATGCTAAGATAGAACTGTTTTTCTTACTGAACTAATCTCTAATTAGATTTGTCTGCACTTCGATTGCTTTTGTGGGTCATAGTACTCACAAGTACCTTCTAAATTCTGTCAAAAATGTTACATCTAAATGGTAAAATAATTATCATAAAAAAATTGACTGGTGAAAGAAGTTGACTTAAGTTGTCTGGGTTTTTTTACAGATTGTGTGAAGCTCATTAGAATGTCTGAGGTCACACCACAGTGATTTCCATTGTGATATATCAAACATAAGCTATGTTTGGCTTAATAAACACAGCTGCTTCTAGGTGTCATTTTTACTTTAGATCTGTATTGTTACTGCACAGAAAAATTGTTTTAATTTCATAATGGAAGATTAGTATTTGTCTTTTGGCTGAAGTTTTTGCTTTTCATCTTCAGAGTCCTGCATTTGACACAACCAGTAGGCTAGAATTTATACCACAAGAAGATAAGACTAAGTTGCTGAAAGGTGCTTTTCTACAGTACTGCAGGTACAAATTGCACTTGATTTTTGAGGCTTTGTTTGCTATTCTTGAAGGCACTTTAATGTTTGAGTAAGAGATTGTCTTGGCAAAGATACTCTTGTACTGTTGTAATCAAAGCTTTATTTGGAAAATATTAGCTATGTCTTGGGTTAGTGAAAAAGTGATGTGCTAGAAAGAAGCAGACTTCTGTAATCTCAGTGACTTTGCTTACTCTGCAAAGTAATTCTATAGTAAATTCTATGTAATTTCTATAGTTACGTTATTGACAGTGAAACAACTTTAACTTGTTATTTTGACTTCCTTATTCTTGTAGTAAGTGGTGTGTTGTTGTTAAAAACATTCTTTCCTTCTTTTTATTTGCATAGCTGTTTCCAGTAATACTGTTGAATATCTTTAATTACTTTTTATGTGGCCATGAAGGTAACTAGCATGGCAGATTTTGTGGCAAGATCTTTTTTAGGTTGACTGTTATGGGAGAGTGGGACTGGGAGGAAATACTGTTCTTCAGACTATCCTGAGTAAAGCAACTTGACCGTTGGGAGGCATGCAGTGCTTTGGAAAGGTTTGATGTTGAGATGAGTAACACAAACAGAGGAGGAAGGAGAGAGATAAGAAGATAAACAGAGCAATAGACGTAGGCTATTTATATTTAGAGAAGATTGTTTTCAATGTATATTTATTAACACCACCACCCCCCCCAAAAAAAAAAAAAGACAAACCAAAAACCAACAACAGAGAACAACCAGTACCAGCCCACAAAGCCTCATAGGACTAATCTCCTTTAAGAGTCTTAAGAAAATGGAAAGAGCATATTTAAGATAACAGGAAGTAGGAGTGCTTTTGAAATAGAGCTGCATGTGAGATAGAATATTATGAAGGGGATTAGACACATATAATACAGGATATCAAGACAAAAATCTCTGAACATGCACAGAATTTAGGAAGATCTACATATATTTGGAAATGGACATGTCACTAAACAGAACTGCTGCTGAAAATGGTTGTAATGAAGTCCTGAGGTGATTGGGTCGATAAGGTCTGTGTGCACAGATAACAAATATGAAAGTTGGTATCACTGCGGATGCGAACAAGGGAGTTGTAAACAGCGTCAGAAGAAAGTGGGAGGTAGTAAGGGAAGTAGTGTGAGCCAGTATGAAAATCTAATGTTCTTTTGATTAAAAGATGGGTCATATTTATGGAACTAGAAGAAACAAATAATTTGATGTGATAGTGTAAGAATAATGCATTATATTTTCTGAAGCATTTTCATGAGAGCTTTTACTGTATTACCATTTGTGAGAGTGATTACATGTACTCTTGAGAAGATTTTAAAGCCAGCAGTAGAAACTTGATGACTTAGCTACCAGAGACAGCTAGACTTAGTTCTGTATGATGAATCTTTTAAATAGTAATAATAGAGGCAATAAAATAAAAAGTGACCTGAAACACTGCCTGGCATGGACTTTTTCATTTTATAAATTGTCCAGCCTGCTTGCTTGGAAAGAGTCAGAGTACCTTTATTCACAGAATCAGAATACCCTTTATCCTCAGTTAATTCAAACAGAGCCCAAACAATGCTTGATGGGGGTGTTGATTGATGAGAAAATGAACATGAGCCGGCAGTGTATGCTCGCAGCCCAGAAAGGCAACCGTATCCTGGGCTGCATCAAAAGGAGTGTGACCAGCAGGTTGAGGGAGGTGATCCTGCCCCTCTACTCTGCTCTCGTGAGACCTCACTTGGAGTATTGTGTGCAGTTCTGGTGTCCTCAACATAAAAAGGACATGGAACTGTTGGAACAAGTCCCAACGAGGGCCACGAGGATGATCAGGGGACTGGCGCACCTCCCCTATGAAGATCGGCTGAGAAAATTTGGGCTCTTCAGCATGGAGAAGGCTGCGTGGAGACCTCATAGGAGCCTTCCAATATCTGAAGGGGGCCTATAGGGATGCTGGGGAGGGACTCTTCATTAGGGACTGTAGTGAGAGGACAAGGGGTAACGGGTTCAAACTTAAACAGGGGAAGTTTAGATTAGATATGAGGGAGAAATTCTTTACTGTAAGGGTGGTGAGGCCCTGGAATGGGTTGCCCAGGGAAGTTGTGAATGCTTCATCCTTGGCGGCGTTCAAGGCGGGGCTGGACATAGCCTTGGATGGCATGGTTTAGTGGGAGGTGTCCCTGCCCGTGGCAGGGGGGTTGGAACTCAATGATCTTAAGGTCCTTTCCAACCCTAACTGTTCTGTGATTCTATGTTTATAATCTAAAGCACTTCACAAAAAGGATATCGTAAAATCCTGTTGAGTGGTTCTTGTTCCTATAATCCTACCTGCTGTTTTTATTTCACGTATTTTTTGTTTCTTTTAT
This sequence comes from Amazona ochrocephala, assembly GCA_039720435.1. NCBI lineage: Eukaryota > Metazoa > Chordata > Aves > Psittaciformes > Psittacidae > Amazona > Amazona ochrocephala. The sequence goes on from CM077878.1 coordinate 94,116,959, forward strand.
TTCAGGAAAGATATAGTCAATGCACAAAGCATGGTAGCTGAGCTCTTTCCAAGTAACACAGATCTGGATTCTGATACTGAACTGGATAGGGCAGTGACTCAGATCAGTGTGGACTTAATAGATGATTACCCTGCCTCTGATCCAAGATGGGCTGAATCTGTACCTGAAGGTAAACATAATGTGGTGTTTGTTATGTTTTGAGGTTTTGGTTTGGTTTGGGTTTGTTTGTTTTTATGGGGGGGAACAAAAGTCTTCATTACTCTGGATGAAATCATGGTTAAAGCTTTTCACAGAAGTTATAGGTGTCCCTTGCTGTCCACCACCATTAGCTATATTTCCAAAAAGGCTAAAAAATGCATCTTATGAGACTGCCAGACAAACTTGCAGGCTATTGTGGTTAGTTCTTGTCTTCATATAGTAAACACAAGCAGCAAAGAAAACAGATTTCTGAGAACGGTACTTTGTGCAAGGAACTTATGGTGCCAGTCTAATGTTCCTGTGATTCCTTGGATAGTTCTGAATTATTTTCCATAAATAAATACGTGAAGAGAAGGATCTTATTTGCTCATGCTTAGCGCTTTGTTATCATGGCTGCACACCTTCTGGTAGGCTTCGATTCTGGGTAGAATGAGCTCATGTCCCTCTGGGGCATTGCCAAAAAGAGGACTAGAGAAATTTATTTTCAGGTATTTGTTGTATGTAAAGGATTAAATCAGAAATGTTTTCAGCAAGAAACATTGTTGTTCATGCTTCCCTGTCTCTTACGAACAGTGTTAATTTGAAACTGTATGCAGGACCTCTAGGCAGCAGTTGCCAGTTACTGAGCAGAGACTTAGTCTGGAAGTTCACATAATAAATAGTCACAGGTGGATGATGCTTCCTGCTGTTGTTTCTGTGTGGCATAGAAATGTATAGAAATGTGTTTATCTGTGAGGGGAAAAAAAAATCCTTACTCAGAAGTGAAGATACCAAGTGCTCTGATCTAAGATTTTTCTCTTTTTAGAAGCAGTTGGTTTCAGCAACACATCTCTTATTCTTCTTCATCAGCTGGAGGATAAGACAAAAGCGCATTCCTTCTTCATTGAGTTTCTTCATCAGGTAAAACTGTACTGTTCTTTTGGTATGAGCACACACAGTAGAGTATTATTTTGTCTTAATGTGACTCTTCTAGAACATTGTTTGAAGTGCATGTGGTGTTTTGTGTTTTTTACTAAAAGGTTGGTGTGTTTGAACATCTGGGCAGCTTTCCAGTACGAGCCATGCCCATGGCAACTCGGTTGTTGCTCTGTGAGCATGCAGAGAAATTAGCAGCAGCTATTGTTCTCAAGAATCACCACTGCAGGCTGCCTGATCTAGTGAATGCTGCTATACTGATGGCATTAAACAAAAGGGAGTGTGATATCCCACCAAATCTTACCCCTGCAGATGTGTTCTTTCGTGAGGTAAGAAACATCTTATTTTTGAATCGTTATATGGTATCACATATAATAAAAGTTGCAATGCTTTAATGTATACTTTGGAAATTATCCCTTTAAAAATCAATTCAACGTTACATAATTTCCTCTTAAATGGGGTTGGTGTGGTAATATTTCCTTCATTTATATGCTTTTTTATGTCTGCAGCTGAAACATGAATTCTGATAAATTTTATGTCGCAGAAGTAAAGTTGTTAGAATTTCCAACTACCTGACATGGATGAGCAATGAAAAAGACAAATTGAATTCTCTGGCCTGTCAGAAGGTGTTCGCTAAATTATCATTTTTAAGGCATGAACTGAAGAGTATGAAGCTTTCCAGATAGAAGAGATGCTTTGATCTGTCCTGGATGGAATTATATCAGTTTGGTCTCCTAATGTTTGTCCTGTCTAACATTAGTGTGTCTGAGGTAGTTAATAATCTCTAAGTTTGGCCATGTCCCAGTCAAGCTCCCAGTCTTTATTTCCTTCTTCCTTCTTGAAAAGAACTATACAAAACATTTATTTTTAGAAAAAGTCTTTCCTGTAGAGGACAGTAGTTGCTAATGGAGAAAAAAATGCAGTATACTTTATCTAACAAAGATTCTTCTGACAAATCACAGAATCATAGAATAGTCAGGGTTGGAAAGGACCTTAAGATCATCTAGTTCCAGCCCCCCTGCCATTGGCAGGGTAACCTCCCACTAAACCATGCCATCCAAGGCTCTGTCCAGCCCAGCCTTGAACACCGCCAGCGATGGAGCATTCACAGCTTCCCTGGGCAACCCATTCCAGGGCCTCACCACCCTTACAGTAAAGAATTTCTTCCTCATATCCAATCTAAACTTCCCCTGTTTAAGTTTGAACCTGTTACCCCTTGTCCTATCACTACAGTCCCTCATTAAGAGTCCCTCCCCAACATTCCTGTAGGCCCCCTTCAGATACTGGAAGGCTGCTATGAGGTCTCCACGCAGCCTTCTCTTCTCCAGGCTGGACAGCCCCAACTTTCTCATCCTATCTTCATAGGGGACGTGCTCCAGTCCCCTGATCATCCTCGTGGCCCTCCTTTGGACTTGTTCCAACAGTTCCATGTCTTTTTTATGTTGAGGACACCAGAACTGCACACAGTACTCCAAGTGAGGTCTCACAAGAGCAGAGTAGAGGAGCAGGATCTTTTAGAAGAAGATGAAGGAATGTGCTTAATGAAAATTGATGGAGTTGCCTTCAAAAATTAGATTGGTTTGATATTTTTCCTGGATTTAAGTCCAGAAAGAAGGTAGTTCTTGTGTTCCAAGTATTGTATGAAATACAAGCTGATGACTTTGTTATCCACTACAGTAGTTGATACCTTTTAATATTTCTGATTATTGCTGTGGTTTCTACTAATACTTACTTGTTTTTCTATGCAACTCATGATGTGATATTCTGGCATCAGGTGGGGACGGGTATGTTTGTGTTCATTGTGATTTTTCTTTCTATCTTTAAGGTGTCCCAGATAGATTCCATCTTTGAGTGCTTACTAGAAGAAGAGGAACAAATCCTGAAAGATATGCCTATGGAATCAATTGAGTGGGCCCAGATAGTTGTCAATGTGAACAACATCATTAAGGTATAGAACTGCATTAAGATATTTGTGGGAGGGGAAGGTAAATACTGAAGAGCACTGAACAAGTTGAGTGCAGCACATTTGGGTTGCTGACATGAGAACAAAAGTGAACGTGCAGATACCCACATACATTAAGAAGGAAAAGATGGTCTCATGCAGAATTAGGGACGTTCTTTTTACTCATCAGTCACTGTTAAAGAGAATTTGAGAAGCTGCAGCGTTGTTGGAAGTTGTGAAAGCATGAGTGTGTAGCAAAGAGTGAAAAGCTTGTGCTTGAGCACTGAGCTTTCTTGCTCAATCAGTATGTACTCTTCTATACAACTGAGGGGTGTAGAGAGAAGAGGGACATTAAAAGTACATTTCAGAATTATAAAAGCCAGTATGCAGTAGCTTTTACAGTCTGTATATATGCATGTAGACTTTAAAATACTTATGCCTTTAAATAGGACATGCTACAAGCTGCTAGTCAGTATCGTCAGTCTAGAGCCTCTTTATATAAACCAGAAGAGCTTCCAGAAAGAGAACCTGAGTATATTCCATGGACAGGTGAGAAATTATTATTATTATCCTAAACAAAAAGTATTTTCCATTAATTTCAATCTGAATGTTAAACTTGCTGTTGAAAGCTACTACAAGGTTGTCAGTAAGAACAGGAGAAGCCAAAGGTTTCAACTGGAGAATGAAATGGAATGAATCGATGAACAGTTATTTTGTCTGGTATTGACAGTACAAATTTGACTACAAAAACAAATTTTGGGAAATAGCTCACCTATGGGATACATAATATTAAAATGAGTCATGAAATGTGATCTATAACTGTTTTAAAAGGACTGATGATTCTCTACTTCTTTAACAGTGTCTTCTTTTGATGGTTTAATAACAAAAAAACCCTATAGGAACAAATGTTTGCAGAAGCAAGCACTTTCCAGTTGGTGCTTAAGCTTCCTTGTAGCCTCTGTGTATAAAACACAGTTGTCTAGTGCTCCCGAGATAAATCTTTTGAAAAGCATGACCCATGCAAGCTATTTTGGTATGTTGTCTTGATGATTACATCCAAGTATTTCAATCAGGTTAACAGAACTTGGCTTTTCTTTTTGTGTGTTCTCTACTTTGCTTACAGATCCTCCAAGTGATTCTTCTGAAAACCAGCTGGTGTTGACAGTGTAGATCTGTGTAGTTCAGGGGATGTGGATTTGGTTTTGTTCTCTTTTTGTTTACTACATTTTGGGCAAATTTAATAGGCAAAGATGGGAGTATGTGCTTGTTTTGGTTTTGTCTTATAGCATTGCTTTCATTTTTTAAGATTAAAATGGTTATTAGCTTTCTTCTTTCATCTTTTTATTTATACATAGTAATGTTTTTGTTATACTTCAGCATAGGCTCCTTTGGTGACAGGATCATTGTTTCAATGGTCACTGTGTTGTTTCCCTAAGCATCTAGTGGCCTTCGTGCAGCAGTAATCCGTCAGCATGGAATCATTCTGCAGATGGTGTATCCCCAGGTGGACAGTAACCTCCGTAGCATTGTGGCTGAGCAGTTGGTGGCACTACTGGACTGTTTCCTGGATGGCTATGCTTCTCAGCTGAAATCTGTGGACCGCCCTGCTGATCAAGAGCGATACAGCAATCTGGAAATGGAATACAAGCAGAAAAGAACAGAACTTCTGTCTCCCCTCCGTAAGTACTGCCTGTTTTCCTTAACACAAGGATTAAATGTTCAATTTGATAAGAACATCATGCAAATCTGATATAGTAAATGGCATCTGTGTATGAATTCTATTTCTTACACACTTGCCTTCAGATTATAAAAGACTGGTTTTATAATTTAAGGAGATACTTACAAAATTAAAACAGATTACAGAATTGCTTCCAGGACTGTATCCATGCCCATACCAGAACTGTATCCATGCCCATACCTCTAATAAAACAGATTGCTGCTGGAATTTTTTTCTTGTGCTAACTTGGTGTTTTCTGGCAGGAATTTATCTTGAACCACTTGGCAGAAAATAGCTTGTAAAAGGATTTCTAAATGCTTATATTGTTGCAAGTTGACATAAACTTGTGTGCTGTGATATTTATCAGGAAAGAGTTACTTTTAGAATCTTGGTTATTTAAGAATGAAACCTGTTGTTTAGCGTGTCAGATGCGGTCAGGTCTTTAATGAGTAATTGAAAGCAAAGCCCCATATTTAACTGGAAATAACTTGGAGTAAATGCAATTTTAGTAACTTTATTTTTTTTAGACTCAAATGATATAAATAGAACAATCTAATAATCACTGCCTCTAACATTCTTAAGAAATTAAGAAAAGTCTCCTGAGCTATCATTCTTGGTTTTACTGACATTAATGGTCTCTGTTAGTTTGTAAGCTAACCTTTTGTATTGTTACGTTCAACCTGAAGTTCATATTTCCTTACACACAAAATCGAGTACTCTGCTAACTCTTATGTATCTGAACCAAACAGAATTTAAATAATGTATTTTTAACAAAAGCCCTGTTGGCTTTACCTGTTCTGGTTTTATCAAAAGCCTTTGCCTGCTGATTTTTCACTTTGTGTAATTAAGTGACTGTTATTACAGATATTAAATCATGGGTTGCATCTACCCCTCAGCACAAATAGCAGATGATGGTCACTTTCAAAGAAAAGGGGGTGTGTACCATCCATTTAGTATTCTTTCTTCCCTCTTGCGTTGGGAGACCAAGGTGATAGGTATGTGAGCTTACACGTGCACAGGATGTGTATGCAGTAAGTAAGCATTTCTTTGGGAATGTGTAAGTAGGTCCTTAATGTGAACATTTGAAACTTGTTTTCATTTTTCTGGTCTCTGCCCCTTGTCATCCTCTTACAGTCAAATGTAAGCTTGTTTGATAACTTCTTTTTCTTGGTTAAGTTTCCCTGGGACAGTATCAGATGGCAGCCACTTTAGCAGAGAAGTACCATGACTTTGATATCCTGGTGCAGATGTGTGAGCAGACAGACAACCAGGCCAGATTACAACGGTACATGAACCAGTTTGCAGATCAGGTAAGTCTTTTTTATTTCCTTTATATAGCTTTTTATGGTAAGTTTGCACTTGAAATGTTGCAAAATTTATGATTTTTTTTTTCTTTAATGCATATATATTTACATACACATGTAGGGGAATCGTGGAAAGCTGAAGTTAACGGTCAGTGTTCAGAACTCAGTGGATTGTATTACCCTGAGACTGGAAAGCACATCGTGAGAAATATGGGTGCTAGCTGTATGGGCCGTGCCTTTTCATGGGACCTTTTCTGTGCCTCAAATACATTGTCTCACTCTTAATGTCTTTCTGGCATTCTGTGACTTGTTCACTGAGGTGCCGTAGTCAGTGTATGGTTGTTCTACTAAATGAATATAATGTAAATTTAAGGATAACTTCCAGAAGAGAGGATGAGATTTTTAAATGTATTAATAGAAAGTTAGTGAAGAATTGAGTAAGAAGGTAGGGATATTGCTGTGGTCTTTTTATTACCCTACTAGGTGCTTATTGGAGAACTCTTCCAGTGTTAAAATGTGGTTTAAAAACTTCTAAGTGTGCTGAAAGATTGGAAAACTTAAGGAAGAGGCAGTAAAGACTACTTGAAGTGAGTGGGACTGGGGCAGAAGTTCCTAATTTGAGATTTGGTGAGATCACTTTGTTTAATTTTTCACAGCCACTTGGAAGGAGAAATCCCGGTGTCTACAGGTTTCCTAAAAACATACAGAAAGGTTGTTTTATTAAAAAAAAAAAGAAAAATATTAGTAATAGACAGAAACTATTATAAAGATTTTTAATAATAAGGATTAAACATTCATTTACTGGCAAAGAAGGGGATAAATTCTCTCAGTTTTTGTTTTCCTTTTTTAACCTTCACATCCTTCATTTTAGAGGAAAAATGTAAAACTCTCTGAAGAGAAATGACTGTTGCATATGCATAGATCAAGTCTGATGGATAGAATATCAGACTGATGGCCTCAAACTTGATTTTTGAAACTGTTTAATGCAGTTAAAATTTAGCGGTATTCTAAAATTACTCTGTAAAGATTAAGCAAACCTCAAATCTGGATTAGTTATTTTACATTGAAGTTTTTCAGGATAAAACAGAGGAGCTTGGTTCTTTTTTTTAAGGCACCATTATTAAGTGATGGAAAAGTAAGGTTGTAGGTTCACTTGGAGATAGGATGGAATGTTTCAAGAACAGCAACAGCAGAAGTAAACAGAAAAGCATGAAAGAAAATAGAAAGCACAGAGTTCTGAGGGCAGCAAAGGAACAAGGGAAAAATACAAGACTGGGACTGTGATTGATGTGATACCTGTTCCCATTCCTGGAAGAATGGGAACTTAACATTTGGCACTTTGTTTAATTACACACAGCATCCTTCAGTGGACTAGCATCTGTTGCAGAGTAGTTCATGAGTTCTTTAAACACTATTTCTGTCATGACTCTTAAGATTTTTCCATCAGCACTATTTGTGTGTGTCTTATTTTGTTAAGCAGATTCTTACTGTATTCTTACCAATTGTATTTTTATGAAGCATTTTGCCTCAAGACAAACAAGGTGTTTAAATGTGACTTTTAAAATGTGTTCATACTGCTGTTATCTCCAGAATTTTTCAGATTTCCTGTTTCGCTGGTATCTGGAAAAAGGAAAGCGAGGGAAGCTGTTATCTCAGCCTATTGCTCAGCATGGACAGCTGGCCAATTTCTTGCAAGCTCATGAGCATCTGAGCTGGTTACATGAAATCAATAGTCAGGATCTGCAAAAGGTAGGGCTTCTTAAACAAAACCAAGGTGAAATATTGCATATTAAACAGGTCAAGTACATACTAAAGTAGAAAAATTATGTAGTTATGACTTCATCATCAAAAAACAGCTTATCTAGATGAGTTAGGGGAGAGATGATACAGATTATTAATGGAGTACCAAAGCCTCCCTCCAGGCACTGGTATATCATGTAAGCCACTGCACCATGTAATGGAGATTAGGGCTGCTTTTCATCCCTTGTTGGTAACTTATATTCTTTTATGAAGGGAAGTTTTGTTTGGCTGCGTGCTCACTACTTGGACGGAATTGGGGGTTTACAGTGAGTATCAGTAGCGTTACCAGGTTATCCAGTGAGGGAAAACCTGAAACTTGTTTTTCAAGACTATTTAAAGTAACCTGGAGGTACCACAAAAGTTAAAAAGGTATTGATTACTTTAATGTCTTGCACGCATTGTGTACAAATTTGGAGGGACTGGGGGGTGTTAATAGCAAACAGCATTTGATATTTGCTATTAAAACAATAGCAAAGGGGGAGGTAAAAAAAAAAACCAAAACAAAACAAACCAATCCACAAACAAAACCACCCTGAGAATATTGTAATATTCCATTTGTGTTGACTGAGGTTTTCTCTGTTACACCAAAGCACTGTGAAGATGGGCAAGGGTTTTAAAATACACAAGTAATTAGGTTTGGATAGTTTTCCTGAGTAAGTGCTCAGAAAGTTTCTCTTCCTTTGTCTGGTAACTGAACATACAGGCAAGAATTTGTCTACTGCAGCAGTTACACGTGTAATTCTGTTTTGTCAGATTCCTGAATTAACAAGTAAATCAGTCTGCGTGTGAAATTGTTCTCTCAAAGCATATTTGCCTGGCTTTTCTAGCTAAGCCTTGAATAAGATCACAAAGGTATAATATGTGAAGTTGCAATTTATCCTTTGATCATAAGATAGTTTTTCTTTATTAATACTGAAAAGACTGTTTGGCTGTAATTGGAGTAGAGATCTGTGTCTCTTCCTGAAGAGAGTAATGCAGAGTTTTAATGTGCAAGTTGTGCGACTTTTAAAAGTAAGGGTTATAATATTACAAATTATAAATAGCTGTGAGACTGCAGTTCAGATTAAATGCTTACCAGTTACCATTCTGATGTTAACGTATGAAACTGATTAGCTGATTTCTAACCTCTTTATTAATTTCAGGCTCACAGTACATTGCAGACCTTAGCAAATACAGAGACACGGTATTTTGCAAAGAAGAAAACACTTCTTGGCTTGAGCAAGTTAGCTGCACTGGCATCTGACTTCTCAGAAGACATACTGCAAGAGAAAATAGAAGGTAAGAAATAAAACCAGAGCAAAGTGAAGAATTGGCTAATGAAGTTACTGAGTTAGAATCACATTAATTTTGCAGATTGTTAATTTGTTAGGATGAGGGCTCTAATAATGTGATCATAGCTGATTATTTTGCACACAGCAGGAAGGATAAAGAATACAATGTGAGGGAGTAACCTGAAGTATTCACTTTCACCTCTGAGTTAGGACTGTGAGCATGGGAAGTTTGTATCTTTTCACTTTTTCTAATAATATGCAAAATATTGGCATAGATAAGAAGCTGCTCAGTATTTTGAGAAGTCATTAGACAGTTCTGAAGTGGCTTAAACTTATGAACCCTTCACACAGTGTGTTTTCATGAAGCTGCATTTTGTTTTTCAGATGCGAAGTAAAAATGCTTTAATTTCTTAAAGCCTGTTGATTGAATAGCTCTCAATTCTAAATTCTTCTCAAGTCCTGAGACTCAGGTTGTACAAGAAGATCAGTAGTGATACTGTATTGTGATAATGTACCTGCAAATACCTCCATTTGTGATAAAGTGCATTCTCAGCATCTTACTCTCTGTATTTAGAGAGGTTACAGTGACAGTATTCCATGATGCTCTAACTGAAAGGATGTTAATGGGAAAATAGGCATACCTATTCTGCTTCATGACCAAATGGAATGGTTCCACTGGCTTTGCCATTCCTGTCACGTTGGAAAATACCCTTTTCCTGACACTGTTTGTGCAGCACGTGGTGCTGTGAGTTTGGGGGTTGGAAAATTCTATGCTAACAGTTAAGCTGGTTCTGGCCACCAGGGGGGAACACTTCTCAAGGTTACTGCTCAAGCTTTCTTTGCTTATCTTCATATTTATCCATGTATATTATGTACAATTCTTAAAAGAAATCCTGTTGAAAAAGCCCAGGGAAAATGATGATAACTAAGTAGGCTTAAAAATTATTTGTAGCTTGTAATAATAACAATATATTATCTGCCTTTTAAATTATAAAACATTGCGTGAAATCTTAAAGCTTAAAATTTGCTTTCTCACCACTGTGGGAGGAAAGAAACCCAAAAGCAACACACACCTATGCTGATGTGAAGACTATAATCCTCAAATAGGAAAACTGTAGAAAAATGAGGAAATCGATGCTTTATTTGAATAGACCAGTGGACCCTCAAAATTTGGTCTGGTCTGTACTCCACTATGTATTTCTATGTGACACGTGACATGGCTTTTAAAACATACACTCTTTGTATGTCAGTTTCCTATTGATAGAATTATTTCTGCTGTGTTTATCTCTATAAACAGATAAAATGCTCCTTAGAATTATTGTCCCGTTTCTACCATGCAGTGGAACAGGGCGGGCAGGACAGGGTTCACACAGTGTGGCTGAAATGATTCTTTTTTGGTTGCTTCAGCCTCATAAATCTCTGACTCTCAAGCAGATAATGTTGTAAAGTAAAACATTCAAAAATTGACTAGGTCCATGGCATGGGTCTTCAGCCGAAAGGTAGCTCCTGAAAAGTGCAACCAACTTACTTTCTTGCATAGTGCAACAGCTTACCTCCAATTCTATGTATTCACTTTGTGGTTTCGAGAAAATGGAAGAGTTACTAGTCTGCATTACTGGGAACCAGAGTGGAAAGTAAGAACTAATTCAGCAGGATGGCTGTATTGAAGTGAAGTATTTCTATGTGTAAACAGAATGCTTCATAGCAAACACTTGCAGACCTGAATAATATTGTGACTTGACAGTTATTACTGTGCCATAGAATTTGTTATTACATTTTAATAACATGAAACATTCATTTCTTTGAACGACTACAAGAAATATCAGAACAGGAACGCTTTCTGTTACATCAGGAGACACTTCCTGAACAATTACTGGCAGAGAAGCAGTTGAGCCTCAATGATATGCCAGTGTTGTCTGCATCTCAGCTCATTGATGTAAGTATCTCATCTTCTTCATTACACAGGTAAAGTTCCAGTATGTTTTCTGCCTCTGTGTGACGAAGTAAATGAGAAGATCACAGCTGTCTTTACTCCTTGTATGACTTGCTAAGTACCTAAAGATCTGATGTATTAACAGGTTTATCTTTGCTCAGTTTCTGCCAGCAGCAACTTCAGAATGCTGGTTTTAGTTCAGATTTCTTCTTGCTGAATGTGTGCTTTAGGGTGCTGCTAGGAGAAAAAGCAAATCAAGTCAGTGTCTGAAGCTGATTTGCTGGTCTAAGCCAGTTTCTGGGTGTGAGACAATTTTTACCTTCTGTTTCATTCTCAGCAGGGCAGAACTTGGAAGGCAGAAGGAACAAAGGATTCTACCTTAGTGGGCAGGGATGCTGCAGTCTAGAAAAAGAAAGGGCTAGAAGCAGGAAGAGGCTTTTGGTCACCTTGTTGTAAAGAGGCACCCAAAGTATTTCCATTTTGTTTTTGTTTTTGTAAAACAAACAAAAACCCAACCCACACTGAAATAAATACATGAACTGCTCCAGTACTGGGATCAGTAATAGCTGTAACTCCTTTTCTGCACCCCTTTCTGGTGGTAGCCAGGAACCAGTAAGTCTTACTGCTTCTGCCTTGTTGACAGCATATTTTCACTATCCAGTGATACACACAAAAAACATTCAGTGAGTAACAATGATACATTGTGAAACAAATCAGGTCCTGGCCAGTTGTCAGTTTTGCAGCTCCTCACTTTCCCATAATCCTGTGGAAAATCAAAATCTGCTACAGTGCTTGTTTACATTCTCTCAGTTGTCTTAGCAGAGCTAATAGCAGATTCTGAAGTCATTACTTGCCTGTTAAGTGAGGCTACCTGTGGGATTAGGGAAGAGTAGGAAGTGCCGTGAGTGACTTGGCAAGTGCTGGCACCAAGACAGTTTTCCTTCTGAATTCTCTGTTATTGTCAAACCAGTGTTCATACTTGCTACTTGCAATGTGAGAATGAAACTCGGAAAGTGTAAATAAAAAGAGTGTTAATGTTCATTTTCCTTTGAAGTACTAATTCAGAGTTTTGGGTGGTGGTGATGGGGAGTGTTGTGTGTGAAATATTGATACCAAACTTTTCAGTTTTAAAAGGTGAAAGGCAGTCTGTGTGCTTAAGTACTGCTTTGAGCTTCATTACCAAAATCATTCTGAGCTTATTTGTGAAGCTGAGCTCTGGCTACAATAATCCAGGAATGTTACAGCCTTAAATGGCGTTTAAATTTGAAACCTAGCAGCCTTAATATCCAGTATCATTTGTCCACAGACCATTGTCATGTAAGTGGAATGCTGCTCTAAAACATTAAGTATATTCCTTACTACAAAAATACTTGTCGTTGAATCAAAACATATTTTCATGAGAAGGTCATGTAAGTGGAAAATACATAGTGGTCTTCCCACAATGAGTTGTCCGTGATATCAGTTACATTAGTTTGTAGGCTAAAAATAATTCTCTGCATTAATCTCTCATCATAGATGTACATATGCGATGAGAACAGAAGGGCCAATGAATATGACTTCAAGAAAGCACTTGATCTGCTGGAATATATTGATGAGGTAGGAAAGGTTTTTGAAGGCTTTCTAACCTAGAGACTTATGTTTTTATTTATTATTATTGGTATTTAAGCTAGGATGGTGCACCTGTAGTGAGTTAACAAATTAACTTAGTGTGCAGTCATTCAAAATACCTCCTGATGTGTGTTTTCAGTTTGTTTTTAAGTCACTGGAGGATTAATGCCAAATGTGGTTTAGATCATTTAAGAAAAATGACATTCCGCATCTTCCCATTTATAGGCTAGAAGAGTTTCTTCTTTAGAGCCTTGCTTCATTAAGGATTTTCTCCAAACAGGATTAAGATCATCTGTTTGCAGGAGTTTAGTTCTTGTATCTTCCCTATTGGCAGTTCCTCTGATTGTCATGAGATAATGTGGGATAGTCACCAGCTTTTTAACATGTTAATAGCATTGAACCACGGATTTGCTATGTGCTTTCTCACTGTCTCCTTGTATGATGTAGTATCTTGTCAGGAGCAATTTTCCACTAAGCACAAATAAATCAGCTTCTGAGGAGTATCAGACCTGAACTAACAACAGTCTTTGCTAAAAAGCTAGAGCTGTGTTATTTTGGCGAAAGTGTTCCTTACCAACTGAAGACGAGAGCTCTTCTCTGATTATCCCAGTTCCTGCTAGTCTGGGTAGGGCTCCAAGTTAAAATCTTCTGTAGTAGCGCTTTGTAAGTACCCTTGTGCCATTTTGTTGATCTTCAATAACTTTTGGGTTGATAATTATAAATATCTATAATTGTTTTAAAAATTTTAAGTTTTGAATTGTATTTTATTTTTTCTTTTGAATAACAATTCTTTATTGCTATTAACTACTTGGACTTTTTTGCTTTATGTATGTTTACTAGTCCTGTCTTTAGTATTATACTTCATGTATGGAGGACAGAGTATTACTGCTCAGAGTAGTACATAATACGTACTCTGAATTAGTTTTCTTTAGTTTAAAAAGAAAATTCAGTAACTTTTTTTATAATAAATATTTCCTTAATTTTTACAACATAAATAGTCCAAATAATAACATTTTGCAGTAAAATAAACTTGAGTGAACTCATTTGTTCTCTCTTAAATTAGTTTTCCTCTTAAATCTTGTCAACACAGTTCACAAACACTGAGACGATGTTGGGGTTTTTATCCAAATGTCACTATAAAAGCATGAGATTTCAAAACTATTTTTTGCTCAGATATTTGAGTCTCTAACAACTTAGTGTCGAACCATTCGGCACAAATTAGAGATGGTGGTTTAGAGTCTAAAAGCTATCTGCTCCCTAGTTTTCCCTGCTTCTCTTTTGCAAAAGTGTAGCATAACGTCAAGACCCATCCTCTTGCTTTCCGTCTTCTAAGTTCAAGTGTTTGTGGTTTCTGTTATCTCTTCTGAGGGGAATTTAAAGTAGATGCAGTGCTTTGGGACATTGAGGGGTGGAAAAAAATACATGGTCTTTTTTCTGACGTTATATTTTTAAAGGGACTTTGACACCAATTATCTGAAAGTTTCTGTGCAACAAAGGGACTGCCCTTTTCAAGACAGCTGTGTATCTTTGAAGATATTTACTAATATGTTTGTAAAACACACATGCTAATGGGGACACTAACGCATGCTAGATAGCTTGGGCGTGCTGAAAAAAGAGCCTTGACTTAAGTCACCGTTTAGCACGTGTTAAAATGAAACTTGACTAGAGTACCATGTTTTACAATTGGTATTTGTTCACGTGCTTTAAAATAGGCCCTTTTCCAAACTGAGGTAGTTGATCTTTAGCAGTCCTGTAGTGATGAAAGTCTGAGCCATGTTTTCAAATGGAAATAAACAGTCCTTAGTGTTTCAACAGTCCAATCAGGTCATCAGTTAAAATAGCATATGTTAAAAACAGTGCTCAGCAATTGAAGAATCTAATGCATTGGTATAATCTGTGTGACGGAACAATTATTTCTTTAAGAAAATCATGAAAAATTGTAACTTACTTGTCTTTCCTCCTTACATGAATTGAAGGGAGAGGAAGTGGATGTAAATGATCTAAAACTTAAAATTCTCTGTAAGGCTCTCCAAAGAGATGGGTAAGTCCAATATGAATATAATTTACTGGGAGTATTTGTGACATAGCTCTTCCAGAATTGCATTTTGGTATACTATTCTCTAGCTCACTGAAAAGATTGAATTTCATAGTATAAGATTAGGAAAGTGTAAAGTATTTGATCAGAATGTGGCTTTTTACTTGTAAAGTGAAACCCCAGCAAAAAAAATCTGTACGACTTTGTTCACTTATCTCCCTGGCAACCTACTAGGCATTCGTAGCACCTGAGACAGAAATGTACCTGTGCAGCTTTCATTCCTGAACCCTTCGCTGAGGTAAAATGACAGATGCCAAAACTTCTTTTTCCTTTGAAGCATCTCAAAAAGAAGCTGGTTAAGAGCAACAGTTTGCAGCAGAGGTCACTCCTGCAAACTTATATTTCACTTATTTTTGGCCATTCTACCGCATTGATAAGCTCATAACTGTTTTGAGTTAAAGCTGCATTCTTGACCGTAAGAGATTGAAGCTGTAAATATTACTTAAAAGAGCCATTCTTAGGGGTGTTCAACACCAAATACAGGCTGAATCCAACTGGTCAGAAGAATTGCCTCATCAAACAGTGCTGCTGTTTGTTCCCAAGTTAAATAACTCAAGTGGCATTTCTTCCCTTTCCTTTCTAATTTTTGGAAGTTATCCAGCTTTTCTAACTCTCATCCATGTTCCAGGAGGACCTAAGGAGGAAAAGATGAGGAGAGAACATGTTCCAACTGTGCTGTGCCATTTGTGACTAAAATGGAAATTAGCAGCATTTGGATTCACACTTATACACAGGATAGATTCCAAAGTCTGAAGAAAATAAGTCATTGTCCCATATGACACAAATAATATGCGGGAGCAGGTTCACACTATTCCAAGTGTTTTCTTCCCTTTCTGTGATTTTCAAGACAGAAGAATCCAGAACTCCTACATGGTACCAGTCCAGTAATTGGTTTATGACCTGTCTAGCCTGGCCTGAGAACAGAGATCTGAACATAGTATTTAAAGCACTCCTCACACAGAGTGCTGACAGGACTTTTCCCACTCTGCTAGTTAACCAGATGCAATTTGAGATCACTTTGCATTTAGATCACTTCAAAATCAGTTGAATAGCATTTAGCAATCTTTATGTCCCAGTTGCATTTCCAGTCCAGCAAGGCTTTCAGAGGCTTACAGAGAGGTTGATGGCTATTTCAAAAGAGGTAGCATTAGCTTTCATCTGTGTGCAAAAGTAAACGTTTGACGTTAACAGTATGTGCTTTTAAGGATGGCATCTGTTTTCTAGCTTAACAGCTACAAATGGTGGTAAGGCTCTTGTGCAGAACGGAGAGTCCTCACTGTCCTCTGTGCCTAGGAGGAGGAAATCCCCCAGGCCCCTTCCCTCCCTCTTTCCCTCACGTTTTTCCCAGTAGAATTGAAGATGAAATCCTAGATGTTTGTGAGTTTAAGTGACATCCAGGATCAACCTGTGGTTTCAGTGAAGCGCAGAGGCTTTGTCAATAACAGCTTCTGGGTGCCAGGTTGGGATCTGTTGGAAGAGTGTCACCTGGGCCCAAGGAGGTTCGTGTTAGTTTAGGGAGTGATACAAAAACTAATTTTATCTGGCAGTTTCACATCTGGAAGAGGAAATTTAAGCAACTTAAAGGTCAGAATCACAGCAAAACAAGATAGATTGGTGTTGACTTGAAACTGCTGCATACAAAGTTCTGCAAGGGTGAAAAACTGTAATTTAAAATAATCTTTCTCTTAGAAAAACCTTTTTTAGCAGAGATAAGACTTGCATTCATGAGTCTCCACCTTTATATTTAATCACAAATGAGACAAACTGTGTTTGGTTTGTGTCTGTGATGCTGTTACCAGGCCTGCAAGTTAGATTTTACAGGTTTTTTCTTCCTTTCTTTCCTCAGTTTGCTTTTTTTATTGGTGTAGGGTTTTTTTTATTGGGGTAGGGTGACACATGTGAAAGAAATGTGTTATTAAACTGATGCTCTTGCTTTATTTTACAATCTGTACCTTCATCATCGCAATCGTAAAATATGATTACTAAGAACAGGTAATTCTTACGATAACTAAGAACAGGCAGTTCTTACCTTTATGGGTTATTTTATTTCATCAAAGAAATAATGTTTACTTTTACAGTTTAAAAGACAGGAAGCATTTCTGTTGTCTTCCTAACTAGACTACATTATAGTAGTGCAATTTTATTGCAGTTTTGCTCTTGGAATAAATAATAATTAACACAAGATGGAAAGAAACCTCGGGCTATAGCCAAGCACACAACACTAATGTGTGAACATGGATTAATCATCTTTGATACTTTATCAAGTTCTCCTGCATTTTGTTCTTATTTGGTTTCATCTGTGCAATTCTTTCCACAAATTATTCTTTCACTTGCAGATGGTCCAGTTCAGATGGTAAAGATGATCCAATTGAAGCATCTAAAGATAGTATATTTGTGAAAATACTCCAAAAACTATTGAAAGAAGGTAAAGTGTACTTAAATATAATTGAACTTCTTGAAATTGTTTACTCCTTTCAAAAGCTGCTTAAGATGAGCACTGATGTGTAAGAAGTAGCCTTAAGAAGTTCTGAGTAATACAGACTTCTATATGCATTCCACTAGATAATTACATTCCCATGGAGCTAATTGGATCTCTGTGACATGTTGAGGGGATAAGAGATGAGCAGATTTCTTGGTTACAATCTTAGTACCCTCAAATTATTTGCATACTAGGGCACCCATCGGATTTTTAGCAGTTTCTTACTACAGTAAAGGATGCATTCTGGAGTTCAATGCATGTCTTCTGTAAGGTGCAGGATTAGTAACTAATTGACTGCCACTCAAAAGAGCTTAATCTATTTTATCTTAAATGTGTTTTTGCTTTTGGTTTCTCTCTCCAAAACAATAATGATCCACTCCCCCCAGTAAAGCTGACCATGGGGAGTTATGGCCTTGGAAGTTACAGCTGGAGAGGAGGGAAGCCATTTAGAGTCAAAGTCTATTTTAAATACTACTGCATATGAACCTTTTCCAGAAGAGAGAAGGTTCCAGAACAGCTCTGAATTTGTGTCCTCAATCCTGCCAGCGTCTTTTCCTTTGTGAGATATTCACATCCCAGGCCAAAATGTATTTATCATCTGACTGATCTTTCTTTTTGCTTTATTTTTTTATTTTGGTGAAGTGTTATGTACAAACTTGGATTTTATGTTTCAGGATTTTAGGCTTAATCATAAATTCACTGAGAAGCTCTTAACTCAGTTTTACAGGTTACTTAAGCTTTATTGTATTTCTTGACATGTGTAACAGAATTAGATCTTCTCGATTCCAAAAGAGTAATTTAACTCTGAGGCAGGCACAGGTGTTTACTTAAAAATGATCTTAACTCCTAATGCTGGGTACATTTAACAATGTTGTAATAAAAGGTTTTGTGTTGTAGGAGTTCAGCTAAGTGAATATTTACCGGAGGTGAACGACATGCTGCAAGCAAATGAACTTGGCAACTTGAAATGTAATGCTTACTTCAGATTTGTGTTAAAGGCAAACTATGAACTTTATGTTCAGGGACAAGCATGATTCTCACTATTCTTTAAAATACTTTTTCTAAAGATGTGTTAAATTCCTGTGTACTGTTTTATGTTCTATTTGTTTTGTTAAAGCTTTGTAATAAAATCTACATGAGTAATACACTTGGTCCTAAATGTACAGACATCAGTGCTTTAGTCAGGGGAGGCAGAGTTGTGTTTTCAGACAAACAAAAAAGTGTTTGTTTGCTGTGCCTTTCCTAAACTTGCCGTTTTGTTTTATATCTTCATTAGTATGAATCCTGCCTGAGACTCAAAGATGTGCGGACACATAGGGTGAAATGTGGGACCCACTGCAGAAGGTGGGGAAACTTTTGCTCTTGCTTCATTGGGGCTGGGATTTCATACTGAAAACATTAATGCTGGGTGACTGTGTAGCTTATCTCAGAAACAAATGATTATTAGATTACTCTCTTCTTGTACAATGCTTTTTGCTGCAGAAGCTAGGTAATTTCACTTTTGCATTAAAGATTACTGGCACAAAAAGGGTAAACTAGGTTGACACTGGTCACTCAGCCTGTTTGGGGTGGAAAGGGATAAAGCACAATTTTCTAAGTCCTCTGGTCCAGTAAATACACCATTCTTTCAGTTTCTATCTGTAACAGCAAACTTTTCAAAACATTTTAATATTTTATCTGTACAACTTCCATTTTAGCTCTATCCAGATTTCTAGAATATATGTATAAAAATGAGATTGGCAGCTCACCATGCAGTCATTCACTGCAACTGAGCCTTGGCTCAGAAGAAACCTAGAAAGCAGTGATGGAAGTGTGGGAGTCCAGCACAGTCTTCCTTGCTTGGTGCCTTGTTCTCTATAAGTTGATGCTACTAATTTTCTGCCCCAGTTAGTTCTCTCTGATGTGGGAATAAAAATCCATTTGACTTTTCAATTTTAATTACTCTGACTGAAGTAACTTTTATTCAAAGATTAAAATCTGCTGCCATTCTGATGTGTTGCACCTTGCTGTTGCAAGCAGCTTGACAGCCAGAGTCAGTGCAGAGCAACTTGCATGCCCTTATGTTTTACTTGTCTGGCTCGCCGCCTGCTGCAATAACTTGATCCAACAGCTGAGAAGGTCAAAAGTTAAACTGGTTGAAGAGAATCCAGTTTCTAGTTTTAAAAGCACAGCTCCCGTTCCGTGGCTCCCTCTCCTCTCTGTACTAATACAGTAAGCTGGGCTGAGAGTCTGAACATGTTTGGAAGAATAGATTTATCTAGAGAGGTTCTAACTAATATGGGAAAGAAATGCACTAGCAGTCATCTTCTAAGATTGTTCTAAGAAGCAAACTCTGCTCTTTTGCAGCCTTGCATGGCTGGGAGAAAGAAGTACGGGCAGAGCTGCCAGCTGTGGCTTCAAAGGAGTGGGTCCTTGAAAGCCTTAAAAGAATTCCATATGCTTGCTTAAAAGTCACCTTAAAGTTGCTTCCACATTTAACATTTTGAGAGAAAGGGAATAATAGAACAACTGGTTGCCACCCCCTGCTCAAATATGTTCTACCTGAACTTTTACTAGACTAAAATTTTGATTGAAGAGGAATCTCTTTAACTGACTGTCCACCATAAACACTTCAGGTGTATCTTATCCCTTCCCAGACCGTCGACCCTCTGTCTGGGGTGGCAGGGTAAGCCCAGGGAAGCTTGCTCCAGAAGCTGGTGTTTTCATCCTTAGCTATCCATCTGCTTCAAGGTGCCTGGCTCCTCTGCTGGGATGGTTTTATTCCAGCTGGTGTAGAAGTGTTCTCCAGGTTCTCGGGAAACAATCAGTCATGTACGCTCCGCAACTGATGTTTTATTCCACTGCTGGGCTGGGAGGCTTTGGCATTTGTACAGCAGCTTTCCATCCAACTATTGCCAGAACAGAAGGAGTTTACTTAAATAAAACCTCATTAAAATAACTTCCACGTCGAAACTGAAGTCTAATGTTCTTGTATGAGGAATGTTGAGCTGGTCACTATTCGTTGGGAAGCTGGAAGAGGCTGGGATATGGGGCTGCTCCTTCTCTTCCCTTGGATCATTATGTAATAAGCCATCCTGATGCTCAAATCCGGTCTCAGATTACTGTATGGGGAGGATGCCTTCATTTACCACTGCATATTGGAGGTCATGCCAGAGCTTTAGGTTGTTTCCAGGCATAACAAAAACAAATAAACTGGGGACAGAAGGACTGGGGTTTGGTTAAAATGCTTAAGGAGTATGCATAGCTCCTTTTGAATAACTGTGTGTTGTTTCTTAAGCAGTTGTTTTCTCAGTAATGGAAAGCACATATGGCACAAGATGTCCACACTCCTATCCTCTGTTGTCACCAGAGTAGCAGGAAAGCTTCAGTTATCATTCATGATCAATTTCAGAAGCTGTGCCTTGTGGACAGTGATCTTTGTGCCCAGCTCTGTTCTGGAAACTAACTTCAAAACTGAAAATTCCTGGTTTCTACAGCAAAAAGTCTTGTACAAAGAGAGAGTAGAGTTATCTGACAGGATACTCATTTGCTCCTTAAGTTAGCTACACAGGTTGCTTTGAGCAACCTGGTCTAATGGAGGATGTGTCTGCACATGGCAGGGGGTTGGAACTTGATGATCTTTAAGGTCACTTCCAACCCAAACCTTTCTATGATTCAAATGTTTTCTGACTTGGGACCAAAACCAAATTCATTGACTGAATGTAAAACGTTTAGTAAAACATCAGATCTGCCTGCTGAAAATGATCTTTTGTGCAGGACTCTAAAAATTCAACATTGCCATTGGGCATTTTGCTGTGAACTAGGCTGGGGTAGAGAGAAAGCTAAAAGAAACACAAGGGACAGAGTGGGTTTATGCTTGTGTCAGGTTTCATTGAAGGATTAAGAATGTTTATCCTTCAGAGACATTAGGCTTTCTGCTACTTGATTTCCGATTCAACACAACTGTCTGTATTTTGGAAGCTACAGAGGAGCATTACAGCTCTGCAAATAGATTTGATGGCTGTGATGCCTTTAAGTGCTTTCAGGCTTCGGAGTTTTGTACAGCCAGTTGTTGATGACAGAACTTCTCTTCAACAAGAAGTTGAAGAACAGTATGAGAGAAGAGCGTGTTTTGTCCCCAGCATACTTCAATACAGTAACTTGACAGGACTTCAAAATCTGTAGCAGAATGAAACAGAGATCTGCCAGAGGCAAAGAGGAACGCTGCCAAACTGAAAGATGCAGAAATTAGAGAAGAAAAGTTCTCTGCTTCTCTGTTGACCCGTCTGCTCTGCCTTGCAATGGAGGAAATCAGCTGCAGAAACGCCTTCATTTGCAGGAGGCTCCTCGCAGCGTGAGCTGTTCTGGCTTACCATTTCTTCTTGCTCTTCTCCTGATTCCCTACATTTTAAAAGGATTTACTCTTGGCCAGTTGTGCCTTCCGAGAAGGTCTTGAAGGTTGATTTGCATCAACTCGTTAGCAGGGCTGAAAATCTGCTTGCATTTCTGCCTCTTCTTTCCATCAGTAACTGGAATGCCTCTATAAAGTCTCCCAAGTGTCCCACGTGGAATCTCTGCTTAAGCATCTGTAGCCGTATAAGATGTACTGTTCCTCCTCACTTGCATAGTACCTTCATCTCATCAGAGATGACTTGCCTGTGAGACCACACTCCTTTTGGAAAGGGTGAGCCACAGCGGTAGCTGGAGCAACCCCTCGTTGCCCAGCAGAGCTCAGTGGCCATCAATGGACACTCAGTAATGGCACCAGCATTCATGGCTACGTCACGGATTAGACGGTTGCTGGGATTAATGCTTCACTGGGTGTCTCTTCGGGTGTCTAACAGATGTCATCCCATGCGTTTATTTTCCATTTTTAAATCGCAGCAAAGAAACAACACACAGTGTTTTCTTAACTCGGTGTGTAAAGCTGCGGCCATCACCACATGCAGTGGTGTTACATGCAAACCACGGATCTACCTTATCATGTTACCTGCTCTCACAGCCCCTTCTTCCCCCTGGCGCCCACCTATACTCAGACGTGAAGGCCGTGCTTCCCTTTGCAGCCCCAAACTTTACGGCCGCGGCAAGCCACGGCCAAGCAGCCGAAAGCCCCCTTGCCTCCCTTGGCCCGCTCCGCCCTCACACTCCGCCGGGCCCGGGCCCGAGCCCGAGCCCGAGCCCGCTCAGGCCGCTGCCTCAGCAAGGCCGAGTCCCGGCACTGTCCCCCGCGGGGCGGCGGCGGCCCCCACCTGCCTGTCCCTCAGCGGGCCCTGCAATGCCGGGGGATTATTTCAGCCGCGGCCGCGGGAGGCTGGGGGGGGCTCGGCAGACGCGCCTTATACGGCCGGGCCCGGCTCACCTGGGCCGCGGCCAGAAGCGCCTTCTTTGGGCAACGCCGGGCCGGGGCCGCGCCGGGCCCGACGCCCAAATATGGCGACGGCCGGGGCCGCATTCCTGGGGGCCGACCGCCGCCTTGATAAAAGGGTCGGTGTCCGGCGGCGGCACACGAGCTACGCTGCGAACAGCGGGACGCCTCTCCGCCAGCCGCCCGACGCGCCGAGCCCTAGCCAACACAGGTAAGCCCTGCCGAGTCCCGGCCCCGCCGCTCCTCCCCGCGGCTGCCGTGAGGCTGAGCCCGCGTCCCCCGTGCTCCCGCAGACAACCGACACCATGTGCGACGAGGACGAGACCACCGCGCTCGTGTGCGACAACGGCTCCGGCCTGGTGAAGGCTGGCTTCGCCGGGGATGATGCCCCGAGGGCCGTGTTCCCCTCCATCGTGGGCCGTCCCCGCCACCAGGTACGCGCCGGCCCTCTCTGAGCCTGCCCCGAGGCTCTGCCGCAGACATGGCTGTGGGTCCCCACTGCCTCCCAGTCTGCTGCATGGAGGGAGGATGCCCGGCCTGCTGGGGAGCCCCGTGCTGCTGCCCATGGAGAGGTTGCTGAGCCCCTGCTTTCCTCCCTGCAGGGTGTCATGGTGGGTATGGGTCAGAAAGACTCCTACGTAGGAGATGAAGCCCAGAGCAAGAGAGGTATCCTGACCCTGAAGTACCCCATTGAGCATGGCATCATCACAAACTGGGATGATATGGAGAAGATCTGGCACCACACCTTCTACAATGAGCTGCGTGTAGCCCCTGAGGAGCACCCCACCCTGCTCACTGAGGCCCCCCTGAACCCCAAAGCCAACCGTGAGAAGATGACCCAGATCATGTTTGAGACCTTCAACGTCCCTGCCATGTACGTGGCCATCCAGGCTGTGCTGTCCCTGTATGCCTCTGGCCGTACCACTGGTGAGTGCAGGTGTCCCGCTGTTCCCAAGCAAGGATGCCCAAGGCTAGTCCCTGACAGCTGACAAGTGCGCTGTTCCCAGGGCAGGACCCTTCGCGGGCTGTGTCTGAGGTGGCTGCTTCTTGTTTCCCCAGGTATCGTGCTGGACTCCGGTGATGGTGTGACACACAATGTCCCCATCTATGAAGGGTATGCCCTGCCCCATGCCATCATGCGCTTGGATCTGGCCGGCCGGGACCTCACTGACTACCTGATGAAGATCCTGACTGAGCGTGGCTATTCCTTTGTCACCACAGGTAAGCACTATTCCCTGCTCCGGAACGTCCCCTCTCGCTTCTGACCCTTGCATGTCTTGGGGTGCTTCAGCTTCTCGCCCCATTGCAAGCCCCGTGAGTGCTCCCCGTTGGGAGTTCGTGTGGTGCTGGGGGTTTGAAGTCCCGGCAGACCCATGGAGAAGATGCAGGCATTCCCTGTTTCTCTTTGCGATCACTGATGACTTTTCTGCCCCCTGACAGCTGAACGTGAGATTGTCCGTGACATCAAGGAGAAGCTGTGCTATGTGGCACTGGACTTTGAGAACGAGATGGCCACCGCTGCCTCTTCCTCCTCCCTTGAGAAGAGCTATGAGCTGCCTGATGGGCAGGTCATCACCATCGGCAATGAACGTTTCCGTTGCCCCGAGACTCTCTTCCAGCCTTCCTTCATTGGTGTGTGTGCCCCACTCCCTCTCCTCTCCCCTGCCAGCTCCCCCTCTCTCTGAGTCCTCTGTGGAGTTCTTGCTCTGTTGCTTAACTTGTGCCTGCATTTCTTCTCTTCCCTGCCCCCAGGTATGGAGTCTGCTGGTATCCATGAGACCACCTACAACAGCATCATGAAGTGCGACATTGACATCAGGAAGGACCTGTATGCCAACAATGTCATGTCTGGGGGTACCACCATGTACCCAGGTATTGCTGACCGCATGCAAAAGGAGATCACAGCCCTGGCACCTAGCACAATGAAGATCAAGGTAAGGCTGGAGCATGAAGGACCCAGGTGCAGGGGGAGCAGCCGCCTTCTGCCCTCCCACAAACCCTGTGCCATGCAGTGGTTGCATGTTTTCTGATCTCTGCTCTCTTGGCTCTTCCTAGATCATTGCCCCACCTGAGCGTAAGTACTCCGTCTGGATCGGTGGCTCTATCCTGGCCTCCCTGTCCACCTTCCAGCAGATGTGGATCACAAAGCAGGAATACGATGAAGCTGGCCCATCCATTGTCCACCGTAAATGCTTCTAAACATGTTTACATGATCACTTTGCCAACCACGCTCAGGATGACAACCTTCTAGGTTGCAGGCTGCCAAGGGCCTGCAACAAGCCATGTAACTCTCTGTTTTGTAATGATTTCTGGTTACTGTTGCTGCAAAGCTCCACGTGACACAGTGTATGTAAAGTGTACATAAATTAATTTATTTTACCTCGTTTTGTTTGTTTTTAAAACCAATGCCCTGTGGAAGGAGACAAAAAACTTCAAGAAGCATTAAATCACCAGTCATTCTGTCACACCCCTGTTGTGGTGGTCTGTCGTCATTTGCTTGGGCTCACCCATCGCCCGCTGACATAGCATGCTGTCTAACAGGAAGGGCAGCGGGTGGCAGGGCTGAACCTCCTCAGATGTGAGTGGGACTGGGAGGGGACAGAGCCCCAGCCTGAGGGAGCAGCTCTGGGTGACTTGTTTGGGTTGCAGCAGGCTGGGCAGTGCTGGGAGCAGCCTGGGACATGATGCTGTGTGTTGCATCATGCAGGATGGGTGCCCACTGCTCTGCTGAGTGATCCTCCCAGGCATGGGGAGGAAAGGGTTACCCAGAGCCTTGGCTTGCAGAAGGTTTTATTTGGCTTAGCCTGCCAAAGAAGTAGCCGTGGCACACTCCGAGGCGTGATGGACAAGGCTGGGGCTGAGGGCAGGTGGGGGTGCAGGTTAAATAAAGAGCTTTCCACTCCACTTATGGGAAACCCGCCTGCCACCGTGATGTCCCTGGTGGGCGGGGGGCAGCCAGGGCCACTTCCTCACCCTGCCTGACATGCTTGCCCTTGCCAATGGTCACGCATAAGGGGTGCCTGCAAAGGGACAACTCCTTCTAACTTCCCAAAGCCAGATCCTTTGGCCAGGGACTCCCTGGGAGCCCGAAGGAAAATCCCAGGGGCTTCCCTCTGCTGTAGGCAGAAACCTGCCTGTTTTGTCTGAGGAGGCAGAGCAGGGCAGGAGGTGGGAAGCTGCTCCTACCTGTCTCACTTCTCTCTTACTGAGATGGGGGGCTCCAGAGCACCCCTTTGCTACCACTGCGCCCCCCACACAGGTGCTGAGCTCCCTCAAGGAGCTGCCCTGAAGCCCCTCCATGCTTGGCACATCCTCCTGGGTCAGGGCGCACAGGCAGGAGCTGGCAGCCTTTGGAGGCGGACTCCTCCTGGAGCACAGGGCCCTGACAGGAAAGCAGCATTTGAGTTTTGGGGTGTTCTTTTTCTGTGGGATACAGCAGTGCTGGGAGAAAACGGTGATTTTCTGCTAAATTTCCAGCCCAGGAAGGTGTTTTGCTCTGCTGCAATTATGCTAAGGATGAACTTATTTTGAGTTTTGTCTGGTTTTATCTTCATTAAAGTGAGACCCACACATTAGTATGCCTTTTTTGTAGCCCTATCCCAAAGGAAAGCTTGCAGGAGGATCCTTCCCTGGTACCTGTGGGCAGGGAAGCCCCTGGGCAGCCCTAGGAGCTCCTGTGCAAACACTGAGTGTCTGGACTTGGACTGGGAAGCAGGAACACAGTTGCTTCTTAAAACACAAACAGGAGCTTTCACTTGCCATTTGTGCAAGTTGTTGCATAGTGGCAACATATTCCTTCTGACAGCTCTGTGTTGGGCTTTGGGGAGATGCTTAACTAATGTTAAGCCTTCAGTACCTGACCCGTGATTTCGGGTTCAGTTGTGGTTTAAGTGGAATTATGAGATGGATTTTAGGACCTGCTTCTGTTATTTGAGTAAAAGGCAGTTTCAGAAGCACAGATGAGATGTGTTTCTCCTGTTTGGGAAAGGGAACTGGCACCCTGACGCACTTCTCCTCCTGGGCTCCCAAACTGCAGAAATAAAAAGCACTTTGACCTACAGTATTTGTTGGGTTTGGCTTTGCTGAGAGAACCTGAACACTCCCTGGGTGCCAACTCCAGTACGGCTCTGCTATGTACTCAGTGAATTTCCCATGGACATTTGGCCAATGATATTTGTTCAGTGAGGTTTAGTAAAAGGATGAAATAGAAACCACTTGAAAAATACAATCATTTTATCACAGGAAACTCCTAAGCCACAAATCTTTATTTGTGAACCTTTATTTCTGAAAGCGAAGCATTAAAACAAAGCCCTTCAAAGAACAGTTGTTTCAAACCCCAAACACTTGTATTTTATAGGATTTTTGTTGCTGCTATTTGATTAATCTATATAAAAGTATCATCAAATGGAGTGCTGCCTGTTAGGGTTTCTTGCTTCCTTCCTTTCTTTTTGAACCAAACAGGCATTTTTATTTTAAAAATAATTAAAAGGGCTGTTCAGATGTATCGATGGCCATGGTGCACCTTCTGGGGCTACAAAAAGGAGCACATTGAGGGTGACTGTAACCTATTGATCACCGATGGATATGCATGCAGTGCTGGTATGGAGGTGACAGATGTCAGGGTGCGCAGCTTTAGTGACGGGGCCACTGGGAGCATCCCCTGGCCTCAGGCTCTTTCCTGGGAAGTGCTGGCAGCTTTGCATATCCTCTTCAGTCCCTCAGGGGCAGCAGAGTCTCTGAGGGGACCAAAAGGATGCAGCTTGAAGCCGGGGGAATTAGCTGTAATTGCAGCTGGCAAAGGCTCTGGTTTATGTTTGTTCAGGACTTGGAAAAAAAAAAAAAAAGCAGCTTCTGATTGCTATGCAGTGAGGAAAGCCGGGATTATTGCTGGCTCCCACTGAGGAAGTGCGCTGTGTGGGATGGAGATGAGCAGATGATGGAGAAACCTTTTATTGCCCAGGGTGTCCTCTTCTCCCCGCTGCCAGGGCATCCTGTCACCCTTGAAACTACACTGCCTGCTGCAGAACTGGGGCCGGCAGGGTGCAAACTGCAGCAACCTTGGTCAGCTTGTCCCTTGTGTTTGCAGGGACCACAGCCAAACCCTGTCTTGTCAGAGCTGCTCAAGGCTGTGCTCTGCAACTAAAATGTGCAGCTCGGAGGCAGCTCTGACCGTCGTTTTTCAGGGAGTGCCACAGGCAGCCCCGGCATGAGCCTCTCTTTAACCCCACCTCGGGAAGCTGCACATATATAGAGAGATCCCTGATAGCAGCTTTCTTCCTTGGCACATCCCTGCCACCCGTAATACCCTCCAAATATGCTCTCCCTGCCCCGCTGTGCCCTCACTGCTTGGCTTCCAGCAGCTTCTCTTCCATCCAGGGAAAATAAGGCTTGAAAGCTGAGAAATCTCACTGCTAGAGGGAAAAGGGGGAGGGAAAAAGGCTCTCACACATGCTCAGAGATAACTAGCCTAACACCAGTGGCAATAGGCATCAGTCCTTGACCCTGGCTCAGGGAGGGGTGAGGACCCGAGTTGGATCTGCAGAGGTCATGGCTCTACTGGTGAGGTTGTCCTCTTTCACCAAACCAGGAGTTCTGCAAGTAGAGCTTCAGGTCCATGAGTATAAGGGCACCTTTGTATAGATGCAGCTCTGTCCTTTTCCCAGGGGAAGAGCTGCACTGGTGCCAGCGCATGCAGGCAGGAACAAGGATGTTCCCACAGCCAGTGCAGCTGTGGATAGTGACCCTGCATCTCACATCTACTGGTCCCTCAGACACAGACATCACCTAATCTCATTGAGTGCAAAATAAAGAGAGTTTACGTTGCCATTAACGGTGGCTGGTGCTGAGCTTAGGTTGCTGGTGTTGTGTTGGCTAGGTCAGCAATGGAAAGGGGACACTCAAAGAATAGGGGAAGGGCTGGTCACCAGCATGGTGCAGGACCCACAGCACTGCCAGTCATGATGGGGAGCAGGCAATGACAGGACAGTCCTGCCATCCCCAAACCCTCCTGTGGCTGCAGGGAGATGGGTGGCTGCAGGTGAAGGGATGGGAGCCCAGCAAGTGGAGGGAGGTCTGAAGCAGATCAACCCAAAAGAAGCCAGCCAGGTTTCTGCTTCTGTAATGTTTCTTAATTCCCTTTAGCAACTATAATTCCAAAGAATGGTTAAAATAACAGAGGCATGAAGGTCTAAACTGGTTTGAGTTTGCTGGTGATGAACAGTGCTGTCACAGGCTATCTGCCTGTGGCGTACAGCCAAAGAACACTGCGGGGAGCTCTGGGTGCTCGGCAGTACATCCCATGCTGCAAGTGAAGTGATGCTGCACCTACCTAATCCCAGCAGCACTGCTGCAGGTGATGCGCCACGTTTCTGTAGCCGCAGGAACCAAGCAGTTTGCACTGGGAAGTTGGTTTCCTCTGTGACCATGAGCAAGTCAGCACTCATGGCTCTGTTTGTTGCCAGCAAAGTGGCTTTTCTATCTCAAAGGAAGATAATGAGGAATAGCTAATGCTCATGAAGGGTTTTGAGATGTTGTCATAGGAGGTGCTTGGGGAATGTGAAATACTTGTGATCCTAAATTTAGCTCCGAAAGTCACGCAGCCCGGTTTCCTGGCACAAATACCAGAAAAAGTCTGGAAATCTGAATGTTTTCCAGGCATGGCCACAAGCGGAGGCTGCAGTAGCTGCTGGAGGTGCCAGGGATCTCCGGCTGTGGCTCCGGAGAGTTTATTGCCTTTCCCAGCACTCTTCCTCCCGAGCTGTTCACACCAGCAACCCGGAACACCAGCAGTCCCTGTCCTTGTTCTAGGTGTGATGCCTCCATACTTGGTCTGCAAGGGGATAAGATTATTCTTCAGCCTTACTTAAAGTGGCAAGTTTAGGAAGATTATAGCGTTAAGGCCCTTTCCAACCCTAATTATTCTATGATTCTATGATTCTGTGATTCAGTCCAGTCAGCTCAGGGAGAATACAAGAAATCTCTCTTGGGATAAATGTTTTAGGACAAACATGGCAATTGATTTTAGATCTACTACTTGGAGATTCACTTCCTCCTCACTTTATTTTCTTTAGCTCACCGAAGCCAGCCCATCTTGGCTGAGACTGCATGGTTGAGGGGTTATGATCCCCCTGTTACCGTGCGACGGGTTAACTGCCAGACAGGATAATAAAGAAGATTGATCTGCTTAGACAGCAAAATATGGCATTAAGTGGAAGTGCTAAAATCCGAAGTCCAAGTTAAAAAGGGTGTCATTTATTCCATGAGATGCTTAACCTCTGCTGACAGCTTGCTTTGTTTTTTCCTAGTACCTGCTGCACATGTTCTTATGCAGAGAAGCAACTTGGCATAACCCCTGTCATATCTTGACTGTTGTCTAGAAGCCGGGGGTAGCTCTGCCTAGACTGGAGGTGCTTGGTTTGTTTCCTTATTGGCTACAGCTTCCCATGGGAAAGGCTGCATCGGGATCGCGGGCAGCCCAGGAGTGCGCCTGCTGAGCCTGCATCACTGCTTAAAAATAAAAGGGGAGAGCAAAGAATAACATGGAAAATATTGCAAGGTCAGCAGACGGCACGGGGAGGGCCTGTGCCTGGGCAGGGGGTCTGGGCAAGGATAGGACAAATACCAGGAGCTGCGGACATGGAGGCACAGCCACGTAAGGAGGAGGTGGCTGGGATGACCTGCAGCGCAGGAATGATGGAGAAGGTTCCTGGATTGACATCACACTCGGTATTAATGTTTATGATTTGTGCAGGTTAGATTTGACCTATTTCAGCCAAATTCCAGCCCATTTATCCAGTCTCATCTTCCCTTGATTTAATGATTTGCAAACCTGATTCATGCAAGGAGTCCCCACTGAAGCCACTGAGAAGACAACGGATCTGGTTAATGTTTATGTGCTCGTATGATCAGGTCCTACATAAAGAAACAAGGCTTTAGCAATAAAAGCAATCACATGAGAAAGCAGAAGGGAGGAAGAAGGAATAATTCATTTATTGCTGCAAGTCCAGAACCTGGCATGGCTTGAGCCCATGAAGGAAAAGATTGAAGAACTGTTATTTTCCTGAAACATGTAAGACTTATACATTAAACTGTTGTCTGTTCTGTAGTGACTTCAATACTGATTTCATAATTCACATCTGTTTTTCTCCATTTTCTGTGGAAGAATCAATCTGAATTAAGGACCAGTTGAGCGAATGAGGGTATAGAAGAAAACAGAACGCAGTAAGACCCAAGTCTGGACCATAGGTATTCTGTAGCAGTAATAGCTTTGGCAAATAAGATAGATCAGTGGAAAAAAATAATCATTTAAGGAGAAAATGCTTTATGACATAACTGTTGTCCCATTGGTTTTGTGCTGGGAAAGAGCACTGTGTTGCAGAGCTGGAAGCGAGGGCAGGCTCAAGCCCTGAGGTGATACCTTCCCTTCTGACCCTGGTTTATCTCTGCCCAGCAAGATGGTAAGCGGCTTCTGAGTAGTTTTGGAGAAATTACCATAAACACACTTACCACATATGGGAACGGTGTTTTTATATGGTAAGTGTAACCGTGAGCAGGGTTTGGTATTGCTAAATGAATATTTAAAGCAAATGTGTGATAAGTTCTTCACTGGCATTTTCAGTTGTGAGTCACGTTGCACAGTCCCCAGCCATGCCCCTCTCTATTTATAAAGTCATGCCTTGCTATATCTGACTTGCTAAATAAGCCTTCCAAATTGCGGAGGGGATTCTGGTGGCATATTACGGGATGCAGGGAGTAATTTAGAAGAGTAAGGGAAGTTAGAAAGGGCACGGCGAATCTCCTCACGCCTGCTGCCTTCTGAGGAGTAGAGCCAATGTGCTGTTCGGCTTTTTCACTGTGAAGAAGTCCAGGAGTCGGGGGCTGTTGACCAGCCTGCTGGGCACAAGGTGGGGGAGGAAGAGCAGAGCAAGGACTCATCTGAGCCGAGCGCCTGGCTGTGCTCTAGGAGGTGTGAGCAGCAGGATGAGGTTACCCCAGGGAAGCATGCCCAGAGACGCAACTGCAATCCAGCCGGTGGTTCGCTCCCTGTGCACGGTGCCTGGAGGGACAGTGTGGAGCTGCTGGAGCAGGTCCTTACTCTAGGAGCTAGGCCCTGCCCAGCCAGTGTGGAGGAGCGGAGTCTCGGTGGGGGTTCCCGCCGGCATCTGCCCAGGGCCCTGCTGCACGCGAGAGCTCTTTCCGGGTCGCTGCCCGCTGACTGGCGGCCAGCCATGGGGTGCCTCGGTGCTGACAGGGCTGAGACGTGCACACATCCCTACAGCTGCCCCGGAGCTCGAGACGGGGCTGGGGCAAACAGTGTGCTCCCAAGTGCCGGGCTGCAGAAGCCCTCCCAGACACCGCAGCAGCGTCCGCCTCTGGCACAGGGTGTCTGGCACTGCCCGTGCGGAGTGGCGGGGCTGCAGAGTTGCCCGTTTCTGAGATTTTAGCGACTGGAGATGCTGTTTTTATTCCTGCTTGCCTCTTGTGCTTCCTGGAGCTAACTGCTTTTTGATGGACACTGTTTGACTCTGAAGGACTTCGTAGGAAGGCAATTTCTGCCCTGCACAGCTTAGCATGGCTGGGCTGCCACAGTGTTCATGCAGCCGCGCTGAGCACCTTCCTCTGCAGCAGTCAGTCTGAGCACCACGGGGACAAGCATACCGAAGCAGCCAGGCAGGGCTGTTCACCCAATGGTACAACTCCAAATGAGTCACTGTTTCACAGCCAGAGGAAGATGCTGCTCTGCCCTTGTCTGGGTGCGGGATCAGGAGCATGAGGATAGCAGGGATGACCATTACAGCTGTGGGAGTGCCAGCAGCACAACCCAGAGTCCCAGACTCCCTGTCTCCTTTCTCAGGAGTAAAGCTGCTGTTAGTAAAATGCACAGCTCAGGTTTGCGCGTGGATAACACCAGTGTTTTCTTCTAAGTGAGTGCATTGCTGGTACAGAGCATCTTTAGGGAGCTTTGCTCAGTGCAGCTTCTTTAGTTCTGTATCCCCCCAGTTCCCTCACCTTGGCCATCACCCCTGATCCAGGGGAGTGGTTGGTGCTGGCAAAGGAGCCGGAAAGCTGCACAGCCAATTCCTTCACTGCTCCAAACCCAGCCCACCTGCAGCACCCTTGGTCCCTTTGGAGGGGAGACCAGCACATAATTCTCCACACGCACTTGAAGCTGACACCTACAGTGTGTTTCTGGACACTGATGGGAACAAGGGGCCTTCCCCCCTCAGTGCCACCATGGTGGGGCATGCAGGGAGAGGTCTGATTCATGGGTGGCTCAGGCTGGATTTGCACCAACAAGCTGGAGAGATGAAAGTCAGCCTAACTACTGCCGCTCTCCAGAGCCAACAGGTTCCCGCGCCGAGTAGGTAATCCATTACACACAATATATGCAGATGTCAGCACTTTCCAGGGCTGCTGCTCCCAAGTGGTGCACAGGTTTTTTCAAGGTTATCCATTTGTCAAAACTGTTCCCAAGATATTTCCGGTGCCTGTGGGGGAAGCAGTGCTTCAAACCAGGCCTTTTCCCACTGGGCACAGGTTGCGCTTACTCCCTGTCCTCTATGAACCAAAATCTGTGAGACGGCAGATTTGAGGTATCCGTTTGGTAAGGATGCTGCAGGGTCCATAGCTGCTGTTGGAAAGCAGCTGCCCTTATTGGTGACTGTCCTTGCTTTGCTGGAGTATTTTAGGATAGGGAGCACTAGAGGGGTCAGACAGGTGCCTGGGGACAAATGTATTCAAAAATTAATCTGGAGATACCTGAGCAAATGGCCGTGGTGTTTGCTTTTCTGTGTTTTAAACCAGTTTTTGTGGTGTTCTGCTGAACAGCTCGGAATCCCCCCAGGAAGTGATGAGGAATCCCTTAAAATGCAATGGGAGGTTCTACAAACTCCTGGGCAGCACAAAGGGCTGCAGACAAACCCCGTGCTGAGGTAGGCTGGTGGTTTAATTAAGGAATGGAGGAGGCCAGGCTGCATGTCACCCCATGCAGAAGGGGTGGTGGGGAACAGAGCAGTGTCAGATCACAGGCCAGCATGGCTGGTGTCCAGCCCCGCCGGCTTCTCTGCAGTGCTGACAGACAGTCTAAGCCCCTGCCATAGCACTGTCCCGCTGACGGCTGTGACCCACCGGCTTGTGTCTCACCCTCTGCAGGCTTCCTTGTCATGCTTTGCTTTGCTTTGCCTTGCAGCAGCACCGCCACCAGCTCCCTCCCACCCGCAGAGCCAGGTGGAATGCTGAGGTGAAGAACCTGGACCCAGGGTGGTCCTTCCTGAAAAGAGAGCTGCAAAGCTGGTGTCAGTCAGTAGAACTCAGTATTTATGTGAGTGCTCAGGCTCTAGCTGGGGTTGCTACTGAGCCAAAGGCAGGGGCGCAATGAGACTTTAATCACCCGTCTCAGCGGAGGCTAAATGAACCCTGACTACGATGACGTTTCCCCGTGCAATAGCCAAACCTCTGATCAAGCCTCTCGCTAGCTGCAAACACCCGCACACGTGGGGTTTGCACATCTGCACACTCCAAGGGGTTAAAAATAGATCCACCCCGCCAATGGCACATGTTATGTCCATTTAAAGGTGCGCCACGCTTTCCATGGATATCCATCCTGGCACTGTGAGACCTGAGAAAATGCCTTCATGGGGGTCACATTTTGTTCAAGGCCCTTCTTGGTTTTTTACAGCATGGCTGCCCCAGCTAGCTCCCCTCTGAAGCGCTGTTTCAGGGGCTGCATTTACTCCCCACTGCCCTGTTCTGAATGGGAACTGCAGCATGACTGCCAGCACATTTGTGGTGCTCTCCACTCCTGCCACTGTGGTGGTCAGCAGCTGATGAGTTTGTTTTTCTGAGCAAGGTAGGGACTCACTTTCTAAATGAGTAACATCTTTCCTTTCCTTTCCTTTCCTTTCCTTTCCTTTCCTTTCCTTTCCTTTCCTTTCCTTTCCTTTCCTTTCCTTTCCTTTCCTTTCCTTTCCTTTCCTTTCCTTTCCTTTCCTTTCCTTTCCTTTCCTTTCCTCTCCTCTCCTCTCCTCTCCTCTCCTCTCCTCTCCTCTCCTCTCCTCTCCTCTCCTCTCCTCCCCTCCCCTCCCCTCCCCTCCCCTCCCCTCCCCTCCCCTCCCCTCCCTTTCCTCATCTTTTTCAATTTAGCCTAATGGGGACAGGGAAGACTCATTACAAAAGCACTGTCCCTTCTGCCACTTGTTTGTGTTGGCTATGCAGGGTGGTGATGCTACTTTTGGGGTGGACATTCCAGCAGGTTCCTGGCACATGTGTTCCTCTGTGTGTCTGCCATGTGTGTGCTGTAGAAAACAGCTGGAGCTGGCTGCATCAGTCACCCCAGCTCACATGTGACCCACTCCTGGCCCCATCGGTGCTGCCACCTCCCCACCACAAATAATGCAGTAGAGAAGTGGTGTGTGCTGAACACACTGTGACCGCAGCATGGGTAGGGTCCATTTCCAGGAGCACTGCAGGGCAGGGGGTTCCCAGGCACAGCTCCTGCAGCCAAGGAGGCTGCT
This sequence comes from Amazona ochrocephala, assembly GCA_039720435.1. NCBI lineage: Eukaryota > Metazoa > Chordata > Aves > Psittaciformes > Psittacidae > Amazona > Amazona ochrocephala. The sequence goes on from CM077878.1 coordinate 94,152,077, forward strand.
TAGGATGCAGACCGGATGAGGTGATCAGTGTAGCACACGAATGGGCACCTGGGCAGATTGAGAAGGCAAAACAAAGCTGAGCTGCTGCAGGTCCTGCCATGGAAGGGGGCAACAAGGTGGGAACAGGCTCAGTAGCACTGGTCTGCACCCTTGGAAGCGTGTGCTGCTGCTGCAGTGGCCAGGAGCAGGGAGCAAGGCAGGGTGCCCACAGCACAGCGCAGGGGTGCCATCAGTTTTCCTCCATAAAGCGACGCTGGCAGGAGCCACGTGTTGCTTGAAAAGGGACTTTCTCTGCTGGCACCCACCAGGTCATGCACAGCCCAGGCCACCACCTCGCGCCATGTGAAACCCAAGAAAGCCTGGATAACCTCCAAAAGGCAGGCGAAATTCCCATATCAAGCAAGCCTCGCTCCAGCTCTGCTAAAGCCCAGCAAGGTTTGCCTTCGTGGGAGGACCTGGGTGCTTTTATAAGGGGCTCTATTCCTCCCCCCGGAGCCCCCAGCCAGTCAGCACAGCCGAGGCCATATTAGGGATGCTGTTCCCCGAGCCCAGACTGCACGTTCCATCAAATTCCCCATAGGAAGGCTCCTCATGAGGTCCTCTCTATCCTGCCTTAAAGAGGCAGTGAAAGTGGTGGCTTCCAAGAGATAGGCAAGATAGGGTGAGGCCCAACTGCTTGTCCTCCAAGCCAGCGCTCTTCCCAAACAGGCAGCAGTGAGGACAAGCCAAGATGACAGCAGGGAGGGAAGGAGGAGCCATCAGCCTGCCCCCAGGCTATGCACATGGTTCCCAAGACTGCCTTCACCTTCCCCACCATTTCCCAGTTTCCTTCTGCTGCTCCTGGGCAATTTTGGAAGCAATTTAGGAGCTCAGCTCAGCAGCTGAGCCTTGACCCTGTTACCTGGGACTGAACCTTGGCAGGGCACAGCACTGCTCCATCAGTAGGCTGAGACTCCTGCACACTGCTGGGCACATCAGAGGGCAGGGAACCCCTCGGTGAGCTCCCTGCATAGCCCCATCCTGCCCTCTGCCCTGCTGTGATGCCCTCCTTGCCACCCATCCTCAGCTGGAGCCAAGAGGTCCTTTGGAGCTGCTTCTCTAGGTGGGCTGGGGAAGAGCTTTTAACACTCAGACTGGTGCTGGAGATGCTTCACAAAGAAGATAGATGGCTGTGGCATCTTCAGTGGATGACCTCAGAGCACTCAGTTGTGTCAGCAGAGGTCCATAAACAGAGTTTATGTTGGGATGACTTTTATCTTGTGTCGAAGACTTCTGGTTTCCAGAAGGAGGAACAATGAGATTAGGTTATGCTGATTTCACAGGCTGACAGGGAAATCAGCCAAGAGTCAGCACTGAGCTGCCACTAACTTCTAGTGTTTAAAATCACATTCAGGAACATGTACTTGAGCGTGGTCTGTTCCTTACCCCCCTCATTGCAAATTCTGTGATGTTTTTTCAAGCAGTAAATTATTTTCCACAATTCATTTATTATTACCCATCAGTTTACTCCTTGGGAAACCAAAGCCCATTGCTGCACAGGCTGGTGCTAGATTCAGGACCAGCACTGGGCCCCACGACAGGCAGGTGCCAGGTTTGCACATAGGGAATGGTGAGGCATACGGGTTCCTGTGCTGGAAACAACAGCCTAAAGCCACAGGAAGAGTTTCTGTCCCCATGACCTAGAGGCCACGGGGACAGTCTGAAGCACTGGTCATTCCAGCAGCCCCCCCTCACTGCTGGGAGATGGGGAGCAGGTTTCAGCACAAGTGCCCCTGTTTTCCCCCAAAGCATTTGTGTTCTCCCCGTGACAGGTTGGTTCTCAGGGGCAGCCAGTCCATGACAGAGATTTGTATTCCCCCGGTTCTGGCAAATGCTGTACCAGGGTCTTGGGTGCTGCTGTGCTGCGATGCAGCTGTGAAAACAGGAGAGGAAAACATGCATGGGATTGAAAAGGGAATATGAATGGGAACACCAGTAAAAGTAATCCCTGTCAGCAGCTGGATTGCTGTCCCAGAACTCCAGAGGGGAGTGAGTATAAGCAGAGAATAGCTTTGTGCAGTGCTACGAACTTGAGATAAGGTTGGGGGAAATTGTGTGGGCTCAGACACTTCTCCACCACCTCCCTCTCTCTGTATGGGTGCACACAGGCTGCCTCCCGCCTTGGCTCATCCTGGGGATGCTCAAGCAGGAGATAAAAAGGGAGCAGGTGGGGAATCTGTTGTGATTCACCGGCCTCTTCCTTGGCTGTAATGTAAACCTGGCTTTTTATCAGGCTGAGCGGGCACCTGCAAATGTGTTACTGGGGGCAGTGCCTTGACAAGCACCGTTAGAAAGGTGGATGGAAAGCATGGACCTTCACCAAGGCTCAGAGGAGCAGCTGAGGTTGCTGCTGTGGGTGCTTGGGGGCACAGCCACTCGGAGCTGTAGTGGTAAAAAGCTTCAAGGGCTCCAAGAGAAGGGTGAGATTTGCACAAGCAGCAGGATCTGTGCTCGGAGCTGCTGGAAGAGGGGTTGCAGGGCTTCCCCTGCAGCCCATGCTGCCAGAAGCAGATTTCCCAGAGCTGTGGATAACAGAATCAGGCAGTTCTGGGGGACCTTTCCACTACCAGTGGTTAACCTGGTCCCCAGAGCATTTGAACTGGCTCTTCTGATCCTTCTTCCATGACAGCGTTACCCTGTGGGCAGCTGGTGCAGACCTAAAAGGGATAATAGCCCATGAAACCAAAGAACCCGCATCTGAGGGATTAACCAGGCTTCTATTAACAGCGCAGTGGCTTGTTTTGTGAAGCGATTGGGACAGTTACCCCTAGTATTTGGCAGGGTTTCCCTGATCTAGGTGAAGGTGGAGTTTCACAGGCCTAGGGAGCCTGTGTTTTTGCCCTGCCTGGCAAATACTCTTGCTGGTTTGGGTTTTATACTGCCAAATACTTTAAACCCATGGTTGTCTACGAGAAACAGCTGATTTCTTTTCCCTGTTTTCTCTCTCCTCCAGACTTCACCCAAGCAATAGCTCAGCAGCCCAGTCTCAGATCATGACAGCTTCTGCTTCGGCTGGAAGCCAGTCTGCCAATCTGAAAGATGTGTTGACATGTAATTTTACACTCCCGCTACACATAAGCTGTCCGCTATTACCCCTCATTGCTCAGAGCCAGCGACAGGGGCAATTGGCAAAAGACTGCAAGTCAGAACCCTGTGTAACTATGTGTTTCTGTGACCACAATATGCACAACGACATCCGTGGGTGTTTTTCATTACCTGCCACTTCTTGCATACAAATCAGGCAATCTCTTTGCTATGACTTCGCGCTTATTTCTGTCAGAAATAAGAACATTTCCCTGGCCAGGCTGCTGCCCTCCCTAGACAGAAGCTCTGGTGCTCCCATTTGAAAGAAGGTATTAGAGGAGATTGGGACTTCTGGGGTTTGGCATTGATCAGCCACCTGTCCTGGATCTGGTTTGAAACTCAGCCTACCTGACCACCTGGCTTGCTACCTGTAGGAGAACAATAATAAGGATGAAGAGGCGTAACAATCATCCTCAGGGCGAAAGTACTTAAAAAGGAAAAAGCTTGTTTAGAATTTCAGTGTTATGGCTTGAATGGTGACTTTATTTCATTTTTTAATGAAGGGGAAACCGCAGCAATACATGCAAGGGAGGAAGTTCAAGTGTTAGTATCAACCACGTAAATGTTGCAGTTCCCCATTCAGGAATCATTTAATAACTGCTACTCTCAGCCTTTGGAAGTCTCTGCCATGAGGTAGTGAAGCCAAAACTCATTAGGATTAAAAAAATAATAATGTTTATACAGCTACGCTGAGAACATCCAGAGGCCAGGGAATGATTCTTGTCTGGCACATACGGACCCACTTGGCTGTAGCTGGAGGGGTGAGGGAGGAGTTGTCCCTCCAGGACAGTCTCAGCATCCTTCCCTAGAGCTGCTGGATGTCTGAAGCTGGATTGGGATGGTGGCTGGACTGGAGGGACATTGGGTCCTGTTTCTTTGTAGTTGTTGTACTGCAAGACTGATTGTGGCAGGCTGCGTGGAGCGTGCCAAACAGGCACCACTGCTGCATGCATCCGCCTTAGGTAGCATGTGATTTTCAACCTCATAGCTGCTGGGTGTCTCTGCATGCTTCTGTTACAGGTCTTTCTATACAAGTGGTCCCCAGTTATTTTCCAAACCTAGCGCTGCTGCCAATCCACCAGGAACCGTGGGATGTATGTGCAAACTGTAGGATGAGGTTGCTCTGCAAAGGAGAAACTGGAGCTGGACTGTGAAGGTGCAGCTTGCCTCGTGGCACATGGGTGGCTGGGCACTCATTTTCATGCCAGCAAGGGATAAAGGCCCTAAATCCAGTGCAGTATAGTGGAGTATACTAACAACACTATGTTTTTCATGTAGCGCTGATACCTTGCAGGCTGGTATGAAGAGCCTGCTTTGGAGAGTGCAGAGTTTAGGGAAAAATGCAGAAAATGGGAACTGACAGACTGCGTACCAGGATCTGGTGTTTGTCATTCTGGCGTTTCATATCTGGTTACTGAGAAGCAGGTTAGTGATGGGCAGTAGGTTTATCGGCACCACAGGAGAAGTTTGGCCCTGCAAAAGGTGAGCTCTTTCTTCTCTATCAGGAAGGGAAGCAATCGGGGGGTACCGGTGTACCTGTGATATAGCTGTGTCTTCCTAAACTGGGGACAGAAGTTCTGTGGGAAGGAAAAGCCATAAATGATTGTTGCTCTAAAATGATACCTGGGAAAAGCAGCAGCCTTTTCATAAACACAACTGCCAATCTGAAACTGTGCAGGCTGGCTCAAATTCACATTTGGTACAAAATAACATTTTCTAGAAGGAAAGCAAATGCTGCAGACCCCAGAGCTTGCCCATCCACTGATGCCAGCTGCTTGCATAGACTGAGCAGAGTACCAGAGTAAGAAATCAGAGTCCCAGTGAACTGGGGAATAGTCTGCTCTCCTGTCTTGCCAGCACTACTGCTACAGACCTCTCTAGTGCTGCCTTCAGTTATGGGTGGGTTTATACCAATTGTCCCCTGCCATTTTCCAAGAAACACCCTCAGTTACAGTAGGGCATGGTCAGACTGCGGTGGGGCCACAGGGGTACCACTAAGGGCAATGGAAGAAGGCAGCAGGGATAACCCATCTGCCATTGGAGCCCTCAGGGGGGATAATGAATGAGTACAACAGCTCCCAAATGTATTCCCCAGAATAGCGCTGAGACGGGGAAAACCACTGCATCTGCCTGGCTTTCTTCTAGCAAAGCACATCAGTAAGGTTCCTGTACGCCTCCCTGGGATAGGGCACCATGCATGGCACAGCATGGCGGGAAGGCACACTCAGAAGGAGCTCCTTGCTCATTCTTGGAGGTGTTGTGTGATGGCAGGCATGTCAGCAGTGCTATTTCTGTGCCTGTCTTCCCGGTTGATGCACTGCCCAGGCTCTGCTCCTTTGTAGCTCCATCACCGCCTGTTCCTGAGAGCAGCCAGCAGAGTCAAAGGAAGCTGGAGAAGTTCTAACTGGTTTTAAAATGGGGCTTAACAGGTTTATGAACACAGCTGTGTTCTTGCTCACACCAGGGCACTACAGGGTGTTGTGAATGAGTGGTTTAGGAACACTTAAAGAATCACCATCAAAGCTATCAGCAAAAGTAGTTCTAATGTGAAATTATAAAAGCGAATTTAACACAGTTTTATGGCAAAGGTGTATTCTATTACTTACTATATGGATGAATCATGCAAACGAAAATCGAGTTAGAATTGATTTAGAATTTTTTATACAGAGACTGAAGATGCAGAAGGGTAAAGGAAACGCTCCCACTGGGACCCCCTTGCTTTCTAAACTGCTGATGGAGCTTAGGTGTGACTAGGTCCAGTCTTGGTGCCAGGCTTGGTCTGTAGAGTTGCATGTGTAGTCCATTAGGATTGAAAGGACACCAGCAAAAGGTGGTCTTACTATGATATTGCAAAAGGACCAGTTCCTCCTATATCGGATTTTTGCAGGGCTTTTGACCCAGCAGCAGACTGCAGTTTTAAGGTGAATCACAATGTCCAGCAGCTGTCTAAGGATATTCGCAGTTTAGGTGGAACACAAGATGGAGTAGCAGTCCATCATTGACTGATTTGACATTTCAAAAATAAGCAATAGGATGTACTGCAGTCACAACTGTGTCTTTTAGCAGAGATCCAAGATGATGACATTCATTCTGTAACTGCTATAGGGTAGCTAAACCAATTTACACACACATGCAGACACACAAAGATATATATGTATATATTTGTGCATAAAGGTATACTAGTTAAAAATTCCCCTCGAGTTCAGTGCACTATTCACTTACAATGTCTCGCCATTGGATTGAGTTGAGGCTTGAGGAGTGGGGAGTCCTCAGCCCAGGCCCCATCACCAGCTTTTGGCAATGGTTCTCTGGACTTTGCAAACTTGAGATTTCACAAGCTCTGAGAGGTGCCCCACTGCGGGGGAGATGCTGGTCTCAGCCCACCGAGCTCCAGGATTGCTCAGAGGGCTCACTTAGCACCACTGTTTGTAAGGTTGCAAGGTGATTGGCTTTGGTTATCAGCGAATGTCCCTCCTGGACACAATCTGAGCTGGTAATTACAGTGGTACTGCTCCACTTAGGCTGTGACCGAGGTGGGGATTGTTCCAAGGCTGGCAGGGGATGACTGATTATTCCTGCTGCCACTTCCCACCTTGGCCAGGCAACAGGAGTTCCTGATAGGGTCAAGGGACATTCCACCACCCAACTCACCACACAAAAGCCAAGGCCTGAGGGGAATTCCTGAGATCCTAGAGTAGTCCAGAGGAGGAGAGAATGCACACGCAGGGTTGCAAAGCATCAACCAGTCCATGTGAAAACTTACAGCTATATTCTGTTTGGTCTGAGCAGAAATTAAACTAAGTCCGTGTGCTTATGGTAGCTGTATCAATGTACCGCACAGGCAGAGGTGTTGTGTACAGGCACCATCCCCTCACATTAAATCCATTTTGTTACACTGGGCAGCCTGGGCCAGTGTTTTCCATCCTGGGAATCTGTGTCAGCTCGCACTTTCTCACTTGTGCCTGTTAGGGGAGGCACAGGGCAAGGAAGAGATACTGTTTGCCTCCTTATTGGAAAAGAAGCAGCAGCTTCCTGGAACTGCTTCTGGAAATCCATCAGTGCCCCCGTGTGTTGGAGCAGTGGCCGGAGTGGCGGCGGGAGAGCGAAGCTCTGTGCACGCTGGGGGGGAAATCAGGCTTATGGCTGCCCAAAATGAGGCGTTTGTGACCCCCTCAGCCCAAGGGTTGGGACTGCATGAGAGGGAGAGAGAGGTGGTGTGAGGCCATGGCACCGCAGCAGCGCTCCCCAGGACACTCATACTTCTTGTGTGCGATGCCTTAAATGTGGAGGCAGAGAGAGAGAAACGGCTCAGGGGCCGCGGGAGGCAGCCGCTTGGCAGGGACATGGTGTTCGGCCGCGCTGTGTCTGGGTGCAGCCAGGCTGGAAGAGGAAGGCCAGCCGCAGAGGCTGCCCTATTTTCTGCATTCACCTCCAAAGCACTTAATTTCCCAAGTGACCGCAGCCGCCTAACACGGAGCTGGATTAGGCAAATCCTGTTCTGGCGTTCACTGAAGATGGGTTTTTAAAGCAGATTAATGCAAAATGGAGAAAGGTCCCTGTTGTTGCAGCTGCCTTCATCTCCTTTCAGCAGGCCCCTTGCTGCTACCCATCTTTTTGTCTTGCAGAAGCAGAGCTTAAATCAGCAATCACCCCTGCCGTGGTGTTGCACAGAAAAGGAACTGTTGTTGCAAATGCATTAATTCTGGCACATGGCATAGACCCTCCAGTATTAGATGTCCCCCGGCAGGAGCAGGGCACAGAGCTGCAAATCTGGGGTCCTGAACCCCACTCTGGCCTGGCGCAGGAGGCAGTTGTGATACATGTAAACAGTTAATTTGCTGATAAATTGTAATAATGATAAATTGTAATAAACTTGAATTATTAATTTGCCAGTTAAGCAAGGCGTGTAAGTTAAGCTTGATTAGCATTATGCTATAACAAGACTATGATTCGTGTTAAGAGTAATAGTTCGTTATAAAACATGGTGAGGAAAATTATGAAGTGAGAAACCATTAATAATTAACTATACGAAACTCTGAGTTACTATGTTCACATTGTTAAGGCAACGTTAATAAAAATAACTATTTGTAACTCCCTTGAGTATAAGCAAGTATTTAAAACATGAGATCAAAATATTTCTAGTTGAACTTAGAGAACAAAGTAAGTCTTTGAAGTAGAAATAGCTCTTTTACAATGTTACAAGTCTGTGAAGTGATAATGGCCCTCTTTACAAACTTTGTGTACTCCTCATCCCGCGTCTGGCTTGTTAATCGCTTTCTTAATGTGCTAATGAGATTTAGTAGTTCCCCTAAAAAGTGTCTTCTGTAAATCTGATAACTTTGTGTACTCCTCATCCGCGCATCTGGTTTGCTTATCAATTGTTTGACAACCACACTGTTCTAAACTTTAGCCAATTGTCAGGGGCTTGCAGGCATGGCTAATATTTAATTAATCGTGAAAACTGAGGCATTCAACCTGCTAAAGGTGAAAAGTGCAGCCTGAGGAAGACCACTTGAAGACCCCTGCCCACAAGAGGAAGATTTCTTACCTCATCTTGAAGACCCCGGCTCACAATTATTGGAAGGCAGTGCGCAAGCGTCAAAAGAGGAGGAAACTTATGATAATGAGTACCTGAACTAATTGTAACATCCCCGCTTGTGTAATAAATACCTGCTCGTTTAACCCACCCGGTGTGCGTGTTGGTGGAGCGGAGACTCCCCACGCACCCAGTGCTGCTTTGCACCCAGCACTGCTTTGCTTACTGCCTCTTTGTATTAAATTACAATAAATTATTTTTATAAATTGGGCCTTGATCATTTATAACACAGTGATGTGGGTGATGGGGCTGCTGCATGTGCAGGGTGATCCCCAATGTGCCAGGGCAGCACGTGGGGCCTGCTCCTGTGTGACCGTGCTTGGCCTGAGTGATGCTTCTGAGATATGTCCAGGGGGCTGAGGAGGCTGCAGCACTTCAGCCTAATTCTATTCTGTTACAATTTATTCTGTTCTGTTCTAGTCTATTCTGTTCTAGTCTAGTTTACTTCATCCCATCCCATCCCATCCCATCCCATCCCATCCCATCCCATCCCATCCCATCCCATCCCATCCCATCCCATCCCATCCCAGGAGCACCCAATTCCACCTCACTCCCGTTATCTCTCCCCCCGCAGCACCCCCACATGACGCGCGGGGCGGTGCTGGTTGGGGAGGGGGCGGCGCGCCGCGACTGGCATTGGGCGGGCGGGGCGGAGCCTGGCCCCGCTGTTTGGATTTAAACGTTGCAGCGGGAGGGGGTGGGTTTCGGCCGTTCCCGTTTCCCCCGTTCCCGGCTGCGCCATGGTGGTGCCGGCGCGGCGTGTGAAGACGGAGTACATGAAGCGCTTCAAGGAGCCCAAGTGGGAGTCGTGCGGCGCCTGCTACCTGGAGCTGCTGCGCTACCGGCTCAGCCGCCGCCTCCTGGAGCAAGCGCACCGGCCCTGGCTGTGGGACGGCTGGGAGGACGACAGCGGCAGCGGCGGCGGCAGCAGCACCGCCGGGTCCCCCTCGCCGCCGGCGGCCAGCAGCCCCGCGGCCACGCAGGAGGAGGAGGCGGCGGCACCGCCGGCACCGAGCGAGGCGGGACGGGCCAGCCCCGGTCGGGAGCGGGGTAAAGGCGGCGGCGGTGAGTGTGTGTGCGGGGGGCGGTCTGTGTGTCTTGGGGCAGCGCTGCCCGCTGCCGCCGCCGGAGCCGGGCGGGTCCTGCCCGGCCTGAGCGGGGCACGTCAAAGATGGCTCCGGCCGCCCTGCCGCGGCGGGGATGCTGCTCCCCCATCCCTCGGTGATGGCGCAGCGGCCCCGCTGTCCCCGGCTGGCCCTGCCGGCCCGGGGATGTCCTCAGGGCCGGGCCCGGGGGGGGAGACGGTGGTGCGGCAGGGCCAGCGCAGCGCGGGTTGTGTCATGCAGCTGGGGGGTGCAGCTTGGTACCCTCCCAATGAGATGTGGAGGAAGCCGGGCAGGGCTCGGGGACACGTCGGGACAGCACCGGTGGCTGTTCCGACGGAAGGCACGGAAGGGAATGCTGTCAGTGGGATCCGTGCTGTAGGCCTGCAGAGAAGCCGTAGCTGCGGCATCAGAGGTATTCCTTTAAAGAGCCAAGCGGTGGTAACTCTCATCCTGAGTCACAGCCACTGATGTAAACTGTTGCCATGGGAGCAGAGCATCTCTGCAATTATATAAGCTGTTTCTCTGGCAAAAGCAGTGGCAAGTTGGACTGTTTGCCAGCGGCAGGCACTTAGCACGGTTGTTTTCCTGGATCTGCACACGTGTCTCAGCTGAACACTTGGTTCTCAGTTCTACCTGAAGTTTGGCCTTGGGTTTGCAGCCCGGTGCCAGCAACTGTGTAGGCCTGAGCAGCTGCAGAGCTGGTGATGTCTTGCTCTCTTCTAACATATCTTACCTTTTGGTATCTCAAGAATTAACTATGCGGAGTGGGTAGACAGGTAATGACACTGTCAAGCTTCCTAGGTTGGTGGGGCTTTTATCCTATAGCATATTGTCTCTTACCTATAATGAAAGAAAACTTTATCTGGTAGCCATTGATTGGTCTTTTGCAATGCCTTTTGAATCCTCTATGTATCTGTTGTATTGTAGCAAGGAAAATCCTTCAGAATTGTTCAGTTAAGCCTCATGCTGCCTGGGTGCTTTCTGCTTACATGTGGTTGTTTGGAGTGGGGAGATTGATCTGTCTCAATGTCCCTTGGGGCCTGAGTTTGAAAATAATCTGTATTCTGATACTCAAGACTAAACTGTGTTCATAGTCCTTAACAATACCATGTTATACAAAAGCTTAGCTTTGCTGAAGTCCTCTATTGAAGAGGCCTGGTGTTTCAGGGCATGCTGGTTATGTGGGGTTTTGCAGTGAGCTGCCCTCCTCATGGCTGGGTGTTTCTGTGGTGCCAGCTGCATATTGGGGTGCATGCCTCTGCTGGCTGCCAGGGCACCGGCAGTTACTTGGCAGCCTGATTCTGGTTGGGCTGGTTTTGGCCGTGGATGAAAGCTTGATAGCTGTGGATATGCTGCTCATGCAGGCACTTTGTCATCAGTGATGTGTGCAACTATCCAGTGTATGCACAGCTGTATCCTCATACCAGTATCGGTGGCCAAGGGACTGTGGCATGTTAAGCAATGAGATTCTGGATTATTGTGGCTTTGTAGCTGATGCAGCTTTGTCATGGCTGCTGGAAGGGAATGCCTAATGTTATATGAATACCTAATTAGGTCCTTGCTATTTTACACTTATGATGGGAGAAAAATCTGTGCCTAACATTTATTTCTTTGCTAGGTGGCTTAGGATAAACATTTTTTTTAAGCTCTCCAAGTAGTCAAGGGCTTTACTAAGTCCTTAGCAACAGGACCAAAAGCAACTCTGCTTAGGCATTAGGGTTTAGTGGAGATTTATTGTATATTAGGGTATGTGCTAATGTATGGGCAAGTGACTTAGTATTGAACAATTGTAAGGATGTTTCCTTTGCATAGTGGCTGGCTAATTAAAACGTGTGGAGGAGATAACATGGAGACTACCACTCTGAATCTTCTATTATTCACCTGCCTTTTCTTTTATGGAGGAGCTTAATTATACCCAAGTGCTGTGGGGGTAGCTGAGTGTGCTCATGTTGATGACATCTTTTGTCTTCTGAATCTGAGATCCACCCACATGCTGCAGCATTCTGGTTGTTACCTGGCTACTGCTGCTTCCCTCTGTTCTGTGGGGAACCTGATTTCTGGCTGAGTGGTACTAATAATGCTTGTGGACAAGTGTATTTGGCCAGCGCTCACGTTGCCTAGTATGTGTGGTAAAGCCAACTTGTAATGGTGTGTGGCCATGGTTACTTTTCCCTTATTAAGATGAGCCTGTGAGTATTTGTAAAGCAGTTTGTAAGTGCTTCTGGTATGTGTAGAGAAAGCTGATGCATACAGCATGCCTTTAAGATTTAGTGGTGTTGGTCTAAAGTACAACCAGTGTGATCATCTGAGATACCACATAGGACAAATGCATTTTGCCATGGTACTTGTAAACTATAACTGAGTGATCCTAAGGTGTGCTTGGTGGCAAATCTGGGTTAATTCCTTCTGGCTCTTCACTTGCAGCAACTGTTCTGTAGAATATGCCCAGGCACAGATGTGCTTTAAACACAATCCAGCAAAATCTTGACCTAAATCAACTGGTCTAGTTGGCACATCCTCAAAACTGTCAACACAGCTCAGTGGGCCTGTAAGTGAAAGACAGGAGCCCTTGGCAGCTGTGCTGCTGTCAGACCTGTTGCTTGTGAAATGATGCCGCTACACACACATGCTGGATGAAGGCATCTTTCAGCCCTTTTGTCATTTTGCCTTCTCCATGTTTGTGCAGTCGTCTTAAATGGCAGTAGTGACAAGCTGCTGTTAAAGCAATTGCCACACAGTAGCTGGAAAGTGACTGATCTGTATTAGTGCAATTCTGCAGAAGATCCAGTTTCAAACTTGTTCCCTAAATCTTGTCTGCCATTGTGTTGCTGGCCCAAGAACATAGGGAGGAGTAGTTTATGGTGCAGGAAAGGACAATAGTGTCAGTTTAGGGGTTTATAGTACTGTGATTCAAAGTTACTCCAATTTTTTTGGCTGGAAACAAGCTTGGCTATTAAGCCAAGCCAGTCATTATTTTCTAAACTCTGTTGCAGATGAAGCTTGCATGAATCTAGTCAGCTTTGCGCTGCTCTGTGGCTGGTAGATCCAATACTGCTTCATATAGGATTTCTTGAAACAATGATGTTGCATTCTTTCAGCTGTAATAACTACTTTCCACCCAGCTGTAGTCTGTTCATACCCACAACTGAGTATATGAGCTTTTCAAGAGGCCTTAGAGACCTGCTGTGTTTGGAGAAGGGTGTAGTACTGGAAGCTCTGAGTTCTGCCCATGGCAGTTTAAGCACAAAGTGCTTCTGAGTGTGATGGGCAAACTTCTCTATTGAAGTAACATTGAAGTATATTACTTCAATAGAGATTAGACCTGTGGGTCTAATCAGGAGGTTGTTGATACTTCTTCGTAAGTCAGCAGGACCTTTGAAATGGGAGTCCTGTCTGCCCCATAGGGCACGCAGTACTGTGGGAGGGAGGGAAGCTCCACTGGAGCTTTTCCTGCTTTAGTCCTGGAGGGGAGCTCCTATGTGAACTGGGCAATGCAGTGGGGTTTAAATGACCCCTTCTTGGCAGGAGCTTTCAACAGCCATGTTGGGTGGGCCTGGTGGCCTTGTTCTGCCTGCTAAGTACTTAATCCCCTCCTGTCCAGTGTGCTGTGCTTAGCATCTGTGATGCAGTTTTAAATGTTCCTAGCTTTTTCCCACTCCTGTCTAATCCCTGTAATGCTGCTGCCAATCAGTTCTGAGTTTCCTGTGTCTGCTGGAGCTAGCACACTGCATGGGAAGGAGGACATGGGTAGGTGTTGCTGGTGTTTAGGCTCCCTGAGCAGCTGGGTCTAACTCCTTCCCTGCTATCAGCTGCTGCTTTTCTGCCTTCCTGTGAGGAGGGGTGCCCAACAAAATGGCTTGGATATAAACTATAGTTTTAAATAAAAGGCTCAACTGTTACAGATACCTGCCTCGTGCCTTCACCAACTGAGTTCTGTATAAATGTAGGACTGAATTAACTGAAATACCTGCTCTAATAGCAGCTGCTTATAAGATGCTACAGTACGCTCTGGCATACAGCATTTACTGTAAAACTGTGCACAGGACTCCGCATGCCATTTATCCATATGCTTTTATTGCTATTTTGGGACAAACTGGCTCAGTCATTTCTGTACCAGCTGGAACTATATATCCTAGTGAGCAGCATCCCCCAGGCATGGTTTTTGCCTTGAAATAGTATCTTAAAGCTGGAATTTCCATGCAATTGCACAGTCCCCACTTCCCTGTATCTTTTAAGTCTCTAAATGCCACCTCTGCTTCTCATGAGCTCCGTGTTGCTCCATCTTTCTTTGCAGAGAAGGAAGATGCCATTTTTCTCTTGAACAGAGGATGGAACAGCTTCCCAAAATAAAAGCACTCCTGTTCCAGAATTGGCAGCAGTATGTCCCCTTGCAGTGTTTTATTTTCTCAGAACAGCATTTCCTTCTGATAATGGACCTAGCAGTCCCTTCTTAGGAGTGGACAGGATAGACAGCTGTGTGGATAGTATTTTGTAAAGGGATAGCTCTGTGCTGCCTGTTTTAGCTGTGATGAATGAGCTGCCTTGTTAGAGGTGAAGCTGTGACCCAGAGCTCAGGGCACACTATGCAGAGCAGGTCTTTTACCACACTGAGGTGTCACTGCTGCTTACTTTTTATCCAGCCTTGGCTATAATGATGGAAACTATGTGCTCCCAATACTGGGATACATGAAATTTTGTTCTCACTCTGTCACTCCTTTGGCCTTGACTACTGTTCTTGGTTGTGGGGACAGTTAAGTGAATTCTCAACATACAGGTCTAAATACTTTCACATTGCTCGCTATTCTCACCCAAATACTCAGATGTATGGCAGTATCATCTGTAGCGGAATGCTGTACCTACACAGCTTGGAAGACCTGTGTGTATAGGCTTGCCTGAGCAGGGCCCAGCACCAGGGCCCCTGTGCTGGCTGGCAGCAAGTAGAAGAGCTTCAAGTCCTCAACAAGGCCTGCCCGCGAGCCTGCAACTCCGCAGAGGCGAGCGGCTGACTCAGAGGGGGCGGCGCCAGGAGGAGCGGCGGCAGAGCTGACTGGTTAAAAACCTGCCCCAGGGAGCGCGAGCGACCCGGAGCGCGGCGAACAGGGCGGGCTCGAAGCAGTTCGCGCGGCAGGCGAGCGGGGTGGTGAGCAGGATGGTGAACACTCGCCGTACGGGCAAGGCTCGGTCTGGGAGCTCTGCTCTGGCTGCGCCGGTGGGGGCCAGTGTAGGCACCCAGACGGAGCCGACGGGAAGGGAGGCTGTACTGCAGAGCTCGGGGTATCCTAAGGGAAGGGTGAGCAATGGGCAGGGCTGCACTCTGCGCTCCCTGGTGGAGGTCCTCCTGCAGCAGGTGGCTGAACTGCAGGAAGCTGTTACCAGGCTGAAAGGTGTCAGGGAAGCTGAGGGGGAGCAGCACTGCTTGCTCCGGAGCCTCGAGTGTCTACTGTTGCCCGTGCAGGAAAGGAGGCTGCTAACCCAGGAAGCTGGGAAAAGGTAACAGAAAAAAACAACAAAAAAAGGAGGAAGGGGGTAATTAAAAGCAAGGGGCTTCCTCCTACATCTGTTGTCCCTACCCAGAACCGCTTTGCTGTCCTGCAGGGGGCTGATGAGCAACAGCGCTCCCACCAGGCGCAACCAGCTGGTGCACTGGTAAAGAAGGTCACTACTGGTGCTGCCAGGAAAAAGCGGCGGGTCGTAGTAGTCGGGGACTCTACTCTGAAAGGCACAGAGGCACCCATCTGCCGGCCTGACCCAGGCTCAAGGGAGGTGTGTTGCTTACCAGGGGCTCGGATCAGGGATGTGGCCGAGAAGCTGCCTGCTCTAGTCGGTCCCACTGACTATTACCCACTCCTGGTAATACATGTGGGTGCTACTGATATAGATAGCAGTAGCCTGGAGACCATAAAGAAGGACTACAGGGCTCTGGGAGAGGTGGTTAGGGGCTCTGGAGCACAGATTGTCTTTTCGTCAATTCTCCAGGATACAGGGCAGGACCTTGAAAAGGCTAGGAGGATTGGCCAGGTTAATAAATGGTTAGAAGGGTGGTGCTATAGTCAGGGGTTTGGGTACCTTGACCATGGGACTCAATCTAGTAGGCCAGGTCTACTGGGGGCTGGTGGAGCTGGTCTGACAAAGAAGGGGAAGAGTGGATTTGGTAGGAGGCTTGCCAGGCTGGTCAAGGATGCTTTAAACTAGATGTGTTGGGGGAGGGGGGCATCATTCCATCCCAACACACCCAGTCGGTTGGTAGCACCTATAGTAAACATTTGGAGCAATGTAGGGATACTCCAGCTGCTCCAGCCAATGAGCCGGCTTCAATTGGATCTCGGCTCAAATGCCTCTACACAAATGCCCCTAGTATGGGGAACAAACAAGAGGAATTAGAGATGTGTGCACATCTGCGGGGGTATGATATCATTGGCATCACAGAAACATGGTGGGATGGCTCCTATGACTGGTGTGTTGGAATGGAAGGTTACCGGCTCTTTAGGAAAGACAGGCCCGGCAGACGGGGAGGGGGAGTTGCTATTTATGTTAGGGATAGGCTAGAGAGTATGGAACTCTGTCTGGGGACAGGCGAGCAGTCGACAGAGAGTTTGTGGGTCAGGGTTAAAGGGAGAACAGCGATGGGTGACATTACTGTGGGGATCTGTTACAGACCGCCTGACCAAGGGGACTTGCTGGACGAAGCGCTCCATAGGCAGATAGGAGCAGCCTCACGCTTGCAGGCCCTTGTTCTCATGGGAGATTTCAACCACCCTGATATCTGTTGGAGGGATGGTACGGCCCGGCACAAGCAATCCAGAAGGTTCCTCGATTGTGTGGAAGACAACTTCCTTCTGCAAGTAATAGAGGAGCCGACAAGGAGAGGTGCCATGCTTGACCTCGTCCTCACCAACAGGGAAGGGCTGGTTGGGAATGTGACGCTCCAGGGCAGCCTTGATTGCAGCGATCATGAGATGGTTGAGTTTGAGATCCTCAGGACAGTGAGAAGAGCGTGCAGCAAGCTCACTGCCCTGGACTTCAAGAGAGCAGACTTTGGCCTCTTCAGGAACCTGCTCAGTAAGGTTCCATGGGATATAGCCCTAGAGGGCAGGGGGGCCCAAGACTGTTGGTTGATATTCAAGGCTCACCTGCTGCAAGCTCAGGAGCGATGCATCCCAACTAGAAGGAAGTTCAGCAGGAGGGCCAGGAGACCTCCTTGGATGGATAAGATGCTGCTGAGCAAAATTCAAAGGAGAAAAGAGGCTTATAAAAGGTGGAAGCAAGGTCAGGCGGCCTGGGAAGAATACAGGGATGTTGTCCGGGAAGCTAGGGACCAGGTTAGGAAAGCTAAGGCCCACTTAGAATTAAACTTGGCTAGGGATGTTAAGGATAACAGGAAGGGATTTTATAGGTACATTGCCAATAAGAGACAGGTTAGGGACACCGTGGGCCCTCTCCAGAAGCTATAGGGAGAACTGGCTACCCTGGATTTGGAGAAGGCTGAGGTTCTTAATGACTTCTTCGCCTCAGTCTTTACGGGCAAATGCTCTGACCACACCACCCAAGTCTTGGAAGGCAGACGCGGGGACGGTGAGGGTGGGGACCCTGGGCCCACTGTGGGGGAGGATCTTGTTCGGGACCACCTTAGGAACCTGAATGTATACAAGTCCATGGGACCGGATGAAATCCATCCGCGGGTCCTGAAGGAGCTGGCAAATGAAGTTGCTAAGCCACTGTCCGTCATATTTGAAAAATCATGGCAGTCAGGTGAAGTTCCCGATGACTGGAAAAAGGGAAATATAACCCCCATTTTTAAGAAGGGGAAAATGGATGAGCCAGGGAATTACAGACCAGTCAGTCTCACCTCTGTGCCTGGCAAAATCTTGGAGCGGATTCTCCTGGAAGGCATGCTAAGGCACATGAAAACCAACAAGGTGCCTGGGGACAGCCAGCATGGTTTCACTAAGGGGAAATCCTGCCTAACCAATCTGGTGGCCTTCTATGATGGGGCTACGGAACTGATGGACAGGGGCAGAGTGGTTGATGTCATCTACCTGGACTTGTGTAAAGCCTTTGACACTGTCTCCCATGACATCCTTGTCTCTAAGTTGGAGAGACATCAATTTGATAGGTGGACCACTCGGTGGATAAAGAACTGGCTGGATGGCCGCACGCAAAGAGTAGTGCTCAGTGGCTCAATGTCCAGCTGGAGACCAGTAACGAGTGGTGTCCCCCAGGGATCGGTGTTGGGACCGGTCTTGTTCAACATCTTTGTGGGTGACATGGACAGTGGGATTGAGTGCGCCCTCAGCAAGTTTGCCGATGACACCAAGCTGTGTGGTTCGGTTGATACATTGGAGGGAAGGAATGCCATCCAGAGGGACCTTGACACGCTTGTGAGGTGGGCTGATGCCAACCTGATGAAGTTTAACCATGCCAAGTGCAAGGTCCTCCACCTGGGTCGGAGCAATGCCAGGCACAGCTACAGGTTGGGCAGAGAAGAGATTCAGAGCAGCCCTGTGGAGAAGGACTTGGGGGTGTGGGTTGATGAAAAAATGTACATGAGCCGGCAGTGTGTGCTTGCAGCCCAGAAGGCCAACCGTATCCTGGGCTGCATCAAAAGGAGTGTGACCAGCAGGTTGAGGGAGGTGATCCTGCCCCTTTACCCTGCTCTCGTGAGACCTCACTTGGAGTACTGTGTGCAGTTCTGGTGTCCTCAACATAAAAAGGACATGGAACTGTTGGAACAAGTCCAGAGGAGGGCCACGAGGATGATCAGGGGACTGGAGCACCTCTCGTATGAAGATAGGCTGAGAAAATTGGGGCTGTTCAGCCTGGAGAAGAGAAGGCTGCGTGGAGACCTCATAGCAGCCTTCCAATACCTGAAGGGGGCCTACAGGGATGCTGGGGAGGGACTCTTCATTAGGGACTGTGGTGAGAGGACAAGGGGTAATGGGTTTAAACTTAAACAGGGGAGGTTTAGATTGGATCTGAGGAAGAAATTCTTTACTGTAAGGGTGGTGAGGCCCTGGAATGGGTTGCCCAGGGAAGTTGTGAATGCTTCATCCCTGGCGGCGTTCAAGGTGGGGTTGGACATAGCCTTGGATGGCATGGTTTAGTGGGAGGTGTCCCTGCCCATGGCAGGGGGTTTGGAACTCGATGATCTTGAGGTCCTTTCCAACCCTTACTATTCTATGATTCTATGTATTGGCAAGACTTAGGGCTAGTGAGAGGGAGCATGAGGCTCGCCTTTTGGGCGTGCAGCAAGTCTTCATGTCTTTACCCTACAAGCACAAAAAGCAGTGTCCCATTGGGCATGTACTTGCTTGACTATCTAAATCATAGCAATTAGCAAGAATGACTGCTATTTTTTCACAGTATTGGCAGGACCTTCTGCTTTCAGTGAAGACCCTTAGGTAGAGCCTTTACTAGTGGTTTGTGATCAACCTCCTGGTATGTAAGCAAGCCTTAGATGAACTCCTGTCAGTGGAGAAATTTCCTCTGTTTGTACCAGTGTATCCTGGTAGTGGCTGAATATGCTAAGACTTGGAACAGAGGTAGCTTGCAGCTGGTCCCAGCACAACCAGAAATAGATGGTATCGCAGAAGACTTCCAAATTCAGTGTTTGTCAGCACAGTTTCAATGTGTCCCTGTGTGTGTCTAGCAGAAGGCAGCATTTAATGTGCAAAGGTGGACACTCGAAGGGAAACCCTTACTAGTGGACTGCTGTGCTGTTAGGGTAATAAAAGGCATCACTGGCCTAAAAGTCACAGAGACTTCAGATCAATGTGTGCTGCTGCCCACAATGCTTAGGGGTCATGCTCAATGTCTACCATACACCTCCAGCTTGTCAACACTACTGTTGAAGATTAGCAGGATAGAGACCTAACCCAGGGTTCTGTGTACTTACTTTTTTCCAAAGTTGTATTTCCCAGCATGCTGTAAGTACTATATTGATTAAAATTACAGAATCAAATCATTTAGGTTGGAAAAGGTCTTTAGGATCAAGTCCAACCATTAGCCTGGCACTGCCAAGTCCACCATTAAACAACATCTTTAAGTGCCACATCTACATGTTTTTAATAGCTCCAGGGATGGTGACGCCACCACTTCCCTGGGCAGGCTGTTCCCTTTACTTGATAATCCTTTTGGTGAAGAAAGTTTTCCTAATATTTAACCTAAACTGCCCCTGGGGCAACTTGAGGCCATTTCCTAGTCCTATCACTTCTTACTTGAGAGAAGAGACTGACCCTCACCTCACACAACCTCCTTTCAGGTGGTTCTAGAGACTGGTAAGGTCCCTCCTGAACCTCCTTATCTCCAGACTAAACACTGCCAGTTCCTTCAGCTGTTCCTTGGCAGACTTGTGTTCTAGACCCTTCAGCAGCTTTGTTGCCCATTTCTGGACCAGCTCCAGCATCTTAATGTCTGTCTTGTAGTGAGGGGCCCAGAACTGAACACAGGATTCAAGGTGTGGCCTCACCAGTGCCCAGTACAGGGGGAGGATCGCTGCCCTGGCCCTGCTGCCACACTGCTGCTGATACAAGCCAGGATGCCGTTGGCCTTCTTGGCCACTTGGGCACAAGCTGCTCCTGTTTAGCTGGCTGTTGACCAGCACCCCCAGGTCCTTTTTCTCTGCACAGCTTTCCAGCTGCTCTTCCCTAAACCTGCCATATTGCATGGGGCTGTTGTGACCCAAGTGCAGGACCTGGCACTGAGCCTTGTTGAACCTCACCTATCGATCCAGCCTGTCCAGATCCCCCTGTAAAGTCTTCCTATCCTCCAGCAGATCAACACTCCCACCCAACTTTGTGTCATCTGCAAACTTACTGAGGGTGCACTTGATCCCCTCATCCAGCTCATTAAGGTAATTAGTCTGGATTAGTAGCAAGAGAATAGTTCCAGACCTCTTGTGACCGGTTTGTAGACCTTACACATCTCAAAGGTGGTAAAATCTTTGGTCATCCTTTTCCAGTCAACTTTTATCCATGGGTGTTCACTTGATTATTATTTACTGATGTCATAAACTGGACTTGTTCAAAGCAACTTAACTTTATGGCAAGGCATGACTTTCTTACCAGCCTCTCTCTTAGATTTATGAACTATTGCAGTGCTATACCAGATATTGGCTTCTTTCACCTGAAGTCTAAGACACAGATTTTTGTGTGTAAGTAGGAGTATGCAGGAAATGTCAAGAACTGCTAGCTATGAGGAACCACAAACAGGAAAACTAGTTCCTCCATAGCTCTAGCTCTATAATGCAAGAAGATTGGATCTTGTTTTCCTGTATTTTTATTAATTAATGTCTTATATAATCTTACTTCAGCCTTTAATGTTGGTCTATGTCTGCAAAGCTGAGACAATGATACAGACTTTAAATTTTTCATCACAAACTCTGCTTGCTCAATTCCTGGAGGACAAATGCTGGACCCTTGTTATGGAAAGTTTAAAAAGCATGTGTGTGGGAAATTAGCCTTAGGGAGCATTGCCTGTGGAGTGCGGTACTTTAAAATGTCACAGAACAGATAGCATGGGTGATATCTACCACTTTGTAAGTCTTTGATTCATATTCCCCTCCTCCATAAGCAGAAAACCACAATCAAGATGTACGTATAATCAGGGTACTTGAAAACAAATCACTTTTTTCTTTCAGTGGAAGCTTATAATAGAGGGATTTAATATTGCACATGGCTCTTATCAGGCTTCATCTCTGGCTGGCTGGCAGCATCTCCATGGCATTCAGCAGTCCATATGTTTACTGTCTGAAAGATGGAAGGATGAGATAGTGAAGACTGAAGATCACTGGGAATAGTTTTGAAATACTGCCTGGAGCTGTTGGTTATCTGTGGCCTTGCTAGTGAAAGGCATGTTTGAATACGTGAAAGCTGATGTACAGAGGGATGGGCTCAGAAATATTGTAGTCACTAAAGAAGGGGTGAAGGCATTTAAGCAAGGTATACATCTGTTGCTAAGGAAGTAATGACTTCTTCAATTCTCAACTCAGCAGTTTCGATGATGTATTGAGAGGCTGTACAAGTCATACCTTAATATGTTGTTATTTGGAGCTTAAAGCGTAAACTTTTTCTTTCTTTAGAGAAAGAGAGAGAAGATAAAGAAAAGCAGCAGAAAGAAGAGCAAGAGAAAACTGCAGAACACCCTTCTGTAAAGGAAGCAGACAAAACCAGCCGTCCAGGACGACGTCCGAGTCAAAGTGCCTTGTCCAGTCGGAATGATCGAAGATCAGCCAAAAGCCCTCAAAAGACAGACGCACCAAAGGAGAACAAACATCCATTTGCTCTCTATGGGTGGGGAGAAAGACAGACAGATACTGGAAGCCAGAAAACTCACAATGTTTGTGCTTCTGCTTCAGCAAATGAAGTAAGTAAAAGCTTCTGTTTTGTTAAAGGGCAGTGAGTACCTAGTGCCCACGTAAGACACATGTCTAATATTGAGGTAAAACTTTTCAGGGATGCCTTTGAGTGCATGGAAATTCTAGCAATAAATTGTAAATAAAATTAAAAATTATAACAATGAACCTGAAGAGGTTTGACATGTCTGAATCAGACAGCTCTTAACTGTTAATTTGGATTTGAAACTTCCCATGTTTGACTAATACTTGCAAGTTCTGATTAAATCTTGGCTATCTTGTTTCTGGCTGTTACAGTGCTACCAGAAAAACTGGCTGTTATAAATGTATTTCTGCATTCTGAACTTCAGGAAAACAAGAGAAAAGCAGCAGCAGGCAGTTAGCACCAGGCATCCCACAGCAGGCAGGTATATACACACTGGGGTAGAACATGTGCTGTTAAAGACTGACTTTTGCTGGGGCACTTACGAGGAATAGGAGCCTCACTGAGAAGGAACAAATGCTTTGCTGCTGAAATGTCTGAGTAGCAGCCTGCTTCAGCAGGTCACTAGCAGGGAACTTCTTGCTGACAGCAGAATGGTCTATGGGATGGCTGATGGATTGCAGGGTTGATAATATTAGCAAAAGAGCACAGATAAAATTCATATGGTCATGGACAGCAACAGGATTCTGCTATGGTGGGGTACGTTTCCTGGCTTAGCAAGAAACACTGAAGTCAGAGCGTTGCAGCAGGTCCATTTCTTTCTTTTCTGTAGCTCTCCCAGTCTGGTAAAACATAACCATTACTGTATCCCTGCCAGCATCTTGTCTTTGTCATTAGAGTCTGAGCCTATGACCTGAGATATCTGAGGATGAAGGTGGATGGTGTTCTTGATATATAAGATAGAGCTGACTTCTGATGGACTGTTTTGGAAGGGGTTTGAAGCTTAAGTCTCTTCCTTTCTGGACATTCTGATACACTTCCAGTTATGTAATGTTTTATTGCTAAGACGCTTCTTTAAGTGGGAACTAACTACTTACTGCCTCAGCTAGGTTCCCTTTCTTTAATGTTCAAAAGTTCTTACATTCTCCTAATTGAGATGGGACATAGTTTTAAATCTGGAGATGGAAGCAAGCAAGCATAGAAGCTGGCTCTTAAATTTGGAGGAAATATGATTAATATAAACATGTATGTAGGTGTGCCTGCAGCACGTTGTCAAAATTATGTTCTTCAGTATCTCGGGATTGGTTTTACTATTTTGGTTTATGTTTTAAGGGATGCTTTGGGTATATTGAGGGATGTTTAAGAAATTAAAATGGTAGAAATAGGAAACTTGAGGTTTTTAGACTATGTAAGACTGAGAAACATTCAAGATTTTTGGAATTGTTTAATAGTACAAAGTGGGAAAGATAATGCAGAACAGAATTGGAGGTATTTTTAATAAAATTCTATACTCCTGTTAGGTACAAATTACAGAAGAAAATATAATCTCGCTAGCAACCCCTGTTAATTCATGATGGGAACTGGGACAAATATAAAGTCACCCCCAGCTTCCCTGGGGGTGTTCTGAGGCTGTTTTCCTGCTATAATACTAACTCTGGTCTTCTAGATTCATGAATCTGCTCTCCGAGCAAAGAACAGGAGACAAGTGGAGAAAAGGAAGCTCTCTCAGAGGCGGGTACGATCAGCAGAAGCAGAGAAAGCCTGGCGAATAAAGCCCTCCCCTCCAGATAACCCTTGGATGACAGAGTACATGAGATGCTACTCAGCAAGAGCTCTGTGAATCTGGATTCACTTAGGCATCTTCAAAAGAAGTTACGTATATCAGGACACTGGTGCAAGGAACCAAACTACTTATGCAAGGTTTTTATAGGGAGTTTCCAGCTGTTAAAGTATTTGCTATGATGTTTTTATCTTGGCTACCTACCTCACAGTGGGGTGCATTGTTGGAGCCATAGTATTTGAAGAGGCTTTTAGATAGAGCTGCCCAAACTTTTAACCAGTTCCCCTTTTTGGGAATTTTTCTAATGCTTCAGTTGACTTGTTTTGGGGCTGGAGGGGGAACTTTAGCATACAGGGAGTCAAACACTCTTTTGATCTTGGTTACAAATAACCTATTGTCCCTTATTTTAAAAGTTCAAGTTGCAGGGAGGTGGTGCTGGGGAAAGACTTGAAAGGTGTGATGGAGGTGCCTTTGCATTTATAGTACTATTTGATTTAATACTTCTACCAAAATAAGTATATTGAGACAGGTAACAGGAAAGCCAGTGGGCCTGGTAAACAGCACTAATAAATGGACATGCTTTAGGCAGGCAAATACTAAGTATTGTCTGTACGTAGAAACTTTCAAAAAAACCTTGTTTGATTAGTGGATGTGCTGACTCTTACTGCTGTTTCTGAGGTCGTTAGAATAAACTACTAATTTTCAGGGTAAGAAACAGCTACAGGATTGTTCTGCTGTTGCTGTGCCTGTTGTACCAAATAATGGATGTAGACAATCATGATCTGCTAGCTGATGCTCAATAAGCAGTTGCTTGTTCTACCAGTATGAAGTTGTACCACTGTATTAAGCTCATGGTCACACTTACTCTGTGCTTAATCATGTAAATGTGTTTATTGAAGGAGAGGGCTGGCTCCTGTCTAGTGAATTCTATTTTTAACACTTAAGAGTACCTATTATGCTCAATGGGGACCAGAGTGCAATATGCATTCCATTTTGTGGCATTGTACAAGTATACTATTTAAGGTTTTAAACTTGGAAATTGTGTGGATAAGGCTTGCAGATGAAGTCCAGAGCACCTTTCTGCCTCTCAAAATTGGTGTGGAACCCCTTGCTATATGGGGGAGAGGAAGGAGGAGAGGCGTACCTTTTACTAAACAACATACAGTGGACTTTGAACACTCACTTTGTAGGTCCTACTTTTACATAGCAAGACAGTCGTTGTTTGTGATATCCTCAGTGGGCGCTTTTCCCCTCAAGCTGCTGTAAGTTATTTTGTTTTCAGTTGGATAACTAAGCTTTAGGCAGATGATTGCTGTAGTTGTGAGCTTGAAGTTTTGTTCAGATGTGTTGTGTGTTAGTCACATGTGTTGGTTACCTCAGTTTGTCTTGCAGCTTGTGTTTAGCAGAGCGAGCACCTCCTTCTCATGGGAAGAAGCACACTTGCACTTCTGTAGCAAATGCCTGCGCTAGTCTTAGCTTCATCCCACAGTTTGTGAGTAAGCAGGACTCTAGAACTACTACTGCAGCACACAGCTACATGCTTAGTGTAAAGTTTCATTTTAAGTGTTATTGAAAGAAAGTAATCACACAAAGGGACTAAGCACTGCTGCCTCCTAGTGTTAATGGCATTCCATCAGTACAGGTTCAATTACTCCCAAGTTTAATCTTACTAAAGTCCTAAAATCAATGAAATTATAACCTGAGTTTTAATTGCCTTTTAAGCATAAAGTTATAAAAATACAGACAACTCTTGTTCAAATCTACCTGTCCTTATGGCTTTTAAGTCTGGGATTGCAAAGTATGATTAAGTATGTTTTATACACAGCAAAAACTACTGTATTCCAACTCTTAAGTAAACCACAGGCTAAAACTTCCTAAAACTGCAGAACAGTGAGCAAAACTGAGGTAAACTATTCCAGAAGATGGCTTTATTCCATATGAGATTCCTTTATTTTCCTTTTATGCTTTGTTTTCATCTTTAAATAGCTGCTCTAAATATGCTTAAGTTGCTTCTGCTGCTGTCTCAATTCAGTAATGGACCCTAACTTTTACCAACGGTATCAAAGCGCTTACTCAGTGGTGTTTAATAGCCTTATTCAATAAAAACTATCTGTTCCAGTTGCCCACAGGCTTTGCAAGCTCTGTGTAACAGCAGAAGGACTGTGCCCCTGGTGCATTCTGTCACATTAAACAGCTTTCTTGACCGTGTGGGGCAGGGTTCATCTTGCCATGCTTTCAAAGACAGCTTCTATGGTTCTCTCTTCCCACTGAGAATGGAGGAACTGAGATGACTATGTGCCTGCCCCAAGTACCCATTTTTGGATAAGATGGACCTCCTATCAGATGCTAGTCTTTCCACTAATTATAGAAGGTTTAAATGTCTTCTGCCTTGGATACCAGGTACCAAACTTAAAAACATGTAAAACCAGGCTTGTTCAGGGTGTTCCACAGGGTGTAAGAATCTTCACCAGCACCAAGGCTGCTGTGTACCTAGGATCTAGTTCTTATCCTTGCTGGGTCAAGAACTGTCCCCATCGAAACCAACTGCTAGAAGACAGTAGTGACACTAATCAGGTCAAGTGAGTCTCTGTCATGCTTTTTCAAATGGTTTGTAGCTAAAACCAATCCTGGGTGCTATGTTGGTACTGTCTTGGTTTACAGAATATAATGCCTGAAGTGAGGGATAAATCATTCTACAATTCAGGTAGCCTTCCTGTGTTTGGGTGTTATTTGGCTTAAAAAGGCTAGTAGGTTTGCTTAGACAATGTGAAATAGTGTAGTTCTGATACTGCAGAGTTGTACATGCAAAATACTTGGCATGTGCCAGGCTGAAGTCTGAGAAACTGTTATTTTAATGTTTTGACATTAATAAATGACAAGCCAATTGACTTGGAAAGCAGAACTCTTCAAGTGTAAAAGCTTTAACTATATTGCATAGATTCTTATTGGAGATGGCTGTTTTGCATCAAGTTGGACTCACTAAAAATGGAAAACCTAGTGAATGTCACCCAATCCAGTAAGGAAGTTCTGAACTTTGTCTTGCATGGACTCTTGAATTCAGCCAAGTAATGAACACTTCTCACTCCTGTTGTAGAAGTACAACTGTTGGTAGGAACAGAGTAAATGCTCAGTTGTCCCAAGCCTTCATTAAAATAACTGCTTATTCCTTTTTATTTCTGAAAGTACTTAGCTAAGTGAAACAAGACTTTTACAATGTGTAATGCTGAAATTTAACTGTAGTGTTGTGACAACTAGTGTTTACAATGTGAAATGTTACAATGAAAACTGCGTAAGAATGTCCCTGTGAGCTACAGTAGCATGCCTGTTCAGTCACTGCTGTCACATCTTTGCAACTATAGACTACTGACTTTTTCCACTGGAAACTGAGATAGTCCAGGTGATAGCTGAACTTACAGCCAAACTTAACAAAACTGAAACATGAATTTCTGGTAAGAATTTTATGCAGGTGGCCAATGCACATTTTAATCAAGTTTTTAACCTGTATGGAAGCGTATCTGGCTTTGGCTTTTTTTTTTTAATGGTATAATGCAGTGCCACTGAGTGATAAAGGCCTCTCTTTGTTTTTCTTACTGTGATAAGGACCAAATGCTAGCAATCTGAGGGCCTTATGTGTGGTAAGCCCACCAGTTTATTTTCCAGCTCAGTTAGTGCACTCAGCAGCAAAGCCATATATGGAGCCTGACTCATCACCTTGACAGTAGCCCCTATAAATTAGGGGTACAAGTGAGTGGGAAGCTGCCTCAGCTCTTGTTAGCACTGAATTCACTTTAAAAACAATAGGAAAATACCATCTAAGCTTGAAGCAATATGTGTTTTTTAAAGTAAGTTTTTAAACAGTATTTGTTTCTAATGCTTCTGTATTGTCTATATTTAATAGTGTAGTGTCAACTTGTATATGTGAATAAAATGAGTGACACAAAGTGCCTTGGCTGCTTGTAGTGGGTGTTTTGGGGGGTCTTGGGTTTTCCTTTGTAGGGTGCTTTAGAGTCTGCATGCAAAATTGGTGGAGGGTTAGATTACAGTTACAAGTCCAGAGCTGAGCTTGTCTGTTCCTCCTGGAACCCTCACACAGATTCTTAATAACCTTTCCCCCCTGACTAGCTCTTTCTACTACTAACAAGGGCCTAAACTATAACTATCTGGATTGCTATGCATGCTGAAGCCTTTGGGAACCTTAATTTAGAACTTGGGAAGAAGAGGGTAATATGGGGGAAAAAACTAGGAAGCTGCATCACTAAGAACAAGTATAATCTTGCAAAGAGGAAAATTCAAGTTATTAAAGGATGGCTATGCTGAAGTTCTACATGCTGCTGGTCCTATAGTAAAAATAGAGATCTTATGCTTTCATTCTCTGGGGATGTACAGTGAATGTATTCCTTGATTATTAAGTCTTCTGAGATACACAATGTAATGCAAATGAGCTGCACAGAGTAATCAAGCTTCCTTTTACAGCATTCATTTTTTAAAGACTTAGGAGAGCTGTGTACTTCTGAGCTATGAGGTACCTCACTGAATACAAAGAACAGAATAGACAGGTCAACTGTGTATTCAATCTGAGATGCCTGAAGTGGGAAAACATCTTTCCCTTTGCTTTAGCTTTTAAAAAGCATTAGCTGCTGAAGCCACATTATCCAAGTGACTTAGATCCATCTCATCCTAGTCATTAGTGCAGAAAGACACAAGGAAGCCAAGTGCAGCATTGCAGGGTTGGGGCTCTCCTGAACTGTGGGCAAAGCAGGCCCTGCTCCCAGGGAATACATGGGAGCACTCCAGCACTTCCAGCTGCTTCCCCAGCCATGTACTGACAACACAGTGAACTCAGCAGAAGTCTTTTTTTTTTTTTTAAGACTACCTAAGGTTTGTCATGTTATGGACTTCACGTGGTAGGTAAAACCTGTTCAAGTAAATAGGATTTGCTGTAAAACACCTAGAAAACCAAGAAAGATTCTTTATTTGGGGCTAGATATAGGCATTAAATGAAATAGTGTAGACCAGCAGACTCATTAAAAGGGCAAGACACAGGCTTTAATAAGACATTTAAAACCTTTAAAGGTCTAAACAGCTAAGGCTCCACATCCAATAGGTTCCCAGGAGACAGGTACCAAGTATTACTTCATGTAAAACTCCAAGCTATCTTGCTTTGGTAAAGTAAGAATTTTACATTAAAACCATACATAATTGAACATATTTCTCTCTTATTGTTAGGTGAGCTAGGTTTGGTTTGCAAACTTTTGTTAGCTTTAGCATAAGCTTAAAAATCTACTCCAGGGCTGTTATTGGCATGATGTTTAGGTTTTAGAAATTAAAACCCCCTCACAGGAGAAATAGTAAACAGTATAGCTTGCACTGGTGAGAGCTATTACTTCCAACAGGATTTCCCTCAGGAATTGCTATATTTTAGGAAGTTTCTTTTCAAAATGTCAGTGACAGGTGCAGCATAAAAAGTTGTGCTACTACAAAACAATGCACATTAACCTGGTTAATGTGTATATAGTAAGAGTATACATTAAAAAAGAAAAGGTAAAAACATGTCAAAACTCATTATAATGACACTATTATTGCCTTCCAAGTAGGAAGGGGACAAGCTTAAGACAGCTGGTTACAGAAAGAATAAAACTGTGCTTTTTTTTTTTTATGTAAAGGGAAAAGGACAGGAAGAAATGTAAGAAAATCCCAGCCAAATCCCTATAATTTCTATTTAAAAGCAACAGAATTAAGTAACAGTCTTCCACTTTTTTCAACTGCTACTGTAATAATGGAAAGAAGTTTTGATCAACAGCCAAGACCACTTCAACCACTGTAACAGTGACAGAAGAGAGACCTTCAGTCAACTTCACTTGCACTGTGTCCCAGCTGATAAGCAAGTACTCGGCTTTCACTTTGTCAGTGTACCAAGAAACGTGATTAGATTGGGGTAAGGCTGGGGGGCTCAAACCCCCATATCTCATCTTTTCCCAGCATTCCAGAACTCTGTCAGAAATACCAACATACCCCAGTTAATAATCTGCCATTTAGGCTGGTGGAAGAGACAATTATGTCCAACACTCACTTCAGATGACTTGCTTTTGGTAATTAATTCCAGTTCTGAGTACTGGGAGCTAAAATATATTGAGTGAGGATTAAGACAGGTAAGTTTCTTTGGAATTCTTCGATGGTCATTTAAATGCATAGTTAAGCTGCTTCAAAAAATACAGTCCTGCCAAGAAGAGAATACTCTTTGGGAATAATTGTTACCAGTTATATAACAAATCTAATCCCAACTATAACATAGGAGAAAGAGATAATATAGAAGTCTTTGGACCTAACAGCCTTTTAAAACCTAAATGTAGGCTTTTCAAATACAAAGCAAACTTAATTCCTTTTAACACAGATGACCTAAGGTGTATAGTTTTCATATAAGCAGCCCCTTGAACCAAAAATGTCAGGACAAAGGGAATAATTTTAAACGCAAAACTAAATCCATAAAAGATGGTCATATGCCTCTGTGTAGCACAAGAACAAAGCAAGATCTTGTGCTATAACTGCCCTCTAAATTACAACAACACTTCAGTTTCCTGGTTTAAACACACATTTGACAAGTAACCCTTTAAATACAAGATATTCATAAAAAGACAATAATACAGCATGCTTGACCCTGGAATTTCAGTACTGGGTTCTGATCATAATTACTTTGCGTTAACTTGTACTTCCAATGAGACTAAGTAGAAATGTCACTAGTGATTTTTGTCACTGCAAGTGCCCTCCTGATTTGGTTGAATTCAACTCCAGAAAACTAGCTTAGTTTTGCAACTCTCTATCTGGCAAAACAAGAGCCACAGGTCTCTTACCTGACCAGTTGTCATGGCACAGTAAAAATGACATGCAATACTTGTGGCTCAGCTCTCCCTCTTGGACCTTCTGCAAGTCTCTTCTGTCTCCAGCTGAGGAATGAGGACAGGGATTGATAATCTCTTGCCCCACACCTCTTCCCTCCAATAAAAAAAAAAAAAAAAAAAAAAAAAGGGCAGCAAAGAAAGTCTGAATTGTGGGTTTTAACACAGGGGAAAATAAATAAATAAATAAATTCAGTACCAAGGCTGAAATTCCCCTTGATTAGTTCCACAGGGAGAAAAGGCTATGTAAGTGGTACGCTTGGTTTTTACCTTCCATCACAGGAGTCTCCTAGGGGCAGTGTGGACAGTATTCATACAGTGCACTCACATGAAGTTCAAGGATAGAGCTCCAGGCAAGTCAGTTCCTAATTTTAAAGTCTAATTTTAAAATTCCAAATTCTTAATTGTACTTTATGACTGTTTAAGAAAAAGAAATTAGTATTTTAAATGTCATACATTCAAGATACTTTAGAACCACCTATTTTGGTTCAGTTTGTACATGGCCAGGTATGATTCAACAGAGATCATATTTCCACAGTGGATTGCTCTGTTGTTGTCAAAGGTTAGAAGATAATTCCCTGCCCTGGAATTACAACACATAGAAGATGTACAGTTCTGTTCACATATACGTTCCATCTTTGTGATGCTAGTGCTACACAAAACATCAGGACCAAGAAAGAAGATCCAAGTCAGTCAACAGCCATTTGAGAGACTTATAAGTATTTTTTCCTAAACTTCTGAAGTTTGATAAAAGCACTTCAGAACTTACTTACTTAAGAACTGTGATAAAATAGGATATGTGGACATCAACAAAAATGACTTTTCCAACTTCCAACTATAGCAGTACATGTAATCATGGGTCCTAACCATATGCTGAGACTCACTCATGTCAACAGCTTGTTAGAATGTGGCAAGCTGAGTAGGAAAAAATAAACCAACTACCTCTCACTGACAGTACCAGTGGTTTTATAATTCAGGTCATAAATATAAACTACTGTGCAACAAACAAACATGACAAAGCCTACCTCGATTAAATCTGTTTATATGATAAAAAAATAAAATATTAAACTGCTTGTAGTGCAACATTCTATCAGCATACATAAGTATACCATGCTTCGTAAATTTACTGTTACATTATTTACAGTATAATAAGCAATGCTTTAAACTAGAGGTGAAAGAACAAAAATAGATAATGAAAATGGTTACATACAGGTATGAGTTTTAATACTGTCCACCAAATTATCAAGTTTGCTTCACAGACTTGTCTGTCACATGAACATTCCTGCCTCACACAACACGGTTCTGTCAGCAGTGGTCTGCTCTGTCTGTAGATAGTAGAAAGATGTTTTTAAAAACCGCATAGCCTTCAGGCTGCTCTGTTTCTCCAAACACCATTTGCAAGACAGCTGTAAAATACACAAGAACTCCATCAGTTACCTGCACCTGATCAATCTGAAAACTCAGTTCCTAAAATAAGATAAAGAATTATTCACTTCTTCAGAGCCATACCAAAGCTCAACTAAATGAATGCCATTTTTCAGCAGCCTCCCAGGTGAAAGAGGGTATTTTATGGGAGGAAACTAAGGGAGGAAAGCAGTTCGAGATTCCCATCCGTTATTTACAATTCTGAGCTTTAACTGGGAGATAATCTCCCAGAGCACAGAACCAAATAAGAGAATGTAGAGTCACATGCTGCCTTGTTTAACCTTCTGTAGAGCTTCTGCTGTGTGCACTGCTCAAACTGATAAAAAAATGAATACAGTGAAAACAATGCAGTAGCTGTGTCTGCAGTACTTGATTAATTTGATACCAGTGTCCTCATATTAGAGAAATAAGGATTGTCAGAATAATTAACTACACAGGGAGAAAGAACTGTCCTAAGAGCCACTTGCATACTTCAAAGAGTTATGTAAAATCCATGAATATTTAGAGGTGTCTTAAGGACAACTGTTTATAAGAAAGACTAACTACCAAGCTGTTCTTAGGAGTAGGTTATGTGACTTCTGTGTCTCTTCCCCTGTGATTTTTACATCTCTTCCCCTACCACTGCTAAAGGGAAAAAGCTGTTCCTCACCTTCTCTGAGGCATGTCTGTGGTAGACAACTGCACACCCATTCCATAGGCTGCAACAGCCCCAGAAGAGCTACTTCAGATGACAACACTGCTTAAGCAGAAAGTACTGATACTCTCTTGTTTACATTTCTGCTCATAGCAGACAGGAACCAGAACGACTTCAGGCTGCTTCTAGGTAGGAAGATTGGAAAAGCTACTAGGAGTTTGAAATCCAGTATAATATTTAATTTTCAAGTCTTGAGTTTAAACTTCATATTTTGAGAAAAGAGCATGTAATAGCTGTAGGTAGCTAGGGCTTGGCGGTCGGAAGGACAAGATCATTCACAATACATTTTGTGAATTCTTATTTCTAGTAGTATTTGTCGATGATACAACAGAAATGATTCACCTTCTCTACAGTGCATTAGGTGACCATGAGGGCTGTGATGCATTTCAGGAATGCAGAATTTTAAAATGTATTCCACAACACTACTCAGAGTAAGCAAACATAAGAAATACTTCAGTGTATATATAATACTTCAACACTAGTCTTGCTCTAGTGGGCAGATGATAGAAGAAAAAAACCCAAAGTATAAACAAAAGAATTCATTCTACTGTGCATTATTTCACTAGATTTTATGTTACTTTCCAGGCTGACCCTGAAAAAGCCAAGCACTCGATACAGCACGTTTATGAAGTATGGTAATTTACCCAACACCTTGAAATTTTTGTAACCTTACCTTCTGTATCTAAAGTAAGTATTTGGGATTTTGTGTTTCCTTTCTTTAACACCCACATTCTTGAGCACTTTGTGCTTGTGCTCTACGTGGTGATCTCAACTGTCTCAAGGCAGCATCTCCATACTGAATACCTGAGCCCATTCTTTCTGGATCCAATTCTCCTGATGAGAAACAATATCACAAGAAGACTGATCATGTGCAAATAATACATTCCAATTTAACTGACAACATTAGAAAAGAGATCTAATTATATTCTACTCTAGTTATATGGAGAGATCTATTGCGACTCTGTTTACTTCTAGGCAATCCCAAACTCGCATCATTTTCTCCTGTAATTTCAACCATGTGTCCTCAATCACAATGACAAAGCAATTTGTTTCTGAGTCAGGCTGCAACAAGAAATTTATTTGCACTAAGTGCTTCTAACAAAGGACATGTCCAAAATGTTTTCTGCAAACACTACTAAAACCCACCTGCTTTCAGAGACTAATATGCAAAGGAAGTAACACTGCAGATACCAAGCCAAACAGAAATGGATCAATTTCACAGTAGGTTTCCATAAAGCACTGCCCCCAGAGGAAAAGATCTCAATCCTCCCTACTTCTAGTATCCATTTCTGCTTTCTCTATAGCCTGTGCCTTCAGAAATGTTCTTATGGCTGTATAGTGGACTGACCAAGATTAGAAACATTTACTTTAAATAAAAATTCAATACAAAAACCCCTCTGAATAGTTCTGAAGACTTATTCAGGTTCATTGAACACTTGTGATCCCTTTGTAAGTTAGTAAATGACACTATGTTGAGGGGACAATTTGACAGCTCAAGGACAGGGCTGCCATTCAGAAAAGACCTTGGTTGAGCCTGAGGAACAGACCAGCAGGAACCTCTGAAATTCAGCAACTACACACACAGAGCTCTCACTCTGAACCTGAATGTGCTTTAAACAGGAGGCTGGACTAGAGACCTCCATAGCTCCATTCCAGTCTCAATTTTTCCATGGTTCAGTGCTTCTGTACTGGCACAAAGAAAACAGGAACAGCTCACAGAAAGCATGACTTATTTCTCTTGTGGTAATACCTCTTTATCAGCCATGGAACTACAGTATTAAGAGAAACTGGCTGTACTTTGCTTTTTGGTTTGGGTTTTTTGTGTGTTGAAGATGAAATTTGCTGTTTGGCGTCAATTTGATGCAGTAATCAGGAAATTCCTATGAAAAGACCATAATCTTTTAATCTAAAGATTTGTGTTTGGCACTCAAAATAGGTAATTAGAGTCTGAAACAAACTTTTCAATGTAGCTAATACTTAAAACTTTGAAGATATCAAACAGCTAGAAGAGAGGAAAACTGGAATGCAAATTAGCTGAAATGACACCTAACACTTAGAAGCCTGTCTCCAACAGAAACCTGCCCACTTGTGTTGAGAAGCTTCTGGTCTATTTCTGATCTGCAAATGTAAAAATGGTTTCAAGGGAGAGGCAGGAAGGTCATTTCAGAGAAACACAGTTGCTAGGAAACACCCCTGAAATCTTTAGTATTACTGTTCAAATTCTCTTGACTGTATTTCCTGCTACATATGAAAAGCAGAATTAAAAGTTACGTCTGCCCTGATCCTAGGTTTTTGTCCTGCATTGCTAAATCTGTCTAATGTCAGGCTTGATATTTGTAGGGACATTGCAATCCACAGAATAAACGGCCTACACTCAGTGCTGATTTAAGGTAAACACTGTGTAAAAACATCCATAATTTACACACCTCCTCCCTCTTAGATATACAGGTCTTGGACATCCATTTCTATGAAAACATGGGAAGCAGCTATAAGACAACTGGGTTATTTTACCACAACAAAATGTGGTCTCTTTGGATTAATTCTATTAGAAAATTTGAATGGTGGTATTTCCATGGATGTTTTTAGTTTTCAATTAAAAAAAAAAAAAAAAGAATATAAATCTCAATTTACCTGATTCAATTTTATTGAGTATTTTTCTTGCACATTGTACAAAGGCCTCTTCAACATTTTCCCCTGTTAGCGCGCTCGTTTCTAAGAACATCAGCTCTGCATTTGACATCAGAAAAACAATCTCAAAACAAGTCTGGATATAACAATATATATCTGATATAATAATTCAAAGCATAAAAGCTAGGAACAATAAAAAATTTCTTAAGGAGAACTACTGTCAAATAGTATGGTCTGGAAAAATTCAGTTTTTGATGGCAAAACCACATAAAACTTCCTCTGAAATTTATACAATAACCCTAGAAAGCTGGAATCCAAAGATAACTTGGCTGTGCCCGCAAAACGGTGAGTGAAACCAACTTCATATAGTTTCCCATTAATAGAAAAAGGAATATGCAAAAGGACAGCCAGTAGCCACAGCTGATGGAAAAGACTATTTGTAATTGATTTATAATAGAAAATCCAGATTTTACTGATGGCAGGACTACAGCACAGCAGCTCAGACTAAGACTGGTTTTAGCTGCCACACAAATGTGTCCTCAGACTGGAAACTCTGAATACTACAGACCAGGTAACAGTCCACCAGAGCCATGCCACGCACTGAAGTCAGTTTCCCATGAGTAAAACTCATTGCTTCCAACTGCAATACACCCTATCCAAACTTGTCTATGATCTATACAACCTGTAAGGTGCTGAAAACTAGGAAATTGCACTCTTCTTTTTCTCTTCAGCCCTATAGAGGCAATATAGGTTTTCATTGCAGGCACTTTCTTCTCTCTATACCTCAATGTACTGACAGAACTCTCTTTTCTGTAGAAATTTGATGAGGTACAGTAGGCAATGTCCTACCTAACTGTGCATATGTATACATAACTTTAATAATATATAATTATATATATTTTGTATATATTATATAGAATATATGATTTTAAATATTATGTGTCTTTGAATGTTACACGAAGATTCTGTTCTACTTACCATTTTCTTGTGCAAACCGGGATGCTTCTAAAAAAGTAACTTCACGATCTGCATCAAGATCCTTTTTGTTTCCACACAGTATTATCACAATATTTTGACTTGCTAACATTCTTGCATCTGTCAACCAATTAGTAAGGGCATTGTAGGTTTCACGGCTATGTAGAAAATAACACCCTTTATTAGAACATGCTTGTTCCTTGTGAACAGATCACTATTTAGTGAACTCACATTTCACTAAAACTCAGGAAGGCAAATCTGTGTTTGTGGCAAACAACAAATTGCTGCTAGTCAGGCAAGTCACCTACACAGCTCAATATGCCAGCTATGAACTGGGAAGAGTAACAAGTTCCATCATGAAACTATTTAAAAAACTTAAGTTTTTAAAAAGCAAAATTGAATTAACCACAACATAGAAATCAATACATATAATTATTAAATACCCAGTTCATGTGAAAAGCTATGATTTTAAGCACCAACCTAGTTTCAGCCTTTTGTGCATGAAATTTTGGGATAACAGAATGAGTTATTGTTTAGCATGGAATTCAATGGATACTTAAGTTACAGGTGGTATTGTAAGGATTTACTATGCTTGTGTAGAATTGCATGCCTGAACTTTCACATCTGTGACAAGACCAACAATATACCAGGCAGTTACCCTGTGCACACCATTAGTCATTGTAGTGGTGGTCAGAGGTAAAGCTTTCAAGCAGTAAGACTGACACATGAGTCCAACTCATCTTAAGCACAAACTACAGTTTTCAAAGACTGTCCAGAGGAGAACAGCCCACTCACAGGACCCAAAAAAGAAAAAAAAAAGGCAACAGATCTAGTGAATCATCATTAACAGACACAAAACTTAACTGCCAAGTATCACTCTGCAGCGGCCAGGAAAAAACATTGGCAATGTGTAAGGTATTCTATTGGCTGCCTCTATTAAAATATCAAAAGATGCAGAAGTGAACAGAATTTTGGACTACAATTAAGAAATGTGTAAGAAGAGCTAGCTTCTCCAGAGAATGACCTGTTACACCAACAGCTACTAATGCTAATAAATGGTGTACCACCTTGGTTAAAAGTGGCAAAAGCCTGCTCTTAGTTTCTGTTGCAAGGCCTCCTGAGCCAGTGGTTGCATGTAGTCCACCATGATCAGACCAGCTACTGATGGGCCAATTCCCAGTTACTTGTCTAACCCTTCGAGACTGTTTACATTTATGACATCCACATCTCTCATACAAGCAAGTTCCAAAACTTGAATATGCACTAAACCAGAGGTACTTTTTATACTTCTTTTCTTCCTGCTGCTATAGGACCATGCAGCTGAGGAGGAATCATTATGCATTAATAGTACCTGGTAGTCTATAAGCAGAATAGTTGCTACCTTTCTTACCTCGTTATATCATAGACAAGCAAAGCACCTGCAGCTCCTCTATAGTAACTCCTTGTTACAGACCTGAAACAGAGTTACAGATGTACATTTCCATAATAACTTCATTGTTTCAAATCTGGGTTAATATACTGCAATCTGTATTATGAAACACTTCTAATTTACATAGTTTAAATAAAATGTTTTTTAGAAAACATAAGCTGTGCAGCAGCAGACTATTTACAATGAGAGTTTTGACAAAGCACTTTCACTAAATATAGCTGTACAGGGATTCCCAAAGTCCATTATGACCTGTGTGCTGCTGAAGCTACACATTATCATACTATGTGTCCTGATACAGAACTGGGAGCTGATGGTACCATATGTGGCATAAAACCAGTGTAATTAACTTGTGTTTGAACTCTCAGCAGTGAGGAGAGCATGAGTAAAGTAGCTGTAATTGAACAGCTTAAGACTCATTAAGTTGAAGAGAAAAAGGCAAGGAAAGCAAACAAAGCATCCTTCAAAAGGTAGCTGAAGAAATAATAAAACCTGCTAAGTGTGTAGCAGTGCAACCAGCCTTAAGAAGAAAGCAGTTAGATACATTATAAAAAAGAAACAGGGAGGGGGGTAAAAAACCTGCAAGCCTGTGACTACTTTGAACTAGTTTGGTTCAGCTGTCCCTGCTCATTGTGCCCCCTCCTCACTGGTGGAGCATGGGAAACTGAGTAGTCCTTGATCAGGATAAGTGCTACTTAGCAACAACTAAAACACTGGTGTGCTATCAGCATTGTTCTCAGACTAAAGCAAAACACAGCACTGCAGCAGCTACTGGGAAGAAAATTAACTCTATCCCAGCTGAAAGAAGGACAATTTGAAAGAGCAGAACTTGCACAAGCTTTTGGAAGTACATAGCCTCCAAGCTCCTCAGAATTCTAGGACATCTGGTGAACGCAACAGAAATCTTGTTAATGGAGACTATATAGCACTGCCCAGCTTCACCCAGCCACAGGTATCTCTAGAGAACTTGTCTAACAGAGGACATTAACTTGGATTGCTGCCCATTACCCAGACTTCCACCACCATGCTCACCCTTGTTAACTACTGCCCCCCCTCCCAAAGAAACCTCTCACCCACACTCCAAAAATCTAAAAATTGATGTCTTCTCCAATGGCGAATGTACTGAAGAATACATCAGATCTTCACTGAGTTTGATCTATTCCTCAGATGTATGACGTTCAAAATACCGCATTAAAAGTACATTGGTGGATCTCAGCTGACAAATAAGTTCCTTAAAGAAAATGCAATGTAAAAGATTTCAGCCTTGCTAGAAATGTACTTAGCCACATGAATTGGACAAGTGACTTTCTTCCTTCTAATAAAATAGTATTACACTATGAATTTGTTCTCATACAGATTTTAAACAGCTTACAACTTCCCGGCATTTACTTATTCCCACCAGAAGATCTAAACACAAGAGTTAAGCACACACAGTTCTATTCTGAACTTGGCTGGTGAACAAGCTTTTAGCCACATATTTTATTCATGTACCTTAACTATCACAGAAAATACCCAAGGAAAGAAAGGGCAGAACCTCAGATCTGCAAGACAGTACTGCTTTACAGAAATCAACGGATTAAGCCGCTATGTCCAAGTCGGAAGATCTGGCCTAGTAAATAATATGCAAGCAGACAAAACAATTCCACTGACCAAGAAACTATGCCTACTTGTAAGTAGGCATAAATAATACACAATACCAACAGCAACAATTTACTAACAAACACTTACTAAAATGATTGAAATGGGTACCTGAATCTCTCTTGTCCCGCTGTATCCCATATCTGCAGTTTTACATATTTACCACCAACATTTATGATCTTTGAACCAAATTCCACTCCTATAGTATGATTTGAGTCATCCTTGACTACAAAAAAAGAAAAAAAAAAAAAAGGAAAAAGAAAGCCAGATTTATTTAGAGTTAATAAATAGGTTTTACGTAATCCAACTGAGGTATAATCAAAAATCCTCAGCGCTCCAATTACAAACTACTTCCTGAGCCACCAAATTCAGTGCCTACTGAAGTCTACTGCCACCATGCAGAAACACTCTTAACAGTTTTAAATAGCTTATTCAATTCAAAATTACTACTAGAAAGGGCTGTCTTAATCAAACCATTCCCAGGTCACATTAATAAATGGCAAGATAACTTCTGTACACTTCTTTTTCCCCCCATCTGTGTTTTCTGATATTTCAGTGCCATTTGAAATTAAAATTAATGGAACGGCAGAACACACAAGGACACAGTCTTCCCATGAATAAGCAAGAGTTACTTCTTTAAACCACAAAGTTAAGATACTTGCTGTAGGTACACTGTTGCTCTCACAGATTCTCGGTTCAAGACCAATCATAGTATCATGCCATGCTCCTTAGTGATTATACATTCTTATCCTAGAGCTACTCCTCAAGAGACAGGGTGAACTACCATTCGGGTGCAAAAGATAACAGTCACCTATGATTTACAAATGTTTCTAAAAATGCGTATTATTTTTCTTTAATCGTGATGCTAAATGCTCTACCTAATAAAAAATATTCTTTTCTATCAGCCATTCATATCTAAATAACATTTACAGTGGAGTCTCTTTATCAGTATTTACCATAAAACACAAAGTATTTATTTAGAGAGAGACTGCAGACTTCCTAAATCTACTTAAGCAATTCAACTTCTCTTTGATCTGCTTAGTATTTTTTCTAGAAAAGCCAAGTCTCCACTACATACCTAGGGACGCTTATAGCTGCAAGACACAATTATCACAAAAAATAAGTCTATATTTTCATCAACATTGGAAGTAAGAGAGTAAGAGGGAATACTGGTCAATATCAGGCTTTTGATTAGAGGCAGTGAGCAATAAAGATTACAGCATGGTTGTGAACATAATTCTCAGTCAAAATCTTCACCTATACAACTTAAAGAATTAAAGGAACTTCCATACGTAGAACAGATACTCATGTAGGCAGAGCCTTCATCTCTGGAACAAAGCAGTGGAGAACTCATGCTCACATATACTTACACTTCTTTTCAATAAATTGGTGCAGTAAGCAGGATTTTCCAGTTCCAGCATTTCCTATGACCAAGAATTTAAACAGGAAATCTGAACATGGAAAGAAAAAAAAAAAATAAATAAAAAAAATTGCTGTATTATTTCAGTACACACGCTTTTGTCACAAGACCAAGCATACAAGCTGCCTATTCTCTATTATCTGTTATTACAAAAAGAAGGGAACAGATGACAAAATTAATAAAACAGCATTAAATCTGAAGAATAACCAGTGCGTTCAATAGCGATATTACAAAGTAAGAGCTAAGAATGCCATTTGTTCATGGAGATAAAAGAACGACAAGAAGAGACAGAAACGGCTGAATTTGAATTCAGTTAAAATAGGCCAAATTACAGGTATATGGTTGGCTTGTATTACACAATCTGTTTTAAGGGCATATAAAAGATTAACTGTAGTCAGTACAAATGCCCCATATAAAGATGTAATTTCTTAAAATCTGTACGGTTTTTACTTTTAAAATTTATTTTATTCACATTAATTTGAACTTCTCTATATTAACCACTTAATACTCATAAAGATGAATAACTACAGTATTTTTCTACAAATGTACAGACAAGGAATAATTTTACTCTGGGATGTCTGCTTTCCCATTTCCTCCATATGGTAAATTAAGATACAGGTACTTTGGCACTTTATCTGTTTTTTGAGCCATTTACATCACAGTTAAATTAGTAATAAATAGGGTTGTTTTTTATTAAAAAATAAATTCAATATTTATGGTCCACTGGTATTATTTTAACAGTTACATAAAATGCTTTAATCCTACCTCCCCAGATCTGGTTTCAGTTTAGCTACAGACTGAATCATAGAATCATAGAATCACAGAATAGTAAGGGTTGGAAAGGACCTCAAGATCATCGAGTTCCAACCCCCCCGCCATGGGCAGGGACACCTCCCACTAAACCATGCCATCCAAGGCTATGCCCAACCCCACCTTGAACGCCGCCAGGGATGAAGCATCCACAACCTCCCTGGGCAACCCATTCCAGGGCCTCACCACCCTCACAGTAAAGAATTTCTTCCTCAGATCCAATCTAAACCTCCCCTGTTTAAGTTTAAACCCATTACCCCTTGTCCTCTCACCACAGTCCCTAATGAA
Organism: Amazona ochrocephala; assembly: GCA_039720435.1. NCBI lineage: Eukaryota > Metazoa > Chordata > Aves > Psittaciformes > Psittacidae > Amazona > Amazona ochrocephala. Next base: position 94,194,151 of record CM077878.1, read on the forward strand.
GAGTCCCTCCCCAGCATCCCTATAGGCCCCCTTCAGGTACTGGAAGGCTGCTATGAGGTCTCCATGCAGCCTTCTCTTCTCCAGGCTGAACAGCCCCAATTTTCTCAGCCTGTCTTCATACAGGAGGTGCTCCAGTCCCCTGATCATCCTCGTGGCCCTCCTCTGCACTTGTTCTAACAGTTCCATGTCCTTTTTATGTTGAGGACACCAGAACTGCACACAATACTCCAAGTGAGGTCTCACGAGAGCAGAGTAAAGGGGCAGGATCACCTCCCTCAACCTGCTGGTCACACTCCTTTTGATGCAGCCCAGGATACGGTTGGCTTTCTGGGCTGCAAGCGCACACTGCCGGCTCATGTTCATTTTTTCATCAACCCACACCCCCAAGTCCTTCTCTGCAGGGCTGCTCTGAATCTCCTCCCCGCCCAACCTGTAGCTGTGCCTGGCATTGCTCCGACCCAGGTGTAGGACCTTGCACTTAGCATGGTTAAACTTCATCAGGTTGGCATCAGCCCACCTCACAAGCGTGTCAAGGTCCCTCTGGATGGCATTCCTTCCCTCCAACTTATCAACCGAACCACACAGCTTGGTGTCATCGGCAAACTTGTTGAGGGCGCACTCAATCCCACTGTCCATGTCACCCACAAAGATGTTGAACAAGACCGGTCCCAACACCGATCCCTGGGGGACACCACTCATTACTGGTCTCCAGCTGGACATTGAGCCACTGAGCACTACTCTTTGCGTGCGGCCATCCAGCCAGTTCTTTATCCACCGAGTGATCCACCTATCAAATTGATGTCTCTCCAACTTAGAGAGAAGGATGTCATGTGAGACAGTGTCAAAGGCTTTACACAAGTCCAGGTAGATGACATGAACTGCTCTGCCCCTGTCCATCAGTTCCGTAGCCCCTTCATAGAAGGTCACCAGATTGGTCAGGCAGGATTTCCCCTCAGTGAAGCCATGAAGAAAGCTTCCTTGTCTTAGCATGCTGAAACATACACACTGATAAACTGTGACTAGAAAGTTTACAACTGCTTCCCCTAATATAGAGGCAACAGTTGGTGCAAGATTCACTATTTACTTGTTTATCAGCAGCACCTTGTTTTACAGCCATCTTTACAATTTATTGCACATTTTCTCTTACAAACATAGTGGGTTTCCAGAAGACATTAGGTAAGCATTCAATGAAAATGAGTAAATCGGAAATATCAACAAAGATAAAAACTTACCATTATTTTCATTAACAGTGTTCACAGCTGTCAAATGATTACACAGATATTGGCCCAGTGGATGGCAGAATAAAAAAACAGAATGAAGACTATGCTAAGCAAGTCAAACCACTAATATATTACTCTACCAGAACCTTGTTCTGAGTCTTTAGTTTTACAAATGGAATTCAATATGCACACAAATCCACATGCTCATTCCATTTCATGCAGGAATTCTTACGGTACATCATAAATGTTCCCTAGCAATGGTAAAGGCAACAAGCAGGTTTCTCACATGGTAAGAAAATTTCCATTGGTGAAAAGTCAATGGTAAAACAGAGGGCTATTACACCTGGGAATGTCCACTATCCGTTGCCTTCACCTGTCTTCCAAATTTTACTCATATTTAAAATGAGGAAGTGTTTCACTAAGGATCTTTGCTTTTTTTACATTTTACCTTTGCATGATTTTTCTTGTTTTGAATGTTGTAACATGCTTGGTTTAGAATTTGTATTCTACCCTTCTCAGAAAAAGACTGCTGTTTCTTGCTCACAAATATGACCATTTACACGCTTAAGACATTCTGTTCCAAACTGCTCTCACTCTTCACGCCTCCACCCAGCTGCTCATGCTTTCTGGATGAAAAAAATTAGTTACAAGAAGGTTTTTGCTTCAGGTTGTGAAAATTGTGTGTTATCTCCTCTAAAGAAGGGCCCTTCATGTAATCTCAACTGCAAAACAGGCTGAAGCTGAGAAAACACTTCATTCTAACCAAACTTCACTGTTAATATGAAATGTAGATACACAGCCTCAAAGCGTTAGGTTAAGAGAAAAAAAAAAAATCACCTCTGAAAGAAAGCCAAGTTTCTCTTTTTATGTACCAAGTATCACTAGTTAGCTGCCTTGTGTACCTTTTTGTATATTTAAACTACTGTGGGTGTGTGTAATCTCACTGGTTTTACCACTTGCAGAGCTCCTCAAAACGTGAGACACAGTCACAATTAAAATAACCTGCCTCTGGTCTCCGCAGTTTTTCCCAAAACCAAATCTGAAATCCAGTTGAAGCGGGTTCTCCTCTGTATCTGGTGAACGCTGTTTGGCAGTTTTTCTGGTTAAAAACAATTACAAATTTCAAGCCCACCTTCCCCCCCCCCCCCCCCCCCCCCCCGGGAAGTCTCAGATTATTAACAGTAGTGAAATAACTAATGTCAAACTAAACCAGAAGAAGAATAAAAGCCAAACTCTACTCCTATACTAATTTGCTCTGTAACTGTAGACACTGGTTAAATGTGGTTGATGAAGCCATACTTGTGCAACCCTCAGAATCATGCTGAACATTTAGCACACTGCTCTGTTCTGCGCAGACAAGCTGCAGGCCAGTGGGAAATTGAGACAATGGTGTCACTGTCAGAGACTGATCGGAAATAGTTTCAGAACAGCACTGTACTTTCCTGAGGTATTTTATGTTAGGGTGCTTTATATTTTGCTCTGAAACAAAGAGTGGTATTTGGGGATTTTATATTCGTCTCTTTAAATTGAGAACGTATTCTATATAACAGACTCCGAATTCCTATCGAGATTCTATTGTACCAGACGACTTTAAAAGGGAATCTTTCCTACAAATAAATCACTTTGATAACAAATCAACATCTATTACTTTGTAGACAAAACAAAACAAACCAACACATTTTCCTCTGGCAACACAGCAGTGAAACCTGAAACTGCAGGTACAAATCACTTGTCTGCAGTATGAATGTATGATAGATGTGTTTTAGTCTACCAAAAAATGGAAATATCAAAATATTATAACAACTCAAAACCTTTCTGCACCAGAGAAGGCAGCAATGTTTCCAAACACATGTAGGCTTGTACACTAAATGATACTTTGAAGTTATATTCACAAGTGCAATGCATTCTATCAGTTTAAACTCCAATTTCATGTAAATTGTTCAACACAGCAAAAGGCTTTAAGACTTATGTTAACAGTTTACCCACAAGCACGAGATAACACATTTCAGGAAACACTTCAGAATACTTTGCACATTTAATCAACTGCAAGGAAGGGAAGAAAATGGATTTGACAATGCCAAAAGTCACAAATATCCATATGTGCTTCTAAGCTCACAGCCTAGCATGATAATGATAAGGTACTACCAGGTAAGCACAGGAAGAGCAGCTTTCATTTTGCTATTCTGGAATTTCTTTTTTATAATGTCTTTCTGTATGATAACAGGAACCACATCAGTTAAATTTTTATACCTTTTTTTATTGCTGAATTTAAGACATGAAATATCTTCTCTCTGAACTGCACAGATGTATCTCAAAATGTACAACAGCTGAGAAACACAGAAACTGAATGACACAGAAGAGAAAGCTTCTTTTAGCCCAACTGTAACATCACTGTATATTCACACTGGGAAAAACTTTTATATATTCACTCTTCACAATTTCCCCAAATGCAACTCATATGGTAATGTCTGCATTACTGCTTAACTGCTCTAGTTTTGCTCTTTGGTGTCCTCTTCCCACTCATCCCAGAAGAGTTAAGTCACTTCATTTTTACAGCACTTTTTATTTTTTTCTTTTGTGACTGACAAAGCAGCTCTGAGCTCCAACATTCCAGTTAGCTGCCAAGCCTGTCACCCTAGAGAAGTTTTTCTTTTGAATTCTGTTGTTCCTCCTTCATGGAAAAGCTGAAAAACAACATCACTCAGACATTACAAATGTTTGCTACCATGCTGGCTACTGAAAAAGTCAGAAAGTTGAAGTACTTTGCCTGTAAATAAGATCATCATTACACAAAAAGAATTTAGGACAAAACAGAATTCTGTTCCAAAAGGAAAAAGATTACAAGACATACACTACAGAAAGCATAAAGATATGAAAGATAACACAGCACAGCTGTTTAAGCAAATAAGGTAGTATGAAAAATCAGCTTACTCTCCCCCTGTAAGCTACATGCATCACCTGATCCCAAACTGGGTAGGGGATGCAGGGAACAAAAGCTATTTTCTACCATAGGTGAAAAGGAGTAAAACTGAGGCTCCACCCCAGAGATGCACCAGCAGCTAAACTACATAAACTACATGGTTTGGGGGGTGGCCGGGAGACAGGAGGTGAAGTTGAGGGTAAAGAACAAGGGAGACAATTGTGGGCTTTGACTCAAGTACCAGCAAAACCAGATGATGATGTGGAAACCACCCCCAGACATCTAGCCTCCTCCTTTAACTGAAGTTTACTCCAGCAGAAGGAATAATTGAACAGCTTCTGAGCAACAGCAGCTTAGTCTTAAAAATGTAATGAGGATTGAATTGTTTCTTATATGCTTGCTAATAAAGAAGAGGGGGAAAAAGACCAAATTATATCCTCACTCTCAGTTTGGTCTTCTTCCAACTCTTTGATAAAGAGTAGAATTTATATTCAGTAATGCTGACCCTTTGGAAACTCTTATTCATGTAATGAAAAAGTCTTCTACTAGTTAGATATCTTCTATTTTGCAGAAGTCTGCATAATGAAAGACTGTTCTGAAGCATTCCTACTGGCATATGCTTCCTCAAAATGAGAAAAAAGAGCTGTTCTCCACACTTACTCCTTTCTCCAGCAGTGCTACCAAGCTAACAGATAGCATAGATAAACCTGCCTTCTCTATTCTAATCTGCATAATGAATGCTTGAAAGACAGAAGACCTGCTTCCTTATAAGCAAAAAGAGCTATGCCCTCTAAGCAATAAAATCAGATTTGAAATAAACCAAAGGCCAGGATGATAAGTGCAGGGAGCATCAGATAAGGGACAAGGGTGGGGGGGAGGGGAGGTGGGAATGGGAAGAAAAGGATGAATCAAATTGTCCAGACCAAAAAGGGATATTTTTAAATGGTCGGAAAGCCTATACATTGCCTGAAAATGACAGACTGATGAACTTGTGTGACCGGACTGACAGTAGTAGACACTGGTGGAGAAAACACAGAGAAGTAAGGACTAAACAGATTTGATTGGAATCTTACACATCACATTTACTCAAAGGTAGTACGTTTCTTCTGCCCTCCTACTGTTTAAAATCCAAAGGTTTCTTTGCATTTACCTATTAAGGGGTAAGGTATTTTTAGGTCAGCCTACACTTACCATAAAACAAAACTACATATATTTTGCACTGTGAAGCAAGAGAAAGCATACATGCGTTGTTACATGGTACCTATCTACAGAGAGGCCACTGCATCTCAGAAAACTCGAGTTAAAGTACTTTTCTAGAAGAGATTTTTTTCCCAATGTTATATGATAAACTTTTAAAGAATGACCCTCCTTTCCCAAAAGCAGCAGTATAATGTTCTTTCTAAACTCAGTTTCAAAATTCATGGAGTTTTCTTGTATTTATGATTGTTCTGGTTCTGATTTTGGCACTTTGTAAAGGATAAACAGATCAGAAAGCTGTGAACAGAAGATACACAGCTGATGAAACAGATCTAAGAAAATACAGATTACAAACAAGGAATTTAGTGCCAAGACTGTGAGAGGTTACAGAACTTGGTTTGAAAAAAGTGAAGAGATCAGAATCACAATAAGGGACAAAAATAGATGGGAAAACTGGGTGAACAGGAAAGCTTCAAATAAAGACAGACATAGAGAAAAGAACTCAGGGAGGGAAAAAAACCAAACCAACAAACAGGGAAACACAAGTAAATTAACTGAGGTGGATAATGAAGTAAGATAGGCGGAAAGGACAGACCAGAAGAAAGACTCTTTGTTCCTCATGACTTGAGAAAAATGGATAAAAAAAAAAATAATTTAAAATACCGCCTTTCAAAGGGAAGACAAGCTGCAACCTCACAGCAAAACCGAAGTCATGTAAAAGTCAGACAGCAAAAATACATTAAAGCAGCCAAAAAAAGAGAAACACAACCAAACAGCCAAAAAAAAAAACCACCCCAAAACCAACCAAACAAACCCCACCAACCATTTTCTTGAGCCTATCCATACGGATGAAAAGACTGAGGTTACATAACTAGAATGGGTCATAACCCAGGTGGTAAGAGAACTTAATTCATGAATAAGCACCGACAACGGCAGAAGCTACAGGGATTCCAGCACTGAGGTGACAGTGACCACTGATGTCAGTCACCAGGGGGAAACTGCCCTAATACTTCTATCATCCTCAACTGTTCCTGTAACAGATGGTCAGAAACAAATCACTCTTTGTTAGGACTGGGAGCACATTAAATCCCAGAGAGTTCATGCAGCACAGAAGATCCACGATTTTCTCACATCATATTTTTTACTTCAAACTGTCAATTCAAATGCTACATATGTGGTCAGGACTGCAAAATTAGATACTGATTACTGTTATGGTCAGAGGTGGTACAGCCATTGTTAAATTTTATGTTATAAAATAGAGTTTGTTCTTCTATTTACTCTAAAACTTTACAACCTCAAGTATTCTAGCTCAGAATTTTTGTAGCTTGTATATGAATAGAACAACCATTGAAACTCAAAGGAGAAATATATCAAACAAGAATTAAACAAACAAAAGGAATAACCCAAAACTGCAAGCCTTCAATTTTAGGGGCTTGTTTTCTAGGACACCAAAACAATCAGAAAGCATCAACAGCGGGCTTACAATCACTATTTTGCATCACTGGAACAAACAAAAAAATGCTGAAATGTACTTAAGCTACAACCTATCTATTTGGCTTGCTTACTATTACAGGATCAAAAAGAGAAGCACTGCTGAAATTCTGTCAGTGCTTGTTGCCTACCAACTAATTTGCCAAAGTGATCCCAGGTCTTGATCAGAGTTGAGAGCATGAAGAATTAGTTCAAACTCAAATCTGTACCTACAAAGCACATCTCTCCATGTTCTATATGCAAGTTTTACATTTTTCAAGAAAGCATGGAATAAAAGAAGCAGGGTCTGAGTACCCCAGTGTTCACACTTCAAGAGCTGCCTCACACTCTTGCCTCACTTTGCCCCTTAGTTCTCTGCGTCTGCTGTACACTGCAGCACTGACTGGTGGGACAAAAACATCTTAATGTTGACCATGACTTCATGTTACTGATGACCACTGTATTGCAAATATGCAGCAGAAATAAATCAATTAGCCTACTAGTAAGAACTCCTGGTGGCCATGCCAGGGTCCCTCACAGTTAGCAGTTGTGTTCAATTTTGATTTGTCCAAAATACTGCTTATTTTCAAGACTGTACTCTAAAACCAAGAGGATGCAAGTCCAGCTCTAAAGTCTGAACAGATCCTGAAGACAAGATGTTGCAACAGAAAAAGCTAGAAAACAAGTGAGAAAGTTTATCACTTTTCAAGCGACCTTACTCCCCAACAACCTGTCACATGGCCTTTGAATATGTTTGACATATGAATGACAAATGAATCACATGGACTTTGAATATGTATGGCAGCATTTTTATATTGCAAAACACTTCAGAACTGTATGTTATGGAGAGGGGAAAAAACCCAAGATGATTCAAGCAAACAGGTGTTTCAAGCAAAGTTACAAAGAAGAGAAACAAATACTAGTCAGTTGTTTCCTACTTCCTCCACCTAGCCACCAGTACCAGCTCTGTACACCTTTCCTACCCCTCACTTATCTGTGACCAACCTTAAGGATCATCTAATTCCAACCCCTCTGCCCCAGGCAGGGACACCTTCCACTAGACCAGGTTGCTCAAAGCCCTGTTCAACCTGGCCTTGAACACTGCCAGTGATGGGGCAGCTACAGCTTCTCTGGGCAGCCTGTGCCAAGGCCGCACCACCCTCGCAGCAAAGAACTTTTTCTTAATATCTAAATCTCCCCTGTCAGTTTAAAGCCATTTGAACCTGTCCTGTCACTCCATGCCCTTGTAAAAAGTCCTCTTCGGATTTATTGTAGGCTCCCTTTAGCTGCTCTAAGATCTCCTCAGAGCCTTCTCTTCTCCAGGCTGAGCAAGCCAAACTCTCTCGTCTCCAGAGCAGAGGTGCCCCAGCCCTCTGAACATGTTCGCGGCCTCCTCTGAACTTTGATGCTTCCCTTGTGAGGCACTGACACACTCCATCAGAGCCTGTACTCTGATTTACTCCTCCGGATGTTTTCTACCACAGCAGCTAGACATCCATGCCAACACAGGGATGTAAAAACGTACTCACTAACTCACTCTCAAGATCAGCTCTTTTTAATGCTTACACACCTCAGACAGCAGGACTGAAATCCTTACCTGACCCTCATAAGAACACAATCTCCAACTAACGTGCAGCTTCTCCCGGAGGACACGCACTGCAACTTTCCTCCTTAACTCACTCAACGAAATAAGTAGTGGTTGACTTCCCTTGCGTACATTTCGAGTCAACACCTCCACACCGTGTAAGACCATTCCGACCGCTCATTGCCGTGTCATCCCGGACACCAAAGAGAAGGAGGGAGAAAGGAAGGGAGCACCCGCGGCAAAGAAACCCACCCTAGACCGGGTTCAGCGTCCCGCTCCTCAAGAGGTGACGGCCCGGGCCCGCTCGCCGCTGAGGGGAGGAGGAACAGGAGAGTTCCCCCAGCCCACCCCGCCCCTCGGTTCCTACCGTAGGTCTCGGACATGGCACTCTGCGACATCTCGGGAGCGGCGAGCCCCCGAACGCTCCTTTTCCTCCGCTGCCCGGGGCCGGTGCTGGTGGGCGGAGGCTCGCGGCCCAGCAACGCCGAGCGGGCGGGCCGGGTGGGAAGCGAACAAGCCTCCGGCGCCCGGCCCTGCCCAGCCAGCCTCAGCCCCGCCCCGGCACTAACGGCCGCACCTGCGCACGCGCGCCCAGCCCGCCTCGCCCTCCGCCGGCGGTGGGGTGGGGCACAAGCCGCGCTTTCCCGCGCAGGCGCGGAGCGGTCCGTGAGGTGGGGCGGGGGTAGGTCGTGCCTTGCTGCGACAGGAGCCGTCTTGCCTGCGTGCTCTGTGCGGCTGTATGTGTGTCTGTGTGTGATCGTGTGATCGTGTGATCGTGTGATCGTGTGATCGAGGCGCTTCCCTCCTCTCCTCATGGACAACGGAGCAGCTGGGGAGGGTGCGGCGGGGAGTGAGGCGGTCCCTCAATGCTGGCACCTTATGATTGTCTCGAATCTGCGGCGATTCCGGTTGGCTTTCCTTGCGAGTGAGCACGCAAACGATTCTTTCGCGGTGCAGAAGCTCGCTGTGCCACTTCGTCCTGAAAACTGCATCCCACTGTCCAGCTCTGGTCCTAAAATGCTCTTTGATATTCTGTCCCTTCAAACCCCCCGTCGCCAGCGTTTCAGTCAGAAGCTGAGCCTTTTGCTGCACATCTGTTTGAGGGATGTAGTATATGTAAACTAACACTGGGATTTGGTTTGTTTGCTTAATTTTTATTTTCAAAGATTCCAACTTCACCATTGCATTTCTTACTTCCAAAATAACCCAAGGAAAGCCAGATTGTTGAATAATTCGATGTCTTAACTAACATTCGATGTCTTAACACCGTGATCCTGGTTAGCCTGCTAGCAAGAGGCACTGAGTCTTCACCACAGCAGCCTATCCATCTTTTCCCTCCCTAGACAACACTTCCTCTCTGTCCACATTCTACTTTCTGCCAGTTCTTTAAAAACTCCTTTGTTTAGCCTGGCTTTTTAGTCTTGTTGCTCACAACTTCCCATTCTTCCCACTTCTCCACCATCCCCCAAGCTGTAGGAAAAACTGCTTCTGCCTGTCCAAACCATCTCCTTATCAAGCCTTTCTGGTCAAAGGTCAGCTTTTAAGTTCCCATTAGTGAAACAATAGGCATTGAGCCAGCACCAAGAACCCCTCAGAGAATCTGCTGACTGTTCTTGATGTTTTGGATACATATAGACAAAGATACATATAGACTACTTAACAAGTTCATACTATTAACAGTAATTAGAGGTTATGTAGGCAGGTCCCCAAAGTTATTGCAGCCCTGATGCACAGAGGATATTGAGGTCTGAAATGTGTCATGCAAGCATTTCTCTGGGGTATCTGATCTCCAAAACACTGGAGGAAGCTGAGGGGTCTTCACACAAGCTGTATGCCACAGATGAGAGCTTTGTCCCCCAGAATGGTGTGTTTTGAGGCTTAGGTTAAGCTTTAAAGAAGTTTGGTCTAATGTCACCAAGTGCCTGATGTTGGTTATTTTTGCTCAAAACCCCCCACTGTAAGTGTTAATAACTTACTGAAAAATATGTCATGTTATAGCAATAAGAGGACATGGAGATTTAGATATCTTGCGCTGTATAAACAGTACTTTAGGCTGACACAAATTAGTCTTGTAAAATCTTGGGGTTTTATTGTTACATGTATCTTACAAGACGAGTTTGCCTATATGAAGGTTATATTTAGTGAATATGTCACCGTGCTAATGCCACACTCTTCTGCCTCCAAACACTCCCAATTAGTTTACATGCACACTTGCCAATAAAATACATTAAAACTGTAAAGCTTTCTGTAAAGCTATTAGTAATACTGAAGAGCAAGATGGAGGTTGGAAGAATGGTAAAACAAAGACAGGACAATGTGAAAGGTGAATACAATTTGATGTTTCAGTATTCCTGCTTTGAAGAGGAAATTAGAATAAAAAGTAAAATTCAGAAATAATTAAGAAAGATTGCACTAGATTAGAAAAGATACAGCTGATGCTTCAGCAATTTGAGAATATAGGGTCCCATATGCTAATAGAATAAATTTTTTCTGAGTAATCAAAAAATAAATAGAGTTTACCTCATCCATGTCCATCTTGAGTTTGAGGATGAAAATAAACCCCAAAGCCAAAAGTTTAATTCATCTTCTAATTTATGGTTCCTGTTGTTTACATCTGCTAGAAAATTCTGGCTCATGTGGATACAGATACATTATGTCAAATCGTATCTGCAGATCAGGCATTTAAATGCTATCATTTCCTTCTCAAATTAGCTTCACCACAGTTATTGTGCCAATAATTTGTTGTGGCTGTAAAATAGTTGCTCAGAAGGTCATGTTAAGATTTCTCTAAAACTCCTAATATCAGTTTTTACTGTTCTTTACCAGCTAGTAATAGGCATGGAAGAGAAGACCCACAAGATCTGTTCAGAGATCCAAACTGAGGGTGAGGTATTCTGTGAAAGCTTGAGCTTCCAAAATAAAATAACCCGATTTAGGCCTTTTGCAGGTTTGGATTTGGCATTTCATGACCCAGCATTGCAAGTTGCCAGATCCCTCTGTTTTCCTTTGCCGTACTGTATGGAAACAGATGTGGGTCTGGATCTGAAGCTGGGCCGTGTTTTGAATTCACCTTCACTGTGGACTGAGTGCTTCTGGCTGGGACTGGAGTGCGGCTGAGGCCGGCTGTTACCCGAGAGTGATAGAGCAGCATGCCTTGATTTGATCTGAAGGTGGCACCACAAGGCCGTATTGAAAGGCACTACAGCCGCCTAGCGCTGCTGTGTACTTTCTCTATTAAAGAGTTACGGCTGTGTGGCACACAGTCCCATCTGTGAGACTCAGGTGAAATGGGAATAATGTATTCTGCCACACTTTCCCGTTCTTGTGTGCTGAATATGGAAATCAATCTATTGTGTGTGGAAGTGGCAGGCTTCAGCTCGGTTTGAAGCAGCAATGAACTTGGCTTCTATGACCCAAATGAAATATGAAGACAGGTGACTGATGCTCTGAGAAACCTCTGAGATTTCCATGACCTCCTTGTGCGTAGTGTTATTGGCCAGCTGACTTCATCTGAACACAACTGACATCATCTCAACATTGTCATCTTCAGCTTCCACAGAAACTGCCCTCAGCTTATGAACATGGTTGTCAATTAATGTAATTACAGTTGCGCATGGAAATTTATGGGTTGGCTACTTCTAAAATCGTGGGCTCATCCTTCAGCTGTTAGCCCAGAGTGACAGGAGCTGGTGAAGAATGTGACTGCGAAGATACATTGGTGCTGTAATTACACTCCTTTATCTTGCCCTGTTGTGAACTTTTCCAAGAATAAATATGAATCCTGCAAGCTACACTACTTTACTGGCAGTTGCTGATAACTAGAGTCTGGCATGGTGTAGCTAGCTATCTGCTTTATTATTTCACCATGCTCTCTTTACAGTAGTAGGGAGAAGGCAGCCACACTGTGTAACCTGGTATTAGTGAAGACTCACCTGGGTTAAGCTCTTTTTAGGATAGCTTTATTCTATAATGCTGTAATGCTGAAGTACTAATTTGCCCTGATGTGGGATTGAGTACCATCTCTTTTTGTCTTGCAGAGCTCTATATAATGTTTTAGGTGTTTCGTACAGGGAAACATATTAATGGTCATTTACTAGTGGTGTATATTTAAAAAAAAAATATACAGAACATGCATATCTATAAAATATTGTAAAGGAAATCAGACTATAGACTATAGCTTTCAAAAACAGTGATTTAATTGATTTCATTTTGAAAAATTATGTAAATAGAAGGGATCTAAATACTTCAGCGTGTCAAGAGAGGCACAGGAAAATGAAGCTATGAAAAAATTGAGACATGTTATAAAAGTACATTACTCATTGACAGTGCCTAGAACACAGATGGATTTGTACGATGCCTGTGTTTTATGAAGTTAGCCTCATGGTGTCACCAATTAACTACTCTGTTGGTGAAATAGTGATCATGGGATGTAATTGGCTTCATGTTTAAAAATAGGGAATGGCTAAGGGGGTTGGTATTTTTAATACCATATACTTGAACTAGAAGGTTTGTTAATAGATTACTCAGGGACATTTGAGGCCACATGAGTGTTCCCCTTTCAAGCTCAAAGCAGTTTTCCCTGCTCAGGAGAACTTGCATATAATGAAAAGGGTTGCTTGCTCATTTAGGACATGTTTGTTGAGTGAATATCCTCATAGATATGATATAGCAGTCCTGATTCAGTTCTGCCTCTTCAGTTGCTTTGAATGCAGCAACCAGGAAGCAATAAAGGCTGGTTTTGGACATGTGTGTGAACCTGTGTGGTTCACTTGCATGGCTGAACAAACAGTGCCTCTGTCTGGGTCAGTGTGTGAGCTGCATGCTTGAGGAGGAATTTGTCTTCTCACATCCTATGTTTCATATAACCAAGTGGTGGATGCATGATCTTAAGTTCTCAAGGTCCTTGTCTCCCAGCCGACTGAGTCGGGGACCTGTCCAAAATGTACCTGCACTGAGTTCTGCGGCCAGGGAGGGTGCTAAACTTTAACTTGGTACTTGAATGAGAGGGCTGAAGCAGCTCTGCTCTGGAGCCAGGCTGAGAGATCTCAGCTTGTTCAGCCTGGAGAAGAGAAGGCTCCTTAGAGCAGCTCCCAGTGCCTAAAGGGGCTACAGGAAACGTGGAGAGGGGCTTTGGACAAGGGCCTGTAGGGACAGACCAAGGGGGAATGGCTTTAACCTGCCAGAGGGGAGATTGAGATGAACTCTTAAGCAGAAGTTCGTCCCTGTGAGGGTGCTGAGGCACTGGCACAGGGTGCCCAGAGAAGCTGTGGCAGCCCCATCCCTAGCAGTGTTCAAGGCCAGGTTGGACGGGGCTTGGTGCAACCTGCTGTAGTGGAAGGTGTCCCTGCCCATGGCAGGGGCTTGGAACCAGATGAGCTTTAAAGTCCCTTTAACCCAAACCAGTCTGGGATTCTAGGATTAGTTATGTACTAATGGTTAATGGTTGGACCAGATAATCCTGGAGGTCCCTTCCAACCTGGTGTTCTGTGGTACTTGTCTATGGTACCATGATGCCCATGCATTGCTGTGGTGGTAGCTGGAAGTAGCAGCGCATCTGGACCCTGCCCCATGAAAGTACTCCTATGTCCCTTGTCCAAGGGTAGGTTTGGCAAGAAAAGCCAAATTTTAATATGCTTGTCTTCTCTCTGAACTGTTACCTACCTTTAAATGTGCAATCTGTAGTGACATCCTTGCCTCTGAAAGCTGCTGTCATTAAAAAATCTGAACAGACTGTGAAGCTCCTGGAATATGTCTTGTTGTGTGCACAGGTGCTATTAGAGGGAGACCTGGTGGGACACAGGCTGGCAGTGCTAGGTGGTGGTCAGTGGAGAGAGCTTCCTGACCAGTAAGAGACCTCTGGTCATGAGGTGCTGCAGTTTCCAGATGCAGTGTTCTTTAAATGAGCTGCAGCTGCATGTAACACTTCCCCAGTATTGCTCTCCCTCTGGAATATGCTGATATTATGCAGCCATGAAAGCTGGGACAGGCCAGCTTTCATGTATAGGGGCCACTGAAGGGCACATTGCACATCTGTTGTGGCTGTAAGGAAAGCTCAGCAGCTGGAAGAGGCCTGGGAGAAGAAAAGGCAGCAATGTGTGAGGGGATGTCTCTAAGGCTAAAACCTTGCTGTGGCTTTGCATGAGCCTGGAGATGTGGTCTGTGCCAAGATGGTTTGAGAAGACTGGTCTGCAGTGCAGTGTTAAACCTTTCACTGCTAAATATGTGCTAAATTTCTCTGAAGCCACAGAATATTTATGTCTTAAAAGCTGCAAGATTACCACTTTTCAACTTAATATCATATACTGAAGAAGCATTCCGCTGAAGAAAATCTCTTAGTAACTGATTACTTATTAAGGGATCAGACTTTTGTTTCTTTTTTCTAAACACACATGATGTTCAGAACATTGAAGATCTAAAGCTGCTTTTTTATACACAATATTTTTGGCATGAAAGCCAAGGAGCACACCTTGCATTTGCTGGGACAGAGGTGACTGAGCTGCCCTATGTCGATGAGGTGTGCAAGCTTCCTTGTGCTGCAAAGAGGAATATGTTCAAGAGTGTCTGAAGGAAGCACCTATGCCTAAATATACAATATCTGTGTAGCAAGTGAATCTCAGTTCCCAAAATGTAGTTCTGTCTCTGGCTACTTTTGATGTCATTTTTTGTGTCTGTGCTTTTGCTGGTTCATGTTCACTTGTAGATAACCTTGTAGCTGGCTTTGCCTTGTAGCTATTCTTTTCCATGGAATTTTTTGGAAAATAAAAGTCTGAAAATACTTGTTGCCTGTGAAGAAGCTTCTTTCCTTTCTTCCTCTTCTTTTTTATTTTTTTAATCGCATCATCAAGTTGACATGTTGATTGAAATGAATGGGCATGGATTCTCATCCAGCCTACGGTGCTAGAGACTGAATACTGTTATTGATGGCTTATATAAAATGTGTTTGATGATTTTATCTAGCTTCCTCGCTGTTGCTGTCACACAAAACCCACGCAGATCTGTTATCACCAGTTAGAGGAGAGGTTGATGACAAATGAGGCAGGTATGTTTTCCAGCAGATGTTTCAGGATTTTTAAATCTGTCAGAAGATTCAACCTCACTGTGTTTCTCTTTCAGAGCCAGCTGAATGTTTTTTGTTCCTTTTAGTCTTCCAAGTGCATTGTACCTACAGCAATGCCTACCCTGGGTACACCAGAGGCACCAGTTCTTCATGATGTTTCTTGCTGCCCCTCACTAGTGCCCCAGAACTACAAATTCCCTTTTTGAGCCATGAGGGCAGGTACACTCAGTAGCACCTCCTTCTGATTAAAAGTGTGCATTTAAGCCTGATTCTCACCATTAAGGTCCGTTTAGATCACTCTGGCAGTGTAGATGTCTTTGAAGCAGGTATAGATGAGGGCCTTGGAGTCCAGAATTCAGCTTTAAGTGCTTCCGCAGCTTCATACTGACTGGGACTGGGGACAATGCCTGCTTTCAGTCATGAGCAGAGAAAGTCAGAGCAGATGCCCAGTAAGGCATTCCAAAACAGGTACCATGCCTACATCTACTTGGATGCTGGCACACATGCCCATCTGTCAGGATGGCACTGGCCCCAGGCCAGTTGGGTCCTCTTTGTAGGTGCTGGTGCTGTGCCAGGTGTGGTGTTTGGTACCTGAGTTCCATAACCTGGCAAGTGACCTCCTAACAGCATGGTGACTTCCTCAGAGATACAGCACATATGTATCTGAACAATGTTTTTTCACTCTTGACCACAGTTGTTGTCCTCATTTTCAGCAAAGGAGGAATGAAGGCTCAGGGGCTGTTTGCCCGATGCATGGGTTGTCTTGCAGTAGGCAGCTTGGAAACTCTTACACTGCTACTACTTTTAAGAGACAGGGAGCGTATACAAGCAAAGCTTTTGGGCTGTTCCATAGAAGGTCATGCCAAGGTCAGTCCATGGGAATAAGAAGAAAACAAGTTAAAAAAAGGAAAATCCTGCTGAACTCAAAGCATAAATTGAGCACTTTGGTTGCTGAGTCAATGAAGTGTTGCCTGACAATATAGGATACTCTTCTGTACAAACAAAAGAACAGAAGAGGTTTTCTGTGCCGGAAAGTAAAGCGAAAAAAAAAAAAGGAACTGAGCAAAATCCTAGGCACAGCTGAAAATACCAGATGCAATTGATTCTGTACAAGAACAAGTCATCATCCTTTAAAGCTATGCAAATACGTGTTTGCAGGCTTCTGTCAATTAAGCCACGAAAGCTCTGCTTGTATGTTGATTTCAACATTGTCTAGATGGACAAAGTCAATTAAAGCAATTCAACGCAACAGAAGAAGCGTAGGTCAGCTTCTTCTGGGGGACCAAAGAGGATAATTTTCTGACACCACTTAGCTGATGGGGTGATGCCCATACTCCACCGATCACTGACTGTGCTCAAAGTTTTGGCTCAGGATTAAATTTTATTACAGCTCTGACACACAATCCCTCTCTAAGTTTCAGAAATCAGATTTAGGTCTGTGTAAGGTCCTTAAATATAAAGCCAATGTAAACAGCACAGGACTTAATGGAAATCCTATAGAAGTATAAATCCAATGGATTTACTTCCTGAAGCAGTAGCGAGAGTTAGCTGTGCAGAAGCTATAATTGATCCAGCATGCTTAACTCTATATTTTATAACACATTTTTTACAGCAGTGTTTAAGCACCTTGTACGTCGACAAGATTTACACTGAAGACAGAGAGAGACGAATATCACTGCCTCCTTTGACTACTCATGCAATGTTGTTTGCACGACCTAATAGGGGGTTTCTGCTGCATACACTCAAAAAGATACTCTGCATCATATTCTGAGGGTACATAGTGCAAGCCCACTCTTGTTTCTCATGGGAGAAAACTCCACAGCCAAAGACACTTTACACTGTGCTCTTTCAGCTCCTGCACCTTGTACATGTTTGTGTATGTTTCCTCTGCACAAGGGCTCAGAATATTTGTTAGTAGTAACAAAAAGGTCACTCCATCTGATATTATAAAAGGAGATTTTGGGAGATTTGCCCACAGCTTGTCAACACCAAAATTATATTAAAAGACTTGTAACAAGATTTAAGATCTTGGGCCTGGGCTTCCAGTTGTGGAATTCCTAATAGGATCACTCAAATGATCCTTATGGTCCATACTGATGGGAGAAGGCTCTGCATCTGAATATACAATTTGTAAATACTTAATTCCAGACACAAGTCACTCAGAAGTCCAGAGGCAGGAGGTTGAAGCTTTCTCTTTTGCAGACATTAGCAAAGATGATAGCACTCAATTATCCTCAGTGTAAAAACCAGCCAGTTAACACCTTTTGCCTTTGCCAGCTTCATTTCTGGCCCATCATTTAAATATTGTTAGAGGAAACCTCAGGGACTCATTAAAACTGAAATATCGAGGTAATTTTCTCTGTTACTGTCAGCAAAGAAGTTGTTTACCTGGGCTACTCCAGCACAGCCCGGCAGCAGTGTTGTGGTGGGCAGTCTAGAGGTGTCACCCTTAGGAGGGTTTAAAAGAGCCCTCCTCCTAAAGATGCTGTTTAGGCCCTGCTTTTGCTGTTTTACATTCCCCCTTTCTAATTAACTTTTAGTCAAGGCAAATAATATCTTGTTGCTCTACAAATGGATTCCACAAAATACAAACCATCACTGTATTTTCATATTATCTTGTCTTCATAACTAACCAAAAGGAATTCTAGTAAATTACTAAAACCAGCACATTTTCAGTTTGTTTCTTAACCAGGAAAAAGGCTTCCTGTAACCTTTCTAACATACTTGCATGCCTACAATGAAATTCACTGGCATTAGGCAAACATGTCACCTCTTAATATTTCCAGTTTGCATTTCCACAAAATCAGAGTGTTAGGACTGGGAGAGACCCTCCTAGCTGGGCTGATAACAAGATCGTGCACTGATAGGCAGCCTTTATTTGAAAGGAAATTTTAATACATCTTTAGTGTTTAATCTTGTTGGTAACAACTTTAGTCCTGTAATGCAAATCAGATTTACTAGTGGCATGGCACTACTAATTTTTGTCACTAAAAATATTTCTATTCAATCAAATATTAATATTGCAAGTTAAATCATAACCTATGCAGCCACAGTCCACTTGCTAAAATTTGAAATGAAAGCTTACAGTAGCTGCTGAGCCTTTCTGTTGGCCTTTGTTGTATTTTAAACAATAAATATCCATATGCTGATTACACCTTTACTTGGGTGTTTTTCTTTGCCATTTCTTGGAGAGAAAATCACACATAGTTGACCAGAGTTTTCCTAACTAATTTTTCCGTTCCTTGTTTTTCTCAGCTTGCACTGCTTTTCTTTTAGTTGTTCATCTAACTCCAGCTCACCTATCGTCAAAGAGAAGCTAGATAGCAATGTTGTTTGTATATTCCTGCTATAAGGGAGGGATTGAATTAACCCTTGGTCTTAGATTCTGGTTTCAAAATGGACAATTGTGCATAAATATGAGTATCTTGTGAATCTCACACTTACAAGTGAAAACTCCAGAATGACACAGACTGGTCTTCCCATCCCAACAGCAAAAACCATGTTTGAAGAAGGTGTGAGGGATTGCCAAAATGCAAATGGCTCTTAAATTACTTGCTGCAGCACTGTGTTGGGTAATAAAACTGTACAAGTATAATTATTTTTTAAATTATTTAAATAAGTAATGAAATTAGAAAGTAATCTTTCATTCTTAGGTCATATTATCTTAGCTATTATCAACCAAGTAAATGATTTATTTCGCTATCCACTTATATTTGATTAATAATTATTCTAATCCCTTTCATTAGTCAGATGACGCATTACAAACTGAACACATTACAAGTTTATCTTTTGTGGCTGATGGATTTTACACATAACACTTTGCCTAATAGTTTTCATCTGCATTTTCAGGAAAGGTTCTTAACTATAAATGCATACAACAGGTTCTGCTATCTAAAAACCTTTCAAAGTAAGCAAATCCTATAGCTTTTAACTGAGCTAAAATGAGAATTTTATTCAGAGGGCACCCCCTGGATGTCTTGGTAGTTTTGCCCCAAACCTTTTCTAGGGTTAAAAGGAAACCTGCCCCTCACCACACCATCCTATAGTGAGCATATTTTCCTGTTTCAGGCTTTTTTTAGTATTTCCCAGTTTACAGACTCTTAATGCATGTTCTTCATAATTGGGAAAACACAGGAACCCCCACCTGTGCCTCAGCTCATGCTGAAAAAGTACATTCCAAATTTTGAACCTTTTTATTTTTTCCTTGGTAACATTTTTCTTCACAGTAACTATTGAACCAAGGGGCTGGAATAGATGATCTTTAAACGGCCCTTCTAACCCAAACTATTCTATGATTCTATGAAATTAATAAACATAGGCTACCTACTGCTTGCTTCAAATATCCATCGCAGAAATCCTTTGGGCTTCAACTTACAAATCCTTAACAACATTCTAACCCAACATCATTATTAAAAGTATCTCCTTATTTCATTCCTAACAAACTGCATAGAATTCTAACCTGATTTCACTGCTAAAGAGTAAGGTTGCAGCAGCAGTTCAGTCTTTAAAATTTCCATACTGCCAGGCCAAGTGGCGATAAATCGTAGCTGGTAGGGGTTAGTTGAGGCAGCTTCTGGGGAGGCATTCTCCAACTGATACTATTTCAATTAATTAACATTGGAAATTATCCACAGCATTCTCACTTTTAATAGCCCTAATTGGATACATGTAAGTCTCATGTATTAACAGCTCAGTGTTTTCATTTGTGGACATTTTAAACTTAAAACAGCATAAGCTACTACTGTTAAAATATCTGTAGCTTTCCAAGCATTCTCCCACAAAAAAGTGTCAAAATAAATATTGCTCTGGCTTCCCCAGTTTAGCAGGTGTGCCCAAGTTGGTTTATAGCAACTGCAATTAATTATCTCATTCTCCCTGGACCAATGCCCTGTGCTTGCAGTCATTAGTTTCCTTGCTGTTGTTTTAATAATATGATTAATTTGATCCATCCTTCCAAAAAAGAAGGCTCGTAGAAAACAGGTAATTTAAACTGGGCTTCCAGCAGCTTCAGACATCTGGCCACTATGGTTAGAATCAGGAATTGTCAGTGTCACCCCTAAAGGAAAGTTCCTCAAATGCTCCTAAAAACACTTCCAAACTTTGCTCCAGTGATGCTCTGGCTGGGATCAGAAGCTGCTTTTAAAGGCACATCTTGCCTTGTCTATGTATGAGCTGTATGGAACTCCCCGTGTGGATGCACATAATGATACATCTCTTCTAACCAACATTTCATTTTTAAAACTGTTTGCCAAATACAGAGAACATAAATATATCATCATTCAAATAAACCCTCATTAGTATCCTAGTAAACTAAAACCCTCCAATAACATTATATAAAGAACAAAAGTGCTGCCACATCAATCTCTTATTAAAAGCAAATACCTTACACATCTGCTAGCTCTTGCTTTCTGAAAGGTTTATAGACACTTAGCAAATGTAAAGCTATTTTTTGACTGTACATAATAAATAATTTCTTCATGTGCAAATAGAGAAAAAGCTTGAAATGAAATCTACCTCTTACATCATGAAATTCTACTAATTAAGAGAAAGTTGTTGGATTCCTGGGAATCAGGTTTTCTAGCCTTTGTGAAAGCATATACTGCACACATATCTGTCAAATTCACAAAGTGTTTGTATTTAGTCAATGGTAGTAATTCCTCACAAGTGAGGCTGTGGGAAAGCACGTGTAACCAGCTACTCCAGTGTCTCCCTGCTCCCTGGCTGGTCAGCTGCTGAGTGGTGGCCAGAAAGCATACTTGTGAAAAGCAAAGTAGCACCTGCCACAGTGAAGAAGGAAGAAACCAACCCCCACAAATAACTCAGCGATTGTCTTGGAGCAGATCGGGAAGTGTCAATTGGTAAAACAAAAGGCTGTGATTTTCTAGCGGGTTATTTTCTGCTCTGCTGTATGAAGGACCTTTTTGACTGCCCAGAGGTCATGGTCTTCTGGTTTGGGGGCTGAGTGATGCCTTGCTTTCATGTGTGCCTGCAAGAGGTATCACTAGGGGACAACATGGGCAACTTTAGGAGGCTGGTCACCCTAGGGCACTGTAAGTGATTTGAATAACCCTAACAGATAATTGGGACAGAGAGCGAATCATTTACACCAAAGCTGAGGAAGAAGTGCTATGGCTTTTCACAGATAACTGTTTCAAAGTCTGCGTGTGGGCTGGACAGGCAGCAAGGGCAAGTTTTCCATTTTGGAAAGCTGTTTTCTGGTGAAAGTAGTGTTTTCATAACCACAGCACAGATAGAGCACCCTACCCACTGGAAGAACCCAGCACGTTAGTGCATCTGCCACACAGACATAACCTAGCATCTGCAGATCTTGCTGGCATGAGGCCACCAGCACCCCTCCGAAATGTGGATGTTTCTATTGCAGGACCTTTTACAAAAGAAAGTAGCAAGTGGGGTGTCTCGTGTTAGGGGAGAAGAACATTGGTCCTTAGAAGATGGTTTTTTTTAACAGTATGGTGTTTCTTGCAGTTTTGGTTCTTTGAGCAACTATATCTGTTCAACTGGCGCTATGTAACTGCTCTACCATTTTTTACCCTAGCTGAAGTTATTGGTCTGTAATAATTTGCTGCTGTGTATCCATAGTTTTTAAGGAAGCTTCTTTTCTGGTCCCTAATCCCTTCCATCTGACTTTTTTGTTGTTGCAAGTATTCTTATTTCTCATGGAAAGAAGCAAGAATCATCATAGTAGCTTGCAGGAAAAGTAATTTGTCTGAGTAAAATCTACAGCTAACATAAATGGCAGCTACATGCTGGGGGAGGAGATGGATACATTAGGAATGCCATAAATTGTATATTTCTTCTATCTTGACCCAGGATCTCCTGGGAGGTTTCAGTTATATCAGAGCATAAATTCTTGAGGAGCTTGAGCCACAGGTTTCAGCTTTCTCTTATTCGTGGTAATGAGAGTCAAGATCCTTTCCTGCACTGTTTTCGATTCACTTCACCAGCCTTGTGGCTGAATTATATTTCTAAGCATCTGTTTTTCCAAGGCTTGCAGATCCTGAAGATGAGTGGAGGAGGCTTGGAGCACATTACTGTCCCAAATATCTTGACAATATATGAAGATAGACCTGGCTTTGCATTATTCCACCTTGTAGTGATGTAACACAGGGCATAGAGCCAGCTGCAGGAGGAAATTCACTGTGTGAAGTCGCAGAGGCATGAAGCAGCTGCTTTTCTTTTTTTGCTAAGGGCCTGGGAAGTCAGAGATGCTGAAGAGAAATGAGGCAAAGCCATAAGATGGGCTCACAGACACACCTCCTGGAGCAGTTTGTGCTGGAGTCCTGAGCCCACCCAAAGGCTCTCACCTTGAGCAGGGGGAGCCTGGGGATGCAGAGCACCCCCTGGGAGTGATTCTTACCCTGGAGCAGAGAGCGATGCCAAAATCCAGGAAGGGTGTTTGTTCTGTGTGGCATGATACTTTGCACAGTGGAGCTCCAGCTGCAGCTGGGTCCTCAGGGCACTGTGGTAGTTGTCAAATAAAAAGTAAGAATCTTTGTCCATATCCTGTCCGAGATAGTGATGCAGCAGGAAGACTTTGCTGTGATGTGAAGAAGATAAAACCAATGTATTATAGGAGCCCAGGAGGACTCTCTCAGAGAGATATGAATGATGTACTGACATTTGTGTCTAGCCATGTTCATCCTGGAGAGTGTGGAGCCAGTGCACCGCATCTGCACTCAGGTTCACTAGTGCGTACCCTGCATTTAGATTTGTGTCCAAGAAAACAGGGTTTGACCTCTAGCTGCTCCAAAGGGATTTCCTCACATTCTCCCATGGCTCTTACTCATGCTTTTTGTATTTAGTAAGGCCACACACGGAAAAACAGCTCTTTCAGGCATGTAAAACTCCTCCCTCCCCACTCCCTCTCTCCTCCCGCACTATGCTGGGCCACATATTTGGGTAAACTATGTGGAGGGGTTTTCTGTGTTTGCTTTCTGACATTCTCTGAGTACAAACCCATGGAATCATAAAATTCTTACTCAGGATGTACTTTCTGAATATGTACGCGTGCTGCTGACATAGTTGTTTTGGCCAGCAGCCCTTTTCCCATGGCAACGTTAGGGAGTCCTCCCTCTGTTTGGTGCCTCCTGAACTTTGTTCACTACCTTTTACATGTCAAAAAACAGGAATGTTCACTTCTGGGATGAAAGGAACGAGCTGAAACATGAGCCAGGGTAGTTACATTGAGCTAAGATCCGCATGATGACACACTCTTGTGTAATTTAGCGATAGGGCAAATACTTCATTGACCTTTACTCTGATATCTGCTTATTTATCTGCATTAGATAAACAGCCAATGGCTATATCACAGCCTCAGCAAACAGCAACTTCTGTCAGCACTGCAGATACCATTTGTTGCTTGATTTTATGGGACGGAAGGAAGGTTACCTTTTTATTACTGCTTTCACGGATGCCTCACTGCAGGGTCTGCTTTCCTCCACACTGGATGTTTGGAGCTTTTATACCCTTGGCCAGCTTTTGCCCTCTGGCAAAATTATGCCCTGTACAAGTTCTCAAGTATGTTGCACATTTAACGAGACTGACAGCAGTCAGCTCTAGGCTTAAAGACAGAAATTGCAGATCCTTATCTGAGCTTCTATGAACTGGGTGGGAGGAAAGCACTTTGGTCTGGGTCGTAGATGGAGCTTCCAACAAGTTTCGGCTTGGTTTCTATAAGGCTGTCTTAGTCCAGGTATAAGAAGAGAGAAAGAGATGCCCTTCAACTACAGCTTTGCAAATTATACTTTCCTTATAATCTAAAATGCTAGCATAGCTAGGCCTTTATTTTATTAGTTGCAGAGATTACAAAGGCAGCTTGTCTCATTCAAGCAGCTTCTCATCCCATCATCACCAGCCTGGCATGAGAAGGGTGTCTTCTTTTGATTTTCTTGGCTCAGTTACTGTGGTTTATTTCACACTTGGAAGAGCCAGATACTAGAACTTAGCAGGGGAGAAATTTAATTTAAAGCTTGAACACAAAGTTTGGGATCTGATTCAGATTTCCAGTTTGCTTTAGCTTGTGCTCAGCACCAGTAACTAGATTACTGAAAGCACCCCTTCCTTCAGTACTCCCTTTATTTATACTTAGGGTGAATGTGAGACAGAATCCCAAATACAAATGTCTCCCAAATTTTGAGGCATTTTGGACCTGGCTCCAAAATTTTCAGAGCCTTTTACTCTATGAATAAAAAACCTCTTCCCACCTGCATTTTGGAGAAGCTTACACCCAGTTTAGCTTGATCTCTAATCTATCAGCCTGCCCAGGGTTTCTTTTCTCTACTGAGTTCTGCGCAGCCCTTTTTCTGATCAGTACTTCATGCGCATTTTGTGTCTGAGCCAAAGACTGCAAAAACCTTACAAGGATGTCTTCATGGACTTCAGGGACAGCTTCGCTAAGCTATGACATGTGTTTCCATGTGCCTTCAATCATCAGTTTTGGCAAAGTTGTGAAGAGATTTGGTTCCCTCTTACTGAAATAAAGAAATCCTGGATTTGATTTGAGTCACTCTTTACTTCCTTCTTCCTGTGCTGAAATGTTCAGTAACTTAATGGACGTCTTCCCAAGCAGTGTTAACATTTCATCCAGAAACCTTTGGTGACCTGCTGATTGATATACAGCCACAGGCTAAAAACCCCCTACTTTTCCTGGACTCACTCCAATAGCTTTGATCTAGAAACTGAAGAAATTTGCAAATGTTTTGTAAAAGGGAAGAGAAAGATATTTTCCAGAATGTTGAGGATATTGTCCAAAATGAACTGTTACACACTAAGGTGGAGATGACATGTGAGATAGTAAATACATAGCAAGGCTGAATTATTCATGGAGAAAGGAAATTGGCTGCTTACCTTTGGGAATGGAAATCTGAATGAACCTAAAGTTTTAAACTGAAATAAGTTGCATGGTTTCAGCTCTCTCTCTGGGGTGTGATAATGTCAGCGTCACATCTTGATCTCTTTTGGAAGTGCCCTTTCTTTCTCTCCTTTTACTTCTCCCAGAGCATATTGTTGCAATATTGTTGCTGTCAGCTTGTCATTCTGATGGTGTTTTCTGCTTCTCCCAAACTTAAGGTGAGCAGAATCGCAATTGGGCAAGCATATATGGGGTGCTCCTGCTTGGTATTCAGTGCTAGGACAGATGGCAACCAAGGGGCTGTTGGGCATGTATTTTCAATACCAGTACAGGCTGCACAGATTTGTTTTCACAGTCCAATCTGTAATCCCTAGGTTTCTTGAGATGCTAAATGCAATTCTGAACATTTTCCTGTCATGCTGTGTATATGCGCAATTGCTGTTTGCTTGTGTGTGCATGTGCATGCGTGCATGTGCATGCGTGCATATGCATGCATCTGTATATGCTTCATTGTGGAACCTCAGGACTCAGCTTGCCTTGAAGCAGGGATCATCACTCTTCTGTCTGCAGAAAATAAGATGGCACTGTGATGAGTTGGTAGATAAGTCCTGGTCTGATGTGGGCTTTTTCAATCTCAAAACTGTTATGTGGATTCAAAGAGTACTTGAACTCATCTGTATTTATTGTGCTTCCCTCTTGGCTTCTATTTTCTCTTCTTCCTGACAACCCAAACAATGCTCCACTGCACAAGAGGAACTTCTACATACCTGCATGGGAGACTTGTCCTATTGCAGCAGGGAAACCTGTTTGTTCAGGCAATGGTATTAACTGCACCTACTTATGCAGCCATGTGATTTCAAGTGTGGATATTTGCAAACCACCATTCTAGAAGTCAGGTCTTCACTTTGGTTCTGCTTTCTCTGACAATCTACTGTCAAAAAGAAAGCAGAAAGTGACCAGATCAGACAAGCTAATTCACTGCAGAAATCCCTGTGAGCTGTACAGAGGGCACAAGCAACTCTAGCATGGAGGGATGGGAAAGGCAGTTGTATCTATTCCACCTGGAAAGTACACATCTAGAAGTGTAATCCAGGTTTCTGAGTACTGGAGATTAACAGAATGGCCCAAAGCAGCTATGTGCCACAAACCATCCCATAATAAAGGCAGAATCTCAGGAAGGATTAACTGATTATGTAAATAACGAAAACTGGTACCTTTCATAAAGCAATGGGAAATATACATCATTGTGCTATATGACTTAAGTAAGGCAGCTACTAACAGATTAGAGCCCATGGGAAAACGAGCAGATTATTCTTTGGTTTTCCATGGCTTAAATTCTCATTTCTAGCTCTGAAACATTTGCTGCTAGAGGATGTGATGCCATGACATTTTAAACTGGCATGAAATTGGGTTGTGATGGGCTCCTACCATCAACCCTATCAACTTTTCCATGCAGGAGCCTCCACTGGATTAAGAATGGTGGTGAGGCACTGGAATGGGTTGCCCAGAGAAGTTGTGAATGCTCCTTCACTGGTGGTGTTCAAGGCCAGGTTGGACAGAGCCTTGGGTGGCATGGTTTAGTGTGAGGTGTCCCTGCCCATGGCAGGAGGCTTGGAACTAAATGATCTTAAGGTCCTTTCCAACCCTGACTATTCTATGTTTCTATGAGAGAGTTTTGTCCATGGGGACCTTCTTAAGGGTGAGTGGTGACTAGAAAACACAGCTTCCCAGGGGCTGAGGCTGTCCCTGGCACCCCCTCTGTGAAGTGTGTAAACATCTCCCTAATACAAGGCAGATTTTAAACACCTGTCTTTTCAGCACTGAGTTGCTTCTTTGCCCTCAATCCACTCCTCCAGACTGCTGACAAAACATTCAAGCCTGTTTATATATGCTGTGAGTCTGGGTTGGTTGCCTCGCTGGGGTGCGGGGTCAGAGCCTGAGGGCTGTTTTCATGAGAACCCTAATCTGCGCGCTCTGCCGTCTGCTGTGCAGTTCCCTAGTGCCACCTCACGGCTCCCGCAGGCTGTATTTACCCACACTTGTCCCGTTTCACTTTGGATTCCCTTCCCATGTCCTACAAGCCCCTTACTGCTTACTCCCAGGCGGCTGGCGCCGAGGCAGGGCTGCAGTCCCCAGGACCCGGGGAATGAGCCGACGAGCGTCAGAAGTGCCCCAACCGAGTGCTCCCAGGAGCCAGACGGGCACTTCAGCGCTCGGTGCGCTCCTTGCGCAACGTGTTGCAGGCTCTGTGGGTGCCGGGCTGTCTCAGTGGGGCTGGAAGAGGGGATCAAGCAGGTGACTACTCGAGGTGAGGAGAGAATTATGCCTCCTAAAGTGAGCGTAAAATGACGTTTCACCTAGTGTTAAGAGCATGAAGTTAAACACACACTCAGGCATTTTTGCTGAACTGGGCACATTGCAGCATTGAAATAGGGCCTGATTCTGTGTGTGTGAATAACTCACACGCAGACATGTATAAGATGGGCAGATATAGACTGACTGGGGATCAGCAGGAAAGTATGCTGGGGGAGCTCTAGCCCTTTCCATGGGCCCACCTAATTCAGCTCATGCATGCACAAACACTGCAGCTGATAGTTCACTATTGCCTTCTACAATAGCCTTCAGGTGAAAAAAGTCCTTTTGCAGAAGTGTTGGATAGCCAAGCTATCATATACAGAGGTATTCTACTGACTACAAAACCGCAGCACCTATTTTAACACTCTGCTCTATACTAAAACCAATGATTACGCCAGAGGTCACTTTCCAGTTGTCTCCTTGATATGGGAGACACTTCAGTTCTCACTCAGAAGTAGCGGAACATAGTGCAATAAAGCACGCTCTGCTGTAGGATGTGAAAATTAAGCCAGCTGCAGGGGCAGTTCTCCTTTGGAGCTGTGGCCTCAGTGCCTCAGTAGTGTCTGTCCAGGTCCAGCTTTCCCTCGATGCCTTGCAGAGCCAGAAAGAAGAGTGAATGATCCTCTGGTGCCTTCTCGAGAGATGTCAATGTATCCAGTGCAACACAGATACAAGTGTGATATAGCAGATACTAGTATCCAACTTTATAGCTCATGTTTTCTGGTTGCTTAACCTGCCAAAGGAGAGCACATGTTGGCTCTAGGTTTGTAAAGAGGTATGGACATTATTAATGATTTTCAGTTAAAAAATAACAACAGTAATGTGGGCAACAGTGCCTCTGGGAGCGGGGCTGCCGTGCCATATGCTGCCAGGCAAACACCAGAGGAACCTCTACCAAGGGCACTGGGAAGCTGGCCTGGGTTGTGCCTCCTTGCTAAACTGACGTGAGGTGGCAGAGTTTCAAAATCCAAGTGCAGCACTAGCACTGTTTAAGCTTTGAGCTGTTATCCTCCGCAGGGTAAAGATCATCAGTAATACTCTTCCATAAAGGGTCATCTGCCTCCTGTTTGTTCTTAGGGTTTGTGTAATGAACCGCTTCATGGGAACAGTCTCTAAAATTTACAGGAGCTGATTTTGAGTCTCTGAAATGCTACTGGTTTTTTGGAAATAAAATACTGGCGCATAAATGTTTTTGCTTGAGTTCCAGGTGTAAATTTGTAGCAGTCTAGTAATACAAGCTATTTTAATATGAGAAGGCCTATGCTGTTTTATCTTATGTCAAATTTGGAGGCACTTCGGCTAAGACAAATAAAGCCACTCCTGTGCTGTTACAATTGCTCAGTTGGAAGGTGCAAGTACTATAAAGCATTGACATAATAAGCAACTTGTCTTATGATGACAATTTTCTCACATCTGCACACAGCCACACTCCCAGAGAGATGCTGTAACAAACACATTTGTCTTAAGAATCACCTTGGGTACTTTGTGAGACAGCACTGTACTGGGTGTCATGGAGGACAGGCACCAGACATCGCTGGTGCATAAGGCAATGGCTCTTGGTGGTCCCTAAGGAGCGGGCTGGCTCATAGGGTGATTTGCAGGAGCACCCTTGTAATTTCAAGGCAGCACCTCTGTCACTCTCCCCCTTCGTGACTATACAGGAGGGAGATCAGGGGCTGGCAGATCACGTAAGCACAGCCTGACAGGCACAGCCCTACAGCAGGAGACAGGTTGTGTCAGGGGGCTGTGAATGCATAACCCACGTCACCAGCCCCAGGGAGGTGTGAGGCTGGAGTCCACAGCATGGACTTCAACTGCTGGAACTCAAACCTGTGCTCAGGGTCTAAAATTAATCACAGTGTGTTACAGGGTCATGCTAGAGGCCTGCATATGACATAGCACAAAATGAGCAGGAGTCTTGGATGCTGCAGAACTGGCCTCCACCTGCATGTGATCCTTCATTTTAAAGACCACAGCATCAGGGAGATTTTTCCCAAGTAACTTTTGTTAGGATCACTTGGCGAGGAGGTCAGATTTGCTGAGTCTGGAGATACCCTTTGCTGGGTAACTTTATATAAAGGAGTTACATAAATTCAGGGTACTTTAAGATCTTTTCTCCAACACATTAGGATTGCATATTTGAGTCAAGTCTTGCTGTCTAAGACGGCTGCTTGGCTTGTAAATCAGTCTTTGTTTATAACTGCTGGTGACAGATCCCACGCTATTAAAGATGATGTCATTTCATAGTGAAGTATCTGTTTTTCCCATGGTAAAGATGGATCTGCCACCCTAGATCAGACTCTTGGCTCATCACGTCTTGTTTTCTGCCTCCAGGAATTGACAGTGGATGGTGTTGCAAAAGAGCAATTCTCTTCACTCCTTTAAGATTCGTGTATCCAGTGAAATGATGCTACCTCTTTACCTGTACATACTCAACTAATGCACTAATGCATTAGACTTGAGTACACTTCTAGTGTCTTGCATCACGTCAGATCTTGCTGACAGTACAAAACATACTGAATTTCTATTTATTCCACCAGAGCTGAACAACCAAAGATTCAAGTGCCTGATTCCCTGTTGGTCTTCAGTGTGTGCAGGGCTCCTAGGCAACTGCAGCTAGGAGATTTATTACAAGCTTTTATAAAAATCACTTCTGGCCTGGTCAGCAATGGTTTTCTAATAAACATGTTCAAGAAACGGTAAAAGAAAGAATAGACACACTTGATTTAGTCAATTGTGAATGAAAGCATATTTCATTCACTCAAAGAAAGCATGCTATTAATGCCCTCACTCACACTCTCTCTATTTATCTATCAGAAAATAGAACGAGGCACACCACACATGAATAAAGTATATATATTGCATTCACCACACTGCAGCCATGCCTCTGTGTTGTGAGCCCACCAGCTCTATCCATGCAAGCAGCCTGAGGCTGGAGGTTTGGTCAGGTCCCACAGCAGGCCAGCAATACGCACCCCACACTTCCATGCCTGGGAAGGGTGATGTGTGGCCACTGGGGAGACTGTGGCTCCTGAATTCTTAAGAGCTCTGCTAGATGTTAGACTGAGCACCTACGTTTTTATGCATACCAGAAATGGCCCCTGGAGGATCAAAGGGGAAAAGGTATTTTTTACTTCTCAGCCTTCAGAGTTTAGAGAAGTTACTGTTAAACCCACACGTAATCACTGCAAATGGCTGCCTCTGAGGAGGCAGTGAAGTGCTTAGTTTGCGATGTGCCTTGATTGATATGGTGAAGTGTCCAGGAATAAAAGCCACAGTGGGTCAAAACTTATAACTTCAGAGTCAGGCCAAATGCCTGAGAGTTGGGAGCTGATCCTTCGATGAAGGATTTCCAATGTTCTGGCACTGGAAATAGCCCTTAAGTATCTGTAGGCACTGTAAGGTCTCTTTCCACTGCCAGATTGGTGTAAAGATTATCTTGTGTAAATGAGAATTTGGTATAAATTTAGGCTTACTCTTGTTCCTCTTTGTATTGAAAACTAATGTTCCAGCTGGTTCTAGCCCTGACTGGCCACTATACCAGTCACAAAAGGACTTGTACCTAGTGCTGTGCATGAATGACACCCAGGATACCTTAGATGACTTTGAAAGAAAGCCCTTTGCCCCAGCGAAGGAGGTGGAGTTGGTATTTCCAGCAGAGAAAACCCAGACCGCAACAAATTGGAAACCAATATGCAAATAAGAGAATAAGCATATTGGTGAAAGGGAAATGGCAGTGGAACTCCAAGGCAAATTCCTTTCAAGATGACAGCTGAAATGAGCACTCAGTGTCTTGTGGATGTAGCCAGCTGATAAAAACATTCACTGCTAAGAAATGTCATTACTCTGAAAAAGAAATAAATATTAATACTCAGAAATAAGGAGTCCCTGGTGACTGAAAGATGAACAGCATCGTTTAGGCTTTGCTTGTTGTTGTTGTTAACTCTCCAGGGAGACTGGGGCGGTGTGCTTTGTAAGCTTTATTGGAACTGCATTGGCATTAATCATGCGCCTCAAGGCAACACGGCATGTTGTTTGGCAAATGATGCTATGTGATAGAATGGGAAGGAAGCACTTTTTTCTTTTCCCCTTTAATAATGGTCATTGCACATAGGCTTGATTCTGATCTCACACTGGTTTTATATAGTGATTTCACTGATTATGCTGGCATGTAAAGGAAAGCAAGGTCAAGATGTTAAGGTGGATACATGTACAATCAGTTATCATTCCTCTGAAAGCACTCTGTGTATTGTGTTTGAACAATACTAAATATTTTGCTGATTGCAAAACTGAAAAATGGAGAAGAAAACAAATTGACATAAAAATCTTCTTCCTAGAAGCCTAGTGAAAAGACACTTGCTTGTGCCACAGGAGAACAGGGCTTTATTTGCCATCTTCTTTGTGCTTTATAGTGTTGGCTTACACCAGTATGAAAGGAAATTTGGATCCAGGAAGCCTGTTAGGAAAAAGGAGGCATAATTTGAGTGCTCATTTGAACAGTTTGCTTAGAGTTATGGATCCAGCTAAGGTGTGTGACATATAAGGATATAGATGTCTCAGGCAGTTTGGAGGCAGCCATCCCATTATCCTGGGGAAGAGAATTTAGCCAGGCTGATATGGGCCACTTGCCCTCAGTGTCAGAGAGCAGTCCTTTATCTATTTGTTTTCTAATTTGGATACAGCCCTGGTGATCATAATTTACTGAAGTAGCACTATGTAAGTGGGAGTCACAGGGTTTTGTCTCTCATGGGGCACACTATGGTTGACAGAATAAGCTGGGAAGCCTGGGGGTAATGCAGAACAAGACTGTGTTTCAGTGCTGTAGAGGCAGGATGCTTTGGTACAAGCCCAAAGATGGGGCAGCCTAATTATCCTGAAAAATTAGATTATTCAAGGCTCATTAACACTGATCGAGTAATACACTGGTATCATTTTTTTCTGATGACAGCCATTGGCATTGGCCATCAGTTCAGCACGTAGTGGCTAAAGTGTAAATGATATTACTACAACTTCTGATTCCAAACTATGGAATCCAACAGCTGCGGTTGGACTATACTGCTTTTTTGCCACTGCTGTCTGTCCACCAGCAGCAAGTGATGTGTCCTGGCACACCCCAGTCTGGAGAGGAGGCTAATCCCTCTGTGGCTGTATTATGCGAATGTCCTGAATTTTTCAGGTATTCCTGAATTGCTTCCTTAGTCTTTGATAGTGGATGTATTTCTAGCTCACAAGGCAAAGTTCTGCCAGTGCTGGGAAGGGGGACAGCTTTTGGGATACATTTAATATATTTTCCTCATAAAACATGAGAACTGCAAACCTCTTCCTTGCAAAAAATGAAAGCCCTGTTTCTGATACATTTACAGGACTCTAAGTAAAAAAGCTTTAAGGGGAAATAAGAATAAGATTCAGAAATACATTGCTAGCACTGGAAACATTGGAACTGACATCTTTCTAGCTCAGTGAAAAGAAATCTCTGCTTGTCTCATCCAGGTGGTACAGTAAGTAGCTAAGTAGTCATGAAACACTATAGCCTCTTCCTGTGAGTCAGACCATCTATTTGCTAGGCAATTCTCAGGAACATTTACCTTGTAAATTCTTTCCAAGGAAGCTATTAACATTGATTTCAATGTACCTTCCAGGACACAGTGGCGATGCTTTCTCTCTAACAGAACTTTATTGTTTGCCTTTTTGCTTGCATAGCTTTTCTGCTTGTATGCATTTGTCCTAACAGCAACCTGCAGACACACCAGAGGTCAGCAGCGAGAAATTACTCATATATTGCCTTCCCCTTTTTCATCTCTACCTGGTTTTATGCTAAGCTGAATTGAACATAATATTCTTAATAAGTAAATCACACAGTGCAAGATGTGCAGGGAGCAGGAACAACAGAAGAAAAAGCCCTGTCTGCATTAGCTTGGTAAACTTCAGAGCATTTTGGCTTAGTGTCTTTCACCGCTGAAGAATCATACAGCAACTTCTCAACCCCTTATACACATGCAGGCTTGTGTTTGTGGTTGCAGAGAAAATCCTTGCAAATTTAAACAGCACATAAGCTCCTCACTGTCCAAGAATATTTCTCTGAGGTGCAAGCTGTCTCTATGCTCACTGCCAGGATATTAACTCTGAATCTTAGCACTGACATACAGCCAGAAGTATGGACATCTCTAATGACTGCATGCTGGTTGAACCTCACGTTTTCCGTCCTCAAGCTCTTTCCAAACAAAACCAAACAACGTGTCACTTCTGTTGGACCTGAAACACCCATTGGCCCTGGATGAGGAAAAAAGTGCATGTCTGTCTATATACTTTCCCAGCTGTGCATTTGCTTTTCAGAAGTGCTGAGCATCCTCAGTACAGGGAGGCTCTCCTTCAGGGTATAGTAAAGGAGGGTTCTCAGAAGGTGTTTGCCTCCACATGAGTGCTAGCCGAGTGCAGCATTTGCTGCAGGCCAGGAGACAGGGACCAGCTCTGCCACCAATGTCACCGTCACTGTCCCAGAGCTCCTGTGAGTGAGCTCCAGCAGCAGCAGCAGATTCTCAGCACCCCCAGGCATCCTGGCAGCTCCATGGGCACAAGCACAACTTGTTGGTATAGCGGTGCACAGGCATCCTTTCAGAACAGGGCTTCCATGGAGCCACTCATGGCATTTCCAAGGTGCAGCAGTCAAACCTGAGAGCGTAGCACTGGGAAGTGGATTATTAAGGTCTAAAAGGCAAGAAAACAAAACCTTTAGGACAGCTGATTGTTGTTTGGCTGATGTGCAATTTCATCCACCAACAACAGCAAAACACTGCTCCATGTCACAGCAGGCTTGGAGAAGGTTATGTTCTTACTCCGCTATAGAAAGCAATAATCATATTCCTGATCCTTTTCCTCCAAACAGACTCTGTGTGAATCTGATCTAAACCTGGACGCACCAGGAACAGGCTAGACCTAAACCCTCGTTCTGCTTTTTTGCATGGCTCAAACTCTCCTGCCGCTGGCTGTTGAAAATGAAGGTGAGCCTGGTGTTTCCAGGGTTTTCTTGTGGGCTCTGCACTCATGCCATAGGTGTTTCTGTGATTTCTCAGAGGTGTCCACCCTCCCCCAATTGGTAAACAACATTCTTCCTATCACCCCAGTATTTGGGATTTCTGAATGAAAGAGGGAGCAGCATTACTACAGAGTTACTATTATTAGAGTGACATTTTTACCTTTACTGACATTTCCTTTAGTTTACCAGTATCGCAGAGCCAAGACAAACAGCCCCACCTCCTCTTGCCATTCTTGCTGCTGACAGCTCTCCTCGGTTCACTTTGTGGTCATACATTTGCAGGCAGTGCTGTGCTTTAGTGTTTTGAGACAATGATGCTCTAAGACTCTGTTCAAGGAGCCAGCCAGGCAGCTCCTCCACTCTGAGCCCAGGCTGTGTGGCCCTAGTGCTCCTCTTTCTCATCATGACTGTGTCTGGCTGTGGTTAGACCTTACCCCTGCAGCAAGAGGAACAGCCAGAGGATGTCTGCATCATCACAGTCACCTTTCTCAAAACATAGAATCATAGAATACTTGGGGTTGGAAAGGACCTTAAGATCATCTAGTTCCAACCCCCTTGCCATGGGCAGGGACACCTCCCACTAAACCATGCCATCCAAAGCTATTTCCAACCCCTCCTTGAACACTACCAGCGATGGAGCATTCACAACTTCCCTGGGCAACCCATTCCAGTGCCTCACCACCCTTACAGTAAAGAATTTCTTCCTCAGATCCAATCTAAACTTCCCCTGTTTAAGTTTGAACCCGTTACCCCTTGTCCTCTCACTACAGTCCCTAATGAAGAGTCCCTCCCCAGCATCCCTATAGGCCCCCTTCAGATATTGGAAGGCTGCTATATCTGAAGGGGGCCTATAGGAATGCTGCCTCCCTTATCATTCGACTGAAGAGCACAGAGTTCCTGGGTGGGACAGTACAGCAAAGCTGACCTGAGAGACCACTTAGCAATGTCTGCTTCTCCTTCTCTGCAACATCTGAGATGCCAACACCTTTTCCCATCACAGGCATGGAAAACCAGCCAGGGTCTACTAGCCACATACCAAAGCCTATACAGTTCAACCTGGGTATTTTGTACTCTGCCTTCCAGTGACCCAGCTGGGTAAATCTGATCTGTGCTTCTGTTGGTACCCTATGATGAAATGGTTTCATAGCCTCACCAAAAAGTGTCTTTCACAAAGGGAGACCTCCTAAACATCCCAGGTGTGCAGCTCCCACCTTCCTTTGCCATCATCTGCTCTCATGTTTCTATTTGCTCACTGTAGATGGGAATATAGCCGCCTAAAGTGGATGTAAAAGAATGATTTTCTATTGGATCTTATGGGAGATTTCTGTAGGAGGAACAAAAAGGCACTGTACAAGATGGGTAAATGGTTCTGTTGCTCTGATTTATGTTGGAAACACATGTTTTAGTTATAGCTACAGGAACTATAAAAGACAGGCTTTCTTTCTTCCATGAGAAGAAGTTTCACAGCACAAATAAAACATTTATTTGCTTCTATTTCATTGTGCATTTTCTAGAGAAGGGAGGAAGTAGCATAAGACATTGTGCAAAAGAAAGCAAATGTATGCAGATCTGGTTGTTGTCCAGGTCCACACTTTGTGCCAAATGGAAGGTTATTTTCTCCAGAGCAATATATATATATTTAATTTAAAAATACTGTGCTGTAAGAAGCATGTATAGAAAAGCGCATCTGCAACAAGCGTTTAACCTCCATTGAAGCTCCTATAAATGCTAGAGTATTGACAGTAGATTACTGATCATGACTCAGGAGACCTGTTCTTCTTCCAGGTCTTTTTCTCTACGTTTTCATCAAGTTCTCATTGTCAGGCTTAAATTTGACTTAGCTAGACTATGGAGAGGATATCTGCCAAAGAAAACAAATCCTTTGGTAATGTACAAAATACAGCCATTACCAGCATAGATGGGGATGGCTGGGAGAGCTGAAGTAAAGGCAAAATGGAGGAATGGATGATGGATAAGGAGAACATGAGGCAACAAGGTAAATTGCAAGAGGGAAATGGGAATTCCAGGAGAGCACTGCTGCCTTGGGCACCTGAGTCTGCATTTTCCCGCAGAGGGAAACCAGCTTCGTGCTGGTAACGTATTGCAGTGATTTGCCTGCAGAGCTAGAGACTCTCTCACTGGAAATGGTGCTGAGATGAGTCAGGAGTGATTGATAGTCTCTGTGAATTCTAAGCCAGTACCAGAGTTGGGTGCAGCAGTCACAGTGTAGTTAGGAAAAGGGGGCTATGCTGCTGCCCAGAGTGTGCATCATGTACAGGATGAGATGGACATGGGGTGGGGAAGAAAACGTAGTCGCTGCAAAACCACACCAGGAGATGCTGTAAAGAGAGGTTGTACAGATGCTTCTACGCATAAAGATGAAGGAGGGGGGCACTGCCAAGCTTTACATGTGAGCAGTGAAACATATCTTGCCTTGTGCCTTCCCATATTCAGCAGAGAGGAACCCAAGGAAGGGTGAGGCAACCCCATCAGCAAGCCAGGATGAGGACTGTTCCGTGGGAATTTGCAGGAGGCAAGGCTACAGCTGCAGTGGTAATCCAGACTCCTGGTGGCAAAGGCCTGAAGCAAAATCTTGGAATGAGAGCAGAGAGGAAAGGTTAAATCCTTAAAGCAGTCTGGAAAACAGGCAGGTGTGCTAGCACAAGGGCTGAGCCCCAGCTGGCCCCAGGCTGTGAGTCCAGTGGGCGGTGAGGGCTCTGCTGCTTGCAAGAGGGATGCAAAAGGACAGAGAGGGGAAGAGGGGAGAAGGAGGTTCAGGGGTGCAGTGGTGGCCCCTGTGTGGTCCAGTGCATGACAGTCTGTATCAGCAAGAGATATCAGACATCAGTGTGAAACTAAGCTGTGAGAGGGCTGGGTAAATTTACCTTTGATTAAAATTTAGGTGGCAGCTTTGCAGCTTCAGGAGTGCAACCAGAAAGCAGAGGGTCCAGCTGGGCCCTGGGCCAACTCCTGTTCTCAGTGAGGCCAAAGGCACAGCTCTCTCTGACTTCACTGGTAACCAGGGGACTACTTTGAAAGGGGAGGAAGCAGAGTGCTTGGCTGAAGAAAGACTGAATTGCAAGGCTGTGCTGGAGGAGTGCATCTCGCCCACCCTGCTGCTCTCCCTTCCCACCCTGAGTTTGAGTTGGAACTGCTCCTGTCTGAGTCAGTGCAAGGTGCTCACTGGTGTCAAGCACCGGGAGTCACTGTTTGCTGCCTGATTTCAACCTACAGGGAAGTAGGAGGGCAGCAGGGGAGCAAGAGCAGATACACCTTGAGTTTTAAGGCAGTGCGACAGACATGCATTTGTTCTTAGGCAAAAGCCACAAGCCTCAGAGCCCCTTCTAAGGCTTTCACTTGAGAAAACCACACAAAAGGGTCAGACAAATTGGTGTGGCTACAATCCTATCTTTGGATTTGCCATCATTAGCTCATGTGCAGCCACTAAATCCACAATGGGAAGTAACCAGCATTGTCCTGTCCTGCCCACTACTTGCCACAGGGCAAGTAGAGGATGTGGCTGTGCCATGATTGTGGTGTTTTGATGGGTCAGCACAGCATCTCTTCTCATCCACTTACAGGATCTAGTCACTCAATATCAGGCTTTTCTGCCCAAGTGGCAAAAAAGGCCTTGAATGTTGACTACTCCTATCTAAAGAGACAGTATTGCTTTTTAATCTCAGGAAGAGAGGAAACCATTACATGGTATAAAGTCTTAAATAACAGCCGGTAGCTCAGATGGTCTTCTCAGTGCTTACAGCGAGTGTCACAGCCCTCTAGAAATACCCTCAAACATCTCTTACTTACCACCAGTCCCCTTAGATGGGAAATAGGGCATCTGTTTAATTTTTACATCCCTCTTTATAGTACTATTTCTTGCATGTTTTAAATGAAAGAGCACACACAGGTCTCAGCTGGTTTCTTGAAAAGGCAACAACACAAAGTGAAGGCCAGAACAAACCCTTGCCAAGATGCTCTGGTAGGAGAAGTTCACACCTGCCACAGCAACTCCTTCAAGAGGCAGGACAGCATCCTTTGCTCCCGATGGGCTGTAGCAGGGGTTAAAAGGAAGGCAGTCAATGCACTGAGTTATAAATGGGCTTAGTAGAGTAGTTCATTGAGATCTCGCAGGTGAGCCAGTCATGGTAAACTCACTGTTGCAAACAGGGACTGTCTGCAGAGCAGGAGCTTCATCAGAGGTGACTTAGTAATCGGTGCCTGCAGCCAGCTGGTACTCCGCACACCTTCCAATGTATGCTATTTTGCTCACTGAGCAAGGATCTGCTCTTTCACATGCAGACACTATTCATGGGGCTATGGAAGACATTTTTGCTCTTTAGAGCCATGCCTGTTCTGTCCCTTGCATGCAGATTGCTTTCTGCAGTGATTGCAGCCTTTTGTACTATTTTGAGCACTGTAATAATTTAAAGCCATGGTTAGATCTGGTACCCTGGCCAGGAAATGCTGGATTTTTTATAATTCCCATCTCATTAATCTTCAGGCCTTCATTTGTTGTTTATACACATGACGTCTTCAGTACAGAGGTGCATACAGAAGGAATACATATGTGTACATACGCATCTCTGTGTTCCAACAGCCAAGACTTGTGTAAAAACCATAAGCAACCACTTAATCTGTTGAGAGCTTTCTTTCTGTCCCTCTGTTTCTGTATTAGTGTCCTTTATGTACGCTACATCTTTGCTGTCAGCCCTTCAAAGTTAGAGAATTGTGTCTTCTCCTATCTGTGGGAAAGCACCTACCATGTTTTAGAACCCTGTGCCAATAAATAAATAACAGCTTGCATCAGAGATCTGGGACTCTCCACAGTTGTTTTATCTTCAAGTGAATGATGTGTGGTGCAGAAAGCTGCTGAGCTTGCAGCCGTGAAGATTGAAGTCCTTTATTTACCCGCTGAACAGATAAAACAAGGGTGACAGCAGAGCAAACTTCCCAGCATTGCCCCATGTGGACTAGGACAAACCCCTTCCAGCAACAATTCAATCTCCCAGCTCTGTCTTTGGTATCACGCCAGCTGTGACAGCAGCTTTTTGTGATAGCAGTTTCTTATCGCCGAAAACTGGCCATGAAAGAGCTTCTCTCCCAAAGGTCAACAAACAGATGTGCATGAAAAGGAAACCTTACAAATGTTTGAGTAGTTCCTGATGTTTAATTGTACCCGAGGGTTGCACCATTGGTATCAAGCATGTGGTCTCTTTCCTACAGCAGTACAAGAGGATTAACTATGTGAGGGCCACATGCAGCACCCTGACTGACTGAAACAGGTCAACATGATTAATATCAGACTGCTTATTAAACACAGAATCATAGAAGCATAGAATTGCTTAGGTTGGGAACGACTTTTAACCAGATTCGGCCACAGACCTGGCTCTGCCAAGTTCCCCACTAAACCATGTCCCTAAGTGCCACATCTACATGTCTTTTAAATACCTCCAGGAATGGTGAGCCCACCACTTTCCTGGGCAGCCTCTTCTAACACTTGATAGTCCTTTTGGCAAATTTTCTTTTTCATGATACCCCATTTAAACCTTCCCTGGTGCAACTTGAGGCCGTTACCTCATGTCCAATTGCTTGTTACATGGGAGAAGAGACCAGCCCCCACATTACTGCAGCCTCCTTTCAGATAGTTGTAGAGAGCAATAAGGTCGTGTCGTTCGTCCCCCCCACCCCGAGACTCCTTTATTCCAGACTAAACAACCCCAGTTCCCTCAGGTGCTCCTCATAAGAATTGTGCTCCAGGCCCTTCACCAGCTCTGTTGCCTTTCTCTGGACCCTGTCTGTCTTGTAGTGCGTGGCCCAGAACTGAGCACAGTCACAGCCAGGACATGGGGCTGGCAGTCCTTCTGTCTAGCGCTGGGCTGCTCTGTCCTGCAGGGTGCAAGGTGGCATGTTGAACCATGCTCATACTCTGCAGAGCAGGCTTTATTCTCTATGCCTAGTTCAGCTAGGAGGTACCTCCTTTGCCTGTAATGCTCTTGTGAAGTTACCTTGCTAAACACAGCAGTGAATTTATCCAACTCTCCAGCTTGGCACAGAGTGTTCAGTCAAGCTTGGGCAGTGCTAGCTTTAATACCTGGAAGTAAAGTGTATGTTTGAGTGTTTCATTGCACAGGGAGGGACTGCATAGGGAGTTCAGACCTTGTTGCCAGTCAGCAAAGCAATAAAATCAAGGGCAGCAAACACAAAGGAAGCTGAAAGAGGACAAACTTTTATTGAATAAAAGCATTTTGCAGAGAACTGGAATTATTTCAGTAAATCAGATGAAAGGACAGGCACATATAGCAAAAAAAAAGGGAAGAAAATTGCTGGAGAGCATTTCTTTCCAGAAGAATGAAATTCTCCTTTTTGCCCTCCGGTGATCAATGGTAAAGCCACAGTGTATTTCACTGGGAACAGCAGAGCATGCCTGGAGACCTTCCCGAGAGAAAACAATAATCTTTAACAACTTGCACTGCAGCAGCAGAGAAGGTCACCCGCTCTTTGTGGGGGCAATGTGAGGGTAGGTCAGGTACAGGTCACAGGTTTCTGTTTAAACAGATCCAGCAGCCCCTGTACCCTTCAAAACTGATGGTAACAGCCCAAATATCATAGCTGTTATTCCAGCTCAGAGGTTGGAAGTAGTAAGTATGTGTAATAACTTGCTTCTCTGTCAGCTCTACTGTCTGCTCACCCCAAAAAATGGTTTTGTGGGTGCAGGAAATTTCCTACATTTAAGGTGTACTCACCAGCATCAATAGGATTTTGAAGTTGAATTCAGCTTTGAATTAATGACCTTTCTATCACACATTCCTTCTGGCTTTTCCCTTCATAAAATCAATAACCAAAGCTGAGTTAACAAAGGA
Source organism: Amazona ochrocephala (assembly GCA_039720435.1). NCBI lineage: Eukaryota > Metazoa > Chordata > Aves > Psittaciformes > Psittacidae > Amazona > Amazona ochrocephala. The sequence goes on from CM077878.1 coordinate 94,235,719, forward strand.
TTAAATTTTACCATTCTTGCTGGATTTGAAACCCTTATGAGAAGACTTATTGCAATTGTGCTATATCTCTGCCCCAGAATAACACATCTCACAGCTGCATATCGTGCTATCTGACTATGGGACCATATAATGGCCTCCATCTTCTCAGGCTTAACAAATTTATTCACAGAAAAAGATAAAGCATGTGCAGAATTGCCCCTTTCTGAAATAAAGCTCCATAAAAAGAGGATTATGAATTTCTCTAAAGCTGCTTTTTGGAAGGATGCTTAATATTTATTTCTGCTAGCAAGCAAGGTAGATTTCACCAGTTTGACTCCTGATGACAAATCTGATCTTGCAGCTTTCTACATCTTCAAAAGTGACAGTTTCTCCGTTAAGCTAACTCAATTTTCTGCCATGATTGAACCTTTTTTCATGTATTTCAGTCAGAGCTTTTTTAAAACATTGGAGCCTAGCATGCCCTTTCTTTGTTTTGAATCCCATAGGATAAATTGTGCTGCCTCTATGTCCTCATGCTCTTTGGACTCATATTCTGACCCCATATACAGGCCGGGGTTAGATTTTTCCTTCCACACATTTTTAACACTCACATCTTTTATTGTGAAGTTTTTGTTGTAAAAATTAGATGTCTGAAAATAGAACCAAATCCTTTAAGACATGCAGAACCATCAATCTTTAAACTAAGGGATTTCATTCTCAAGCAGTTATTCAATCCCAGTGATTTAAAATGCTATGGCTTATAACCTCGAAGACCTAAAAATTCCTATTTGATTAGCAGCCCAGGTCGAACAATTTTTCGATGCACCTCTTCCTGCATCCCAACAGAAGATACCTTTGTTTCTAGTGAAATAATTAAAGACTTCTTGATTTTGTTTTATAAGCAATGGCACGGTAACAAAGGTCTCTGCCTGTGCTGGACACTTTTGAAGGACAACGCTGCAAGGATGTGCCAGCTCTCCTGTGAAATTCTGGGCTCTCAGTGTGAAGGAACAAGGTGTATTTGTAAACGCAGCAGCCAGTACTTGGCCTTTTTGCAGCTCTGTTACAAGAAGTTGGTCAGCATTGAGCAGGATTGCCTAGGAAACACAGCAGCAGAATTACTGGGCTGGCTCTGTGTTCCTGGGTAGGGAAAAGAAAAGGAACTGAACAAGCTCAGCAAAGCCTGCCTGGCAAGTTTGTTTTCAAGTATATTGATGAATAAAGATCTCCAACGGCAAATCTGATGAGTCTGTAACACAGGAACAGGAGCAGGGAAGAAAACGGCATTTTTGCATCTCAGGGCCTAGCACAGAAATAAGAAATGTAAGGACTGGTAAAGTCAATGTGCATGTGCCTAGTATGCTTTTCTTTTCTCTCTCAATCTACACGAAGGGACATTTCAGGCCCCAAACTCTCTTTGGGCCCAATTAGGCAGCGGTAATTTACTTGCTGCCACTGCTGTCACTTCCATTTTGATGCCCTTGTAAATAAATTCCTTAAAAAAAGGGCAATGATTATTTATCCAAGCCTGAAATTTTTAGAGCTCTTGCTTTATGGCAAAATAATCAAACGTCAAGCTCTGACCCAACTTGGCCCTCCACATAGCAACATACTGAAATATATATGCTCATATTTAGAATTGAAAACACTTACTAGAGAAGGGGTCCAGGCATCATGCTGGGCCCTGGCAAGGTCAGGGAACTGTGACAAGAGGGGATATCTTCCCTTGGAGCTAACACACCATTGTCCCTGCTCAGTGCTGCAAGAGGACACTGGCCAGCAGTTGTAGTAAATACTGGGAGAAAAAGCCCTTCCTGCCCCGACATTTGCTTTGATATGAGATGCTCTAGCTGGCACCCCCCAGCTGCTCTGGCACTCATTCACATGTTCCTGCTGTGTTCACATACCTATGTGGCAAAGTTACCTGTGGCAGAGCAGAAATGTCCTAAGCTAACTCCCAAGCAAGATGCCTAAGTACAGTGTTGACTTCCCATTCCCTAGTCTTGCCTGGAACTGCTAATGTTCTCTGAAATCTAGGTCCTTAAGTCCTGCGTACAGATGATGTGCCATCTATGCACCATGAACAGACAGGATGACTAAGTAATGGATGAATTGCATTTGTGATAACACTTCATATATAAAGAGCAAAAAAGGAAACCTGTCAGACATAAAAGGAAATACTTACCAAGAGACTTTCATTAACTGAAAGTGCCAACAACCTTTTAAACAGAGCAACCTCACTCTGATGCCTTTGCCACAGCTTTTCATGCCAGCTGACACTGTCCTGGAGACATCCTTTATGTGTCTAGTCATACCATAGGGACACTGGAATTAGGTTATCGAGGATGTCCCCAATTATCTCCATTATTCTTATTTTCTATCATTAGGGCAGCTCTGGGAGTTCTACAAAAATAGAACTGGACAAAAAGTAATTGGGAGCAAATTAATGACAGAAGATGCAGCTTTGTCCTTCAAGATGACCAATTAGAGGTTTCTGTTTTATCACTGCATTTTGATTTTCTTGCATATCCATCCCATTTATCTTGCCTAGCTATCTAAATATAAGATGCTAACAACAAAGAGTCAAGGAAAGCTTTTTTTCTTTGAGGTACACAATGCCTTCCAGTCTGCTTTGGCTACTTTTCTCATTTGATATACATATCAAATGTTATTGGACATGACCTTCTACTCCCTGTGCTGGGGGGCAGTTAAAATCTAGGCCTTTATTATGAATAGTCCTGGACATGCCACCATGTAAATGCCACCATGTAAATTTTATAAAGTTTGGGAATTTGTGTAAGGTTTGTCTTTGCCTTCCTGGGATTGGGCAGTGCATATGGTTTATGTCAGCATTTGTAAGGTTATCGCAGAGGTTATCTTGGCTAAATTATAGCCCTTTGTTTATCCACGTGGTTAGGTATGGTGCAAACAGCTGCACTGTCAGTGAAATCTTTCTGCTGCCCTCAACCCTCACCTGGAGGTACCAGACCCAGAAAGGTTATGTGGCTTCATATGAAAGTAGCTTTGAAGGGGCTGTGAATTAAAGCTGACGCTTTACCTGAAATACCTGCCCCCAAATTAGCTGTGAAAAATCAAGAATCAGCAGAAGATGCCACTATGTCTTTGTCTAACAACTCATTGTGGTCAACCAAGCTTCTCCTTGCCCTAGGAACTCATGTGTAACCTCTCCTAAAGATAACAAAACCTGCAGTTGAAAGGGAACAACTGGAAGTATTCCAGGAAGGTTGGGGGGAAAAAAGCCGTTCTACAGCACATGAACATGATCTGGGTCTATAGACAGTTAGGGACTGCACGCTGCTCCGGTAGTCCTGAAATCATGATGCAGTGGGCTTTTACTCTGTCACCACAAAACACCACGCCATCCCTCCCTTCTGATCTTCTCTGTCCACACTTGAAGGTGAACTAGCAAAGTCCATGCTTGCAAACAACCAGATTTAACATCCTCTTTTGTTACGTGCATTTAGTTAAAGATTGAGGACTTGTGATCCACTTTTGATGCAGAATTTCTTTTTGTTCTTGCTTCTTCTCAGATTACCTTAAAATCACCTGCTAGGTGAATTATCAGCTCCTTTTTTCCTTACCCACTGCATAACATCCTGCATTTTGCAGGGCAAATTGCATTTCAGATTCAAAATTTCTGACTCAGATTCACTCTTTCACTCTATTTATGAGGCTTTTGCCTGACCCTGTGTGTGCCAGCATGCCTCAAGCATAAAGTCACTGAAGTAAAGTGGTGCTAATCTGCTGTGCATCCTGAATCTGGCTTGCTGTATATGTACCTATGTGTATGCATGCCTGAGCACTTGCAAGTATGTGTGTAATCTAGCCAAAAAGAGGATCTAATTAGAGCTAACCAAATGCTGCAAGCAATTTTTCTTTTAATAAATTATTCAGTGCATTTTGTCTTTGTTCATCTCAAATTATTCAGTAAATAGTATCTGAATGGTGCTAGAGCTGGTACGCTACTGAAGAAATGATTATTTAAATAGCATATTCAGTAAGGAAGATCAACATTTGCTAAATAATGTATTTGGCAAATAATATTCATCCAGCAGTAGTTCTAATTGATCAGACAAGAAATGCACACAGCACATGGCACTTGTGGATGGCTTGGCAAGTGGTCGGGGAGCTGATCCTTTCTGCTCTTCCTCCTTCTCCCCCAGTGCAAATCAATGCACAATTGCCTGTTGGCATTGATGTGTGTGAGCTGGGTACACACCTCATGCCCCTGGGTTGCTGGTACACCCCACACATGCATGCACGTTCCCTTCCAAGTCACAGGCAAGGCAACATCCTTTGGGCAAGTGTCCCACAGCTAGAGACAGATATCCAGACCTCAGCATGCTGTGGTGGGCTGCTGAAATGAGCTTGTTGGCTTGCAGGCTTGCAGGCTCTTCACTTTCGTTCTTGCCTGTAGTTAGTGTCAGGCATATGAGCAGAAGGTCTACCAACACAGAGGTGCTTTGCCTCCTACTTTACCCTCAACTTATGTGGTGGCAACGCCCATTGTCTTGGACTAGCATAAATAGAAGGGGAAAAAACCAAACAACACTCCCTCCCCCATTTACTAAGCTGGAAAGTTACAGGCATACAAATAATTTGTTGGAAAAGGAGGAGAATCTTACTTGCGACAGGAGCTGATTTCAGGGACATGAATTAATACAGGTTTTGTGGTGATTTTATGCCAGACATTATGGAGACACGCTACATCCTTGTTAAATTTTAAGTTTTTTGTTTCATTTCCCCATCCTTTCCAACCCTAACCATTCTGTGAGTCTATGATCCTCATTTCTTCTTTTCTTATTTAAAGAAAATAAACCCCAAACAAATCCAAACTCCTCCTTTCCACATGACATTTCTTCCTGTGCAGCCTTTCATCAGGAAAGAACTGTTTTTCTTGGAAATGTCGAGCTAAGCCTTTGAAAAAATCAGCTGTCATTGGCTGTGTGAAACGTCTTTCTTCTTTTTCAAAGCCAAACCTCAAGGATACCTTGTTTAGAAACTTCACATCTGCTTTATTTAACAAGATCCAGGGACATACAATTCAAATTAGATTATTACTGTATTTTGACGGTACTGTTATTAACAGGAAAATATAAGTCACCGAAAAAGATCAGTGCAGAGCAGAGAAGTCAACTGAATAAAATCCGCACTCTTCCCAGCCAGTAAAGAGGATTTGCTGCATTTCTATCTCCATCAGCAGGCAAAGCATCGTCCCCTCACAGTAACCCCAGTCTGGCCCAGGGCTTTTCAGCAGTGTGAGCCAGGGTGGATTTTGCCATCCCTGATGGTGAGAACTATGGGCCACCAGTGCCATCGCTGCTATTCAACCATCAGCCAAACTGCCTTTGGTCTGAAGTCACTGCTCTTACTCATGACGAAAGCAGGCAGAAATGAGGTTCTGCAGTTAAAATTAGGTTGTAATCAATTTTATGCAGCATTAATCGCTCTTGTTAATAAGCCCCTCCAGCCACATTAAAATCAAGCTGTAAGACCTGAACCAGCACACAAAAAGCTCCATATAATCAGTCCGAGTTATCCCCCCCATAGTGACTAATTACATTAATTAATTCAAAGCCTGATTAAACAAAATTATGCTGAAACAGAATAATCTCCACGAGTCTTCAGAAATGCTGTTTTCGTAAAATGATGCTTTTTGCTTTTTGTGGAAATTTTAGGGTTTTACATGCATTTCAGGGTTTTTGTCAATTTAATCTAAATTTTACCTTCCTCATTTCTGATTTCATAACAAAGCCTGTGCCCTGAGGGCTTGCTTGCCCATCATGTGCTGTAGTGATAGTTGGCTTATTCTTAAAATAGTACATAACTGTCCTGGTCTTTCCTCATAGGAGGGACGGAACAGAAATTGCTGAAAATGGGGAGCACCAGAGATGACTCCGAGCAGAATCCTCAAGCCTAAAATTCCCTGCAGTTTCAGAAAGCTTGGCTAAAGCATCTTGACTACTGAGGCTTGGTCATACAGGCTAAAAATAACCACCCTCATCTACCAGGCATCTACAGAACCATTTTTAACTTGCTCCAGTGGAAATGAAGAAACTTGTTGTTTGGCTGTTGCTAAGGAGGCATCTGTGATGCTCTCGCAACCCAGGTTAGCGCAGCTCTATGTTGCTTCCCCTTGAAATGCAGAGAGGCCTCACTGACATGGGAAGCCAGGTGTCGGGTGCACCCCTTGGCTGGGCTGAGTTTGGAGCTGAAAGCAGATGGAGTGGGATAGCCTCACAGCAGGGACACTGCTCTCAAGGCTGACTGGTGCTGCTGCCAGTGGTTATGGGCCAGAAGAACAAAGCTCATGCAACTGCAGAAAGAAGAGGGAGCATACTTGCTGTTAGGCATTGTAATCAACTGCCCTTATAATACAATAAAACCATCTTCCAGGCAGGCTATGTGGCCCCGTTGTGCCCATGAGCCAGGAATCCATGTCAGCCCCTGCCCCCATGATGTTGCAGCAGCTCCCCTTAGCCCTGCCCTACCTGACACAGGCCCCAAGAGATGCCCAATGCCTAGCAAAGAGGCTAGGGCTGCCCTTTGCTCCAGCTGCCCTGCTCCTGGCCAGGTCCTTACAGGATGGATGCTCCATGGGGATTCCCACCCCTTTCTCCCTAGGAGGAAAACACTCCCTTGTTTGAGCGTCCCTCATTGCATGGGTATGCAATTAGCAGCCTTATTTTGGTAAGTGAGTGGGTTTTGTCACCTTTGACAAGGGTGGCAAATTCACTCCAGCCCACGGGTAATTGGGCATTAGCAGGGGGTGCAACCAAAAATGACAGACCTGCATTTTGCACTAGGCTTAACTATTGTGGAAAATCAAGGTTCAGATGAGAAAATCAAAGTACTGAGCTACAGTGTAAAATTATTCAACATTAAACTGTTATAAAATAGTGGGCAATATTATAACTAAACAACAAAAATAACTGAATATTAGTAATTGGTCACTTATGTGGTTGATATCCTCTGTAGTCCTCTAAGGCGAATAAGTATTATTTGCAGTCCTGAAGATGCTAATGACCTCAAATGCTGGATCAGAGGCGTGGTGAAAACAGCATGTAGAAATATTGTCTCTTCTCTGGTGTATAAGTGGAAAAAAGGGAGACAGACTGCAAGAAATAGTAATCAAGAGGCATGAAACACAGGAAACTGCTCAGGAAAGTGAAAAGTATAATGAAAAAAAAATAAATTAAAACCAGAACAGTTTGTTCTTAAGAGAAAAAAAGAAAAAGTGATGGGATGTGTGATTGGATGGGGATTGGGAAATCAATGGGAAAAAGTGGATGCACTGGATACATATTTCTGTTTTGCAGCTGGAAACAATTTATATCCTCATTTTAAATGACAGAAAATACTTTTTGCTAGTAGGTAGAGTGAGTGCTGAATAACCTTTGTATCTGTACCTCCAGAGAGGTTATGGGGCCGGGGATGTGAAGGACTTGACTGCAAGGATCACAAGCCCACCAGGACTAATGCCAAGCAGTTCCTAGATGCTGGAAGTCCAGCAGGAAACTGGGCAAAGGCTAATTTTATGCCAGTAATTCCACATAAGGGAGTGGCTAAGTTGGGTTTCTCTGTACTGGTTAGCCTGACATCAGTCTGGAGTGAAATAAGGGAAAAGCTGATATGCGATTGGGCTGATAAGAACAGAGGCAGGAGGAGAGTGTAATTTATATCTCTGAACATGTGGGAAACATGAACAGAAAAGCATATACCCTTAGTGTCCATACATTAAAATTCACGTTAAAAAAATGGGAGTGTGGAGAAAGCAGTTATGAAATGATTCACAGGCCAGAGGAAATGCCTTGCAAGGAGAGACTTGGAGATTAGCTTGTCAGAAAGGAGATGGAATGGTAGCTGAAATAGAATTAGTAAGTAACTTCACAGGGATAAAATGGCAGACTCTAAAGGTCTACTTAACCTGGCAAAGCAAGACAAAATGAGAAGCAATGGCGCGAATCAAAGCCAAATCAATGCACCTGACAGAAGGCTCACATTTTAACAGCGAAGATGATTAATGAATGTGATGGATTCTCCATGTTTTGATGGCTCCAGATCAAGACCGAACTGCCATTTGAATACACAAGCTCTTAGGTTCAGTGCAGGGAAAAGTGGTTAAAATTAAATGACCTGTGATACATATGCAAGGTGTCAGACCGAACAGTCTGTCTCATAGTCCCTTCCGGCCTTAAACTGTGGGCAATGAAAACCTGAAAGATAAATCTGGTCCTGTATGGTTTTTATAGATAAGTACCTTAACATTTTTCTTTTTCATTTCCTTGTTGCAGGGGTGTGCAGTGTTCCCAGCTCAGCATGTCACCCACTGGGGAAAGAAGGTGTGTGCCAGTGTGCCTCAATCATGGCATGACCCATCTCTCATGATGCCCATGGGAAGGAGAGTCAATCTCTGCAGGCACAGGAGGCCCTATGCAGCATATTTTGCAGTGCTTATATGCACACAGAAGCCCCTTGCCTAAGGTACCTCCAGGGAGCAATTCATTGACAAAATACTGAATCCACCCCATAATCCCTGTGGGTCTCCTGGGAAAGGAGGGCAGCTAGGGACAGGTTTCAATTTGATTAAGCTGTCATAGCAAGCCCCTTCACCCCCAACTAACTCCTTATCCATTGCAACCTCTTGTTTGGGTAACAAATGTTCTAAAGATACCCTAGAAGGTGAACTGCAGTATAAGAATCCACACCTATATCAAGGCAAAAGCATCTCAGAGAGCTTGATGCTGTTGAAATCCATTAGGCATTTATTTTGGCAGTAGAATAAGGGAAGCAGAAGGAAGAATTACCCCCATGCACGCAGCCTGTACCAAGTGGAGGGAAAGCAGATGACGGCGGAGAACAGCACAGCCCCAGCAGGCCACATTCTGTCCTGGGCATTTTGTGGTCTGAAAGACCCTGCTGGTTTGAGTGGGGCTGCAGAAGGCACAGTGTGTAGACTATAGCCTCCTGGCTATCACAGTTGCTCCCTCATGCAGGTGGAGTAATGCTGGGTATCTTGCTGTTACGACAGATACGGTGTTGTGAGGGTTTGTCTGCTCCCACCTACATGACTAAAAAGCCCTGCTTTAATGGCCTTTTCAGACATTCTGCACTGCTAAAAACCAAATGTTTCACTGCAGACTTGTATGTTGTCTGTTGCACAGCTTGGTGAAATACTTTGCATGGTAAAAAGTGCCTGAGAGGGGAGCTTATGTGAAATGAGTATTTGAGCAGAGGTGGCTAATCCCTTCAACTGACAGTTGATAGGACAGGTTAACTGCAAGAAAGGTTTGATGTATGTAAAGCAAAGTGCTCTGTCCTTTGCAATCTGCTGCTGCCACTGCAGTTTAAGTAGTACATTTTTCCCCATTGTCATCCTGTGCTCTGTTTTTCACTTGTGTGTGAGACATTTGCCTCAGCCTGAATTTTTTGCCTGTCTGAATCTCTTTACTATCACTTTACGAATCACATACAGGTACAGTGTAGCAAATATTATTTATTGCCATTCTACTGTGCTAGGTACTGTACAAACATATTTTGAACCGGTAGGAATATTCTCGGTCATATTCCAGCTACAGTGCCAGGAGCAAGAAGCTGATTTTATGGAAAGAAATAACCTTCTCACAGGCTATTTTTTTTATTCTTCCTCCCAGCCCCACTGTTTTGCACCTCCTGCAGCCATTTACACCTGACTGAAAAGAAAGAAGAAAGTGTAAAATGCCACCCATTTTGCACAGATGGGAATGAGTGCATAACTGAGAAGGTGATGAAGGCATCAGGCCACAGGGAGGGAGGTATCACCATGTATAATTAACCTATAGAGCTGCACACCGAGACGTGCAAATGTGAAAGTGCTAGGGAAAGCTTCTGGAGGAAGAGCTATTGAGACTGCAGGGCTCCATATGTGCTCATGCATTATGACCTGTCTCATTTCACCTCCCTGGTACCAGTTTTGCTGTGTTTCATAAACTCAGCCAGGAAGGGACAATTGTGATCTTATTATTTAACTGCAATATTATTCTTTTCCCCAAAAATTTTGATTCTGAGCATGATAATTATGTTTGAGGTGCACTTTCAGGTGCTGTGTCCTGAGAAGTTCCTAGGTCTTGATCCAAAGATGCAAACCAACCAACGTACGATGTTTGCTGGTAACATTATCAGTGATCCTTGTTCTTAAGCACAACAGTCTTCTTTTACTTTACATTGTGAAATTGGCAGTTTAGCAGATTCCAGCAGTCAGACTTTGTTAGGTTTTTGTTGGCTTTACTTAAGAATTATCCCCACTGCAATCTGAGGCGTTACTGTAGCCTAAATCTAGTGTAATTCAGTAGTAAATCATGCCTGTGGAGCAAGAAAGGATGTGTCTGTCACGCTAATATTGTTTTCCTCTGTCATTCACGTGCCACTTTAATGTTCCCTTCACATGTTGTTTAGATATCACCATGTTTTTGCAATATCGCAATACTAATGCTAGAGGGAAGAATAAGATAGTGCACCCGCTTTATAACTTGTTTAGTTCCTCGTTGAAGAGCTTGACATAATTGAGAATGACTGCAGATCTGTTGTTATAATTAGAATTTGGTCTTTAGCCCTAGGCTTTTCCCCTTCAGGAGGGTTGATTGGAGGCTTGAGAGGCCTCACATCTCAGCATGCTATTTCCTGAAGCCTCTTTCATCCCTGCTGCTAAGTCTATACTGAGTGATTTGGAAGGTAAAGAATGAAGCTGTACAGGCTCTGCAGAAGCTGAGCAAGGAAGTTATTTGTGCAGAGGCAGAGATAGACCAAACCAAGCTTTTTATGGTCAGCAGAGCAGCCAGGATTTTCTGTCACAAAGGGGCACCAGCATCTTCTGCTGAACATTGTTGTAAACCTCTGATTAGCACCTCCTGGGCAAATATGATAGGAACAAGAGAGGGAGGGGAGGAAAGCAGAAACAGCTTTCTAGTGTCTGCAGGGAGGAGAGCTTTCTGTGCATGCAAAGGATTTCTCAGACTAATTTTTTCTACAGCTGGCCAGAGCAAATCCATATGGGCCGAAGTGCGGAATTACCACCAGCACATCCGGGTCACCTGCACCTGGACCACAGGAGAGAAGTTAGGGGACAAGGCTGTAGTGTAATCATGCTCCCATCTCCCAGGCACATTAGTAGCAGCATCACCACTGCGAGCCACACTGTCAGTTCCCTCTTATAGGAATGGAGCCTTTTGCACCACAGCTGAACTTGAGAAACCACCTTTTTATAGAGTTTTGTTTTGGTCTGGGACACACTGGAGTGAATTCTCAGCTGCTGTAAATCAGCACCGCTGCATGGTCTTGCATTACAGCAGCTGGGGGCTAGGCCCTTATCAGAGTTTATTTACAGAAATGGGCATGATCTTTGAGAACGGTCACACTGCTGGTGTAGGCAGTGGAGTAACAGAAAATGGGGCTGGAAATGTGTTATGGTGTCTCTTCTCTGCTGAAGTACATGCAAGCGGTGCAGGTATCCATCAGTCATCTCTGAATCGTCAGGCACCTCCACGTGCTGTCATCAGAAACACACAGCTGCAAACCCATTTGTCCCATGGACTTCCATGGGTCCAAATGCACAATATAATATGTGTGCACAAGCTCCCAACAGTGTGTCATGAATGCCTGTGTGTTTGCAACACAGACTTACGCATATGTGCGTTCAGTTTCTTATAGCCACCCAACCTGGACCTGTAAAGCCTTTCAGGTTCACAGAAGCATAGTTCCACTGAAATCAGAGAGCAGAAGCATTTACAATGGGCTCTTTAGGATGTCTTGATCCATAACAAAACTTCTTCAGGCTCTTCAAAACTTTTTTCTGGCTGAATACATCTCCCCTTCTCTGCTCCTCTCCTTTCCTCCTTGCACAAACACATCACTTTTTGGTGACTTTGCTATAAAAGTCCCGCCACCCCTCCCCAGGAAGTCTAGACTGCAGAGTTGGAATGTGCCTTATTGATCTGTCAAGACATTATATCTGGCCATTAGATTCACAGGTACTCTTTTGAGATTAGCTAAATCACTCTGCAAACTGTTAATAGGCAATTTCACAGACCCAGCTGTCCAAAGATAACAAGAACAGCTCGGAAAACAGAGTTTAGCTAACTGATCTGTGACTGCTGAGGTCTTATAAAGCTTTCAAAATGGGCTATGAGCAAAGGCAATTGGTCAGGAGCAAGGGCAACCCAGATCTCTCAGGATATAGCCCTTACACCTAGTCTGTTGATTACGTGTCACTCACTTCAATAACCTGTTATTATTTGTTTGACCTTCGGCCAAAGGCAAGGGGTAAGTCCTGCAGGAACTGTCCTGTACCTCCACGTGAAATTGCTGGATAAAGATGCATGAGGAGCTGCAGAGCTGAACAAAATCACTTCACTTCCTGTGGTGAAGCCTGGAGGCTGAATTTCAGGGAATGACTGACATTTCCAGCAGCACTCTGGGGTCTCTGGGGATCCCTGGAAGCAAAAGTGTGCCGAGCCATATGCTTCTCCAGGAAGCAGCCCAGGTCATGGTCTGTTAAAGGGAGAAGCATTGTCCATTGTGATTACCTATGCTCTCAGCTGCACTTTGGAAATCTTCAGAAGGGAAAATGTCAAACCCAAGTGCTGATGGGGAAACAGATGCCTCTCCCTATTTAAATATGAGCTCATGGTCTCTTTAGGAGAGCAATACATGAATTTCTGAGCCACACATGCATCCAGAGACAGACCCTGAGCATTGCCTTCTGCAGAGAGCTCAGAGCAGGACCTCCCAAGGATAGCAAGGAGCAGCAGAAACGCCAGCCTGCCTGTGTCAGGCACCCAATGACCCCCACTGGACCAGGATGACTGTGGGGCTGCGTAGAGTGTCAGCAAGTTGTGCCTGTGCTACAGTGCGAAAGTGTGCACACAGCTTGTGCAGATGGTGCAGAGTGGTTACACGTGAGCTACCTGGGAGTCAGAGCAATGTGGGATTCTATGGTGGCCAAGCACCAAAGAGTTTCTACATGAGCTTTGCAGCTGGCTTGGAGACACGCTGCCAGGAATGGGAGTGCCTGAGCTACCTAATTTCACTCCAGCTGAGAATGTGTATACAAAATACAGTGATATCTTTCAGACATACCCCACTGCATGCCTGGGTGCTGCTGGTGCCCATGTTGCTAATTTCTCCTCTGGGGCCAAATGGGTAGCAAACACCCTTGCATATGACACAGATTCATAAAGAATCTGCCAAGCCTAAACTGAAGTCCAGGGTCACATACCTCCATCTACCCTTTTATTCTCCAGGGAAGCCTGTTTGCCTCTAACTGTGATTCCCTCTGGAGAGCTGCCAAAACATATTTCTTGGCAAGGCTTGGATCTTCCCACCAAAAAGGTTGTTATCTTTTCGTAAGAAAAAAGGGAGGCAGAAAACTCCCCAATTCCTTGGCAAATAAACAGGCCTCCCTCAGAGACTTACTCATCCTAAGGCCATAAAGGAAGGCAAAGAGAAAGCCATGAAAGACTTTTTTCCCTCAACTTACAGAGCAATTTCGCTCCCGTGTTTCCTTTCCTCATCAGTAGGAATTCAGAGGAGCGACTAAAGCTAAGGAGAAGGTTGTCTTAGTGGCAGGACAGCCTCTACGTTGCTCTGTCTTGTGTATCTTGCTCATGCTCCTGGGGTCAAGCTGACCTCTGCAATTGCGCCTTTAGGTCAGATGGAGTGGTGTCACTCAGTGGATATAGGATTTTTCCCCCTTTCCTTTTCAATGTGAGGCCTGGCCTATTTCCAGACTCATCTGGGAGTTTTACAGCAGGGACTGAGGACACAGGGGGGGCCTGCCATTGCCACTGCTCTTTTCCTGTGGCTCAAGAAAGCTGTGGCTTTTGGTCTTTGCTGTTTGTCTCAAGCTTGTTACAGAGCCCTGGGGAGCATTTTGTGGCCACGAGGTGGATGATCTGGAGACCTGTCTGAACTAACCATCTGCCTGTCGTTATGGTAAACTAAGGTTGACCCGGGACCCTTCTAATTCCATCCTTGCTGCCTGGCATGAGTCCTGGAGTAATGCAGAACACAGCACTTCACCAGTACCTCCCACCAGAAGGAACTACTCTTCTTTGCTTTAGCAATGATTGTACAGCACCCCAGCATAAGGACAGCAGGTGAGTACTTCCTCGCGCTGAGTAGTTTGGTTCCTTCCCTCATTCAGTAAGGGAATGAGAAGTGAAGGGTGATGGAGATCAGCCTCTTTCCCACTGCCAGGAAAGAAAGGTTAAAGTGAAGCCCTTCTGGGAAAGGGGAGAGAGCTGGACTGTGTCATGGGTTGCAGGGGACTAGTGGGGCTTTTCAGTACAGCTGACTCTAAATATTGTACGTGGTATCCTGGACAGATTATTTACATCATTACTGCATTCATGTCTTACGGAAACTTGGTGGCCCAGGTCTTGGGGCTCAGTTTTCCCACCTGCTGGGGGCTTTGTAGTCACTAAAGTGACTACAGGGTCACTCACTTCTGCATGGGGCATGGAAGTGTGTGGTAAGTGGTATAAATTTTGCTCCCACCGTCTAAGCTGTACTTCTTCCAGCCTCCTCATATCTAGCCTTCCCCAGAGACTGAGGGCTTAGAAACAAGGCAGATGAATCACTGCCAGGCATAGTTCCAGCAAGTGCTATTTAATGCACCACCATACCTGCCCTAGCCTTCCTTCCTCCTCTGCCCTTCAGTTCCTGCTCCCTGTGAAGACACAGGGGCTGCACAGGCTGCCCATCCCACACAGCTCATCCCGCATCCCTCTCACATGCATCAGCAGGACATCTGCCCTGCGGGCACATTCCCCAGTGGGCAGCAGAAGGGTAGAGGAGCAGCACATGGTGGTGTCCGGACAGGAACTGGCAGCAGCAAAACAGGGGTATTCAGAACTGGGAGGCTGCTGCTCTGAGCTGAACTGTCCCTAGCAGGTGTGCCTGCGCTGGCTGCAACCTGCTATTTTTAGAGCCGCTTTTCCATTTCCTGTGGTGTTGGAGCTCCAGCCCCGCGCTGCCACTGAGAGGTAAGGCCACAGGCTGGGGCTGATGCTGCTAATCAGTAATCGTCCCCAGAGCAGCCATGAACCACATCTTCAGCTAGCGTCTGTCACTGACTTCTCACAGTTACACCAGATGATAATCTCAGTAGCCTGGGTCTGAACCCATGATACGGAGCTGGGAGCTAAGGGCTGCCCATTTTGTGTAAGAGACAGCTGAGACTGCAGCCAGGACTGATTCCTACCTGACCAGGCAACTGGGGCAAGATGAAGGTGCCAAAGGATACCTTTGCCCTCAGCATGTTGTTGGATAAGGCTTGACTGAACCTAAGGATCAAAACCAGCTGAATATCTTTAGTATAAAATAGTTGACTGTGCATGGGAGGATAGAAAACTGCCCTAACTGTTGTGTGAACAGGGGATAGGTAAGAATAGGGAGAAAGAACAGAAGAGAAAGGCTGAATACTTTATATTTTTTCAGGCTTGAGTCCTCTGTGTGACTCCAACTGCCTTTGGTGGGAGTGACAGTTGAGTTTTTGTGAGGAAAAAGTGCATCATTACACATAATCTGAAATAGCCTAAAGAAAAGACTGGTAAAGATTACCATTGTTCAGATAAACAATAAAAACCCCAGATGGTTAAAGAGAGATACATACTTACACACACAGATTTGAGGATGAGGCCTTATTCTGTGTAAACAAGTTCTGTTCCCACTCAGCCCAAAGATATTTGGGAGTTGGTGTGTTACGCCACATACATGCTTTTGTGAGAACAGCTGATTTTGCTATCTGCTCTTTTAGGGAAGGTGCTGGAAGTATGGTCCTCGGTTCTCCTCTCCCTCATGGTGGTCCCTGTCACCTCCACTGGAGTTGGAGGTATCAACGCTACTGACACAGACTGAGAACCAAGGACACACTGGCTTATCCGTATAGCTTTGGTCAGGCAGGAGTCATGGAAAGCAGCGATCTTGGGACTTGCTAAACCAGCTAGTGAGAAAGTGTGAGACAAAACTCCTTTAGAGATGAGAGCCTGGCCCCCTGTCAACACCTCACTGTTTTTACAGGGACATGGATGCTCCATGGACCCTACACATCCACTCCTGTGTTAGCAGAAAGGACAGCGAGCCCTCTGCTTCCATCTGGACTCTGCCTCCATATGTGTGGCTCCTTGTGGTCAGAAATCCATGCTCCTCATTCCCTCTGCAGACATCTGCATTGTCTCTTATAGGACCATTGCCTGTCAAAAACCCTCCAGAAAATGAAGATGCCAAAATAGAGAGGCATGCATTCTTGTGCTGCCAAAGTGCAAATGGCATCCTAGTGCTACACTGTACTTTTGATGATTTTCTTTCTGGAGTGGTTGCAGATGCTGGAAAACAGAAAGATGATCTCTTTGGGGAACTGCCTACAGATGTCCCATAAAATAATCTCTGGGAAGCAGAGCGGGAGGCAGGATGCTGCACAATCAATCCTTGATGATTCGAGCCCGTAGTGCACCTGGACATAAACACTGCATGTGCTCTCTGGTTAATTCAAAAGAAACGCTATTACGTGCTCACATGTGATCCACATAGAATCCAGGAGAGCAGGTGGGCCACAGGTCTGGAATTAATAACTGTGGATCCCCCACCTTGGAAGGCTGCATAATAGTTGTAGCCTGGGGACCCTGACAGCTTTGAAGAATCATGGTGTGATGGCTGTGGCTATAGGATTAGCTATAATTAAATGACGCTACATTTATTAATTAAATGGCTCTGTTCATATGATCCTTTCACTGCTTTGGGGAAGGGTTTTCAAGAGCCTTGCCCTAAGTCTGCTCCCACAGAAGGTGGTCTGGAGTTGTACCAGCACCTTCAAGCAGGGCAAAAGCCTTTTGAGAGCTTAACTTCAGTCTGAAACTCTTTAGCTGCTATGATGGGAAAATGCAATGGATCTTGGATCCCAATGCAACTAATAGCATATTTGCAGCTGCACAGGCTCTCTCTGCTCTCCCTACATGAAGCAAAGCCAGCTTTGGGGCACAGCTAGACAGGAAACAACAGAGCTGTATGGGAGGATGGAGGTTTCTGTAGCTGGTGCTTCAGGAAGGGGGCATGGGAGGGATGCTTCAACTTTAAGATGTGCTGCATGAAAAGCATGCCGGGGTGTGTATGACATTAAAGATCTCTTTATAATTACATCCTGTCCCTCTTCCAGTTTGCTTAATCCTGTCCTGCCTTTTTGAAATGTCACCTGCCATCTCAGTCCATGCACAGTACTTCCTCACTTCCTATCCCAAATTGTTCCAGAGCTTTGCTATCCCCCGGTAAAGTGACACTGTGGTTCACCCCAAAGATATGGAGGACCTTGCTTCCCTGTCATTTCTTCCATGAGCAAAAGGTCAAAGCTATCACTTCTGTGCCTGGGTAGGAGGGATAGTTGTGAGTTGAGTCATCCCACAGGTGCTTGCGTTTGCGCAGCGTGTCCTATAGATCCGCTATTGTCTCAGAAGAGCAGTGAAATCCAGCCCAGCAACCTCGCCTGATGCAGCTTTTCCAGTGCCGTTGATACTTAAGACGAATGATTGTTATTTCAGAAGAGAGGAGGCGATTTCCACTCCCTCCGTTTATCAGGAAGGCTGACATGAGAAAGCCAGAGGTGACTGGGAATTGTTCCTGAACTGGGAGTGGTTTGTCAAAATTACAGCTAAATTACTCCCTGCCCTGCCTGCCATGTTGTGGCACCCCAATGAATTCACTACTTTTCAGGGTTGAATCTGGCATGACAGCCTTCCCACAAAGGCTATGGAGAAAACAGAGCTGCCCCTTTTATTTTTAAGACTCTCTCACAATACAGGATCTTTATGAAGTTAACAGCTGGCAAATGCAGAACGTAGAAAAGGAAATACTGCTTCAGGCAGTGCTGTCATTGTAACCCTTGGAATTCAGGGCTGCAGGAGGCTCTTGCAGCTAGATGCTTTTCCAAGGGCAGCAGCGCAACAAATGCGACAGTCGGTAACAAAAGCTCAGGGAGGAAAGGAAGAGCCAGCAGGGAACAGGGAGGGATTGCCTTCCAAGCATGGCACTGAGTGGCCAGCCATGGGATTTGGAAGGTTATCTTTCCCTAAAGTATTCAGGAATCCTCTGGGAATGGGAGGCAACACAAAATTGTCAGTTTATGTTTTTGTGTTATGAATCTGGTCAAAAAGTGGACAGTTTGTCTCTCCAGAGCCAAAATGAGAACATAGGCCAATTTCTGATACTTTTTATGTTCTGATAGAGATTTCCATCACACATGCAACTAATCCTACAGGGTCACACCCTCTGACAATGTATGCCCTCATACTTTGGGTTACATCAGCTTAATATGCAGCTTTTTCATTCTTTATTGCTTCCCTGACGAAGCAAGATTTACATGACTGCTTTTCTCTCATACATTTGCCTCTCAGACTTCTCTCCTTCCCACAAGAAACTTTGAGCGCATCGACTAACATAGCCAAACTTGACTTAGGGTCAAAAGGGCATTACATTCCTACAAATTTTGTGGAAACTGATGGTTATTCAGAAGGCACGGAATATCCTACGGTATATTTTAAATCAGTGCCTCTGGTGAAGAAAAAGCTGTACAGGGATTTCTACATTACCTGTTCAGTCCTGTCTGCTGAGCGCATGTGATCAGGGCCGATTCAGTCAACACGCAGCATGGGACTGACCAGGAACACTGTTGCCCCATGGCCTCTCAGTGGTTAGGGTACATGCAAGATGCTGCAGAGGGGCTTGGGCTCTGGTGTGTGAGAGTGGAGGGGGAATGGAAGCATTTTGGAGGTGGAAAAGATCAAAGAGAACTTGACAGAAGAGTTACTGCACTGAAAAAGTATGTCCACAAGGCATTAACCTGTAGAAAACTGGATTATGTCAGTTCTGCTAGTCACAGTTTTTTCCTGGATGACACAGCCCACAGAAAAATGTTGCTTCCAGAGAGTAGCTGTTTCTTTTCCTAACACATACACAACTCTTGTTATCAAAGGGACACTTGTATGAGTGCCATCATCTTCGTCCTTTTCAGAGTTGTATTTAATCACAAAGACCCGACGTAGATGGCAGAGGTGTGGAACAAATGGGACACCATTTTGGCTCATTGATAATTTGAGCTGCTGTTGCTTCTGCCTGTTCGAGTGCCATTCTGACATTTAGTTTAATTCTGATGTTACATTTGCTTTCCATCTATGCAATGCATTGATTTCAGTGAAATTTTCCCTGTATTACACCAGGTACTCAGGCTCAGTATTCAGACATTTCACTTTAAACTCTTCTCGGCAGAGCCATGTATAAATTCAACTGAGTCTGTGGGCTGTTGCCTTGGGTCAGCTGTTGTTGCCTGCACACAAAGCAGTCAGGAGGCATTTGTTTTCTGAGCAGGGAGCATTTATGTTCACCACAGGAGGCAGAATGAAAATAATAGGTAGTGGCAGGCAGAGATCAGAATCAGGTCTGGTATCTTTAATAAATACATGATTGCCATTTTAAAGGAGGCATCACATAGTGCAAGAACAAGAAACATGCGCTAAGTGTCCAACACCTTAGATCAACTATTTGGAACTCAGCCATGTAACTCAGCCCTTATCTCTTTGGTAAGGCCACAGTTGGGCATTTCAAGGAGTGCTTCAGGATTACTAATCTCACTGGGGCATGTGCCTAACTGAGTTAGGTGGATGACTAGCTTGGAGGTCTTAGAAGGCAGCTATGTTGTAAGTACATGGGAAGACAAAGCTCACTTGGGCTGTGCTGTTCCTCAGAAATTGCAGAAACAGTTGAACTTGCAGGCTTAAAGAAAGGAGGTTGAAGTTGTTCTCGCTGCAAAATCCATGTATGAGTATTTTGTATTTCTTGAAGAAGGCTATTTCTTTCCTAGAAGTGGAGAACTGAGTTGGATTTTGGAAGTGCCACTGGCATATAACACAGTGGGGCACAGAGAAAGGCTACTTAGTCCACGTACATGGCACAGCACGGTACAGTGGTTGGGGTCCTGAGCACAATGTACTCCAGTGGTCTTCCAGTTTGTTACACCTTGCTTTGCTTTGCAACAGGACTATTTTGGTCCAAGTGCAGGTCTTCACTTGCACAGCCATATCGCTTACTCAGGGAACTGGTGTGGCTTTCCTGACAGCGTGCAAGGGAGGGAGAAGGAGGAACAGGGCAGCTCTCCCAGATGTTGCTATACACTGCAGATTGCACCACTTGTCTGAGAGACATCAAAAAGTAATATACACAGGGCTTAACTGCCTGAAACAGCTTGTGTTGAGTGTTCCGCTGTGCATCTCAGCAGCATGAGAGTTGCCAGGGAGCCTGTAATTGTATAAAATTTAGGTTTTTGTAGGAACCAGATAGAAATGGGTAATTACTCACAGAAGGTGGTCATAACTGCCTTTGCTAACAAGTAAGGGCAGAAACTGTTGCCTCTAGCCCCACTTTAAGAGGACAAAGCAAAGAGCAGTTGGCATGAGGAAGAGGTGGAGCTTGCCAGAGGAATTTCCCACAAAGAAGAGGTGTTTGGTATTTGACAGGGTAATTGAATGTTTAGAGGAACAGGCTGACATGAAAATACATTTTCTTTTGTGTGGCTCAGGAAGGATGATCTTTGAAAACAGCAGAAGAGGCAGGATGCAGGACTGGCAGGAGCCGGCCCAGGGATATGGTGTAGGCATATTCAGATTTTGGGTGCCACCTCTTCCCGAGGGGCTGAGATGTCCACCAAGACCTTCCAGCAAAGGTGCCCAGGGCTCAGGATAGGTGTCTTCTTATATCTTGATTATAAAATAAAATGAACATTAATGACCCTTTGCATAATGTTCCCTCCCAGCCTGCCTCCATTATGTCCCAACTAACAGACATGGAGCTGGCAGATGTGGCCTCCCTCACATCGCATGGGGGATGGTGGAGCTGGTCTCCTCGGACCACTTCTGTTCCCTCCAAGCAAGAAGCAAAGTTTTGCATTTGAAGTCCCCCATAACCAGGTGGCAGTTGCCGATGGTCTTGCCCCTACCTGCTCACCTCCTCTCTCGGTACCTCCTCATCTCATGTCTTGTGGATTAAGGGATGTTGCTAAATCCTCTTCCTGGTGTTCAGATCAAAAACCCCAAGTTTGTCTCTTTGCAGCAGGTCTTTCAAACGTTCCATCCCTTCATAGCTCAGGCAGTGCAGGGTATTTACATAAGGGGCCCACCAGCCTTGGGTGGTTTTGCCAATCTTCTTTGTTTCACGTTTTGTGTAGAGGGGGACAATATTGTCAACCCATTAATTGTCGAAAAGTAAATGGCTCTGGATCTAGAGGCCGCAGGCTTAAATTTCTGGGAATGGGATTTACTGCAGACTATCACATGAGTATACTGTGACAATCTAGTTGAGGTACAAGAACAATCCTATTAACGTGAATTGCCAAGAGGGATCAAAGCTCTCTTCCCTCTTACACATATGCCTTGGATGCTGTGGGTGCAAACTGATCACTGTCCAGGTCTATCAGACCATGAAACTAGATTAGCAAACTGGTGCCTCTGTGGCCAAATGACAGAGCAGCTGAGGAGCTCTTGTACATGTAGGAAGAGAGAGAGAGAAGGGAGGTTATGTAAGCATGTGGCAAATAACTCACATTATAGCATATAATTAGACAAGACGGAAGGTACAGCAGCACTGCCAGATGAATGCAAACTCTCTTTCCACTGTAGCAAAGGACACATTCAATGTCGTGGCCAGGAGAACCAGCTCAGGAATGAACAGCATCCATAAACTTGTCTTCACATCTACAGGCTTGTGTAGTGTGGTGCTTTCTTTTAGTGTGCAAGCAGAAGAATGTAAACTCTTTCCTGCCAGGTATGTGCCCCACACACTTTGAAACAGCTAGCTTCTTATATGAGATGGAGAGAGGTCTGATAATCAATGGGTTATATGGGTTATGCAGTTGGTGCTATCCACATCACTAATATGACTTTGTAGTGAATTACTGTTATGGCTATAGAAGCAGAGGTGCTAGGTGCTGTGCAAGCAAAACAAAACACAGGTTCTGTGCCAACAGATGTTCTGGTTTAATCCCATGGACCCTGAAGGATGCTTCAAGCTGATAGCTGGCTGGGGCTTATGTGGAAGAAATGGTGACTTGCACCTCCTTGGAGGGGGACAGGTATCAAGCATTCATCTCTCCTGCTGCTGAATTAACACTGATTTACAGAAAAAATAAAGACAAAATTTAATCCTGTGGCATATTAAATGTAAGAAACCAGCACCTTGTCTCAGACGAAAAGGCTGGGGTAAACTGTCCTGCTGGCCCCCACCTGGGTCTGCAGTAGGTAATAGGCTTAGCAGGAGGACAAGGATCAGATTCCAACAGTCAGCTAGCTCACTGTAATCACAAGGGGTCCAAACTTCATTCTGCAAGGCAGAATTTTGCCCTGTGCTCCTCATTATTCCTATCTGCAGTTTTACCATAGACCACAGATTTTGATAAAACTTTAGGTTTTATCCTTCCAAATGCACAGTCTTTGCACTGAAATATACAGAAGGTACCTTAAGCTGGGTGGAAAGCCTTCAATAGTTTTAGTCCCTTGAATCAGCCAAGCAGTATGATTGGCAGATCACAGGCATTTCTCCTTGGCAAGACAGTTTGCTTACTTGATAATTCACCGGAGCTGGAATTTCCTTCCCTTCCAGGTCTCTCCCACAGCCCAGCCTTGCAGCCACAGCATGTGCCCATAGCAAAGGGAACTTTGCTCCTCATTTTGCTTCTGCCTTTTGATTTTTCTTATTGTGAGCCAAGAATATGAACACTTTGGTACTCACAAAAATGGAGGAGGTATGCAGAGAAAACTATACATTAAAGTTAGCAGCCAAGACAACCATGTGTAGACTTACTAGTCAACACCCTCTACAGAACAACCACAACCAACACAGTATTATTACATCTTATATGAAAAGTCCCTAAGTTGTATTAGTAAGATTTTCCAGCACAGTAGTTATTAGCCCACCTTTCTTCTTCCTTTTTTGTTTTGATTCGTTTCTGATTTAATCCTGACTTGAAATAAGCCTTATTCACAGCTCTGGCAGCAATTCCTGCGTGTAAGATTTGGGACATTCACACTGTAATCTCAATATGGATTTGCCATTTATGGTTTTGCATTAAAACAGATCTAAATTGGGACCCAAAATTTGAACGCCACATTACGCCGGGTAAATGCAGGTTCTGATTTTAATCAGAATCCATTTGCTAATCCAAATCTGTGTTTCAGGACTTGACAAGAAAAAAGCAGTAGTAGTAGTACATAATTTCTGGAACAGCAGGAACAATAACAACATCAATAAAAGCAAAAAAACCAAATCATATCCATGCATTAGAGTTCCTATGCTCATAAAGAATGCATTTATGGGTGCTTTTAAAACTCCACATACAGAGATTTCTCATCTACAATCATAGCACAAATGTTTTTGGTGTGCAACACAGCAATAGCACAATCTTTAGTGGGGAAAGCAAAAATAACATCAAACAGCATCACAATTGAAACAGAGGGGAACATTCAGGCAGCATATAATTAACCCAGCTGGAATTTGGTCAGGATGTCCAGGCTAACACCTCATCCAGTTAGTGGGGTCTGTAGTAAATTGTTGAATATTGTTATTTAAAAGTCAAATAATTTACTGAGCTCTTCTCATGTGTGGAATATACAAGAAGGTCAACTGCCTTTTTAACATCTGGTAGCAGAACCCTGGTGATTTACCTGCACACTGGTGATTGTAGATAGCCAAGTGATGGATGACTTTGTTAGAAAGCTCTTTCTATTAACTCATACAAGCCCACAAGGAGTCTGATAACTCTGCTTTGTGGAAACATTAAAGGCTTTATCTAGAGCTTGTGTAAATTGACAAAGCACCATAGATGTCAGTGGAACTCTGCTGATTTATATGTGCTTTGGATATCTCTCTAAATCAGAAGGCCATTCATTACTCTTGCTTGGGAAAAAAAAAGGAAAATAAGAAAAATAGAAAGTATTTTTATTAATTAATTACTTATTAGAAAACATTTTACTCTGATTTTCACGTTACCTTTCAAATCAAACCCAGGATATGTGCATAGCCTGGATGGGAAGAAGCCTGGATGGGACGATGTCACCCTTTCCCTAATTGCTTTGCTCCCTGACACTGGGGGCTATAGGAAAGTCAACAGGAGAATTGCAGAAACAGCAAGCAGAGAAGTAGCTGGTTTTAAGGAGGATCAGAAAACTGATTAGGTGCTAAATCTTCCCTCAGCCTAATGAACCATGCACAGGAGAGACTTCCTGCATCTCCCTATCCATTTCTGGCTTCCTACAGCTCATGTCAGTTTAAGCACAGACAAACCACACCAATCCTGCTGATCCTGTAGAGCTGACCTTCCTCGTCTCTTATAGAGGCATGTCTTTGATCAGCGTATCTGTGCTGTGAGAGACTCTGAGTGCTTTTCATTGACTGACAAAAACTAGTTTTCAGTCATGCTGGCGAGAGGAAGCTAATACGGTTAGGGAGGAGCAAGGTGAGTTCACTCTGTGTTCTGCCTTATCAGCAAAACTGTCAGTCTGCAGTCACAGTGTCAAAGCCGCTGGAAACTAAAGAGGAAGGAAGGGCAAAGCGCTGCTTAATTCCTTCCCTCTCCCCAGGCTGAATTTGTAGGGCTGGCAATTAGAAAACTCCTCTTATGGCCTGAAACTTTTGCTTCAGTTTTATCCCAAGCTTTAACAGGCAAAGTTTCCAGCTGGGCTTCTGCACTGGGGCTCACTTGGAGGCAGCGTGGAGAGGGTGAGTGTCACACATACCGAGGGCAGTAGTTTCATAGCACAGTCCCCCTCCAGACTGCTCTTGGTTTCCACAGATCTCTGGATCACTGGGGGATGCTCTACCTCCACCAACTTATTGTCCTGGCCCTGGCAAATATCATGTGGGGCACAATCTATGCTGTATGATGTAACGAGGCTAGCGGCAGCTGAATGAGGGTAATGTTTGCAGTCAGGACTTTCCTTTACAAACACTGAATCACGCTGTTGTGAAACGAGGACAGAGTGATGAATGACTTACTGTTGGCAGCACACACTGCCCTATCAGTAGTCTCTGTTTAGGGGAAGGGGGGAGCTGGTGTTTGATATCATCTTTGCACTCCCAGCTCCCAGCATGCTAATGAGTAATGCACACTGTGGCCTGTATTGATCTGTGATTTGCTTATTCACAAGGCTCTGCACAAAGACACCTGGCTTACTGGAATTCCTGTTATTCACCAGCACAAAGATGTTACTTTGGGGATGTTTAAAACCATCTCTCTTTCTTGGCCGTGATGTTTTCAGCTTGCATTGCTCTTTCTATTTTGTTATTGTGGGTTTTTTCCAGGGTGAGTGTTTTGCAGCTGTAAAATGTGAAACTTCATTAGTAAGGGACAGAAGAAGCATGCCTAGAAGACTCAAAGAAATGATAGTAAGATCCTTGGGCCAGTGGTTCAAAGACAACCCCTGCTGGTTACAAGGTAAGGGACACATCCCATTTTTGAGTGCTGGTGATTATATCATATGAACCCATGCAGAAGCTGGAATGGATCTGCCTGTGGGTACAGTGCTGGAAAAGGGTAAATTGAGGCTATGGCTCAAGAAAGTGAGAGGTGAAAGCATCCTCGGTGAAAGAGCAACAAACTGCTTGTTCTGCAGACTGTTTCTAAGCTATGGCTCAGATTAACTTAACTTCCCAGACACTTTTCAGGATGTAGGGAAAGGATCTGCATCCTGGGGTACAAGGGTTGAGGACAGTGTTACAAGGGGTCTCCATACTTAACCTGAGATGATAAATACCCCTACTGCCTAAACTAACACTGCAGCCACTTTTATGAGCACAACAGCTGAAGTCCCAGAAAGTTTATAGATTGACCTGTCCTCTCAAGATGAAAGACAGTGTTCACAGACCACCAGTGAGGCACAGGGAAGGCTGGTCTGCCTCTGCCAACTATCTGGGATTAAACAGGAGGCTCCAGTCACCAGTTGCTGATGCTGGGTCTATAAGCACCAGATCTCAAGCTCACTGCAAGGCTCTCACTAATTTCAGCAGGCTACAGATCAGGCAGTGAATAAGCACCTTTTTCACTCAGAAAGACTAAGTGGAATTTAGAAGATGGGAGATAGCAGCTCTTCCCAGAACAAGGCAGGAGCAGACAGCCTGGTTTCCTTCGCAGACACATCCTGCAGTAATGTGGGTTCAGTACTTACGCCAAGGATGGGTGAGGCAAACACGCAGGAGTACCTTTATGCAGCAACAGAGGTCGGAGTGTGGTTGCAGACCAAGCTGTAAGGACGTGACAGTCCTCTCTCTTCACTAAATAGCTGTGAGTTAGCTTAAGAGGGACAAGCCCTATGTTTCAACAAACAAGGTGGCTAAATTAATCGAGGAGGAGGCATATGCATCCAACCTCTGAAGCATTTTTTCTGACAACAGTCCTCTCCCAGTGAATCTCTGCCATGTGGCGGGGTAAGTATAGGCTAAACTACAGTTAAGGCTGAGTGAACAACATGATTTCAAAAGTAATTAGGAAAAGGAGCGTGGAAATTGAATGAAGCCCAGAACTATGTTCTGAATCCCCACCCCAGTCACACTGTGGGAGGAACTTGACATTGCTGTAAATCAAAATGCAAGTTTAAAACCTTTTTATAGTTTCTTCAGAGCATTCTCCCAGGGCCTAAGATGGCTGTTGATAGCCAAGAATGCATGACACTGAAGCATCACAGGTCCTGGAAAATCCCATCAAATTTTATGGAAAATGATAACATTCCTGCAAGCTTAATGAACTGTAGTTTCAAGGTTCTTTGGAGTGGTTAGCCCAATACTGAAATATATGGATGGTGCATGCAACCTTGCAGAAGAGATAAAACCCCCTAACAGTCCTGCGGCGTTAGCCAGGATAAACTCCATTTCATCTCCCACAACCATGCACCAACATTCACTCCAAACACGGTCCTATAAATATTCTGAGCCTCTACAGAAAACTACTGGCTTCAGCCCCAGTCTGCTCTGTAGGGCTTTGCTGAAGAGCTTTATGGCTTTACCAGTAAGGCAGACCCCAGATTAACCCCCATTCTCAGGCTTTTCCTTCAAAAAGCCCCCGCAATCTGCTTGGGAAAGCAAAATGACTGGTTTGAGATCTCCACCCTGCGCACGGGTCTCTGCTCAAACCACAGGCTCCTCTGTTTTCCTTGGGAGCATACGGGCTCTGGGAAGCAAAGGTTTGGGAAGAGGTGAGTGTGGGTGTGAAGCCAGGTGGCTCAGGAGGGGAAGTGTGGAATGGGTGCAGGAGACAAAGGCGAGTGCCTGAGCAAGCACAGTGTGTGGCCCTGGGAAAAGCCCAAAGAGAGGGGGCTTTTGGGTGGGGTGCTTGGCCAAAACAGTGCGGGAAGATGGGAACAGAGAAACCCTCTCCTGTGGCTGAACTCCTGCTGTGTCACACAGGAGTTTGCCTCTCCTTTGTAAGTAAACAAACCTGCTCCCAAAAAACACCTAAGCCCTGCACTGACTCTTCTTCCTGACTGGAACAACCTACAGGATTGTGCATTTTAGATAGCCCCATGGGTAGGAGAGGAACAACGGTGGTTTTGTGCAGGCAAACAACTCTAGCAATACACATAGACCCACATATCTAAAAGAATGTGCAGCAAGTGAGCAGAAGAGATGGATGGGAGAGGGGGTAATATTCAGTAGGATTAATGAAATCCTCTCTCTTCTTGAAGAAATGGTGTCTGGTGTAGATAAATTCAAGTAGGATGTTTCCCAGTTTCAGTTCCTGACTTGTAGTAGAGACAAGTTCTTATGCTGCCTCATTTTCCCCTGTGCATGCCCCAAGTTAATGGGGAAGTGTTTGTGTTTCTTTAAGTGGCTAGGCAGTGGGTTACCACTAGCTTCCTTAATCCAGGCACCTTGTTATCTCAATTAAAAGCCAAAATCAGCTTTGATCTCCTACAGCTTCATTGCATAACCAGTTACATTTACTATTGTTTAAGCCCAGTTAGCTTTCCATGATGAAAAGAATTAGTATTTCACACTGGGCAGGAAGTCCTACTTAGATGCTTCCTGGTTTTGATCTGCTTAAAGGGAATTAAATTATGTTTGTGCTTTGAAAAATACACGGCAAACAGATTACTGAGTCACTACACTTGCCATACCATGAACCAATAGGGTATCAGCATGGACTCATGGAAGCTAAAGTTGCTTCATTCTGTTGCTTTAACTGCAAAAGGGGCTGTGGAGATGATTCAAAGTTGTTTTTTGACCCCCTTTTGTTGCAGTCCTTGCTGGCTGTCCAGTCTGGCCCCTCGTGTCAGCTAGAGGCAAGTTCAAGCGGAGCTTTACCCCTTCTCACCCCACTCCCTTGTGCTGGGGACATGAGCAGGGCTAGCAACAATGATACTGGTAACAAGGTGGGGTCTGTGAGGCTGACACCAGCCCTTCCTTCTTCCTGACAAAATGAGTCTCAGGAGGCTCTTTTGACTGCTTTGCTTGCTGTAACACAGAACTACCAGGCTGGAGCAGCCCAAGGGCTGTGGGCGGTTCCTGCATCCCCTGGTGCTCTGCAAGGGCAGCTCTGGCGCTGTGCCCTACCTCACCCTCCTCAGTGCTGCAGAGCTCTGATCTGAGCGGGATGGGTTTCCCACCACCTAGCTATCCTCCTGCATGCACAGAACCCTGGGCTCTTCTGTCCACCATGCCTTGGTGGCACAGCTGGGCTCCTGCCAGAGAGAAACCAAAACCTGTGTTAAGCCACTCTGCAGCTTTCCCCAGGAGTCTGAAGGGAAGAAGTGAGTTTGCTCCTGATGTCCCGGGAAAAAAAGATTTCTAGGTTGCTGAGTGGCATTTTAAATCATTTAAGAACAATTCTCTTTGCACTGCTCTCCAAACATGCTCCAGACCGTATCCCTCAACTTACATTTCATTGCAGATGGGATCTGGGGAGCTTTACCTGTTGCCAGGTAGTCACACTCACAGTGTGGCAAAGCCCAGCAAAGCAAATAGGACTAACGTATTTTCTCACTATGTGTACCATATAAATCCAGGAACTGGCTGCCACATAAAGCACTCAGCTGCCTGTCCCGGATGGCAGAGGGAATTGAATTGCTTTAATTCTCTTCCCTCTTTGCCCTGAGGCAGGTAAGGTCTGGCTTTTGTGACTCTGGGAGATGCCTCTTGTTCCCTTCCGCTGCCTAACAGGAGCTTTTGGCATTTGTGTGGGTGACCAGGCACCCCCGGCGCAGAGGGAAAGGAAGCTGAGCTCTCAGGGTCTGAAGTGTTCTTGCTTCTCATCTTACCGCTCAGAGGAAGCAGGAAAGAAAATGGTGACACATTTTCCCCACCAGTTGCCCTACATAAAAACAGAGTTATCTGCTTAAATGGTTACGGAGTGGCTGAAGTTTGCAGTCGATTGTCTGCAAGTTAATCCTCTGTGTCTCCATCAGTTGGTGTCACGGGAGTTTACGAGAAGCCAGGAAGAGACAGCGGGTAAAATTTGGCTACTTGAAGTCAAACAAAAGACTATTTTGAGTGTTACAGTTTTACAGATTTTCCTTCCTTTATACTCTCCCCTGCTTAGTATGTGATACTCTCTGCCTGCTGTTCTCCTCCTCTTTCACCACATTGGCAGCTTGGCCCTTACAATTTTCCCCAAAAGGTCTTTTCTTGCATACATAGATTTTACTCCCTCTTGCTTCCCTCCAAAACCTCCCATTCTGATGCTGTTTTACACACAGTTAGGACAGCAGCACTGCTGAAGCAGCTCTAGCGTGTTGGTGCCAGATGCCCTGGGTCATAAGCAAACCTCCTGAGATGTATTAGTGCATGGCTGAGCTCTAACGGGTTAACAAAGCCCAAGACTCATTTATGGAGCAAGTTCTTCCCTAAATCACTGCCTGATATTGCAAGCCGTTTGGCCTCAGGGTAACTAATGGGGACAAGCAGTGCCTTGGGTGATGCTGGGCAAGGTCCAAGCAATGTGCAGGCCCTGTCTCAGCCCTCATTTGGCTGGTTTGGCCTGCTCCCTGCCTTACTCGAATGAGACCCTGCAAGTCTTGAGGCCCTGTGCAATTGCCGGGAGTGCTCCTCCTTGAAACCAGCCTTAAGCACAATTTGGAGCAGAGCTGGGCCCTTAGGGCAAATACTTGGCTACCGCCTCCCTCCTGTGATGAGCTCAGCTGATGGGACAGCACGCTTCAATCTCAAGAGAGCAGCACAGTCCAGCAAGCCTTCGAGAGTGAACTTTTGGCTAAACAGGGAGGGGAAAGCAAGAGCATATACAGCAATTATGTCTGCCTATACGGCCTACGCAAGTGCTATGGGCCAGCTGGACAAGATTGCATGCAAATAAGAAATTTACAGTTATCTACCTGGCTCGCAGACTCAGACAAGTATCTGCACGTACGAGTTCATGTGCGTGCAGCAGACTGAGTCCAAGCCAAACATGAATTATTCCACTAACTCCAATGGGACAAGATTTGTTTGTGCAGTTTCAAAGGCCGGTCTGAAAACTTGGAAAGGATATTTTCCAGGCATTTGACCAGTTTCTGGGTAATCTGAAAAATGGTATCTTTTTCAGAGAATTATATAGCTATAGGCACACTCTCACATACGTACGTGTATGCATCTGATCACTTTTGCTTGGTTTTCAGTCCTTCTACTCCAATAGTACTCTAGTTGTAAAGGTACCCTAGAATGTAAGGATTAAGAAAAGTCAACTTGAGTTTTTCAGAGAAGATTTTTTGGGCCACGAAATGAGTAGGAGGGTTTTTTGGGGAAGGGAGGTGTATTTTGCTTCCTACATATACTTAGCGTCAGCAGTCTTTAGTTCTACTTAAATGTAAAGGAAATACATTAGCCAGGAGGGAAGTGCCTTGCATTTTTTGAAGTCTATTATTAAAATATCACAAAAATCAGGCAAAAGTTTGCTTTGCAATCCACTGAAAGATCCACGTCTTTTGGGCTTTTGTTGGCATGAAAATGTAATTTCTCCCATATGGCTGAGGAGCTCCACTGTGCCAGGGCTCCTGAAGTGGTGGCTCACATTCTTGTGTTTGTTTTCTTGTGGGATGGCAAATTGCCCGGCACCTGAAAGCAGATCACTGCAGCACCATCACCTCGGGGCCAGAGTGTGTGGCTGTCACCAGTAGCTACCCTGTTGAAGCCTAAATGGTGAATTGAAAGAGCATCCAAGTTACTGCTTGGCGGAGGCAAGGTGGGCATCCTGTCTTCCCACCAAGCTCCTGTGGCCTTGGGTTGGCAATAAGTGTGTGTGCCTGGGTGGGATGCTCTCTGTGTTGTGGGCTTTTTCTCCTCACCTTTATCTGGCCAGCCAGTGCTTTTGCCGAATGGAAAGCAGCAGAGGTCCTTTGAAGCAGTGCGGGCTTTTATCATCAAGGAAGCTGCTCTCCCAGTGTAGTGTGGTAGTATCCCAGCCATCGCAGGGTGCATGCACATGTTTGTTTTACCTTTCTCACCTCACCTCCAGTTATCAAAAAGAGCACAGTGTGACAGTATCGTGCACTCCTGTTGGAAATACCATAGCAAAATCAAGGCTTCTGGAGACAGCTCCTCAAAAGGATGATTTGAAAGAGCTTGTGTACTCCCTTCCAGATGCTTTTATCTCTGACTCACTTTATGAGAATGCAAGATACCATCAGAAAGAATCCTTCCTTCTTCCCATGTGTTGTTTGCTTGTTTGTTACTATGTAAATGGCGTTAGGTCAGCAGGCCCAGTAACAGAGGGTGTCCATACACTGTGTCAGCACCTCGTCTTGCCCAAGAGGGTAAATATAGCTCCTTGCTCATCCTACTATTCATGTGACAGAACTAACATAGTCATCTGGACTCGAAAGCTGAGATATGAAAAATTAACTGCATGAGGAAAGCACGGCTCAGTGGATTGACCAGTGGCTTATGGGTCAGGGCCTGAACTCCAGTTGTGGTTACTCATCACTAACAGTTACCACCATCTGACATGGCTTTGGGGAGCTGAAAAAGCCTTGCTGAGCATGACAGCACCTGGGGCTGGGGACGCTCCTGGGCACGATGTTGAACGTGGGCAGTCCGCTGGCCTCAGTGCTGCTCCCCCACAGGTGACAGAGCGCAGTGAAATTGAACATCAGTGCACATCATCTGAGCTACAGAAGCAAAGGTAGGAAGGGAGGAAGCTAATAGAAATAGCTGAAAAAAAACCATGAGTAATACAGCTTACTGGGGTATTAATTATGAAAAATCATTAAACATATTGGTAAGTTCAAATCAGTAGAAATACTGGGGAGGGTGCTTTCTTTTTCCCCTCAGTTTTGTGTTTATTTCCCTTCTTTGTCTCCCCTCAGCTCCATCTGGCAGAGAGGAAAAATATATGAGTGACACAAGGAGAAAAAGAAGGCACAAGGGATGCAAAATCAGAATATTTTTTGCAGGGAGGAAGTACCAAAAAGCTGGGGAGAAGGGGCTGGCCCAGGAGTTTTTGTTTTAAAATAAGCACTATTTGTTATAGGGGAAAAAAATGAAAAAATGCTTATAACAAATACTTGAAGCCACAAAATGAGATAGTGGAGCTGGGGTTTGGCTTTGCTTAATGCCTTTTGCACCCAGAAGCACATTCTTAGGGGTGACAAGGAGGAATGCAAGCCCAGAGGTATTCAGACCCACCTAAGGAAGCCAATGCTGATGGGGTGATAGTTGCTGGATTAACACGCAGTTGTGAACACTTAGTCTTTCATACTCACACCGAGGGCTTCAGACATGGGCTTGGCAAGGCTACATGCTGATCTTACCATAGTGTCATAAGATAAGCACTGATTTTCAGGCAGCATTTGTAGGTGAGTGATGGGGTAGGTCTGTGACCCCTCTCCTGGGAGGCAATGCAAGTAGTGCTATATGCTTGCATCCCCTTGGAGGATGGAGAGGATTTGGTGACCTCCTCCGGGCAGAATGACAGATAACGTCCTTCAGCCCAGGGAGAGCCACTGCTAAGTCTCTCTGTCACAGCATGACACGGAGCCACTGGCAGCCCATTCCTGCTGATGGTGGAGCTACACAATAGCCAGTTCATTACTGTAGCAAAAGCATCTTACAAAAGCTAGTGCAAAATAAATTAAAGCATTAGAGTCTCATTTTCTACAGCATTAGCGCTTTGATGAATGTGGAAACTAATCCCTGCTGGCATCACTATGACCAAAGAAGACAGCGCTATGTGTTAAGAGAGTATTGTCAGAACCCCTTGGGAATTGTATGCAGTGATGAGAAAATCTTGTGTCTCACCCACCTCACCAGCTGTCTCTGCTTACAGCAGGTCGCCTCATTTTCCAGTAGTGATGGACAAAAAGTATGATGGGGTGGGCATATACTGAAGAAGCAGGCAAAGATTTGGCTTCAGATTTCTTTTGGAAGTGAGCAGCTACTTGAAAGCAGAGAGAGAAGCTAGTGTTAAGAATAGTCGTTCCAAGAACAGGCACTCTGCTTGGATGAATTTACAATAGCCACTTCAACTGGTGCAGGAAGACACTGAACTTCCAATGAACCATTTTTCCACATCTGTAAATAGGTTAGAATGAACTTGAGGTATGCCTCTTTTTTGAGATGTAACGGCCACAGCAAAGCCTGGAACTCCTCCAGTTTTAGCCACAGTGGGTAGATATGCCCAACTTTCTTGGATGGATTTACTTGAAACTTTCTGCATTCTGCATAGGAAAGGTAAAAGGTGTAGTCTGGAAGAGCGCTGGGTTTGGGCTTCTGTCTCTGCACACCTTCTTACCCAAATTCAACTCTGGTGTAAGGAAAAATCTTCCCTTTGACAAGGGATAGTGGCACTGGACAGCTTTAAGCAGATGTAACCTGCTGGACTGCAAGTGCTCCTGAGACTAATGGCCAAGCTTGCTTGCATATACCAAAGCCTTCTTGTAACTCTTTTTCCTACCTAGAATTTCTCACGTATACATATATGTATACGTATATGTATATGTATATGATATTCAAGGCTCACCTGCTGCAAGCTCAGGAGCGATGCATCCCAACTAGAAGGAAGTTCAGCAGGAGGGCCAGGAGACCTCCTTGGATGGATAAGGAGCTGCTGAGGAAAATTCAAAGGAAAAAAGAGGCTTATAAAAGGTGGAAGCAAGGTCAGGCGGCCTGGGGAGAATACAGGGATGTTGTCCGGGAAGCTAGGGACCAGGTTAGGAAAGCTAAGGCCCACTTAGAATTAAACTTGGCTAGGGATGTTAAGGATAACAGGAAGGGATTTTATGGGTACATTGCCGATAAGAGACAGGTTAGGGACACCGTGGGCCCTCTCCAGAAGCTATCGGGAGAACTGGCTACCCTGGATTTGGAGAAGGCTGAGGTTCTTAATGACTTCTTTGCCTCAGTCTTTACCGGCAAATGCTCTGACCACACCACCCAAGTCTTGGAAGGCAGACGCGGGGACGGTGAGGGTGGGGACCCTGGGCCCACCGTGGGGGAGGATCTTGTTCGGGACCACCTTAGGAACCTGAATGTATACAAGTCCATGGGACCGGATGAAATCCACCCGCGGGTCCTGAAGGAGCTGGCAAATGAAGTTGCTAAGCCACTGTCCATCATATTTGAAAAATCATGGCAGTCAGGTGAAGTTCCCAATGACTGGAAAAAGGGAAATATAACCCCCATTTTTAAGAAGGGAAAAATGGATGAGCCAGGGAATTACAGACCAGTCAGTCTCACCTCTGTGCCTGGCAAAATCTTGGAGCGGATTCTCCTGGAAGGCATGCTAAGGCACATGAAAACCAGCAAGGTGCTTGGGGACAGCCAGCATGGCTTCACTAAGGGGAAATCCTGCCTGACCAATCTGGTGACCTTCTATGAAGGGGCTACGGAACTGATGGACAGGGGCAGAGCGGTTGATGTCATCTACCTGGACTTGTGTAAAGCCTTTGACACTGTCTCCCATGACATCCTTGTCTCTAAGTTGGAGAGACATCAATTTGATAGGTGGACCACTCGGTGGATAAAGAACTGGCTGGAT
The DNA here is from genome assembly GCA_039720435.1 of Amazona ochrocephala. Lineage (NCBI taxonomy): Eukaryota > Metazoa > Chordata > Aves > Psittaciformes > Psittacidae > Amazona > Amazona ochrocephala. Next base: position 94,270,742 of record CM077878.1, read on the forward strand.
GGCCGCACGCAAAGAGTAGTGCTCAGTGGCTCAATGTCCAGCTGGAGACCAGTAACGAGTGGTGTCCCCCAGGGATCGGTGTTGGGACCGGTCTTGTTCAACATCTTTGTGGGTGACATGGACAGTGCGATTGAGTGCGCCCTCAGCAAGTTTGCCGATGACACCAAGCTGTGTGGTTCGGTTGATACATTGGAGGGAAGGAATGCCATCCAGAGGGACCTTGACACGCTTGTGAGGTGGGCTGATGCCAACCTGATGAAGTTTAACCATGCTAAATGCAAAGTCCTCCACCTGGGTCGGAGCAATGCCAGGCACAGCTACAGATTGGGCAGGGAGGAGATTGAGAGCAGCCCTGCAGAGAAGGACTTGGGGGTGTGGATTGATGAAAAAATGAACATGAGCCGGCAGTGTGCGCTTGCAGCCCAGAAGGCCAACCGTATTCTGGGCTGCATCAAAAGGAGTGTGACCAGCAGGTCGAGGGAGGTGCTCCTGCCCCTTTGCTCTCGTGAGACCTCACTTGGAGTATTGTGTGCAGTTCTGGTGTCCTCAACATAAAAAGGACATGGAAGTGTTAGAACAAGTGCAGAGGAGGGCCACGAGGATGATCAGGGGACTGGAGCACCTCTCGTATGAAGATAGGCTGAGAAAATTGGGGCTGTTCAGCGTGGAGAAGAGAAGGCTGCGTGGAGACCTCATAGCAGCCTTCCAATACCTGAAGGGGGCCTATAGGGATGCTGGGGAGGGACTCTTCATTAGGGACTGTAGTGAGAGGACAAGGGGTAATGGGTTTAAACTTAAACAGGGGAAGTTTAGATTGGATCTGAGGAAGAAATTCTTTACTGTGAGGGTGGTGGGGCCCTGGAATGGGTTGCCCAGGGAAGTTGTGAATGCTTCATCCCTGGCGGCGTTCAAGGTGGGGTTGGACATAGCCTTGGGTGGCATGGTTTAGTGGGAGGTGTCCCTGCCCATGGCGGGGGGGTTGGAACTCGATGATCTTGAGGTCCTTTCCAACCCTTACTATTCTATGATTCTATATACATATATATATACATATACATGTACATGTACATATACATATACATATATACATACACATACACATATACATACACATGTACTCTGTGGCCCCTGTTTTTCCACTCTCTCTATGCTCTTTACATGCTTCCTTTAGCTAAAAGTTACCCTTTTCTCCATGTCAAGGAGAAATTTGTCCCAAGGTACACCCCAATTTCCTCTACCTCTTCTCTTCCCTCTTTAAAGTATTTCTAATTTTTATTTCTCTTTCCTCATTCTTCTTTTCTTTCTCCTTTCAGGGCAGCAAAGTTTCAGGCAACACTTGATTTGATGGGCATTGTCTGGGATGTGTGGGGCACCATCACACGACGGCTATGGAGGTGGCTGTGTCTGTTTGCTCTTATTGTCTCTGTTACACGCACTGGGCTTTGTTAGTTCTCACCAAAACCAATGGGGGAGTATATGTCAAAGCATGTTGAAGCTGTGCTTTAATATCCAAAGAGCACTGCCTAACTGAGCACAATGCTTTGCAAACCTTTGACAAGAAAACCTTTATGACAGTAAAAATCACACAGCTTTTGCAGAAGCAATGAGGTCTCTTTTCATGTCAGGCCTTCATGCCATGCACTTGAAGAAATAAGAACAGGCAAACTGTCTTAGATAAAGCAAGAACCACTTTTAAGCTGTCACTGAAGCTTTATTGTGGCCTGAAGATTTTTTCCAATTAGCTTTGGAAAAGCTGCTGTTGATTTTCTTCGCTTTTTCTGGTTTCACACACACCTGCAGCTTTGCTGTTCATCCTGAAGGATAAGGATCAAACTATCAGCAACAAGGTGCTGCTTGGTATATAATTCGGGCCTGCCACAACATAGGTGGGGAGGAAACTTTTTGATAGAGATGCTTTTTTGGTTTAGCTTTTGGGCTTGGCAGTGACCTTCTGTGTGGAGCTCCCACACTTCCTGGGGTCTTTAGGGTGATGCACTCCAGGGACTGGAGACCATCAGCACTAGGAAGCAAGGATGAAGAGATGATCCTCCCCTCCCTGTTTCTGCCCTGTTTGCCCATATTTCATGGCCTATCTCCTTCTGATCTACACATTCCTTGCTGAAAAAAGCACACCTTTGTGTGCACTCTTCAGGAGCATCCTCCTTACTGCAAGCAGTGCCTGCAGCTGGGCAGAGAGGCGCACACACACTGAGGGGAGGCACACACACTTTCCCTGCCACCCTGCTTGGTCCATTCGTGGGTTTCTGCCACCATCCAGAAGGAAAGGGCTCGCTTTGCTTTGCTTTTCTCTGCCAACACAGGGGCCAGGCAGCCAGAACTGTCAGCTGCAGGCGAGGCGTCACACTGTCCCACTGACTGTAAATACACCACACATCTTTTATTGTTGTGTCATAATCACAATGTTCCTTTAATGCAGTTTATTTAACTGGATGACTTCGGTGCTAAAAATAAGTGGATCTTGCTGTTTCCAGGACAACCACTATCCCAGCAGCTTATCTTGGCGCCTCTCCTCTGTCAAAAGGATGTTCTAAACAGAGCCAGCCATGAATATTAAAAATGAAGCACGCACACAATAAGGCATTCACTGGGAAGAGCCCCATGTTTTAATGCTATACGTTATGCTAATAGGACAGTTGCCTCTCAGTGAGGTGCTTAATTCAAAGGCTGCACAGTGTGGGATCAGATTGCACGTAAGCAGGAATGTAATGTCTGCTTCTTTCTCCTTTTTTTAATTCAATCTCTTCCTGGTGGTTGGAGTGTCTCACTAGGCAGCACTCTGCCTCTAGGCCAGACATCCATAAACTGAAACCTTGCACGCGTGTCCTCAATGGGATGGCTGCAGGGGGATGGATAACTGCTCCATGGCAGGTGGCACTGGTGGCAAGGGACAGCCAGGCTGCCTCTGGTTACTGAGTGCTGGTGCCTCTTATGCTGAGCCGGGAAAGAGACGGTGTGATGCAAACGATGCTGTGCGTTTCTGAAGCCTTGGCTGAATGAAATTCCGCCTCTCTTCCAGACCAGAGTGGAGATGGATTGCTCATTTGGGGGAGCCAAGGAGATGTAAAAACCTCTCCTAGCAAGGAAATGGTTGCATTAATAGATGTCTGCATTCCTCCAGCTTTTCATTCCCTACTCACTTTTCCTAAGGCCTTTAAGAAAAAAAAAATCAGACGTTTTGCACAGTCAAAGGGATAACTTTTGTTCTCTGGACAAAAAGGAGGAGATAATACAGCCGGTTTGATTGGTTTTCCAGTACAGGCTGAGCAGAGGCTGCTGAGCAGTAGTAATCTTGTAAGAGCCGCTAAGACCTCGTATGTTTTGAGTGAAGCAATTAGTTCACTATTAATCAAACTGTTTGATACCATGATTACGAAGAAATATTTAGGGATGCAGTATAGCAAGGTCTTATATAAAGACAGCAACCTCACCAAACATGGCTTCACTTCATCTAAAGTATTTGCTTCAAGAAAATATTAAATGAGTTTAAACATATTGTCCATTTATTTCTATCTCTGCATATACCTTAAACAAACCTTTCTACTTAACTGAAGGCACATTAATGCAATAACTGGCATGAGTGCAGTGGGCAGGACCCTCAGATGTTATAAACCAGTTAGGTTTCATTGTTCAGAATTGAATTTTAATCAGAGAAGGATCAGGTCTGCTTTTAGGAGACCTTCTGAAAGCTGTTGATTGTGAGAGCTGACAGTAAATGTAAGTGTTCAACCTTAATGCACTGAACCTAGAAATTTTCAAGGTGACTGGCTTGGCTGCAGGATAACTGCTGTGTGTGAAGGTGGTGGAGAAGGCTTTAGAAAAAAAGTGGCTCCTGAGCTCCTACTGAGATTTACTGTCTACTTCTCAATATTTTATTGTTCTTTTTTGGTTTCTCTCAAAGGTGATTCTGACTCCCTGTGGATATTTAATTTTCTTTATGAAAAGAATGTAGCAGAAATACCTGTCCCCCTTTAGTTTGAAAATGTGGACTGCGAATCTCATATGAACAAAGAAACTGCCTTTTCCTGATGTATTTCAGTGCTTGCATTTGTAGCCCCAGCCAGAGCTCAAAAAGCTGAGATACATGAGAAATCACAGAATCATAGAATAGGGTTGGAAAGGACATTAATAATGCTACCTGGATGCCTTAAAATCTCAGAAATGGATCTATCGTGGTGGTGTTTGGAGCATAAAATTCCAGGAACGTGCAAAGTCCTCTGGAGGTAATGCGTATCTCACCTCATTGAAAACATCTTATCTTGGCAGGTTGTGTCATGTCAGAGTAAATAATGCTGAAATGCATTAAAGAATCTGGAGAGTGGATCTGTCTTCAGTATGGAAGATCTGTATCACACCACTATTCTCACTTAATCTGCATCACCGTATTAGAGGGTAATTCTTCCAAAAGCCTCAGAAATGCATATCTGGGGACCCTAAAAGAGGCAGTTCTGGAAAGAGGGTCTTGAGGGGAGATGGTTGATACAGCCTAGGCTGAGAGGGTGCTCACCTCCACTGTCTGAAATGCCATTCCAGGAGATTTGGATATGGGTAGGGGGATAAGGAAGGGAGAGGTATTGACATGTCAGGGTGACAGTGACAGAAGGGTGCCACTCTGTTGGCATTAAAGTGTTTTTTGACATGCAGGCCAAGGTTTCTGGTACAATTTCCATTGCATTCAGTGAACTTCTGTCACCTCAAAATAAAGGGGAGTCTGACCCTCTGGTTCTACTGCAGCAGTGAGGCCATGGCAAAAAGAGGTATGTGCACATACACACATACTCATACATATATAAAGTACATACATTTATATCTCTATATTAATAGAGAGGCTGTAAGAACCAGACAGCTTCACAAGAGACCAAGCAAGTGAGAAAAAAGAAGGAAGACGAGAAGGAGACAACATTACAGCTTGTGCTTCCCCTTGTCCCCTACAGACAGACTCGAGGCAGCCCAAGTTCCCCACTCACTGTGTGAATGCCCCGTTCCCTCGGCTGAGGTATTAATAAAGCCAACTTGCTTTTGGGGAATTAAGGGAAGAAATGTAGATGTTGAGCTGAACTGACAGCCCTTCAGGAAGTCTTAAAATCCCCCAAAAAATTTTGAAGAGGAAACAAGGTCTGCAATTAGTGTACTACAGCAAGTTAAACGGTCCAATTGCTATTAATGCAATTATAGTCAAGTTTGTGATAGCTCTAGCGTCTTCTTGAAAACACAGGCCTCCATTCCATTGAGCTGTTCAGTGCTTTTTTAATACTGCTTCTAGTATTCAGCAAAAGGAAATGTAAATTGTTGATCAAAAACCCTGTAGGAGTGGCCCGTATACCCTAAAGTGTGAGTGTGCATGTGTCTGGGATGGGGCTAGGTTTTTTGAGGAACCTGTTGGCATGTCCTGGAAAGTGCATATCATGGTACAACACAGCAGCAGCTTCAGCAAATTAGTGCCTATATATAGATGCTGGATTGCTGCACATGATAGGAGTAACATACAACAACAAGAATATGAGTCTACCTTAATACCAGTGCCTCGGCTGCTTGTGCTGCAAGAATGCACATTGTCCCTGTGCACCTTCCATATGGCAGACACTTTAAAAATCCATCGATTTAACAGATTTCCATCTAAATTCCCCTTCTCAAAGGTAAGGGGTGACCCTTTAAATCTTTCAGCTGCAAACAGCAAAGAGCAAATTGGTGCTCACCTCAAGCTGCAGACTTAGCCTGTAGCCAGGAAGCATGTTGAATCCTTTCCATCCAGCCACTGGTTTCCACAAAACCCATAGGAGCTCTTTATGACCTGGGTCAAACTGGGCTCAAGTGAGCCTATGGGTTTGATGCTTACAGGCAGAAAGACAGATGGATAGCAAATGGTAAGCTTTACCATCAATTGCAAGCACTACTGGCATACAACAGCCTTATTTTTCAGCCTTTGCCAGTAAGTATTAGGGCATTCTCCTTGTGATGCTTAGGCCAGGCCCACCATCCATTACTTCTTCACACCCACTGTCCTTTACAGCAAAAATAAGTTCTGAGAATACTCTCAATAGAAGGCTAATATTTAGGCCTATGGCTCCAGTGAATTCGAGGTGTGGATCCTGACTGTGTTGTTGACATGATTTATGGTATTTGTTGTTCAGTTTGAAGCAAAAGCCAAAGACATCCATCAAGCTGTACAAAAAGGCTATTCCATCCTTTTCTCTCTCCAAAGCAGGCATTTTTTGCTGCTTAGTGTATCAACCAACACCCCGCTTATCTAAAAAACCAGGGAGTCCATACACGAAAAAGAGGATCATCGAGATCTCAGCACGTATAAATAACAAGTTGCCTTTCCTACAAAATGCACAAGAAATGCCACATACACTTATTTTTTTTTTTTATGAATCTCAGTTGAATTTTGTAATGAAGCTTTTCCCATAGGGAGTTCAATCTTTTTTTAATATCTTACTTTGTGCAACATTTTATCTTAGTGCAGGCAGTCAGATAGGTAGAAAGAAAAATTGCTTTCTTTTTTCTTTCGATTTTGGCTAGTACATAAGGTATAAATGGGCAAAATCATAATTGGAATAGAGACACAAACAGCATTTCCCAAGCTAAGCACAGAGGGAAGTGACACATCTGCACTTCAAGCATGTCAGGGAAATTACTGTGAAAGGACTGCTCTAATTCTCATTTCTGTGAAGGAGCAAAATGGAAATTGCTGGTTTGCTATTCACATGCATCAGCAGGATCTTGGTCCTTGCTTAGAGATTCTCAAAGGCTACCAAGCAAATAAATGTTCTTTGCCATTTCTATTCATTTTCTTTAAAAGGCTTTTGAGGGTTACATCCAAACTGTGTAGCAGAAGCATCCCATCTGGTGTTCAGTGCCTCGAACATCTGGGCTGGGATGGGGACTATTTAACTAACTTGTTTCAGCTAGGTGCCTACAGTGAGAGGTGCTCTGGCTGACCTCTGTGCTCCTGTGGTGGCTGTCTCTCTGGGAACAGCAGATTCAAGGAGTGTGCTTTCTGTGTGCTGCTGAAGATCTGGTCTCCCAGAAATGACCTGAGGTCACGACTCTCCCCCTTATACTTCTGACTTAAATTTGGTCTTGATTAGTCCAATTTTCAAATCCAGGACAGCACCACTGGTGAACAGAATTTCTAGGGATAAAATTCCTCAGGTTTGACTATAACTTTGATGTGCAATACGGGATAAATATATATAGATACCTCCAAACACCTCCAAATACAACATAATGCATGTTGTAAGATTAAAGTAGCAACTTTCTAACAAAAAGTTGGGATAGCATCACTAACAAAAAGCCATTTTTTGTTCAAACATTGCAAAGCAGAGCAACCGATTTCATAATGAAATCTGGAGGCTGCCCGCTTGAAATACCAAGGCTTTTGTGCCCTACCATGCATGGCAGCTAGCTAGCCATTCTGCCTTAGAAGCCAGCACTGTAAACTTCCCAACAGAAGTCATGTTATACCCATTATCCAGGCAGGACAATGTAGCCATGATGGCACAGCGTGTAACCACAACAACACTGAGCAGCAAGGGAGAGCACCCCTGTTCCTCCTCTTCCCAGGGTTTGAGATAGTGGAGTGGGATACGGATGTGGGTGCCTGATGCTCTCACAGTTCCAGCAGCCGTGTCTCACTACCTTATGCCAGAGGAGGGCCATGGGTGAGCAGGAGCTGAGAGGCACGCTGAAGACATGCAGGACCTTAATGATGTGGTTGGGGAGTGGAGCTGGGAGCTAACAGTGTCTTACAGACTGATCATGCTCCTGGTATGCTTGGTCTTGGAGTTGGGAAACCAGAGTTTGTGCTCAGGCTGTTGTCACAGCCTGTGGACACATAGTGTGGTGAGGTAATGGGAAGGTAAGGAAAAAGCCATCCTTGAAAAACGGCTTAAAAATATGCCCTGAGATCATAAGTGAGCCCCTTAGCCTTGTCTGAAAGCCTGGGCTTCACTTCTGAGGAACGTCTTGGGTTCATATTCAGGGCTGTGTGGTGATGCTCTGTTCGATGTGCTGTCTCTGCGTTAAAAGGGAAGTGTAAATGGAAGGCAAGTGGTGTGCTTTGTCATTCCAAGGCATGTGTGAGATTTTGCTTACTCACAAGCCATGCAGATAAAACTGGAGGGTACAGGCATGCCAGTGGTGTGTTCACGCCTATTGGAGATTGATTTGGGAAAATGCATGTTTCCAGATGTCTGCAAGTTCTGGTATGTGTGCTGTAAATCAAAGGTACAATAGTGGATGAGGTGTCTGCTCTTAGTACAAATATTTTTCCTACTTGCATTGTGCCAGGATGCTTTATTAGCTTTAATCATCACTAGGTAGAAATCAGGTGGTTAAAGCCTTCTCATTTTATTGGTTTGCCTGAAATTGGAAGAAGAGAAAATATAGCAGACCAAAACCAAAGAAAACCAGTGAAAGAAAGGCAGTTGTTTAAACGTGTGAAATTGCTGAAAAGAGCCAAGTTACAAGGGGTTATCTGCAGATGTGGCCAAGTTAAACAAGACAAGCTGGTGACACAGCGAGGTCCCACCTCCAGTGTCATTCATAAACCCAGCCTGTCCCTAGACAGCCATGCAGCTCTGATTGTGTCCTGTTTAACTTGGCCTTTGCATGACTAACTCTTCCGAAAGTTGGCTCTTTAGGTAGGTATCACACCTAAAGGCATCTGACCCTCTTTTATAGATGCAAGGTACTCTCTTATTTGGTTTCTTCGTGCTGCCAGCCCTCACCATTGGGTTTGGGTTGATCTTACCAGAGGCAAGCATGTTTCTCACTGCAAAACAATAGATCCAGTAGTGATTAAACTGCTGGACAGACTTGGAGATAAGCCCCAAAGGGTTCATCTCCTCCTTTGTTGGTTGCAGATTTAGCTGGGATTTGGAAGGGAGCAGCAGAAGATTACCAAAAAACCACACAGGGAAGTCCAATTTCAGAACTGACATCCAAGACACCAGGCCCTTGAAGACTCAAGTGTCAGGTTTACATCCCTGGGGAAGGTTTTTTTGCAGTGTTTTGGTGGCTGTATAGATTAAGTAATGTTGAATGTCATCAACATCTAAGAAGTTGTTTTCCCCCACAAGATTAAGCAATGAAAATGAAGAGATTTAATTTTCAATGAGATTTTTCATCAGTTTTATGGGGAGAGATTAAGATGAAAAACAAACCAAAAGAACTTTCAGAAGCTCAGCACCCGTACTGTGCTACTCTTGGAGCTTGCAAGGAATCCTGTATTCAGCTTTCCTAATTTTTTAAGCAAGACCAGAAAAATAAGGATGAACTTCAGAGTAGCAAGCCTGAAACCTACAGCAGCCTTCCAATACCTGAAGGGGGCCTATAGGGATGCTGGGGAGGGACTCTTCATTAGGGACTGTGGTGAGAGGACAAGGGGTAATGGGTTTAAACTTAAACAGGGGAGGTTTAGATTGGATCTGAGGAAGAAATTCTTTACTGTGAGGGTGGTGGGGCCCTGGAATGGGTTGCCCAGGGAAGTTGTGAATGCTTCATCCCTGGCGGCGTTCAAGGTGGGGTTGGACATAGCCTTGGATGGCATGGTTTAGTGGGAGGTGTCCCTGCCCATGGTGGGGGGGTTGGAACTCGATGATCTTGAGGTCCTTTCCAACCCTTACTATTCTATGATTCTATGATTCTATCAGCTATTGCAGCTTTGGGAACAGCTTGTCATGTGGCTGCTCATGTTCCTGGATATCCATACATGAGGAGAATCTCTGCTGTCACTGAATGCTTGTGTTGCAGTTGATTGTGACCTGGTGGCCGCAGCTCACTGGTACCTGTCAGGAAGGTACTAACTTTGCATGAAGTGTCTTAGCCCTCCACTACATGACTTAATTTAAATTGCCATGGCAGTGAGAGGAATAATCTTTGATCCACTTGGATCCTGGGTCTAGAAACACCTACTGGCTTGGTTTATATCACCATGGTTGTGGGGCCCAGGGGTGCTTGGAGTGACCTCCAAGGCAGCTCTGCTTGCTGAATGCAAGTCCTGTGCAGGCTCCTGCTGCTTCCTCTGCCCTCATGGGGACAACTGCAGGCTGAAAGTGATTCAGAATCTCCCCATGCAAGATGCTTCTTCCTTGGGATCTGAGATAGCCTTCCTGGCCAGATCTAGGTGCAAGAAATACTCTTTGCTCTGGAACAAGAGGAGCACAGAAATGCATCACTCAGTGAATCACCGCCTCTCAAAGCTCTTGTTGAGTGAGAAACAATGACAGCCCCCATTCAGCACCATTCTTCAGTGGGGCTGAAAGATTGATCTCACATAACTATCTTTTAGGGAGGGCCAGTCTCTACGGTGCTTGCAGCAGGCAGTGTCCATCCTGGCTTGTAGCTAAACCTGACATCATGCAGGAGGAACTTGGAGGTACAGCCAGCCTGCTGGTGGAGTGTGGGATTAAGCTGATTGCTGTACAGGAGTAGTGGGAACAGTGGAGGAGCCACTGGGGCTGAGGCAATAAGGTGAAGAATGCATTCTCCTGTGATAAATGGAAAGCCCTTAGCCACCTTTTGCTTGATGTCTCAGAGTTCCGTGCTAGAAGTGGCACAAAAGTGACACAAACTAACGCCACCCCAATAGCTCTGCCAGAGCCTACAGAGCCCAGTGTGGGACTGCTGTCTCCCTGCCCTGGAGGAAGCTAATACTTATTTTAGGATCAGACAGCCATAGAACGCACAGGAAAACCCAGGATGATACTGGGGACTGTGGGGAAAAGCAGCTGCCCCAGGCTGAGCCACCCGTGCTGTGGGGAAGGGTTTGACTGCCCCTGGTCCTGCCCTGAAGCCCTGCTTTCCTATCATGGTTCCTGGATTGCGCCATATTCTGCATACGACTCCCTCTTCTCCCATGATGATTTCTAGATCCCTTTTTCTACTGCTTAACAGAGTATGTGCCAGTCTTGGGTGGGAGATCCCACCTACTGCAGAGCATTCCTATGGCCAGAAAGCTTGAGGACAGTGTCTCCTTGCAACCCTTCCCTGTGTCACCTTTAGATGCCCAAGGCCATGCAATTTTCAGAGCCAAGGTCCTCAGGACCCCACTGAGGACCAAGGAGGGCTGAGAGCTCAGCTGCTCTGGAAACAAGTCCCCACACCATCCATGTTGATGGCTGTCCTTTGGCAGAGGAGGGAGCCATGCCGTGCTGCAGGGGGGAGCTGGCGTGGGCACAGGAATGAAAGGGCAGCAACGTCTCAGGCAGTACAGGAGGCAGCAGTCCAAAATCCCAAGAATCAAGGCAAAAGAAAACAAGCAAATAGAAAAACATTGCTTTGACTTCAGCCAGGAACCCAGGACAGTAAACAGAGGAGGCTGGAAAGCCAGTATATTCTACCCTGGGGGAATGGCTTTACTTGAGCCAAAGAGGGAAGAAATGCGTATAAAATAAAGAGCAAAGATGAAAGCCATACAGCCCAAGCACAAACCACCACGGACATGATTGGCAGTTTACATATTACCTTTTATAGCATTTTTCTCCCCCCCCTCCATATTTCCTTTCTCCCCATTTCTCTGCTGACAGCTCATATACTCGCCCTGCACTGCACAAATAAGCGCCCTGCTCCTCCCTCGCACCCTGCTCAGACTTTGAGCCAGTCCTTCCCGGGGTTCCTAGCCCCCACCACCACCCTGCCTGCATGCAGAGGAGATGGCAGGTCAAGGTCTGGGTTGTCACAAGTCCACCAAAAAGATATCCTGTCATGAGCAAAAAGAAACCCCGAAACCCCCTCTCCTCTCCTCTGATTTATTTGCTTTTTATTGAATCCGGTCAAATCTCGATTTCCCCCTTCTCTTTTGTCTCAATAAACAATCAGCCCCGTGTCAACTTGATTACGAGCTGCTGAGGCAGCATTGCTGAATCCAAGCCCTGAGTGTATGTTTTGGCGAACGCAGCGCTATTTTCAGCTAGGCGTACAAGGTGGCTTGCCAGGAGGCTCAGCTTTCTCAGCAGAGCCGAGGTGGGCTGAGGCAGAGCCCCCCCTGGCTGCCTGGGCAGCAGGACCAGGTCCCCCGTCCCACAGCTCAGCACCAGCGCTCCTGGCTGGGCACACAGCATCTCCTCCTGCTGCCTGTGCCTTCGCTTTGCTTTCCTCTCGCCAGGGAATGGACTGATCTGGGTGGAGAGGTGCCTACAGAAAGCTTCCTTCCCTTGAGCAGGACCATGCTGAGGCTCTGCTGAAGCTGCTTGGACCTCATAGTTAGAAGTGCCTTGTTTTCAAAGAATACCTCTGTGGTTTTGCAGCCTATAGGTACTAACAGACCACATTATGAACGCTCATCTGTGTTCAGATATCTCTCTAAAGCGAGGGCTGTGGTCCTCCTATGTTAGGCAATGAACTGACCCAGAGCCCGGTCTCAGCAGGATCAGATAGGCCAAGCAGGGGGTTACAAAGAAACAATGTGCTGGTTCTGGCGACTCTGAGGGCAGCTGCTCAGCGTATTGGCTCCCAAGAAAGTTTGCTTTGCCTCCCTTGCAAGGTGTAGAGCTCTGTCACCCCTGTGTTCAGTGTGTGATCCCAGTGCAGGAGCCCTGCAAGCCCTGAGCTGGGGTGAGACAGGGCTTTGCACTAGCTCTACACCAGGGCAAGTGCCTTCCAAGTCAGCTTTCTTGCATGCAGACAACGCAGCCTTCACAGAAACACAGAATCACAGAATGGTTTGAGTTGGAAGGGACCTTGAAGACCACCCAGTTCCAACCCCCTGCCATGGGCAGGAACACCTTCCACTAGACCAGGTTGCTCAAAGCCCTGTCCGACCTGGCCTTGAACACTGCCAGGGATGGGGCAGCTACAGCTTCTCTGGGCAACCTGCTCCAGTGCCTCACCACCCTCGCAGTAAAGAACTTCTGCCTAGTATCTCATCTAAATCTCCTCTCTATCAGTTCCATGTCATTCCTCTGTTTAAAGGGTATGTATTTCTTCCCAAAGCAATGGTGTATTCCTGTTTCCCATTCTCCTGTTGGGCCACTTGTGCTTTGGGTGTCTGTTTTATCTCTTGCAGCTTTATTTTTGACTTCCCATGGATCAGTGGGCATGGGGACCAAGTGTGTGAAACACAACAGTGAAGGCGCAGACACACAGATTGTCTGTAATTTGGGCAAAGTGACTTCCTGCTTCTCCTATGACAGCCCTCTTGCAGAAGTCTCTTTTCCCCAGGTGGAATGAAAAACTTGCTCCCTAATACGCTGATAACATGCAGGATTTGCAAACTGGTTCACTATACCATTCTTTTTTTCTTTCTAACCAGATCCCCTTTATTTCCCCCACAGTGATGCTATAGGGACAATGCACCTCAGGCAGTTTGCGGCAGGTAGGGCTGGCAGCTGGAAGGTGTGGGCAATGGCAGACCCCGGTGTTGCGGGGATGCTGCCCTCAGTGGAGCTGTGTAGGGGTGTCCATGCACGCATGTACCTGCACGCAAGTGCCCGGCTATGCTGGAGACCGCCTGTGCCTGTGCCTGCATCTCCTTTTGTTGAATTCCAGAGGTGTTACGTATCCCACAGAGAGGAGGAACTATTTATGCCACAGGCATAAATAAATCCACCAAGCATTTACAATTACAGAGGTTGCTCAGGGCTTCAGCTCAATCCTGCTCTGGACAGGGACAGAATCTCCCTTTGCCTTTGATGGGAGCTGAGTGGGGCCTTTCTGCGGTGATGCTACAGGGTGAAACACAAGGAGTGAGCTGAGGTGGTGAGATGCCATGGAGCTGCTCCCTCTGTGCCCTGCAGACTCTCAGCAGCCCTGGGGACAGCCATGCTGAGTGCAGGAGGAGGCATGTGATGAAAGTGGCAGTACAGATTGCAGCCCCTTATGGTCAGCAGCAAATGTACTCCTGCTCACAGCATCCTCCTTCAGGGCTGATTCACCCAGGAGGGAGAAGTTACCCTCCCTGGCAGCAGAGGAGTTACGCTACCCCCCGCTTGAGGACAGAGGGGTAGAAATCAGTGTCTTGACACAAGCCTGATGTTTTCTATCCATTCTCCTCTTGCATCTTGCCCATAGCTCAGAGCCCAGCAAAGCACCCTGCCCCTCAGAGGTGCTGTCTGGGAGGAGGACCCCCATGTCCCATTGGGTGCTATCCCACCTCCTGAGAGACCCTGCCCCTTGGCCTTGCTCATGGCACAGAAGGCAGCATCAGGCTGCCTTGCTTTGATGGGTGCTACCTGCGCTATCTTGGGTCAGCCATTAGCTCCTCAAGGACAAGCGGCTTCGCCTATATGACGGCAGCACCATGACTGACCTTCAGCATGGATGTGCTGATCATCCTGCAGCCCCAGCTGGCTCCCCCCAACAGGATCTTGTTCTGACATCTGCCTCAGCTTTACTTCATTCAGTGTGCTGCCATTCGTCATAACACAACGGTGCTGCAGACCCCAAGGTTTAAAGGCAGTTTCAACTGAGCTGTAGTTTTCCATCTTGTGGGTGCAACTCTCAATAACACAAGCTCACTTCTTTCTATGATTCATTTTCCAATTTTAAATACAGATCTGGCTAGGACAGCTTGGAAAGAGCCCTTTACTCACTGAATGCTGTCTCTTTTCCTCTTGCAGATTACTTTCAATACATGTTTTTCTTATTATGTAGCACCGAATGCTGTTTCTATCTGTTCCCTCTGCTGCTTGACCCAGCGCATGTTTGTACCCAACTGAGACAAACACACTGGCACCTCTTGTGTGCAAGCTTGACTCAGTAGAAAGTAGTGGCATATAGGTTCATGGGAGGCATGCAGAGCAATTCTGATCACTACCAAAATGGATTTGTAAAAAATACGGTTACAACACATGTTAGGAAATATGCATTGTTTTCCTATATTTTGAAGGAAGGGTATGCCGCCACCACTTTTAACACAAGCCACAAGATGCCACCAAGCAACACCTACACAGAGCTGATGTGACTTGGTAGCTGGTGCCCTCCTTTAGAAATACACCTCTGGTGCAGTTTGTTCATACACACAACTGTAAGTATCCAACAGATGAACTAATCTGTGGAGGGTAACAGGCATCTCTGTGCACAGGTCACCTTAAACCAGAACACACCTCTAACATTAAGTACGTGAATCATGCTTTACTGGTACCTGCTCTCTCTTGACCCTGAAGGGACCCTGAGGTCAAGCTCAGACATAACATTTCCAACCTGAAAATATGAATGAAGTGATTTCATTCCTTCATTCCTGTAGGACTTTGATGACCACAAACCTGTGACATTCAAACCTCCCTCGTTTTTCAAAACTGCCTTTTTTCCCCTTTGCTGGCTGTGTGACACTCTGTGTTCTGACTGATTCACCACTCCCCTGGATACTTCCCAGCACGAAATTGCTGTCAGTGAGTGATGAATGAGTGCTCTGCCTTAGATCTGCCAGAGCAAAGGGCACGGCTACCATACGCACCACAACTTCCAGAGTATGATGGATATGAGCTTTTACAGAAATCTTTATTAGCTCACCTTCTTCACCTGTGAACCTCTCACAAGAAGTTTTCAATTTACTTTACTTTCTTATGGAGAGAAAAAAGGTGGCAAACCAAGCGTGATTCTGATTTGAAGCTGGTGTGAAACCCAGCAGTATGGTATGGCCAGGCAGTGTCGGAGCATCATCGGACAAGCAGGGAAGACAATGGCATTCCTGTGCTTCTGGAAGCATTGGCCTGCAGACTGCGTTATGTACGGCCATAGGGCTGCTTCCATGGCAAAGGCTGTTTCGAAAACCAGCTGGCTCTACAACTGTTGTAAGCATTTGCTCTTCACTGGAACGTAGTATACAAAATCTGGCATGGATTTTGAAAAACAAACAAAAACCTTAAAAAGAAGAAACTGTTCTTGTTTCCTGTTGACTTAACAACAACAGAACCCAGTAAAGCAAAGGAAACAAAGTTCTCGGCTATTTAGTGACAACAGCTCCTCCACAAACTCTGGGTGAGAGTGTTGCCTTCAGAGCTGGAGGGCAGTGCTAGAGTGGGAGGAAAGCAACGGAAGAAGGCAGCTGCAGAGGAAAAGCATGACCAGACTAAAGCTTTGAAGATGTTAGCTTGGTTCTTGGCACAGCTGCCAATGTTGTGTGTGACTGTGGTCCCCATCGGTAAAGGGGAAACAAGTTCTTCAGTTCTTTAGGGTGGCTGACTTGAAGTCAGAGACAGATCTGTGTGTATTTGCATAAAGAAAACCTGATCATGGAGGAAGCGACTGTCATATAACCAGTAACTGCAGCTGAGGATGGGTGCACAGGGTTTATGCCATGACACTGACAACAGTTGGAAGCTGTTCATGTGCTCCAAAATGCATTTACAAAGGCTTTGCATGGGACACGTCTGAAAGCAGAGGTGCCTTTTCAGCTTTTGTCCTCCAAAAATGAACTGAAATGGTTAGTCATGCATGGGAAAGGGTTTTAATAGCCACAACCCAGAACTTATGTTTACTGCAGCAAATGGCAAGACAGAATATTGTGAGTGGGTTGTCATGCTGCTCATGTATTTTCATACACACAATGGTGACCTTGAACAAACCCCATCCTGTTTATGCTCAGGGATTACACCACTCATTTTCTGCTTTAAAACTAGATAGGCTGAGGAAGTCCCTGGTCTTCCAGTTAGCTAAAAGCTGAGCTCCTGGACAATGCAGCAGCTGCTACCACATCCTCAGCTGCACCAGTGGATTCACCAAAGCATACATTCAGCAAAGGGTTCAAGAGTTCACATCAGGGATGGGGGACTTCAAGGAGGCTGGGCAAAGAGCTTGGATGTGAAACCTCCCTGCATACTGGGGATGAGGCTGTAGGGTCAAGACTTTACCTTGGGTCTTTATTCAGAGCTGTTCAAAACTCTTGGTCAAGAGGTTCTTTGAAGGATCTTTGGGTGATTGCTGTCTCCCTCCAGAGTGATGTGATAAGTGCACCCTCAGGCTGAATACCAGCCACCAAGGACAGAGTGGTGGACTGATTTTGTCACCCAGACCATCGGCTTCCTGAAAAACTGCCTGCTCTCCAGGGATAGGAAGGGAACAGAAAAGAGCAACTATAGCTTCTGCCAGCCTTGTTACTTGAGCTAACTAATTTCTTTTTGTTTTAATTGGCGCTGAGCTGTGTATAATCAATACCCTTGTTTAGACAAGGGCAGGGGAGGAAAAATCTGTAAAAAATCCTGTTTAACAAAGAGCCTTGCTGGACTAGCTACATGTTTTTCCCTTGAAAACAAGTCACCAAATGAACAAACAAGATGAGAACAACAATCTGATTTTCATGCAAATTCTTTCCTTTCAAGATAACTTCGTGAGCACAAAGACTATTGGCTAATGTTTATTTGCATATCCTAGGCTATCTCAAAGCTCTTTGGAAACACTATTGCAAAGCATTTTGCTCTGCAGGACTTAGCCCTTCCACCCTTTCCTGTACAGTTAGGTACCATTTGCCTGCAGAAAGGGAAAGCACAGGTTACAGCCTCCAGAGGGGAGCACTAAATACTCTCAGTGCCACACAGCACTCCATAGGAGCAAAGAAAGTAGCCAATGACTTGCTAGAGATCGAACAGGGGAACAGCAGAGAAGTTTGAAATAGCAAGTGGTGTCCAGTGCCCCTCAAAGCTGGTCTAAGGGCATCTCCTGAAGAGCTCACTGGGAATATTTGCTTATTCTGAGACAACAGGGTGGTACAGCTTCACGCTCCAGAGCTTCGGCGTTTGAAGGCCAGTTTCGGCACTGGAGTTGTGCTAAGTACACCCATCTCCCCTGTGTGTGACCCCTGCCGTGCCTTAACTCACTCTCCCCCATAGCCTGCAAAGTATTTGCTGCTCACCCAAAAGCAGCCAAGTCGGGATGCAGTGCTTGCTAGATTGGTGAAAATTTGTCACAAACTCCCGATTAAGTTGCCTGAGGAATATATTGCTTTTCAAGACTCAAAATGGGTTCTGCAAATCTCATTGGGAAATGCAAGAGCGCATGCGCATAGGAAAAAGCTAAATGAAATTGCTGCTCTTTACCGGACATGCTAGATGATAGTAACGCCATATTTAATTCTTATTGAGAGGGTCAAAAAACACCCCAAAGACGTGTTTCCAGGGATCTGATTCATCTGCTTGATTCCAAATAAAATTTGCTGCCCAAAAGCATATTTTCCCGCAGGTAGAGGAATTTTTACCATGTGCATAATGGAGATGTCATTTAACAGTCACAAGAACAGGCTCACTAGTGATGATGGCTTCAGCCAGTCCTGGATCTCACAGCCCCTTTGTGCCTTGTGCTAGCATTGTGGCAGAGAACAAACTGCTCCCCAGAATGGCTCATGGCACTGTGGGTTCACTGGGCAAAGTGGGCACAGCATGAAGGTGCCATTCGTGGGGTGCCATGATGGCTTTTGTCCTGAAGATCAGGTTTGGGACTGTGGCATTGATCAGCTTGTCCTGGGTTTCAACTGCTAACTAGTGGATCAGAAGTACTCCTGTAAGTTGCAGTACTCAAGCAGAGGCAAGGACCGCTTAGCTGAAGGGGGCATTTGTTTTTGGCTTTTGCTTGTTATGGCCTTAAGGACCTCTTCCTGGAAACTGAGCAGCAATTCCTCCCCTTCATCCCTGGCTGCATCTCAGGGGTTATAACAAAGTGGGGGTGGAGTGCTGAAATCCCCAGATTTGCTCTGGGCAAGTCTTTTAATAAGTTTGCTGCTGATGCAGAGCCCTGTACTTGAATATTCCCTTCTTATCCTGCAGATGACATCATCTGGTGTCATGAAGGGGCTTTTCTGTCTTCATGGTGGCAGCAGCGGACGCTGGCTGGATCTGATCCCAAACGAAGCAGGTGCTTGCTCAGAGCTGCTGTTCCCTAGCTGGGGTGTCCTTGGCTGGCGGCTCTGTGCTGCACTTCCCTCTGCATCTCAATGAGCACCGTGGGATGTCAGGGGCAGGTGGGATGCACTGATTACTTGGATCCTTCCTATTTCAGGGCATGACAAGCAGTTCATTTCCTCCTTCTCCTTTCATGTTCACACAATGCTTTACTCCGATTTCCCCTGCACACATTTATCTGCCAAGCAGGGTAATAGAGCAGAGCCCGGGGAGTCTCTGGGGCTTTTGTAGAGATTTGATATTGCTGAGCTGTGACTGCAGTGAGAGGCAGCATGTGTAGCTAATCCTGCAATACAATAACCAGACCTTGGTGATGGGTGTTGAATTTGCTAAATGAATGATTGTTTATTGTTTGCCTTTGTAATGAATTGCTCCAGGCTTAGGCCAATTTGGAAATATTAATGAACATGACAGCATTTCAGTAATGCACCAGACAAAATCCTCCCATCGCTCCCAGGAGCACTCAGCACGGTGCATTCATAGATGGAATGAAAAGGAATTTTCTTCTGAAATATAAAAAAGAGCTTTCTATTATCTAAGCTAAGAGCTCACTAGCTTATTCACACTGATACACTTTAGCTGCAGATGGGTTCATAAGCTTCCAGCTGAGGTAACAAAACCAGATCCGTGTAAGGGACAAGGAAGAAGACATTCAGCCTTTGCTGTTACTGAAGGGACAGCTCTTCTATGGGGAGGAATGGACTGGCGATTTACAGGCCTTTTGGCTTAGGCAAAACTGAGCAGCCAGTTTTATCTCAGCTTTTCCTCCCTTATGGATGAGGAACCTTTCGGCTGTGGTTTTTATTCCTCTTGGCCCTCATGCAGTGGTGCATCTGTGTTACCAGTATTGCAGAGGGGGATATTCAAAAGTAACTATGCATGAATGTTAATTTCCCAGAATCAGACTATTTGATGCTTACCAGGCAAGCTCCTTCCTTCCCTTCCAACTTCCAGTCCATGGTATCACAACTTTTTGATAATGGGCTATTAATCACCTATTGCCTGACCCTGCGAATCCTGCCTGGTTTCCTCCAGGATACTCCATCACCAGCAAGCAGGACTTGGACCAGGCAGAGATGCCTCCATCCAAGCTCCTCCAGATGCCAGGGCTTCAAGCCTTGCCAGTGCTGTGTGATTCCTGTGCGTGCCATTAGACTGGGATGATGCACAGCTTGGCTGAGAGCACATGGAGTACAAACCCTGGTGAAAACCTGGACCCTGGACCCAGCAAGCAAGCACTCTCGCTGCCATGCAGAGCTGCCCTCTGGCAGGTGGGTCCCCACTGTCCTCATGTCCTCATTGCTACAGATTCTCATGTCAGTGGCTTTTTTTTGCCTGTTTTTAAATGAAAATGGATGTTAACCTCAGCCTATGGATGATGCAGCTCAGGGCTACCAGCAACACCTCTTTGTGCGGGGATCACCGGGATGAAGGGGCTTAAATGAACACATGGTAACCAAAAATAGCCCTTGCCAATCAGCAGTGCCGTCTCTTTTCAGTTGCAAGGGCAAAACCCATTCTACCCGAGGGAGAAACCATGCTGCTGCTCATTCGTGTAGCGAAGTAACTTTACCCCTTGCAAATCGTCCTTGAGAAATGCTGTTGATTCAGGGGACATGACTGCTCCTTTCTTTCCACGTCAGCACTGATCAAGCGTTCAGGGAGGCACCTGTCAGGATGTACAACGCCATTTTCCTCTAGCAGTTTGCTGCAGGGGCTCATCAGCTTTCTGGTTGTCTTGACACAACCATGTCTGCCCCTTCAGCATTCCCAACAAGGGTTCCATTAGTCTTTTTCTGGTATCATCATCTCACAGGTTCACGCTGTGCTGCTTTTCCACAAAGAAGGCAAAATGCAGGCTAGAGGTCCGTACGCAATAGGTACAGATGTCTTCCTTGCTACTTGCGCTTGGTTTTTCAATTGTGCTGAAGGCATTTTGTCTGAATGACTTCAGCTTCCCAATTATCTTCATTGCCAGGGATCATCAAGCCCTTTGATATCCCACCAGTCCCAGTCACCTGCAGATTCTGTTGGTAGCGATGGTGGCTTCTTCCAGATCACTGGAGGAAGATGCTGTAAAGTGACAGGTCTGGAGGAGGTCCCTGCAGTGCCCCACCAGAAGTGTTCCCATGTGTGTCACCTCCATTAGTGCCTGCCGGCCATCCAGCCCCTCAACCATTTCACATGTCTGGAGGTGTTGCAAAACATTAATTCTCCCCCAGGAGTGCTGTGTGGTGCCTGCTGATGCAACTACTGTGACCAGACACATTTATGAACTCACCAGAAAGTTCGGTGAGACCTGTTTTCCATAAAACACTGCTAGCTGGCACTGATGCTCTGTCTCTTTTACTTTCATCATACATGAATCCCGTGTCATCTTCACCATTGTTTGGTCTTGGATTGATGTCAGATATTTCCACCCCTGTCTTTTTTAAACACTGGCACACACTTAGACCTTTTCCAGTCCACCAGAACTTTGCTGGCACCCCCAGGGTTATTAAAAATGATGACCAACAGGCCAAACATCTTCCAGACAGCTCTCTAAAGACTGCAGGGTATAAGTTATCTGGGCTTTGCAATTTAGAATTGTTTATCCCTAACAGCTGTTGTCTGTCATTCTTCTCAGTAATGCACTGGAGAGCACTTTATCATCCTTATGTCATCCCAACAGATCATCTTTTTCTTTTCAAGTACAGAACAAAAATATTAATCATACTCTTCTGCGTTATCATTAGCTATTTCACCAGCTCCATCTAAAACTGAGCTAATATTGTTGTAAGGACTCATTTTTCATTTCTTAAAGTACACCTTTATGGCCCATGCAGGGACTTGGCAGAATTTATTTATCGGCATGACAATTATCTGAATGCTTCCTGATGTTTGAATATGTGTAATCAGCATTGACCTTTAGATACATCATTCAGATATTTAATTTGCAAAACAGAAATTATTCGGGATATTGCTTAGTCACACAAATGAAAGTCAGAGTTTTCTTGCCTGGGTCATTCATCTCATCCTGATAGGGGCTAAAGCACAAGAGACATGGTTCTTTTTGCTTTTACTAAGTCCAAGTTAATTGAAATGGAAAATATCCATCACCATGCCACAATGCTGCCTACAGACAGGGAATGAAGCCTGATCAGAGAGATAAGGGATTATCCTCAGGTTTGGGAGGCACAGATTTTGTTGCTGGTTCTGTTACTAAGTCTCCTCATGCAAGTCACTCTCCTGCCCACCCCCAGCTCTCCTGCTTGAAAACTGGGACACACTGCTGCTTCGCCTCCCCTGGGAGGTGTTCAGAGTCTGTGGGGGAGCACATCTTCCCTGAGCAAAGCCTGCTGCTGTCAAGGGGCTTTAGGAGAGTCTGAAACAGGCAGGGCTGGAGCTTGTTTTGCTCTTCTTTGGGTGCCACCTTGCCGTTCGCACTTGGAGCCTCTGATTTAACTGCACTTTGCTCTTGGCTTGATATTTATTGAAAAGCAGTCCAAGATGCAGCAAAGACTTCGGGGCAAGAAAACAGAATCATTGCTTGTTGATCTTTTAATAAATTCCTTCCCCAGAGAGTGGGGCTTAGACCTTCACAATTTCCAGTCTCTTCTCCCAAGAAGGTAATGAGCAGATTAAGCAGAGAGGAAAGCTGAAACCAGGGGGGATCTGGATCTAATATGTGATTTGTTCCTCGTGGAAAGACAAGCTTTGGTTCAGACCACTCCAGCTGGTAAAACTTTCACTCTGTAAATTCAGTGTGAAACCAAATGTGTTTCTTGAAACAGATCCTTGGAGGACTTTCAAAGACACCGGTGGGTCAGATGTATCCAATTAGTAATGGCCTGTGACAGCAGGCGAGGGCACTGAGGGGCAGGGCGGGGAATCTTCCCTGAGCATCTTGCCTGCATCAGGTTGAACTTCACTGAGGTCACCCTGTGGGTTAGAGCACAGAAAGTTCGTGGTGGGGCTTTGGTGGTGGAGCAGGGCTTGCTTAGACACTACGGGGATAAAGAGGAGCACGGGTTATACGGTGGCCATGGCAGCGTGCAGGGGCTCGTCTTGCAATTGCGTATGCACGGATGGTGCCTGCAGTCATCTCCACCTATGCATCTAACTGTGCAGTTTTGCTTGTAGCTGTGAAATGGGAATGGAGGTACATATCTATTCTTGGCTTTGTAAAGTGTCTGTCTTTGTGTGGTGCTGTGTTGCTGCCTTGTGAATGTGTCTTCTCACAAATTTTTCAGTTTGACTTCTCCTTAGCCATGCTCTGTGTTATCTATCTGGGGAGGTTTTACCTTTCATAGCATACCCTTCCTCTTTTAGGAGAGCGCAAAACCAGCCTTGTTCCTGTTTAAAGTCCCTGCAGTCCAGGACCTTATCTCAGCTCCCAGTGCTGCTGTGGGAAAAGCCCTGATACTTGACCCTAGGTGGAAAATTTTCCCCAAATATTGGGCCTTTAGGCCAGCTGTCATTACAATGCAAGGACAGTCCAAACTTACTCTGCGAGGGCTGGTCACAACCAAGGGCATGAAATGTAGCTTCTATTTGTTACTTACAGCTTCCATGTTGGAGGTACTCAGTGGGTAGATTAAATAGAGGAAGGTTTTCCATCCATGGCCTTTCACCTGAGAGGGTCTTGGGGCATTTCACAACTCACACGTATACCCACCACTTTGCAGACGCAAAGGACAGTGCAAGGCGCTGAGCAGGAGAAGGCAACGCTGATGCACTGGGCATCTGGGTACAACTCTCCCTGCTACAAGGCTAGGTAACAGCCACACAAAAGCATAGATAGGCTTAGTTTGTAAGGCCCTAAATGAGAACTAATGAGGGGGAAGGTGGCCTGGGATTAAGGGGTGAGATAGAGCTCTCAGGCAGCACTGCTTTCCTGCATTGCTGTGGGCAATGCCTGGTGTGGTCATTTTCCAAGCTGGAAAAGCGGGAAGGTTACTCATCCCTACTGACTTCTGAAGGACGCTTGGGGTGCTAGGTGTAGTTTCAAAGGACCTAGCCTTCTAGAGTGTGGATCAGGCCGAAAACTCTGTTAGGAACAAAATGACCCACATTTACCACCCATGTCCCAATTATCTAGTCCTCATTCTCAACAAGAGTGAAATGCTTCATGCACAAACGCTGGCTAGGCAGCTCCTCATTCCTATTTGTAAGCAGCAGTCAGGCGCCAATGAACAGGGATGTACCTGTGCTGTCAGTGGGACTCCTTTACCAGCAGTATTAATTTTGCAACAGCTGCCAGTGACATAGGAAGTACTCCAGATGTTGTGCATTTATGAGCTGATTTATGAGCAAGAGGAGGATCACAGCAGCTACCTATGTTATTGGTAAGTATACAGAGGACGGCAGCTGCCTCCAGCTTCAGCCCCTGTAGATGCGTTGCACTTCACAGCTGTCTGTCATCGGCAGGGAGGAGGAGGAATCAAAGTACAGGAGCCCTTGAGGAAAGGATGAACAAGGCTTCGCATTTTAGATGGGCTTTAGGTTAGAAAAATAATAAAACCCAAACATTTTAATAGAAAGATCAGCTCTAGCATTGGTAATCTAGCCAGACAGCAGTGGGATGAGGAGAGACATAGGGAGTGTTTGATGTAAAATCAAGGTCGTGCCCTGAAAATCAGACACAGACGTGGAGAGAGGTATGTGAACCATTAAATGAAAGGAAACCTGAGATGCTGCTCCACCAGCTGCCAGAGACACCGCACTCTCTGTTTGTGCACGCTGGAGCCCACTCCCCTCCACATTGGCAGCGCAGCAAATGCCGCATTGTGGTACCATCAGAGGAGAGAAAGCCCAAAGGATAAACAGAAGAGAGCTAGGGACATACTTCAAAAATTCCTTTGTACTCATTAATCTAATGTGGGAGAGGGGATTCAAAGTTCCCAGCTGGGAGAAAAGCATTAGCCCAAGAGCCCAGAGGCTGAAGCCCTCTGCTTGCTTGCCGAGCTGACCTCCTCTGCCTCCTCCTCCTCTGTCCAGAATCACCGGTGAGCAAGAAGGAGCTCCTCCACCCTCAGCCATGACCAGGCAGCAGCATCTCTGCAGATGAGCTGCAATACTTAGTGGTTCTTCCTGGCAGCGCCAAGGAAAGAGACCAGCATATATGTGAGTTTGCACATCTCTGGAGGAGCCTGAAAGCTCTGCTCCTTCTCGTTTATTTATGTCCAGGCTGTGGCTGAGGGACCCTGAACTCAATAGCTATTTTACTGCTGGGGTCGTGAGATGCTATGGCTTATCGATCATCCTTGCCATTTCTGTTGCTGCAGCACCAGCCCTCACTGAGCTTTCTGCTCTTGACTCCCAGCATGGGAAAACGGCTCCTCTGGCTCAACACCTCTGTGCAGCCTTGTCACCACCTCTCACCCGGCACCCATCTTTTCTCTGGCTCATGACAAAAGCAAAGCAGATGCTCAGGAGAATACCCACTGGACATGTCGATTCCTCCTACAGCTCAGGCACTTTACGTGCAGGAGCACAAGTGCATCTCTAGTGCACCAGTGCTGGAAATCCTCTCTCCTTTCATTCCCTCAGGACTTGTGCAAAAAGCTTTGCAGCTAAATAGAGCCCTGCACACAATGCTTCTATTACACCCTGACCTCAGTGCAGTTCAAGTCAACACTTCCTTTTGAATCAATATTTTCTGCTTTATCTTTTTTTTCCAGGGAAAACAGCGAAACAATCCAAAATCCTCACCGGCAAGCCCAGTGGAGCTGATTTCAAGGCCCTCAAGGCAGCCGCAGTGCTGGAGATAGCTCACCAGCAGTGTGAGCTAAGATGTAATGAGCTCATGAAGCATGTTTGTCTTGGCTGTCACCCACCTGACATGGGCTTGCAGCAACTGGCAGCAACATGACAAGCAAGCAACTGCAACTGGCACGGACCTCACCACTGCAAGGACAGTATTAGCACAGACACTCCAGGACAGAGGCACAAGCTACTCGTAAGAGGAAGCCCAAACTGTTTGTGTTTACACCTCATTACTGCAGGGATCACCCACTGCTGTTTCTAGGTTCAAAGATGTACAAACAACAACAGGGCTGCCTGGGGGTTGCTGCCTTGTGCCACTGTCTCATGTAACTCGGTGTCGTGTGACAGGATGACAGGCTATCACTGCATCATAACAACACGCGGCCAACAGATCCCGAGCAGTTGGGCTGGAATAGGACTTTCACACCTGGCTTCCAGATCAGGAAAGCCAAAACTGCAGATGAATGGCCAGAGTGTGGGAGCAATGGCACTCAGTCACCGCAGTGCTCCTGGACACAGCCGAGGTACTCCTGAGATGCTGAGCAAGGCATGGAGCATCATAAGGCATGGAGAGATGCTTCACACCAACTGGGACCATCCAGACATGGCCTTTGTCATATTTTGGCTGAATCAGGCCCTCCAGTACCCAGGGCTGGGAGGGAGGAAGGTGGGAAGTGGGGAAGGCACCAAACTGTCCTTACATCTCTGCAAATTTCTGAGTTTCCCATGTGTTCTCCTGTGTCCCTACATGCCACTGAGTGCGCCTGCAGCTTCAGGCTGTCTCCTTCACCCACATCCAGCCAGGAGCACTGCTTGCAGCTGAAGGACAGGATTTTCGAAGGAGCGCCAGTATGAGGTTTCTTCCTCTTCGTACTTGGTCATCTAAACAACAGCTCTGATTCAAACCCAGAGATGTTTTACTCTCAGCCGCATGTGCAGATCAGCCCCACTATTTGGTTAGCAAAGCAAGAATTAGGATACCTAACTTTGAGCATCTGTTTTCTTGCTTTGTTCTTTTTTTAATTTTGGACGAGTCCCTGTGAGATTGGACCATTTTCCTGAAAGGTCAGCACAAGTAGATGCTTTAAAGCTTCCCAAAGATCAATTCTTCTATTACATGACGGCCCAGAAAGCCGCTGGGGATGTACAGTCAGCATCCACCCTTTATGGGAAGGGGAGAGGGTGGAAGGGGAGAGGCCGTGGTTCTGATTTGCTTGGCTCAGCACTCAGGCTTGCTGAGTTCTGTTGTGTGCTGAAACCACGTGATTGGTGTAGCTGTGACACAAAGCCATAAATCAACCCAGTTGGGCTAGGAAAGTTCACGAACCCTTCCTGAACTTTTGGACGAACCTGGGTTGAGTTTCGAGCTTGGAGAAATCCGAAACCGGGGAAGCTTCAGAAGGATTTGTGTTTCATTGCATCCTTTTGTACAGCTTCACTAAAAAGGCGGTGGAAACAGTGGATTTGGTTGAGAAAAAAGGTGTCATCATGAGAGCATTTAAATAGAGCAAAGCTGACTTGGTAAAATAGTCCTGCTGCAGTTAGTGGAAAATGATTGCACAGCACTGTCATTTCATTTCCAGAATTGTCCAGCACAGCTGGAACACCTGCGGGGAAGATCCTCCTTTCCCATCAGATTTTGCAGATTTTCAGAGTGGTTTCAAACCTCTCAGTTTTCAACCTATTAAAAAGTGCTGATCTGGTTGAACATTCCTGTATTTATTTTTCTTTTAAACTCATTTTATATGCATGGAAGTTTCTTCAAAACATCTTAATGCCATGTTCACAAAAATTTCAAACAGTATCTTCATTTTCCGACAGCAAAAAAAAATCGTCTATTGAGCATTCCTCCCTTGAATCTGAATGCAGAAATGAAGCCAGAAAGGGCTTCCTTGCAAGGTTCACTATTGCTTTTCTAGCTGAGGGAGGTCAGGCTCTCCTGCTACATCTCCCAAGATGGCAGACTTCTACAGAGGATTAGTTTGAGTCCACATTTTGAGTGAGCCTTTGCAGTGCTGCTTATTGCAAGTGGGTCAGGGTCAGTAATCAGGAGATTTTACGATAACAAGATTTCAGGTCCATTTTATTTGGACTTTTCTATTTCAACCTTCAGGTTTCATATCTGCAACCTTTCTCTTCACGATGCACAAGAGCGAGAAAGCAGAGATCCTCAAGCAGTCACAGGGCTGTGCAGCCATCTTCGTAGGAAAACAATGAGAAAGCTACAACTTGTTCAGAAAAAGCTTAAGATTTGGCATCTCCTAATGACCAAATGAATCTCTGACTCCTCTGAGCTTTGTTTTTCACCCATTCACAGTACAAATTAGTAGAAGCTGTACCTTATCTGCTATCCTTCATAATTTGTATTTAAAATATACATATTGCGTACTAAGAAACTGCTATGGCTATGCAGTCCAATGTTCTCATTGAGTTTGGAATGACCTTTGCCTTTGGATTAAATTGAACCTGGAGCTGCTCCCAAATTAACAAAAGCAAAACAAGTGAGTGAGATTTCAGTCATTTTAAACATCAGAGATGCACAGTAAATGCTGAAGTTTAAGCAACACTTTGCAGAGGGCTGTGTCTCTCATAGAACAAGTTGTGTTGATGCAAACAACTGACCTGTATGGAAAAATAACAAAAAGCTCTGGTGCTTTCCTTATTGACAGCAGGATTGCAATGATTTAGAGGAAAGGGCTAAAAACGGGAAGACGGTGAAGCGCCTTTCTCAGGAAGGAATAATGTGATGCTCACATTATGAGCAGTGAATTTTATTTGGCCTGGGCAAAATTCAAGTTGGAAGTTTAAGGGAATAACGAGCTGAAAATCGCTTAGCTATGTACAGCTGTCCCAACAAAACCAACACTCTGGGGCAACTTCTGCTTCCACAGAGATGGATACACCTTGTGTAGGCTGCTGCGGGACTGGACCCCCAGGACTGAGAGCAGCATTTCGCGGTGCGCTGGACCTTGCTGGACCATTACCTGCATTCTTGAAAATCTTCACTTCAATGAGTGAGTCCTGTGGGCCCCACACTTCTGACCCCACACTTCTGACCTCCACCTGGTGGATGTAAGTCCTGAGGGTCCAAGGGAAATCAGACTGGGTTTACTGACTTACAGCTGAGTTTGGAAACTGATTTGTAGCTTTAAAATATGAGGTCTCAAATATGGGAAATATTTTACTCTGTGTGTCAGGGCAGTAGATTCAAGTCCATTTGCCAGAGGGACCCCAAGAGTAGGGCTGGGAAAGAAGACAGGAGGCAGAGGAATAGTACTGGGCTTGATTAGTGATATATGGCAAAAAGACAATGTTGCCCCACAAAGAGAACAGAGAAAGAGAAAGGGAACATGGATTCTTGATGTTAGGAGGTGAGGGACCAAGAATATCTGCATGAAAGACAATGGATAGAGAATATTTCAACTAGATATTAGGAAAACTTTTTTATCAAGCCAAGCAAGTTGCAAGCTGCTAAAAGTGTCCTGAAGTCAGAGCAAGCTCAGGGATGGCATCTAACAGAGAACCCCACGGGCATGGTATCACTGATGCTAGCACCTGATCTGGCTCGCTGTAGGCCCCAGTTTGCCATAGCTGTGTACAGCACTCCTTTGTGACCTACAGCTGCAATGCCAGCTTGAAGGGACTATGTGATGCATCAAAAAATCTGCAAGCCATTGAAGCATTGGGTTCTACTGGAGTAGAACCCATTTCTACTGGAGTAGCAATCAGGCTGTTATGTGCCAAGAGAAATTTGCAAGGGCTCCCACAATGCCAGTGGTGTCACAGAACTGACCACAGAAGGGTTGAGGTTGGTAGAGATCTCTGGAAGGCATCTTGTCCAATGCCTCTGCTCTAGGCCACTTAGAGCAGGTTGCCCAGTACCATGTCCAAGTGCCTTTTGAATATATCCAAGGATGGAAACACCACAAGCTCCCAGGGTAACCTGCAAATCAGTGGTATAAAATAGGCTTCCTACCTGTCATACACCCTGTGCACACTTTGATCTTGGACAAGCTCTCTATGTAAGAGATCAGCACTTGCTCCAAGCAGGGCTGAAGCAAATAACTCATTGGATGCTTTTTTCATCCCAAAGCATCCGTGTTTCGGCACAGCAGCATGGCTAGGAGCTGCCACTGTAATACACCATTATCCAGACCTGAAGTCTTTGAAGTGGAGGCAATTATTTAATTTCCTTCTATGCATGAAGGAGACAGAACTGTTTGCAACATTCAGGTGGGCTCCACTTCACCAGAAAAAGAAAGCAGAATTTCAAAGGTGCTTCCACAGGGAAGAGTTTAGTATGGAGCAAATTGCTCCCTGAAAGCTGGAAGAGTGAGAATTGTGCCATGAGAAGCCATGTGAAGGGTTATTCATTTGCTTGGGTAAAATCTAAGTGGAGAGTAAACACCCATTTTTGCTGTAACTGCTGCAGGGGCAGGAACAAGAAGAAGGTAAATCCTGGTTTTCATAACTGGAGATTTTCTGCCCATGGAAATTCATAGTCCTGCACATACCGGACTTTCTGACTGCATGCTTGCATGTGTGGTCTGCAGCTCTTTGTTATATACTGTGATTTTCCCCACCCCTGTACAGAGATAAGTAGGTAGGAGGCAGCTGTTTGGATAAGTCAGCGGCAGGAGATAAGGTTACAACAAAGTCATTGGACTGAAGTGGAAAGTTTCTATGCCACACGCAGGGCTTTTATCAGGGGTCTACAAATTGTCTTTGTTTCTTTTTAAGGGTTTAACTTAGCTCATCCTCAAAGCAAGATGGCCTATTCCTTCCTGTCATCTTCTAAGACAGAGGAAGTGGTGAGATGTGTGTGTGTGTTCCTTGTCACTGGATATCACTTTACAGCAAAGCCTGGAGAAAGGATCTTTAATCATCATTTTGGGTTTCCTTTCCTTGTTTTCCCCCCTTTTTGGTTACTTTGGCAAAGGAGCCTCAATTTCCTCCTTTGCTCCACCTAAACAAACCAAAGAATTCAGAGATGGCATGAAAATGAGTCTGAGCTAAACCAACCCTGCTGGGACCTGGACACAGCCCTTCCTGTCCCTGTGCAACCCCAGTGCTGGTGGTCCCCATCTCCCCGGCCCTGATGCCAGGGAATCACACACATACATGCCATGCACACCCTAAAAAGCCTTTAGGTCACTGGGCAGCTACTGAGTTGATAACCAAGCCAAGACTTGTGAACTGGCTTGCAGCTACTGCATAAGTGGGGAGGCTTTTGGCATGGCTGTCTTGACTCATTGGAGAAGATGAATCAAGAGAAATAGTGTCAGAAAAACTGGTTGATGGAAGAAATATTTTAGCTGGAGGCATGCATGAAGGGATTGGCTTTGTAAACCTGGGGAGTTTGCTGATCACCTTTCTGTAGCTGGTGACTTCTTATCAGAACTCTAGTGGCTTGCACCAGTGTGTCCCGCACCAGAGATGGGTGCAGGCAGGTCTGGAAATACCATGCCCCACTGAATGTAAGACAAGTATATCTGTCCTGTCACTGAGGAGCTCATATGGCAGCTAGCAGTATGTAATGTGCAGCGTTTCCTTAAAAAACAATTGAAAGCTGTAGCTTCTTGGAATTTCCCACTGCTCCTCTGGCCCTAGAGCCCAACACACCTTCAGAGTTCAAAGCTGCCTTGCAAGACCCCAGAAGAATTTGCAGGGCATAAAGACAAGACACACAAAGAATGGGATTGTCATTGGATTATTATGCTATTTCTTGGCCAAGAGAACTGAAGTAGCAGAGGAACTTAGAGGTGTTCCTGCTTTACTTCATACATGTCCCTCTTTTTTAGCAGCCAGAGGGCTTTCCAGCCACCTCCTTAGCTCAAGCAGGATGCATGGTCTTTGTCTGCCACCAGGATAGTCACTAGGATGTCCTTCAGGAACCCTACCGTGTGTTAAATCCTCAGCCCTTCTTAGCCCACATGACACTGCAAGTATAGACAGGCTGATTTAACCTGATTAAATCAGGCCAAAGAGGAACTGTGTAGCAGAGCAACCTTATTCCCTGCCCACCTAAATGATAGCCCAGTATTTAATACCAGTGTGATCCTGCAAGTCTTACGCTCATGGTTACTGAAACACATCTGTTAAAAGAGTGTTTGCCAAACAAAACCTACTTAACATTAAATGCAAATTTTGCAAGCAAGAAGTAAATGAAATAATCAAAAAAGCAGGAGAAATGTCTAGACCACTTAGATGGATTTATGTATTTAAGAAAGAGTTGGCTGGTGTGTTCACTAACAACCCACCAACCTCAGAAGAAAACACGTTAAATCTTCCGCCTGATATGATTTTTGGCTGGGAATGAAGAGATGAAACAAAGAGAGCACCTCATTAAAAAACCCAGTCCCAAGCTCTGAATAGTCAGTAATAGTCTACAGACCACTTTGAAATTTTTAAGATCATGTCTGCCTGAGATTTACTCATGCTTATTAAACATGTAATGAAAAAGATGATTTATAACACAATCCTTACATGCAGAACCTTTCTTCTAGAAAACAATCCTTGTTTGTGCAGTGCTGAGAGAAGCATCTGAGTGATGAAGTGGTTTTAACTGCAGGGGAGTGAGAGGTTGACTCAGTCAAAACCATTTCAGCATCATTACTTTGGTTTCCTCGCAAAAGCCTGAAGACAGGCTGAGCAAAGGCAGGAGAAAACACTCCTTGCTGTCAGCGGCCCTCAAGCTCTTGAGCAGGTATGTGTTGGTGGAGAGGAATGATGTTCTAACTTGCTCAGGTGGAGGAAGGTGCTCTCACCACCAGCAGGGCAAGTGGCCTGCAGCCCCATGGAAGCACCACAGCAGATTCACTCACATGCATGGCTTCGTCCTTGCATTTTGGAGGAGAAAGTGGTCCTAATTCATCTTAAAAAGACAGAAGGGGATGACTCCTATGTAAGCCAACCCTCAGGGATTACTGAAGGGATCTGGGAGCTGCAGCATGGTGTGGGAGTAGGAAAAATGCACTAAGGGAGCATCAGAACATTCCTGATGTCCATGGTCTTCTTGCTCCCTACCTCTGCCCCTCTGAGACGATAAGTCTGGGCCAGCCTGAGGCCTCCCTGGACATACCCACGGAGTCCCACTGACCCATTTTAACCAGGAAAATTGCACTGCACAAATCCCCTAGGAGAAAGGAATGCTGAGGATTGGCTGAGTTCTTCCTACTGTCAAAATTACCTTACGTGGGAATTTCTGTTTAATATGTACTTATTAAAAAAAGATCTAAAACTGCTTGCAGGTCAGCCTAAGTGTCAAGAAGTTATTTTTTTGTGCCCAAAAGCAATGCACTGAAAGTGTGGGGATAGTAGAAGCTGCTTTTAAAAAGAGGGAGAATCCTATCTTGCTTTTAGCTCACCTCTTTTTTTGCATTTGTAACTATCACTTACTGTGAATGGTAGCTTCATACTTCTGAATGGGCTTTGGCCAAGCAGCTCTTGGTGTAGAAAGTATTTTTAATTCAATATTTTTAATTATGAAGCAAAGAGACTGTGGTATCAAATTCTTTAGGTCTCCTGTCGCCAAGGTATAGCTATTGAGCCTCTATTAGTTACTGTTGAAATAAGCACAACACTACCATTACTTTCAGTAAGGTCAAGGCTGGGTCTATTGCAAAGATCCATTAAGCTCTTTGTGTGCTGACCAGTCCTTCCAAAATTGGCCTGGTGTTCTTGCTGTTCATTCCTCCTGGCTGCTGTTAATCAATTAATATATGAATTTTCAGACTCAAATGGAGACAGGATATTAATATAGGTGGTGTGCTGTTTCCCTACAGGAATTCATGTAAAAGCTGTCATTAACATAATGCATATACATGAGTCCAACAGAAAGCTATTAACTTATGTATTCATCCAAGAAGGCTCAGTAAGTGCTTTACCATCAACAATCTTGCTGCACTTGAAATTAAATATGTGTGTCAAGGTTAGCCCTTCCTGGGCTGAGAAACTGAACCAGAAGAATATTAACAGATGTTAGCAATATGTGTGTGTGGGAGGGGAAAATCACACCTGAATCGGGTCAGTACCGAGCAGTATTTGGAGCCTGGAGCCAATCATCTAGAAAAAAAACCTCTTTTAATGAGTGCAGACGGAGTTAAGTGTTCTCCACTGATGCCTTTCACCTCTCAATGCAACCAGATGGACTTTCTGACACAGAGCAGTAGTTAAACACAGTTCAATCATGGGCATCCAGGACCCAGCATGGCCTCTTGAAGCAAGACAGAGCTATCCAAAGAAATGTCTCTGGCTGACAAGTACGGTCTTCATCTCCCTGTGGCAGCCCATTGCCCCAGGGGTGGAACAATTGCTGCTCCCTGTCCTTGTCCCCCAGACAACCCTCTGGTTGGAGGTAGGAGTGTTGAAACGATGCTTGAGGGAGCTGATTTAAGCTAGCTTTAGTTTCCAAAGACATATTGACTTTTAAAAACCCAAACAATCATTAGCTATTACACAAAATGATTAAGAGAATAGGTAACTGATGTTTGGAAAATGAAGGCTTTAGACCCTCTTGGAAAAAAGGCCCTGCTCAGATCTCAGTTCAGACTTCCAGGTATAGAAGAGAAAGGTCTGTCCAGAAGTGCTCCCAAGATTTACCAAGTGCAGAAATCCACCATGATCCCATATCATACACCCGATGTTATCTGAGGGAGTATTCACAGGAATCAGGGAAGCAGTCATATTTGTAAAGGGTCCAAGGAGGGGGAAATGCTATGCGAGAACTGGGAATTGGCAAAGATGACTATTGTTTAAGAAAATAAAATAAAATAGACTAATGAGACAATCTGGGAAGCAATACAGCCAGCGAGTTGGACATCTGTTCTGGAGAAAAGGCTTGGGAGCCATTTCAAGGGATGTGGTAAAAGAAGGGTGACCAAACCCTGGCTTGATTAGAGGAAGCCGGCATAGACTGAGGCACAGGAGGATCGTGTCATGCTTAACTACTCTTCAGGAATTCTTTGAAGATACCACTGTCACGACAGATAAGGGCAATTTAGTGGGTAGCAGAATATTTTGATTTTCCAGAAACATGTGACAGTTTTCCACACAGGAGATTAATGGCTTTTGTACAAAGACATTAAAGGGAAGATAAAACAGTGACTGGAACGGAAAAATAGCTTAAAAATAGGAGACAAAGGTTGGCAAAGGATGGAAGGAAGCATTTCTGACTATTTCTAAAACTGACACCACTTCTATTTATAGTGGACCAAGTGATATTTATGTTAAAGCCAGTGGTAGTTTGCCACTGAAATCGGCTTTGCAGGAAGACAATGAAAATGGGTGGTGTCCTGCTTTGATCTATGTACCTGTTCAAAGCAGCCTGAAAATGGGATGATGAATTACCTCACTGCACGAGCTGCAGACAGAGAAGGGTTGGAAGCACTGCTGGCTTTACATGGAGGGTCAGGCACAGGGACAGGGATGGTAGCTCCCCAAACCCAATGAGTTCAAATTGGCACGTGTCTTCAAGGTCAGCAGAGTCTGTTCACTAGAAGAACGTACAAATGTATCCCGTTTTTCAAGTCTGGCTATGGGCTCTGAATGTTTGTGCCCCCTTCCTCTTGGGTACAAGCGTCTTCCATGTAACCTGATGCTCTTCTGCTCTGACAGATATTTTCTTGGTCAGATCCATAGATATAGGACTATGTAAGAGATCCTAAAGGTGTTCAACTCATCTGCACTGAGTATCTCTGTATTTACACTCAAGTTATGTTAATTGTTGGACACAGGACACATCAGACAGTGAATCACTAAATTTTTTCTCACATGCCTTCATTATCTCTCAATCCTAAAGGAAACAGTCTTCAAAATAGAAAAACTTTCAGATGATTTTGACTTAATACTCTTTCTTTTTAGTTTTGCCTGTAGCACTTTATCCTGGCTTTTTTTTGGGGGGGGGGTTGAGGGGGAGGAGAGAAGACAGGAAAAAATATATCATGTTTGAATGCCTGTGGGGAAAACAAACAGCATTTGAAACATGTTGTTTTAAAATATAACTTCCTACCTGTAGCCTTTGTTTTTTCTGGAAGTGGCTAGAATCCTTGATGGCACTTGAGCTCTCAAAAACTCCTTTAAAAACTTGCTCAATGAAAGTAAATCAAGATAAGAAACACATATGGTAACAATACTGTCTCCTGCTTGATTTCGACTTGTTCCAGCTGCTTGCACCATGGTGAATTGCTGAGCTGGGAACACTGTGTCCACAGTCCTGTTACTGGAAGCGGCAAACAGACCGCTTGGGCAGCCTGCTTACAAGCAGGTAACAGGTGAAGTAGCATTCACCTTGTGGCAATCAGCAGAGGTGCTTTGGTACAACAGAGGAAAATCTAGCTCCTCCAGCTCCTTGAGGCTGATGTAAGAAAAGGTCATGATCAGCAAACAGAAAGAAAAGACTATCTGGGTGATCAAAGCCGGCCTGAAGTTTAATTTCTCTGCCAGAAAACCCAGCACTAGAGTTTAAGATAACATTTGGAGGGAAACAGATGTACTTGGGTGGTTTCTTTGAAATAACTTCTCATATCTTCTAGCCTGACTTCTTAACATCTTTCTCTTATTTGAATATTTAATGTGATTACTCCTTACAGCAGAGATATCATTAGTGATGCACAGACAACCATCCCAAAGGAGATGCACTTTACACTCCTGCTTGTAATTGATGTTGAAAAGACATTGTATACCTGACTGTTTAAGTGTATTAATATACTATGCTAAATTCCTTATCCAGTAATAATGTCGAGCCCTTACACAATGTTTTCTTTTGTTGCTGAATCTTTAAAAAATGTAGTATCTTATTGTTTGGTTCTTTCTCAAAATGCTTATGCAGTTTGCCACAAGTTACGTGCCATAAAATAACATGCTTGGGAACTGAACC
This sequence comes from Amazona ochrocephala, assembly GCA_039720435.1. Lineage (NCBI taxonomy): Eukaryota > Metazoa > Chordata > Aves > Psittaciformes > Psittacidae > Amazona > Amazona ochrocephala. Next base: position 94,307,216 of record CM077878.1, read on the forward strand.
CAGGCATCCTGTCACCCACCCCAGCACCTCTGACCAGCATCTCCTGGGGCCACATTGCCTCTTATGCTGTGGTGGTATTTGAGGTGGGTCTCATAATGGCATGGCTTTGACCTGTGTGATGTTATTATAGCACACAGTGTTCCTGTTTTGTCCTACCCCTTTCTTTAGTGATACTAATCAAAACAGAAATGTCACCTGCCATGTAATGCATATAAATATAATGGAACTGTAAGTAATAGCCACAGGTTAAATAAATGGAAAAGGATGCAACTGTGCTCCTTCCTTCATTGCTTTCTCTGCAGATCAGTTGTCAGGGGAGGGGAGAAGAGGAGTGCATGTGGCACTCAGATATACCGGGAGCTTTCATCAGTGGAGCAGAATGTTTGGCATCCAAGGTTATCACCTGCTATATGTCTTTCTGGGATTGCCCAGGTATGAAAAACTATATTTAAACATGCCTTTAAACATCTCCACCCACCTCCCCATGCTTACTATCTATCTCAGAAGTCCTTCAAGCTGCAATAAAGCTGAAACCAGGGTTAACTGATTACTGAAATTAATTGTGACATTAGCAGAAGCAAGGCCTAAGGTGGAGCAGTTTGATGTTCCAAAACTAGGAGTCAGCACAAAACTAACAACACATCCTGCGGGGGAATGGTGGAGCAGGCAAGGGTTCGACGGGATCAGCTCTGAAACAGGCAGCAGGCTATATGCTGGCACCCAACTTTCACAGTGTCCCTTGCAAAGTGAGGAAATACTGATTCCAGAGCCCCTCTTCCCAAAATCCTTATGTTGCTGCAGCAGCCGTCTGGTCTGAATTTCCCTCTCAGAGGGGAAGGGGAGCCCTTTTTGACCCAATTTCAGCTTTTTTTCTGGGAAGCCTGGGCAGTATAGTGGGGAGATTTCAGGAGGAAGTGGATATGATGGGAAGTTTGTGGTGATGAGCTTTCCTGGGCAGTGGTACTACAAGGACATCAGAACACCTAGGTCTATCCCTGGTGTTGCCACTGAGCACATGAAAACAGTTTATCATTTCACCTCCTTGGGGCCCCTTTTCACCTTCAGTACTGTAGGTACCTGATCTAAACTGTGCGGTCTTCTGGACTGATGCTGTTCTTCCCAGGGTCTTTGCACTGTATCTGCAACAGGAGGCCCTCATCTTTGCAGTTTGGCACTGCTGCAGTATGCATGCTCTACTGGATACTCAAGGTTTTCATTCTCTCTCTGGGCACAAGTGCTGCATTCATACTTAAAGAATACAATTTCAAGAAATATTGCAAATTTTTAAAGCTGGCTTTGAAATCATCCTGCAAATTTCTCACAGCAGAAGGAATAAATAGAAATACTTGGGTATGAAACAAACTTAGGTTTATTTCATGATTTTTTATCTGTCGCTGGGCATTAGGGATCATGGAAGGAGAGCTTGCATCAGTTAATATTCATTCATAAAGGAGAAGAAGTAAGCATAATGAAATCCAGCTGCAAAAAATACAATTTAGGCAAAGGATAATGAAGGACCTGTAGGTACAGGTGCTGCACTGGAGCAGACAATGAGCAGAAATGTCAGCCTCCCCTTGGCAAGTGGCATTTAGAAACAGATGCATCTGTGGGTCTGGGCACACCAAAGTGAACCTTGTCCCTGTGTGGTGGGTGAGAAAATGAGTCTACAGCGCTGGTGGCACTAAAGGAGTCATTACACAAGCTTCCGATGGGAAAATAGAGGCATCATTGTGCAGGGAGTTCTGTGCCCACATCCATGGTTTTAGGGTTTTTTAATGAAAATTTAGGACAATGAAAAAAGAGTTTTGGGGGCTATAACCGTGGGTCCCAGTCCAGGTCTGCTCTTCCATCTGTATGGCACACAGTGGATAATGGCTTAAATATACCTGGCCAACACACTAAGCTAAATCCCTGATTCCAGGTAAGAATAAAAAGTGGCAGGGACAGGAAATAACGCTGCTTATTCCTGCTTTGTAGAGGAGACTTGACGGGTCAATACGAGAGACAGAGCACTCTGCATCCAGCTGGACTTCCTGCCCGCAGTGTTAATGCTCACTAATGCAGTCTCAGAGTGGAGCTGCGGCGGCATCAACAGAGCAGCCCAATTAGAGACATTACCAAACAGAGGTCCACAGCAGCTCTGCTGCAGCTGGAGAGCAAGCCCCTGTGTGCTCTCGGTGCCTAAGCCCACAGATCAGTGTAAACTAACACAATCCTCAGCAAGGAGAACAAGAATCTACCAAACATACACTTGTTTGGTCATGCAACCATCTTTATCAGACTTCTTGCCGATCGGCTTCTGAAGTTTCAAGAGATGCTGTATCTTTGCTTTTCTCCAGTTGTGAACTGTGACTAGGAGCACAGTAAAGGGACAACATAACATCTAGAGCTATGTCTTATAGAAAACCAGTAATTTTCCTCAGATTTATAATAGAATTGTAAAAGACAGCAAAAATGCATGGTCCTTCCTGATATGAACTACTACAGTTTGAAATCATCAAGCATCACCTCGAGCAGCCTCTGTCCTCGTTGGGCAATTGGGTTTCCTGAATGCTGCTGCTTATGCCCCACAACACCAGTATACGCCATGTTCTCACATCTTCTGAAGCAAAGAGGTTTAAAAGCACATAGAAAACAGCCCAAGGAAGCTGGCCAAGAGCTGTGAGGAAGGAGCTTTGAACGGTGCCGTAACTGAAGCCAGGTCTCTATCATCTTCAAGAAAAGGGGTCTCTGAGCTGTCCAACAAAGGGGACAGACACTTGGTGGTGTGCAGCAGCACTCATTGAGGAACTGCCTGGTTCCTCATGCCTTGGTGATCATCTAGCTAGGGAGCAGCTGCCAGAGCTGCCTCATTATCTCATTTCAAGAGTCAAATCTGATTACTCTTAAAAAACAATCAGTAAAATTGAAAACGTTCAGATTTTCCACATGCTGATGAGCAAACCCTTGGGTCTGGGTGTTATCATAGGGAGAACACAACTGCAGCCAGCTGGGTTTTGCCTGGTGGCACTCACAGGACAGGAGCAGGATGTGGAACTTCCCTGGAGCTTGCCCTGGCACTGCTGGTGCAAGTCTGGGTTTATGGATACATTTTGTCCGCAGTGACCATGAGATCAACTCATCACAACTAATCCCCTGAAGGGTTTGGGCCATGCCCTAGGCCTACTAAAGTCAGCAAGATGATTCCCACCGGTTCAAGCAGGACCAGGATTTGGCCTGGCAGAAGCGAACAGAAAGGTTGAGACAATGAGCTCCCTCCATTGCTCAGAATAATCTCGCAGCTGACAGGCATAAAACAGTGTTTACAAAAAAAGCCAAGCTAATTTTGCATAGCTCTCCTGTGAGACAGCCCTCTTTCCACTGCTTGTCTGTTAAAAGCAGAGAAGCCAGAGTTTGCAGCACTGCTAATATCTAATAAATCAACATGTTGATGGCATCTTTCCAAATAGACAACTGTGTTTATTAGTACAGGATACAAGCGAAAGCACTCTGTAATGAATATTTCCCCATTTCTTTGTTTTATGTTTATTATAGCCTCTCCTTTGTGCAACAAATAAAACTGACGTGATGGTTATTAGAGGCAAAGGCAGACTTGGATTTCTTTCTTTTTTTAATGTGCCTGGGGTAACCAACACAGCACAGCAATGTACAGGAACTGCAAAGGGAGCAGATGTTGTTTCATGTTACAAGGCAGACCAACACAAATTTATGTGGGTAGTTTCCTGGGAACTGATCCAAGGAGGACCTTAGATGTCACCATCCCCTGCACTGCAATGCCAAAGTTTCAGTCTATTTTCCAGGCGTAGTCTCCAGCCCCAAATGAGGCACTTAGTATAGATGGAAACAGGATGCAAAATGGGATGCCACAGCCCAATATCGAGCACTGCAAATGATCAGCTTCTGCGAAGATGGGCCTCTGAAAGTCTCCATTCAGGCACCAAATCCAGAGACCACAGCATTAGCGAACATTTTTGACATATAGAATAAATGTTTAAAGGTTGTTTCCTTATCAAGAGAAGCTGATCAGCCTTGTACTTCTGCAAAAGAGATCAGGGAGAATACAAGAAAGATATTCTGTGCAATTTTTTGACATCTTTAAAGGACTAACGTACATAAGCCTTTTCCATGGTTTTAATAGCTCAGGTTAACAGCCTGAAGCTAAATAACTCATGGAGGTGCTCCTGCCCCTTTGCTCTCGTGAGACCTCACTCGGAGTACTGTGTGCAGTTCTGGTGTCCTCAACATAAAAAGGACATGGAACTGTTAGAACAAGTGCAGAGGAGGGCCACGAAGATGATCAGGGGACTGGAGCACCTCTCATATGAAGATAGGCTGAGAAAATTTGGGCTGTTCAGCCTGGAGAAGAGAAGGCTGCGTGGAGACCTCATAGCAGCCTTCCAATACCTGAAGGGGGCCTATAGGGATGCTGGGGAGGGACTCTTCATTAGGGACTGTGGTGAGAGGACAAGGGGTAATGGGTTTAAACTTAAACAGGGGAGGTTTAGATTGGATCTGAGGAAGAAATTCTTTACTGTGAGGGTGGTGAGGCCCTGGAATGGGTTGCCCAGGGAGGTTGTGGATGCTTCATCCCTGGCGGTGTTCAAGGTGGGGTTGGACATAGCCTTGGATGGCATGGTTTAGTGGGAGGTGTCCCTGTCCATGGCAGGGGGGGCTGGAACTCGATGATCTTGAGGTCCTTTCCAACCCTTACTATTCTATGATTCTATGATTCTATGTGGTGGTTAGTCTATGGGAAATACCGTGGGGCATCATGCATTAGTTTGTTAATAAGCAGTAGAAGCACAGAATCAGAAGGCTGATTTTGTTAATTACATGCTATGCAAAAATGAGCTTGGATATAGGAAAGCAAAGATCTCCACAACACATATTTATCCTTCATATGAAACAAAACATGAAGAACTGTCTGTACTGTCAGCCATGTTTGCATACTACGGTGTTGCCAAAGGCAACAGCATGAAAATCTGCAAGACCCACGTTCATCCCTAGTGTTATTCAGCTCACTCTGGTGGAGATAGAGCCGGGATAACTTTGTCTCAATAGAGATAAACAAGCCAAAGCATTAGACAGAGCCACCTGACAAGAGCAGAGATCACTGCGCTGCTCTGGGCAGAGGAGAGCAGATACCACTACCAGTGGTAGGTTTAACCCAGTCTGCAGCGCTGCAGGAGCTAGTAATGCTCTCTTTCTTCCATGTGAAAGTGTGAGCTGTTTGCTGCAACTGGCTGGCCCACACAGCTCCAAATCCAGCTGTAGGGTGGTTTCCAGCCTTAACACTGGCTGGCTATATTTCCTCACTTGCAAAACAAGGATAAGGACTCGTGACCAACCAGCAGTCCACAAAGAGTATGAGAACAGGGCAAACATGATGATACTTCCCCTGAGCACACTCTCTCCTCCTCCCTGTGCCTTTGTGGTTCAGTTTACCCAAACAAGACTTCTCTTTGCGTTTACTAGTCTTCAACGGATCTTTAAAGAGCAGCAAATTCTTCATGAAAGCACATCACTTTGAGTGCCTTCTCCAGTGCACAGACTGTTGTGGTTGCTGCCTGATGGTCCCAGCTCCCTAGCAGCAGATGCGAGATGCCAGTTTCATCCTTTCTCCAGGTTTCATGGAGATTTAAGCTCTTCATCCCACACATGTACATTTATTTGGCTGCCAGGTCTTTCTGCTCTGTCACAACAACCCTTGCCTGTCGACTCCATGGAAGAGATGATGAACCTCCTGGAACAAAGCCTCAGAGCTGCATTGAATCAATGCGTCTTAACAGTTTCTTCAGTGATTGGGTCATTTACCCAGAGAGCCAGTAAACAGCTCAGTGAGTTTATGCTGTGCAGATATATGCTGGAAAATGCTTCCAGCCTTGAAGTGCTCTCCCCAGATTACTACCACAGCACAGATAAATCAGCTTATGCATTTCTAATGTACCTGCATGCAGCATGGAGAAACCATAACATTTGTGTCAGCGGAAGACATCCAATGTTTCTAATGTGTCTTTGCCGTGTTCTGCATTGGGATAAGCTAGGACTAGGGCTGTTGTGTAGTTGCGAGTGTGTATTGCTTGTAGTACTGCAGTGTGCAAGGTACCCAGATAGTTAATTTGATCTGCTGACATAAGAGTCCCTGGCAGAGAGGCAGAAGGAGCAGGAAGGCTTATCTGAAGGGAAGCCAGATCTTACACAGCCCAATAGGCTGATATTTATTGTAATGGTCTTCATCAGAGTTTCTCAGAAAATGTGTTGCTATTTATCTGATCACCATCTTGTTGTTTGAAGAAAGAAAAGAGTGAAAAAGACAGAAGTGTGTGGGAAAGAAAACAGGGCTGATTTCAGACTTTTGGCATGAGAGCTCTGTACTTGACTAACTTCATCTGTGAGCTGCGGGGAGTTTGGTGAAGCTGACACAGATTTGAATAAAGCAATTTGGGCAAGGGGATGAAATGAAGTGCAATAGAAATACAGGCTGAATTTCAGAACCTAATGTTTAAGTGTGAGAGAATTTTTTAAACAGAAAAAGTCAAAAAGAAATAAAGGTCCTGTTATTTCCAGCATCTGCCTGCAGTGTAAGACAAACTGCTATGGAAGCTGCTTCTTCTCCCTGCCCTGTTCATGTCCATAAGCACCCAGGGTCAAGCCTCAGGGAGCAGCTCTCAGGGAGCACCCCAGAGTCAAATCTCAAATCTGCATGTACACTCGCATGCATGGTCACACAACATGGACAGACAAACGGACAAAAAGGCTGGGCCTTCACTGGGAGACAACTGGGCCAGCTCAGCTAGAAGCGAGCAGATCCATGCTGCCTTGTGTTGGGGCACAACCTCTGTGATCAGTGCTTGCAGTTTAAAAGGGACCCAGATCAAAGAATTTAGGTCATTGATACCTAGAGCAAGATATAACCCAAAGAGCAGATCTTCCTCCTTCATCAGGAGACCGTCTTCTACAAGTGGCATCGGGTCTGAAATCAAAGGTGGATCTTAACGCAAGGAGGCAGGTGCCAGCTCTAGATGTCTGTGCCACTCAGGCAATTAACTGACAAATATAAACCAGATCTCCACATTTCAAAGCTCATTTGCATTGCTCCTGAGACAGTCTGTCGGAAAAGGATGCAATTAGGTTGAAGCTGACGAGATTTATGCATGGGGAAAAAAAAAAGAACAAAAAGCAAAGCCCTCGAACACCCAGGCGAGTGGCAGCTCTGGCACGAGCATCCTTTGGAGCACAGCAGTCAGCGGGGCTTCAGCAGCTGCTGAAGGAGGCACAGGGCTGCTCCCCCACCCCCTCCCCGCCGCCAAAGTCAGCAGAGTGGATGCTCACAGGCATGAGCACTGGAGTGTTGCTGGCAGCCTCGGTGGGAGGCTGCTGCTAGCAGTTGAGCTGCTACCTCGCCAGCCCAAGCTGCCATCTGCCCTTGGCAACATGAGCCAGGCTGTGTGTGCTGCTCTGCTGATCCTCTGCTGCTTGCACAGTTCAAGTTCTGCTCTTTACGGATGATGCATGTGGGCATGAGGGGCCGGAAGATGTAGCCCTCCATTCATCATATATGGTCCTGCTCCTAATAAGAGGGTTGTCCTTCCAGGACCATGTGCAAGCTCAGCCGCCACCACAAGAAATGGCCCTGTAGTTCAGGCAATTGAGATGTACCTCTCATTTTTGCATAAGTAGGATATTGAGGCAAGGTGCCAAAATCTGTATGACTGTTTTCCTTCAAAACTAAGAAAACTGCATCAGAATCCCCTGAAAATGGATAGCATACCTGTTATTTAAGAGCAGAATCACCTGTTCAGCATTCAACACTAAGAAGACTTGGAGTTATTTTCCACTTGTGAAATTAAAACTTGTGAAGATTAAAAATAAAGCTTTGACTTGTAAACTGTGCATAATTCTGTTCTGTGGTAAAAAGATTGTAATAATTAAATGATTAAAGCATTTTAATGGTTGCTGGATATGGTTCAATTGGCTTGGAAAAACACATTCCCTCCTTCCATTTTTAATTTTGGCACCACTGTGACAGGAGCTAATGGTGTCTGAGCATCTCACTTGAGTCTGGTCCTTCATTTGCCACCCAGCAGTCATTTCAGCTGGCTGTTAATAAAAAGCACTCCTGTTTCCATTCTCCAGGCAGGATGGAGCTGTGGCAGCCCTGCAAGCTCTGCCCTGCCGTCACAGGCAAGCCTAAAGCTAGACCCTACAGCTGTATTTTAACCCAGACAGTAAAACTGTCAGAGTCCTCTTAAACAACTGAATCTCGACAGCCAACGTATTTGCATGTGAATTAGCAGTAGACAAAGACAAGTGATCGGCTATGTTGCCTTTGTCTCACTGGCTCCACTTAACAGTGGTTGTATAGCTCTAAGGACTTGGAGCAAAAGTGGCAGTGAGTTGTTGATTCCTTGCCATGTCCCCAAGACAGTAACAATTTCCTAAATCTCTCATACAACCTCTTAAACTATGTTTTCTGAGGCTCAATAGTCCCAGCAGACTCGGTCATTCCTCATATGAATACCTTTGGTTGTGCTTGTTACCATCCTCCAAAGCTGTTTGCAGAGAGGGGCCCAGAGCTGCATAGAGGTGAACTGGGACCCCTACCACTGGGGTTCCTTTTTCATGGTCTCTTCTTTTCCCAGTAAGTCTCAATATTTAATTGGCTGTTGACTGTCAGTGTGGATGGAGCTGCTCTTTCCATGCACTGTCTCCTCAGAGCCCATCACCATACACACAAAATGGGGGTTTTCCCACCCCCATAAACGCCACTTCACACTGCGATGTAATCAGTTTTGTTTGCAATCTAGATCATTTATCTATAAGAATTTGATTTGGTTTTTCATTGCCAGCCTCATTAGGTTCTCTTGCAATTCCTAACACTCTGCTTTCATTTCAATACCTCGAATAACCCTGTATCACCAACAAATACTAACTCGTGTTCCCTTCACTCTCCAGATCATTTATGAACATGTTGAACAATCTAGACCTGGCAGGTATCACTAGCATAAGGAAGAGACCTGTGATGACTTCCCTCCACTGAGAAAAATGACCATTTACTTTCACCTGTAGTTTCCTATTGTTTAGCCAGCTGCTTGGATTAGGACCTTACCTCTTTGTCCTCTGGTTGCTTAGTTTCCATAGAAACCTTTATGAAAGGAGTATTGGAAAACCAAGGGGACAGTGTCATCAACATCACATATTAGCTGATATCACCAAAACACCCCTAGAGGTCTGTTAGGCAGAATTTCCAGGTTAACTCTTTATCACTTGCCTGGTTTTGCCTAGGTGTCCACTAACTCTATCCTAAAATCACAGTCTGAGCTAATGTGCCTGGCACAGGTGTCAGACTTGTCGTTTCATAGATTCCTCTCTAGTCCTCATCCCTTTTACATGTGATTACAGTCACATTTGCCTCCCTCCAGTCTTCAGATGGCTGTCAATGGGTGTTGATTACCAGCTAATTTCTTGACTACAACTTGTATGTTACATTTCATTTGATATTCATTACATGTAGAATTTCAGATGTCTGCATTATTCTACCATTCAGATTTTTCAGGACAAGGAGGAGACTTATACAGGTGCTGGCTTTCATGAAGGACTGTTTAATCCAGGAACATGAATTAATTACAAATTTACAAGGTGACCATACATATGGTTTGTTTGCTTAGCCACACAAGTTGTTAGGCATCCAATTTACGTACAGCAGGACTTTGCTTGCACAGATGCTGCAGAGCATGAGCTAATGCATTCATTTACTGAAAAATCCATCCTGCTGTATTTCACTGTTAAGTACATAGTGTTTTATCCTTAGTTTGTTTTGTACTTTCTTTTTATTTATATCTCTTATCCTCACTACTCTCTTCTTCCAAAAATCTGTGTTTGAAACTGTTATGTCAGTGATATGTTAAAGTCTTGAAAGAAAAATTGACTCTGCTGAGATCAGTGGAATATTTGCCAGAGATTTCAACATGGTGCCAGTTCTTTGTCCAGATCTGTTCATTCCTCCTGCTAGTAGTAAGAGTAGAGAAAAAATATCTTCCCTTGCAACCATTCTCCACAAGTAAATGCTGCCAATCCCAAAGACCTTACTAGAGATCAGTAAGGGAACCCTGAACTTGGATGTTGAAAGCAGCGGAAGAACATGTACAGGTGACAGAACCAGTGTACAAAATCTAGAGACAAAGAAGCTTAAAACAGTGTGAGGGCTTTGGGCAAAACTGTATCAAAACCAGAAGGTAACTCATGGGTGGTGACGAACTCAACAGACTGACAACAAACCTAAATCAGCATTACTGAAATATTAATACTCGAAGATTGGATCTTGACAAATCTTTAGGGGAAGATCTAGTTCTGATCAAGACAAAGTTATGATGTTACAGGTGCAGATAGGAGTCAGATCTGTGTTCTCAGTAATGTCTGCTTGGAAATGGTCTCCAGACATAGGATCCCAAGGGGCGCTACAAAATATCCGAGCAACCTGTAAAGCACTGTTAGAAGTATTGCAGTGTAGGGACCAAAAAATTGTATTTTATCCTCTTCCCTTGTATATCTTCCACCCACTATTTCTGCAAATATTTTTGGGGGTTGTGTATAACCAGTACAGCAAGGCTTTGGTGGATATTACTTACTGCAAATCAGGTAGAATGTGCTCATGATTTCCAGAGATCTCTGGCAACTTTAAACACCGTTCACTCAGACATACTCAACAGTGAAGTGGTGCTGAAGAAATCCAGCCCTAATGATGTTTTTCCCCCCTCTTTAAGATAGAGAAAAATCATTTTTAAAACATGGAAAAAGTACTTTTTCCACTTCAGTTTAGATGCTTAGCCACTTAAGATTACCTTTAGATGGAACTGACTTTCATGCTAGACTTGACTAGGAAAAAGTAAGTGTTTTTGAGCAGGAAGAATTAAAAAAAAGATCCCATAACTATGCCCCTTCTGTAAGCTGAAATCTAGTTCAGTTACCAAAAATGAACATGAAGGAAATGGAGTTAAATACCCAGATGCCAGTGAGTTTTAGGAAGAATCGAGTGTCTACTTAGGCTCCCCCATTAAAAACAAAGACCCAAGATTCATGAAACAGAAGATTTCCATGTCTGCTTTATACGTGTCCCAGGCAAGCAAATGAAGGGAAGTATGTGGGATATTGTGAAATAACTCTGGAATTCTGCAGCAAGTGAGTTTATTTTTATTAGCCGTTCTCCACGTAAGCTGTGTGCCTCTCAGGCACCTCACCTCAGATGTTCCTGGCATGCATGGCTCACAGAGCTTGCCCCTGCTTTATTCATGTAATCCATTTCATGATAGTGAGAGAACATTCCCTGGGGGATTGCCACGCTTCTGGAGTCTGGGACACAGGGCTCTGAAATGTCACCTGAAGCATCCTGCCACTGCCAGCAGTGGGCTGCAGTCCTGTCACATACTCCAAAGAGGAATTGCATGCCTATTGTAACACCCGAAATGAATTTATCCTGGATGTAGCTCCATAGCTACCAATCAAGTTGATTTAAGCCAAAGTCTAGCCCCATATTTCCATGAGCATGGCCAGTTAGCATTCATTTCTCACAGTTTGATTAATTCTAAACTTTCCTTCCATGTGAGCTCACATTTAATTAAGTGGCAATCCTCCGGCTGTGGCCTGCCTTGGGAAGAGCTCAGTTCTGTGGGCTGATGGAGAAGAGGCAGCTGTGATACTAAAACTTACCTTGTACATAGCCAGTGTGAAAAGCCTGGGACACTTAACTTCCTCAACAATTTGGCTGGATACGCTCAAGGAAAAAGGGGGCATTTCTGTGAGAGTCAGGCTTTTATTTGGGCTGGCTTTGACCAAACAGGCAGCTGAAGGAAGAACATGATCATGGGCAGAGAGAATATATTTGCTAATGGCATCTTGTGCAAATGTCTCTGTCTCCTGTCGGAACTCATTTACCCACCATAGGCTAATCATTTCTAATCAAATACTGCCAGGCACAGATAATTAGTTTAGTTGCAGAAAGATTTTGGAGTTTCAGAAGGTTCTGAAACTGAGGGTTCTGAGGGTTCATTTATTTTCTTTCTCTTTACATTTTACTTGCACATATCCATCTCCCAAAGCTCCAGCCAGGATCTTGAGCAGAGTGCCAAACCAGGGTGTGGGTGCACACATAGAAGAGATCGTGCTCAGGAACTTTTGATTAGCCAGGCAGCGATTTCATTTACAGACAGCAGTTGAGCATCATCCAGGAAAATGAGTTAACTGAAACATAATTAACTACATGTCAGCAGAGCAAGCTGAATTAGTCTGTTGAGGAAATTAATGGGCACACAGATACAATGGGGCTTCCAAAGAGCCTATAGAAATAGAATAAAGGGACACAGCGACCAACTCGAATTTCTAATTAGAGGAGAATGTGCGAATGAAATACAAATTTTCCCCATGTCTTTCTCACCTTTCACATGCCCTTTCACAGAAGGATTTCTACATGTGGGAACATTTCAGGCACATCTAGAACTTGTTTAATCCAAAAGTTAAACCGTGTTGGCAAGTTAGCTCAAGTCACTTTGGGCAGAAGGAGGCCAGTTTCTGAGGCAGTCAGTCATGCACTGAAGTAATGCCTCATGAGTTAGGAGATCAGCCATGCAGAAAAGCCAGCGAGCTCTGCACAGCAGCTCATCAAAGGATATTCATTGGGAGCACTCAGCAGTCAATCCTGATGCTGAAACCCGGGCTCAAGTTTCAGTTTCAAGTAAACTCAAAGTTCACAAGTGAGGATATTTTCTCACAGGTAGCAGTAAGCCTCTTTATTCAGCTTTCATTCTCCCAGGTCATTTCTTTGCCTTAGATAATTAAACCCAGTGTGGTGCTGAGAGGCTGTACAATAGAGCACACCCTGGAAAACACCCCAGGACCTCAGCATGGCTACCAGAGCTCCTTCCTCCCCACGGTCTTTTGCCTTTATTCAATTCAGAGCCCCAGAGCTGCAACCCCACTTGGGCATATTTGCAGTATGTGTTCTACTAACTCGGAACCCCTTTGACTACAAGACCCTCCTTCAGGAGGGAGGGGGGACAGGGGAGCCCCGCTCCTGCAGCTCTCATGCTGGCGTCAGCGCTGTGTGTGTTTTCCTGGGGACTAAATCCCTTTCCAACTTCAAGGGTAAATGCAGGAATACTCTTTCCGTCAGCTCTGGTGGAGGAGCAGATGTCTTCAGGGCCAGGTGCCTTCCTCAGACAGAAGTGTGTCATTCCCAGTATCTCCCAAGTACTTCAGGCAACAGGACTTGGCCCTTCACACATCCCTGTCCTCACTGTCCTACAGCTTCTTCTGCACAAATATAAGCAAAGACCAGAATTTATCAGCTGCTCACCCAGAGCCCTCTGTGGCTGTGAATCTCTGACTTCCCAGCAGTGTGCAAACGGGTGGGTGAAATTAAGTTCTCCTCATCACTTTCATTCATAATACCATGTTTACTCTTACTCTTGATAAGAAAAAACAAAGCAGCTTTCCAAACAGAAATGGAAAGCAGCACTCTGTTTTTCTGACTCCTTTTGCCACAGCCTCAGGTTTAAACCAGGCCCAAATGGCCACACTTACTATTCTCCTGTGGGCAATGAGGAAACAGTTTCTCAAGCTAGAGATGTAAACTGGAGTGATTCATTGTGCTTTACATGCCTTGTGTGCTTTTCCTAGCCAATTTAGGTAAACATGGCATTGGAAATTGGGTTCCGTATAACAATTGCTGACAATTAGTGCTAAGGGCCCCATCACTTTTTGCTTCATTTAATATTCTCTGTAATTATTCTAGTCATAAAGAAAGTCATTCGGTATTAATGTGGATGTCACATGCCCTTCCACAGAAACCTCAGCAATAATTAATGTTCCATTAACACCTTAAGTGTCTTGTTATTATTTATTCATTTGACATTTAAATCGATGAGGCTGTTTTAGGAGGAAAGAGTCAAGATACATTGTATAAAATTAGTTTTTTCTGCATATGGCCACACTGTCCCCACAACAGCCATGGGACATTGTTTCAGTGACAAATGCTAGTGAAGCTGTAGCCTTAGATATATTCTCCTCCCTGCCTGCTGCTGTGCTATAAATAGCTCTAGCTCAAGCAGGGAGATATGTAAGACACTTCAAGAGAGCACCAGAGGAAAGTCAGGAGACGGTGTCTGGCAAACCTTTTGGTGGAGACATCTAAGACACAGGAAAATTTAAATCTGTTCCCATCTCTATCACACTTCCAGGTGTCTGTGAAAAACATGGAATGAGTCCTCACTATGTCAGAAGGTCAGGCTTTCGGCTCAAAAGAGCATGGGAAACCTTTTCTTTTCCTGGGCCAAAGACCCAACATGAAATGTTTTGTTCAAGCAAAATGCATTTATTTTTTTTTTCACTTTCTGTGGTTCACCAGAAAAAGATATTTTTCTGGGACCAGTATGATTTTCCTTGTGTTTTGGTGTTCACCCTGGCTGCTGGAACAGGTCAACTATTGTCTGAACCCAAACTTCAGTACTGCCTTTAAATTCAGCATAGCAGGGTGTCCTCCAGACCCCAATGAATTACCCTTGCCAGGTGGGCAGGTGTGACCTACCCAGGGTCACAGAAAAGGAAATCTGTGGCTGCTGGCAGACAAGTTCCCACTGGGAGCTTGTGGTACAGCTGGGATGAGGGCTCAGCTCACCCACATGCAACCCGTGTTTCACCAGTGGGCTTATCTCTCCCACACTGCTATCTTAAACTCAAGGGCTGCTTTCAGCACTGCATTCAGAGCAGTTTCTCCATGTTTACCTGCTGCTACATTGGCAGTAATTGATTTTTCAGCTATTACCATCATCAACAACCCTACTAACAAGAGACATCCTGGAAAACAGCAATCCCCCCTGTGGCTGACTTTAATAAGGGCTGGAGTTCCCCAGTCAGGTCTGGGCTGAACATAGCCTACTCACACCACAACTTGGAAGAGCTTCTTCTTACTTCCAAAACGAATAGGGAGCTCCTCATGCTGCATGAACCCCAGTCTTCAATTAAGCTATCCCACAGCTGTTACTGACTTCTAAATGTGGATCAGTCAGAAGTGTGGCTTCTGTGTTGAGATTTACCGCCAAAGAAAAGAAAAGGAAACCTGCTGCTGCCGAAGGAGACAGTGTGACTTCTGTTTGACACTCTCTGCCATCCCACACACATACACATGTACACACACACATATGCATGTGTGATACTTGATAATAATGTCTTGTCACTCGTTGCAAAGCCTCAGTTGTATTAGCCAAAACCATATGTTTTTTGCACACACTGAAATGTCATATGCTTACACTCTTTTTATAGTTTTCCTTCCTTGAGGAAGGAACAGGATATGCTGCCTCCTTTTTTGCCTGCATTTTGTTTTCCTTCCCCCTCTGTGCCATCTGTGCCAGCTTCTTTGAAAGAAGCAGTTCAAATGAAAGGGGTGCTCCTCACGCTACTGCCAAGTTAAGCTGCTTGGCCTTCGGCTGCAAGGGCACTTCTAAAAGGGGGTGAAGGCTCACCTCACCCAGCGCTCCACCAAAAGTGGACATTAACACTCATACTGTGGCTGAGCTACCTGACCACGGCACACGACTTCTGCAGCTTAGCAGGGGATAGCTTAGCAGATCAGACAGGCAGTTCATCGTTTCCCACCATGGGGACCCTGTCTCTACATGCTGCTTTTCCTCCCATCCTAGATATTACACTGAGATTGCTACTATAAAAAAAAGCAAGTGCGGCAAGGTGCATACAAATTGCAAATAAAAACTTAATGGTGGTATCTTCCAGTGCTCCATGGAGAGTAAAGGGTTATTAGCTTCATTAAAGCAAGGAAAAGCATTCTTTTATGTTCCCATTTTCCTCTTTACTGCAGCAACTCTTCATGAGCACACACACATATCTGTGGCTTGGAAACCTTGCTTTGAATTATAGCTTCTCATTACAAGGAAAAGTCTTCAGCTTCAGTTTCGGCTTTCCTTGCAAAATGTTTTCTGTGTTTCCTCCACAAAAGCTCCCTTGTTAATTCATCCTGAATCTATACAACCAGAGGTGACAGTCTGAGGAACCCAGGACAAACTCTTCACCTGCAGGTCTGACCCCATGGTTACTCCCCAGGGTTGCAGAAACCGCCTACAATTTTCTGATCACAGTGAGCAACTCCTTCCCCTCCATTTCCACTCATGGGTTATACCAGCCCATGGCATAGAAGATCCACCTGCTTCAGCTTCCCCATCACTGTATGGATTTCTGCAAAGCCGCATGCTTTCACTTCGCAGGTTTCTTCTTTCCTCTCGGGCCTTAGTTCCATCTTTACTAGAGAGTAGCGGAGGAATAAGGTAGCCTAGATACGGAGAGGTTAACCTGAAGAAACCCACCTTCTCATGTATCATTTAACCCCTTGAAAATAGTGGCCTGGATTTCCTCCTACCAGTCATTTAGTTGTAGTAAAATCAAAGATATCTCACTATATCATGTGGACCTGGTTTTCATTGACTCCATGGGCTGATTCCCAATCTATATCAGTGTAATAGAGATTAAAAGCAGGCCTGGATGGTCAGTGACTACTGACACTCCTGCTCTTGTGTTGGGTCATGGTAAGGGTCAAGACACTCATTATCTTTCTGCTTTGATGTCGAACACTGAAGATACACATGAATTGCCCCAGTTTGGGTCTGGATTTGGATCTGAACCTTAGTTTTCTGTCAGAAAGTCAGGATTCAAACCTAGGTGAGGTTCTACCATGCCGGATCAGCTGCAAGGAGGAAATAATGAAATATGGTGGAACTGGACACAAATCAAGTAGCAGTGAAAGTGGCAGTCAGCTGAAGCAATTTTACATTTAAAGGCGTGGACTTTATGGTGATGTAAGATTGCTAAACACGTGGCTGGTGGGTATTTAATTGACAAAAGGGTCATAATAATTTAATTCCTAACAATTCTTTTCGTTTTTACGGAACAGCAGCGAACAGATACTTGAGGGATCTATTTTCTTTGCGTATGAGCCTCATAATAGACTTTGCAAACTGTCTGTCCCATTCCTGATTCAGCAAGCATTTAACCACATACAGGATCGAATTTGATCAGGTAGAAGTCAACTTTGCTCACATCTTGCCCCTTTCCCCACAAAGAAAAAGAGAGAGACTCTGAGAGATACCTAGCCTACCTGCCAGCTACAAATAAATACTACTGTGTCATTGATCTGATTTCCACCATGCTTTTCCTGGAGGAATCAGTCCATCTGTAAGAATCAGAGGATAATGACTATCCATTACTCAGTGAAGCTTCCTACCTGTGAAAAACGGCTGCCAACAGAGTTTGACTGTCAGGAAGCCAGCACACAGATGCTTTGGATAAGGAGTCGTGACATAAAAGACGAAAGGATTACTGAAGAGGGCATCTGTTACAGATCTTGAAGAAAGGAAGAAGGAAGCATTCCTGAACAATTTATACAGGAACTCGAGATGCCGTGCTTATGGGGACTTTAATTACCCAGGCATCTGCTGGGTGTGAAGTTCCTCAATCCCAAGCCAAAATCGTTCTTCTATTCCAGATTGGACCACTTCATGACATGGAAAGGATAGAGAGTAAATTTTTAAAAATTGAAGCTATTCTAGATCCAACAATCTGGAGAGGGGAAAGAACTGAAAGTTTGAAGACAATAGGAGAGTTTGTGGTATTAGCCACAGCTTCCTTGAATTTGGCCTATGTAAACTAGTACACGTTTCTGTGAGGGCACAACCCCAGAAAGGGGTGAGAAAGTGAAAGTATAGATGAATGAAAGCTAATAGGCCAAATTCAGTGACAAGAAAATCATGTCATTCATTCTTCATATTTATGCTTCATTCATCCTACATCATAAATTGTCCTCAAACAGACTGCAATCCTAAAAATCAGTTTGGTACCTGAGACCACTTGCTAAACAATTTGAGCAGTGAAGACATCTTATTCAGAAATGTCACTGAAATAAGCTGACACTCGAGGCAATGTCACCGGATGCGTAACTCAGATCGTGCGCTTCTGTTCCTTGATCCAGTCAGTGTAATGTCACAGAAGAGATGTTTAAACCTATATTAGAACAGATGTAACCTTTATTTTTTTTCTGAAAATATTCTGTGAGTGTTGCTTAAAATGCACTCTTTGGATCTTTTTTTTTTCTGCTATTAATTAGGTTCACTTCAGTATATTTACAGATGAGCTCCCCAAGTAAGCTCTAAACTTAGATCTGCTTCTAAATATAAGCATAGCCTCAGTGCCACATGGGAAGGGAGAGAGCTATGAGCTCTGCCTGGTACGCAACATCTCTCCAGGGAATTGCCAAGCATGGTGTTGTGTGCGTCAATACAATAAGCAGGCAAGCTTGCTTAACCACTCACTCAGACATGTGCCTTCTCTCAGCTCTGCTGCAGTATGAATAGCAGTAGCCCAGTCTGCAGGGTTCCTCCATGAGAGCTTTAGGCATGGAAGACTAGATATCGTACTCAGGGAAAAGAGGGAGTTAAAGTCAGCATCAGGGTGAATCAGAGTAGAAGTATAAATTAAGCTAAGAGATACTAACCTCAAACTGGGGTCTAATGGCAAAGGAACCGTGTACTGTAATTGTTCAGAGGAGCTACTGAAAATATTGGGCAATCTGTAGAAGACAAAAGGATGGGTGTAGCAAAAAAAAAAATTATATATATAATGGAAAGAATTAAGAAAAATAATTCCAGCTTTTACATATATACTGTGGAAAACAAAGCACTAGAAGGAACAGGTGAAGGAGAAATTTTATAAGAATAAAACCTGACTGAAAGAGTGAGCTGCTTCTTTAAAGGGTCAGGAAGCACAGACACAGAGTCTTTGTCAAACCTGTGCCTGAGGAATCTCTCTCAAATATGCTGAATCATCTTTTGAGTCCATCCCAAAGATTATATGGGTTTTATTTGTACTTCTGGTCTATTAGATGCCTACTGTGAAACCTTCACTCTGCGGA
This sequence comes from Amazona ochrocephala, assembly GCA_039720435.1. NCBI lineage: Eukaryota > Metazoa > Chordata > Aves > Psittaciformes > Psittacidae > Amazona > Amazona ochrocephala. Next base: position 94,326,180 of record CM077878.1, read on the forward strand.
GAGCTCATCTAATACCTAACTTTACAGAAGCAAGCAGAGCTGAGTTAGTCATGGAAGGAAAATTAGTCATGTAACAGTGCTTAACTTTGCTAAAAAGAGCATAGCTCAGTTATTTCTATTACTTAGATGCCCTCTCCGTGCATAATAAACCCTCACTTGCATGGAGAGGTGCTGAAGTCTGTGAGCTGACAAGCACCATCAGGTGAGTGTGTCTGATTAGATGCCTTGAAGACACAAGGCAAATCACTTGTGAAAATGTTACTGAGCTCACAAAGAAATGAAAGGCAAAAATGCACTGCCGAGTGTTGAGCTTCCTATGTACCTCATATACAGCCTCAGAGGAGTGTTTAAAGGGCTAGTAAAAGTGTGCTGCTTAACAAAGTGCTCTTCTAACAAAAAGGGCAGGCTGTATTAGCACCTCTGGGCAAATCCAGGATGGCCTTCTCAGAGAAGGACACTGCAATGGGAGGTCTCGGGCATAGCTTTCCTTGTGCCTGACTTGCACATAGCTTTTATATTTATTTGTAATGCTCTTTACGTATTTATTCAAAAGTCTAATGACATTTAAATGAAAAATCTCATGCTGATTAAAAGCAGGTAGGGGAATATCTGGGAAAATGAAATGCACCGTACATAATCAGATCCAGATGACATGCAGGCAGGGTTTTGAGGGAACGAAGCTAATGAATATAGTGAACCTCTGGTAATTAGATTTGAACAGCCATGGCAAAGGGAGAGGAGGGAGGGAAATGCAAACATGGTATAGATCTTAAAAGGGGGAATAAACAAGAGGGAAAAAAGAGTTCTCCTAACATAGGCTTATGGAAAGCCCACATCACTGACTGCAACCCGCAGAGGGGAGGACTGCAGAGTGTTTCTCCAGCTTTCCCTGTCAAACTTCACATCATCTTTCTAGTCCCCATTTCCACAGTTATGCTCATTTTTGCTTCCTCTCCTCCCCCTCTTCTGCATCCCACCCTCTGCTTTTGCCCACATCCGACATTTTATTCTCTCTGTGATTTCTGGAGTTTTTTAGGACGAAAAGCCTTTCCCTGACTGTTCCTGTTTCTTTTCCAAGGTACAGCCTCTCCATCCTGCCTATGCAGTTACCAAAGCAGTAGAGCTCCACGTTGCCCTTTCCCTTTTCAACAGCATGAGGATAAACCTGTAATTCAGTACTATGTACTTAAAGGTGTGCATTTCTTTAACATGTGAGCAGTGCCACTAAAATCAGTGGATCAACTGGAATGTTAAGAACCACGGGTTTACGTGCCTGCACAGAACAGAAGTTCAAGCATTAATTCCTTTTCATTCTCAAACTGACTTCATCCCAGCCATTGCCATTGTATTCAATCCCATCTTGCTGGCACACAAACCCAGACTCTTCCCATGCCTGTTCTAGCAGACATCAAGCTGCAGCCAGTCTGAGCTGCCATCTCCATCAGTCCCAGTGCTGGTGAGGAAAAGCCTGGCTTTGCTTCATGCCCCTATGGATGCCTAGGCTCTGCATGGAACCTGGGGTTGGCAGCACTGGCCGCCCTGGGGTGGTAGGCAGAGGGCACTAGTGACTCTTGGCTGGTCTCCATCCCAAGATGATCATGTAAAGGGGTTTTGTGCAGTCCCAGTTGGCTCCCTGCACTAACAATAGCCCCCTTTAAGGTGCTGTGCACCCCAAGGGGCTGTGTGACCAAATGAACGCCGCTCTGCTCTGTCCTGGGCACCCACGCAGGGGGGAGATGGGGGAACAAATGAGTTACAGTTTACTGAGAGATTTGGTGGGCTCGGGTCTTGACACACTGCACACCAAGCGTCCATGGGCCTCGCTGAGCAGGTCTTCGGGTGAATTCTTCACATTGCACTTGAATTAGAGCAGAAGCCCACCAGGACAAAATCCTGCCCCTTGCTACACCCAAGCAACCCCTTGGACGTTGCAGCATCCTGTATGCAAAGGAACTGAAGGAACAGAATTGCTTTTTTCCTTTGTTTTTCATACCGATAATGACTTCTTTTAAATTAATCTAAGAATGAGCATAGCTATTTGAACTGTACATTTTTACAATGAGTACAAAGTCTTTAATGTGTTTCCAGTGGAGAGTTCTATAGGGTGTTAACAGAGCTGGCTGTTAGGGAACCATTCCACTGGAGAAGCAGAAAGTGAGTGTAGATGGTGATAAAATGGAGGACTTTTTTTTCTCTTGATGTCTTCACTGAAGTGTGAAAGCTTCTCTTGGGATCTATCATTTGGATTATAATCTGAACTACTTTCTGTCAGAATGCTGACTCGCTGGACCAGAGAAATCAGGCTAGCAAGGGAAAAATAAATTCCCTTTGGGAAACTTAACACAACCTCTTTTTCTCCCCTAAGTCAGAAAATCCTTTAAAATTATTTTAGTAACACCTAAAGCAGAGAAAAAGACTGGAAGCTGTTCACTTTGCACAGATTTTGATAGAGAAAGCAACCTCTCCTTGCAGCAGTTCGTTACTGATGAGTCAAAATGATTTGCTGGATCAGAGATACTTCCCTCTCCAGGAGATGTTGATTGCAGCAGTAGTCTGTCCATTTGCATATCGCACAGCACAGCTCAGTTAGCTGGGTTTGAAGCAATCACATGTTAAAAGGCAATTTGGAGAAAATTACATATAACTTCAGATGTCGTTCAGAAAGGATGGGGTAGTGGCATCTGTTTCTCATAACCTTTGAAATGTTACACATGTTTCAGAACAGTACTGTTTCTTCAGAAGTAAACCATATAATTTCTGGATTTTTAAAAATTAAACATGGTACATTTTACCTAGGGTATTGTTATTCTAAAAAAAGACAATGCTAACCTTTTTGAACCTTCTCTGAGGTGCAAGTTATCATTGGCAAAGTCTCTTTTGGTGTCTTTGTTTGATCCAGGAATGTATTTCATGAATTGTCTCATAATTTTAAGTGGTGACTAGGCCTTTGTTTTGTAGATAAGGTCACAAAAACAATTTATTGAAAACATTTGACAAAGAGGGGAAAAATTGCCCACTTTTCCCATCAAACATAATTACCATTCACCACATCTAAATGAAGCGCTTGTTGCATCTTTACTGGAGACCGAAAAGCTGCTATGAATCAGTTTATTTGTCCGTTAGCAGTAATCTGGTGCAGGGAAAACAGAGGAAATGGGCTTTATAATTAACCCTCAGAGTGTTCAGACAGAAAACTGATGGATCTGAAGCTTATGCTGGAATCTAATGCTGTGGCAGGATTTTCTTTTTATGAATGATGGAAAGCCATAAGGCAAGCCTCCTTCCCCTCCTGCTGGAACACACAGGGTCTGGTAGTGGGCTGGAGAGATGACATGAGGGCAAGGGAACAGGCCAACCTGGAGTCAAGCTCCACAAGTTTATTCAATTAGGTATTAGAAGTTTGGAACAAGGTTTCATTTGCCAACAGCTGTATACAATCATTTGTGGTTTTGAGGCCAGGGTAATTGGCATGTTATGAGCTTTTGCCTCAGCTTTTGGCATCTGCCTGAAAACCACACGGGAAGAGGGAAGGCTCTGCGCAGGGCTCAGCCGGGAGCCGTCCCCAGGGAGTGGAACCTCAGGAGCCGTCAGCAAACAGACCTCACCCAGATCTAATGGGTACTGGGCAGCTGCTGCCCACCAGCAAGCCCTAGAGAGCAGGGGAAGGAGTCCTTGTTAGAATGCATCCTACCAGAGCCAAGATTGCTTCATGTGCATGGATTTATGCTTTTAACTGTGCACAAATGTTTTCAGGAAATCGACTGAAGCTCCTTGTTAATTGGAAGCAGTGAGGGAATTTTATTTCCCATTCTGTGCCTCAGCCTTCAGTGATCCAGCGCTCAGCACTAAGTCGCTACAGCTCGGAAGCTGCACTAGCTTTTGTCCATCAGTGACATGACCTCCCTTGCGTCCCTCTGAGCAGCATGGGATGCTCTGCCTTCATGCCATGTTTCCTTGCAGGGCATGCTAGGAACTGTGCACACCCTACACCCTGCATCCTCTGCACCCATTCTGCTGCCCTTTATTTTTTTCCCTTTCACCAATTCACCGCCTCTTTGGTACGGGATGCTCTTCGGGGAAGCAAAAGCCATTTACTATGCATTTGTACAAGGCCCAGCATAGCAAGCTCTACCTAGGTCAAGACTCTTTGGAACCACTGCGACATAAATTTTACATGCTGATAACCCTGTGGTGGATCCATGCTTCATCATATTGTATCACTAGATACTCACTAGTATCACACTACCCCTTTTATTATCACCTACAGCCATTTACTTACATCTCCCTGTTCAAGGGGAGTCAGCCTTGAATAGTCCCTCTGGCTCACACTGTCATAACCAGCATCACATCCTGGCTTCTTAATTGTTTACACCTGAAAGAGTTGTCCTGTAAAGAAGCTCCCAATTGATGTCTAATCATTAACTAGAGCAGAAGAGAGTCAAAACATGCAGTGTTACTCCGCATTAGTGTTCTTTAGTTAGAGTAAAGGACTGCTTTTACCCTGTGGTGCTCAGAGATTTTTACAAAAAAAGAGGAATATTGTTATTGCCATATAAGGGGTGGAAGAGCTTAAGAGCAACGAAGCAACTGTGCCTTGCCCACAGCTACACAGCAGATCAGCGGCAGTCACTGGGACTACATACAAACCCACCAAAAGCTGTGTCATATCCACGCCCCCAAGTGAGAGCTCAGTGCAGTCACTTAATAATAACAGAAAGCATAATTTATCCCATATTTGTCTGAGAGTCAATGCCAGTTGTTTTGGCAGGCGCTCACACGCCGTTCGGTTCATGTGAGCCTGTTCTTAACGTGTGCTCAACAGCTTGTTAACAGGGCTGAGAGATGCAAGTGAAAGCCTTCAGTCTTCACAATAAGCAAACTTCGCCCCTTGATCACAGTGCGGTGTGTCCTGCTCCTGACAGTTGTGGGTTTATGGTGGGTCAGCTGGACAACAGATGTTCACCTGCTTAACTACAGTAGCTGTAAAGCTCTTAAAACAACTGATGAACAAAAAGGGGCTTTCTACTCTAGCCGCTTTGCAATCAGGCAGGAGGCCTTCAGGTGTATTTGTCTGTACATCTCTTCTAATTTCCTCTCAGAAAACTCAAGCGATGGAGCCTCCACTCTTTTCTTGGGCAAATCATTTCTTTCTGCAGCAAGACCCTGCTCCTCTAATGTGGCTTTCCTCCCCCACTCCATGTGGCTAATTTAGCTTTTCCATTCCTACCTACGTTCGTTGGCGTAGATGCAATGTGTGCGCCAAAATGTCATCATTCCCCCTCACAATTGTGCTGTTATGCTTGCTCATCTGGGCTCCATCTGTGGGGTGCTGGTAATGAATTCCTGTTACACTAGAAAGCAGGAGGATCGACGTCTGAGAAGCATGGGAATCCTGACTATAGCACAGAGATGGGTGATCAAGCCCTGTTTATTGGATGCAGTACTGGGGAAGTTGTGTGAAACTCCATACCCTGTGATTTGTGAGAAGTCTCACAGGATAACCACACACTCTCATCTAGCGGAAACCCTATGCTTCTCTTGTCTGCCTTTCATGCTGCTTGATTTAGTGAACGCTGGGTATAACCTCAGTGACTTCAGAGCTTAACATTCAGAGTGCCTGTGTGGTGTTGAGAATAAACAGGAGTGAAGCAAACACCAGTATTGATCCATGTGGGTCTTCTCTGCTTTGTCGTCTCTGGGCAGCTCAAGTAAGGAAGCTAAGCTGATAGGACCAACAATTTTCTCCAGAAGTTTTGTACTGTGTATGGGGGTGCTTGTTGTCTGAAACACTATGGAGCTGGTACCTGAAAAAGTATCCTTTTCAGTGAATCTGCAAGAACAGAGACTGGCCTTGGCACTCAAAGCGCGTGTTAGGCAGCACATAGAAATATGTGGGATGTGAGCTGGGATTTAGTGGTCACACTTCCTGATGAAGCACCTGTCTGAAACCCAGTGAGAGGCTGATTACTGTGAACCTGAGAGAGATATGTAGTCTTGTTTGCAACACATGGTCACAGCAGAGCTGCTGACCATGGGTGTGACAGAAAGGGCCACACCAGTCACTGCGTTCCCATAGGGTAAAGATACTGCTGTCCACAGTGAGAAGAAATACTTGCCTAGAAAAAAGAAAAGTTAACAAGGAGTTTTTCCTTTTTCCTCAGTGTCCCTCATATGTAGCCTGAGTTTTCTGCTGCTCAAGGGAGAATGCAAAGTACATCTCTCAGGGCTGAATGAATAAGGTCAGTGTGTGCCAGGATGGAGGTACATTGCTGTACTGTGACAGAGAAATGGCCAGCTAAGCTGGAGGTCATTTGAGGAAAAGGTACAGCACTCAGCTGTGCTCACCTTCAAAGATGGCAATCTCACAGGCTTGATTCTGCCGGGAAAAAGCAGCACCGTGACGCACACCAAACAGTGGGGGCAGTATCTTTCTCATGATGCTCCTGTAGAAATGCCTTTTCTTAAATACTGGGAAGGAGGAAGAAGTAGAGAGGGGCTCAGCTCAGCTGCTAGACTTGAGGTCTTCAATAAGCCATCTGATGATTTCTTTGCAGATGAGCTGGTTAAGGAGGGAAAGCAGATGAAAGAAATAGTGAACAGATGCCACTGGCTTGGCAAAGCCATCCAAGAGTTGATAATTCAATAGGCTCTCTGAGAATTCCTTTGGCTTGGTTTACTCATGTGCAACTGCTATTACCCTGCCATTAAGAAACCTCTGGAAAAGCACAATTAAAATCAAAACCAAATCCCACCAGACACACAGGGAGGCATGGCTAGAAGTAGGATTATAGCAGCCACAGCTTTTATAATCTCATCTTCTTCCTTATAAAACTAATGGGTTCTCCTCTTTCTCATCCCTGCATCGAGGATCTTGTGGAGTTGAGAATGCTTTTTTATGCTCAAGAGGACGTGCTCAGTTTGGACTGCATAGCCCTTTTCTTCGTTCAGCAGGAGGGCCAGGAGACCTCCTTGGATGGATAAGGAGCTGCTGAGGAAAATTCAAAGGAAAAAAGAGGCTTATAAAAGGTGGAAGCAAGGTCAGGCGGCCTGGGAAGAATACAGGGATGTTGTCCGGGAAGCTAGGGACCAGGTTAGGAAAGCTAAGGCCCACTTAGAATTAAACTTGGCTAGGGATGTTAAGGATAAGAGAAAGGGATTTTATAGGTACATTGCCAATAAGAGACAGGTTAGGGACACCGTGGGCCCTCTCCAGAAGCTATCGGGAGAACTGGCTACCCTGGATTTGGAGAAGGCTGAGGTTCTTAATGACTTCTTTGCCTCAGTCTTTACGGGCAAATGCTCTGACCACACCACCCAAGCCTTGGAAGGCAGACGCGGGGACGGTGAGGGTGGGGACCCTGGGCCCACTGTGGGGGAGGATCTTGTTCGGGACCACCTTAGGAACCTGAATGTATACAAGTCCATGGGACCGGATGAAATCCATCCACGGGTCCTGAAGGAGCTGGCAAATGAAGTTGCTAAGCCACTGTCCATCATATTTGAAAAATCATGGCAGTCAGGTGAAGTTCCCGATGACTGGAAAAAGGGAAATATAACCCCATTTTTAAGAAGGGAAAAATGGATGAGCCAGGGAATTACAGACCAGTCAGTCTCACCTCTGTGCCTGGCAAAATCTTGGAGCGGATTCTCCTGGAAGGCATGCTAAGGCACATGAAAACCAACAAGGTGCTTGGTGACAGCCAGCATGGCTTCACTAAGGGGAAATCCTGCCTGACCAATCTGGTGACCTTCTATGAAGGGGCTACGGAACTGATGGACAGGGGCAGAGCAGTTGATGTCATCTACCTGGACTTGTGTAAAGCCTTTGACACTGTCTCCCATGACATCCTTCTCTCTAAGTTGGAGAGACATCAATTTGATAGGTGGACCACTCGGTGGATAAAGAACTGGCTGGATGGCCGCAAGCAAAGAGTAGTGCTCAGTGGCTCAGTGTCCAGCTGGAGACCAGTAACAAGTGGTGTCCCCCAGGGATCAGTGTTGGGACCGGTCTTGTTCAACATCTTTGTGGGTGACATGGACAGTGGGATTGAGTGCGCCCTCAGCAAGTTTGCCGATGACACCAAGCTGTGTGGTTCGGTTGATACATTGGAGGGAAGGAATGCCATCCAGAGGGACCTTGACACGCTTGTGAGGTGGGCTGATGCCAACCTGATGAAGTTTAACCATGCCAAGTGCAAAGTCCTCCACCTGGGTCGGAGCAATGCCAGGCACAGCTACAGATTGGGCAGGGAGGAGATTGAGAGCAGCCTTGCGGAGAAGGACTTGGGGGTGTGGGTTGATGAAAAAATGAACATGAGCCGGCAGTGTGCGCTTGCAGCCCAGAAGGCCAACCGTATCCTGGGCTGCATCAAAAGGAGTGTGACCAGCAGGTCAAGGGAGGTGCTCCTGCCCCTTTACTCTGCTCTCGTGAGACCTCACTTGGAGTATTGTGTGCAGTTCTGGTGTCCTCAACATAAAAAGGACATGGAACTGTTAGAACAAGTGCAGAGGAGGGCCACAAAGATGATCAGGGGACTGGAGCACCTCTCGTATGAAGATAGGCTGAGAAAATTGGGGCTGTTCAGCGTGGAGAAGAGAAGGCTGCGTGGAGACCTCATAGCAGCCTTCCAATACCTGAAGGGGGCCTATAAGGATGCTGGGGAGGGACTCTTCATTAGGGACTGTGGTGAGAGGACAAGGGGTAATGGGTTTAAACTTAAACAGGGGAGGTTTAGATTGGATGTGAGGAAGAAATTCTTTACTGTGAGGGTGGTGGGGCCCTGGAATGGGTTGCCCAGGGAGGTTGTGAATGCTTCATCCCTGGCGGCGTTCAAGGTGGGGTTGGACATAGCCTTGGATGGCATGGTTTAGTGGGAGGTGTCCCTGCCCATGGCAGGGGGGTTGGAACTCGATGATCTTGAGGTCCTTTCCAACCCTTACTATTCTATGATTCTATGATTCTATGATTCATCTCTCCTAATTCTCCTAGCTTTTCCTTGCAGTGGTTTGCACTCCTCTGACTGATTGTAAACCAGAAGTCTGGCAGCAAGCATATGAATTCTCAAATGGATTGGATATGAGCTTCAACAGTGAAAACACAGAGGTCTCCTTGCAGACCTCAGGTCCACTGAGATAGGAGGCTGAGTCATGGAGATATTTGATCTTTAGGCTGTAATTAATTTTTAAGTTAATAAAACTTCATACTGAATTATATGCTGGCATCAGAACTATTGTTAAAACCTAGCACGTGGGACTTCTCGGGTTACTCACTACTTTTCACAGTGCAGGGATGAGGGTCTCTGATGAAAGGATTTGGTATCAGGATTTGAATTAAAGGAGGCACTTCTTTCGCACAGCACTTGGTTTAAACTGTGGAACTCACTGCCAGAGGACCTTCAACGGCAAATGTTTTAGCAGGCCCAGCAGAAGAGATTGGCTGAACTTGAGGAAGACTGGCCCATGAGCAGTGGTTAAAGAGCATGGTACAGGTGGCCAGAAGGAAGAGTCAACAAACAGAGAGCCCTGGATGGGTTGGCAGGTTTTGCCAGCTAGTGTGGCATGAGGACTTGGACTCTCCTTTGCTGGAAATATTCACGACTGGATTTGACAGGGCCCTGGATAGCCAATCTAGGCCCTGCTCCCCATAGATCATGTGGTCCCCAGGGGCAGGGTCCCAATCCAGACCTTCTGAGAATCTGTGGATTCAAGCCTGAAACCAGAAAGCCAGGCTGAGGAGAGGATCCATGTTCCTTTGTCTTGCTGCTTTTGTTTTTCTAGGTACCTGCTACTGCCCATTGGCAGAAACAGCATGCTGAGCTGGGTATACCCAGCCTGAAACCATGCACTAGTTTCTGTACGCTGAAGATCCCTTTGCTATAAAACCCCACTTTTCTTTCCAAGGAGGACGGCTGTAAATTCAAATTTTACACCAGAAGTCGGGCAGCCTTTTGACATGGCTGTGCAGTCATTGAGACAAGCTCTATTCTTCAGATGAGTTGTTAGCTGTTGTCCAGGAAAAAAAAGGAATCAACAGAAAGCATCAGGGAATAAGAAGGAAGCAAGAGATGTGTGTCCTGAACATCACCGCTTCCATCAATAAAGCTGTCTCTTGTATGTGTGCATGCCTGTATACCACATATTGCTGAGCTAAAGCTGAGTGCTCAGCAGAGAGCGTTACTTGCAAAACCACTGCCCCCAAAGGACCATCTCTGATCAATCCAAAACAATCGTGGGTTCACTCAAGTGCCTCACAACTTGCATTCACCAGAGGCAGCAGCTCTCTCTTTAATGGCCATAGCAGCGTGCGAACAGGGGAAGGAGGCAGCTGAGCGGAAGGATGACTGGTGCGGGTGGGTCAGCTTTGCACACACCTTATGGAGGGAGCCCTTAACAAAGTGATACTCAGGGCATGGCAAGATGGGTCCTCAGCAGGCAGTGCCACCCTTGCTGTGCTGATGCCAAGGGAGCCACATGGAGGTATGTGAGTTGAAGGTGCATCCCTCTGTTACATTACCTCTGTTAGTAATACAGCTGCCACAGTAGTTAGCAACCTGGGCTCTCAGTCAAATTTACTTCAAGGTCTTTGTCCTCTCTGGGGCAGTGATCTGGAACAGTGATGGGCTGGGTTTGTTTCTGGGCCAAATAAAAGCTTGCTCTGCGGCGTACTTCAGGGAATGTCACTGTGGCTCACAGACTTTAATCTCATGACCTACCTGTTCTGTTGGCTCTGCCTGGAAAGCCTGCACAACTCTTTGTGTTTGTTCTCAAAACAAGCATGCAAATACACACTTTTGTTGTTGGATTTCTGGTTTGTATTTTTCTATAAGAAAACCGGAGCAGGAGAAGCCTGTGCTAACAAGTCGGTGGGAGCACCCTTAGCTGTGGGAAGCCAACTACAACAGGGGCACCGCTTTCAGACTTCCTCACAGCAAACAGCGCGGAGCAAGCCAGGAAACTCAGTTTGGAAAGAGGCACTGTTGCAGTTTGCTTTATTAAAAATTGCTGCCCTTGGGTCGGGCAGGCACTGGTCATGGTGAAGCCAGGGACCTGGCTGTGAGCATTCTCCAGCCCTGTCAAGACCTCACTTCACTAAACTTAACACAATTCCTCTACAAGGTGCTGAGGTCTGAGCAAGACAGCCTGAACTCAGCATAGACAGATGTCCTAGTCCTGGCTGCACAGCCATTAGCCAATGTACCCTGTGGTCTGCCTCATACATCCTATGCTTTGTATTTTTTGTCTCTGTTCTCTGTTTGCCCTCTAACCTCTTCGAACTGTCTTTCCTAATGTCTAAGCAGCGCTCGGAGTGGGACTGTCACAGGAATACCATCCGAATTATAATCATACCCAGACACAATATTAAGGTTGAAAAGCCAAGTACTCAAAAGTAAGAAAACACTAGACTAAACATTGCCCTGTACTTTAACACATGCAGAGAACAACTTTCCCTTGGCAGCTGCCACAGTTTCTGTGCTGTTTGCTGTGAGTGGGAGAACCCTGGGGCATGGTTTTGGGTGTTCTCAATAACCCTTTGCTGCTCCCACCAGGACACAAATACAGGCAGCACCACACACTCCCACAGCAAAGTGGTCATGCAGGGCTGGCTGAATGGGTTGGAAGTATCAGCCCTTGTCAGGCCAACAGGGTGGAGGAGCTGATGGATGGATGGAAAAATACCTCAGAGATAGAAATTATTTCTAGCCCAGATCACCTCTGTGTCAAGCCGGGAGGGCTGGTACAGGGGTGAGAATGAGAGTGGAGAGTAGGGAAGAAGGGTTTATGTTGGCTTTGCTCCAAACAAGATGCTCTTCCAGCTTATGCTTGTATGACACTCTCTGAGAGCCTCTTTTAGCCTTTACAGCTCCTTTGCTGGTGCTCTTTTTCATGTTATTTAACATGTTAAGCAAGGATGGAGGCAGGAGGAGATCTAGCAAAAGAAGAGAGGTCATGGTGCTGAATGCCTCTTTGGTTAATGGAGTCCTTCCTGCTCGACACCTCGGAGATGTTAAACACATCATTCTGGCCATATGTTTTGCAGACATATGTTTTGCTTCCTCATTTTTTGAGTGCTTTCAAGTTCTTGCTCCAAACTGCAAGAGCACTTGGACTTGTAGAAGAATATGCCATCAGATTTTGTCAACACAGCCATTAGTCTCTTGTCTTCTCAGATATGGCTAACTGGTTTCACCAAAAATTCAGTCTGGGGCAACCCCCAGGAACGTAAACTTTCAGTCTGCAAGGTGAAGTGTTGGCAACACTGAGAAATACCTCAAATCAGGCTCCTGGAATGGGAAGCATTTGCCAAGCTTGTAAGAGGCGAAACCAACCCACAACACTCAAGAATAGAGCTTGTCCCTATAAATAATTAAAAGGAGCAGCTGCTATCTAAAAAAGTCAGCACACGATGCAAAAATGTCCTCCAGGGTATTCGTGTATGCTTGCAGGAACTGGTGTACAGCTAGAGTGGGTTTACAAAATGCATGTCTGAAGCTAATTAGACCTTACCTGTGCTTTACCGTGAGGGTGGCTGGGCTTTCACAGTCATTATGGAAGGCTGTATCCCTCCAGCACTCCTGGAGATCACACAGATCACATTAGCTGTAACCAGTGAAGTCTACTTATCTTCCCCAGCCCTGTTGCCACCAGGGTTAGAAAGCATTGTGTTCGGGTGAAGCTATTCTGCTTTGGTCAGCCAGCCTGTCAGAGGGACAAGCTTGTAGAAAAATGGTGCTAGGGAGCCATGGGAAGGGTCCCCTGTGCTGCTGGCAGACGTCACTTTCCAGCAGCTTGAGACTTGATTGAATTTGATCTTGACTATATGAAAAAATCTTGCTATTGCCTTTCAGGCTGTTTCTTCCTTTTTGTTGTTGCCTTTCTTTTCTTCCTTTCCTTCTTGCCTTTGTTTTTTTTTCCTTCCACAACATAGTCACCGCATCCTTGAAGTGGGAGGAGAGAAATTAAAAGAAAACATTTAATACCTCAAGTGTTTTTAAGCCACCAGCAGTCAGCCTGAATCAGAATCACCACCAGAAGCCTGGAGAGGTCATCACTGGAAATAACCCAGCTGGTGAACTCCTTACGGATGTCACCTTTCTAAGAGCAGTGCCATTTCCTCATGGCGTGGGTGTACTTCTTTATTATGTCATTAAAGCTGTTTTCTTTTGGGCAGCCTTTTAAGATCTTCCCTGGGGATTCACCAGGCTGGGCAGCAAGCCAAGTGGAACCCCCTAAAGTTAAGTGCTCAGCTCTGTTGGACATAAACCACTTAATATTTCAAAGACAACAAAAGTGGTACAGATCCAATTTATTTCCAGTAGGGAAGAAATAACTAGGAAGTAACACACTGAGCCCATCGCAACAGACAGGCAGCGCCATGGCCACTCCGCTTTCTTCAGACAAGAGCAGGGTGGTGCTGTCCATTCACACTTACAAGTCATGATTATGGACCCTTCACCCTTCTTGCCATGGCTCCAGGAAGGCCAAGACTATTGCTCAAAAATCCCGCATGCTATCGCTCTGATGTGCTTTTACTGTTCCTAAGTCCCATCATTGCTGCAAACTTTCCCCCTACTCTGCTTACAGAGCTCAGCCCGCTTTCATAGGGAATGCCACCACAGGTTTTGAAATGCACTTTCCACAAACATTCAGCTGGGTTAAACTCCATTGCTGGCAGAGTGCAACACACAGGGTCAGCCACAAACCTTGTCCAGGGACAAGAGGAGACTCCTGGGATTTCAGCAGGTCAGAGATCCAGCCTAAAGGAGGGAGGTCAGAAGATTCTGTGCTCTGGCTCTCTCTGTTGCGAGGAGCAGCACTGAATGCCAGGATGATGCGCTTCATCCACAGCTGAAGCCAAGTGCTTCAGGATCTTATAGTCCCAAGTGCAAAGTATTTTTCTCTTACCCTTCCTACAGATTTGTCCTGGATTAGGATTTCTGGTCTGGTCTGGTCCACCTTTTGGAGTAACCTGCTTTGGTCTGTTCAGTCCTGGGCTACAGTCCTGAAGGGCTGCCAGCTTCTCAGGAGTGTTATCACTGTAGGACCTCTTGGACAGCAATGGAGTTACTCCGGATGTAGGGGGGGTGGGTAGAGGGCAGACCAGTATCTGATACCTCAAGACAGTAAAACCCCCCACTGTGACCCCCATCTCTCTCAAACGGACCTCTGGGGCTTGGCACTCCCTCTTAGAAGGTTGGGACAATAAGAGATGACCCCTGTTTTGGAAACCCCAGCGTGCCTGGTTGCTCTCCTTGCACACTGGGACACAGCAATGCAGAGGAGCTTGTCAGAGAAACTGCAACAGGAAAGGAAGCTGCTCCCGACACCAGCAGTCCCAGACATCATGTCAGATCCTAGCAAGAACTGCTGCTAGAGAAGCAGGGGAGCAGGCGCGCAAAGAGACAAGACCAGAAACAAAATCATCTGTGTTTTTGATGAATAAAACATAGCTGTCCTCACAGGCGGGGTGAAGTATTAAGGACCTCTCTATCAAGTATGTGTTTGCTTTCTGTTTTGTCTGAGCTTCAGGGGCTCATTTTGCCAATGGGTATTTGTATAACTGGAGCTGCCATATTACAGCTCATGCTGCTCATGCTAACGTCCTGATTTTCTCTCTGCCAGGAGCCTGGGATCTTGATTCAGCTGTAAATACATGCTGTAAAGATGAACCAGAGGAACAAGGATCCTTCCTGGAGGCCAGCTGCAGTGCTGGTTGGTTCTGATGGGCCTTCCTTACATCTCTTTTCGGATCCAGAACTCTCTTCACAGTAGAACTGAAGGGCATGAAGAAGAGGAGGTTTACATGAGAAGCAAAAAGTGCTAACACTTTCTAAGGGGTACTTAGCAGAACACTCTGGGAAGATAGGTATGGTCAGTAGTTTCTTTGTGATACAAGGGCTGAGAGGAAGGATGACTGTAAAATGTCTATTATGACTCAGGAACAAAGAAATATTAGCATCTACTAAAAAAATTGTTACCCTTGAACCAGCAGATAGAGAATGCTTGCATCCAAGAGTCTGTGGGGGCTATGCTAAGTCCTATGGATCTTTGTGGAGATGCTTCCAGAGGAATAGGAGAAAATTAGCATTCTGTTAGACTTGCAGAGGAGTACACCAGGGAAGCAGGGCAATTACCACATTCAGCTCATAACAATGGGTTACAAGAGCTGGCTGGAACAAGAAATGCTTAGTAAAGAATTAAAAAGTAGTGTTGCAATTTACCAGCAGCCCTGCTGAAAAGGACCTCAGGGTTGCACTGAATACCAACATGCTTAACAGCTGCCAGTGCGCTCTCGTTGGTCTGGGCTGCATTTGGAGGTGCATCTGAGCATTATGCCACAGCTGGGAAGGTCAGCACTGCCCTGGGTTGCAGAGCAGGTAACTAGCAAGCAAGAGGGGATCACTGCCGCAGCTACGGCGGAGCACTGTGCCCACTCCTGGGCTGGGTGAATCAGGAAGAATGCTGAAAAACTGGGGAGGATTCAGTGAAAAGCCATGGGAATTACTGGACTGTTACATTAAGCAGCTGCTTTAGTGTTGGCAAGACTAGAGCCCAAAAGAGTAACATGAAGAGTTAAAGGTGAGAAAGACACAAGCAGTGGAGTATGAAAATGCTTTAACTTCAATAACTTAGATCTGACAGGAGAGAAAAAAAACCCCAGGCCTCCTCATTTCACCCCTCCCACCACCACCTCTGCAGCTACCAACTGCTGTGCTTAAGCAAAACCTGGTTAAGCCCTATTTTCCCAGTTGTTTGCGACTGTTTGGTGTGGTTTTATATAAATACAGAAATTCATTAGTTTACAGTGCAGGGAAATGCTTTCCAAGCTCTGCAGCTTTTAAAAGAACTTAAAGCAAATATTAAAAACTAATCCTTGCAGCTTTTCCTGTGCCCACTTCTTTTCAGGAAAAAAAATAATAATCCAAAGCACTTTATTTCAAAATAAAGGAATCCATAATTACAAGCGTACAGGCTTTTCCCACATACCACCTTTCTACACAGAAAGAGTTTAAATGACTAAATACAGCATGCTTTCCACAAAAAAAAAGAGGGATTTTAGTCGGACCAGTAATAGACATTTAACTTTAATAAGTGCCACTATAAACATTTCTCTAAAATTCACCAGGGAACCAGGATTTTATCACTTTAGGAGCACTGCACGGCTCTGCGATATGCCATGATGTTGGATAATGATCTAATAGGCCTCAGTGACAACAAGCTGGCACCCTGCCACAGCTACGTAAAACCACTCCACAGCTGGGAACATGAGAAAACCTGTGAATAATACCTCCTGATTTCCCAGCTGGTAGAACAGCATGGGCTAATGTGGTTGCAGCAGTCTCATACAAATAAGGCGTGAAGTAAAATGCCTGAGCCAGGGAATTACTGCTGATGGTTAATGCTTATAATTTCCATCACCCTGAAAGGTAATTGGGAAGTCGTTTCATTGTTCCACCTTCAAAATGAATGAAGGTTCACTTAAAAGGAAACAAAATCATGCATTTTGTAATTGACTGGTTTAATACTGCTTTCTGATTGCCCTTTGATTATTAGTATTTCTTATTTGTAAAAATAAAAACAAATATCTGAAGGACTGTTACAGGTAGTGATAATGATTACTGTGAAATTCTGCATGAACAGAGAATGTTTTAATTCACTTTTATTTTGAGACATTTCATCCAGCTCAGGAAGGTCTTCTCTGTCGCAGTAGATTAATAAAGGCAGAACACTATTAACTGGATTTGTCATCATTTTACGCTTGCTCTGAGGTCTGTGAGGCTCTGCAAGACTTGCTTGTCTTCATTTCCAATGCTTCTCATGGAAATTTCCCTTACTTTGAAAGTGGGTCATATTGGTAGCAATGTTCTTGCTTGTCACTTGGAGTTTCCATTTCAAAGCAAAACAACAAAGAAGAGTCTTTTCTTGAAAGTTCTCAAGAAAAATAGAATCCAGCCTTACTCTGCTGCAAAACCACACTGCTGATTTTACAGGGTTTGGATGCAAAACCTGAGCTTTGCTGATTTTTTTCCTAGAAAATGAGTTTACCGTCACTCAAATAAGGGAATGTGGGCACACAAAAGGAGACCAGGGAAGTGCTGTGTGGGAATTGTTTGCAGGACCAGTCTTTCCTAGGGTCTGGCATCAGGTTGCTAGTATTTTTAGATGATTTACCCGTAGCTCCTTGTAGATCTATTATAAAAAGGCAATGGTTTATGGAGTTCTCGTTTGGGCTAACCTCTTCATTTCGGGTGAATTCACCAGGCAGAAATTGAAGAAATCCTTCTGGAGTATTTCTTACTTTTGCTGTTCGCAGCTGACAGACAGAATACCCCCTACCATCCAGCACTGAAAGCAGTGCTGACTTTGAAGACAGCTGGGAAAGGCTGAAGCCCCCTACCAAGGTACCTGCTGTGGCACCAAGTGGGCAGTTACAATGGTCTCTCCCTTCCATCCTTGCACACACCCCCGGAGCTTCACAAACTCACCCCAGAGGCAAAACTTTCCCATTTGTCAGCTGTGCACTGAAGCTCAAATGTCTTCAGAAGGAGCCATCCGTATACTCCTGCTCCCCAGTGATGGGTCAGTAACACCAAACTCTTTTCTAGCCAAGAGGAACAGCTGGAGCTTGGGTCCACTCTTGCCAATCGCGATAGTAAAGCCAAACAGAACCATTGTCTGACCCATGAATTCAGGCAGCCACAAGAGGAGAAGAAAATTTCTGTTGAAGTAGGATCATTTTGATTGCTTGCAGTACACGATTTTCATATGGTTTGGAGGTTTTTTCCTAGTGTTGCTAAAAACAGCATCACAAATAAGCCTTCTTTGTAATAAGTTAATTTGTAACTCAAATAAGCTCAAAACAAAAAACCACAAAGCAATAAAAAATTAAGGTAGCAACCGATTAGGAGCCTAGAAAGAAGAAATACGAATAGAAACATTTATCTAGGAGCAAAAGAAGAGGAATATAATTGACAACCTTCATTTATTACTAAGATTGCTGATTATGAAACAAGAAACCTCTGGCAGTTTCAGTACAGATGTAATTTTCAAAGCTAAAATCATCCTTTTGCTTTTTGACTCACATTGAGGCTAACATTTAACAAAATAAGTCAAAATACTTCTCTATCCAGTGGGCAGACACTCACCAGATGAGTTTTGCCAGTGGCTGTACCAGGTGGGTTAAGCTTGCAGGGGCAGGCTAGCCATCGCTAGGAAGTCAGCTTCTCTGAGCTTGCCTTTTCCACCTGAAACAATACAATAGCCCTTCCAATCTTCTCTTACATCATCCCACAGTGGCTCTTCAGTCACTTACCCACGTGGATTAGTCTTTATCTTAATAAATAATAAGGATCAGAATAAGCAAGCATGTGAGGTTTCAATTAAATATTTTAAAGGCCAGTGCTGTGGCTGCTGTGCACTATAGTCATTTTCCATAGCCATTTAATAACAGTTTTCACTCACAGAAGATAAGCATCAGAATATATAGGACATTGCCCTGGCTTCTTAAAAAACCCTCTATGTTAATCTCTAGGTAAGCCTGAGATTTTTATCATACAAGCTTAAGAAACTGATAGGAAGGTTTCTACAGCAACATTCACCCACCTACCCACTCCACACTTAAATTGTAATAGCTCCTTTCATGACAAGTGGTAATCATCCTCTCCCCAAGTCATCTCTGCCAGACATTGTCATTGGCACATAAGCAGTGATTTTGCATGAAAAAAAACCTAAACAGGTGGAATGGATTTTATAAAGGTTTCTTCCCTGGGCTTCAACCAAGCACAAGATGTGAATTTCAGAGGCAATCATTAGAGAAAAGTCTGTTTGGAAAGATGAAATTTGCCTTCCCCGTGGCCCTCACAGCACTGGTGCAACCCTTAAGCACAGAGAGGTGTGTGTCTACAGAGCGCGTGAGTCCCTGGGCTAAGAGCCTTGCACTCAGCCTATCCCTGGCACAACCCCCATCTCCCTGCCTTTCCTGTGGCCTAGCTCCTAATATCAGACAATAGTCCTGCTGGGAAAGAGCAAGCTAAGAGCAACTCTCCAGAGGGAGGTATCAGGCCTAGGGATCATTATGAAGACATCAGATGGCAACACTTCAGAAATGTGAGCATACCTTAGCTACAGGAGCCCTGTGAGTCCTCTAATGATAGCATTATGGGTGTTTTCCTGCTTTCTGTCATCTCACGTGCAGTGTGCAAGTTCTGTATGAAGGGGAGCATTTTCATCTTACAGTTGTGGGCAGCAGCTGCTGTGATACAGACAGCAAACAAACAAAAGGAAGAGAGAATGATAGAGATCTTTAATGAGATTTTTTTGTGTTTTTTTATGGTCTAACAAAATCTATAACCAAAGAGAATGAAGAATCAGATGATTCAGGTCATCGTAGGGCATCAGATGCTATCACAAGCCATTTGAGCTTTGCTTATATGATTTTATTGTCAAGCACAGCATGATGTTAGGCATGCACATATGTAATACTGAGGCTCCCTGCTCCAGGGTTCCTTGCTCCATTAACCAGTGACATCGATTCATATGTTAAGCGGGAAAGAAAGAAGACACTAAGGATTGCTATGGATTAGAGGTGGATGAAAGTAAAATTTCAGCTCAAAACCATTTCAAACCTGCAGTTGAAATATGTCTCTCTCCTCCTGGTCCAGCCTGAGTGTCTCAGGTTGTGACAACTCCTGTATCTGTCTGCAGACTACTAAGTTTGGGAGGATCTGCGGCTATAAGGGTGGTTTGCTCCTGTCTGAAATAAAATATCCATCCAGGGTTATAGTGGAGCCCCATTCTCTGATATACAACCTATTTGATAATATAAGAGACCCAAGAGCACTCATGTTTTTGAAAGGCCTTGCTTGGCTGTCCCACAAGCAGAGGGGCAAGCTGTAATTTCAAGCAGCAGCTCATCAGGTTTCCAGCCATCACCTACTAATTGATCCACCGCAGAGCTCGCACTTGGAGTCTCACTTTCAGAAAAGGGCTGCAGTTTTCCTGCCTTTTGGTTATACCTCCCTGAGGAGCAATCTAACCTGACAAGGCGTTTTCCAGACCCACCCACATCAGCATCTTCAGTGGGGATATACAAACCAGTAACCTCAGCTGTCTTCCCAAAAGAGTCTTCAGAGTGAAAGGTATGGATAGTTTGATTGCGTTACATCCTTATCCCTGGCTGCCTTTCTGTCCAGAGAGAAGGTGTCCAAGCGGCCCTTTCTCTGTTCAGCCCTGGAGCCAAAATCAAGGAAAACAAAACTCCCCCCAAGATGTCTACAGCACAGTTGTCTGTAGGAAAGGAGCTGAGGAGTGATGGGGCAAAGCAGGACAGTAGCATGTTGCTCTGGAGAGGGTGGAAGGGTTGAGGGAGAGCTTAGGGGAAAGCATGGTGCTTCCCCCAAAGCATGGCAAGGAGTGAGAGCTGTCTGGAGGGGCAGGAGGAGAAACCTGTCTTGCCCTGCTGCAAGGGATGGTGGTGGGAAAAGCAGTAGGGGTGGCTTTTGGGACCTCCTGGGGATAATCAGCAGGGGAACCCATGAGCACCCCACTGCTCTGCTATGCCAGCAGCGATGCTGAGGAAACCTTCCAGCCCTGCTGCTGTGGGCTGTGTGAGGAGCAGCAAACACCCTCACATCAGCTGCACTACCAGAGCATGACAGCTTGGTCTCCTGCCCAGTCCGGGGTGGCCTTCCACCTGAGCCAGTGCTGCGCTGTGGGCTGTGTGAGGAGCAGCAAACACCCTCACATCAGCTGCACTACCAGAGCATGACAGCTTGGTCTCCTGCCCAGTCCGGGGTGGCCTTCCACCTGAGCCAGTGCTGCCCTGCGGGCTCCCAGCCCTCCTCCAACCAGGTCCCCTTTGCACTCCCACAAGTGAGCCCACTGCCCATGCATCTGCTGCCAGACAGGCCACCCCCCACCTGGGGCTATCTGCCATCACTGTGATGCAGGGAAGCAGCAGAGTGGACATCCGGCACACAGGGAGTAGCCCCATCATGAGTGGTTTGAAATTGGGATGCCACCCAGTGTAGGGGTGCACCCCCAACCCCCACACCCCACCCCCCCCCGCAACACTCTTCTTTGGATAGGTGCCCCGAAATCCTGCTACAAACACAGCCTGCTATCAGGGGGAGAGCTATTTACCCTCATGGCTCATTTATAAGCCATCTTAGAAAGACATATGCTTGCCTGTGCCACGCTGAATGAAGCATGAGGAGCCGTCAGGGTCCACATAAGCACCCCCTGCTTACTTTGCCAGCTGGTTGGGGCACAGGGGTGCCAGGCACTGTGTGCGGCTGGAGATGGATGTAGAATAAGGATCCAGGGAGGGTGTGGAATAAGGAGCCACTGAGTGGAGAGCTCATTTCTGCTCACTGGGGAATTTCATGCTCCATCGGTACCACAACTTAGTGCACAGATGAAATATTATGCGGAGCAAGAACCCCTTCATCATATAAATCAAACTGAGGAAGCATGAACAAAGCCCTTTCTGTATTCCTTCCCAAGTGCCCTGCTGATTTGCAGAGTGAATGCCACAAACTGAACTTAATGACTGAAGCCTTTTGCTAGGAAAAGATTAATTTTATGCTTTTCCCAGGCTGGCTGCGGACTCATTCCTGGGGCTGTCAGAGAGCTAACCTTTCCCTGTTAATCTGTCTTCCATCTTAATGAGGGTACAACAAAGCGAAAGTACTCTAAGACTTACAACCAAGAATGCATTAAATGGCAGAGTATAAACCACTTTCTGCAGAGGGGGTGAGCAACCAGCACCGATAACAATATTGAAAGTGGGGATTAAGCAGCAGAGCACTGAGGGAGCCAGCATATGGCAGCCTATTGACCTGTCCCATATGCAGCAGCTATTGTTTCCTTCCCACTGTACCGCAGCAGCCCACTCCCCTCTCTCCACCCTTTGCCCGCCTGCTTGCTCCCTTCTTTTGCAGCACGAGGGCCAGGGCTGGGATCTGCTAAAACTTGACATTTACACATGAATTGTGCAATGCTGCAGCGCAGAGAGCCAGGGTGACCTGTGCCACTGAGCACTGTCTTGGTAATTAGGCTCGGCATTAAAAAAGGCCAGCAGCAGCAGCTATTGGAGAAGTTGCTCTGGGGGTCATAGTGGAGAGGGCTTTACAGCAGCAAATCCGGGCTTCTCATTTTCCTGGGCAGGGCAGGGTGGGGAAGGATCAGATTTAACTGCTGAAATGCTACTTTTTGGCATGGTTGGCAGAGCTTGTAAGGAATGAATTTCCAGACCTGAAGGCTTTTTCACTGAGCAGTGGCAGGAGAATGCTGAGATCGTCACCATTCAAAATAAGCAGAGCAGCTTCTAGAAGGGTCTTGTCCACATCTGGGGAGATCCTACCGGGGACCAGCCATGGGCGTTTTTTCAGCTCCTGGTTGAATGGTGAGACACTCAATCCAAATCATGATCATGTTCAGGCAGAAGACGTTGGTTGCAAAGCCTGAGCCACTGATTCTCATTGGCCTGGGGTGGCTGATAATGGAGCTGCTGGGTCTCATGCACTATGAGGAGTCTCTTGGTTGAGTTCCACTTCATCTACCCTCACCAGGGCATTGCTGCAGAGCCACATGGTCCTGGGGTCCTGGGCTAGGTGGACCATGGTGTTCAGTGCAGTTTCTCCTCTGCCATTCCAAAACGTGCAACTTTCTCCCCTCATCCCCACGGCGCATATCCGTCACTGGTAACACTGCACAGAGAGGGTTGCAGCATGGGGAATTGCATCATTTGCCTGACAGTGTTGTGGGCAGCTCCAGGAGTGGTGTAGACCTATAGTATAACTGCCTTGGATGTCCCCACAGATGCATCACTGGGGCTCCCCAGCAGCCATCAAATGGCAGGACAATGTCAGAGGAACAAAATCCAAACCCAGATGAAACCTAAGGGCAGGCACCCACCTTTCCTTAGTGAGTTGTTTGCTCTTACTCAACTGACTGATATGAAGAGACCTTGTGGGCAGAACTGGATCCCACATAATCCTCTATGAAAAGATACTGATACGCGCTGCTGCTTGTAGCAGTTGCTGGCAGCTTTCACAATGCAGGATAACCAAAGGACTCCCAAACTAATTAAAATGACACAGCTATTTTTGAATCCTACAAGCCATTAATCCCAAACATGTTTCTTAGCCAGAACTCTACACATTTATTTAATTTCTATCTAAACCCATAAACTCAGCCTCATTCATTGATGAGATTTCAAACTTCTTGAGAAAAGCTTGAACTACCAGGCCTTTTAAAGCTTTTGGAGCATAGGTGTTATTCCCCACAAAGCCACCTTTGCCTACATTTTTCAGGCATCCCTCCATCACGTATTGAGAGCTCTACTTTCCCTCCTGTGCATGCACAGCAGTTAAGCCGATATTGCCGCAAGCGCAAGGACATGCACATCAAGGAAAGAAAAGGTGCTCTTGCTGTTGTAAGATAACATTAGTAACCATGACCTGAATTATGTTCTAGGAGTCAATGGATACTAAGAAAAACTTCTTCACTATGCTTGTCGCCAACCACAGGAGCAGGCTGCCAGGGCTGCTCTGTAACCTCCATCCTCGGAGATAACCAAAACCCAACTGGACATTGCCCTAGACAACCTGGTCATCTTGGCCTTGCTTTGAGCAGTTTCAGCAGCTGCAGGCTGGCTCCCATGCTGGCAAAGGCTTCTTTCCCACCAGAGATGGAAAGCACAGTGATGGTACTTCCTTGCATAGAGCGGAGATGGCATTGCATGCACTGTACAAGCCCTGCTGAGGGGCAGCATGCGCTGGTTTGGCCAAGCACCACACTCACAGTGTCACACAGCTTAAGTGAGAACCTGCATGTGTCCCTCCTGCTCCAAGGGTGCCAGAAGTTTGCCTGCAGTGTACAGTGTGGCTATATATAGCTTTCCTTGCTGGGGTCAGTCAAAATACAGGATGGGATTTTCTTAGTGCATTCCTGATCAAACTGGCTAAGAAAATTCCAGAGGCAACAAGAAGAAGTATTTAGCCATCACCTCCCTGCTTTCTATTCTGTCTGCCTCCAAACTATCCTCTCCCTCCAAATCACACACTATGCTCTCTTAAACCATAATCCCCCACTTTCACTGTCTGACCTGTCTTTCCAGCTTGTACTTTCCAAAGATAAATCACACCTGATTAAATCCAAATGAAGCCCCAAACCTCCAGCAGAGAAGGGGCAGAGGGAGCTTGTCCATGATGCCCTCCCTATTGCCTGCCATGCCGTACCACACTGCAGGTGATGCACAGGTACCACTGAGAATCAGAGGCATTGGTAACACAAGGATGGGGCTGTACTGCTCAGGGGCAGGAGCTGCAGGCAGTCAGTGGAGGTGGAAACTGAGAACAAGGAAACTTTATAAAACCAGTAGGAAAGAGACTCAAGACTTCAAGGAAAGGCAGCTACAAACTATGACTGGTGAAATATCCTCCTTTAAAGGCTGGTGGTGAAAGCATGGCAAAGGCTGCTCAACCTCCCTCAGAGCTGTGCTTCCTGGTGGGGCTGAGTGCAGGGAGCAAAGCCTCTATGTGATTTATTTATTACACACTGAATTAAGCTGGAGGCCAGCACGTTCTGTGAGCACCAAGGACCTGTCAGCAGCTGAATGGGAGCACTGTGCATCAGCTGCTGCTGTCAGAAACCAGGTCTGCAGTCGGCAACTGTCTGCAGAAGCTCTTTTCTGGCAAGGAGTGCTTTAATTGCTCGCTCACGTGGTGGCATCAGTGCAGATGCTTGTACCTTTGTGTTCCCCTTGCCGGGAAGGCTTTTCACCAGGGTCTGTGCCGCAGGAGGCAGGGGAGGAGAGAGCACTTCTTAATGGGAAAGAGGCAAGATCCCATCAGCAGAACGAGAGCAAGTAGGGCAGGACAGTCTCACTTATGGTACGTGGCCTTAGAAAACGAATGTGAAAGCAAGAAGATCAAACCCGTGTGACAAATCCCTGACTTAGTTTGACCCAGGCTTTTGGAGGGGTCACACAAAGGCCTGGAACATCTAAGTGCTTCAAAACTTTTTCTTTAGGAACAGGTGGGCTGGAGCTGTCACATTTCTTTGCTTTTTGTATACTGGGACAGCAGATGAACATGCTCAAGCCTTCAAGTCAATATAGCAGAATTGAGCTTAGTGAGTAGAAACTCTATGATTTTGCCCTTCTTTCACCCCAAGTTTTACATTATCTTAACTCAGCTGATTCATGTCAAGCCTGACATGCACCATGAGGAGGACGAGGAGAACCTGGGGGCTCTTTGCCAGTGTCCCTTCTGTAGCTGACTGACTTGATGCAACAGGCTGCACTCACAGTGAAAAACCCTGCCTGGAAGAAGAGAATAGTGGGTGCCTTTATTCTGTTTGTAACTCCTCTGAAGTAACAGGTGTCACACTACAGATTAATTTGGACCAGGGTTTTTACTTGACCGTCATTAGAAAGGAAGGTTGCTCAGGTCTGAGACACTGCACTGAGACACAAAGACACTGCATCCTTTGTAATGCAAATGTGTTTTCTGCTTCAATAGGCTTCAGAGAATGATGGACAAAAAAAACATTGTACAGAGATGTCTGTGGCTTTACTCTTATTCTTCTGTGATGTATAACTTCAAAAGAAGGCATTTTAATTTGACAGATGGACATTTAATCATAAATAATAATGTATACTGGTTCCTAAGTTGCAAGCGCCTGGTGCCTCTGCACCTGTAGCCACTCTTCCTTCCTTACAAAGGGAGCTTCCCCTCTTCCAGATCATACAGACCATTTCAAAACCTGCCTGCCCTTCCAGGCAAATCCGTCCAGCAAAGCCCTGCAAACACCTGTCATTGCTTGCATGGCAGACTGCAGGGTAGAGAGACACTGTCTTATTGGTGGGGGGTTCACTTCAGCAGCTTTGAAACTGCCCTGAAAACTGTGTGAACACATCTTGCCTCCGAACTGCTACAGATGGAGCAGAAGGGGTTACTTTTAGTGTTAGGTGTATGAATTGGTTGGGGGCTGGACTGAAAAGGCATATCCTGGGTGGAAATGCTGCAACCTACAGGCTTCAGCTGTTTTTAGCCAGTTTTCCTAAGGAAACAAGGCTTATAGGATCAAACTTTGTGAGTTCATCTGCTACTATGTGCTGCCAATAACTTTTCAACTTACTGGCCAGTTTCAACCATTTTAACAGAATGGCCGAGGTCTAAATGCTGTTACTTTTCTTCCAGGTTGTGAAAATAAACTACGAAGCAATGGAAAAAAATCTTGCCAATGTTCCCCTAGGTGAAAGAGATGATGATAAACTCATCTCTAATAGACATTGGATAACTTGCTAGGAAGGATGGGAAGCAGAGGATGAAAGATGCTGTGAAGCAGACAACTGCACTGCAATTGCTCCCTGAACCACTTCAAACACCTTCCCTTCTGACTCATCTCTGTGAGAGATGATTTGCAAAATAATGACCCCTCTTCCCGCCACAGGCCCCAAAATAATGGCTAGGATCTTAGAAGAGCACCCACGTTGCTAAAAGATGGGCCAGAAGCAGCATCCCAGGAGCCACTTGACACTGAGCACTCAGGAGTGTTCACACTGGCGCGGGAGCAGAACTTCCCTGAAAGTCCTTGGCTGGGGCTGAGCAGCCCTGGAGCACTTGTCCCTGGCAAGCCAAAGCACCCCACCATGTTCGTAATGGCTCTACTGTGATATAGGGTGTGCTGGAGAAGCAAGCAGTATGGGGATGCTCTAAAAGAATGGCAAAATTTGGTGTGTTCTGAAGTCTCATAGAGATTTCTTTTTCTTTTGTTCACTTGCCTGCCAGTTGCAGCCATTCCACAGGGACAGCAGTGAAAGCCTCAATCCTCCACTCACCCCACCACCCCAGCTGGCCAGAAACCTGCTCACTGTACAGAGGAAAGGCAAACACAGTGATGACAAATACAGGGAGCTGCAGACCGGCTGTTTCCTTCAGCTCTCCAGCAAAGGAGATAACTGGTTTGCTTCTTATCAAAGCCTTTATTCCTTCTCATGCTTCTGCCACGTTTGCAGGACATGAGGGTCAGCAACACTGGAACAGTGGTGGGAACAATGACATCTCAGCACTGGCTTTATGCACTTGATGGAAGCAGAACACAAAACTCCTCTGTGTTCTGTCCTTCCTTTCCAGCACACTCCCCTCTGGTTTCTGTTGTTAAAACCTAGAAAGCAGTGTATTTTCATTGACTGCTATGAAAAGTTTGAACAGAGCATCACTACCAGACCATGGGCTGGAAACGGCATGTCTGGTGTGCAGAGACCACAAGCCAGCGGTTGCTTATATCCACCTGCTTATGGCCATCTGCTGCCTCTTGTCTTGCATTTCATTAGCGAGGCTTCCTGGGGCAGAGACAACCTTCTTAGGCTGTGCTTGGCACAATGGAGCTGCCATCAGGATTAGGTGTTATGACAATAATAATGAATACAACGATGCTAAATCCAGTTGACAGGTACATGACAAGAACAATGGGACTAAGAGACACAGACTGTTGCTAAGACACCTAATGCTGCCTGTGTGGCAGCATTAGAAAAAAAGGGGGTTATTTTATATCAAGACCTTCCTGGATGTGTACACATGGGCTCTATCCTGCTCCTATCTTTCCCTTCAGAAGTCACTTAGTTTCAAAGGGTTTCCACAGATGGGCAACATGCAGCTTATAAGGTTGAATTTACAGCCAAGCATTGAGGCAGTGATATCCAGAGAAATTTAGTCTAGGGACTAGAGCCGAGATTCATTTTAGAAGGCATTAAAACCAACATGATTTGTGCTTGCAAGAAGTGCTGTTTCTGGTTTTAAAGGATTTAATTCAAGTCTGGGTCATGTTTTCTAGGCAGTCTGGAGATATTCCAGAGGATTCCGCTTGTGATATTAGCGCTCACTTAATACAGGGGTATGTGTCCAACAGACAGGAAGCACTCTGTAACATGTCGGGTCTGTGTTTAGAAAGAGGCTGAGGAGATTTAGAAATTTTGCGGATTTGCCTGCATTTGAAGTCAAATCAGCTTGAGCCAAAAAACTTTGAATGCAAGCTGGAAAGCCATTTCAGGGCTTTGTATTGCTGTCATGGGCTTAAGAGAAGCCCACGGACAGCTTCTCCTCAGCATGACAGGCTGCTTCAAGTGGGTTTGGCTCAGAAAATGTCCTAACCAGGTACCACACTTCTGTGGCTATGGGAGAAGTTTGGATTTGCCCCCTGATGGAGACTCAGTTCAACAGGGTCTGACAATTCCTGTATGTTCTGCTCCTAGGCTGAGATCTGCAGCACTCTGCTCCCTCTCCTGCTGCAGCCCCATCAGGCATTGATACCGCCATTGTCCAGATCACCAGCAAGGACTGAGTCTTGCAGCAGTGCTCTTGGAGAGCAGCCCCTCTGGGTTGGATAGAAGGAGGGTGTTTTCTTTGTCTCCTTTTGTGTTTTGTGGCACAAACCTTTTATTATGTTGCTCCAAATTCAGACACTCAAAGGCAGTGGAGCAGAGCAGCAGGAACAACACAAGAGAGGAGAGGAGAAGGCACACGCCAACAGTGCAGCACACAACATGGTCCTCATCACCCAGCTCCCTCTCATCTCCTTTCTCCACTCTCTCACGCACACACAAAGAGGTTAATATTTGGTTTAAAATAAAGCAGAGTAATTTAAAACACACACTTTGCAGGCAAACCAGTGTTCAGTGTAAACAAAGCATTAAACTGAAAAGATCCATATGCACTCGTTATCAGCTATTGCTTTTTTTTTTTTTAAGGGAAATCTAATACATTTAAAATAAACCCATAGCATGAAACAAAATAAACTATGGTCTTGGTTAGTTTGGTTTGATTTTTTAATTTAATGAGGAAAAGAGTTCTGTGATAAAGTAATCCTTTCAGAGGGAAAGGCCTGGGCAACGACGAACATGTCTGTCACATGTCGAGGGAAGATTAAAGTCTAATAAGAGTCCCTTTCCCACAGTTTTTGGAGCATTGCAGTATTTCTGTGCTTAGAATAGCCCAGAATATCCTTCTGGACTGCGGCTCCAGAGCCCTCGCAGCTCTTTGCAGAGAAGCAGAGAAGCCCTGTAAATACCCCCTGGCAAGTCATAGAATCACAGAATAGTTTAGGTTAGGAGGGACCTTCAAAGGTCATCTATTCCAATGACAATGAGCAGGGACATCCTGAGCTAGATCAGGTTGCCATCATCTTCCAAGACTCAGGAATTGAAGAAATCTGTCACAAGCTGCCCACGCTAGGCCCCTAGAATGGGATCAGACTTTGAGGATTTTGATGCAATTACATCTGGTGCGGAGCTTTATGAAGGAGCCAACAGCAGCTGACAGCAAACTCCCACCAGGATCAGGCAGAGGGCATTTACGTTTTGTCCTGGGTTCAGCAGCAGCAGTCATTTTTCTCCTTCTTGGTAGCTGGTGCAGTGCTGTGGTTTTGACTTTCGGCCTGGGAACAGCACTGAAAACACCGATGTTTCAGTTACTGCTTAGTGATGTTTTCGTCTGACCAAGGACTTTCTGAGTCTCATGTTCTGCCAGGGAGGGGGGGAAGCCAGGAGGAAGCAGAGACAGGACACCTGACCCAAACTGACGAAAGGGGTTATTCCATACCACAGTACGTCATGCCCAGGATGTAAAAACGGAGGGCAGAAACACCAAAGGGTGGGGGTGCACTGCTTGGTAGTGTTGGGTATAGCTGGTGAGCAATTGTATTCTTTTCCCTTTTATTTGCCTTGTCATTATTATTATTGGCGGTAGCAGCAGTGGTTTGTGTTATACCTTAGTTACTAAACTGTTCTTATCTCAACCTGTGGGAGTTACATTCTTTTGATTCTCCTTCCCATCCCTCTGGGAGCAGGGGGAAGAAAGAAGGGGGAGTGAGTGAGCAAACTGCATGAGTTATGGCTTAAACCACTGCAAAAAAGTCTATTTTTCATCTAATGATTTTCATCTAATTTCCTTAATGGTGTGGCTGGTACTGACGTGTTACCTATATCGCTTTTACCCAGTGTCACCACTGCTTGGAGAGGAGAGAGTTAATTGCACATGTACATTAGTTATCAGCCCTAGACAAATTGGACAAATTTTTTTTATGACCTTGTCTTAAAAAAGATGTGACCTTCGTGGGAAGCCGCCCAGTTCAGCCTGAGGAAGTGTAGTTCCACTACAGAGTGACCTGGTGCTGGGCCAGGGCACCTGGAACAGGTAAACCCTAGGCTCTGAATTTAGTATGCACAATTACATAAAGCCCAGGCTGAGAAAACTCCAAAGATATTAACTTTCTCTAGTATTTGTGACACGGAACAGTTCAGGAAGCAACAGGCATATAGAGGATATAGAGGTAGATATAGATACGCAGATATAAAGGCTGGTACAGGCACAGATATGGATATGGATACAGAGATGGGTACAGGTATGGATATGGATGCAGACACAAATACAGAGGCAGTTCTGATGCAATAACAACTAACAAAGTGGGAAGGCTCTTAGAGACAGGAGTCAGGATGGGGGAGAATTTAACCCAGATGAGCTCTCCAGACCCAGACCATCACATCAGATGAGGTTTTGAATCTTTCTCTTTAATTTTATGAGTATGCTGTCAGAGCCAGCCGTGACAACTGTGGCAGGGCCCCTGGGAGCACAGCTCCCTTTTGAACAAAAACCACTTTGTGTTTGGTGAAAAATGGGAGCAATGAGGAAGATTGAAAGCAGGGAAGTGGAAGGTTTCATTATTGTCACAGAGTTAAATATTTTGATGTTTCAGGAGCAGCCTTTTAATGTGACTGCTTTTTAAGGGTTATTATCTCTACGGCAACATGTTAACTAGAAAGTCAAAACTGACACAAAATGCTTCTGTCAAACTAAAGTCTCTTCTGGTATCTTTCATGGAGAACTGTGGGGATTGTTTTGTTAGGATTTGGGGTTTTTTTTCACCTCTCATTCCTATCTGGAACAAAAGGAAATGCTGAAGTCCCAGACCCAAGGCAAAGTGAAGCATCGCTCCTTTTTGCAACGCTCTGAAAATGATGCCATACTGAAGGGTGTCTGCTTTACTGCCATTTGTATTTTATGAGCTCACTTACATCACCTCCAGCCCTGCCCATGGAGCTCTGCAAGCTTCTGGAGCAAGGAAAGCAATAACTGAGAAGGTAACAGTACCAGTATGATGGTTTGTCATAGGTGATTGGGAAGAAAAGGGAGTTCACAAGAGACTGAGGGCTAAGGCAAGGGAATCCTGTTCTGCCTTCACCTTAGGCAGCTGCCTGCCTCTCTGTGCCTGCTTCCCCCTGCCTGCAGAGGCAGCAAGGATACTCTCTTTCCATGATTAGGTGCTTCAGGTGACCGGCTGCAGAATAATGCAGTGGAATAAATTTTGTCACCACCTCCAGACATCGCTGCTGCAAAAAGCAGGAGTAAGAGGGGGAGCTTCTGTTTTAATATCTGGGGGCAGAGGTTTGCATCTGCCCTCAGCTCAGAAAATTAACAGTTTTGTAGAGCAGAAGCCTGGTGCAAATGGGCAAAGCTCCTGCTTCTGCTGCCTGTGAGCCCTGTGTGTGGAACACCAGGAGGGAGTGGAAACACAGACTCCCACCCCCTGTAATAAGTAAGTGAAAGGGAGAGCAATTTCCTCTCATCCTGGTGAGTGTCGGGGCTGTCTGGCCCTGCACCATCTGCATGTTCTTATAGCTCAAGGAAGTGTATAATCGCATCCTGAAAGAAAGTGGTTTCTCATGAAAAACCCAAAGATCCCCACCCTGGAGTCTGCAGGCAACTGGAATGGTTGTCCCAACAGATGCTAGCAATTAGCCATGGAGAGGAGGCCTGCCAGGGGGGCTGAGGGCTGCTCTGGCACTTTGGGGCACACAGACCACGGCGGGTGGCCACATTGCAGCTCCAGAGAACACTGGATTAGACCCAGAGATAGCTGAGCACAGGGCTGGGTGAGGCAGCGGGAAGCTGCTACTCTGGCACTACAGAGAGATCTGGAAAAGGAGTGGCCAGCTGAGACCCCCATTCAACTCCTCCTTCCTTTCTGACCCACATGTTGTCCTCAGAGAAGGGGTAGTAACAGGCCGGAGGGGGAGCAATGCACTGCTAGAAACCCTGTGTATCAGGAGCACAACCATCCTGTGATGGTGAGGGCATCCCCTGTCATGTGCCCACACTGGTAGTGGCTGGGACCTGGGAGCCCCATAAGGCCCCAAAAATGGGCTCTCCTCCAGCTTCCTGCCTTGTCTCCCTTTTTAGTAGATGAAGGGTCAAGGAGGAGAGGCTGAGCCTCATGAATTTCTGGTTTCAGGATTTTCTGCCGCAGCTGGGTATTCCTCATGTCCTGTGATGACTCCAGAAATTGTGGGGTTTGAAAATAATGAAAGTGAAGAAAGACATCATTTGTTGGGCAGGGGGAGTATTTCCTATCTTGAATCCCCCATGCTGTATGCCCAGCTCCTCCACAGGCACCAGTAGCACCCACTGGCAGGGATGGCAGAGCAGGTTCCTGGGGGTCAGCAAGCAGCCACAAGCCAAATTTGCAATGGTGGCAGACCCCTGCCTTCCCTCTGGCAGGCCACCTCTCTTCTACCAAGCTGCAAGTAAAAGAAGTTATTAAAGAAACACAGATTAACTCCTTCCCTGGACAGTGCTCTCAAGAATACAGGAGGGGTTTGAAAGACCCACAGTCAGGCTGCAGAATGGTAATGTCACCAGGTCTCACTGTCCTTACAGGGAGGCAGCAAGCCTCATCCCAGGTAGAATTTCACTTGGAAAAGGCAGATATTACAGTCAGTCTATGAAGTTCACCAAGGACCTCATTATTGTTAATTACTTTAAATAGAAGATGTTTGATACTCTGGTGGTGGGGAAAAGGCACAGAGAGGGGGAAAGAAAGGGAAAGAAACACAATAAGCCTTGAAATCTGCTGGGAGAGATACAGATTTCTCAGCAGTACTGTTTGAAGGATCTCATCTGGAAACTCCCTTTCCTCAGGTCCTCAACTGGGGAAAGAGAGGGAAAGGCTTGGGGAGAGGTAAGCCCACTGCCTCCCAGGCTCACTCAGCTCCAACACTCTCTGCGGTGCTGGTAATCCTTGCTGCCTCCCTGCTTTCCTTGCACACTAACTCTTGCCTGAGACAGAGATCACAAACCAGGTTAGCTGTGATTCATGTGAAAATCTGCTTTTCCTGACTTGGTTGTGAATTCTGAGCAAAGTAGGCCACTTTGCGAGGGAGATGCTTCAGTACTCCCTCTGCTTACAGAAGGTGTTCCCAGTCTCCTCTGCCATCTACAATTAGTCACACCAAAGCCCTGGAGAGGGAGAGGAATATGCCTGAAGGTGTGCTGTGGGGGAAGATGTAGGCACAGTGACCCTGGAGCATCCTTCCTCTCCCATTTCAGTGAATGAGAACCTGCCCCTTTTTGTGGACCCATTTGCAGATGCTAACTGTAATTAGCATATTGCAGGCAGGACATTTGTCATCTGCTAGGATACCAAATGTCTTAGAGAGTGCAGAAAATTAACACGCATGATTAAGTATTTGATATGTAATTTTTCATGGACTCCACAATAATTAATGTAGCTTTAGCTAACAGATTGGTTAAAACTCCAAAGCTGAAGGGAGTTAGCTGTACACTTCATTCCCACCACGAGTGTGAGAATCCCTGAAAACCACTTTGAAAAATTAGGGAGGAATATTCCTCCCACACACTGGTACTTAACTTTGATATGTGTGTGTGGGCCTCTCAAATGAATGAAGGGTGATACTGCAGCACGATTTGGGACAGGGAAATACAAGCTGCAATATTTAGATGATGATGGTTCCCAAGGATCCAAGTCAAATGGATGCTCCTAATACACAGAGATGACATGGGTTTAGCTGAGGATACTCCATGAAACAAAGGCACGGGTCTGCATTACAAACCTTGTCCCTCACAGTGGGGGGAAAAGGAAGCCAATTTCAGGCTATTAACACTTATTTAATGTAAGATGGACCAGATAGGCCCACTTTAAAAAGTAGTTCAGGGCACTTTCTGGTTCACACGCATTCATCTACAAATCAGCTGCCAGAGCTGTGCTTTGTGGATCTTAACTGGAGGTGTCACATGGATTTCTAAAAGCCTGCTTCCTGGAAAAGGGCAACTCTGAATACAAACAGAAAGTCTGGCTGTAGAGCTGTCAGAAGGATCCCACACAAGGTAGTTGTTAAGAATTAATGCAGGATGGTTTACCTTTGGGTCACCTATTGAAAACACTAACCCTACAGAGAGCTACAGGCAGTGACAGGCAAAAGCTCCCAGGAAGCTTC
Source organism: Amazona ochrocephala (assembly GCA_039720435.1). Lineage (NCBI taxonomy): Eukaryota > Metazoa > Chordata > Aves > Psittaciformes > Psittacidae > Amazona > Amazona ochrocephala. The sequence goes on from CM077878.1 coordinate 94,360,474, forward strand.
TTGTGATTTCCGATGAGAAACTCAGGCCAGTTTCAGATGCCTGTTGAAAAAGAGAACTGAAAGTAAGAAATAAAGGCTTGTTCCAGGACCTTAATTCCATAGGCCCATCTTTTATGTCCAGGTTTTTTTTAATCACAGCTAGTTTCTTTGCTTTTAGATCTTTCCAGTCAGAAAATGTTCTGACACCAATACAATGCAATCTGATGTTAAAAACATCGAGATAGTGCTGAACCAATTTGCAGACTATGAGAAGTTTTGTTATTATACAAAAAGAGACCTATGAATATCTAGGAGATTGAAAAGTATCATATTATACCCTTACAAAAACTATCTATAACCTTATATTTGACCTTTTTTGAGGACTGTTAGTATCTGGAAAGAAAATAGTTGTTTCTAAAGGAAGTTTATTTCTGATGGGTAATGCGGAATCGTAACTGAACTTGCTTGGCTGCTTGTGGGAGCCCCTAGTACAGGGGAATATGAAGCTACTCCTAAAGGCTGTAACTCTGATAGTTGCAAAATGATTGCTTTTGAGAATAACCAGATAAAGTCAATGAGCCACCTACCAGTGCCATCTTGTTTCTTTACTACCCACTTGTTTTCTTCCCCCTTATATGTTCCTGAAAATGCAAGGGCAAGAAATTCTCCTGGAAGGAGTGCATTTAATAGGATGTAGCTTTTGCCCATTCTAACTCTTGGAAATTGTGTTTTGATTTATTATGTGCGGTTTGGCAAATCTGTTCTTGCAAGCTGCAGGCAATTGTCTGTAGAAACCATGCTTGCTCTGAACGCAATGAGCACAGAGGCCTCTGATGGGCTCCTTAGAGACCACCGTGAATGGAGCCAATAAAACAGAAAGCCAAAGGAAATATTTGTGTTACAGTCCAGGAAGAATCAGACCTTGGTTTTATCAGTCTCCTCAGTCTTCTGTGATGGAAACCTTCTCTAAATGCACTCATCGTTAAGTCAAGGTAAACACATTTTGCAACCTCAGTCCAGAAATACAAAATATCCTTTGGCATGCCAGCACCTCCGGACTGTCAGCATCCCTGATACAAGGCTCAGCCTCTTCTCCAGGGGAGAGAAATGCCAGTGTTGGGTGCATAGTGGCTCATGCTGCATGTGCTGGAGCAATGCCTGGGAGGGCAGCATCTTGGTGCCACTCACTTTAACATTGTGGGGTTTAGTACAGCTGAGGTCCTTGAAAATCCTTATGTAGTGAACTCAGCAAAATCAGTTCATAATCTCAGCCTGCTCATGTACAGCAGGTGTCTGTGGGTCCTGCAGCCATCCTGGCTCCTGGCACCATTTCTGCCTGCCCGTTGAGTTTGGAATGGCAAAGGCAACAGCCCTGGGTAGGAGCTCAGGAAACACATGTGATGCTTTTTGATCTGCTGCATGTCTGCAAAATACTGGGGAGCTGATGGACAGGGTGGCCCATGTGCATCAGCAAGCCAGGCATGAGCAAACCCCACACACCCACATTAGAAATGCTGTGGCTGGGTAGTTTTTCCCAAGCTCCAGCCAGCCCCAGAGAGCAAGATCTGCCAGGGCACAGTATATTTATGGGAGGGTAAAATTCCAATATTTGCAGGTCAAGGCCCGTGCTGATCCTACTGAAGTGTATCATGATCAAAGAACCTGGGACAGCATTTCAGCTCACTGCGGGTGGATACACTGAGAAAAGCTGTGCAACAGGTTTCATACTGAGTTGCCCATTGCTGATGATGACATAGGAATCTGTCATTGATCCTTCTGGGCTCCAGGGTGATTATTCCTGCGGATGCAGTTGCTCATGTGCATAAGTATGTGTGGGAATGGGGCCTTTGGCTGGTACCACTTAACAGAGTTTTCTCACAGCCTTGACAAGGGTTTTACTCCTAAATCTCCTTAATGATCCCAAGGCACTCCCACATTCATTCCCTGTTTAACAGGGCTAAGCAGAGCAATAAAGAAGGGGTGAGGAAGCTACAAATGCATGAGGTTCAGCAAGGCACTGGACTGAAGTCCTGAGTAGCAGCGATGACTTTTTCTGCTGGTGTATTTGCTGTCCTCACAGCTGAAAGTTATGGTTGTACTTTTTGGATAAGAAATGCCTGGATTTTCTTTCTGACTCTGCACTGTTATGCACTGCATTTTTCCAGCACAGTGTTCAGCTGTTGGTCACCAGCCCCTTCACAGCACAGCCACAGGGAAGGCTGTCAGTTCAAGAATGGGGTTCCTTGTTTGCAGCACCTTGATTTTTGAGGAAAGCGATCACTGTAGAGTCCTTCAAAGAGTCTCTTCTTCACTGTTGTTAGGAGGAGGTAAGGGTTTCCCTGTACTCTTCAAGGAAAGGAATTTTGCCTCTGGAATCTTTGCTACTGTTGGTGCTTTTGACTTGCGCCTGGATGCAAAATTCAGCAAGAGTCCCCAATATCTAAGCAGCCCGCAAGCACATGGATGCTGTATGAAAGTTTAAGGGATTTATCCTGATGGTCATTTCGCAGTAGGATTGCAACCCTATGGAGGGGCTTCACAGTTGATTGCTTTTCCGGAGCAGCCAGCATCACCATGCCTAAAAGCCTCTGTCCCAGGAATGACGTTTCTGATCTGATGGTTCTTGATAAGCAGACACATACCTCCCTTCCTTGGTCAAGCCTGTGGAGATAGCAACCCTCCATGCACAGCACAAGCAGCAAAAGCTGATCTGTCCTATGCAGCACTGTGATGTTAACTCCCCACATAAGGATCCATTCAGAAACCCAGTCACCCCTGTACCAAAGCACATTCCCACCTTTCCTCTGCCAGATCCAAATGGCCCTGGGAGGTAAGGAAGCATCACAAGCATTTCACAGTCTGTGGCCCCCATCAATCACTGATGTCAGTCACTCAGCAGGATCTGCACTTTGGCAGCTTGCACATGGTCTGGCACACAACGCCTGCACAGAGAAGGGCGCACACAATTTGGGGTGGAGCCAGCAGCTGAATCTGAGTCTCCGAAGCGCTTGAAATGCGAGGTCATCCTCAGCGTTGTCATTCCTTGGCAGTGTCTAGGTGCTCTGTGTTACTTGTGGCACTCACCACAGAGTAGTGCCTTGCTATGTGGGCAAGATCAAGAGGAGAGATGGTGCTAAAAGTGTGCAGCAGCCACTCCTCCACTTGAGTGCTCATCTACATCAACACTACTGCAGACCACTAGGACCATTGCAAGCAAAAGGTCTTCAAGTCCAAAAACCACCCAAAGTCATTTGCAAACAGGCCAAGAGCCTCCTGAAAATGTCAGAAAAAAGACACAAAAATGTTGTCCAAAATGCATAGGCAAATCTGAATTCTCTTTTGCAGAAACTCATGTGAATAACTTAACCTGTAGAAGGGGAATTATTGTGAGCAGACACTCTCTCAGGACCTGGTTCCCAGTGCAGCTCTCTGACATGTGGATTGTGTGAGGGTGAAGGAGGAAGTTGCTCGCACGCCTCCAGCAATCCATCATCCCCAGGTTCAGGCTGCAGTGAACAAGTGCCAGCACCACGCACCATTTAATTAACCTTTCTACAAGTTGTAAGATGAGCCACCTCCATTCACCACGAGATTTATTTCAGCACTACATGATGGCAATAGAAAATAGATACTACAATTTAAGGGAGTGTAATAGGGGCAATACAGTTCCATTAGAGATATTGGTTTAGCATAATGGAGCGTTCTGATTTTTTACAGTCTTGCAAATTCATTCTGTTTCTCATAAGTCAAGGTTCCTGAAAAATACTCGTATCATATTCATTTCTCCTTAGCACGCATGTGAAATGCACCCTGGGCCCGTGAAGCAGAACTGCAGCGTCAGAGATCCACAGATGTTTTGCCTGCACCATATGGTGCGTTAGGCACTGTTCCCCACAGGGCTGCTTCTTGTGCTGAAAGTCAATGTTTTTCCCACACATGGGGAAACCAAATGGAGTGGCTATAAAAGGGAATATGAAAGAACAAAACAGCAACCAATGAATCAAAGAAAACTGGCCTGAAAAACCAACCCAGAAAGAGTAAGTAGATTTAGCTAACATTATGCACACTGGTAGAAAGAGCTGGCTGTACCGCTCTTCAGTGAACACTGTGAATTTAAAGCATGTATGAAGAGTACATTAAACAATATGCTAAGTTATATCCCAGCCTTATATTCTATTGTTAGCTCATATTCCAGCATTCAAGCACTTAACTACAGAGAGCTCTGGAGAAATGACTTTTTATAACTGTCTGTTTTGTCAGGGGGATGGAATATTGTTAGCACAGCTTGCAAATATCATTACTGGGAAACGTAGAGTGTTTCTACAGCATCTGTCATTTAACTACACCCAGTGCAGTAAGGATTAATTCATTTTAAATTGACAAAAAAATAAACAGAAAACAAATGGATTAAGGTAATCTACGACTTCACAAGTCTTCAGCCTATATGACCTAACTCTGCCTGTCAATCATATAGACATGTTCGAAAAGGTTTTATAAGGCATCAGTGTCAATAAGAAATCTATGGTAAATCCTGCCTGACCTTTCTGGGGCAACGTACCTAGCTCCCAGCTACAGCTGTGCAGCTCTTCCCCAGGAGACATAACCAGCCCTTGCTTTGCCTGCCACTTTGAGCCATGCCCTAACATCTCTTCATAAATGTGTTCCTGCTGTAGAAATAGCCCTTCAGGCAGGATGCAAAGAGCATCAGCTCCAGTCAGAGCTATAGACTGAGCATAAAAAGCCCACACCATTTGCTCTAGCCCCTGGGCTCTCCCTTGAGAATATGCCACCCAGAAACTGATCCAATTGTGAATCCCACACTTGCTCAGAGAAGTCTGGCCAGGAGCAGGAGACACAGCTCCAACTTAAAGCCTGTGGAGCTGCAACTGTATCATTCAACATGGGATTGTGAGGTGAGACTTTAGTAGGGACAGTAGAGCCCTTCATACCCCAAGAAGTTTTGGACCTGACAAGATCACAAGCACTTCATGCATCTCCTGCGTGATAGACAGGATTAAGGAAAACACTCCCAATTGAAAGCTATACCTGCATGTAGATAAAGATACATATATATGGTTCTCCAGACACTGCAAATAGGAAACCCACTGATGTACACTGTATATGTAGACTCTGCTCTCCAGATCCTTTTTCTGTGGGCACATTTCTTTGTAAAGGACATCCCACAGGCTTCAGAGGGACAAGTCATTATTCAGGTTTTAGGCAGTGCTGCATTACTGCTGGTGTGAGCAAGCCGAAGGCAGCAAATAACCCGATTTCGAACCATCGTTTGGACGTCTCAGGCTGAAACAAATGCCTGAATCATCTCACCTCATGTTTTCACCATTGTCAGCCTCCAGCCCTCCCAGCAGAGCCAACAGAGTGACTCTGGTACAAAAGCAGAGCGATAGCTGAGACCCCAGGCCCCCCACGCACACACTATCAGAGGGAACTGGTACCAAGCTCCATCATGTAAACAACCAGGGCAAAGGAGAAGGAGGTGGTGGTGGGGTTAAATATCTACTCTCTTTTACGGGACCACCTACAAAATGTTGCAAAGACCCTGCAACAAAAATAATCTGCCATGATTCCAGTGTTAGGCAAAATATAAACAAGTGAAGTGCTCTGTTAAAGAGAACATCTGGAAGTTGCGGGCTGCACAGATGTTTTCACAAGTTGTTTTTTACAGGAAAGTAACCCTGCTAAGCTTCCTGCCTCTTCCATCTTGTCTCTCTTGACTGTGTTTATCAAGCCAAGATATAAACACATTAAAAAACCTTTAGAGGCCTATCTCCCACTGTATTATTAATTTGGGATTGACTGGAGGTTGACAGCTGGTTTTGCTTTGACCCATGGCTCTTTTAAAGTCACTTCACTCAAATAATTAACCAGTTCTATGTTGATTGAATTTTGCATGTGTATACATATTTACACCTCTGTATAGATTTGTTGGCCAGAAATGACCATTAGACTCATCACCTGGATTGCACAGGGTGCCCCAGGGCCCTGGACTGATAGGACGGTGGGTTATAGTTTTGGAAGTCCTGAGAAGAGGCAAGGAACTGGTGCATTGCCTGAAGAGTTGCTAGGTGGAGAAGATTTATTGCCTGGGGAGGTACAAGGGGTGTGGTGCTTAAGGCATATTTGTTTTAGCATCAGGCTCCTGCAGCACTGAAAGAATTTATGATTTGAAGATTAAAAAGTCACTTAGAATTTTAGAAGAAAATTTGTCTATTCTTAATTCAGTAAAAAATAAAGATTAAATTTTGTCATTAAAATACAAGAAATTAGAAAGGCTAATTGGAAAAGCATATAGCGAGATCATCATTAAAAAGAAAACATACCTATTCCTTGAAATACATGGGAAAATAAATTTGTCCACTGGGTCACTAGGAAGCAGAGCAATTAAACAAAGCAGTAATCTTATGGCAGAATAGGTATTTGATACCTTTAAATGCTGCTCTTTTCCACAGGGGGTGATGAAGAGGCTTACTGCACTCAGCTAATAAAATAATGCACCAGGACAACCCACGGTGTTGAAAGAGGAGATGCTGAAACAAAGGAATAAAGTACTGTGGGTCACTGGACCCAGATGGTAAACACTAACAGGACCTGCATGGAGGCCTCATTGTCAGAACTAACAAAAATGTGCTCTCTCACTAAAACTGGTCCATATTTCAGAGGACAACCAAGCAGTGGAGGCTTGGCACAGGTCTTCAAGCCAGCCAGTATCTGCAGTTGGTGAAGGTCTGGAACAGGGAGCTCATCTCAGAGCTGCTAAACTGGTTGAAATATAGACATGAAAAATAAGCTTCTGAGGCATCTGAATGGTGATGATGAGTGTAGTGACATGCAGTGGATTCTGCTGCTGGAACACCAAGCGTCTCCACTCTAGGCAGTGAATTGTTCAGAAACACAGCACACAGGGATGCCTCCACAGGAGGCAGTGTAGGGTCTCCACGCCATGGTCTCACTGGCCCCACCATCCCTGGCAGCAGCTTGAGGGAAACCAGGAAGTGCTTTTGTGAAGCCAAAGGGGTAGCCAGGACCTCAGGGTTAGTGGCTGCATTGAGTGCAGGTTGACACCATCATAGACATGGTCACCTCCATGGGGTGGTGGGACCGCAAGCAAAAGTGAAGCTGCCTAGCAGTGACACGGGTCAGACTAAGAGGTGGGAAAAGCACAGGAACATTAAAAAAACACAGCAACTATGGGAAGCACAGCCATTCAGCCATTAGCACATGTGCTATTATAAGCTGGATCTTGAGGAATTCCTAGCTTCTGCAGCTGGCTGGAGTCATAGGAAAGCTCTCACTGGGCAGCAGTGCTGTGTCCCCAGTCAGTTCCTTACACTTTGGCAAATGGCCTCTAGCACCACAAGCTGCGTTGCTGGAAGTTCAAGCCATGGAGTAACTTCCAGCTCCCCATTTTACTGTGTCTGGCAAGACACAGGACACACGTGGAGGCATGAAGCTCTCAGTCTCCAAAGGTCATGTAGCTCACAGCTCCCTGCTGAACAAAGCCCCAGCAGCCAGTAATGAAGTGGCAGTGATTACCTGTGTCCTGGGAGACTGTAGAGCGGAGTGGGAACACAGCTATCAGCACACATTGGGGGGGGGCAATGTTTGTGCCTTAGCTCCCAGCCACCGTGGGGATGTAGCCCTCAAGGGGTGCTGTACAGCCCGGCTGTGCTGTTGCACACCCAGCATAGGCACCTGGAACAGGAAGATACAGTGGGACACAGAAGTAAGGCTCCTTGATAACACCTTCCCAGCATGAATAAAGCCATCCTGGTTTCACGTTGCAGAGTGCACAGAGCCTGAGGACTGTTCTCTTGCTTGCTGGAGGTGAAGCCAGTTAGTGGGAGAAGGCAAATGAAACCCTGAAACTGCTTTGCTACTGTTTGATGAACAACTTGTCAGAGCAATGAGGAACCTCTAAAACCTGCATATTTCCCTTTTAATTTTCTCTCCTGTCTCAAAATTCTGGAGCAATCATAGCAAGCCGGAGATCTGGGGGGATAATGGCCACGTGTCAGCTCTGTGTCATGGCTGACACAGTGATTTGCCCATCTGTGCCATCTCCTGACATTTTAAAAAGTCACTGCACTCCTTTTCTCACAAAAGGACAAGCAAGAATCAATTCAATTTGCAATCTGAAAAGACAAATATACTTTTCTCTCTATCTAGGCATAAGAAGAAAATATTGAATTCTGCCTTGTTGACTGCAGAAGGAAAATTAAAGTTTGTCCTTTCCTTTCTTTTCTCTTTTATATTATTCTAAGGTGGGTTAGGCACTTCTAGATTTACTGTAGTGCAAAACAAAGTATGATCTGAGGCTAAAGCAGAAGATTCATGTGAGGATGTGAACATCATTTATCCCCAGAGCCACTGAGCAGTGGGACCTTTGGTTTGCAGAGACACATGGCACTGGTGGCTCTGTTTCAGACCACATGTCTCACTGTCTCCTGAGTCCCATGTTTGAACAAACCCCCGAAACTCCAAGACAAATCTGCACCATTTGGTCAGGTTTCATCATGCTTCTTGGAGTTGCACTGTGGATGTTCAAAGAAGTCACCAAATGACCCAGGCCACTTCGTTATCAGCGTCACTTGCACATTCTATATAGCTCCATTCATCTTTTCTATCAGCGTTGTTCCCAGAGGTCATATCTTGGCATCACTGGCCACGGACAGTTACATTTCTTTAGCAAATATGGATGAGTTCAGTCTAGTTTGGGACCAGTGATAGAGATGAGGACTTTGCAATAAATCCCACTGAACTGTATTCTGAACACAGAGGTTTTGATCTGGGGACCAAGTGACAGATCTACCCCAGTGCAACCAATGAAGCAATGCCTTTTTCACCAGAGGGATTGCAGTATGCTTGGTCTGGGCCACGTGCTATAGGAGTAGGTGATGATTGTGCCCTCTCTGACCCCAGTCTCCAGGGTGGCTGCAGCCAGCCTGTGAATTTCTGTGTCCCTGGGGCCTGTGGGAGAATGCAGAGAACTATTTCTCTCTTCACATTGCAGCCATCTACAGAAAGGGACTGTTCAATTGTTCGTGCCCTGCAGAGCACAAAAAGGGCCCAGAGCTGAGGGCTAGCTATGGGGCTGCTGCCACCATTGGAACAATAACCAGTGGAAGCAAACAATAGCTTTTGTTTGCCAACAACTGTCAGTGACAGGGATGGGGGCAAACAGATTGCACTTCTTGTCTTGCTCTCGTTTTGGGGACACAAAGAAAAAGATATCCTTTTGAGACAAGCAGGGAGGACACTGCACCTTGGGAAATAGATTCAAAATTGTCAGTTGAACTGCTTCATTTACTTTTTAATAGCATAAGTAAACTGACAGTAAAGCTCCAGTTTTCCATCAGAACTTGCTGCTTCCAGACAGTTTTGTCTGCTATCTCTCAAAAAGTGGGTGTCTTTTCTAGTCTGGAGCATGTCCATGAACCATTTCATAGCTTGGCTCCACTCACATTTCTTCTTAGTGAAGAAGTCAAGGTGGGCTTCTCAGGTGGCTTTGCCAGTGCAGCAGCCCCACCCCTGGTCCACCAGTGCTGGATATAGAATCATAGAATCATAGAATAGTTAGGGTTGGAAAGGACCTTAAGATCATCTAGTTCCACCCACCTGCCATGGGCAGGGACACTTCATGTTAAACCATGTCACCCAAGGCTCTGTCCAACCTGGCCTTGAACACCGCCAGGAATGGAGCATTCACAGCTTCCCTGGGCAACCCATTCCAGTGCCTCACCTCCCTTACAGTAAAGAACTTTATCCTTATATCCAATCTAAACTTCTCCTGTTTAAGTTTTAACCCATTACCCCCTGTCATACTCGTATCACTACAGTCCCTAATGAAGCGTTCTTCACCAGCATCCTTATAGCCCCCTATATATTAACATGGACATGGAAGGTGATTGGAATTTTGTTAAAAATCCTCTTTCAAATCCACTTGCACTCCTGAGTCTGTGAGAAATCACGGCTCTGACCTCTGGGAAGCTGCATGATGAGTGAGAAGGGAGGCCTGAACTAACGGAGGAGAAAGGTGACATTTGCACTAATATCTTACAGGTGCTATTTCAGGCAATGCAGGAGCCCACTGATAGCAAAGCAACCTGATTTGCATAATAATCTGTGTGCCTCCATACTTCCACCAGCATCATTTATTGCTTAATTGGGCGTAGTAAAAATGGAGCTATCAGCAGGTTGCATCGTTAGCCTTCCAGCCACTTACTCCCTGTGGTGCCAGTCACAGCCCTCACTGTTCTGCAAGGAGAAAATGCCAATGTAAAAAGGTTGTGTGCAGGGCACAGCCCAGGATGGCTTGGTTCAAGCCAATTCACTCACAGTGACCAGGGCACAATGGAAGAAGGTAAACATAAGCCACCCTGAACCTTTGCTCAAACTCATCCCTGGTATCAAGTTCTTTTCCTCCTCTCTTTTTTATATACTTTGTGCTTGCACTACATCTCTCCTGAACCACTTATGGGACTGAATAGACAGGCAGACACTGAGAAATATAAAAATAGCTTCTCTAATAAGCTTCTTGACAACTCTTCCCACTGTTTTCATGAGTACTGGAAGACAGACTGCTATGCTCATAAGCAGACTTGCTAAAGCAAGACCCTGGCTGTGGGCAGTACTTTCTCTACCACCTTAGGAAAGCCTTTAAGCGATCCAGGCCTCTTTCTCCCATCTCTAACCTGTGCAAGGTGCGATATTTTATCATGTTTCTCTAATAAAGAGCTGTGAAATCTACGAATGGAAGCTGGTAGGGATGTATAACTGAGGTCAGCCCAGCCCTAGATTGTGGGAAAGCTCAGACTCCCATTTCTGCAAACAGAAAGTAATCCATGCTATTGGTTTTTTTATTCATCTTTCTTTTTAAAGCACAGCCACAAACCTTCATGTGAATTTGAACCTAATCCTCAGAAGCAAGCATGTCTGCACATCTGAGCAGAGACCCCACTGAAGATTAGTGGTGTTTCAAGCGGGCTACAATCACTGACCAGGAACTTTGTCTCATCCATGAAAAACACCTGCTTCTTTGAGGTTCCTCTGCCTGCTGTGAGAAGAGGGGTAGGCAGCAGCTCTGCCTAGAAAAGCAGGACTCAGGAAAGCTTTTTCTGCTCCTGTAGCTGATTTTCACATGTGTTGTATATTAAAAAGGATGTGAGTTTGGTGCTTTCTCTTTCCTGATATAAAATGAACTTTTTATGTACTATTTTTATTGGACTCGGCGGATCCCCAGTTTTTAGCCAGGGTCCTGTTGTGTTAGGCATGGAAAAGTGCAGGGCTCAAAAGCATGCTGCGACTGAAAGAGGAATGAATGAAGGATACCACTTTGATTTCAGCATGGGTTTTAATGCCCTGCTAAGGAGTGCAGCTAAGATGTGTAGCTGGGGAAAACATACATGTGAAGCTTAACCCAACAAGGCAGAGATGTATTCTGATGCAGTCCAAGAATTGTTTTCTACAGTATTTTTAGAAGGTGGCGTGTCAAAGAAAAGCAGCAACTTAAGGCAGTGCCTGGAAAGCAGTTTTGGGGTGAAGACAGTCTGAAAAAGCTCCGTCAGATCAGTTAAATTGCTGAAGCACTGGCATTTTTAGCTCAGATAAACATTGCTTTTGCTGCTTTAGCTGCAGAAACCATTCACCTGCTCAGGCCTTTTGGATGCTCACTGCTCCACAGGCTTTGGAGTATCAGGGGTTCTGAGGGCTGCGCCTCCCAGCAGCACTTCTGGGGCAGGCAGTGTGCCAGGCACAGGCAGCCCTGCAGTCTTGGGGCACCCATGGCCAGGCCCTTATCACTGTCCCTGGTGTGAGCTCCTTGCTCCTGTTTTTGGCTTGAAGCATGGTAGGGAAGAGAGTCTGCCTGCCAGGCAGGTGGGGGCCCTGCTGCACTGCACTGACAAGCTGGCCATGCTCTGGCAAGCAAATTATGCGCATAAGGGAACTAATTGACCCCTTCCTTGTGTTACGATAACCTTCTATGCCGCCACATCCACAGTCCCTACACCCTTCCCTGACATGAGTCCTGGATGATCAGCACACTGCCAGAAAGCTGAGGACAGAACCAGGACTGCATCAGAGCCACTGTGTCCCAGCCTGCCCGTGGCTGTCATACGTTCTCGGACATTGCCTGGGCCAGGCAGATGCTGCGCTGTGAGGACAGGATGCTCTAACCAAGCACTTTAGCAGCTTCCGGGGCCAGAGTAGCTCCTCGAGGAGGAAACTTCTAGCCAATGAATCCCAAAAGCCTGCATTTTTCAGTGATACGTGCATGCTGTTTCCTGCAGCAGTTAAAGCCTATGAGGTGCTTGAGACAGCTGGCGACTGTCGTGGCTGCCAAATAGCAGCAGGGGATTAGGAAACCTGCTTGTAAGGTACCTTGTTTCACTTTCTTGCTTTTATTTCAGGGCTCAGAGAGTTTGGTCGTCAGCTGTTACTGCTGAATCCGTGATCAGCTGGTGCATCTCCAGTCTCCTGGGAAAGGATTTCTAATGAGGATGGAGGCCCTGGGGCTACGATGTGAAACAGAGACTGCTGCAGCACAGCAGAGTAGATAAGATCAATAGGAAATGCAGATTTGCAACATGTTAGAAATAGGACAGCTTCTACACACACCCTCGGGAAAGGATTTTTAAATCTTTTAAAAGAGGGGCAGAAAGACTACATGTCATACAAATATATATTTATATATATAAATACATATATATATATATTGTGCTGTGTGCACAGCAGCCAGAAGCAACCTGCACCTCACTTCTAAAATATTTGCTGAGGACTGTGGAAATCTCTATCGGGTTGGTCAGGTTACTGGAACAGCTTTGTTTTCCTGCAGGAGACCTAAGCTGTGCTGATCCACACTAAAGGAAGCGCCGGGAAGCAGCTCCCAGCCCATGCAGCCCTGCAGAGCCCACCGCAGCCAGTGTGGCAGGTCCCTGCAGGGCTGCAAGCCAGCTCGCCCCCCCCCCCGGGCAGCAGCTGCTGCTGTGACCCCCAATGGCTGCTGGGGTGGTTGGAGGCGAGGGTTTGGGTCTTCCCTGACACTTTAAGCTGCTCAGCATGTTACAGAGTACTTGGCAAGCCAGAAGCTATGAGTGGAAATAGGAAAGTATGACCAAGAAGTGAGGTGCAAGTTTTTAACAGCCAGGATAGATGACTGCTGACAGCACTCACTGAAGGATGGCGTCAAGTTGCCGTTTCTTGAAGTCTGTATAATTCAAGAGTAGACCATTCAAACCATCACTAAAATTCACCCACACATTATACAAGCTGGTGGGGTGAAAAGTGAAGTGAAATTCCTGGGCTGTGTTATGTAGATGAGCTGAGTAGGTCATTGTGATCATCTCTCCTGGGCTTTAAGATCTTAAATCTAGCTCTGTAATGTACCAGAAACACTGTAAGGAGCAATTCAGGTGTTGGCATCTTATCACCTAGTCTGTTAGCACCTGCTTTCTGGAAACTTGCTCTGTTAAAAATGCAAGAAATACCGCAACCTGCTTCAAATGTATTTAAAGTCTTGTTCCTGGGCTCTGTCACCTGCAAATAGCTTGCTCCTGCTGGGAAGCTGCAATCTGCCCAAAGGCTGAGTGCAAGAAATATCTGCTACCCGTAAATGACTCCTTAGTAAAGATGTCCCCTTCTCACCATAGTTCCATAGAAGAAGAGCCTGAGATCCTGTAAACTCCCACCGGACCACAGTTCCAGCCCACTACCACATGCACAAGGAGGGGTGATTATCCATTTGGGGATACTTCTCCAGAAAAACAGGTTTGGGGAAACTCACTATCATTCATACTGAAAAATAACTCCTCACGTTCTGAGACCAGAGCACGCCCCTGCAGAAGTGCAGGGTTTGGTTCCTGAGGTAGAAGAGACAGATCAAGTGATCTTGCATCTTTCCCTGATGTGAGCTGCAGATAACCTGGTATCTCCCAACACCAGTGGCTACCTTCCCACTCCTTTGGTCACCACATCACTGGGTGAATAGTCCATGCTCATCCCACAGTAGCTGAAGTCATAACTTTACCCTGGATGCCTTGTGGGAGAGAGATGGGCTGTACCCCATCATGGTCACCCATGCCTGCAAGGGAAAGCTGGGGCAGCTCAGCCTTGTGAGAAGCCCAGCCCACTCCTGTGTTTGGTTTGGGGTTGGAAAGTTTTGCTCTGTAATTAACAGCAGCTCATGTCATTTTCGTGATCATGTCATTGCCAGCAAAGGAATCAACAATTTGTCCTGTAACACACACATATGTTACAGAACAAATGTGTATGTGTATGTTGTGTGTGTGTATGAAAAATGTTGTGTATGTGACAAATGTACGTCCCTCCTTCATGGGGACTAGTGCTGCCAGCCAGCCTGGCATGGCTTTTTGCTCCCAGAGCCGAAAGCAGCATTCCTGGCAATGCTGGGCTCCTCGTCGGCTCCCAGCCAGCCACCCGAGCAGGAAACTCACACTTGGCAAGCGCCCTACACGTCTGCCACTTTTCCTAGCAGGAGCTGTGGTGATGTGTCCTGCAGCCCTGCAAGCCAAATACTAAATGCATCAGACAGTGCATTTGCAGCTAAAAATATCTCCAAGCTATTTGCTTGAGAAAGGAGCCTGTCCCCCCTGGCTGGCAGCCAGACAGCTTTGCCTTGATCGCCCCAGCTGGAGCTGCCTTGTACAGTGCTTGTGTAAAACCATTTCAAATAGTATAGCATGATAACATTGGTGGCAGAGTTTAATCTCCCAGAGAATGGAAGTTGTGGATGCTAAATCCCAGCACAAGGAAATAAGTCCAAAATGCATTCCTTTAGCAAGACAATGAAAGTGTGACTGCCAGCCCAACTTCACACATTTATGTTGAAGTTTACGGTATGAAGCAGGTTCTAATACTGCAACCTCTGTTCATTGAGACTGTTCATGATTGAAGAAATAGGAAGTAAAATCCCCATTCATTCATCTTATTACTGTATGGACATCACTTGTCTCATAAATATGTAATAATTATAATACATAGCACTTTGGCAGTATTTTTTATCCCAGATTTCAAAGCACTTCAATTAAACCTCCTACTTCAACCGAGAAGTAGGGCTGGGAATACACCCTCACAGTTAATCATTAATGAATATGGAGTACATGATATATAGAGCTTACAAATAACATTTTATGAATATAATACATGATCTTGATAACACACTTAGAAATAATCTTGTGCACCGCAGTCTCAACATTAGAACAAGTGCAAGGCTGCCTCCTGCAACCTCACTTATTTCCCACCTCTCAAAAGCAATGGGGCCAAATGAGTTATCCAAGAGTCTTCCCACTCCCAGGAAAAAAAGCACAGATCTAACCAATCCTGCAAAATGAAGGTAAGTTTCCATGCCTCTTGCATGGAAATCCCAACCTCTTAGTATCTCCAGGATCAGAAAGACAATTCAAAGGTCACCTCTCTGTATGATTTTCAAGCTAGTCTTGTGGCAGTTTAGGATTGTTTAGGAGCATGACTTACATTTTTTGACATACATGGCTTTGGCAATCCAGCTTTCATTACCAAGATGAAGGCAGATTTAATGTGCAAATTAACTCACGGAGGCACTGAAACTATTTTTCTTTACCCTGACCCTCAGTCCCCAGCCACATATAAATCCCCAGCTGTGAATCAATGGTATTTAATGTCCTCCCATAATCGGGCTGGAGCTTGTCTCATGCAAGCAGCATCCAGGGTGAGATGGTTTGCATTTGTCTTAAGAAAAATTGCCAGTATGGGAAGCAGTGAACCGAGGGACTGGGTAAGTGTGCTCTTGGTGGAGTGAGTTAATGTTTGATGGACAGGTGATGGAGTAGGCTAATATTTGAACCTCTGGAGATTTAACTTCAAACACCAGCCGAGATTTGAGTCACCTCTGATCTGTTACGGCCACTTGCCACGTCAAAGGACTTACACACAATGGAGCAGACTTCAGTCAAGCTGGCAGCCTCACTACCCATCCCCTCCCGCTTGTAAAGGGCACCGTGTCCCTGATGACCTCACAGCCCTGTCCCAAAACCCAGCAGATTATCCCAGGGCTGCTGTGACACGGAAAGTGCAAGTGAATTCACTCCAACATGTGGGAAAGGGGTAGATCCAGCAATGCTGGGAATGAGCTGGGAGGGTCTGGGAGGCCGTGCTTCGGTGTTTCTAAACTATTGGCTGGAGGAGGCAGTTTGAAATAACAGTTCAGATGCATCCCCCAAGCTAGGAGTTAGCAGAGCTGCATGGATAAGTCTGCAAAGCGTGAGGCAGCATTGCTCAGAGCAGAAAGGACTTTGGGATGGTATTATTGTATTTGCTTTCCTCATGCTTTGATTTTTGAGGAAAAAAGGATGTTTTTAAACAAAGATCTCTAGTGTACATGATATCTTCTTGAACTTTTGCATTTGCTTGATCTATATTTCTCTGCTCCAGCACAAAACAAATCTAGTTTATTCCATACTCTGCACTTCCATCTCTTTAGCTTTGTTGAACTTCAGTCAGAATTAGCAACCAAAGCTCCAGCTCACAGAGACCTGTTTACTCAGCCCAAATGATCATGAAACAAGGACATGCCTTCTGGTCTTTAGCCCCTTCTGGCCATTCTGTACTAGGAGACCATGCCAGCTCACTGGCTCCTTACTCTTCTCACAATATTCTCCTTGTACAGAGAGCCCCCCAGGACGTACAGAGGATCAGTGGAGGGACGCCCAGCGTAGCTTCAAGCAGGAAACACTACTGGAAAAGACGCCAGAAACAAAGCTGGGATGTGGGCTGCTTGTGATGGGGTGAAAAGGATGGGTTTGGGGTTTTCCTGTTCTTAGTGCCACACTGCACTTAAATGTGGCTTACTTATGACCCATGTTTACCTTGTCACATCCAATAGATTTCACATGAAAAGCTGAAAGCTCTCAATAGCAGCTGGGCCACAGGGACCATCACAAGGCTGAGCTGAGCAAATTAGATAACCAAGAGCAAAACCCACAACTCCTCTTGCAGAGCCAAAACCCTGCCAAGAGTTTGGGCCTGCTCTAACCCCACCCTTCTCTTTCAGCGCCCATGGGACCAGACCTTCGCAGTACGACTCTCATCGCTCCAGTGACTCCAGAGAAACTACAATAGTTTAAATCAACACCATGTCTGGCCTTTTGTATTAAATCTCCCACACAGACTTGATTTTACAGACACTGGGGGTCGTGACAGAGTCCTCATCTATCGCAGTCAGGTTGCTCCCCTCCCATCCTAAATCAAACAAACGCAATGGAGGACAGCTCTTTCCTGGAAGGTTTTCTGGGCTGGTTCCCCTCTCTTCCCTCCCTAATTGTTCGTTAATGTACATAAATGATTTAACCCAATAGAGGCCGGAGTTTCCCTCTCCCTGTAGGAAGGAAACGTTGGAGGAGAGAACGATCGTAAAGATCGATTTATCTGCATCCGATTCTGGGCAAATATTTATTCTTCTTTCCCTTTCCTGCACCCGTCTTGCCCACAGGAACAATGAGGGATTCTTCCTGGCCACAGGGTAACAGGGAAATATTATTATTCCCATTTTACAGATACACAACTGGGCCAAAGGTGACACTCTCAAGATGGGGAAAGTCAGCGGTGCTTTTGTCACTGAGTCTGAGGGACTTTGGACAGGAGCCGCCAGAGTAAACAGCCAGAGCCAGCCTGGCTGCAGCAGGAGCCAAGCTCCATGGCTGCATCTCCAGGCATCCCAGCAAGTGCCACTGTCCTCCCTCGGAGGCTGGCCTGAGCCACAGTCCCTCTCCTCAACACGCTCCTATGGAGCCTGACTTCAGCTGCACTGACTTACGTTGGGAAGGTGCTGAGAAGTTGCATTAACTCATATTTACAAAGCGGATTTAGAGTGGTGCCTACAATGGATTCCTTGTAGAAAGAGCTACAGCATTCAGCAAGATGCAGGGTGCAAAACATTTCCATGACTTTTATTTTTGGCTTTTTTCTTTTTTTTTTAGGCTTTTTGTTTCCCAAGAGAGTAAAATCAATGATAGGCTTTTATTACGAAACAGCAGACTACAGCCACCCTTTTTCCTGGAATAATAATAATAATGCATTACATTAGGTTAGTCAGTAGTTTTCACTAATCCACAAGACATGCACTGTTGACCTCTGAGGTAATTCTGGATCACGCTTAAGCCAAATAAAGGCAGATTTGTGGCTGCAGGTGAGAGATCCTCTGAAAAACGATGAACATAACCACAGTGTCCTCTGGTTTGATCTGAACGCAGCCTGGCCTTCATCAGTTTTTCTGGCACTAGTCCACAAGTCAGACAGATTAATGATTTGAAGGCATTACACTATGATATGATGTAACTCAGCACAGAGTGGTGGTTTTGTGAAGATAGTTAGCAGTAAGTTATCAGTAAGTACCCAGGGCAGTAAACCATAGGCCACCCCTCCTGGATGGTACCTTTGCTCCTCAGAGGACATTATGGGCTTGATTGGCACCATTCATGGCATGAATGTGTCCAGTGATCACAGGGGCATATGAATGCCCTCTTCTACAGGGAAGAAAACATTCCTGTGAAACGAAACACCCCATTTTCTGCCTCCTGAGGGAAAAGCAAAATCGTGGCTTTGGTGGATGATGAATGAAGTCAATGGAGAGAGGGGTGAGCCTGTGAAAGTGGTGGCAGTGCCCATGCCATGCCATGACACACTGTATGCCCAAGAGAGCAGCTTACAGTTCTGGCAGCAGTAACCCTATGTCTTCTCCCCAGCCACTGCTTTTCAGGCTCATATCTACCAGGAGCCCACTTACCCATGCTGTAATACCTTCTCTGAGTAGGGTCTGAAACCCTGTGCTAGTTTTGAGCCTGCACAGGAAATATTTTCCAGCCTGTTATGACTATAGGTCTGCCTGACGCTCCAGTGGAGTAAAGTAGAGCTTGAGGGAGTACTGGGTGGGAAAATGTGTATAAAAGGCCGTTCTGATCTTGCTTTAGCATCCATTAACTACAGCCAGTGATGGGAATAGGAAATAGCAGTCTTGCTGGGGTACTGCTGCCTGCAGCCCAGTCAGGGAAAGGCTGAAACCTAAAGATAGAGAGGATAGGCACTGTGTAGTAGACTGGGGAGATATGTGAAGTTTAAAAAACACTTCACCTTGAAATTAAGGGTTAATGTTTGCTTAAGCATTTGGTCTATGAGATGACATCGATAGGGTGAGGCACAAGCCCCATCATTGTATGGGAGAGAAAAGTGACACACGTGGGAGCACATCAGTCAATGGGTGCCAGTGCTGAGGGGCAATGCATTGGCACCAGCCGAGCAACACCCCATGTTCTCCACTTGAAAAGGCACTTGTGCTAAACAGCAGTCATCAGGGGCTTTGTTAAGGAAAGCAGGTTTCCCAGCAAGGTTCTCAGAGGGGACCAGCATGCTGAGCCTAGGCAGGTGTTAGGTCAGGGGGTCCTGAGGCAGTGAGGACTCAGGCTGTTCTGTAGCTGGCCATTCGAAACACTTGGGAAAGATCTTTTTCTGTTTAACAAACAGCTCACAAAGAATCTTTGCCAGCGCCTCTACAGAGATTTGACACCAGCACCACTGTGACTGTAATTACTAACAGGCAAGGGGAAGTGAGCAGTGTGGCAGGTTTGAACGAATAGTGCACTTACTAAAGTGCATTTGAATCAGTGGTCAAATCATAGCCCCTGCTACATTAAAGCAGGAGCGGGTGGTGCATTTCTTCCCTCAGCAAATAACTTCTTGCCAAGGTCTAAGCCGAAGCCCCTTCCCTGCCCAGCTAGAACAAGTCAGAAACACAGGGACAGCCTGTCCTGGTCGCTTGGCAGCTCCTCCTTGTACCATGATGTCTTCTTGGCAGACCGCCTTCCCCCCAGCAGGGTCACCCTGCTCCTGCGGGTACTGAAACAAAGCTGTGCGAAGGCAGAGGCAGACATCAAGTTCCAAAAACTGGCATTATCCCATGATTGTTTTTCCTGACATTTGTTCAGGCCAGCTCATCTGGCCACTTTCGTTCTGGTGAATGCGTTATCAGTTCAAAGCAACTTGGCACTTTCTCTGGCATAGAGGATTTGGCTGCCCCCCTCTGCTCAATGAATTTCCACGTTGGTTTATTCTGGTGTGACTCAGCTATGGCTGGGGTGGTCCCATTGCCTCTTTCCTGACCACTGCTGCGTTTGCGCAGCGTGGAATACCAAAGCTGAGTCTGCTGCCTTAGGAGAGTTTGGAGTCTGGAGCCTTAGGAGTTTGGAGTCTGGAGCCTCATGAGGTCTCTTAGCAAATTTATGCTTAAAATATCTCTGGTCTAAGAAGGTGTTAGGCCCTCTCAGAAATGCTCTCTCTCCCATCTGTTTTTTCATGTGAAAAACAGAGATGCCAAAATCTGCTGAGAGGGCTGTAGAGGAGAGGCCAGGAAAGATGCCTGCAGTTGTCCCCGAGGCTCCTGCACAAACAGTGTTTCACAGATGTGAAGTCATGATTATGGCCATAAACATTTTAAGACACACCTGCCAAGTCATTTTGGAGTTTTCTAGTGAGAACAAACCCTGCATAAATGTCAAGGAGGAAAAAATCAGGAAGATCCTAATTTTTTGGGTGGATCCAGTGAATTTGCTTTCTCTGTGATGAGCACAGACTGTCACCTTCACCATCTCCTCTAAGCTCCCTAACATTTAGCTATGTAGAGCATGAATTACAGGAATATAAAAAAGCATGTTTTTGTCAAACATATGCCCTGCAATTCTGTTTTCATTCTCTCCCCATCACACAAATGAGAGTTAAAACAGATGCATGCACAGATTTCCACATTCTATTTCCCCACCTTTAGGTCCCATTATGTCCCCTGCACACCCTTACCAAACACAGCCTTGCTCTGTGATTTGTGCCAGATTTGCCTTACCCTCTAGGACATACACACACATTCTTCACATTCATTCCTACAATAAGGAAGAGCAGCAAGGGAGCTAGCAGCAGGCTATGGGATGGCTCTTATCTCCTCAGAGTGCGAGCAATCGCGTCCCAACAAGGCTCCCACATGCCCACCTCACATCTCCACCCCAGTGCAGGTCTCCTCTCTAACAGTCTGATCCTGGTGCAACATTTCCCCAGAGCTGTACACTTAATTATGGAAGTCTTTGGGTTTCGAGACCTAGGTCTGTAAGCAGGCAGATATCCACCACTAACAGCCCAGTCCTAGCAAAACTCCCCTTGCCTTAATGTGATGGAGAGAAGGTCCTCCCCTGTGCATAATCCCTGATAGCTCAGTCCACTTGTGTTTTCAATCACAATTGAGTAACCACCAAGCCAGTGGTGGCTGGAGGGAATAGGACTCCTTAATCTTCCTGGGCTTTAGTTTGCTTATCCATGAAACAAGGATGGTCCCTCCTGCGAGCATCTTCCTGGAGCTCTTCCTCTAGCTGAGCTCACGCTGTGCTGAGGGCTGGCACAGGGCTTGGGGTGGAGGGGAGACCATCTGTGGGGCTTTAAGTGTCACCAAGGCCTTCTGCCGGCTAAAAGCCTTTCATTATAACCTCAGCAAAAAATCCCTGAGATGCTTTAACCACATCTGAAGTGGTTTACAACCTGCTGGGCAGAGAAATGGAAAACATAATGCAGCAGCGACAGTGCTAGCACTGTATAAAGGTAGGTGAGTATAGCTACATCAGTTACGGGATAAGGGGAAAACATATTATCTCCCTAACCTATGCTCTTCCTAGTGTGAATGTAGCTATACAGGCAACTATATCTTGCTGCTGATACAGCTTATCTCCATCGAGGAACGGGTTTAGGCTATACCAGCAGGACAATCTGGATTTTATTTACCAGGATGGGTCTGGCCCTTCCCAATCAAAACTTTTATGTACTGTAGAAGGGGATAAAGTTCCTGTAATGCACATAAAAAATATCCTAGGGAAACGATCTGAGTTATTTGTGCCTCAGGCAAAGGCAAACCCATTTGTGGGATTGCTTTTGCTGAAGGAGCTGGGTGCACTTGGTGGATAATATGGGAAGATGGGGAATTCCGGTGTATACCTCAAGGGGATATGATTCTGGGTGAGAATAGCCAATGAACTAAATTGATGATGGAACCAGAACTGACTCCAGCATGCAACCATCCACCACCACACACCATCTTTCTTGCCTTAAAAGGCTCTTGTGTCAGATGAAGCAAAAAGTCATTGGACTAAATGAACTCAATAGGCTTTTACAGGGATGGTCTATAGACTAAGAGAATGATATCTCTGTGTGTATGTATCAAAAGACAGGAAAGGTGATAATGTATTGGAAGTGTTGAACCTGTCATCACATAAATGACATCGAATAAGATGTGGATACTGTCCTGGGTTTAGCTGTGATAGAGTTAGTTTTTTCTTAGTAGCTGGTGCAATGCTGTATTTTTGCTTTTGTCTAAGAATAATGTTGATAACACACCGATGTTTTAGTTGTTGCTAAGTACCCAAGTCAAGGACTTTTCAGTTTCCCATGCTCTGCCAGTGAGGAGGGGTACAAGGACCCAAGAAGGAGCAGAGACAGGACAGCTGACCTGAACTAACTAAAGGGATATTCCATGACCATGACATAGAATGTCATGCTCAGTATATAAACTGGAGGGAATTGGCCAGGGGCTGCCGACTGCTGCTCAGAGACAGGCTGATCATTGGTCAAGGATCGGTGAGCAATTGTATTGTGCACTACTTATGTTTCTTGTGCTTTGTTTTTCTCCTATTATTATTATTGTTGTTGTTGTTCCTATTATAATCATATTTTCCTTCATTTCAACTATTAAATTGTTATTTTCTCAACCTGTGAGTTTTACCTTTTTTTCAATTCTCCTCCCCTTCCCCCCAGACAGAGAGGAGACACAGAGAGTGAGTGAGGGCTGCACAGTACTTAGTTGCCAGCTGGGATTAAACCACAACACTGGGAGGGCCAAGCAAGTCCTTTTCACTATAGACAAGCCCTCAAGCTGCTTCCTTTCACCTTGTAATGGTGAATAGCTTTAACATATATCATCTCTCTTCCTCACATGTGAGGCCATGCTGTGGGGAGGGGAATGGGAAAGAAGGGGGCTGTGAGCCATTTCCAGCACCAAGCACCTAGTCTGAGGTTTAAGTATTTCCCTTTTGCAGCTGAGGGTTAGGGTTTTTCACCTTTTTACTGCACCCAGGCCAGCTCCCAGTGCTCCTGTCTCCAAGGGGTACCCTTTCTCAAAGGCAGGCAGCCCCCACAGTGGTCCTGCTCTGACAAGGAAGCAATGTCTAGACACAGATTAGACAAACAGCTAAAGCACAAGACCAGAAACTGAAAAGCCAAAAGAAAAAAACCCTCCTCAGCTCTGTCTGCCAGTGATTCCTGTGAGATTTGGGGCAAGGAAGGGAACTTCTTTAGGTCTTTGTCTTCCTCACCTGTCTGGTATGGGATAATATTTCCCTTTCTGGCAAGGCTGCGGTCAGAGTTAATTAGCGTTTGAAAAGTGCTTTGAAATGGAAGATGCATTTAGAAAACTGAAGTATTATTACTGGAATTGAGTGAGTGGCTTGTGGGGTAGGGAAGGATTTCACTTCTTTTTCCCTGTGGGTGCAACAGCATGGAGAATAGTGGGATTTCTTCAGATTTATTAATTATTCAATCATCTACTACGTATCAGGTATACAAACCAGAAAACTCAGTTTGGATATTTATTCCATAAAATACTGGACTGCAGATACATGAAATCCAATCAACTTTGTCCAGACAAATAAATCACATGGCACTGGGTCTCTTCCCTTACTGGCATGGTCTCCTGGCTGAAATGCCCTGAGGATGGGCATTTAAAGTCTTTTTTCCATGACTCCTCCTGCAGGCTTTTGAAACATCCTGTAGGTTTGCCAGTAAAACAAGCTCTTGCGAGAGTCTCCAGCAAGCAAAGTAAGGGCCCTGAAACAAATACGTGAAAAAAAGAACCAAATTTATGTGCTTTGTCTGCTCAGGCCACGATTTTGCAGGATGTTTTAAAGTATTCCTTTGTAAATCCCATGATTAATCCTACTGAAGAGAGTGGAACTGTTTCTGGGCAGAATCAGGCAGACACTTAAATACCCTGCTGAATACAGCTTCCAATTATTATTTCATCAGCCCACATGCTCTTGTACTGTATTTAAAGACTTCCTGTGTATTGTTTCACTGTCTTCCCCTGTACACTCCAATGCCAATTGCTGAGCCTAGGTTGGAAACACACCTCCTCCGTTATCCATGAAACACGCGTTAGCTTATAAAAAATGTGTTTTCCATTCCAAGAAACCTCCAGTAAATTAAAAATAAAAAAAGATATAAAGTGTTGGGGCACATTTTCAAAGCTGTGTGGGTCGCAGGGGTGGCAGTTCTTAGCTCTGTATCTTTCATTAACTCCAGTTGAAATTGCCTGCCTACCCATGCAGCTGTGGCACCAGGCTCTGAAAATCCACTCTAAAAGAAGTCCTTTTTGGAAACAGAGTCAACAAATTCCTGTGTAGACACGGAGGCTGGGATTGATGCAGAGCTCATGCATCCTAAGCCTAGCTCGTTTTGACTCCGTGGAGCAGAGCGGTGACACCCCAAGCAACTCCTGCACGTACTCAAGGCAAATCATCCCTGGCTGTGTGAGTGTCTTTTATTGAGGCTTGGGGCAAGGCCCCCACCATAACCAGACGTAGACAAAGCCCCATAGTTTGCAGCCACCAGGTGCAGCCTGCACCCTGCAGTTGTGCGGTGCCACATAGGGGTCAGGAGGAAGATGGTGTCAGAGCTCTGAACTGGTTAGTGTGGTGGTATGCAGGGTCACTACCCCAGATTTTGATCCCTAATGTATTGATTGCAAAGGGACTTCCAAAGGCGAGCCCAGAGGTATGGGAAGCTGAAAGCTGTTTGTATCATAGCGCAGGTAAATGGGAGGCTCCTTAGCTGTCTGAGCTACTTGCCCCATCAGCAAGTGGGTGCCCATGGGCATTCACAACAGAATAATGCGCAACATGGCACATCCAACTCAGGACACTCATATTCTCAGCTCCTAGGTCTCTGTCTTCATCTCCTTTCCCTACTCATCCTCTTCTGAAGGATTTCCATGGTATTGGCACAGCTGTCTGCTGAACTGTATCTAGGGCTGTGGCAGGAGAGCCACTGATGACCCTGTGCGAGCAGGGGCAAACACCATCCCTGTTTATGCCACACCAATGAGGTCTGCAGGGTAAAGTGATCTTAACTGCTGAGAATGGGGTGGGAGATGCTCAGGCTGGTGGTGGCCAACTCCTGCACTGGCCCTGCTGTGGGAAGGCTTTCACACCAGTCCAGGTCTGCTTGGAGCAGCTAGCACAGCGCAGCGATACCACATGGTTCTCATCACAAGTGTCATCAACAAAACCCCTCTTTTTTATTTTGATTTCAGCCTCCTGATGTTGGACCTAAGCCCCTGTGAAATGTCCTCTGCCAGAGCCTCTGCTTCCCTTAACAATGCTGCAGTGTTGAGCTGGACAGAAAGCAACATGAACACCAAAGTAAGGCCATATGAATGTCTGTGTCTGAAGAAGCCCCATCCTTGTTTAACCCAGCCTCTTGTCTTGGGGTCACATGCCTCTCACTTCAGCCTCAGAGGCAAAGGTAGTTTAAACTACCTGTTTAAACCCATTTTAAAGTTTAAACCCATTGCTCCCCTGTTCCTGACTCACGGTTTGGGTTGTACATGCTGGGGTGTGTTTTCTTCCCATAGGAAGCTTGCTCCTGCTAGCAGTGGCAGGAGTGCAAGCCTGTGTTATTCACGGGAGACCCAGCTGCTCGCCGTTAATGTTTAATGACAGCTCTGCAAGCTGGAGATATTCTCAGACTCCGTTTCAGCTGGTCAGGTTTCATACAAACTGTTTTCAGCAAACACTGTGAATCTACAGAGCATTATGAAGCTATTTAGTAACACTGGGCCAGATTCAGAGGAGGCTGAAGAAAACTTGGTGTCGATTAGCACTTCCAAAAGCTTTTCTACATCCAGACTTAGTATTTTTCACGTATGCAAAAGTCACCAGCTCTTGTTGTGGCATTTGTGCATTAACAAATGTGTATGGAACAGTCTGCAGCAAAAGGTCCATGCCAAACAGGAACATGGACGCCTCCCTGTCTCTGCTCGAGAGGTTACTATTCTGTCAGCAGAGTCCTGCACAAGGAGTGGTGTCAGATGGTTTCCTAGAGTAAATTAATGCAGCTCCATTACATTAGGCCAATTGATAGCAGCGAATTCAGACAGCTAATTTTTAACCTTCTCCAGTTTCCCTTTGGCTCATGAAACCATTTCCTGCCCCAGTCCCTCTGACAGGACCCTGGTTCTTCTCCAAGCATCTATGCAGTGGAGAGGCAAAGCTAGATGTAAAGTGTAGGAAGATCAGAGCTTAAAATCATGCAAATAGGATCTAAGGGACTCTAATAATCCTAAAACGGTATTATTTATATGCCCAGCCTTCCAGGAGAAAGGTAGGTCAGATCAGCTCAGCTAGGAATCTGAACCCTTAGACCACAATCTGCCTTCATTTAAATCTCAACTGGCTATAGGGCTATTACAGCTCAGGGGGAATGTGATGCTTCGACTCTCCTCTCCTGCCTCGACCAAGGACTGATCTGAGGTGCACTTATTTCCTGTGGATATTACTGGCAACTCACATCCGAGAAAGATAATTGTAATGGAGAGCAACTGCGTAGAAATTTCAAAGCACAGAATTTGGCCATGAGTGCCTTGATGTTCTGTGAAGACCTTGAGAGACCTTGAAAGGTTTATTGCTGTGACTTTGTGTACAAAGATTTAGGGAACTCCGTGAAGAAGGTGAGCTTGTACGCTTGTACAAATCTGTGCGTACACGGCAGAGAGTCCACTGCAACGGAAAGCTGGGTTTGCAGTTGTGAATGCTGGCATTGTGAGGGAGCCAGGCCAGTGCCTTTTGGGCTCAAGAATAGTGTGGTCCAAAGGCTGCCTGAGCCAGGAAGACAAGTTTAAACCTTTCTACTTCCCCTCCTCAAAACTTTGAGGGCTATTAAATGCCTCCTGAGGAGTATTCCATCCCTATCTGGGAAGGGGTTGAACAGTGACAATCTGAATGTCACTAGAGGCATGGCAGTGATAAACGCCATCCTGGCAGGCTGTCTGCAACCACAAGTACTCCCGCAAATACCCACATTGCTCAGAGAGCCAGAGCTTCACTGTGCTCCTCATCATCACTAACAGGGACAGCGTGGTCCTGCCCACATCCTCCACAGAGCTCCTTACAGTGAAGGCAACAGAGAGGTCTTCTGCCTATGCAGAATGGCATGTGTTCAGCTGCCAGATGCTCACATGTGCAAAACCACACTGCACTATTACAGGAACAAGCTTGTTCTGCTTTCTTTAGGGCATGCTGGAAGCACACAAGATGACCTCATCCCTGCTCTTTATAGAGAGCAGGTAGCAAGCAGTGAAGGAGGATTTTCTTCTACCTGGAGTTGAACCCTTCAAAGCCAGGTGTTGTTTGGATGCAGAGTTCATAGGTTCAAACCTGTGTCTAGTGCTGATTGTGTCACTGTAAGGGAGAGGTAAGCAAGCATGATAGAGAAGGCAGGAGGTGGTTGGGGTGGGAGTGGGAGGCTGCCGTCATGGGACAGCTTCTGCAGACGCTGGCATTAAGACCAAGTGAAGGTGCCAGTCTCTGATGGGGATGTGCCCAGAGTGTGCTGATACTCCCAGTCTTCTTTTTCATTTCCTCAACCCTGTCTAAAAGCACCCCTTTCACAGGAACAAGCACCTCTCTGTTAAACTAGGACTGTTGTCAGCAGCCACTGTAAGTAACCATAATAACCTGTAGGGCAACGTGCAGCTCTGATGTGCAAATGGGATTTAGGGAAGCCTCGCTAACGGGATAACACAGACGGTGTTTAAGCTGAGTTTCAAACTGATCATAACATTCCACTTGACAAATGTCTGGGTTTGAACTTTTTTAAGCCTTCAGGGCTTTAAGCAGAGAATGTCCGTCTCCTGCAGAATAAACCCTTAATATTTTAGACTTTCACGTAAGAAGAGGAAAAAGTCTTTAAGCAGAGAAGTCGCCAAAAAGAATATCTGATTTCACTGCTTTCATCATACACCACTACATACCATTTATTTTCTCTCAGAAGCCGGTGGCACAACTTCTCTAAATATTTACCTACTATCTTTCTAAGGGCATGTCTGCAGTGCAGTCACCACGCTGATTTGTGTTGTAGATATACCCACCTTACTTTTGATCTAGTACATCTAACGCATCCAGGCTCTAATAGCAGGCTAATAAACCCAAGGTCTAATAGTTACAGTTCGAGGTCAGGGTAGCCTGCAACATCTGCTGGGAGTATCTTAGAGTCATTGCCCTGTGCTGAGCCAGCCACCCTAACTCTGCTCTGCACTACGCCACAGGTCTTGCAGTGAAACAGGACAAGCAGGCTTTACTGGGAGTAGAAGTTTTGACTACAGGAAATCCTTCAGCCTCACAGCTCATTAATGCCTTTCTGAACTGGAGCCACATCTGCTCGCTCTCTCTCTGCCTCCACGTTCGCCTGCCATGCAACCCAGACAGGGCTGTATTCTCTCCATCCCTGGAGGCTTTCAAGCCCCAGCTAGATCAAGCCCTGAGCAAACTGGCCTGACCTCAAGGCTGGCTTGGCTTTGAGCAGGAGTTGTCCTTCCCAACCAGAATTATTCTATAATCCCATGGTCCTAGCCCAGAGACGCTCTTCACGACCTCTTGAAGGGCTCTGTCCACCTCTGTCCCAGCAACTGCCACAAGGCTTTGTACTCTGAGCATTTTCTACCTCAATATCAGGAACTGAAGGTGTGATTATATCAAAGACATTGTTTATTCCTCTCCTCACTTTCCCATTGGCATGCAGTATTTATCTCACTATCCTAGAAAGGAAACTAAGGCACGCTCAGGTGTCATAAAATGGCTCTCATTGAGGAAGTCAGAAAAGTCAAAGTTAATGGATCACTGCAAGGCTCACAAGGACTGTCTAGCTTGATCAGTGCTGTGGGATGTCTTTGCCATATCTTAACTGAAATCGACCAGAGATTCCTGTACAAAAAGACACCCCATTATGACTGCATTGTAGTGCACACTCATCCCCAGAACTGCTGATTACCTCAGCAATCTTCCTGCTGCCCTGGACAAGCAACATTTCAAATGTTTCTTTCATTTTTTGACCTTTGTATCTTCCTTAAATTGTGTCTATCTTGCTCTGCATGATGCTATGTAGGTAGTCTGAAAGCCTATCTTTCAGTATATGGAGCACAACCTGCAAGCCAAGTAGAGGATGACAACTTGGAAGCCATAGCTCTGTTCCCAATATTGACATTGCTTTGCTTTGTGTGAGATTGCTTAAAACAGTCCCACACTCGCTCCCCTCTATATAAGGTGGAAATAAGTGCAACATGCAGTGGTGTGAGGATGTGAATATCTGCATGTCTTTAGCTGGAAGGTGCAAGAGAAGAGCAAAGCACTCTGTGCATCATAATGGCCCCATCACCTCCTCTTCCCCCGAGACAACAGATCCAGGATTACTGAACTTCCTGCCTAGTTATGTTTCCTCCATCCCCTGCAGCACTCTGGCTGTGCTCTGCTGTATTTTTCCACTTCAGCTGCCTCCTTTCTTTAGCTCTCAGAGCCGTGCACCTACTCTAAAGGCAGCCCCAGCCCACCATTACTCTGGGCCGTCATCTTCCCCTGACCTACACGCAGGACTCCTGCTAGCTTTCCTCTTATCTTTGCTAGGGACTCTTTCAGAAACTTTGGGGAATACTTAGCACTTAGCAGCCCAAATGTCCTGGCCTTTCTGTCTCTGGGAGCACCGCAGCAGGTACCCACAGCCGCTGATCTCTGAAGTGCCCAGCACTTCGAGCTCAACTACCAGTGCTCCACTTCCCAAAGGGAAGAGGGAGATGAAAAGTTCCATGAGCCTTTAGTTAATGCAGGGGAAGTATTTCAGGAGTCTTAGGAGCCCCATTTGCAGTGGCTTCCATGAAATTTAAGAACATGTTCACTTACCCTTTGTAAAATGGGGCTTGGGTACTCTTGGGATATTTGCCTGCGGTCTCTTCCCAGACTTTGCAGTAGATTTGTCTGAAATGTCTTTACATGTGAGTGACATCCACACGTGAGCCAGACACCCTGGGCTCAGTTAACAGAGATAAACAGGCATTTACAGGAAACAATTCATCTTCTCCTATGGTAAATAGCTAAAACAGCCCACGGCAATCTCAAAACTATTACTTTACTCCATAAACTATAAATTAAAGCTAGAAAAGCAACTCAGCCCTCAACATGTTGGAGGATTCAGTTGCCTAGCGCTTTGTGAGCTGCCCTACCTTCACTTAGATATTCACACAGGCAGGCAGGTATATACATACATGTACAGGAGCCTGCAGGAGACAAATGCCTTTCCAGCATGTCACCTGGACACCAGGAAAAGAATCCTGGATTCCCTGCCCTGTTACCAACAAGATGAGGATTGTTACTTTCGGGCAGCTGAAATAATTTCCTTCCATCGCACCCGCCTCATTTCTATCTTATGTGTTAACATAAATGGTCCATGTTGGAATAGCTGAAAACCAATAATATGGCCCACAGTGCTACACAGCAAAGCAATGATTATAAAATAATACTTGATTTTATTAAAGACAAAATGAACCAACTGAGTTACATGGCATCATGGCAACTGCCAGAGCAACTCGTGGGGGTATGGTTCTGCAGATAACTACCCCAACCAGGAAATGTATGCAAGATGTCACGTTGCTAGTGTTACATCACCAGGAAAAAATCTCAATGGCTGATCATCGCCAAGGGGGATGTCAGTGTTCCCAGCTTCTGTGCTCAGAGAAGCCGTATAGGAGTTAACTCTTTCCTAGGTGATGCACACCGCTAAATTTCACCAGTATTTCTTCTACCTTGTTTGCTTAAAATGAATCACTACTCTCTTACTTTCCATTTTTGTCATTTGCACAAGCCATAAATGGTGTGACTTTGCTGTGGCAGCCATCTATCACACCCACTGTGTGACTGAGCATTTTTTCTCCTCCAGCTCACTAGCAGATTTCTGCTGGATGCTCACCACACAGCCATTCCCCTGGAAAGCAATAAATGTTATGTGCTCAAGGCACCCCAGCAGCCTCCCTGTTTTCTGGAGAGCAGCCCTTTGTCTTACGTGAAGAAGTACTCCTTGACATCACCAAAATGACCCATCCTCCGGTAATACCCAAGGCAGTGTGAACATATTTTTGTTTTCCCTGAAATGCTTCTTGGGGATGCAATGATTAAATGGGGTTTTACGAACTCAGAGATCACACAGTGTGGCTGGTTGCTTCTGACATTAAGGAACCAAAGCTGCAGGGATTGATGACCTCCATAGTCCCGTGCCCTGGCAGGACAGACCCTTCCCAGAGACAAATTTCCCCCTCAACCAGAGGAGATGGAAGTGGTAGTGCCTATCCCCAAGTTTCCACAGACTCCAGGCAATCTCCAGCCCCATAAAAATGTCCTTTCTAAGCCAGGGGAACAATGGATAAAATATGTTTCCTTCTCCTCCTTGACGCTTTGTACATAGAGACGCTGTTCACAGCCCTCAGCAGGTGCCAAAGCATCTGAGCTGTTCTTCATGCTGTATTGCTGTAGTGCCTGGAAACCGGAGTCCAAACAGTTCCTGCTATTAATGCAGGCTCCATCCTGCTGAAAGCTCATCTTTATGACCTGGGCCAGGGTCAAACTGGGCAGAAGGAAGTTTTCTGTGAGACAGAAGCGCCTGTGATCTCTTCCTTGCCACCAGCATTTGTTCTTAGTTGTTTTACATCCCTCTTGTTCTCTCAGTCAGGTAGGACCTTGTGTTATTTTACTCCTTTTTTTGTCCTGATACAGAACTATGCTGCTACATGTCTTGGTCTCTCCAGGGTCTCCAACCTGTATATTGCATGGGTAGCATAATCCACCTCCCCATTTACACACTCTACTGACTCTGTCTTTGTTATCTTCAACATGTGGTTTATGCCCAGAAACCTCCCACTTCCCAGTTACCCAGTTTGGCACTGGCATGGTTTTTGCCCTTGTATTCATACTGAGAGGCCCAGTAAACTCCTACTTACTCCTTCTAGAGGTCTTCCTCACTTTTGTCCTCTTCATCCTATCCCTTCCTGCACAACAGCTCCTGAAGACACCCTCTCCCTATCACCTTGCTTTTTTGTCTTGCACGTTCTAATGCTATTTCTATCCTAGCCCTCACGTGCCTCCCCCTCTCAGCTGTTATCTCCTTCCAAGCTGTGCCATGCTGCACTCACTGAGCAAAGTGGGGGGGGACTGATTTTCTTCCTTCCCTCTTCACAGCCACAGAGGCCAGAGCTCACAGAGACCTCACACCAGAGTTCCAGACACCTCCTGGACACTGAAGGCCATCAGTCCTGAGGCATCAGTCCTGACCCAGGGGACAGGTCCTTTCAGCATCTCAGTGTCCAGGATCCTCTGCAACACCTCAGTTCCTTTCCTCTCCTTTTCCTTTTTCCTTTCCCTTTCCCTTTCCTTTTCCTTTTTCCTTTCATCCTTCCTTCTTCCTTTCTTTCTTATTCCCTTCTTTTTCTCAAATCCAACTCCTTTATTCTCTGTAATGCTGTGCAAGCTCTACCTCTCCAAACAAGAGACTTAATTTCCTCCAGAGGAACTAAAGCCCCCCCAGCACAAAGTACATAGTGCACTGTCCCTGAATGTCTCAATAGAAAGCTTTGAGCTCCCATTGTTTGCAGTTCACAGAGTTCACCTGCATTTTAGTCTCCTCATCTATTAAAGAAAACAAAGTGGAGAGGAGAGAGAAGGAGAAATATGGCTGCAAAAGCAGCAGTCAGTCAGAGAGATATTCCTGGTACCAGTTGTGGTCCAATCAATCAGTCTCAAACAGCTCACTGGAGAATAACTGCCCAACTTACCCAAATTTATTTTCTTTAATAAAAGAATCCTCCTGTGATCCTGCAGTTATTGCTGACACAAAGCAAGGCCTGCTCAAACCTCGTATCTGTTCCCTTGCCCCCTGCTGTGTGCAGAGCAAAGGAGCCATTGTCCCCTTGTTTTCTGCAGACAGCAGCTTTAAATCACTGCTGGCCATTTCTGCCTGCGAGGGCCAGGAGAGACTTTCCTGCACAGGTCACTCACTTGTGACATGTGTATTCATTCACCTGTGAATGCTCAGGGAGACTTCTATTTTCTCCTTGCTGGGTAAAATAAAGGCCAAAATGCCTGGGGCCATCTGCTTATTGTTTGAGTGCTTGGCTCCGCTAGGGCTGTGAGCACTATTCAGGTGATGCAGGGACTGCATGATCACCCAGATACTCGGCTGCAAAGAAGAAAGTGCTGTAAAACCTCCATGATTGTGCTCTAGCCAAGTGGCATTGCTAGCCAGGAGACTGGTGTGCTCCAGGCAGCCAGACATCGAGAGTAAACACAGGAAAATGGAAATGTCAAGATTATAGGGCTGGTTTGCATTGTGGGCAGAGTCTGTGCAATGCATTTACTGAAAATTGTAATTCTTCTTTGGGGGATGTTCAAAACTGCTTTTGAGAAATGTGGAAGTATGGTTTTGGCGAATCCTGCAAGAGGAATCCTACTCAGCCATCCAGCTTCAACTGAAGGGTAGGTCTTTGGAACACAAATTAAAGTTCTTGGGCAATACCAGGTTCTGGGTATAGGACATGCACACTGCCTCAGCCATTGCCATAGCAGGACGCAGCTCCTGCAAAATGCATTTCCCAAGTGCCTTGTGCTCCATAAACATGCCAAGCAATTGCTTCCCTACCAAAGCGTGAAGGTGAGGTTCAGATGCTTCATACCAAGGGCTGTCCCCAGATGCACAGTGTCTCTTAACCAGGAAGCAATTGGGTGTGCTTGGGAGTATTGGCTCCCTTCAGCTCCACAGCTCGGATGGGGCCGGGTTGTCCCAGAGCCCCCCCTGCCCACATTCTATGCTTCGCCTGAGCCACTCTGTGATGGCTGCACCATGGGAAGGTCCCCAATCCCAAGGGCAGGGCTGTGTCAAGCTCCTGCCTGCCTGGGCACCCCAGGAAAAGGCAGGACCCCCTCCGCAATGCTGCTCGGATATAATTTTCCTCTGGCTCCTGCCTCCCTGCCAAATGCCTCTCCCTGTGGAAACTGGATCCCGTGTTATCACCAATCGTATGTGCAGTCTCTGCGGGATGAGTTAGGGCAGGGGCTGTTGTGGCTGTGGCGCTGCCTGTTGCTGAAAGGGAAAATTCCCATGTTGCTCATGCAACTGGTCTTCCTGCTGCACAGCCCTTCAAGGTTACATCCCAGATTAGTCTTTGATTTAAGCTTCTTTCTCTGAGTACAGGCCTGTTGCCTAAGGATGGAGAGAGTTTCACCCGCTGAAGTAAAGAGATGTTTTTGACACTTCCCTTGTTCAGTAGGGGGAAGGACTGGGTTACATTTTTTTAGGCATGTAGGTATAAGCCAAATCTCGTGTTATGGTCCATTGGAAGCAGGATTTGACCTTGCTAAAGACAGTAAAACCAAAATGTGGATTAGCTTGGATGTTCTGCTTCAGTGAGGGATTTTAAATCCTTCCCCTTTAAAAAGCTGCATTTTTTTGTGGGGCTCGAGGGCTAATTACAAGAGGAAATATCTGTGCTATGCCTGTACTGGAGAGCAGGTTCTGGGAAAGGAAAATCCACTCCAAAACTGTAGAAATGGCCCCGGAAAGCAAAGTTTCAATCCAAACCCAAACACTTGCATGGTCCAAGAGAAAGAAAAGACAGACTTTCCCTGGAAGGGGAGTACAGGGCAAACCTCTGCCCTTCCAAGGTTAGGCAAGACCAGAAGTGAGGAGGCAGAGTAGGGAGGGAAGGTCACTGGGAGTGCTCAGAAAGCCCGTAGTGAAGGAGCACGTGTGGCCTACAGGCATTTCAGGTATTTCCAGGTGAGGCAATGCAGTCATCTCCTGGGCAGTGTGGTGAGGGTGTGTGCTGCAGCACGCCCCGGGGGATCCTGATCACATAGTGCAGCTGGAGCAGCATCCCAAGCAGGGAACTCATTCGTGTCCCTTGTGCAGCCCAGGGTTACAGGGAATGCATGCTGGGCACATCCCACTGGCAGCTGAATATCCACAGCCCATCCTGACCTGAGCAGGATGGGGGCATTTTTGCAGGACACATGGGCAGGCAGGGCTGTAGGCATCTTGCTCGCTGGGCAGGGCTGCTGCTGCTCACCCAGTGCTCTGCCAGCAGAGACCCATGGGTCTGTCTGGGGGGATGCCCTATCATCCAGTGGCACATGGAATAATTAATGGACTTGGAGCGAAAAAGTTGGCACAGGTTGTGGACAAATGTGTTTTTTTCCAGTCATTATCATGTTTGCACCTGGATGAGAGCCAAAGTGTATAAACCTTCCCGGGGACATTAACTGGCTTCCTATTGCCTGGACCTCTATATGGCAGGGGGTGCAGGGCTGATGCTGTTTGGCTTTTCACAGGTTTGCTCAGTCCCCTAATCGTATGGGAAAATTATCTGGCACAAGTTCTGCAAGTCAGAATGGCAAAAGTATAATTAATTCCCCGTAGGAAGTGAAAACAGAGAGTTTTCCACAGCGTCAGCTTGAATATCAACAAGTCATACAAGTAGTATGCAAAAAGCAGACAAAATCCGTGCACAGACAGCAGTTATACTGGATTTTTATGGGGCAGCAGTTTCTATATGCCACTGGATCTAAATGTCAATACAGACCAGAAGTGCTCTTCATTCCTTGTGTGTATTCAGCTGAAAGTCTGGAATGGCCTATAAAGACAGCCTCCTTTTCTGATCAGTGAGTATCTCAATACATGGAATTTGCTGAGAATGCATGCTCGTGTGAATTTTTTTTTTCCTAGACACTACTATTCTGCAGACAGTCCTCCCCAAATATGTCAGCATAGAATGGTAATGATTTTTCTCTAACAGGGGTAGGGATTTGAAAGTAAAGCATTTCTAAATTCCAAGCCCATCCCTTCCACTTCCTAAGGCTATCCCTCCTTACAGAAGACTGTGTGCTTATGTTCTACCCCTCTTTCCACCTCATGTGCACTGCCACCGTGCTGGTCAAGGTCTGGGACCTGCGACCATCCAAAATTCATTTGCACAATCTGCACCTACCTTAGCAAACTCTAACAGGCCTAGCAGAGATCTTTGCTCCTCTTTGATCCTCCAAAACACATAGTGGTCACCACAGTCTGGCTGGTTTGGAAACCTGCTGGCATATCTGGAAGCCCACTAAAATGGCCCCTGAAGGCTAATCTTGGCTTCTGACCACTGTTTGCTCTGCATGGCTGATAACTTGATTTGAAGAGGATGGGTCTCCAAAGGAAAACCTGAGCTGTCGACGTGCCGGAAAAGCCACGCTGCATTGCTTCTCCTAATGAGTGGTGTTGAAAAGCACCTCTCAAGTCTCCATCCCATTGTTTTGCTACAGATGATTTGCAAAGAAAGAAGAAAAGCGAGTTATGCTCAGATAGCGTCAAATACAACTTATTAACTGGGCCCTGATGAGCATCCGGAACAGATGTTACAGATATACGTCTCACCTCTCCGAAACCCTCTTGCCACTTCCTGTTACATTCTGGGACAGTGGTGAAATTACATATTAGCACTGATGTCACAAAAGCCAGCATGTGCAAGCAGTAAACTGAGATGTCATCTCTTTTGCTATATATATATATACTTATATATGCTATACTTAGAATAATGACTAGGTAGTGCAGGTGTAGGGTATATGTTGGCAAATGTGAATTCTTTAGGGCAAGTATCCCATGGTGTGTTGATGGTTGTGATGGTATTCACAATGTCATTCTCTGTGACACTGCAAGAGAACAATTTTAAATTAAAAGTCCTAATAAAGAGGCCGTGTATTCAATATTTTCCTTTCTTCTACCTGCATATAGCCTTATTAGTGGGAGTAACAGAGGGAGAAATCCATCTTCTTCTTTCTCCCATTTCTACTTTATATTTCACACATCCCAGAAGCTTCCTCATCATCACATGGACCAGTTGTTATGCCCCTCCTTGCTAAAGAGTTCTTAGTAAAAGGCTACGATAACTCTTTGTGTATGTAAAATGTAGCAGAAATATTAAACCAAAGATCAAAGGCAGTTCTGTCCCTCAGATATTTTCCCTGACCCTTTAAACTGGCTGGGTGCAGAATGAATAATAAGGACCAGACTCTGCCATCAATTACGCGGAGTTAAATCCAGAGTGGGCTGCTGTAAATCAAGTTACACGGTGTAATCGGGAGCAGATTTGGGACCTGCAGTCTGCAGGCCAAAGAACCAGACCACAAAGGAAAAATCCCACCTCTCTCCATTTCACCTAAACTTTCTGGCTCTTCACATAAGCAGCCCCATCTGTCTGCTGAGTAAAGCACTCAAAGCTTAGGCCTTCCTAAGCCATCCAGCCAGAGCAATCCCACCTTCAAGCACAGATAGATGAGGCTTTTATTTAACTAATGTGGCAACCTGGAGCCCAAAAGGACCAAACAGCATCGATTTTTTATCAGCAGCTATAAAAGGTGGAGGGAAAAAGCTTGAATTGACTGGGTGCAAGGCTTACTTGAGAAGAAATAAAACCAAAGACTTAAGTGTTGAGTAAAATGGGTCTGGAGGCACAGGTATTTATACAATAAACTCTGTCTCTTCTCTTTCTTTTCTCATTATATGATGCTTCTCCCCGTCACACAAGCCTAATGCTTTAATCTAGCTAAATATTTGCAAATTGGCACCACACTGCATCAAGACAATAGTGGGGAATAAGCAAAATGATGCAAGTCAAGATATACTTCCTATTACAGCGATAGCATTTCACAAGATTAAAGGGGATTTTCTAGGCAATGGAGACAAATCCAGCGCCAGCTTTATTGAACAAGCTATGCAGATGCTTCACCTGTTAAGATGTGGTAGTGCAAAGGAGATTATCTCCTTTCCAAATGAGCACCATCAATGCTGCTACTCCATTTATCACACGTATTCCCACTCAAGTGTTTGCTTTTGAAAGGCAGCGCATGGTGGCTGCAGGGATCTGGGAGAGCCAATGGAGTAGTCTTTGCAGCAGAAGTCCCAACCTGAATGCAGCACGTGGAGAAATTATCAATCGTCAACACCACTCCTGGGAGAAACACCACCAACCATGATGACAAAAGGAGAAGAGGGGTGGGGGGGGAAGCAACCCCAAGCCTTTACATCATGGAGATTTTATGGGCCACATGTCCCAAGAACCTCCACTCTGGTCCACCCACTGAGATAAAGCTATTTGTAAACCCTAGATTGTGCTATCTTTTTGCCACCTTGATTGCTAATTAATCAGAAACAGAAGTGCCTGGGTGAGAAATACAGAGTCAAGCGAAAACAAATGGGATCCTGTGCAGCAACTGCTGTCCTCACTGTGGAAACACCTCTCCGGAACCAATAGACTGGGCTACAGAGCAACTGCAGGCTTGTATTTAACTGGTACCTTAGGACCTAGCAATCCCCAGCCCCAAACACCTTTTTATCCTGTTTATTACAGAAATGACAACTGTCAGGTCTGTGAAGATCCCAGCAGCCCTAAGGCACTGTATAGTTGCAGGCCTCACCCTACGCACTGCCACTTCCACTTCTCTTGCTGTGCCACTCTCTCCCTCATGGTCATCCAAAGCATAGGTCAAAATTTCAAGCCTCATAAACATTAAAACTCTCAGCTGCACAGTAAAGTGATGCAAAGGACCTATAAGAAAGCTGCTGTGACATGTCAGTCCACTTGGAACTATTACAGCTCAGTGGGGATCTGGGGCTGCTTCCTAGTCAGTCAGCCCTGGATCATGCCAGAGAGTTCTACTGGCAAATGCAGCCTCCAGTCAGAACAACCTGGTCCCAATTAGAACCAATCTGTGGCACTTTAAAGGGGTTTAGCGACTGCTTTAACTGACCCTCCAGATGAAGAATTCAAAAATCTGGACTGGATCCCGAACAATAGCAGAGCTTTTCAAGGTATCCTTCTGTCATCAGGCTTGCAAAGTGCCTTCTGTCTGTTTCTCATCATTATTTTGATGTTTCTGCTCCCAAAACCACTGAATGCAACAGATGCTTCTGAAAAGCTGCTGCAGTTGTTAGGGGTGAAGAGAAGTTTGGGTGTAGCAGAGGTCCCACGGTCATGACATAGCTGGATCTCCAGAAAGTATTTGACAAGGTTCAACACTAAAGCTTGATGAAACTCAACTAATAAATTACGGGGCATTACCAGGAAGAGTGCTGAAGAACAAAATATGGAGAAGAGGCTTTGCCCACAAAGCTGTTCTCAGGAGTAGGGTGGTGGGGATAGGAGAGAGATCTGGAGGGATGGCAAATGAAATGATGGGTGGAACGGAGTGACTGTCCTATGAGGAGACACTAAAAAAGGCCTGGATTCTTCAGCTGGGGAGACAAAAAGCAAATACCATGGTGGTTTACAAAACAGAGAAGGCAGCGGATGAAGTTACGCAGTCATTTACCTGGTCACCTGGCCACCTATTTCCCTGTAAACTGCTCTTCACCACATCCTGCAATTCTGGAGCACGTGATGGAATGAACAGGAGCTCCGTTTAAAACAAAGAAAAACAAATACTTCCTTTGCAGAGGGTGTGGGGCCTCTAGGGAGGTCTGCCCTGGGTAGCTGCAGGGGCAGGCAGCACAGGCAAGCGAGAAGACAAATTCACAAATAACAGTGCCATGCAGACACTGGAAGGACCCGGCAGGGATATAGCCGCCAATGTCTGCCTCGTACAACTGGAGGCCTGAGTCAGATGTGAGAAAAATGATTGATTTAAGCTTAAAAACCCCAAGGTTTCACATTACTTTGCATTTTCCACTTGAATCCTTGTGTATCCTCTTGGGTGTCAGTGGCCCAGGTTTTGGCCTCCTCCTCCTTTACCCAGCCTAGATAAACATACGTGCTGCTGAAACAGTTTCCAGGAACGCCTTCCTCTCCTGCAATCTCTTATCTCCCAGAGGAGATTGTCAGAGGGTACTTCAAAAGCCCTTTGAAAATGGCCAGGGCTCTGCTTGTAGCCCAGCAGATACAGGCGCCCTCTCCCCAAGAAGTCAACAGCCACCCCGCTCACAGACGTTCAATGCCGCCTTATCATCGCCACAACAGCGAGCAGTGGGAAAGGCTTTATCCCATTGCTATTGCCACCCAATCTCCAGCCTTTGCTCTGCAATGTGCTGCCCATCTTCTCCCCAGATTCACCCAGGTGCATTGTGGCAGATTACAGGAATGAGGGGAAAGAAAAAGGAGTGGGTTTGCTCAGCCCTAAGGAGCAGGGAAGCCTGAAGCCTGCTGAGCTTGTAATTAAAATGTAGAAAGGCCATGACAGAGCTCAGAAAATGGAAGAATGGGATACAAGTAGCAGGAAAACGCTGAGCACTGGGCTTCGGGCAACGCGCCATTCTGAATGAAAAATAAATGAGAAAATTGCCTATAGAGAGGGGAATGCAGGGGGAGAGGAGCTGTGGGAAGAGAGGATGATGAGGGAGGGCTATTGCTAGAATACTGCCCTCAGATAAATGTTATTCAGCATTCCTCTGCCAAAAGACTAGGAGGTGTAGTGAGGCAGAGGGAAGCAGCGCAGCTGTTTCATGGTGTTATTACCCCCGCTGAACCATGGAAGACCAAGCGCCTGCCAGGACAAAAGATAGAACTCTGTGCGTGCAGCTCTCACTCCATCAGCAACTTGAGAATGGAAACATGACTCATAAAAATCACATTTCCACCTGGAACTTGTTCTCTGCCTTTGTTAACGAGTAGCATCACCACAGAGGCCTGCCTCAGGGACAGAGGAAAGGTGGCCACAGAGGGCCCACGGTACAAGGACATCCCACCTTGCAAGAGGTGAAGGGTTGGGATTGCATAAACCTGGTGATTAAGCCTGTTCTCTGATGAACAGTAACCAAAGGACTCCTATGTGACTGTGAGGCAGACACTGAAACAAGCTCCTTAGGGTGATTAATGCTTATACACAAAAATGGCAGGCTAGAATTTACAGAGGACTTAAAGTAGGTGAGCTGGACCCATAGGACCATCAAGAGAAGCAGAATTCTGAGCAGCAGTAGAGGATCAATATTCATCCTTCCCAGTGAAAGATAAGGGGGAAGAGCCATATAGATGCAATGCCATTACAAGCACACCTGCAACTCCAAAAGCTTAACAGAGATCCCTGCTTCAGTCTTTTCCAGGCTACACAAAGCTTTAAAGGTCTGCAGCTCTGCTGACCTTGGTGAAATGATTCCTCTTCTGCCTCCAAATAAGATCAGGATCCAGCCTACACGCACAGACCTAAAGAGCACCAGATGCCTGGGGACACTCTTGTGCCCACCACTAGCGTCTGAATTCGTGTCTCCTGCAGGTCTCCTTGCTCTGCACTGAAGAGCCATGGGAGCTCCTCAGATTGGTGCAGTCCCCTGCAGATCAGTAGGGCTGCTCCTCATGCTTCCTCTTCTAGACACATTTCCCTTGCTGAGTTAAAACAAAACCAAACCAAAATCTGTGTCTGAACTAAAAAAGCTGCTCCAAGCTGGGGTTTTATGCCTTTTTTCACATACATCACGGATTTACCCATCCTGTTAAAACAGTGTGGGGAAACAAATTGGTAATGCTGAGGAATACTCTGCCTCAGATAGTAAAGTTCATTGAATTACACAACTGCTTGTTCCTCAGGTTATACCGTAGAGGGCTGCACTTAATGGGTAATGAACAACCCTCATCATTACATCCCATTACAGAAGGTCCTGTTGTATCTTGGGGGCCTGCTGTTGGCTTGAAACCCAACCTGCTCTTTCAAAAACATTAAATACATTAGGACAGCCATGCTGGTTGATGCCAAAAGTCCACCTCATCCCACATCCTGTCCCTAGCCAGCGCAGATGCTTGGGAAGAGTGTAAGAACTGAGCAAACAGAGTGACTTTTTCCCTACAGTGTGCAGTGATATTTCCTTCCAGCTTCTAGCTATCCACAGCTTGGAGACTTCCTAAAGAAAATGTGTACCTTTGTAGCTAACAGCCCTCCTTGGGGCTATGCATTTCCCAATGCATTTCTCTAATTGGGCTTTTAATCTGCTTATGCCGAAAGTAGTTTCTATCACTCCCAATTGCCCAGGAGTCCTGTTGCCAGTACTTCCTGAGATTTATGATGTCTCACTCTTTCCTGAGTAGTTTGTTTTTCCCCTTTTCCCCTCTTGCCACCTTGCTGCATGCCAAGGCAGCACTAAAGGCAGAAGTTGACAGGTATCTTCTGTACAAACCTCTGAGCACATCAGTTATACACTAGGGCTCAGAAAGGTTGTTCAATTGTAAGGACACTCACGTGCTTCCGTGAGGTTCAGTGTTTAAGCATAGTACAAACGACAATATTAGGTCAGCTGCATGCAGTCATACAAAAAGGCCATCTCCTGCAGCAGTTTTCCCCCTCTGTGGGCAGTAACTAGTTCTGAGAAGAAAATAAAAAGCAAAGTAAGAGTGTGCTTAAGTTCCCTTAGATGCCCTCTACAGAACTGCCATATCCATCAATGTCTCAGTTCTAGTCAATCCTCAATCATACCGTAGAGGTGTGTCCAATGCACAAAATACTAGTAGTGAAATGGTAAAGGTGACATTTTTTTCCATTAAAGGAAAAAAGATCCATTTTTCCTAGAGCACTTTAATTTGATACGAAAGAAAACAAAATCCTCTCTTGGGAACTTCCATCCATCACAAAGCAGCAGCGATTTCAGCATTCCTGCAAAACCTTATGTGCAGCGGGCTTACTTCAGTGTGCTCTTATCAGCCTCAGCTGCCAGCCCATCCAGTGTCTGAAGCAGGGCAGCTGAAGGAGCCTTTTGATCACAGCAGCACACACATGCACAGAGTCACCCTGGCGTAAAGGATGATCTGAACTGCATCAGCTCTGTCCAGATGTTGGGATGTGTAGGACAGCACCCTGCATCAGCAGGAAAGCAATGCCCCACAGGTAGCAGAGTGATTTTTGGCAAGACGGGGTCTGGGCTTTCAGCTAGTGCAGCCCCTTTTCCTGCAAAATCAGCATGTAAATGTGGGGTGACTTTGTCTCCAGCAAGCAAACCCTGACTTCATGCCACCAGCACCCAAACCCATGGCAAGTGATTCTTACAGCAACAGCAGTGGGGATTCAACACTAGGTACTCACCAGAAAGGACCCGCTGGTGGGTCAGGCACCCCTGCACTGCAGGCACGATCAGGGGCACAAGCTTGCATGTGATGAAGCCCATCACACCGTTCCCACCCAGCCCAGGCAGGAAGGGAGAAGCCTATAGTTTCAAACCAGAGGCACTTTGCCAGGGCACCAGGAGCACAGCCCAGGGCATCAGTACGGTGCATGGCCAGGGACTGTCCTCCAGCCTCCTGGAGCGGGCAGCAGAGGCAGACACATACACAGGTCAGAATTTATTTCCAAATACCTTATTTATATCATTCTCACATGAAATATTTCTTTCAGAATATAGCCTACACTTAGAAAACAGAAGAGAGGTTTGTTTTTTATAAGGCACGTCAGATTATAGACTACATAGAGATATCTTTCCCTCAATTGCGCTATCTTCCCATCGCTTGCGCTCGTAAAATACTGGTGATTTTAAAAGCAATATTTCTAAAACCTAGACCCTGTGTAGCCCCGTGTAGAGCAGTATTCGTAAAGTTATAGGACTCAGTTTACACACACCTAGTAAAGGGCTATAACAAGTTGTATATACATCACATTTTCAGAAACAGTCACAGCTGGCTACATTTAAAAGTAATGCTACTCCAGACTATGAAACAGGCTGCGTATAAAATATAACCTACTGCTTCCAGTACGGCGTGATACAAAGTAGGATGATCTTGCAGGAGAAATGTTGTTTTTGCAAATGGAAGCTGCTCAGATTCAAGCCTGTCTCCTTCCCAAACCCACATTTTTGATCCACCAAGACCATTTTACAGAGAAGCAAAGCACCCAAGAGAAATCTGACTTTATGTTTTTCTCCAAAATGACAGTATGACTGCATATCTGAAACCCTGTCAAAGCATTCGAGTAAGAAATACAAAGGCTCAGATGTTAACTTCATGACCAGTAAACATTAAACCATTACCAACCAGATGCAACCAAGTCAAATGCATCCAGCTTCTGCGCTATGGAAACTGTTTTTCCAAGCTGTTCCAATGCAGAAGCCAACACATTTTTATTGAATTAGGCCCTAGGTAAAGATTTCCATCCCATTTTCAAGTTTTCTGCGATGGAACATTACCCATTCTGCACTCATTTCACTGCAGAGGAGGAAAAAATACTGCCTCTGGAGCCTATGCCAATACAGCCCAGAATCCATTTACATAATGTCATTTTATTCAATGTGCCAGGAGGTAAACCATAGTTGGCTTTATCA
The DNA here is from genome assembly GCA_039720435.1 of Amazona ochrocephala. Classification (NCBI taxonomy): domain Eukaryota; kingdom Metazoa; phylum Chordata; class Aves; order Psittaciformes; family Psittacidae; genus Amazona; species Amazona ochrocephala. The sequence continues at coordinate 94,404,889 of CM077878.1, forward strand.
ACTCAAATGGCTTCCACAGTTCTTCTTTGTATCAGGCATTGATTCATTTCTGATGAAAAAAGTGTTCCGGCTTTCTGTCACTGCAGTTTACTTTAAGACTATGAGAAAGGTCACTTTAAGGCTATGGCTGAAGGAGAAAAAAAAGAATATAACCTGATCTTGAAATATCTAGGGGAAAAAAAAACCCATAGTCAGGGCCATAAAAAGGTAGGCAGACAGACAGCACAAACTAAATGTTCTCTGCAGGATAAGTTAAAATACTGATTCTTGCAGAGAGTCACGTTATCCCTCAGGTCACTTAAGCTTGCCAGGACTGGAATTAGGCTTAGTTTAGTACGAACCAGATTTAGTCAGAGAATAGGTCACATTCAGCTCTATGTTGATCACTCAGCTGCATTTTAGGCACATTTCAGCTAATCTGTTGTACTGGTCTGGGAAAAAAACCCCAATCAGTTAAATTTCTGGGGTGGCTTCAGCAAATTTCACCACTATGAGCTTGGACAAGATTCAACCACAAGCGACTGTTGCCTTTAGAAGGGAAACATTAACTTGGTTGAAAACAGCATCATGAAAAGGACACAGCAGCCCCAGTTTCTGGAGTCTGGTTTGTTATAAATCTTAACCCGCCTGATTTGTTAATTTGTTTAGCAGCCTTAAAAGGTAAGGAGGGGCATCCTGAAATTCTTACTGCAGATTTAAACCCAGATGTGGTTTACGTGCTGCTGCACAGATATTTGTTACATCTCTTTAAAAATGAAAGAAAAGAAATAACCAACACAACAGCATTTACATTCCTTTCAGCTGAAATAGATGAACTGTCGTCATGTCTGCAAAAACACAGAGGAATTCGCCACAGCTCGAGGTAGGCGAGTTAAAGCTTGGTCATGTTCTCGGGCTCTCACTCAGCTTCCTGGGAAGGGCAGGAGAAGGAGGACAGAAAGGGCTTTCACAAAGTCAGGGGGTGACAAATGAGATACCAGCTCCATAAGGGATTAGGTTCCCTCACCGCATGCTGAAGGTATATTCATGACCTTTGCAACCGTAGCATTTGCGTATAGATTACATCTCTCGCATGCCCTTTTTAAAGTGATCCCCAAGCGCGTTGGCTTGGGAAGACATGGAGGAGAGAGCAGGAGTGGGGGTTTAAAGCTACAAACATCAGTTAGGAGGCACAGTGTTATTTTTCCCTTTGATCGTCCATGTACAGAGCTCTACATTTCTACCACTGTTCACGCGTTCCTCCTGCGAAACCCTGGCAGCAAAGGCCTCTGGTGTGCTCCTCTCTGTTGCACACATCTTATAACACAAGAAGTCGGATCCTTTGGGCAAATCCTTCTACCCTCACAACAGACATGTCGTGTTTTTTCTTCCTTAACGAAGGTTTTAGTCATGAAACTGTATGCCAGACCTGATTTATAGCAATTATTTAACTAAGAATCCTTCTGCCACCCTCAAAAGGGCAGCTGAGATATCCAGTAGCAACATATACACATACATACAGATCTACACTATACACTCGGGACGACACAGAATGAGATTTCAGCTAATATAGCCTCTATTTGATTTCCTCAGAGCAGCACTCAGGTCCTTGCAACCCCTATACAAAACAGCAGTATTTTTTCCACCAGGATTTGGAGAGGTTTTTCATCTTGTCTGGAGTCCTGCACTTGGATTTCTTTGGTTGCTGCTGGGTATCCGAGTACTGAATGCCAGCCACGATGGCCGCATCAAAGACCTCCTTGAGGTTTTTCTGAGTCAAAGCAGAGCACTCGATGTAGGATGCAGCTTTTATTTCCTCGGCACAGAGCTTCGCAGCCTCCTCTGAGACAGGCTTTTCTTTGCACTTGTCCAGCTCAATGAGAACTTTGACATCCTCCCGGAGGTCCGACTGCGTCCCAACAAGGATAATGGGGGCCTTGGGACAGTGGCACCGGATTTCTGGAACCCACTTCTCACTCACATTCTGGAAGGACGAAGGGCTCACCACACTGAAGCACAGCAGGAAGATGTCCGTGTTGGTGTAGCACAGAGGCCTGAGCTTGTCGAATTCATCCTGCATGGAATAAAATTGCGTTAGCACCCCACGGAAAGAGAACATCAGTCCAGAAGACACCCTGGTATGCCTGCTGCTGACCCTTGGGGAAGCTGAGGATCATGTACCACTGTCACCTTGAGAGGCACCTCAACATGAGCACCCAGACCACCCAACGAGGTGCGCTACAAGCAGAAGTACCCCATACCCAGCCTGAGGTCTCACGGCTGCTAGCCAGCAGGCACCCTGCCACCATTGGGCACATGAGACCAAGGTGGTGGCTTCCCCACCTACCTGGGATTTTATGACTAATGCTGCAGCTTGTTTTGAGTGCTTAAACATTTCCTTAGCTCTTTGAATGCAGGCCCTCTGCCCTATTTCAGCAAAGGAGCAATGATGCAGCAAGCAGATTACAGCACACAAAAGCCAAAACATTGAAGTTTGGAAGGGAAAAGGCACTTTCTACAGGTCCATCTCTTATAGGGGTGAGTCTGAGCAGCCTCGAAGAGGAGCACCCACGTACTTCAAAGCTGCTCTGCTGACACCCCTATCTCCAGATACCTGCAAGAGCAGCAAGAATACGTTGTACCTTTCCTGGAATCACCTTCTGAACCTGTGACTGTTTAACAACATCCTAAAGGATATGGGAATAATTTCCCTGCCATTGTGCCTAGGGATTTAAATCTGATGGGAGCAATAATGACTCACAATGTGCAGGCTTAACATGCCAATAGCATAGAGTAAGAGCTTTACCTTTCCCTCCCTCCCACCCATGCCACATCAAACAAACTGCAAACAGGTCTTCCAGCCTACCTCCCTTTTTTTTTCTCCCCTCCCTTTTAGTGCAAACTCCGGCAAAGCAAGGCCCTTTTTCAGCTTTAGGAACTAGCCGCAAATAAGCCAAACACCTCATGGTAACAAAGGCATGCTGATCCTCAGGGAAGAATGCAGCAAGAAGGGTTAACTCCAAGCAGGCTGCTTTTATGCTGACAGCGGGATAAAAGCAGGGTAACACTAGCAGCCTGAACAGGTAGGATTTGCCTCAGTGGCAGTGACATTTTAATTAAAACAGGCCGTGTTCTCAAAAGCTCTGAATTGAAAGTGCAAAGAACACACACAGCTGAGAACACCTCTCTGGTACCAGCAGTTTACTGCTACATTGCAAGTTCCAGGTTAATTTTCGAGATGTGGAATTTTGCTTTACAGCCTCTGGAGGCCCAGGATATGCAGTTTAAAACCCCCTGGAAGCCTCAGAAGTCTTGTTCTGCACAAATGAATTTCTTCCAGCAGTATCTCCAAGAGAGGCAGCGATTTATGAAACATGAGTCGAGAAACCAAGCTTCATTAGCTCTCTTGATTCTCAGATTAAGCCTCAGAGGAAGCCAAGCTCTCAGCGCCTGGCCCAAGAGAAGGCCCACATTTATCGAGAGATGATGCTCTGAATGACAGCGCCATTTACAGAAAGGCACCTTGCCTTACAATTGCCTCTTCTTATGTGAGAAACCTCAAAAGGGCTCAATTCAATGAGTTTGAAAGCCAAACCCAGATCTTAAGGGTTTCTACCGAGATGAATCAGTGCCCTTCATATCCCAAGCACACTCCTGTGGTTTCAGTGGTGGGTGCATGACCGTACAGGGACCCTACACTTCTTTGGGCTGATGATGCTGAAATACAATTTCTCTTGACTGGAGTGCTTGCTTAGCTGCAGATTTCAGCAGCCATCTCACAGCAGCAGGTTTACTGAAGTATCCAGGTAGGTATCTTCTATTCAGGATGTCTTCTGTCTGTTTAGATAACCCCTTCATTTCTGAAGCAGTGACTCTACCCATTCCGGCTGCACTTGGGCAGCCAGAGCAAACATCCTAACCATTAAGGGCAGCGAAGGCAAGAGATGACTAGGCTTGCCTGTTCCTCCTGCAGCTTGCAGCCACATTTTCACAGGCACTGCCTGTCACCCAATGGCCATTTCACCTGCCACGCTCTGCATATGAACACGTACAGCCCCAGCTGGTGTAGTACCACCCTCAACAGGACATAAAATCATGGGACAGTTCCACAGTTGTACTTCCCATTCTTTACCCTTTTCCTGCAGAAGGGTGCTTGTAGGATTTCAGCTTTGGTTTGTAGGGCACATGGGAGTCCTACGCTGCTGTTTAGGACCGCATAGCCCTTCAAATCCCTTTCCTAAGTAGGGCGCCCAGTTACAACTCACCTAAATAGGTTTGTATGTTAAGGCCACTGAGATTTTCAGCGTGGTTTTGGGAAGGCGTAGACCCAGATCCACAGAGCTGCACAAGAACCCAGCTCCCACTATCTTGAAACACCAGCTAGGTTGCAAAACACTTCTGGGTACTTTTTGGCTATCCACCCTGGCAGGCAGTGTTGCACACTGCTCAGGGTGGTACAAGCCTCATTTATCAGGCAAACCAGGAACATCCTCAAACCAGGAGGCATCAGCCACCCTCAACTCTTGGCTTTGGGCTGGCAGCACTTTTTAAGGGGGTGGGAATGGCAAATATGAAGACTCCACAGGCAACACCCCAGAGGACTTTCTTCTCCCTTAAGCTTCTGCTCCTTCAAAAGCACACTTTCTATCTCCAGACACCTACAGCTGTGGATGCTTTGCATGCATGCATCCCAAACACTGTAATTCCTAAACCCGCAGTTACTTAGCAAACATAAAGACAGCAACAACCGCTAAAAGAGAAAACCAGGTGGCCTGTGAATCCCCAGTATGTTCAGCCTCTCTAGTCAAGCTAAGCAGAGCGGCAGCTTGAGCAAGCAGAGCAGCAGCCTGCGCCCAGCCCCTGTACTGGGGTCCCCCCCATCCTTCAACAGACGCCGGGCAGAACAGTGGGTTAAGCAGCAGTGAAAACGATAGCAGTTTAATAAGATGATCAAACACTGGGAAGCCTTTCAAATCCATGAAGTCATTAGCAGGACTACTTGCGCAACAACTTCTTCCCTCCTGCTGTCAGTTCAATCAAGTAAGCGGCTTCACTGACCTGACCAGCTGTGTCGCAGAGCTGAAGTCTCACCGGCTTGCCATCGACAGACACGACAGCTTTGGAGAGAAAGGAGAAGGGAGGGGGAAAAGTGTGGTGAGTCCAATTTTACACGTTTTCCATTAAAGAAAAAGGAAGAAAAGAAGATTTACCACCCCTCGGCTCTTATAGTCTTCAATTAGTTTAGATTTAACAACTGAGCAGACCTGGGAGTCCATCGCTAACACTTGGGCACACACAAGCCTTCAGGGCTTTCCGATTCATTTCACCGCAAGAGATGTGGCAAGCAGAGGCTGCACTAACACTCAGCGGCGGCAGGAGAGCGAGCCCAGCCGTACGGGTCTTTCTTCCACCACAAAAGGGTTTAGTCTGTTTATTTTATATCATCCTGTACACCTTCAACACGCCCGGGACACACCGCCACCCCCCACGCTGAGCCAAAGGGAAACCCCTGAACCTCCCCCTTGGCAATGGGGGGACGAGGCAAGTAGGTAAACCTTCCTTTTAGGCACTTCCCATCTGGCCGAGAGCTGGGAGGTTTAGACCGGCGAGTATACAATTAAAGCCCGGCTTTGGCCGCACTGCCGGGTGCGACACCAGCTGCCAGCCCGGCCCGTTACACAGAGATCTGCCGGTGCTGCTCCCTGAGACGGAGCTCTTAACACCCTCCGGTCCTGCCGCAAATAAACAACTTCAGATGGACATCCCCTCACCCCCCGAGCAGCCCCGTCACGGCCCCGAGGAAGGCACAGCCAGGACGCACAGCTCCCCGCGGCGGCAGCACCCCCTCACACCGTCCCGGTCCCCCCACGGCCGCCCCCAGCGCTTACCGGAGAAGTTGTCGAAGGCAGTGGGGATGTACTCGGTGGGGTACCCGTTGGTGGTGTAGCTCACCACCAGGCTGGTCTTCCCCACAGCGCCGTCCCCCACCAGCACGCACTTGATGCTGCGCCGTGGTTCGGCCCCCGCTCCGGCCGCAGCTCCAGCTCCGGCGGCCGCTCCGACTCCCGTCGCCCGGCAGCGGCCACCCAGCGCCGCCCCCAGCGCCGCCGCCGCCCGGCCGCTGCGCACCCTGCGCGGGGGCACCGGCGGCACCTCGCAGCCGCCCGGCACCGGTTTGCTGATGTAGCCCGCCTCGCCCTCCTGCTGCGGCGGCATCCGTGCGGCGACGCAGAGCCCCGCCGGCCGGGGGGCGGTGCGCGGCCCGGGGCCGCCGGCCGAGGGGCGGCGGGGAGCAGCGGCGGCGGGCGTGCGGTGCGCGGTCCCGGCGGGCCGGCAGGCGCGGCGCGACCGCCGCGAAGCCAGCCCCGGCGCCGCTGGCTCTTCTTGCGCGCAGGCGGTGGCGGCGGCTCCCGGAGCAGTCGGTGGCGGGATCCCGGCTGCACTGCGCTCTCCTCGCCCCGCGCTACCAAACCCCGACCGCCAGCCCCGCGCCTCCGCGTGACATAACGCTGCGCGGGGAGGAGCCGGCGCCGCACGGCGCGGCATGGCAGGGCACCGCCCGGCAGGCGGCGCCACAGTGCTCCGCGCCGCCCGCTTCGACGGCAGCGGACAGGAGGGCAGGGAGCGAGCCCGCGGCGCGGCGCGCTCCTCATTGGCTCCCTCTCCCCGCTGCGCAGCGCTATTGGCTGCTGGGACGGGGGCGCGCCGGCCCTCTGCCCCCCCGTCAGGGTCCGTGCCCGCTCCTGCCCGGCCCCGCTGCCGGTGGCCGCGTTCTGCCCGCGCCGCCCTGCGGGAGCCGCGAGCATGCGGCGGGTCCGCCGCGTTAGCGGGGTGTTGCGGGCCGGGGGCTCCCCTGCGGGGCCGAAGGCTGCCCCGGGCACTGCTGGGCGGCCGCGCTCCGAGGCGAGCCGCTCCTCACTGCCTGCTGGGTGCTGGGAGAAATGTACCCCTCGCCCGCCTGGAAAGTAGTGCTCTTTCTGCTATGTACCCAGCAGTACTCTACACGGTAATCTCTCATCTGCAGCCTGGGGAGGGATAAACTGGGCCGTGTGCCGTGGGAAAGGAGGGACTATGCTTTTAGCACCGTTGAAATAAGTTAGACGTGGAAAAATTTTGAGGTTGAACACAGAAAATGAAAAGCTGCTGAAAAGACTGGCTCTGTCCTAAATTGGGAACGTTATTGACACATTTTTTCTGGGGCCCTTTGTACTGTGCAAACATGAACAGTGCCACCTGGAGCACCTGTGATGTAGATGTTGGTATCCTCAATTTGCAGATAGCAAGTACAGGCATTTTAACTTACCCAAAGCAGTGCTGATAACTCTGAGGCAGAGTCGAGATTTCAGTTTACCATTTTCAGTGTCACTGAGTTCCGGGTGTGATCTGGAGTAGTTTCCCCATTTCCCTTGCTGAACTGGAAACCCACGTGATGTTACTGGTTTCATACCCACATGTGGTACCCACTACACATCATGCGCCAACAGCATGTCCCATGCTCACAAGAAGATATGGAAAGGTCAGGACTATGGGGCTTATGTCTTCCTGCTTCTATAAACTCTGGAGCTCTGTGTCTGATCACCAAAGACCCTACCAAGGCTCATGCCTCACGGAAATAAGCACTTAGTACAGCTGGTCTTGCTTTCCTATGTGCCCCGGTCTCTTCTATGGGAACAGCCATCATGGCTCACCATGAGGACAGTATTGCATTCCAAAGCAGGGCCAGAGCCAAGGTCCTCCCTGCCTGAAGGTAGATGGGAAGACCCCAGGTTAGATGCCTTGTGCATGCACTTGGAGGGCTGGGGAAGAAAAAGCTCTTGATCCTTGCACTGGGATGGCAGCATGCACCCACTTCCTGCAAGGAGCACAGCAGCCAACAGAACACAGGAGCTCAGTGTGACCCTCATGCTCGAGATGCTTAGGAACTGCTGACCCTTCTGTGAGACTCCCCAGTCCTGCAGAATTACCTTCCCCTAAATGAATATCCTGGTTTTGGCTGGGATGGAGTGCTATCAGGTATGGGCGCTACTGCCAGAGAAAGACATCGCAGGGCACCCACTACAAGTAAGAAGCGTTTCTCCACTGGGTGCTTTCATACACTGACCTCTCTGTGACGAAGTCTGAGAGGAGGCAATCACCCAGGCAGCTGAGCTTTGCCAGGTTTGACAGCCAGAAGGGATTGAGCAGGAGCCTGCCTGTGCTCAGGCATGTACTAAAATAACAGAAATGGCTTAATTCATACGTTTGGTTATTTTGGTGCAAGTCCTCATGGCCTAGGTTAGAACAAAAGCACTCTATTTTAATTTAGTGTAATTATAGCCTCTCAACCTAGAAAAGCTGAATTGCTGTAACAATGCTGTTGCAGCTAACTCCCCAGAGTATGGATGCAGTTGTGCTGGGATAATGCTAATATAGCTTATTCCTGTTGGGAAATGGGAAAACATTACATGTGTAGGCGCAGGCTCACTTTGCGCACAGCTGCAGCTGTTAGAAATGTTACCACCATGGCAGCCCACTGCTACACTCGTTTCTGGGGGTTCTGCCTCTATGGCAGAGCCCTAAAGGCTACGTGCTCCACAGCCACCTGGTTGCAAAGTCACCGTGTTTAATTCAGTATTAGGCAGCTTCAGCCCAGCAGATGTTTCACTGAAAGGGGTGAGAAGCCTTTGTGTGACTGCTCTGCTGTAATGGGTGAGGGGGCTCAGAGCTACCCACGGTGTGGTAACATCTTGAGCAGCAATGCTGTTTCAACAGTGAACCAGCTTAATGTAGCTGTGACAGAGGTGATAAATCACATCCCTGATCAAAATCAAGTACTGATCCCAGTACCAAAAATTGTTGTGGGTCCTTGTTTCCCTTCACCTAAGCTAAGAGGAAAATGGGTGAATTGCACAGAGACTTGTGTCCCTTCAGAACTGAAAACAAATCGCTTCAGTGAAAGTTCGAAGGTAGTCAGGATCTACGCAAGACAAGGAATAGCCTATTCAGTCATTTCTGAAGAATTTCATGGAGCATGGAGACTAGATGCTGTTATGTCTAATACATTTGGTCCCTACTGCTCTGTGCAGGGGGCAGAGCCACATTTGCCATCCAGTCTGATTTTTATTTTGCATGGTTCTGAGTGCATGAACAGCTGCATCTCTACACAAGACAAGGTGATGCTAACGAAAAGCACATATAATGGGAAAAGGCATGGCTTTTAAGACTCTAGTTCCCTCGGAGAGTTGTTTTTTCAGGTTCTAAGCAGCACTCAAGAAAGCTGTCTCACACACTCATGAGCTTTGATAGAAAGGCCTGCTCTGCCTGAGGAGCAGAGCTGTCAAGAGGAGACTCCATCTCCATGCCCAGATGCTTGTTACCATTCTCCTGCCAGCGCCCAGCAGTCAGTAGTTTTCCATCTCTAGAAATCCAGAGGAATTTTCCACCTTGGGGAACAAGGAATTGGAGAAAAGTCAATAGACCAGACTAGGTTCATACCACATTTATGCAAGGAAAGAAATAAAAGTAGCACTAAAATTATAACTATATTTTACTGTCAGCTTCATCCCATTAATCATGTACCTCATTAGTACTGTGGAATGGCATGTGATGCTGGAAGTCAGCATACAGTAAATGTGGGAAATACTGTATGCTGGTCAGCTTTGGCTATCTTGGACAATGTGTCATGGCATGCTGAATTCATGTCAGCAGATGAATTTCTGTCTGTTTTGGACAGTGTGCAAGTGAAGGTGAACAGACGTACTGTGATCTCGGATGCCAAGATAGAATATGACCCAACTGAGGAGGGCAGAAAGGTTCCTGAGCATTGTCACCTCTTATCTGCAGTGACAAATGGCAAATCCATGGCCTGCATCAATGCTACAATGAAAACTCAGTAAGAGAAAAGATGCACAGCCACAGGGAAACTCCAGTAGGTGGGAGTTGAGAAGGCAGGCAATATGCTCTGGGTGACAATCCATTTAAACAGCATCAAAAGATGATGTGAGAAAGCTCTTCATGCAAATGCTGTGAGCAAAAAATGCCACATGCACATTTTTAAACACCTTCAGTAGACAAACACAGCCAATGCATTGAGCTAAGTAGGCTCCACCAAGATAGCTATAACGGTCTGCATTGTCTGTGCTTGGGGAGGGGGGCGTGAGTGGATTCAGAGCTGCATGGTTGCCCTATACTGTAATGTACCCTACCAAATACAGTAGCCTTTTGTGTAAGAGGATGAGCTAACTGGTTGTTTTGCAGGAGGGGGGCCCATTTGCACCACAGCGGCAAGTCAGAGCAGCTCCCAGGCAGCCGTGCTGGCGGTGGGCTGAGAGGGCATTGATGGAGGGATGCTGTAACAGATAGCCGCTGTCTCCAACGCTTTTGGCCTCAACCCTATCACACGCACACATCTTACAGGTTTAACCCAATTGTTTTCAGAGCTCTAAGCTGGGGGATAAACAGACTTAACTCCACGTAGGTCAACAGGGTGGCAGTTGTCTGTCTCAGGGCTGAATCTGTCACATTATCAGGCAGTTCACAGAAAAGCCCCTGCTCTATCTTACATGCTTGCATTAGTTAAATATTATTCTTTGAGAAAAATGACAGAGAGAGGAAATTATTTTATCAAGACGTGAAGCAGGTCATTGTTATATCCTAGCTTATCGTTTTCCCTGTGATATAACAAATATGAACTGGATGCTGGCCTTGTAGAATGAAAGCTTTTTTTCTTGTAGAAACTTGAAAAGCCTGACACGGAGAGAGGCGAGGGAGTGAGGCGGCATGGTCCGAGCATGACGTGATGCACTGCTGCTTGTTCCAGGGAAGGGTACAGCCTGCTCTGCAGGGCTGTTACCAAGATCCTGTTCTTTGTCGGAACAAAAAAGTCTGTGATGCACCCCTTCGTCTTCCAAAGAACAGGATCAGGCTGAGCTGGTCCATGGCAGAGGAGGTGGGGAGAAAAGAAAGAGGAAGCATGAGGGAGCAAAGAAAGGGCAACAACCTGGGAAAGAAAAGGCAGCCTTTATAAAGAATGGCTCTGACCTGTTCTGGGTCGAGAGGAGTGCTTTTGAAGTGTTCTTTGAGAACTAGGAGAGGAAGGGCTAGGGAAGTACAAGGCACTGCTGCTTTTACTCTCTATATATATTTCCCAGGGCTTTTTTTAAATAACATTTTAATCACCCAAGATATCATCTCAGGGAAGTTTTTACTACCTGAGGAAACGGACTAGTGAGTGGCATGCATTAACACAATAAACTCTCACCACCCCTCCAGCTAAGTTCTGATTCAGAAGAGACTAGCAAAAATTCGCAGGCAAAAAGGATTGTTGAGATCAACCCAAAATGAAATAAAGCACAATTGCTTCAAGCCTCACAGATTCCTTGTTAATTCAGAAAACAAATTGACCCTAACCTCCTATCTGTAGCACCTCTGCAGGGGAACCACTGTGGGAGGTGAGCCCTTTATCTCGCTTTCAAAATCCGTTTCAGCTGATCTGGGGTCACAGCTGCTGAAAAGGACACTGAACAGCCTCATAAACCTGAGCGATATCATACAGCGCTTGTAAAATATGCCCAGATTGGGATGAAATGGTCACCTGAAAGGGTAAACAGAGATCAGTACTTTCTGGACAACTCCATCATCTCCGCACCACCATCGGATGTCTCCAGGGGCACCTCTTGCTGGGTCTTATGTGTCCTTGCATGAGCCCATGTTTCACGGGGGATAAGAGCAATTTTCTGACAGGGTACTTCTGTCAACAGTGCTGGGAGGCAAGTGGCACAGAGAGGCCTATCTGCTCTGCAGGGATGCTCCCACACTTGCTTCTGCACTCACTCTTCCCAGTGAAGCTAGGCCAGCCAATGGATCCATGATGACCTGTCTCCATGGACAGTTTGACCCATTCATTTTTTGTTGGTTACTCAAAGTCTGAAAAACAACGATTGGTTCCAGTGTTATCTCCTTTGGAGCCAGCCGCTTCCTCTTGGTATCAAACTTGGAAGAACCCCATGGCCACTGCTGAAAAGCCTTTTCCCTTTCCACATTTAAAGATCTTTTCTGAAAGCAATTTCTAGGGTCTTACTGGTGGGGATTAAAAGGCTTGGAAGAAGCCAGCACAAGTGCCAGTTTTACTGAAAGTGAGCAGGCTGTTCTTTCCTGATAGCTTCACAACTTTGAGGGAAGGCATCACAGGACAGCATCCACAGCTGTCTCTGGGATAGCTTAGCAGAGGGGGGAAGGCCATGTCTTTTTCTGTGCTGCTTGGTAACACAAAGGCAGGAAAGAGCAGAACATGAGGCACTTGGTGCAGAGCAAACCCTGATATCCAGATCTGCACTGTTCTGGCTCAGCATTTATTTATATGAATACTTACTGGCTCCAGTGTTTGCCCTGGAGGCTCCCAGTTACCTCTCTGATACTCAGCTTAGCTGAGCCAGCTCAGCACTGAGTCCAGCCACCTCCCCGGCCCTGGCAGCCGTAGCTGGGGAGGAGCAGGTACTTCTCAGCGTGCTGTGCTTCACCCCACCAGAAATCTGCCTTGGGACAGGACCTGTAAGCAGGTTTGGGATGCTGGAAAGCGGTTACCCAGGCATTATGCTTCTCTTCTTTTTCAGGGACAGGATGAAAACCTTCAATTCCCAGGTTTTCAGGCTGTATGCAATAGGTGTGCATAATCAGACATCGAAGCCAGACACTCTGTAAGTTATTTTTTGCCTTTCGAGCGTCCCATCTCTATCTGTGAGTCCCTTGCTAACTATTTTGTTAGCAGCCAGAGTGTCGCCTGGCCAGCACACAAGGCTGGACTCAGGAAATTGCCATTCTAGTCCCAGCTTTTCTGCTCGCACACCTCCCTCTGCCTGTGGATTGAGCTGGATTTTGAAAGAAAGAGTTGCCAGAATGGTATTGCCAACATAGCTCTACAAGGCAAACCCTCACAGGGTGGTTTATTTTCACACATCAGTGTTTTGACCAGCCTGGCTTAAACCAGTTTTCTGAACAGAATAAGATTCCAAGGGCTCCTTTGCTGGGTAACCTTGGCAGGCTAATGTCCTCTTTTAGCTGGGGAGAGAGCAGGCAGAATTCATGTGCCTGAAAACAGCTTTATAGGGCAACTTCTGTTGAGTGAAAACTGGGCCTCAGTTTACCAGGGTATGAAAAGATACTTCTTGGATGTCTTGAAGTCCTCAGATTAAAGATATGAACAAGGGCAAACAATTACTGGTAGATTCTGGCTTCAAACCTAGTTCTTCTGCTGCTTTATGGTTTTCCATACCTTTGAAAGAGAGTGCTAAAGCAAGAAGGACCAAAATGCTGAACCTGCCCAGGCTCCAGTGGTTCAGAAAAGGGGTTTCAATGGAGAAGTGACATTGGGGCTTTGAGCACCAGCCTCTGTTAGCTGTAAATACAAACCACTAAAAGGCCCCGGAGCTTTCTCACTGCAGTAAAGGCATTGGGAGCAGGAGATTAATAGGTTGCCAGCTGTGTCGGCATGATAAGCCAAGCAAGGACCCAGACGCTTTCGGTTGAAAGTGGATTGAGACCTCAACAGGGACACATGGCAAGTCAGCCAGGAGCCACGCATGGAAAACTGAGCAAGGCAGTGCAGGCAAACATTTCTTATCTTTGCTTTACGTCAATAGAAATGGCATTGTAAAAGAGGCAGTGAACTATTTGCTGGAGAGGAGGAGGGAAAAGTCCGCAAGATTTTTTGGCTGTAGGTGTGGGTTTTAAAACGCTACTGTTTTCCTCAGAAACTTGTAATTGAAAATGAACAGGCAAAAAACACCCAGAGAGTTTCTCCAGAAGGTTGCTTGTTTCGGGTTGTGCTGGCAGGAATGCTGCCTGCCACTGCTGTTGCACTCACAACACAGCTGGGAAAGTACAAGCTCTTAAACCAGCCCAAAACACAGCTGCAAAAATTACCCCGTCTACTCTGATTCGCCACAAAACAGGGCTCGGGGGAGAGGAAGACCTCAGAAATCTGGGGCTGTCTGCAAGGTGATGCCCTCTGCAGCCACCTCCCCACTGCTGCTGCTTCACCAGCAGCCCGCCCCAGTTACCCCAATTGGCTTTTGCTTTGCTTTCTGGTTTTATTGTGTCCTTTACAGCTAATTAACAGAAGAGTGAATGGGGCCCAGATTTTTTCATGGATTTTTAGGTGGTGGTGGTACTTTTCATTTTCCTGAGATTTCGTTCTGCTTTTAGGCTGTTTTGATAATGCAAGGAAAACACCTTCCCTACCAGAAGCAGTACTGAGCAAGGAGATGACTCAGCAAGGAGAAAGAGAATATGGGAAGGCCACAAGTAGGTTTCACCTCCTCTGTGGGGTCCGATGTTGCAGCCCCACCGTGTGTGGGTAATGGGCCCTCTCTGCACCCTCTGCTGTCAGTGCTCTGAAGCAGGGAAAGGCACAAATATTCCCACCACACAGGAGGTGTGCAGGTGTCAGTGAGAGGTGAGCAAGGAAGAACAAAAGGCTGGGATAAATACAGATGAAGCATCCCAGCCTGGATCCATATGGCCCCTGGATCTATCCCTGCCCAGCAGAGCCTCGGGCTGGCCACTGGCCGTAGCAAAGCTCTTCACTGGGTGATGGCCATGGGTGGGCTCACTGCAGCTGCATGACTTGGGGCAGGGCTGCCTGTCACAGCAGCATCAGGGAGCTGTGGCTTCCAACATCTCCCTCCTCCTTCCACAAATCCTCATCCCAGGTGCACAGGGCTCCACAGGGATGTTAAACTTGAGACTGGGAGCTGGCCATGGAAAGCTGAAGGTGTTCTGCAAAAAAGTCCAGTTGCGACTGTTCGGGTATGAAAATAATGATACTGGTTATAAAAACATTGATCCCAAAATAGGGTTGTGGATGAAACAGTTCATTTTCATACAATGCCTTAGTTAATGAACACAGATTGTGTTAGCAGTCCCTGACACCATGGTGATGGACATGATCCAAGAGCAGATGACGCAGTGGCTAAAAGTCTGGTCATCCCACTGCTAACACAGGCATGGGGAAAACAAACATGGAAAATTTACGCTGAACTGTTTTCTGGTTTTCTCAGCAAAGGAACTTCAGGCAGTGCAGATCTAAAGCATTGAGCACCCTCTGCTCTTCCAAACCAATTTTCTCTGAAGAAACTCTCTGTATGGATTTGATACATGGTCTCTGAGAGGCCCTGAGGACTCATATGTCCAATAAGTCAAAGCGCATGGGATGGAAGAGCCAGGTCTTTGCCTAAGCTCCTGCAACTCCCTAAGGGTCAAGTTGAGTGCAAGCCTGACCCTGTTCTCAGGACCAGACTTGCCCAGCACATGCTTTACACCGCCCAGCCTCACCAGGCTGGGTTTCATCTCAGCTGCAGAGCTCAGAGGAGGTGGACACATCTCATGCTGTGTGGTCCAAAGCAGTTCAACATCCCTAACAGACCTTGGGCACATCTCCTTGCCTGGCTCATCCTCACCAGCCCAAGGGGCTTCAAGCAGTGGAGCTGGGGCAGAAGGTTGGGAAACAAGTGGTCTGTGGGACCTGAAGGCTTCTCTGGAGCCACATTGCGCTTTCAGTATCCACATGAGTCTGTTTTGCCCGTCAGACCCAGGGGCTGAGCACACTTCCCCACCCCACAGGGATGCTGGAATGAGTAAATCCACTAAAAGCTGTGCAATGTCAAGGCTACAGCTGCATAAATTAATAAGACAGGCCAGGGAATGTTTACAGCTGCTGATGAATCCATTGGTGTGCCCAGCCATCCCCAGAGGGACAAGCTCTTGTCTCCCTGGAGCAGGAGAGCTGTGCCCAGACTGCCTGCTGGGAACTCTCCCTTGCCCACTCTAGCTCCTGAAACATGCCTGAGCATAGGCTGTGGGAATATTTGATAGGTCTGGGGCAAAATCATGGAAGGACAATGCCAACCATTTAACTGTATGGGCAACCACCTGGGCCTGCTCCCTGCCTCCCTGCTGTTTATGAGTTTATTAGTACCTTGCTGCTAGCCTACACTAGAAAAGACAGAGAGCCTGCCATTAACAAGAGCAATAAAGTGCCTAGGAGGGAAGGGTCTAAAGCATTTCAACTGGTTTTATGAGAAAAAGTTACTTTCTCATCCAAGGTTCGATCTCTTTTGTCCTGGTCACTGTGTAGGTGGGTTTGGTTGATGCAAGTAGGGTGATTTTTGGTGCCTAACAGAGGGAGCCTCGGCTGCTGTGCATCGCTGCCATCCCAGTGGATGCTGCTGCTGCTATAAATACTAGTAAGGCCAGGCCTGCCTTGCAGTGGCCAGCTTACCAAAGGGAACAAAGAAATTATTATAGGGACAGGGAAAAATAGGGAAAAAAAAAAAACCTAAAAGGAAACAAAGAGCCATTGACAAGAGGCACAAATTAGTTAGGTCTCAAGTGTCATTCCCCATCTGATAAAACAAAAATGTCCAGAGCAACAATTAACAAAAAATATGAGGGGTAGAATATCTCTGTTTAGCCCCAGGTACTGACTATACACATAGATCTTTATTTCTCCTGCTTTGGGTTATCTTTTTGGTCTCGGTTACTGTGGAGCTGTTTGCATATGTGTGTGGTGTAGTTTCTGCAGGTTTGGGAGCTGCCGTTTGTGAAAGGCAGCCCTTCTGAAGGGAAGCAAAGGAGCAAAGTGGGTGCAGAGGAAACAGGAATGTGCTTCAGCTGCTCCTGGGAAATACAGCTCAGGGGTGGAAGGAGCGCTTGAAAAGGACTCAGAAGTAGAGTTAAATCCAGCAGGTGGTTGAGGTTGGGAAGGCAGCAGTGAATAAAACCAATGCAACTGAAAAGGAAAGATGTGGAGAGTGGAGGAAAGGCAAGATGTAATGAGCTCAAATTGCGGCATGGAGAGCTCAATACTGATGGCAGGACAAACTTTCTGATCGTAGGAACAGTTGCATATTGCAGTTGCCCGCGGGGGCTGAGGCATCTCCAGCAAGGTGAGACACCCGGGGCTGCCAGAAATGGTCAGGGACTGCTGGTTTTATTTCTAGGCAGTTAGGGTTTACTGACAGTTGCTCTTTCAACAGTACCTTTGGAAAACAATCTAAGGACTACCAAGTGCTATCAAGACTATCAAGGACTATCTGTGGTGATTTTCATTGACAACAGAAAGGAAAACAGACAAAGCTGAAGATGCATGTCAGTGCTCTCACTCTCTCACTGTAATATTTGTTTGCATGAGTTGAAGTAGATGTGCCTGTTGCCCATTCACTTTTCATTTCCTTTCCATTCACTTTTTCTCCATTCACTTAACTGACCACCTCCTCTTGTCTTGTGGATCACTGGAGTGTCCTTGAAGAATAGCCTGAAAACCACAGGATTGGATACCCTCAGGGGACCCCTTTGGGTCCTTTCTCCATGCAAGCATGGTCAGCTGCCCTATATCGGGAATTGCCTATGGCTCAGCTCTATGGGTGGGGTGCACATGGGTGCTGTGCCCTGCTCATGCTGCCGGTCCAAGAGCCTGTGCAAAGCCACAGTCAAGAGCTGTCAGATGTAGAGCTAGATCCTGCTAAATGCTGTCTGTCCTGGATCTCGGACTACTCTCTAAGAGAGAAAGAACTGAGGAAACATGAGTTGCAGACTAACAAATTAGAGCATCATTTTTTCCCCAGTGCAAGGACTGGATTATGCAAAGCCTGGTGCAGCTTGCTTCCCTGTTAACTCAAGCATAAATGTTCTTGAATTCAAGGCCTCTTTCCCCTGACTGGGGCTCTTCTGCATGGCTTGTCCTTCAAAAGCTAGATGACAATAACAAATTGTCCCACTAAAACGAGGGACCTATTTCACCTTTTCACTACCCTTATAAAAAAATGGCAATGTTAAATACACTTAGAGCTCAGAGGCCTGGTATGCAAAACAGGTCCTGTGCGCCAAACTGACAGGCTTCTGAGGGTTTTGTTGCTATGGTGCTATTGCCTTAACAAGCTAAAATATCCCTCATCAGCCTCCACGGGAGCCTAGACAGAAAAGTAACCTCCAGAAAAGAGCTGAATGTCTTTGACTACAGTCACTGGGCAGTTTAAGGTTTTCTTTAAGCTTTAATCACCCTTGACTTCACCTTTGACTATTAACCCATGAACTGATCATTAACTATATGAACTGCAAGACTGATTTCCAGAGGATTGATCCAAAGCTAGACTGGCTTTTAGAGTTTCTTTTCCTGAAAGACTTTAATATCTCCCACCAGCACACAGACAGCCTATTGAATCCCCTGTAAGACTCTGGGCTGAGCAGGGAGGTACTTGCAGGTTATCTGCCTAGAAGCACGCTGCTCAGAGCTGATAAACTCTATCCTGCTTTCCAATTTACCTCAAGCCTTGCTAAGCGGCAGGAGTAACCTGACTGAATTGTTGGGGTCACAGCTTGAGGTCTTTAATCAACATTCCCAGCTTAATCAACGGGAGTTTAGCTAGCCTGAAAAGCTAATTAAGATACTTCTGGTATTTACCCTGGTGCGTGTCCTTTTCCTACCAGGACAATCAGTTATGGATGAATGTTGCTGCAGAAATGATGAAATGACAATCACACTTCTTTTCTTTATTAACCCCCTCCAGGTTCAACATGCCTACAGCTGAAATTTTCCAGCAGCAACTTGCTTAGGCTGGTTAGAGACATCTGCTAATACATGAAAGAAGCACTTTTTTTTCCATGAATAAACTCTTGTGACTCACAGTCCTCATCCTAAGCCACAAGACCATCCTTCCCTCCTGACTTTAGATCCATAAGACCTAAGAAGCTGACTCTGACTCATAGGAGGAGGGCTGGAATTGGATTGTATCTACTATGTGCATCTTCTGAACACAACACAGCCAGATATAAGATGAGAGAAAGCCTCTGATACACTGGCCCTGATTTCTCCCTGGGGTTTTAATTGTTGCCTTTGGTATGAGAGTGAATTAAGCTCAGGTTTGTAAACAGTAGTCTAACCACCCCTGCACTGACAGGCAGACACGTCAGGAAATATGTAGTTAGTTACACCCGCGCTGCATCTTTGAACTCTAATTGTAAGTACCTCTGCCATACCAGGGGAAGTAGAACAACACATCTGGAACTGAAAGCTTCCTACTAGACTTTTCACACTAACTGTTTCCAGCTTTTTTCCAGATAGGAGTTTCCAGCAAAAATAGTTTATAATTGAAAAATATTGATTCCTTAAAACTATTGTTTTTGTTGAGTGACCTACAAAAGAAAACGTGTCCCAAACATTTCTCAAAGAAAGTTAATAAGGAAAAATCTACAAATATCAAAGCATCACGTTTTCCCATTGTTGACATTCAGAATAATGTTTTATTTATTCAAATGTCTTCTACAATTTAAATAATTTCACTTTGAAGTGATTAAAAAAAATCTGCTTGAAAGTAAATATTTCCTTTGTTTCAAACTGCATTTTTATTGTTTGCCTGCAAATATTTTCCGTGGCTTCATTTTCTATCCCAGTTCGTGACCTGGGGGAATTTTTCCATCTCAAGTACCCTCTCTGCTAGAAAATAGTAACCAGGTATTTTGTGCCTGAGTATAAAATAGGATGAAGCTCCAGGTAAGACAGCCCACATGTGCCTTTGGAGTATGTCCACAGAGGAGCAGCACACCTGTGCCACTGCTTTGGGTATACAGCAAGGCCGGAGAAAAGCGCTCCATCAGATCAAACATGCTGCAAGCCTTCAGCAAGGAGTTAAACTAGCACGAGGCTCAGCAGGACAAGAAAGTGGACAGGAATAGACGAAAAACTGGGGGATAAACATTTTTTCTGCATATAGTTCTTGAGTTTTCCAGTTGCAGGAATGCAATCACGTCAATTCACAGGTAGCAGGGTGAATGTCCCAGAGCAACAAAAGCACCCGCTTCCCAGTATGCATTTCCAACACTGAAATCCTGCAGAAAAATCTGTACTGTGCATGGGGAGGGGCTATTCCTGATGGGAACAAAACTCACTGTGGGGTACCAGGCTGTAGCACTGGAGCCAAGAGGTTGCAGCAGCTGTAGCGGGAGTGCACCCTGGCTGCATCTTGTATGTTTGTAAAGCTGCCTCCTCACTCAGGCTGTGGCAAACCCACACTAGAAAGATTTTTCCAGCTCTGAGGAATGAAACAGCATCTTTACCAGTACATTTTATAACAGGACCCAAAGTGAAAAAAGGCCCAGTGTGACTACAACCACCTCCACAGTCACAGTTGTCATTGCCCCAGAAGGCAGAAACCAGAGTAACACCTACACCCAGGAGCAGCAGCACTCTGCCAGCCACACTTGCTGTGGGCCCTGGCTGGGATGCCGAGATGGTTTGGCTCTGGGGATGCTGAGCTGCAGAGCTGTGTGGCTTTGGGGCTGCTGTAGGGCTTGGATGTTGCCCTTGGATGGTGGGCTGTAGGGATGCTGGATGGTAGGGCTGGTGGGCTGTAGGGATGCTGGATGGTAGGGCTGCTGGACTGCAGGGCTCCTGGTTATATGCATGCATGCAACCCTTTTTAAAGTCCTAAATAGTTGAATCCATATGAAGGATGTTAATATAGAGGGATGAACACCTTTGTGAACATCAATATGGAAAAACACGTTTTCTGTTAATTTAACTTGAGTAGCCATTTTACAGATTTTCAAATCAAATGAGACTGGGAATTCAGAGCTGTGGGGCTCTGGGGCTGCTATGCAGCTTGGATGTTGCACTGGATGGTGGACTGCAGGGATGCTGGGCTTTGGGGATGCTGGGGGGCTGGTCAGTGGATGTGCATGGCTACAGAACTGGACATGTGGCTGCAGCTCTGCCTGTGTGGGACTTGCCTGTGGGACTGCCTGGACACTGAACTGGGGGAATATGAGGCTGCTGGGTGGTGGGCACATGGAAATGATGGGATGGAGGGCTGAGGGCTGCGCTGTGGGGCTGAAGGTATGCGTCTGGGTTGGGATGCAGGGATGCGGGGCTGTAAGAGGAGCGGCGAGTGGTTTGCGGCAGCGGCGGCCGCCCCCTGCTGGCGATACAGGGTGCGAGTACCGGTGCCGGCCTGGCCTCCGCGGGAGTACGTCCCCGGCTGCCCGGAAGCGCGGAGCCGGGATGAAGGGGCGAGGGTGCCGCGCTCCCCGTGGAGCTGCTCCGGTTGTGCCGCCGGTTCGAGGCGCCTACGACATCCCTTTGCTTTGGGGGCTGGCAGGCTGCAGCGCTGCCTCTTCTCTCAGACCTAGCAATGGCTACTTCCTTGCATGCCTCTCCCCTAGTTTGGCTGCAGCAAGCAGCCTGAATTTGCAAGATAACCCCATACATTGTGGGGCTTTTTTATTTCTTCCCTTTGTGCCTAAAGCTGGCAACAGAGGAGCCTGCATTTTCCATGCGAGGTGTCCTGTGGTGCCATCAGGTTACTGATTTATACTGTTAGTCATAGCTTAGAGATCACAGCATTGCACTCAGCGGCTATTTGTCTGCTAACTGAAGTCACCCCCAGGGCACCAAACCTTGGCAATGTCCTGGGTTTCAGCTTGCTGCGGCCATGTGTGTAGCAAAGCTGCGAGCAGGAATTGCCCTTTGTGTGCTCAACACCCCTTTTTCCAAACTGCAGGCCATCCCCATTAAGCAGCACAAGATTGTGCTTACAGGTCGTTTGATGGATCTAACTTTCTTTCCACCAGAGACCACCGAGACATGGATACACAAGCACTGCAAGCTCCCTACCCATCTGTGGTGGGGTTTATTCTCTTACTATATACTTTTGCTTCCTGCCCTAAGAACCCTGCGCTCTCAGAAATGTCCTGGTGTAAGTACAAATAGAATCACAGAATCATAGAATAGTAAGGGTTGGAAAGGACCTCAAGATCATCGAGTTCCAACCCCCCTGCCATGGGCAGGGACACCTCCCACTAAACCATGCCATCCAAGGTTATGTCCAACCCCACCTTGAACGCCGCCAGGGATGAAGCATTCACAACCTCCCTGGGCAACCCATTCCAGGGCCCCACCACCCTCACAGTAAAGAATTTCTTCCTCAGATCCAATCTAAACTTCCCCTGTTTAAGTTTAAACCCATTACCCCTTGTCCTCTCACCACAGTCCCTAATGAAGAGTCCCTCCCCAGCATCCCTATAGGCCCCCTTCAGGTATTGGAAGGCTGCTATGAGGTCTCCACGCAGCCTTCTCTTCTCCAATTTTCTCAGCCTATCTTCATACAAGAGGTGCTCCAGTCCCCTGATCATCCTCGTGGCCCTCCTCTGGACTTGTTCCAACAGTTCCATGTCCTTTTTATGTTGAGGACACCAGAACTGCACACAATACTCCAAGTGAGGTCTCACGAGAGCAGAGTAAATAGGCTGTGCTGCACTAATTTCTTAATCTCCTTGTGGATGAACTAAATAACCACTTACCTGGTTAACTACTTCTCATCAAATATAGACAGTACCAGCCCCTAAGACGGTGCATGCAGTACAGTGTGTTTCCCAGCGCTGTCCTGTACCACTTGTGCTGTGTTAACAGTACAGCTAGAGCTCAGGGGACAAGATCCAGTACAGTTGTGTTTCTCACATGCTCCATGGAGCACTTTCAGAGTCTTTTCAAGCAAGCAAAACCTGGTGCTTGAACTGCTTACAAACACCTGGGGGAAAAACACACCGGGTTTTGCCCGATTTCAGTTTGCAGACCCCGATCTTCTCCAGCGGAGGCGCAGGCCATCTGCCATGAATTTAAAGCAATAGACAACAGGGTTGGTTTTTTTGGCTTCCTTTCCCCTACAGATAACCCACAGATCCCCTCGGGGCCTGCAGACAATAGGTTGCAAACTGTTGGCGTTGATAGATGAGCTTCCTCCCCCTCCACACAGCCTGGAAAAGTGCTTGCTTGTCTCTTACTTAAACAAATTGAATATTCTAACCCCAAACAATGCTAGAGCTAATAATGGAAACAGGAACCGATTTAGGATTTGAATCTCCTACCTCCTGGTCCTTTCAATCTCCACCCCTCTTCTCTGGCACTTCTTAGATTTTCATTCAATAACCAAGTGCACAGATGTCTGGATGTGTGTGTCCAGACTCGCCATGTTAACCAGAACATCTGAGCAAGGCGAGGGACAAAAAACAGTCATTCCAAAGGTATCAGTGTTTCAAACTGTGACCTCGATGCAGGGGTTTGAGCTGGCAAGGTGGGAAATTACAGTCTTTTCCACATCAGCAACAACAAAATCACTTTCTGTCTTTCCTACTCCTGATAGGCTGTTCTGCTGATCAGTATCCTCTGTATCAGCTCCCAGGGATGGGAGCCAGTCCTAGGCAGAATCAGATATATCTGCAGCACCAACATGAATGCACCAATAAAGATACACAGAATCAAGGACACATTTAGTGCTGTAGACTCCTGCAGGGAAGCTTGTCTTGTGGCTCCCATACATGTGTGCCAAGGTACTTACTTCTGTGTGCTGCAATACAGACGTGTTCAAATCCTTGCACCACAAAATACTGGAGCTACTTTAAGGGCAGGAAAGCATCTGGCTATCAAACAAGCTTTGTGTGTTTGGGCCTGGCTCGTTTGCAAACCTTGTTTCTTCCAGAATATTGGAATAATGAAAGTGCCTGCAGTAAAATACCTGATAAGCCTCTCTTCTAGAGAGAGAGTAAATGCATGTCATTTTCCAATTAGCTCTTGTTCTGAGCAATTATGTTGATCAAATAATTGAATAAGTGACAGGAATGTGAATTCTGGAGACAGTTAATTTCATTCATCTGCCAGTTTATAGCTTGACTTGCATGAACACATGAACCAGGCTAATGTGTTATTTATAACTTTGAAAATGCAATTATAATAGTCAAACATGAAGACTTGTGTGTGCAGAGAGGAAGGTTTCTGCTAGGAAGTTATAATAATAGCTTTAAGAGGGAGTTTGACATTTCTGGCCAGCACGTAGGACAGGAAGGATGCGTGTCTTGTGTTTGAAAAAGCGAGCAAGGTTGGTATGAGTGATGGGGGGGGAGGGGAAATGGCCCTGATGTGAATTTGGGGCAGAGAGGTAGCCGAAGCCTTACCCTCCTGTTCTGTGAGACACGGGGTATGCACTACTCTAGGGACTGTCTGTGAGGGCTAAACACCCCCAGCTCTCCCTGCGCTGGTACCCATCCACCTCTCTCAATGTGAAGCTGAGCATGGTTTTGGAGGGACAACCAGGACTGGTGATCTTTTGCATGAAGGTGGATGCAAAAGAGACAAACTATGTGTTTCCTACCTGGGATTGGTCTTGGGTGAGCATTAGGGTAGTCTGGAAGAAGCTGCAATCGAGTGTGCTTGACATCAGAGTACTGCAACCACCCCTACAAACCTGGTCCTGACTTCCATCAAAAGCATGGATCCTGCTTGTGTGTTTTCTTCAGAAACAATAGCAATAACAATTAAAGAAAAAAGAGCTCAGCAGGAAAACAAATCATTTCTTTTTCTTCTTAAAGCTATCTTTAGATTGTCTTAACTGATTGCCTCTTAACCTTTTATCTGAACCCCCTGTAGCAACCTGGCCTACCATCCAACAGGAACTAATTAGCAGAGATATACAGTAATAAAAGTAGTGTACAGGCATGAGACATTGCCTCACAGGGAGTATTACCTACTTGAGTGTTACACTGGCTGCAAGGAGGAAATCTGTGCAATTAAATGCTTCCTGATGAAAGGCATTTGCAGTCTGGCCTTTACATTTTCAAGGCCTAAAAGCACACACTGAGTTAAATATGGAATTTGCCCACAGTAGTCAAAAATGTTGGCCCAGACAGCAAGATTTGGTGCTGCAATTTTGGTTGGGAATAAACACTTTCCTGTCTAAGCATATTATAGCCCAAGCCAAGTATGTAGAAAGTGCTCCACTCCCGACTAAAGGGGCACAGAAGGTCCTGTGTGGGTTTAAAACAGTTTCTAAACCAGTTTAGTTGAACCTGCACCGTTTTCCTGTGAGGACATGATCTTAACGGAATTAATTCACAGAGCATGAGGGAGCAGAGCCAGAAACCCCACAGGACATCTCAGGCTGGAATGCTATTTAAATGGTAATAAATTTCAGGGGAAAACAAAAAATGGTGACTGATTACAGGCACACCAGGAGAGGGGCTATTTGGTGCAAAGATGCCAGGCAGCAGCACAGGGGCTTTCTGCCTACTGTGTACATCAATTGTCACCAAGCAAACATGATGGGGTTTAATCTCACTGGGAGGGAGGAGACCTATTTCATGTCAGGCAGACAGCAGGAGGGGAGAACTCACAATGGGAGGCTCTGGGTTTGGGTAAAACAAGGAAGGATGGGTTGTGGGAAGAGGCTGCTGCTCCTTGTGCCAGCCAGCACTGGGGTCAGGCTCAGGTGGAGCCACATCACAGAACAGCAGCTGATCCAGCCTCACTGTGCACCCTTCCTTAAGCATCATGGTTTTCCAGAGGGCATTTCCTCCACCCTGATGAGGGGCCGTGTATCGCACCAAGTCGGATGAAGCAACTTTATTTTAGCATGTCGAATTCTATTATTGCTGCCTCCTGAAAGCTGCAACACTGATGATCCATGGAGCCTACTACACCCAATGAAGAAGGGGAAGGTTTTGTTAGGCACCGCAGTTTGTCACACTAGAGTTGAGGTGTCATAGAGATGCACACTTAGTTCAGTCATGTGCTGCTGTTGCTTCAGTATTGCCCCTCTATAGCTTCTTTGCCAGTTGGCTTTATGAAATCTATTTATCCTCCATGCATGAAAAGCACTTTAACATCTTATTAGCTCTGTGTGTACGAGTGGGCCTCTCAAATTCAGTATTATGCTCTTCAGTGTGTGCTTAAGCACCTCACTGGATGGAAGTTGGAGGGACAAAGACTACGGATCTTTCCTTGCAAACCTCCCAATCCCCCACCTCCCCATGCACATTGTCATTAGCGAGAACAGACAGTGAGGGGAGGTATATGGCCTGAATTACATTAAGACAGATGCACAGACTGTAATTCAGCATGCAATTTGGCCTCCTTCCCCCACAAAGCCAATCTGGCACCTCTGCTGGAGAAGTTACATTGCAAAGTGAGAAAACAAACAATCGTGCCAACTGTTAGTGAGGGAGGAAGAAGAACAGAACACGAGCTGCTTATCAGAGACCCACATTTTGAGAGAAAACTTCACTGAATCCTGAGGAAGGAAGGATTCTCTGCAGAGCTTCAAGTATTCTTCCGACAACCCCATCCTGCAGGAGCTGGGCCCCTTCCTATTGTGAAAACTGAGTCCAGTGAACTGAGAACGAATATAACAACAGGAATCCCAGACTGCAGCAGTGCTGTGAAGCTGCAGTTAAAACAAACTCAGAACACATTAGTCTTAACAAATCTGACTGGCACAGACAGTTGTCTGTGAAATGTGATTTTAGAAACAGTAGGAATGACTCAGAGCCCAGAGAACTTTGAGTATGGAAGTGTCTGAGGAAAAGTTTTCCCTTGGTCCACAGTCAGCTTAGGGGTATATGAAATTCAGATCCCAATTTTGACCAAGTCATGCTTCGCACTGCAAAGGATTTGGTTAATTTTCTCACACCTTCACGAGCATTTAGATTTCAACTGGCTCAGCTTTGTGGGAGGACAGAGAAAGAACTGTATGTGTTGGCAGAACTCGTGGAAGAGCTGCACGGTTTTGTCTTATTTATAAATAACTTGAAATCATCATTAATTCAAGCATCTCCAAGGACTTCCCTAGCAGCA
This sequence comes from Amazona ochrocephala, assembly GCA_039720435.1. Lineage (NCBI taxonomy): Eukaryota > Metazoa > Chordata > Aves > Psittaciformes > Psittacidae > Amazona > Amazona ochrocephala. The sequence goes on from CM077878.1 coordinate 94,431,518, forward strand.
GTGAAGTTAATACTACCTGCTTTTCTCCCTGGTCCACCCGCCTAGTGCAATACCTTCAATAATCATATGCCAACATATTAGCACATCTGAACAAGATCCCTGGCAACTGCAGGGCCAAATTATATTTTGGGTAATCTAAAGCCTCAGAGTCCAGTTCCTGCCATGACATGAAGAGATTAATATGTCAGCTTCCACACCTGCTTTTAGCTTTTGTACTGGTCTATGAGAACAAATTGAATACAACCATACCTGCTTGCATACAGAGCAGCCTGTTTATCCCGCGCAGAGGGGCTGCCTGCTGACGCAGAGTTCTTGTGGGACCCCCACTGGTCATCATGCGCCATCACAGCCCTCTTCAAGAAATCTGGGGAGCAGGTTCACTCCATCCTCCCAGATCATCTCCGGCTTGGGTGAGAAGTAGGGTGCTCAGGCCATTGAAAGGAATGAAGCTACTGCATGGGGAGCAAGAGGATAAATACTAGAGGGGGCCATTAGAGTGATCTAAAATTGCCCTAAAGCTGCCCTGATCAGTCACCTGGAAGGGGAATGTTGCTCAGTGGTCAGCACAGGCTGCTTGCTTATACTTTCTCTCTGCTGTTAAACAGAGCACATCTATAGCAGAGAATCCAGTTCCGCCTGTAACCCTGAAGTTGAGAACTGTATTACAGGGCATGATGAGGCCACTAAAATTGTAGTAGCAAAATTTCCTAAATACTCAAGACATTATTACTCTGCGTTCGAGGTGGCTCAATCAAATTCTGATCGATTATTCTACTCAGCATCCCTTGTAATTATCAAGGGCATAAATCTATTTTCACCACAGTTTGAGGTGTTTCTCTCCCTACTGCCTTTCAGGGTTTGCAGGGATTAAATGTATATCACAACTCTCAAACCACTGAGGAAAAAGATGCATCTACAGGATATGCTCACAAAGCTCCTTGACAGATATGCCCCATTCTGGGTTTGACTTTCTTCAGGGAAAACACAGTGAGAGTTTGCAGAACTACTGATATTTTTAAGTAAAAGGTAACCCAGTTAAAACACACGAGTTGTGCAGCAAAGGGAGTGTGAAGAGTAAGTTACGGAGATTGATGGTAGGAATCTTCTGCATTATTATGCTGGAGTGCAAAGCTGCATTGTGAGCTTGAGCTCTCGTTGGAATTTCAGTTCAATGCTGAAGTGAAATGACAAGAGGTCACACAAGCTTGACTTTGAGAAGTCATAAAGCTGAGCATCTTACACAAGATAGCTGAAGCTGTGACAAGTGACTTCACATCTCTGTAGGAGCTTACAGCCTCAGGCAGAACAAATGCCACATGTTGGTACATACTTTTAGAAGAAGTAGAAAGGTGAAATCCTCTGCAGGATGCCTGCCAATGGCATGGAAACAGCAGGAAAAGAAAACATGAAGAATTAACAATACAAAAATCAGAAAATGCAGAAAAAAAAAAAAGCAGCACTACCAAGGAAGGAAAAAAAAAGTTGACCCTAACATTCAAAAAGTTCAGTGCAGCATCTTCATTCCCCAGCGTGTTACAAAACGTCCCAAGCCAAGCTGTGAGACGGCACAGCTTTAACGGCTGGGCCTGTCCTCGGCATAGGAAAGCCTCAACAGACAGAACGCCACCTAGCGAGGAGAAGGGCTGCACTGCACGTGCAGAATTGAAGTTAAGAGAGAACGGGCTCCGGTGACAAAACCATCCCTGGAAGGTAACAAATCCCATAGCATGACACCGCCCTGGTCACACTGGCTTTGTAAGAATGTAACTGAAGTGAGATCACTTGGCTTTCACCACCCAGCTGCCTCTTACATCTCCCTCACAAACCACTGACCTGAAGCTCTCCTACTTCACTGGAAATTTATTAGTGGACTTGAACTTTGAATCAACATCCTCCTCCTGATGATGATGTAATAAAACCAGAAATTCACCACTAGGGGTGTATGTCCAAAAGTTTTAATACATGGTCCTCACTGTTCAGAAAAGTTACTGCATTAAATTCTAATACATAAATTTGTCGGAATAATACTTAAAAAATCTTCATTTTACACATCACAATTTTGTCACAGCAGCTAAAGGAAACCAGATTTTATATGCAAGTGTCTCAAAACAAAACAGAAAGACTACTTCTTCCCCAAATCAACCAAACTGCTATCATGTTATTCAGTAGTTACTGCAAATCCCACCTTGAACAACACTATACAAGTGTACAGCTCACGAAAAGTGCCATTCCAAATTACTGTCTTCAAATCTGAAATTTATTAAACCATGATTCCCTGCATACGTTAACTTTTTTGTTAACTGTATTACATACTAAGTGTTTAATTTAATTGCACACCATTTTCCTTAAGTTACTGATTTTCTTTTATTACAATTTGAATTGATTCACAAGTTACAAAGTATCAATGCTACCCACAGCAGTTTATACAAATCCACACACATATTTGGATTGTGCCGGGCACACGAACATAGTATTTGATCACCCAGAGGAAACGCCAGATTCCCTGATCCGTTAAAACCAACATCCACGTAAGCCCACGGATCCATGGATGACAGCAGAGACAAAACCAGTAGGCCCTGCGTGCTGTAAACAGATTGATAACGAGAGTGGTGACTGAGGCATAACAGAACACATGGCATAATCATATTCTACCTTTCATCCTCTGATGAGGACAAGATGTGCTACACCAGCTTGCAATGGATACATGAACAGGGCTCTCCTCCTATTCAACCTTACTCCAGAGCTGGGAATCCTGAAACTACAGCTCAGCTTCTTACACAAAATTCTCAAGCATCACAATAATCAGTCTTGAGCTGCAGTTCCACAGCTTACCTTTCTCTTCCACAGGAAAAAAACCCAACACAAAACCGAAACAACTCATCTGTATTATTTCTGCTTTCTTCTGCTGTAAAGAAAACCATAAAATCTGTCTTCAGAGAAAAAAGCCCTTGTTTCTCCTTCTCTTCCAAAATACCCATCACCATGTAGAGCACTCACTTAAAATCCACTTGAAAGTATTTCTCAGATTAAGTAAGGTTGCTACCTCTGCCCACTTCAAGCAAATGAGAAAGAATATATTACTTTGATATACTTCCTTAGGATTTGGTACTAAAAACAGTTCATTAGCGAAAAACACCTGTGTGGCTCTCTCTTAGACATAACATGTTCACACAAGTTCTAACTCTCACTGTCTCAGTCCCTTAAAATAAAACTATAGCTATTTCAGTGGTTTTCAATCAGTTTTAGCAAGAGCAATAAGTTACCCTTTAAAACCATTCTTCTCCCATGATATGCTAGCAAAAAGCCCAACAGTGGAAACCAGGTGAGCAGAGACAGTAGTACGCATGGCAAAACCCGACAGTTCAGAAGCCATTCAAAGAGCAACAGAATGAAAACTGGCCACTAAAGTAAAAAGCACAATGAACTAGCACCATGAAAATAGGGAGGAAAGTAGCTCCACTATGAGCAGTTATGCAGAATGTTTTACTAGTGATACCTTGTTTGTTCCAGCAGTCACAAGCCATTCATTACACTGGCATAAATTGCAAAATCTTTCATCCAAAAGCATAACAGGAATAGGATATTCAATGATTCCAGTTAAGAACACTTACTGAGAGTCTAATACAAGGTTACTTAGCTGCAACATTATTCTCTCAGAACTAAGTCTTCACTAAAAGGGAAGAAGATTACACAGCTCAGAACATGATGCTGACAGCTTTCTAAAGCCAGGCTTCATACAAGACTTGGCTTACTTCATTTTCAGAGACATATACTGAATGACACAGCCATCACCATTCAACCCAAACATACAAGCATTTGCATAAACTTCCCCAGCCACATTACTGCTCCCAACCAAACACACTCCTTGGGTTTTCTGCAGAAAAAGATAGTGCTTCTAGGTTATTGCTGTATTACACAAAACAATACTAATATTCGCAGGAGAGACAGAGTGTGCATTTTGCAGATCACATCCTTTACAAAAAGCATCACACTCACTCTCTTCATCCTGTGCTGCCTCCATACAGCAGAACTAGCATTCTGTTTCTCCCAAATGAAACTGTACCTTCAGACCTTCTCCCTGCCCTCCGCATCTCAAGAGCATTCACACTTCTTCACTGTGGTTTCTACCAGTAGGCAATGGCCTGTCATACATTAATGACAGCACCTCAAGCAAGAGTGCACACTTAATCAAATTGACTTGACCCCAACTAAGTCCATGAAAAAATTACAAAGGGGAACACAAAGGGGAAGGAAAAAAGTTATTCTCACTTTTTCTCGGAAGGGAACAAATGTTTCTGGCAGCAGGTCTGTTTTCAGAAAGCTGCAAATTAAGCTGACAGGCAAGCTTATTAAATAGAAGAAGCCCCTTCATTCAAACACAAAAACCTTAAAAAAAAACCACATTTTTAATTCAGACCTGCCTCTGAAATGAATGAAAAGAATCTGAATGTTGGAAAAAACTGAAGAGCTTGCACTGCTACCAAACAAATCAGACTGTACAAATTCATGTTGTTTATCTGCACTGCTGAGTCACATCTGGATGGTGGATGTGTCTCACACCCTGGGAATGTTTCAGCACTTCCCCTCCTACCAGAACCCTGCCTTAAAAAAGAATTCTTATAGTGATGTGATAAGAAGTGATCTTTTCCTGCCATGTGGTGCACATATATTTAAGACTTTCACAAACATTTGGCCAAAAATTGTATATTGCAGTGTTTCTCAAGTCACAAACACAACACGAGCCATTCTTACAAAATATGCTGTTCAAGGACATGGGACCTCAACCTCACTTCTCACTCCCCTAATTCCCATCCACCAAGTAAAGTGTTGCATCCTCTCAGTCTTTGATTGCAAGCCTTCAGCTTCTGGAATGCAGCAGCTGGACTTCTGCATTTTGCAGGGACTTAGAAAACCCATTTAGTTCATGTATCCAATGTACAACATTTTCAGCAAGTGCTTTCAGACTGCTCATAAGAACAGTTAGGTCACTTCACACCACAGAGGTGGTACTTTCCGGATTTACACGCATCAACCTTGAAGCGTTTCTCAGATCCTGTAGCTGCTTGGCCGGCTTTCCAACCCCTTCCTCAAACCTTTTTTCCACAACAGGAAGGACAGTTTCATACAGGAAGGATGCATTCTGCCTAATGAACGCTTTTTTCTCAGGATCCTGTTCACAGCGTAAACTGTAATCAACATGCTGGACAGCCACCAGGATGATTTCTACAAGACTCTCCAAAAGAACCATATGCAGCTCTGGGAAGTAAAGCTTTAACGCTTCCTCCAAGAAGGCCATAGTCTGCTTAGTGAAAGCTACTACAGTATAGCTCAAGTTGACCCAGCAGTCATCACCTGTGTACTGGTCAAAATTGCCTACCCCACAGCTCCTCATCTCCTCCCTGAGTTTCCCCAGCGCCTCTGGAGTCATTAGGTTCATCCTTCTCCACATCTCCTCAGAGTTGCGGTGCTTGGTGGCCTCGATGATGATATCCTTGTAGCTCTGCAAAGCACCTTTGATATCCTTTACCAGAAGAGCATGAATGATGAAGGTGAGGTCCAGTCCAATCTCACTAAGCTGCTTGCAGTGCTCCTTAGCTACCTTGGGTAGTAACAAAAAGCAAAGGGTGTTACTAGTATGCAGGCCCCTTTTACGTCTTATTTACCAAATTTATAATTCTCAGAAAACAGAGAAGTGTTAGTTACACTTCACTTATTTCTCCTGCTTCAAGAAATTTCTTATTAATGAAAAATAAGAAAGATAAACTCTGTGTATCAAAAACACTCTGACAATTACATTATGAACTCCCCCACCCCTTTTCTTCCCCCTCCCCTCCCATTGGAAGCTGAAATCATAGAATCATAGAATAGTTAGGGTTGGAAAGGGCCTTAAGATCATCTAGTTCCAATCCCCCTGCCATGGGCAGGGACACCTCACACTAAACCATGCCACCCAAGGCTCTGTCCAACCCAGCCTTGAACACTGCCAGCAATGGAGCATTCATAACTTCCCTGGGCAACCCATTCCACTGCCTTGCCACCCTTACAGTAAAGAATTTCTTCCTCATATCCACTCTAAACTTCCCCTGTTTAAGTTTGAACCTGTTACCCTTTGTCCTCTCACTACAGTCCCTAATGAAGAGCCCCTCCTCAGCATCGCTACAGGCCCCCTTGAGATATTGGAAGGCTGCTATGAGGTCTCCACTCAGCCTTCTCCAGGCTGAACAGCCTATCTTCATATAAATTAGTCTTGCAAAAAACTATGGAAATGTAGCCCAGGACAGGCTTGGAAAACAGACAAAAAGTCTTCAAATACTCATTGCTCAAATGTAGTTTACATAAATTTTAGGACCTCCTACTGGTTAAAGGCAAATTAAGAATAAACACATACTGTATTTTTGATAAAGGCAGGGATTTTCTGTCTGTGTGTTTTCATCTTAATCCTTTTCTCTGTTAAACGGATAAAAAATCCAAACCAACCACAAATGAATATTCACTTTTCAACTCAGGAAACCTTCCCACAGACCCTTTCAAGAGTCAGCAACTAAACTAGGATTAGAAAAGCAGTTTTACAAGCTTTACAACCTCTGTTTTGGCTATCATGTCACACCCCTCTCTTTGGACCCTCTTACCTTGACGCACTCCGCCGCAGTCGACAAACTCTCTTTACTATCAAACACTTGCTTACTGAAGGCATCTACAAACATTTTCATGGAAGAGCGGGCCCAGACCACGAAGGCCGAGTAGCAGCCGTTGTTGCCAGCAAAGTCCGTCTCAAACTCTCTTGCTGTCTCCAGAAGGCTGGTGAAGAAGACATGGCAGAGCTTGTGGATGTAGAGCAGCGTGGCACCCTCGATGCGCAGCTGTCGAATGGCTGTCTGCACCGCGGCTGCCCGGTTCTTCAGGAAGAGCTCGCATGCCTTGGTGGACTGGCCCAAGCGAATGAGCTGGGACACAGCTCGGCGGGTGGCCCGTGGCCCTCCCCGCAGAGAGCGGTCTGGAGACAGTTCGAACACCAGCACGTCTGTAAGCTGCCGGACCCGCTCATCCACCTTGACCCGCAGCTCCTTCACGGGCTGGCTCACAGGCTTGTCCCGCAGGTACTCGTTGAGTTTATCCAAGAGGTCCACTGCCCCCTCGAAGTCCCTCTGAGCAATGCAGACATCCAGGTCCTCAGGCAGCTCCTGGATCCACTCAAGTGAGAGATCGACCACCTCCTCCTCAGCAGAGGGCTCTTCCTCTTCTTCATCCTCCTCAAAGGGGTTGGTGGATTCAGGAGGTGCTGGGGCAGGCCGGGCCAGGGCCTCCTGCTCCAGGCGTTGCTTCTCACTGAGGGCCCGGTTGCGCTTGGTCTCCTCCAGCACCTCCAACCACTCCTTCTTGATCTTGGCATTCTCAGCCTGGAAGATACGGCTCTCGGGGAACATGAGCAGCTTGAACATATCCTTCATGGGCGGGTTGTCCTTGACGTTGACCACAGCCAGCCCATCGAGGGAGTAGAGGGCAACGTAGCGGTAGGCACCGCGGCGGTTGGGCAGTGCAGTGGCCACAAGCAGGCAGTCATTCATGAGGAAGGCGTGCACCCGCTGGATCTGTGCCATGTGGTCAGCATCGTACTCCACCAGGTCGCCGTTGTAGACCAGGTACTTGCTGGGGCTCTCGGGCAGGAGGTCGCGGTAGCCCTCCACCTTCTCCAGGAGGGTGGTGAGCGTCCGCTGCCGCCCCTCCTCGTTGGCTGCTGCCTCCTTGGCCGACAGGGGCAGGAAAGGGTCGGTGGCAGCGGCGCGGCGGGAGCCCAGTTCGGGGTCGTCGCGGTCAGCCTGGAGTAGCAGGGCCTGGGTGACGGCCTCCATGATGCCCTTCTGCTCGGTGAGGATGTGGCTGAGCTGGTACATCTCGCTCTCCAGGTAGCTGATCTCCCGCGCCGTCTCGATGAACTGCCGGTAGTTTTGGTACACGTTCCGCTTCAGGCTCTGGGCCGTCTCCTCGCTCAGCGCCTGGATGCGCTGCCGGTGCTCCTGCAGGTCCCGGTCCCCGTCGGACTGCTGCGACAGCTGCTTCACGTACTCCGCCGCCACGAAGCCCCCAGACTCCAGCTGCCGCCGTAGCCGGCTCCCGCCACCTTCGCCCAGCGACAATGCCATCGCCATGGCCGCACTTCCAGCCGCCCCACAGCCGGCGCCCGGCACCCGCCCCACAGCCACCGCCGCCAGCGACAGAGCCGCTGCGCCTGCGCGCCGTGGAACGTACGCCGCCTGCGACAACAGCGCATGCGCAGTTCTCCTCCGCGCTACCCGAACCGCGCGGGGCAGTGACTCGGACGGCGTTTGGTGCATGCGTGGTCGGGACGAGGTGGTGGCGCGGGGCTGTTCGTCGCGTAACGCACATGCGCGCCAGGCGGTTCTGGGGAGTGGCGCGGCCTTGGTGAGCGGCCGCGGTGGCAGCGTTGCGTTGTGCGGGATGGAGGAGGACTTTGTGCTCGCGCTGCAGCTCCAGGAGCTGTGGGAAGCGGAAGACAAGGAGGCGGCGGCAGCACCAGAACCGTGTCCTGAGGCCGTGCGGGACCTTTCTGCCCTCCGGCCGCTGTCGGTGGTGGATGAGGCGTGGGAGCTGCTGGACCCCAGTCCCGATGTGCACGGCCTCTTCGTGCAGTTCAACGAGGCGCTCTTCTGGGGGCGCCTGGCGGCGGTGGACGTGTCATGGAGCCCGCGCATGACCCTGTACGCTATCGGAGTGGGGGGTGCAGGACAGCCCTGCATGGGGAGGCGGGCGCGGCGGTGAGCGGCCTCCCCACCAGGCAGGCCCGGCAGGGGAGGCTGCCATGGGTCCCCAGCAGGGTGCCGGTGCTGTGTCAGAGCTGTTGGAAGAGTCTGTGGCCCCTCAAATAAGGAGTAGCTCATCTCATCATACAATCATAGAATGGATTGTGTTGGAAGCCTGTCCAACTTGGCCTTGAGCACTGCCAGGGATGGGGCAGCCACAGCTTCTTTGGACAACCTGTGCCAGGGCCTCACCACCTGCACAGTGAGGAATTTCTTTCTAATATATATATAGCTATGGGGGAGGGGGGAGGGAAGGAAAAGCTGTCATTTATTGTTCTATGTTACTGCTGAGTGTTGCTTCATAGGCACAGTGTGTTAGTGCCATAGCTTCTCTTCCAGGTACTTGGATGTACTGCTTTTCTAACGTGGTTTGTACACTGGGATGTAGGTTGGTCGTTGTCCTTGTCTGTTTTGTCCTTCATTGGTCATGCCTGGCAGCCCTAGATGTCTTTTCCTGGGGTGCAGGCAAAACTGGACAGATGTTGAAGTGGAATAAATAATTTGGTCTTAAACTGTATGTCACAATGTAAAAGAACATATTGGTATTGCTGTTGTTTTTCTTGTTCTGTTTCTGTTATAATTTTACAGCATGGTAGAAAGGTAAATATGAAATTGTAACACTATATTAAGAAAGCTTAGATTAGGACGGAGAATATACAGGGAGTCAGATGAAAACAAAAACAGCTTTGAAGTGCTGGTTGCAGTTCCGTAGCAGATCAGCTGATGCAATTGCTGGCTGCTGGAGTCCTGCCCCCTCTTGTCCTCTGCTGGTTGCAGTACTCTTTAACCAGTTGAAAATATTTGAACACTGAACAGGTAGAGCACTAACTCAGTAACATGAAAAAAAGAAAAATGTTTTCTGCTGGGTTAGCATGCAGAAGTGATGATATGTGAAAGCTCAGTAAGAGTCAAACATCGGGAGAGGATGAGGAGTTAAATTACAGCAACCAGCAGTTAAGTTGGTGTTGGCTGCTTTGAATCTCCAGCCTCTGTTTTATGTATTTCACTCCATGAGGAGTTCTAATGAAAACAATCATCTGCCTTCTATACAGGTTAGATTGGAACAGCCCGTTGTGATTTCCCCCCCCCCCCCCCTTCCTCAGGAATACTTCAGCTTTGAATTAAAGTGATTACAAGATACCTAATAAACTATAGTTTCACTTTTGCTGGTTCAGTCACAGCTTATTCTAAGGAACTTGTGGGTTTGAATTTTTTTTTTTTTCCCCTGGAGTATTTGAGGTAACTACTAAAAGGTTTTTTTCATGTTCTCAGACTTACCTAGCATGTGCTGGAAGAGGACAGCATTTTAACTCCAGTTCTCAATTAATGTACTACAGAAACAAGTAGCTTTACATCTTTTCATTCTGTGTCTCTTTCAGCTGTGCTGGAGTGTGTAAATATGAAGGAAAAGGTGGAATGTGTTCCATTCGTCTAAGTGAGCCACTCCTCAAGTTAAGACCAAGGAAGGATCTTGTTGAGGTATTTGAAAAGTGCTCATGAATCTGCACATAAAATGTATTGTGCCCCCCACCCCCAGTATTTTATAGTAGGATTCTTATAGTATGTATTTTGTACTATGTATACTTACCTACCTATAGATTGTAAAATAGCGGTGTCTTCATTGTTATGCTTGCATTGCTTATGTTTTGGTGTCATGGTCATCTTTGGTTTTTTGCATTTCTAAATGGGCAACTCTGAGTGGCAGACAAAAGCCACTTGCTTGTTTTACTAAAAAAAAAACAAAACCAACAAAGCCCAACTTTTTTACTCATAAATTATTCTGTAATATTCAAAACAAACATGGACTGAAAGCACAATCGGAAGGTGGCTGTAGCTTCATCTTTTAGCTGAAAAGGCCGACAGCTAAAAATAAGGATATAGGATATGACTGTAAACATTGTGTTGCTTCATGTGCCTCTGTCAGGGCTGCTGCTTTGAGTTGGCTGAACATCCGTGTTTGCTTAAGGAACAGAAATGCTGTGGGGATTCAACTTTCTCACAAGTGTCTCTTTTGTTTGCAGAGGGGATGATCTCTTCAAAGATCTGACTTAAGTTTGGGGATTATTTCTCTTTTTTGGAGAAATAATAATTTTGGATTGTCACTTATTGTAGTAATATGTTTTGGTGGTATGGGAATAGAGGTAATTTGATTTGACAGGTAGAACGAGTATCATGTTTTTATGCCCCAGAATACATGTGAATGCATGAAGAGAAGATCAGTACTGAGATAAATGTAGGGGAGTAGCATACTTACAGCTTAATTTTGAAACTATATATAATGCTTTTCAGTAAATAGCTAATGATTTTCATCATTTCAGACACTGTTGCATGAAATGATCCATGCCCTGCTTTTTGTAACTAATAATGACAAAGATCGTGAATCTCATGGACCAGAGTTCTGCAAACACATGCGTCGCATTAATCGGTTGACTGGAGCCAATGTCACAGTAAGTATAATCCACTTAATTTAATAGTGGTTTCTTCCTGATTTGGTTTCTTGGTGTATGTGGTGCGGTATGAGTAATAGACTTGTTCTTGTTTGACGCTCCACAGTTGGTACCAATATAAACTTGCATCCAAGTGTATGCCAGTTCCATAGTTATTTTGTTGGGATGATGGTGGGAACAGGTTGAGGAAGATGTAGCAAGTTGTTAGTCATATGATTTTCAAGTATGCCCTCTGTGAGTATTTTTCTTTAAACTTGAAACAACTTAATGCTATCGGAGACAGAATAGCTCCATGTCAGAATACTGTTTGGAGAAAAACAGTCTGGTTTAGTTAAGACTTGTATCAGTAGAGGGCAAGTGGGTTGATAGTATTGCAAAATAATATGACTGGCAAGATTCATTAAGATAGTAGCTGGAGGAAGAATACAGTACTGGCATTGTTTGCAGTGCATTCTAACCAGTACATCATGTAGGGTGAAATTGTAGGTAGATTTTTCAAAGCGATTTTACTGCAGTTCAAACAGGATAGCAGCTAGCTGGAGGAAGAATACAGTACTGGCATTGTTTGCAATGCATTCTAACCAGTACATCATGTAGGGTGAAATTGTAGATAGATTTTTCAAAGCGATTTTACTGCAGTTCAAACAGGATAGCAGGACACATTCCTACACATCGTGTCTTTTAAGCTTTGTTTTAATGGTGTCTAAATGTTGACTGAGTTTTACCCAAGTTCAGCTCTTTGAACTGGTAATGTAAAAATCACAGCAGTAATGGAAAGAATGAAATGGTAATTTATTTTTAAAGAATATTGTAGAGCTCTTGGTGTAAAATTAGAAACTTTCTGAATGACTATTTCATTTTGTTTTGTTTTGTTTTTTAACCTAGATCTATCATGATTTTCATGATGAGGTGGATCTGTACCGCCAGCACTGGTGGCGATGCAACGGCCCCTGCCAAAATAGGAAACCTTACTTTGGGTATGTGAAACGTTCAATGAATAGAGCACCCTCTGCACGAGACTTTTGGTGGGCTGAGCATCAAGAGAAATGTGGAGGTACATTCACAAAAGTGAAGGAGCCAGAGAACTTCTCTAAGAAATCCAAGGAGAAAACTCAGGCAGCAAAACTTCCGAATTCTGAGTCACCTAAGAAAGGTATTTAAAATAATTGTTCTGCCTGTTTTCCAAACTGTATTTGTCCAAACAGTTCCTTGAAAAAGTACAGATCAGCCACTACGTGAGCTCTGCTTAGATACTATTGTTACATAGCAAAGAACGGGGCCCATTTTATTTGTGCATTTCTAGGCTCCTTCTCAACTAAACTGTTAGCAAAAGGTTTCGTTTACTGCACTATTTTCAAGCAGCAGATTTTTTTTTTATGAAGCATGTAAAATAATAAGCCCATGACTTTTATATTAAAAAGTTACTGTTCTTATTTTCTTCTCTTCTTAATTTGCAGGCAAGACAAAAACTCATGATACGCAAGATCTGGTGCCCTTTAGTGGAAAGGGATATCGGCTTGGGGGAGGAGACAGTGGACTCTCAGAAAAAGGCACAAATGAAACTTCTGGTTCGCAACTTCGTTCCCCAGTAAGGACAATACCAATCCCTAAAAATGAGATAAAATTCGAAAAATCACCCCGTAGTGGTATCTTCTTTCCACTGCATACTGGTGATGCCAGTGAGAAAATCAACTTAGCTTCGAAGCGTGAGTTTCCTAAACTCTCTGTTGCTAATTCAAAAGCTTACAAGACTGTGAGTGGATCACCTGTTAAAATTGCTCGTGTTATGGAAGAAAAATCAAACCAAGGCTCTGCAAGTGGCAAGAGGGTTGTGCCATTTTATAACGGGTCACCAAAACAGATTTGTTTTGAGCAGACAACAGGTCAGAAAAAAAGCTCAGAAGGTTCTAATACACTTCAGCAATGGCCGAAAATGGAAGACAAAACTGCCTTTGAAAACTATTTCATTAAAAAAGGTGGTACTGGTGTCACTTCAAGTGTAAGTACACCTTTAAAAACCAAAGCTGAATCTACAGTGTCCTCTGCAAGTTCAAGCACTGCTGTGAGGCAGGATAAAAAAGTCAGTTGTCCTGTTTGCCAGACTGAGGTTTTGGAGTGTAAAATAAATGAACACCTTGATTCTTGTCTTGCATAAAACCTTTCAGAAAGCTGTCTCAAAAAGATGAGCCATTGCTTCAAAACTACTTTGCTCAGGGTTTGCTTAAGATGTGGTTACTTCCCTGTGTGCCTGTTCTGAACTGGAATTTAAACTACTGTCAGCATGCCGAACAGCAGGTTTTGTGGAGTTGCACATCAGTGCTGACTGGGAAGCTAGCTGCTGCTTGTCTTCCAAGGAATCAAATTCTGAAGCTGTAGCAGGTGGATGTTTGTGCAGATGTTCTTGCTGCAGAATCTGGGTAATACACAGGGAGGTGGATACTTGCTGAACTCCCTGTTTCCTATTTTCAAGGCAGTTTTTAAAATTAAGACATTTTTAATCCTGCTAGTTTATGTTTGTTCTTAAAGCCCGTTTGTCTTGGGGGTGGGGGGAGGAGGGAGTTAAGTGGGGGGGTTTTTTGGCCGTTCTTAAAGTTAACCACCTGTAATAGATAAGAATTCTTCTGTTTACTTCAGTGTCATTAAGTGGCATGTACTTTTAGAATAGAAACTATTTTGCATAAGCCACAGTTACACTCTCAGGTGGTCATCTCACCTGTGAGCTGTTTGAAAAGATAGGTGAGAGTGCAAATCTTTAAAAGATTTTACCAAAGATGGGAGAGGCACAGGCATCAAAAACATAACAAACCATCCATTTAGGTTTAATGGGTGGATTGTAGCAGGAAAGAGAAGATCCAGAAGGTCAATGAAGGTACTAGGAAATCAAGCACAAGGTTCTTGGTAGATGAGGAGAAGGCCCTATACTTAAGGGCTCAGTTTAGAAGGAAAAGGAAAAACAAGGGTATTTTGAGAAGCTTATTTTCAGAAATTGTTTAAACATTAGCTACACCATTAAAAGTGTGAGTGGTCACATGGAAGCTAATGAACTTCAGTCTTAGGTGTATCTGTTTGGTCTGGGGTCCCAGCTAGATTCTCCATCTGCTGCTTCTGATATTCTGCACAAGCTGCTATTTTTTGTTCGGATGTAAGAATTATGAGCAGGAGTAACTGACCCCCATATCCTGACACTAGTAAGTAAAAAGTTGTAAGGAATATTGGTATCAATACTGATAAAGACTGTTCCTGGCCATGTCATTAAAAGATGATCTTTTCAGTTAAACTTCCAGTGCTTTGCAAGTCAAAATGGTGTTAAATTGACAGCAGCTGACAGTCTTTATTTTGCTGCTTCTGGAAGCCAGCCAGCCTGGTGGTTAGTATCCAAGAAGCCAGGCAGTTGAGTACTAAAACCATTGTGCTATGAGAAGTTACGAAAGCTGAGCAGATGTGTTTTCTACATAGACTTTGTGAGATGTTAACAGTTCTCTTGCTGCACTGAAAGTATTTAACTGGTTCCACAGTTAACATCTGGATTCCTTACTTGTAAAACTGGTTATAAATATTTCTGTTAGAAAAAGAAAAACTAATTATGCTGTTTCATTTATTGTTGCTACAACTTTAAATGGCTTTGTTAGCCTTGGATGCACGTATGTTTGCCTTTATATCATCAACTACTTGCTGCTCCCTTTTGAAATGGGAAAATAAACTGATGTGCAATGGAATTTAGCAAATGATACCTTAACCCTTTTTTAATGTTGGTGTATTTTTTTAAATAATGATGCTACAGAGGTTTAATGTGAATTAGATTGTTCTTAAATATGTTGAATAAATTGTTACTGACTTTTCATTTTCATTAAATTGAATTAAGCCCGGGTTTCTCATGGCAGTTGTGGCCATCTTGTGTTACTCACCAGTGGGCTCAGCTGTCTTATCTAATAACTGGCCTATTTAATAGACCTATCTGAATCAATGTTTTTCCTTAAATTTCCCTGTCAAAACAGGCACTGGTGAATATAGACCGCATCCAGCTCTGCCTTCTGCATCATATTTTTAGTACAGTTTCATTTTTGTTTCTTTTCTGCGGAAAAATTTACAAATAGTGATTCCAAAACTTGATTTGACATGTTAATTTTTCATACTTCCTTCATAAAACTGCAGTGTCTCTGTGTTCCCAGTGAAACTTGATGTGTACACAGACAGGACTCCTAAAAAGTATTTTACTACCATAGGTTTTCAAGAAGAGGACTAGATTCATATCATGAATGGTATCTCGCATCATGAAGCATTTTCTGAGAGGTATTTCCCTTACTATTGTTCTCACCAGTTTCCTTGTTTGTCCCACTGCAACTGATAAGAGTAAAGAAGGGAAGATTGTGGGTATAGCTGAATGTATTTTTTTTCTTATGTCATCTTCTACATCAGTGGTGTTCATTTGAACAACAAATAGAAAACAAACGTGGGGACTGACCTGCAGAATTCAGTGACCAGTAATGCCTGTCAGGGCAGGGCTAACTTAAGCTACAGGCAAGTTCTGTCTCAAATACACAAATGTCCTAAAGTAGATCTGTTTTCGAAACAATTGAGCAGTTCTGGACCAGCCGTGGGAAGACATTAGTTCTGCCCATGTGTGTTTTTACAGTGAGGTATTATGATACCAAGATGTCCTTCATATGGAGGTAAAGTTGGCAAAGACCTAGGTGGATACACTTTGCAGTTCCTGCCTACTGCAGGCTATTATTAACAGGTCATGGCCTTGTTTTTTTTGGGTATGTTGTTGTGAATGCTGTTTCTGTAAGACTGTTCTTGAATACCATGTCCTTCCCACAATTATGACAATGGCTACCAGTCTGTTTTTAAAATATGCTGGTAAATTTGGGTCAAAGGTGAGAAATTCCATCTTCTGTATCAGTTGACTTTGTCCTCAGTGAGTTTAGAGACTGTCTGCAACACAAGTTAGTAATGAATCCTTAACAAACATGCTTCACTGAACTGCAAAGTAGGTGACCTGACTGGAAATCTGAGAAAAAGTTAATATGCTTCTGGGGCAAATCAGGTATGAGAGAGGTCAAATGCGTGTGTGTGCTGTTTGTCACCAAATGGATCTGCATGCTGAAGGCAGAAGTAATCTCATGCTGTGGTGATCTGTTGGACCTGTTCAGAACGATTCAGGTAACATTTCTGGAAGTTAAACTAAGTGGAGGTTTGCTTAAGTATTTCATTGTAATAAAAGGCTGCTCTTAAGTTACCTTGAAACTGGTTGTCGGGCAAGAAATCTTGAAGGTCAAATATTTTCAAGTGTTTTCTACTTTATGGGCATGTTACTGAGGTTTTCGTAATACTTGATGAGTTCTGATGAAGAAGAGGCAAGTAGAATTTTTCTCTGGACTAACTAAAATGAATTAGTATCTTGCAAAAAGATACGTAATAGGAATAGTTTGCTTCATAGTATGTTTAAAAAGTGATAATGTGCATTTCTCTGTACTTTACCATCTCCGGTAGGGGGGTTGGAACTAGATGATCTGAAGGTCCTTTCCAACCCAGACCACTCTATGATTCTGTGACTACTATTTGTTTTCATTTGGGAAATCTAGGTTGCATGGGAAGTATGTTCCTGCAAGTTCAACCCTAATGCCTGTGCCCAAGCTGATGAGCAGGCTGTTTATGTCTAGATGGAAGTACATTTCTCAGGTAGGGCAGGTGCTGCTGCTCAGACTGTATAGGAATTGGTTCCCTGAGCCTCCTTTCAAGAGAACAAGAAAATGCTGCTCCTTTGGAACAGGCTGTTGCTACCTGGCCCTGGACCACTGTTAGTAATAAGGGATTTGAAGTAATAATATTTTACAGAATCAAAGGTTAGGGCTTGGTTGTAACTGAACAACTAGCAAATAATTCCTGAAATGCGAAGTAGCTATTGAAAATTTAAGCTATTCCTGCTGCAGCAGCAGGATGTGCTATAGAGTAAATACCTTGTGTGTGTTCTTCTGGAACCCCTCATTTCTGTTGTATTTTCCATACAGCATCCCTATACATCCTTAAAGTAAAGCAAGTTATGCTATACTGAAGAGTAACAGCAAGAAGGAGCAAATGGTGAGTTTCTGGGAAAAAGCACCATGGACATCCAAGTTCTTACTTGCATCTGGATTGCTACACAGGTCTTGAGCTTAAAGAAACAAGTGTTTGCTTATGAAACTAAACACTCTACATTACATTACCCTCAAAGCATAGTTTATGGGTAGACAAGCCACGAAAGAGACTTGCATTTCAGCGTGCTTGAGAAAATACACTGTGTTTTACTATACTCATGCATACGGGGGAAAAAACACCAAGACGGCAGGCTGGATGGAGCTTTGGGGTTCCTCAACGGGCCGTTAGGTGGCACTCCTTGCACTTATGGAATACTTCTTCCTCTCCGACCGGTACAGGGGAAGAACGGAAAGTGCCGAATTAGCAGGCTCGCATTTCACCTACGCTGCACTCTCAGCCTGAAGATGGATCAGCACGGGCCACAAACAAGTTAAAGGAGGAGGAATGGGGATTGGTTTGCAACTAGCTGAGCAATGGAAAGAAAATTTATGACTAACTGGCTTTTCTGTGAGTGCTTTGTTTAGCTTTGCTGCAAGAGGGACTTGGAAGATGAGGCAGTAGCTCTTTTTTCTCGTTCCAAGCTCAGTGATCGACCCAAAAGGCAACCTTTTGTGGTCTGCATCCATCGCAGTGAAAAATGTCATTTTCTTTTACCGTCTGAAATTGACCCAGCTCTGCAAGAGAGTCAGGACAGAGCTGGCACAAGTCAGAGGGGTTTATAAGACACAAAACAACTCCCGCACCTCAGCTGAGCCAGGGAGCTGGAGGTCTGTGACAGGCCCAGGGAAGGGTAGAGCACCATAGGTGTGAAAGCTAAAAAAGGGACATGGACATGGCCTTAATCCTTCCATTCCCTTTTAGCTTCTGCCCAGCCAGGCTGCTTTAAGACTAGATCAAATTTCTAAGCGCAGCAGCTTGGCCTGAATAACTCGCCCTGTGTCCCATCTACTCCTTATCATTTGCATCATTTCATCTGCTTTTTTGTGTCCTAGTAAGTCTTGGACCTGACAGTTCGTAAACTGCATAACAAAGAACACTTTAAATAGCAAAAACCAGCAAGCCACCTTTTTGGCTCCCCCATTGCTTAATT
This sequence comes from Amazona ochrocephala, assembly GCA_039720435.1. NCBI lineage: Eukaryota > Metazoa > Chordata > Aves > Psittaciformes > Psittacidae > Amazona > Amazona ochrocephala. The sequence continues at coordinate 94,449,952 of CM077878.1, forward strand.
CAGAAGCAGTAAATATTTAATGACGTCAACCTCTGTGTTCACTGCAGGTATCTTCTCTTCAAAGAGCTGTCACTGGTCACAAAGAAAGCCTGGGGTGAGATGTGGATTAGAGCTTGGCGAAGTACTGGTACAGTATGTCAGCTATAAGATTATGAAGTCATTGGTGGTTTTAATTCTTCCAGTAGCTCCATTCCATAACTTACTGGTGGGATGACCAGCCATAGCGCATCTCTGTTCTTACTCCATTTCCTTCCTGCTGCTTTGCTCCCCTGCTTTTGCTTTCCCACTGACCACCCTAGTCTTTTCCTGGAAGCATCCCAGTAATTACCTGCTTTCTTTCCAGAAGGATCTGCTAAGTGGCTGTGCTGCCACCCATTTGTGCTGCAGATTACATGGCAACGGAGGGATATGGCAAATGGAAACACATCCAAAGGGAAGAGATGTCCTGAGGAAAAAAATACCCCAGGGCTTCAGAGAGGAGAGTACCTGTACCAGGTGCAGTATGGAAAGCTGCAAGTAAGGGACTTCAGTCTTTTAAATCAGCTGTCTTCTGTGGGACAAGCAACTAAGAATTACTTAGGTTATTCCTTTGATTTGGCATTTAGTGGTACCAATACAGGAAATCTAATTTAAACACAAGAAAAAACTTTATTACAGTGAGGGTTGTTGAACAAGGGAAGAGGTTGCCTGAAGAGCTTGTGGAGTCTCCATCTTTGAGGATACCTGAACTCCAACTGGACACAGTCCCGGGCAGCCAGCTCTAGGTGAACCTGCTCAGGGACAGGGGAACTGAACCAGACCATCTCCAAGAGCCCCTTCCCACCTCCACTGCCCTGGGCTTCTGCCTAACCCCACAGGCACTTCAGGACAGAGTGAAATTACAGCTGAAGGCAGTTAAGATCCTCACTGACACAGCCCAGGAGTGCTCATAGCATCTGTAACCCTCAGTTTATTTCAAGCCGTATGTTTCTTCCTCTCCCTGCAATGGTTGACATGGGCAGTTCTTATCTCTGCCACTACCCAGGTCACAACCATGAGAGAGAAGTCCCCCATATCCCATGCATTAGAGACTGGAGGACTTCAGGCTGGAGCCAGGTACGTGCCATGACACAAAGACTGGTACAAGGAAGCTGGATGGAGGAGCAGGTAGCTGGGTCACCACCTCTCACAGCCAGCCCCGGAAAGGCAGGTTTTAATTGCTGCTTCCTCGCCAAGCCACACTGGGAAGGGGGAGTGGATTATCAGCCCTCCAGATGATGTGAATGAAAGCAGAGATGTAATTAACTCTGAACATACCTATAAGAGATTTAGAAGGCAGGAAAAGCATCGGATGACAGGAAATAGGAGGTATTTCAGGCACTGCAACCCCCTGAAAGACTATTCAAGCTATCTGGCAGCATTTCCCGGGCAGAGTTAAGAGGACACCACCCAAGAGGTCTTGCTGCTAATATTTGGGCTGACACTTGGGTCTTGAAATGCAGATACAAGTGGTAAGTGATGCCACAACTCTGGAGCTGTTTGCAAGGCATTATGGACACAAGTATACCCTAAAGGAATGAGCAGACCTTGGTTTTTGAGGAAGACACTGAAAAGCTGCCTTAATGCAGCCCTCCTCTTAATCCCTTCACAGGCTCCAGCAATGTTACCTTCCCCAAGACTCTCCTGCAGTGTGGGGCTCCCACACTGAACTGATGCTCTGTACTCTTACCCAAGGGTTTCAGTCAGTCCATGCCTGCCTTGCAGAAGGTGCTGAGGGGAACACTGGCTTACCTTCTCCAGGAAGAGGAGAGGGAGTGGAGGTGTCTGCTCCTGGGCAAGCAGCCCCACTCAGCTTTGAGTTGTATGATGGGTTGATCCCAGCCCCCGTGTATTTTCCACATGGATGTGGATTTGTGTTGAAGTGATACCACTGTCAGGAGATTGACAAGTAGGTGTCCTGTCTGTGAATCCTGCACCAGTTTCCAGTCTCCTTGTGCCTCTCCATTCCCTTCCTTCTTCAATAGAAGGACTACCCAAGCTTGGCATGAAACTGCTTCTAGGTGATGCCTGTATGCCAGTGATGCCTGTGATGCCAGTGTCTCTAATTAGTGACACTGAATACAGTGCCAGATGAAGGGGATGTCCCATGAACTGCCACCATTCAGCTGTGTCATGATTAACCCCACCACCTCTGCCAAAGGGAAGGAGCACCCTCAGCAACTCAAGATTAGTTTGCTTCCCCGAGATGGTAGGCAGCTTGCTGTACTGAGCTTCTGTCAGGCAGCACCAACTCCTCCTTAGGCCTTTGTCCTGGGTTCAGCAGCAGCAGTCATTTTTCTCCTTCTTAGTAGCTGGTGCAGTGCTGTGTTTTTGATTTTGGGCCTGAGAACAGCGCCGATAACACCAATGTTTTCAGTTGCTGCTCAGTAATGTTTTGGTCTGACCAAGGACTTTCTGAGCCTCATGTTCTGCCAGGGAGGAGAGGAAGCCGGGAGGAAGCAGAGACAGGACACCTGACCCAAACTGATCAAAGAGGTATTCCATACCACAGCACATCATGCTCACTATATAAAATGGGAGCAGTCACTGCTGGGTTGGCCTGGGTATCGATTGGTGGGTGGTGAGCGGTTGTATTCTCTTCCCTTTTATTTCCCTGGTCATTATTATTGTTGGTGGTAGCAGCAGTGGTTTGTGTTATACCTCAGTTACTGGAGTGTTCTTATCTCAACCCGTGGGAGTTACATTCTTTTGATTCTTCTCCTCATCCCTCCAGGAGCAGAGGGAGAAAGTGTGTGCATGTGGGGTGAGCTAACGACATCGTGGCAGATTTACAGCTGGGCTTAAACCATGATAGTTCTTTTTTGGCGCCCAACATGGGGCACGAAGGGTTGATATAACGACAGATCTGACCAGAGTGTGTCTAATCGTATCTGTGATCAGCATTCATTGTTTCAGATTAACAGTCACTCGTCACAATGCTGATTCATTGGCTCTCAAAGTTGTTCCTCTTGATCTCACAGTTTCAGCATGTCGTACTTTACTTACAGCCCATATTTGCTGTCTCAGTGTTTATCAGCTGGGGGGCTTGGGCTAAGGCTCTTGTTTCATTGTACTTTATTGGAATGGCTTGTGATACAGGCGGGCTCTGGCAACAGGGGGGGATGGACGTGGCTGTGGACTTGTACCTGGCTGCCCTCGCCCTCATCCTCGCCTCCGTCTTCATGAGGCTGTGGGGAGCCGAGGAGGAGCAGCCCCGGGAGCTGCCAGCGGGAGAGCGCCCACGGGACCAGGAGGCCAGGAAGGAGGCGGCTGCTGGAGGAGGAGGTCGGGGGGCGGTCGAGGAGGGGAAGGAGGCGGCTGCCGAGCACCAGGAGGAGGTGGCAGAGGAGCCGAGCCCCACGGCCAAGCCCAGCCCCACAGCGGCTGAGAGCATTCCCCGGCGGCCACCCCTGAGCCCCGCGAGCCCAAGCCCCAGGAGGATTCAGGAGACCACACAGCACTTCCCAGCAAGGCAGAGGGGAAAGGTCTGGACTCAAGACAAAGAGCAGCTGGTGGTGAGAGAGCCGGCAAGCACAGCAGATACACCAGCCCCAGTGACAAGTACAGCAGCGTCATTTGAGAGTTCTGAAGGGTTTGAATGGCCTTTGGGTACCCTTGAGACCTGCCTGCTGATTCTGATGGGGAACACCATGTTGGTATGCATACAGAGTGTGTTTTACCCGCGACCATTTTGTCTGGTCCCGAGAGTTAAGCAGAGTGGGATGTGGGCCTTGTCTGGGGTTAGACTACCATGTAGGCTGACCAAGAGTTTTTCCCCAAGGCTGGACAGTCATGAGTGGCAGGGTGTGTGGGACACTGTCGGCGAGTATCTAGGGCAGTGGGCCCTTTCAGTGCTTTGGAAGCGTCGGAGATGGAAGGCAGCTTATAGAGTCCCCAATGACAAGCTGCAGAAACTGCTGGAGGGGAGGGTGAATTATTTTGAGCCTGGTGGGCCCATGGCACCTCAGGCCATCAGGGCAGAGATGCAGCATACAGATGGACTCATGATCGAGGGGTGGACTTAGCAATGGACACTATTGCCCAGGTTATTCATGAGCATGAACACTGCACACAGTCTCCTGCTCTGAAAGACTGTTACAAGAGATGGAACCTGACATCGCAGACTGGATGGACTCAGCAGCTTTATAGGGATTGGTCCATGTGCTGAGGAATGATCTCCCTCTCTGTGTGTGTGTGGATGTATATATATGTATACGTATGAGATAAGAGTGATGGTATATTGAAAATGTGGGATCTGAGCATGACATGAATGGTATGGAATAAGGGGTGAATACTATCCTGGGTTCAGCAGTAGCAGTCATTTTTCTCCTTAGTAGCTGGTGCAGTGCTGTGTTTTTGACTTTCAGCCTGGGAACAGAGCTGATAACACGGATGGTTTTAGTTGCTGCTCAGTAATGTTTAGTCTGACCGAGGACTTTCTGAGCCTCATGCTCTGCCAGGGAGGAGAGGAAGCCAGGAGGAAGCAGAGACAGGACACCTGTCCCAAACTGACCAAACAGGTACTCCATACCACAGCACATCATGCCCACTATGTAAACTGGGGGCAGTTGCCTGGAAGGGCTAGATCACTGCTCAGTCGGGCTGGGTATCGGTCGGCAGGTGGTGAGCGGTTGTATTTTCTTCCCTTGTATTTCCCTTATCATTATCATTATTGGTGGTAGCAGTAGTGGTTTGTGTTATACCTTAGTTACTAAACTGTTCTTATCTCAACCCATGGGAGTTAACATTCTTTTGATTCTCCTCCCCATCCCTCCAGGAGTGGGGGGGGTGGTGGTGCGGGGTGAGCTAACGACATCATGGCAGATTTATGTCTGGGCTTAAACCACAACAGCCTTTTATTGCAACCCTCAGCCAAGGCCTTAGGTAGCACCAGACCACCTGAAAAGGCAGGTGCCAGGCTCCTGCCAGCCTTCATCTCACACAAAAAACCCCAAACCTTTTCCTCAGCTGTGAGTTTTATATCTTAATCCAACACCCCAGAAGCCGTGTAGCACAGAACCCTGCAGCTTGGCTGGTGGGACATGGGACAGCACTTGGGGAGCTAATGGTGCCTGGAAGGATGCAGAAGTCCTGGGTTAGCAAGGGGCAGGAGAGGCCTCACGCATGTGCAGGAGTGGAAATGCCAAGGGAATGTGCCCGGGAGGTAGGAAGCAGAGCTTCACCTGAGGAAACCAGAGCAAATCTGCTATAGGCACTGGAGGTGTAACCAACCACCTCCCTTTTCCGCTATTCCTTTGTCCCTGCACTGGTGGCTGTTCATAGATAAGGCTGCCTTGTGAGTATCTAAACAAGAGCTTACACTATCATAATCAACAGCAAAAACAACTCCCAACCAAAATACATGTAGAATCATAGAATCACAGGATGGTTAAGGTTGGAAGGGACATTAAAGCTCATCCAGTTCCAACCTCCCTGCCACGGGCAGGGACGCCTTCCACTAGACCACGTTGCATTCTGTAACGGCTACAAGTTAGAGTAACTTGTTTGTGCAGCACAACTTCCTCCACGTAAAACAGAGCCGCTTGTCTCTTTGTCACGTCTAGGACACGGCGCACACGTCTCCCTGCTCTCAGGGAGAGGCCGTGTCCCGGTGAGGACAGCAGGGGGACCCAGTCACCCGCTCCTGCTTCCAGCCGTTCCCCGGGAGCAGGTTTCCGAAGGATTTCTGCATCCCTCCCCCAACTTTTACCGTAAAATACATGCCCTCCCTAGTTATGTCACTGCACAACATTGCATGGTTATGAAGTTGCAGCAACTCTTAACTATATACAGTTGTTTGTTTTACATAAACCTGTGCTGGTTTATATAAAGGTTGGTGTTTTTTAACTAAAACGTTCTTATAGTGCAGGTGGGGAAAAATAAAAGTAATCAAAGCAGCTTAGAAATTGCTTCCCACACCCCATTAAAGAGTTCTACACAAAACACAAACTTAGGGCCAAAGTGTTAACTTACTACAGGTTTTGCTTGTTTGTTAAGATATGACTGTGCAGAACATGTGCCCAGCACTGCATTACTTACTATTATGTTGTGGTTGGAGAAGGGGAAGTGAAGGGAAAATAAATGTCCCGAACCTGATAGCTCAAACCTTGCTCTTTGCTATCAGGGACACTTTCAACTGGACTCTACTGTCCGAAAACAGACCCTGTTACCCATGGCCCTGATCCCCTTGCCCAAATGCTAGTGGTGTCCACAATCAAATACACTAATATAAGCAAGGTAGATACATTTACAACCCAAGAGACTTGCCTGAAGGTAGTTCTAAAATGTGAAATACCAGCTCACAACCCAATACCACATTCAGGTATTAGGCTGTTTGTGAGTAGGAGTCAAATCCTACTTTACCATTTCTATTCAACTCATTCATTCCTCCCGGTCCTGCGAAGGACTTGAGTCTAACTCTGAATGGGTTGGTGATTTGCATCTCATCTGCCCCTTCCACTTTTAGAGCCAACTGTTTGCACCTGGCTCACCCATTTGGGAGCTTTGGGCTGTTTTTACTATTATTTCAGGGATGGGATAAATGTGCTGTATATTCACTCCTCAACTTCAAAGCTATGGGGAAAGTTTGATGGAATTAAGTGGTAGCAAAAGTCAACAGAGCAAATTCCCTGGAACTGGTTTTGTCTTGAACCTACTTCTGTCAGCTGCTGTCATCTGCTGTCATCCCCCACTAGACAGGGTCAGGCAACCTGGATTCAGCAGATGCTCCAGAGTGAACACGGCTCCTGCGTCAGTGTAATAGCACAAACAGACTTAAGTGCATTTGCAGTTACTTGAAGGCTTTACAGCTGAAAAAAAGCCCCAAAGTATTTAATATGAAAGCTGACAAGGGGAGACCCAAGTCTCTCCATACACCCACCTCCCCCCCAAAAGAGAAAGAAAAGCAGACGAGATCCAAATCCAGTTGAGTCCCATGAATTGCTTCCAAGTCTTTGCTGCTCAGTACTCATATTCCCATTAGGTATTTGCAAGTGCATACAGCCATCTGCACATCTGCATGCCTGCAGGCAAGGTACGTGCTAGACTTTCAGAATGTTGAGGCTCTGAGTTTGCTATTGTCACTTAGCACTCCCCCATCTTCTCCAAAGCATTCAGCAAGCACAAAATGGTACTTTCTAGTCTGATTATACTTGGAGATGTGATATTTCCACTCCTGACCCAAAAGCAGTCAGCACAGCCAGATGTTTTACATAAGATACAGGCTATCTGCTTCCTCTCAGATTTGCAAGGGTCCTTCTTTTGAGAAACACCCAAGAGAAACTTCATCTTTCCCTGGTGCAGTGTTTGACTTTACTATGCAAAACAATCCCCCTGCATACTGTGCTCAACAACGTGATAATTAAAAAGGTCAGGTCAACACAGGATGGTTGCAAGTGCTGGAAAGGCTTCTTCCTTGTTCAATGTAAAACAAGGATGAGGAAGAGGCTATTTCAAGAGAACATGTAAGAAGTTATATAGCACTGAAGCATGGAAAAAGCCTCAAAACACTTTGGGATCAGCTCAGGGCTGCTGCACTTAGGTTTCAGCCTAACATACTGGCACTAGCCATCACCTTAGAGCAGAACTGGGCAACAGAACAGAACAAGTACCCAAGCGCCATGGAAGGTGCACTAAAGCTGGCAGACTTATCTGGGGACACAGGTAACTCTTCCTGAACCAGGACAAGGCAGACAAGCACATGCAGTGGGACTTCACAAGATGCACAGCAATGGCAGAATTACAGTCAGGCAGATGTTTCCTTGATTACCATACAGTCATTACAAAGTTCATCAAAAAGCTGAGGGAAATTGTGTGGCATCTCGTATGAATGGGCATCTGTAGGTCTTACCATTCTTTTGCCATCTTCAAAGCACTCATAATTCATTGGAGCCACATAATCTGCCCCTCTACTCTGCTCTCGTGAGACCTCACTTGGAGTATTGTGCGCAGTTCTGGTGTCCTCAACATAAAAAGGACATGGAACTGTTGGAACAAGTCCAGAGGAGGGCCACAAGGATGATCAGGGGACTGGAGCACCTCTCGTATGAAGATAGGCTGAGGAAGTTGGGGCTGTTCAGCCTGGAGAGGAGAAGGCTGCGTGGAGACCTCATAGCAGCCTTCCAATATCTGAAGGGAGCCTATAAGGAGGCTGGGGAGGGACTCTTCATGAGGGACTGTAGTGAGAGGACAAGGGGTAACGGGTTCAAACTTAAACAGAGGAAGTTTAGATTGGATATGAGGAAGAAATTCTTTACTGTAAGGGTGGTGAGGCCCTGGAATGGGTTGCCCAGGGAAGTTGTGAATGCTCCATCCCTGGCAGTGGTCAAGGCCAGGTGGGACATAGCCTTGGATGGCCTGGTTTAGTGGGAGGCGTCCCTGCCCATGGCAGGGGGTTTGGAACTAGATGATCTTAAGGTCCTTTCCAACCCTAACTATTCTACGAGTCTATGATTCTATAAAACTGAAGAACTCCCACTAAACCTTACAAATCCTCTCTGAAGAGGACTTTCACTTTGCACCTCAGGTACCTGTCAGAAAGTGGTGAAAACACCAGAGCTGCATCTTTGTCCCTCATCACCAGCCTAAACTTGGTGCTGTCCCTCAAAGAACAAAATCACCACGAAAATTATCACCACAGCCAGGTAACTGCAGGCAGCCTAAAACACAGCCCATCCCCTGAACCCCCTCTAGAGCAGAAGTAGCTCAGATTTAAGGAAGAACAAGCACAAGCACACACACCAAAAAAAACCTAAACAAAACCCCAACCTAACAGAAGACTCCCCCTCCCAAACCACAAAAAGAAATGCACATGCCCCCACTTATCAGGGGACATTTATGAATCAGTTGCTCTGGAGTAGTTTTAAGAGTTGAAAAGACTACAAATAACCACATAGTTTTCAAGAACCTTTTATACATCATCTTTTTTTTTAATTAGATTAGCTTTACAAGCAACTTGAGAGCTCTTTCATAATGAACACTGCTTTTCAAATTACACAACTTTATAGGCAACCTGTAAATGAATCCTGAATTTCTTCGCCTGCTATAGATAAAGGTCTCGTATTTCACAGCCAGCTAACATCATGAATAAAAATAGCATTATGAAGCTTCATCTTTAACCAGGACTAGACACATACAGATCATAAGACAGTTTAAAAAATAGTTTTAGAACAAGGACCTGCTTGGTGATGCTCAAGACTGAATATTCAACCGACATGAAATGAACAGTTTCTAAAGGACATGGAAGAAATGGCTGACCTGATTTTGTTGACCCTATTGTAATGACTTACACGGAGTGAAAAAATAAGCACTTTTAAAACCTGTCTGGCAAGCACAAACCTACAGTGTGATTAGAATTTGATACGCCATGTAACTGCAGAACTTTGAATTACAGAGGGACTGAAATGAGTTTAAAGGCTTATGCTTACATTTCTAAAACAAAACTAAACAAACCTCTCTTAAAGTAGCACTAAAGAAGGTGAAGTAGAAGAGGCGGCGTTTTTGCTTGTTTCATTGGTAGCCTAAATGCACTGCAGACCAGACAGTAATGAAGATTTGCACTCCTTGGCCAGGTTGGCAGAGGCACTTACAGTAAAGGTATCCTGTCTGGTTTTTTGGGAAAAAACGAGGAAAGAGGAAGGTAACTGTAAAGGGCAAAAATATACTAAAAAAAAAAAAAGGAAAAGCAAAATCAAAACAAAACTGGGATTTCTGTTGGTTCTCCTAAATGATATACCAATACCGATTCCCCCCCCTTCTGTCAGTTTGTTACTAAACAATTAGCTTTTTCATGTTTTACATGAACAATAGTAATGTTTTTAATAAAAAATTACTGAGCTTTCCATAGAAAAGGTCTCTAATTGAATACAAACTATACAGATGCTAAAATTGTCACAAGTTGTAATATATACAGAAATATTTCTGTACACTCACATTGTTTTGGCTAAGTAAGGAAATAAGGGACAGATAGAAAACTGCAGTGGGTAAGTCAATCAACCCTCAAACTCCTGAAAACGTGAATGCTGTCTTTTATAGGTTTGCTTCTGTTTTCTCAAGCTTTTAAAGCTCAGGGAAAAAAAAAAAAGGAAAGAATTAAAAATTAATAATAATAATATAAAAAGAGATCAGTGTCCAAACCATCAATTTCTTAAAAATAAAAAGAGTATCAACATTTCTGCTCATCTCACTTCTGTGATGTCCCCCCTCCTTGATAAAATTAAAACAATGTAAAAGAAAGTAAATGTTTTCCCACTAAACATATTCCTCAGTATTGATCAAAGGGCAGTGCCTTTTTGGGGAAATCCTTCAGCCCAGTGAAAACCTGAAGATGTATTGCACAAGGAGCCTACAGTGATGCACTTCAGCTTCAGTGTGCTGACCATCTCCTTGATACTATATAATAGATCAAGGTGTCTACTTACAGACTGCACAGGACACCAACACTTGAAAAGGAAATTAAAAAGTGAGGGTTTTTGATATTCTGTTAACTTATATACAAAGGAAAGCGGAGTGCCAAGTATTCATTAGAAAACGGAGAAAGCTCAAAAATTTCCGTCAAGTACATAAGGAGGTTCTGGGTACCTCTAATAGCCTAGGAAAGCCCTTGTATGTTCTTGTAACTCGATGGTATTTACCAGGTCCCCAAAGCCAATGACAGCAACCGATAGTGTCAAGTTCACTTAGTGCCAGTCACTTAAAAAAAAACCCAAAACAAAACAAAACCAACCCACAAAAATAAAATAATTAAAAAAAAAAAAGCAAACAAAACAAAAAATCCCCGAAACTAAAATAAAACAAAGAAGAGACAGAAACTTCCCCTCTGTGGATCCAACATACAAAACCACAAACTGAATGTTACTAATAGCGAGATACTGATTTGCTTCTGTTAATAGAGGACACAGTCAAAACAAAAAAACAATACAGCAGCAATCTTTAAAAGTTAAGATTAGTGTGAGATATGATATAAAACAATCAGATTTTTAGCTGGTAATTAAAGTGCTCCTTTTCTGACTTAAGGTGTAAAGAAAATTAAAGTGATTATCAGTTACTGGCAACCCTTACATTAAATTAGGTCTTCAATGGCAGAGGAGAACAGTATGAACAGTTTTACAAAAATAGATCCATGTTATTTTGGAGAATACTGTAATTTTTTTCTCTTTTTTTTTTCAGTTTTTCTTTTTTTTTTTTTTCAAGACTCAATTTTGATTAACTGTACCTGGTCATACAAAAATTACCCAAAATTCAAACTTTTAGCATATAAAAAAAGGGAGTGATGAATTGGATTCAGCTGGATGACAGGTCTGGCAAAATATAAGGATGGACAAATTCTATGTAGGGCACTTATTTATGTCCAGATGCATACGCAGTTTCTTACTGATTGCTTATCTTCTTCACATAAGCAGTCACAGGCCTGGAGTCACAATCACATAGTACAATGCTTCAGCAGTCAAAAGAACCTTCTATTTGATGCAACATTGAAACACTGTTTGCTTCTTTATTAAAATGTTGGTTTGTTGTTGATTTTCCTTTATCTTGTTATTCACATTCAAAAGTTAAGAGATAGCATCAAGATTTATCAGGGAGAATAGCAAGGGGAGTTGCTAAATCAAAGGCTTATAAAACGTCTTTCCCAACTGAGTCAGAAGGTTTATTAAGTTCAACCCTCACACCTTTTTCACCTGCAGAAATATGAAAAGGAAACTGGCATTATTTTTCAGCATTTATCAAAGTACAGTCTACAGAATCACTACGTGACTTTCAAGATTAGTTTTAAGAGAGCGCTTTGAAGATTATCTAGTATGAATGATCTAGCAAGACAGGTATATTTGTATATGTGCTCTATATTCTGTGCTGCGAAAAGTTAACAAGCTGTGATTACTCATCGTCTCTGAAAGTGGGCATGTATTTGGCCGCCCAAGTAGAAAACTGGATACTTCAAATCACAAATGCAGCTCTGCAGCTCATCATCTCAGCCTTTATAAAGGGAAGCTTTAAGAACGGCCAATTGAGAATGTGAGGGAGTATCCTCCATTATTTAGTATCAGAATATCTGGAGTTTCTGGGTATTTAGCTTTGTAAAGAAACTCTGAAGAATGATTAAAATGAACCATTCCATTTGAATTGCTGCTAAAAAAATAATAATAAATCCCCAAACCACCAACCAACCCACTCCTCCTTCTTTTTTAATATAAATTGACCAAGGTAACTTCAGGTACCCCCAAATAAAAGCTTTACTATCAAAACACTAACAGACACAGTATCCTGTATTCAAGAAAAATTCAAACAGATTCTGCATGCCTTTAGACACTAAGCCAAAATTCTTAAGTTTTCTCTTTTGTAACATTTTATTCTATAATTTTGTATTTTATTTTCAGTAGAAAATAGCATCTTGCACAGTTTCTGCTGCAGATACAGAACAAAGAATGCAAGTGTAATTACAAGCGAAAACTGAAATCAGCACAATATGATATCATAAATCAATTACAGGGCATACTGATACTGAAACTTAAACAACCCTTCCAACCCAGCCTTCCTTCCTTAAGTGCCTGCAGTTTAGGGGGAAACTGGAGAAGGAAGGAGCACCTTCCCTGCAGGCAGACACAAGCCTGCACTCTCTCAGGAAGAGCAGCAGCTGAAGCTGGGCAGACACAATCAGAACAGCTCTGATCCAGTAAGGCTGGCTCCAGGAGCTAGGTGGTCACATGCGTATGACACGAAGGCTGACTTACAGACAGGCTTCCTGCGGAGACCAGGTGGGCGATATCCGGCATTCCTGAGGGCCCAGGAGGTCACCGTGCTTTGCTGGGCATGTGCCACTGAACAGCAGGACAGCCTGCCCAGCTGGAGCTGAGGGACCCCTGTGTTTCTTCACAAGCCCTGCAGGAGCTGCATTACTCTTGCCACTCCCAGAACACACAAAGTCACAGGGGGAACTGCAGCCTTTGCAGCCACTACATAGCTCTAGGGCTAGTCATGAGCTTCAGATGCCTAACAGCAGTGAATGGAAATCTCATTTGGAAATCAGTGCCACGTGTCTTCAAACTCATCAGTTTCAGAGCTCTCAATGAAACCATGGAGAATTGGCCCTATGCATGTGTGCACTTGCACTACACATGATTTTGCTTTATTTTTAAACTGTGGTAACAAACACAAAATCATGCTGGCAATTACAAGCACGACAGAAGTCCTCGGCCATTTCTCCTTATAATGCTAATTTGAACAGGAAAATTAGATCAACTTCCTCCTGAGGGAGAAGCCAGAAAACAGATGCTAGATATGTGGAATTGGAAATAGAGGAAGTAACTCCATATTTTGATTCCAGATTTTAATTTTAGGCTTTTGTTTTTCCAATACAGAGGTTCTAGTCAAGTTAAGTCGTGTTCACTTGTTGAATCCCTATATCCCATCAAAACTATTTCCAGGGCTCTCAGTTCTGCAGTGCCTCACTGTCTCTGGAGTATTTATCCTCCACACCTACCAGGGAGACAAGACTAGGGAGACGCTGTATCCTCCATATGAAAATGCTGAGCAGCCTCAGGTCTCAGAGGAAGTGTGAGCAGGACAAGGCACTGACCTGGATTTCTGAAGTCACTGCCTAGCAGCCCAACTACTGGGTCACCCTCCCTATAAAACCTACCTTTGAATTACAGTGGTCTTCTCTCTCTTTTTGTGTACATGGTAGGCCAAAGAGACAGGGCTGGAGGACTACTTAGCTATTCTTCCATTAAACCAAACCAAACCAACACAGAAGATATTAAAAGAGATTACCTGTTAGATATTTTACTTTAGCTCGTGCTCTTTCATCTGCATCAAAATACCACACTGTTATTGCGTACCTAGGGAAATGGATGGAAAAAGAACTCCTGAACTATAAAGAAAAAAGACAGTGAAGCACTTGACATAAAATACAACCTAAATGATATGATACTTCTGCAATCTGCAGAGGAAAGATTCCATAAAGCACAAAGCAAGCAATTGTTTTGGTGGTTTGTGGTTGTTTTGTGTGTGCGTGTGTGTGTGTATGTGTACGTGTGTGCATGTCCCATCAGTAGGTATTGCCTGAACAGTCATCAGAAGGGTGACACTGATGGTGTAAAGTTTATGCTTCTTTTTCGTGACGAGTTGCTGTTCTGGTTCTTGCCCAGAAGCTGTAATGCAGTCTCTGTCCCTATCACCTTGCCCTGTGACCTCATCTTTCACTCTACTCGCCCAAGTCCATCACTGAGACACACCACAAGAACCTATTCTTTTTTTTACATTTGCAATAAAGGAACAGTAACCACCCCTTCTTACACAGCTCCTCTGATTTTCCACTGCCCGTAGAGGATTTAAATGTGAAATGCCAGCTACTGAGAAAAAAAAAACTTTAAGGAGCTTTAGTAAATGCATTTCACCCTCCGAATCTGCTCAGAGCACTAAGCTGGGGGGAGAGCAGTACAGCCTCTTGAAAGGCTACAAGAGAACGTGCAGTTTCAAGTTACTTGTTGCAAAGGTACTTGCATTATCTCACAGTTCCCGTGTTCAGCGCTCTGGCCACCCAAACGTGTTGCAACTTGGGAAGTCTGGATCAACACCTCCAACGATTTACTTATTAATGTTACCTGGAACCTCCACTCACTGCCCAAATGTGGGGGCAGTGACTGCTGGTACCTTTAACATCATCCACTGCCCTACAATGAGGGACAAAAGAGATACCAAGTTCCCCCTGTGACTCAGACTGGGAGCAACTCCTCTAATACTCCAGAGAAAGCAAATATTTGTGTAACAATGGTCATTTCTGCCCCACAGCCCTCTTCCAATTCCCAAACTAGTGGTGGTGGCTTGGTTTGTAAATGACTACGGACAGAAAGTTGAAGTACTTAGTCAATCTTCCACTAACACAGTAAGGTGCTAAGGACAAAGGGAAAGGAGTGTAAAGCCCCTGTTACAGAGAAATGGTGAAGACAACACCCCTTGGCTAAGGTGCGGTCTGCTTATGTTCTGCTCTGCGTTCCTACTCAGTTCTGCCAAGTACACACACAGAAACTTCTGGTGCTTCCAGTCCTCCCTCCTACCCACCCTAGAGGATGTTTTCTCCAAATACAAGATCAGACATCAGTACAAACTCAGCAGCACGACAGAAACCTCATCTATCAGTAGAAATAAACCCCTTCCTGTCATACCGCAACTGGAACTGTACATGGGAAGACCTGGGAGCAGGTCGTAATTCATAGTGTCACTTGTTTCTCACTAGAATTTGCTCATTTCTCAATAGGAAAGACATTGTGCAATATAGAGAGAGTTAATTAGTCTTACCTTGTAGCGTATGCTGGCTGTACTTCATGAGGGTTGCGGCGATCAGACCAGAAGAATAGCAGTCTATCAAATTTGGGTTCAATATCAGCAAATTGGGCTTTACCTTCTGGGAATATCCGGAGGATGCCTCCACTTACCTGCAAATTAAGTATTTAAAACCAGTGCTTTAAAACAATGCCTCACTGCATGTAAAGGTACTGAGTATCACATTTGAAAATATTTCAGACACTTGGAACTGAAATAAAAACCTTCAGCAGATGCTACAGAAATTATGAATCTACGGCTTTTCTGTCAATACATTTAATTTAGCAAAATCCTTTACATGTTTTTAACTGAGTCATTTCAGAATGCTTGCGAATATTGAACCTCTATTCATGTTTAAGTAAAAAGCTGTGGGTTTTGATTATTTGGGATTTAGCTTTCACAGTTCCTGTGAAAATGCAGTTTGCTTGACTTTTATGATCTATTACGTATTCTTTTTCCATGGAAAAAAAACCCAAAAATCAACTAAAAATGCCCCAAACCTGCACTTTAAGATGTTCAGTCCAAACAGTCCACTTATATGTGAAGATCCTATTGTAGCAAAAAAGGCTAGTAATTCATTTTCTAATCGAAGGATCATAGAATCATAGAATAGTTAGGGTTGGAAAGGACCTCAAGATCATCAAGTTCCAACCCCCCTGCCATGGGCAGGGACACCTCCAAATTTGACATTTCAAAAAGCAAGTCAGAAACAGAAAGGGTCAAGTTCATCCATCTCTGTCTCAGCTTTCCTATCTACCAGTTTTATGTGAGTGTTATCAGCCTCATTGTCCCATCCAGCTCTTACAAGAAATGGACAGCACTCAAGAGAAAAAAAAAAAAGGGTGGAAGAAAACTTATCAGCTGCAGCCTGTGTTACTGTGTTATCCATATCTGGTGCAACCAATCGACAGAGACGGACTGCTCACGTGCTCTTCCACGTTACACTTCCCAAGTATGACACAAGTATCAGAATTTTACCTTTTTTCTTTTTTCATATACAGCGAGAATAAACTTCTAGCTAACTGCACAGCCATCAAGGAATAAACAAAGCTATCTTTGCATTACTCATGCTTTTAACACAGCCATTTAGCTACATTCATTCTTTCAATCCACCTGATCCCACTGACTGGCTAGGAAAATCCGTATTAGAAAGTTACTTTACCATGGTCACTACATTTATGGAGAGTTTCGAGTCACTGGTAGTAAATTCTTAGACCACTTTAACTGTGTTATAAATCCTTATCTATTCTACAGCCTGTATCTACAATGGCACAAAGACTTGTGCTGCTTTAAACTATACTGATATAGCATTAACCACAACACTTGGCACAGAAACAAGGACATGAACAAAGACCGGTGGCAAAGGAGCATTAGCAAGCATGTTAAAAAAAAAAACTTACAGAAAGAAATGATTGCATACCTTGGCATCCCAGTCTTTATTAAGATAATATATACATGTAACACATCTTCCATCTCCATTTGGATTATCAACATGGCGCACGTATCCTGTTCCATTGCCTGGATAACAAGCCACCATAGCCTAGAGTCAAAGAATCAAATACAGTAATTAGTTTTATCTGCATGAGGGGAAAAAGTCTGTATTTTATCTGTATACATTCATAAGTAGTTCATACATAAGCAACAGAGAAGTTAAGTTACAAATAATGGGAAAAGAATTCTTTTATCTGCCTTTTCTTTCCAGTTAAAAAACCGGTTTTGAACACAGATGTCTACAACAAAGGCATGAAACACACAGAGAGGAACACTTAATTAAGGTATGGAAGGTGGGGCTGCTCCATATTGTGACTAATCCTTCAGACTTCCCTCCCTTGAATGAAACACAAGAGAGGAAAAATGTCTTGTGTGTAATTAAGTAGTATGTGCTTCTCCTTGTGATAAGAATACCTGTTTTCCAGACTCAAATTCGCAGACAGCTATCTTTTTGTCTTACACACCACCCCCCTCATTTCTCCCCTCCATGTTTCCAATGTAAAGAATTCCTCCTTTTCAAAAAGCAGCAAACTATTTTTGGAGACTTTTTAGACAAGGCCCATCTTACCCAATCACTCCAATTACATTCTTAGGCTTGTGTTTTGTCCTGTACATAGGAGGTCTTTGAACCTTTGTTGAAACAAGCCTACATGTACAACAAAAACATCCTTTTTAGTCAAGAAGTGAGAAATTGAAAACAGACACCAAACAGTAATCTGCAATAACCTTCTGACATCAAACGATTCCCAGTACAGTAATACATTTAACTTCCCATGCTGCACTTAGCCCAGCTGACTTGAAAGACCCCTAGAAGGTGATTTGGTTTCTGAGTCTTCAGACATGCGGATGTGTGTGTGACACAAACCGGCCACGCTAACGGGTGGCCTCATGAGCTTGATTAGCTATTAATTCACATGGCCTGTTTGTTGTACAGCACATCCCCGTATCTTTATGCATTTGCTGGAAACAGGAATCATTTCAGCTTTGTGAAAGAGATCAGAGACAAAGTTTTCCAGGCCAAGTCATCCATTGCCACCGCACTACTCAGATTACTGCAGCAACAACAGCCTTTTAAACACAATCATTCCTGTCTCGGTTTAGCCCTGGACCTCTGGATTGCAAACTCTTCCACCTCTCAAGTAAAATATAAAAAATAAACAAACACCCCCCCCAAATAAATATATAGGTCCTCCTGCAGCAGGTGGCTGAACTGCAGGAAGCTGTTACCAGGCTGAAAGGTGTCAGGGAAGCTGAGGGGGAGCAGCACTGCTTGCTCCGGGACCAAACTGTTCCGGGGCCTCGAGTGTCTACTGTTGCCCATGCAGGAAAGGAGGCTGCTAACCCAGGAAAGGAGGCTGCTAACCCAGGAAGCTGGGAAAAGGTAACAGAAAAAAACAACAAAAAAAGGAGGAAGAGGGTAATTAAAAGCAAGGGGCTTCCTGCGTCTGTTGTCCCCACCCAGAACCGCTTTGCTGTCCTGCAGGGGGCTGATGAGCAACAGCGCTCCCACCAGGCGCAACCAGCTGGTGCACTGGTAAAGAAGGTCACTACTGGTGCTGCTAGGACGGCGGGCCGTAGTAGTAGGGGACTCTAATCTGAAAGGCACAGAGGCACCCATCTGCCGGCCTGACCCAGGCTCAAGGGAGGTGTGTTGCCTACCAGGGGCTCGGATCAGGGATGTGGCCGAGAAGCTGCCTGCTCTAGTCGGTCCCACTGACTATTACCCACTCCTGATAATACATGTGGGTGCTACTGATATAGACAGCAGTAGCCCGGAGACCATAAAGAAGGACTACAGAGCTCTGGGAGAGGTGGTTAGGGGCTCTGGAGCTCAGATTGTCTTTTCATCAATTCTCCAGGACACAGGGCAGGACCTTGAAAAGGCTAGGAGGATTGCGCAGGTTAATAAATGGTTAGAAGGGTGGTGCTATAGTCAGGGGTTTGGGTACCTTGACCATGGGACTCAATATGGTAGGCCAGGTCTACTGGGGGCTGGTGGAGCTGGTCTGACAAAGAAGGGGAAGAGTGGATTTGGTAGGAGGCTTGCCAGGCTGGTCAAGGATGCTTTAAACTAGATGTGTTGGGGGAGGGGGGCATCATTCCATCCCAACACACCCAGTCGGTTGGTAGCACCTATAATAAACGTTCGGAGCAATGTAGGGATATTCCAGCTGCTCCAGCCAATGACCCGACTTCAACTGGATCTCGGCTCAAATGCCTCTACACAAATGCCCGTAGTATGGGGAACAAACAAGAGGAATTAGAGATGTGTGCACATCTACGGGGGTATGATATCATAGGCATCACAGAAACATGGTGGGATGGCTCCTATGACTGGTGTGTTGGAATGGAAGGTTACCGGCTCTTCAGGAAAGACAGGCCCGGCAGACGGGGAGGGGGAGTTGCTCTTTATGTTAGGGATAGGCTAGAGAGTATGGAACTGTGTCTGGGGACAGGTGAGCAGTCGACAGAGAGTTTGTGGGTCAGGGTTAAAGGGAGAACAGCGATGGGTGACATTATCGTGGGGATCTGTTACAGACCGCCTGACCAAGGGGACTTGCTGGACAAAACGCTCCATAGGCAGATAGGAGCAGCCTCACGCTCGCAGGCCCTTGTTCTCATGGGAGACTTCAACCACCCTGATATCTGTTGGAGGGATGGTACGGACCGGCACAAGCAATCCAGAAGGTTCCTCGATTGCGTGGAAGACAACTTCCTTCTGCAAGTAATAGAGGAGCCGACAAGGAGAGGTGCCATGCTTGACCTCGTCCTCACCAACAGGGAAGGGCTGGTTGGGAATGTGATGCTCCAGGGCAGCCTTGATTGCAGCGATCATGAGATGGTCGAGTTTGAGATCCTCAGGACAGTGAGAAGAGCGTGCAGCAAGCTCACTGCCCTGGACTTCAAGAGAGCAGACTTTGGCCTCTTCAGGAGCCTGCTCAGTAAGGTTCCATGGGATACAGCCCTAGAGGGCAGGGGGCCCAAGACTGTTGGTTGATATTCAAGGCTCACCTGCTGCAAGCTCAGGAGCGATGCATCCCAACTAGAAGGAAGTTCAGCAGGAGGGCCAGGAGACCTCCTTGGATGGATAAGGAGCTGCTGAGCAAAATTCGAAGGCAAAAAGAGGCTTATAAAAGGTGGAAGCAAGGTCAGGCGGCCTGGGAAGAATACAGGGATGTTGTCTGGGAAGCTAGGGACCAGGTTAGGAAAGCTAAGGCCCACTTAGAATTAAACTTGGCTAGGGATGTTAAGGATAACAGGAAGGGATTTTATAGGTACATTGCCAATAAAAAACAGGTTAGGGACACCGTGGGCCCTCTCCAGAAGCTATTGGGAGAACTGGCTACCCTGGATTTGGAGAAGGCTGAGGTTCTTAATGACTTCTTTGCCTCAGTCTTTATGGGCAAATGCTCTGACCACACCACCCAAGTCTTGGAAGGCAGACGCGGGGACGGTGAGGGTGGGGACCCTGGGCCCACTGTGGGGGAGGATCTTGTTCGGGACCACCTTAGGAACCTGAATGTATACAAGTCCATGGGACCGGATGAAATCCATCCACGGGTCCTGAAGGAGCTGGCAAATGAAGTTGCTAAGCCACTGTCCATCATATTTGAAAAATCATGGCAGTCAGGTGAAGTTCCCGATGACTGGAAAAAGGGAAACATAACCCCCATTTTTAAGAAGGGGAAAATGGATGAGCCAGGGAATTACAGACCAGTCAGTCTCACCTCTGTGCCTGGCAAAATCTTGGAGCGGATTCTCCTGGAAGGCATGCTAAGGCACATGAAAACCAACAAGGTGCTTGGTGACACCCAGCATGGCTTCACTAAGGGGAAATCCTGCCTGACCAATCTGGTGACCTTCTATGAAGGGGCTACGGAACTGATGGACAGGGGCAGAGCAGTTCATGTCATCTACCTGGACTTGTGTAAAGCCTTTGACACTGTCTCACATGACATCCTTCTCTCTAAGTTGGAGAGACATCAATTTGATAGGTGGACCACTCGGTGGATAAAGAACTGGCTGGATGGCCGCACGCAAAGAGTAGTGCTCAGTGGCTCAATGTCCAGCTGGAGACCAGTAACGAGTGGTGTCCCCCAGGGATCGGTGTTGGGACTGGTCTTGTTCAACATCTTTGTGGGTGACATGGACAGTGGGATTGAGTGCGCCCTCAGCAAGTTTGCCGATGACACCAAGCTGTGTGGTTCGGTTGATACATTGGAGGGAAGGGATGCCATCCAGAGGGACCTTGACACGCTTGTGAGGTGGGCTGATGCCAACCTAATGAAGTTTAACCATGCTAAGTGCAAAGTCCTCCACCTGGGTCGGAGCAATGCCAGGCACAGCTACAGGTTGGGTGGGGAGGAGATTCAGAGCAGCCCTGCAGAGAAGGACTTGGGGGTGTGGGTTGATGAAAAAATGAACATGAGCCGGCAGTGTGCGCTTGCAGCCCAGAAAACCAACCGTATCCTGGGCTGCATCAAAAGGAGTGTGACCAGCAGGTCGAGGGAGGTGCTCCTGCCCCTTTTTTCTGCTCTCGTGAGTCCTCACTTGGAGTATTGTGTGCAGTTCTGGTGTCCTCAACATAAAAAGGACATGGAAGTGTTAGAATAAGTGCAGAGGAGGGCCACAAGGATGATCAGGGGACTGGAGCACCTCTCGTATGAAGATAGGATGAGAAAATTGGGGCTATTCAGCCTGGAGAAGAGAAGGCTGCGTGGAGACCTCATAGCAGCCTTCCAATACCTGAAGGGGGCCTATAGGGATGCTGGGGAGGGACTCTTCATTAGGGACTGTGGTGAGAGGACAAGGGGTAATGGGTTTAAACTTAAACAGGGGAGGTTTAGATTGGATGTGAGGAAGAAATTCTTTACTGTGAGGGTGGTGGGGCCCTGGAATGGGTTGCCCAGGGAAGTTGTGAATGCTTCATCCCTGGCGGCGTTCAAGGTGGGGTTGGACATAGCCTTGGATGGCATGGTTTAGTGGGAGGTGTCCCTGCCCATGGCAGGGGGGTTGGAACTCGATGATCTTGAGGTCCTTTCCAACCCTTACTATTCTATGATTCTAATATTATTCATTAAAAAATATTTTTCCCAATATAGTGTGTACTGTGAAAATATAACCCATCAGTTTAAAAGTATTTTGGATCAACTGTTTCAATGCATTTTTTGCTTTCTATTGATAATTTTAAGTTCACCCCCTCTAGATGTTAACAAAAGAGGCTTTCCATTGGAAGAAACTGCGCTTCCAGCAGGGTGGGAAATATTTTAAAGTACCTGCAGTTTAATCAGCAAAATATTTGTATGTTGCATACAAGGAGAGTGGATTTTGCTGTAGCCGCAAACAGTTTAAAATCTCTATTTCCATTTACTCTACTAAGAGAAGAAGCCATTTTTCAGTAAATCCTGGGCAGAAATCAGAATGTATTATCTGCCAAATAACAGCACTGTGGTTATTAAAAAAAACTGTAAAAGTTAAGCCAATCTTCATTTACATGAAATGTAAATAAGTACACTGCATGAAAAGTACTCAAAACTATAAAATTCAAATATGTTTGTAATTTGTACATTAGCCACTTCTCAATCTCTTTACTGTAATCCTAGCATAGTCATCATTATAGGTCTCACATTATGTAAACATATTACATGTATCAAGTTATGTGACCTAATATTTGGCAAAGTCATTACTTATCAGTTTTGCTGCAGGAAGATAAACCCACAAAAATCAAAACAGTGAGTTAAAGATACCAAATAATGTAATACGGGTTCTGTAATTTCCTTTCTTATAGAGAAAAAAGGAACAAAACAAAAGCAAAGCTGGTTTCCACCAAAAAACCAACACTTTTGAAAAAAGTCCCATATACCACATAAACCCTATAAAGCTCTCATGGAGCAATAAGACGGCTGAAAGCAGATCCAGGTCCAACCCTGTAACAGCAGTCCTAACAACTGGAAAGTTTTAATATAAGGGATTTTGATGAGAGGTATCACAGAAATTAAACCCTGACATTAATTGTTGCTCAACTTCTGCATGAAACAGCCACTAAAACTCATTCATAATGAGGAAAACATTGAGACCAAGTAGCTAGAGCAATGAAAATTCTCACTGAAATTACACGGAGTTAGCCTCAGGTACAAAAGATCTGTCACTGAGCTAAACAAAATGTGTTAAAAGTTTAAGGCAGCTCCCGGGTCTCTCTGGCTAACACAGGATTGTTGGGTTGGTTTTATTCCTGCAAGGGCACTCTTGTTTGTCTGCTCCTCAAAAAAATAATTTTGTGGTTAGAGAAGCATATATTTGCATCCTATTGCTAGTTTCATTTATAAGGTGCTGAAATGGGTACCTGTCTTTGCTGAAAGGAAATCAAGAAAAGAATCTTTAACATCAACACAGCTAAAGAGAAAGAGCATCAGCACTGTTTTTCGGAAGGTCTGGGGAAACACCAGTTATCATCAATTCCATATAAAGAGCAGCCATACTCAATGTCAGAAGCACTTCATACAATCATTTGAGCCTGAAATACTGTCAATGTTTTAAAAAAACCCTTGTTTTTGACTTTAGACTTGACTGAAACTTCTGCTATCATCTACTGCAAGAGACGAGAAACAGTTCTGCTGCGATAACTTATCTAATATGTATTTGTTATAACAGTAAGAATGACTCAGCCTTTAGCTGCAAATTGGAAAGCAAACAAACTTGCTAAGTGGCTTGTGTAGCATAATATACATTGCTTTTGCCAGCTAGTGTGATCATTCCCTCTCCCCGGTTGAACTATGATAAGGAAAGTCATAATTTACAGGACATGGGAAATATATTGCTTTGTGAAAGAACATGAAGTCAGTTCTTGTCAAACTGTCATGTACTGCGAGATTACCAACACGGAAAGGACAAAAAAGTGGCCCGGGTATGAAGTCATACACTTCTGTTACTGCTGTTTTAACATTTTACAGTACGTGTAAGCAAGCAAACACATGTATGCAATCAGAGAGAAAAATCTGAGGGTTGCTGCTTTTTTGTTGCTTGTTTGCTTAAACACTGTTAATGGCAGTGGAGAGAGCCAGGCATTTGAGACCAGATGTCCAAGATTCCTTAATATTTTAGACCATGAACAACAAAGTTGTTAGCTCTCCAAAACAAAGAGCTACCTGTCACATCAGTTCTGCGATAAAAGTAATTGATGAATTGAACTCAACGCATAACCTGCATTTTTGTAAGAGATAAGGAGCTCTCCCTTTTTATGCTTCTTGGGCATTACAATTTTTAAGTATTCAGTAATCTTTACATTTCTGCAAATAATATATTTAAGTCCCATACTGGATTCGTTCACCCACTGGATTCCTTTGCAAACACTCTTAATATTAACCTTCTTTAACCCAAGAACATTCTCTTTTCGTTTGAGTACTCATGCCTAGCACATGAGTGCTGTCCTAAGATACCCTCTGGAATTCATGAGTAATCCAGAAAGCATGAAAGAGCCCTCCCCACTCTGCAATTTGCCCAATCCTATCAAATCCAAGTATTCACACACTTAAGAAGCTGCTGATTGCTCTTTCACATACAGATGTTCTACTTGCAAATGTTTAACTTAGAAAATTAACTTTAGTCCATCAGCCCACATGAGTACATTAAGTTATTAACAGAAGAACTAATTGAAACCACAGTTTTTTTGCTAAATGTCAGCATCCTTAGTGTGTTAGCCATAACTCTAATTGACCATTAAATGCACAAAGGTAACATCAGAGGGAACAATCTATACACACACAATTTTGTTTACTATGTAAAGAGGCATCAGCTAAGACATCAACCCTGGGAGGTGCAACACATCCCGATTTCATGTGGGAGTAGCCTCAACCAGAGAAGTTTGACAGCCTCACCCACATATACATGTAAAGAAGGAAGACTTGCAGGTAAACAAACTGAAGCTTTTTTCTCAATCCATTCCTCTCACAGCTGGACACCTGCAAGTCTAGGTATTGTTCCTTAAGGAGAAGGAAGCAATAATAGCAAACTCTTAGGAAAGAGGGGAAAACACCAGTTATATGACAACATAAAATTCCTCAAAGGGGAAAAAAAATCCCAAATCACCGACAAAAATGGAGAGAGGACATGTATTCTACCATATTAATTTATTCACGTAAAAATAACCATCGTTTAGCTCAGATTAAAGAAAGCTGCATCAGTCAAGGAGATGTCACTTTTGCTGTTTGCTGAAGGAACTGCAAATCTCAGTGAGCAAAACAAGATGTCTAAATGCAAGACCAATGACTTCCTACCAAGATTTATCAGATGCCCTCACAAAGACTTCACTGGAAATCCTTGGCATGGGACATCTGACAGGCTATTCAAAGAACAAAAAAACCCCGAAAACCCACACACCACTGGAATGAAGAACCAAATAAAACAAAAAGAAAATTCTGACCTGTGTCTGTTTGCTCCATCTGTGATGTATTTCTAGCTCAAGAATTCATTCATCCGGGACAAACAGTCCTGACAAAATACATTGCAGCTTAAGGACATAACAGCCAAAGATTTTCACAAGGTGTACGAAACAAACTGAAGGAAGGTGGAATTGGTACTACCTTGAGCGAAGAGCATTAAGATTACTGACTTAAACATGCTAATGTGGTACAACGTGACTTCAATTTATAACTTTGCTCCTGCAAATTCTTCAGAGACAGATACTTGCAACAGAAAGAAAATATCAATGGGGAGAAATTCCTCTCAGGCTTACCCAAAACAGAGGAAGCTGAAAGGTGTAATAAAAACTTTTTGGGACACAGTTAATCCAAGTATTTCCACGCTAGCTTCCATCTGAGTAAAACCTTGTACCAATATCCTCCACAATCTAGTAAGCAAGTCTGGAGAATTAAGTTTTCACACAAGTCAACACTGTGAAACTAGAAAAGATGGAGAGAATTATCATCCCCTGCAAAGATTCCCTCATTGAAAATCCATGTCTTGCTATCATCGTCAACTGGAGGATCTGCAAGAGGAAAGCAAACTACTGCCAATGGGCTTATAAATTAAACACCACAGTAGTTAACAAGTCTCCAAGAGAGAATGGGAATCTGTAAATTCAAGTTAGAAGCCAACATAAAGAAGTGACTGGCACATCGCAGCAGCTTTCAAAAATTATCTTAAGCCCTCTCTCCTAAGTTACCACTACAGCCACCCACTTTGTTGACTAGGCAATGTAGCTACAGGCTATTATTTTCTGCTGCATCTTTCTCTGTAGCTATGGTAAACACCTAGGTGCAGAGCGAAAAAAAACCCAAAACAAACAAAACAGAAAAAAAACAACCAAACAAAAAACAAACCCCAAAACCAACCAACCAACAAACAAACAAAAAAAGAGAGGGAAAAAAAAGGAAAACAAACCCCAAAACCAAACCAAAACAACCAAAAAAACCCAAACAAACCCATGCAAGAAAACAACCCTCACTACTTCACATACCAGCTATCTGGCTCATCTTCTGGCAAGCACAAGCTGCTCTTCTAGGAAAAAACAACTGGAGGCAAGGACAACAAGTGTAAGTCACCCCCCTCCTGTGGCTGCTGAAGGCAGCAACACAAGTTCTAAGAGGAACGCAGGCTTGGAAAAGCTGCCAGCTCTTGAGCTGGCAAAGGGAAGACAAACTGAACTGAGAATAGAGATGAAAAATTAACTCAGATAGGAAGAGAGGAAAAACTGAGAGTTGACATAGCTGCTTACACTATAAATAGAAACAGTACACAGCTATGTACATAGATTGTATCCTCCATGACCTTCTAGGGAGTTCAGAAACTAATGGTAGAACCTGACCTACCTCACTCCTTCCCAGCCTTTCAGTGCAATGGCCAATGCAAGATTTCTATTTGCTTTGATAGAACGTTTCAGATGCTTACAAAATCAAGCAACATAACATTCCATCAAAAGTCTGGCACAACAGATTAATATTTCTACTACACTGCTTGCTTCTAACTCGCCAATCAGCTTTTTCAACCTATCAGCTCAGTACCAGACTCTTTAACTTCAAATTAAGTCACTACTTTACTCTTGTGTTCAGTTTCACATGGCATTTCCCTGCTTACAACATTCCCTTCACACACCCTAATAACTGACACAAATTGGAAGAGAGAAACTTTCATGTCATTTCAGTGGCCGTGGTAAGCCCAGCATTCCAGGGCTACAAGATCCACATGGAATTTGGATTCAAACACCTTGAATGTAACCAGGCTGCCACTCAGCAAACAAGCTCAGGTATTTTTCAAGTCTGGTACTCCCCTTTTACTGTTCAATTTTAAGTGTGCTCAACAGCAACATCACATGAAGCTGATTTCCAAATGTCATTCCTTTCATTCATGCCTGCACACAGGCTGTAAGAAATGCTCATGAGCTCTTGAATTGCTGAAGAAATATGCATATGGGTTTGGATAATTCATTAGTCCTTCCAAATGGCACAAGGAAAAACTCAGAACTGCAATTGCTCAAGTCTGATATTCAGGAAATGACTAAATGTGAGATGTACTCACACTTTGGTAAATACATCTAATAAATAAAAAACTTACATAGGATAGAGAAGTTCTCATGAAACTATCAAGTAGGAGCCATTAACCAAGGGGAGATGGTGGCAATTCTAGAAGCAGGGACACAAGGCACATCTCCTGCACAGAGGCTAAGGAAACCAGGGCTACCAGAGAAACACAACAGGTGACCTGGTTTCAGTGACTGAAACCAGAGTTATAGACAGACATAACAGGAAGACCTAAAACCACACTTCCTAACTCCCAGCTTAAGTTCTGCAGCCCCCACTGCTACTAAACTGAGATAGCAAAACTTCAACATTAATGAGGTTCTCCCTGCTGTCCTGTACCTGAGCTTGTAAAGTTGCAAGACTCAAATCTCCAAAGGCAAAGAGATCACCAAGTCAGCTAACAAGCTACAGGGAGAAAAAACGAAGATTGTTTCTTCTTTAATAGTTAACACACCAGCATTTTCCAAGCTGCTAGCCAAACTAGGTACGACAAGCTTATTCTCAAAATTGTGCCAGCTTAAAGGTGCTGGTTTAAAACAGAATCAGCGAAACCAGTGCAAACACTCAAAGTCCTTCAATCTTAAGAAGGCCTAGCTTCCATTAACATAATATAACTGCTTATTAGGAATATAAATCTGGGTTCAAATCTAAAAAAAAGTAGACAGAGCACTATACATTGACCTAAACAGGATATTAAGAAAAGGTAAAGTTTATCTAACAAATCTCTGAATATAAGCAATGTCTTCCAAGCCGAAACCACCTGTAACCCCTAACAAAAAAGGATGAGCACAGTCAAGCTATGTTAGTGCTTCAAAGCGCGAATAGCTCTCCCTAAGGTTCAACATGACATTTTCTGAGTTTCAATATCAAAATCTACTATAAACTTAAAAAAAAGTCAATAATTTAGAACAAACAAAAAAAAAATCCCACAGAGATACGTAATGGAGGCTTCCCAAAGAAGGCAGATGAAAAGCACTATCACGAGGGGCAGAAAGTTCTCTCTCTTAAAAGCCCAAGAGCAAACACAACACCTGACTTCACAGCTGAGAAGGATTTAAAGCATACTTTGTGTCAGCCTAAATCTGTCTAAATTATGACGAAGTTGACCAATACGTTTCAGATTCAAACAACTGTTGAATAAAGCAAAATGTGTCTGCAGAATTGGCTGGCCTCCATGGATAACTCCCTGTTCTCTCCAAGAGAAGCAGACTGGTGACTCAGGGTTTTGGCACTGTAGAAAAATTTGACAGAGAAGTAAGTCAATCAACACAATTTTTGAGAGTCTGTTTTTAATTTAACACCATAAATGCTTTGAAATGAATAATACCACTCAGAAAATAAGTACTTTCAAACTTTCTTTTCCCCTGAGTTGGTGCAGAACGTTCTGCTCTCGCATGAGACTAGTCAACTTACTAGGTTCGTCACTAACCATTTGGAAAGAAAACAGAGAAGCAATATCTTTAGGAACTAAACCAAATTACAACAGTGCACTAATATAGTAAGAAGTCTCATTCAGCTACATCACTTAAAATACATTCTAACAGTAGTTTGTGCACACCAGATTTCCAAAGCCAATGACATGACATCAACAGGCACACTGATAGACTATACATGAACAGTGGATTTGTTCAATTGTGCAAGATCTACTGGATAAACCGAACTTGCACTACATTAAAAACAAAGCATGCACTCCAGCCCAAACTTCACAGCTGGAGACTTTTTATTAGTCTCAATACCAGGAGAAGCTAAGGAGGAAGGAAGCTTCAGCATTAAGGGTGGGCAAGGGTGACTGGTTTTTGGTTTATTTTTAAACGAAACCTCACTGTAGTACCTATGAAATGGCTGAGAGATTTGCCATTTAAAAAATATCATTCATCATCACTACCACTCTCCCCCAAAACTATACATACTGAGAAGACTGGAACTTTTCCCCTATAGAAGATAAGAAAGGAAGTGAACACTAGGAGATTTGTGTGTATAAAAAGAACTTATTTTAGTTGTTTATTTCTTAAAACTGTAATTTTGTTTCTGTTTTATGGAGCAAAATAACCATGTACCTGAAATTTAGCTTGCAAGACAGAGATATTTACATAAGCTTGAATTATGTGCAACTGCATAGTAATAAGATGGCATGTTTAGCACTATGGTTAGCCAGTTATTTGAAGGTACTTGTGTACTGTAGATATCTTAAGGTTAATGTATCTACATGAACATTTACTGAAGTGGTCAAGTCAAGGTCTCAGAGTTCAACCACAGATGGATTTACTGCTATAAACAGTATGTTGAGGGAAATTATTTTTAAGGTATTTTTTTAATGGTATTTGCAAGGGGACACACATGATTCAGCATGCCCGCAGCATTCCAAACCTGACACCATACACCACAGCATTCACTCCTACTAGTAAGAGTCCAGACAGTTCTTTGAAAATATTTATAAATTTAAAAACCAAATAACTATGCACTGAAATGCTAATAGACAATGGGCTGCTTTAATTTATATTAACACGTCACAAAAGTCTGACTCAGGTTTAAAGCCAAACAGCAACAAACAGCCTGTAATACACTTTCAAGTCACCTACAATTTAAATCCAAGAAAATGCTGACTCTGCCCATGCTGCTTTTTATGGGCTTTCACACAAACTGCCTCCATCCAAGCCCTTCTTTACAATCCCACTATCGCACTGTAATAAGGCCTCCCTCTCAGATGGCACAAACACCACTTGGGGTTTTTTCGGTTTAACCAGATCACCCAGTGTATCCAAGTTCAAACATAAACAGCATTATACAAATCTATTGGTGTTCCAGCTGTGCTGAACCCCCGCCAGTGCTTGGGGAAAGCCTTGAGGAACAGCAGTGGCCATGCACAGCTAAAGGAGGACTATAAAAACACCACGAGCAGGACTGCTGACGTTGGCATGCAAGTCAGGAAAGTGATTCCAAAACCCACCCCTTCTGTGAATGTCCCAGCACAACCAGCCACGTTATTTCAGGTTAAAGAGGCATTCAGCTGTGCTGCTTGATGAAACTCCTGGAGGAGGGTGGCTCATGAATGTGATGTATTTGCTCTAGGAGTACATGGCCACGTGAGCATAAGAAAGATCTGAATGTACCCAACACTGACTCCAGGCAGTGACAAACACCTGAGGAAACGGCCCGTCCTTGCCTAGCTCTACAGATTTAAACTCATGGCAGCAACAAGATCATCTGTAGGTTAGGACCTACTGCAGAGAGGAGAGCTCCCTGGTGCTGCTCCAACAAGCCTTTTCCCACTCTCTCTATGGGTCACAACCACTTGTGCCCCAAGAGACTAGCGTGATGGAAAAACACATCAGCCTCATGCCTTGGGAAAAATAAAACATGCTGCATTACAAGTTATCAATTGATTAAAGGAACCCCATCTGGTTTGCTCCAAGCCCATTTATACTTTGCACTAGGAAACTGCTACAAAAACAACCAATCCAGGCAAAAAACTTACCTAGTTTCCTTCTTGCTACTATTTCAATGACAAAAATGGTATGTTATATATTCATCAAATTTATTCACCCTTCCTAAAAGGCAAGTAGGCTTCTCCAGAAACAGCCCCTTTTCTGCAAACTACTAAAAAACCCCATTGACGCAATCTGCAAAGGCTCCTGTCAATCAACATTGCTGTGACTGTCTGTAACTCAGTATCATGGTTAGAAGTAGGATGCTAACCTCAAACTCCAAATTTACCACTCTAAAAATCAGAGGGAGGCAGAACCCAAATTCCACACAAAGAAATAAGGTAAGCAGAAAAAGCCAGAGCATACAAAACCAGACCTGAACAAGAAGGAAACCTCCCTGAAACAATGTTTCACTGAATTTTTTTACCTCTTTCAAGGCATTCAGAAGAGCACAGAACGAGGAGCTCTCCACAGATGCTCACAAAGAAAGTTAGAAATCCTAACACCAGCTGAGAGCATGCAGCTAGTGCTTACATACTCTTAAACCTTCACGAAAGTGCTGCATTCAGTGAAAAAAGGAAGCACACTGTTCCACACCCCACCCAGAAATGATGTATTTCAAGACAGGACACGCACACCTCATTCTCTCATGTTCCTGTAGAAAAATTTTCCTGTATGTCCTCAAAAATCCAGTCAGCAGAACTTTTCTCGTAAACCAATGGACAGCTAAGGCTTTACGATCTATCATACTGGGGAGAGATTGCAGGGATTAGGAATAGTAGCACAGATCAGAGGAGTCACGTCAGACCATAAGGACTGTTCCGTAGGACATATTTATACAACCTACATGGAAGATCCGTGGAGATTCATTTTTCAAAGTTTCATTTTTCAAAGCCTGGTCCCAGCTTTAAGTTGTGACAAAAAAAAGGGGGGAGGGGGAAAATAATGGATGAAAAACTGAACCTGAGTGCCTTAGTCTGCAAACTCCCTGAAACAACTCAAGGATAGGACTCATCATTTTAAACAACAGCAGTGGAAATTACTGATAGACGGATGATGTATAATGAAACAAAAGGAAGATGAAGAAGCAGACACCAGAAGGAATAACAGCACTGACAAAAGTCTGCATTACTGAAAGGAAGAAATTAACGCTGAGTACCATGAGAACGAAGGAACAAGTGGAAGAACAATCAACACTGCAAAATACTAGATTCCAGATTTTGATGCAAAAAAGAAAAATCAACAGCAGGCAATCACCTCAGATTCCGGGGCTGGCAGAAGTATGTTTTTCAGCCATAGAGGTATTTTAAGACTGAACTGCTACATCGTTACCAAAATAAATGACAGAAGGACATGGAACTGTTAGAACAAGTGCAGAGGAGGGCCACGAGGATGATCAGGGGACTGGAGCACCTCTCGTATGAAGATAGGCTGAGAAAATTGGGGCTGTTCAGCCTGGAGAAGAGAAGGCTGCGTGGAGACCTCATAGCAGCCTTCCAATACCTGAAGGGGGCCTATAGGGATGCTGGGGAGGGACTCTTCATTAGGGACTGTGGTGAGAGGACAAGGGGTAATGGGTTTAAACTTAAACAGGGGAAGTTTAGATTGGATATGAGAAGAAATTCTTTACTGTAAGGGTGGTGAGGCCCTGGAATGGGTTGCCCAAGGAAGTTGTGAATGCTTCATCCCTGGCGGCGTTCAAGGTGGGGTTGGACATAGCCTTGGATGGCATGCTTTAGTGGGAGGTGTCCCTGCCCATGGCAGGGGGGTTGGAACTAGATGATCTTGAGGTCCTTTCCAACCCTAGCTATCCTATGATTCTATGATTCTATGATCTTCTAAAGCATGTGCCTACTATTGTATACTAACAGTGGACAGTAGTTTCTGAACAGGAGACAGCATTTCAGAAAGTTAACCGTGGGCAGTCAACTGATTTACTAAACTTTACTCCATGTAGCAGATAGCCCTGTATCTTTACACTAAGGGTACTACACTTTGTATTTTGAGATGTGCAACTGAAGAGGAAAACCAATTTGAAGCCAGAGAAAGGCTAAAGAAGAGCAAGGAAAAGGAGGAACAGGTAAGGACCAGTGGACAACAGAGGTGCTTGCCAACCATGCGCTGCGATAATGAAGGGAACAAGTTCCACAGCACAGGCTTTAATTGTGACTGCCCTGCTGCTAACCCCATGAAATCAAGCTGCAAGCACTAAGGACTAAGATACCCCATCAGCCCTCAGCTATAATTCTGTGTCCTCCGGTCCCTTAATCAACCACACTACAAAACATCTCAGACATCAGAGGCTACTCTCAGCACACAGAATTGCAACTAAAAGGAAAAAAGGCACCGCTCTGTGCACAGGACAGTACCATCCTGCTCATATCCACCCACTGGGCGCAGAAGGCTGCTCGCATCATCTGTCTCCCAGATAAAATGTTCACATGGAGTGGCCTTGCAAAAAGCTAACTGTCTCTATGTCTCTGAATGGCAGCTCTGCTCTCAAGCGTATTGACTGGTGCTCCAGCTTGGCACACACACAAACCCTAAAGTGCCTGTAAAAAGGCCATAACATATTTTATTTCCAGGATCAATACAAGCAGTGCTATGCAGCTACCAACAAGATGACTGAAAGTTATTCCAGAAAACAAGAATTTACTTCCTCTGTAAAGGCACCATTAATTAAGGCTTCCCAAGCCAAGAAAACCCTCCCTGCCAAATGAACGCCTGATGATGAAAAAAGTGTAAGAGATTTTTCAAAGGAAGAAATCTCAAAGGGATTCCATCTTCCCATCACTGGCATATTCTGCTCTTCACTGAGCCCCTGCAGAATTCCATCACTCCCTCTAGGAAGCTGTACCCAAATGGGGGTGGGGAAGCAAAAACAATTTCACTCACTCAAAGGCAGTTTTTCTCTGGGGCTTTACTATGGAGCTATTACTAGCTGAACTGCAGAAGCTGAATCCTCAATGGTGAGGAAGGATCATTTGTTACTTGCTTTGTCTTTCAATGGGTGTGTACCTTCGAAGTAGCAGGATGTGAGTACAGAAAGAGTAAAAGGCTAAGTCAGAAACAACACCCCCGCAACATTCATGTTGCTGCATGAGAAGACTAAACTTAAAGCTGGTTGATAGTATCTTAATCTACATTTCTTGTTTTGCAGAGGAATATTACTTTCCATGTTTACAAGGCTATTTATAAAGTTATAGGACTAAATAAGCAAAAATAATATGTTCATCTTATTACCTATATAGCTTACAATATAATTCTGGCATAGCCTTTGGCTCAAGAGAGAGACCACTCCCATTTTCTATTTTCACTAAGGAAAATGACAAAGTCAGGACTCCAGCCTAGGAACTCCTGTGTTGTTCTTGAGTCTGTGCCAGGTGTTAGGAGGCCTTCAGGAGTCACTGCATATCATTTTCTGCAAACTACAATGGAGATTCAATAAAAAATGTTCTCAAAGCATTATTTTTGATGCAAAATTAGAAATGTTTAAGTGTAAAGCATTTTAAGCATAGATCTTACTTCCAAGGAATTCTAAAGTACTGCAAAGGGCATAGAAAAGAGCAATAAAATAGTAAATCGCAGTAAATTTCACTACGGCAAACTAACCTACTTTCAGTGAAAAATGAGGAGTTACCAGTAGGATCCCCACAGGACCTTACTTTTCCTCTGTGACCTGGGAAAAGAGGGTGAGCAGCAGAGGGTCAGTGTTTACATGCAATACTGAAATATGTTGCATAACCCATGCTACCCCTGACTAGGATGTAGAAAGGTGCAGAAAAGTGCACAGAAGAGTAAAACGATGCTAAGTGTCCAGACAGTGAAACAGCAGGTGAAATTCAGGAAAGAATAAGTGCAAAGGAATACCCTCTGGAAAAGAAAAAAGCCTTCTTATACAGTGATATCTTCTAAACTGGATAGCATCGCTTAGAAAAAAAAAAAAATGCACTAAGTACAGGTCATGCTCCTAAGACCATTATCTCAGCAGAGCAGCAGAGGCAACTAAACTGTCATAAATCGCTAGGCAGGGAAAGGCAACACAGAGTACATCACTATGCCAGCATACAAATTCATTATGCACTTCTACGTTAAATACTGTGCTTCTGGTACCTTGAAGAGGGATTAGCAGAAACAGAAAACCTGCACAGAAGGGCAGCAGGAATGACCAGAAGTGTGGAACAGTACCCATCTGAAGAGGCACTAAAAAGACTACAATTTTTCAGTTTAGGAGGGAAAGTATACCAGCTGAAAAATGTATGGAAGCAAATGGCAGACTTTTAAACCATGAAAAGTAAAACTAGCAGGAAATTAGTTTCCACAATACAGAGTCTAGGAGACACTGAAATCACCAGGCAGTAGGTTTTACACAAAAGGAAGTTCCTTTTCCATCTAATCAAACTGCAGGACTCTTTGTTACAGGATGTTGCAGAAGCCAAAAGTACAAACGGCTTTTAAAACAAGATTACATAAATTAATGACAACTACGTTCATCCGTGTGTACTACACGCAACGGTCCAGATGCAATCTCTGATTCAGACAGTTGAACTGACAGAAAGTGGATGGTATACAACAGCATCAGTTTATACAAATTTCAAAGCTCGATATACACAGCCATTATTGAAACAGATGACAAATACATGTGTGAAACAGAGATGACCGATAAGGAAGAACCGTCTAGCAAACTTAAGAAGGCAGCTTGATAGAAACTGAAATTAATTAATCAATGGCGCAAAAATGGCACAAGTTCTGAGCAAAGCTGGTCACCAGCATTTGAACAGTAGCAACAGCTAATTTGGACTCTGTTTCACTGCATTTTTATTTGTATTTTTACAGTAAGACTGGATACTTTTCAAAAAACCACAGCTTTACAATCTACAATTCGGGGATGGGGCATCTAGCTCATACAGAAGGTCACTTCAGGTGAGCACAACTCTATCTGTCTTCAATTTGTGACTAGATACAGGTCACGGATGGTCAAACTGGCATCTCTAGAGAGGCAGGCAGCTCTTATCTTTCAAATGCAGTACTTGCATAGGAGAGCCCATCAACAGGGTGCCTGCAACTGCTGAATACCTGGCAGAGAGCAGCAACTGAGGCAAGCCTAACCCTCTGCACTCTTGCGGGGGGTACCTGTTGCTGCTCCTCCCTCCCTTTTGCCTTCTCAACTCAACCTCAAGTGGCAGGCAAAAGAGCTCACTACTGCAGACTGAGGTCTCCAGGGGAGCACAGGCAGGAGGAAAGTGGGCAAGAGCAGCAAGTACATGTGAGGAATACAGATGAAAGAAAAACGGCTAGAAGATAAACAGGGGGCAAGGACTGTAACTTGAGAGCTGCAGGCTTCTGATTTATACAGGAGTCTGACAAAATATACAAGTTTGACTCTTACCTGTCCAAAGGTTCCCTCCTCACACTTCTTTGAAACTTTTTAATGTTTAGAGGTGATATTTTTAAGTAAACCTAAAAGGTACTGAAAATAATCTTGTGCAGATGTTTGTTACAAAATTTGCTACATAAAAAAGCATGGGAAATATTAAAGCAAAGCACATTTTGTGGGTTTTCTTTAGACACTTTCCTCTCTGTCTAGCAAAGAAAGGATAGCTATCCCTGGTGTACTCTGCCCTTTTGCTACAGAAGAGGTCCCAAAATCATATATAACTTTAAAATAATTTGGAGAGAAAGATGACACGGTCCCCCAGTAGATAATTAATTTCTTAAACTTTTGCTTAGAACAGTTTTGTGAAGTGTGCATATGCTTTAAATCAGCAAAGTATCCTAGGACTGGACTGCATAATGGGCATACGCACATAGGAACTGTAAAACAAGCAACATGGGAGAAAACAGTGAAGAGGCAGCAGCACAGACTATAGTAAAAGTGACCACCTAGATGAACGAGAGAGGTCCAAGACAGGACAGGAATATTTCAAACTATTACTTACATATCCAACTGCAATCTTGCTTTAAGAAACAACCAACCACTAGTAGGAAGGCAGACTTGGGGTCACTTCACTCAGAGATGCAGTAAGCAGGACTTACTACTGACTGTACCATTACTGGAAAAACAAGTACTTTTGGTAACTACAAAAACTGGCTTGTTTTGTATCTCCTCCACTCCAAACTACAGTATTTCTTTTCCCCATAGGAGGGCTGAGGTTGGCAGGCACCTCTGGACACCATCTAGTCCAGCCCCTTGCTCACAGCATATTGGGTGACCAGCGACTGGGTTTCAAAGATCTCCAAGATGGAGACTCCACAACCTCTCTGCAAACCTGCTTCTCCATTTTCCCTCACAGTGGAAAAAGCATTTCTTAAGTTTAAATGGAGTTCCTTGCATTTCCATGTGCCCACTGCTTCATTACTGGGCACTGCTGCAAAGAGCCTGGCTTCCCCTTACTTGACTACCCCCACCAGGTATCTGTACACACTGGTATAGTCCCTCCACGCCTTCTCCTCTCCAGCATAAACAGCTCCAGCTCTCTCAGCCTCTTCCTGTATGACCTGAAAAAGCAAATCCACAGTCATGAAGAGTGCTACTGACTGGCTGATGATCTGTCACATCAGGGCTTAAAGGAGACACAAATAAGGTAAGCCAGAAGCATGATTAGCCAACATCTATTTCACTGGGCATCATACAATATGCCAGCTGAAATTCAGTCAGTTTAAGATGCCTTTATCAACTGGCCACAGCTTCCTTTCTCACAGCAACAAGGCTGTGTGCCAGCTGCCTAAACAACAATGCAGCAACTGCTGGAACTGGAAGGGCCCAATGCCTTCAGCTGAGCACAGACAGCACACTGTTTGAATACAGCAGAAGCTGTTGAGGAAGCTTGATGCTCACGGGGAGGGTGAGCTGCTTGAAGAGATGCTTGAACAGGACAAAGAGCAATAAAGATATATTAATAAACATCTATAACTGCTTTGGAAACCTTTCACATGCTGCAGCCCTGGACTTTGTCACAGTGCAGAGAACTTAAACATGTAAGGATTTCTGCCACAAAATTAGTATAGACCAAGGTTTTGACCTACAGCAATTTTGACTAGTTTCACTAGTAACTTTAGGACTGTTCTAACCATATAGCTGCAGCCTGCTGAACAAACTACACAAACAGGAAGATAACAGACCCTGGCACAACAGAAGGTCAGCAAGCCACAGCAAGAGCATGCCCAGCAGAGAAAACTACAGCCTCTGCTACTTCACCAAGTACTTCGAGCTATCAACAAAACAAAGCAATGTGAATCAACAGTACAAGGTCTCCCAGTAAACAGACTTAAAATACCTTTAAATTAAAACAAAAAATAGACCAAAACCAAAAAAGCAAGTACATATAAACCCCTCATGTCTGCAATCATTTATTGCATTTTAAAACTTCTTACAGTCATTTTTCAACATAATGCTTGTTTTTTGCTGAAACAAGGCAAGCAGTCCCACACTCTGCTCTCAGAGCAGTGTGCTGGGGCCACAGAGCAGCATTTCCTTGAAGTAATACATCATTTGTACAGTCCAGAACACCTTCATGGTCAAACTATGTGCTCCCAGCTGGTCTGACCCTAAATTAACGTGTAAAATTAGGTATAAAATAGTCTATTTTGTTAGGCACCATCAACTACTTCACAGGTATAGCCTTCATGTCTTTGTTGGAGCACTACGCATGCAATGTAAACGTAACTGCCTTATCTTCACACACAACATTCATACAGATGTGCAGGCCCACACATTTCTACCCAATTCCTATTTATAACATTATATGCTAACAAAAATAATCTTCAGTAGTTTTAAGCTAAATACCAAAGAACAAGTAAGTCTTCAAGTGTAAGCAGCTGTTACATGCATGAAAGCATTGCTCTATTTTTGAGAGATACTGCCCTGGAACAGCAAGTGAATTTGCTTTCAACCTGAAGCTTATGACTGCCACTCACAAGCTAATTCTGGCACAGGCCTGCACCGAAAATATGCTTGATGAGCTATTGTTAACCACTGTTAACCAACAGCCTTCAGAAACTGGAAGTTTACAAGGTTTTAATGAACACCAAGTGGCTTTTTGAAAAGGCCATAAAGACCAGGCGTTAGTCCCCCTTCTGAAGGGTCTTATATAGTAAGTCACAAATACCAAAGACAAAAAGGGTATCATAAATAACGAATACTTCATTCAATAATAGCTGCAAAGTCAAATAACTTTACTGCTTTGTTCACTGAAAATGCTGCTTTCAAAATATTATTTCCTCGGTGGAGTGTAAGAAACACGCCAGTGATTAAAGATCTTGCATTAACAGATCCAGAGTAAGTTTACATGCACAGTCCTTGGATTGTCCAGTCACTCCCTTACTGTAAAGTAACAAAATACAACAGCACAAGAGACAGGGAGCCCCACAAGCATTCCACTGAAGAATCATCCAACCAACCCAGGCGCAACAGTCCCACACTGAATCACAGAATCATAGAACAGTTAGGGTTGGAAAGGACCTCAAGATCATCGAGTTCCAACCCCCCCGCCATGGGCAGGGACACCTCCCACTAAACCATGCCATCCAAGGCTATGCCCAACCCCACCTTGAACGCCGCCAGGGATGAAGCATTCACAACCTCCCTGGGCAACCCATTCCAGGGCCTCACCACCCTTACAGTAAAGAATTTCTTCCTCACATCCAATCTAAACTTCCCCTGTTTTAGTTTGAACCCATTACCCCTTGTCCTCTCACTACAGTCCCCCATGAAGAGTCCCTCCCCAGCATCCCTATAGGCCCCCTTCAGGTATTGGAAGGCTGCTATGAGGTCTCCACGCAGCCTTCTCTTCTCCAGGCTGAACAGCCCCAATTTTCTCAGCCTATCTTCATACAGGAGGTGCTCCAGTCCCCTGATCGTCCTCGTGGCCCTCCTCTGCACTTGTTCTAACAGTTCCATGTCCTTTTTATGTTGAGGACACCAGAACTGCACACAATACTCCAAGTGAGGTCGCACGAGAGCAGAGTAGAGGGGCAGGAGCACCTCCCTCGACCTGCTGGTCACACTCCTTTTGATGAATTTTGAACTGAAAAAAAGTGCTGTCTTTGTACAAGAGCTCTCCAAGGCACCTCATGAAAACCTGTTTAGTTTCCAGATGGGCAAGAAGAAATTTCTGCTGTATGCAGAGTATCTGTTCTCCTTTTATAAACCAAGTTTCCTATCTGCTGCAGGAGAAAGCCCTCTTTTAAGCCATGAGGTTAAATGTAGATTACTTGCTGCAAGTATACTATGTACATACCTACACGTACATACATACATACATACTTGCACTCACAGGACAATGTAGCAGGCAACTACAAAGACAGCATTCTGCAAAATTCCAATAGCAACCAAGACTGTTCAAGCCAAAAGTTGTCAGATAACCAGGACTGAACTACAAACACCGTGATAGCAGGTAAATAACACAAAAGAGAGTAATACGCTGCTCATTTATTTGCAGGAAATAGCTGGCAGAACCTATTCAGAAATTAAGCATCACCTAGAAGAAGGGAAAACATCTCTCAAACACCCAGTCAGGGTTACTGATAAAAAACAAACTAGAGATTTGAGAACTGCTGCTCAGACAGTCCTATGACTTGGCAGGACATCACTTCCAAAGAATTTCAGCCCAAGAGGCCACCAGCAAGGGAAGACAGCTCTTCCTCTGATGCTGTACAGCTATGATTGTTGGGCACTGTTGAATCAAGCCCATTCCGCGCAGAAGAGACAGCATAGCACATCAAAGCAGCAACATGGTTAGAAAATCTTTGGTTACCACTGACTGGAAAAAATGAAATAATTACCCACAGCGTACTGAAATCACTGATGTGTGCAAACCACAAGGCCAAGAGTTCCTAATCTCCAGAACAGCAACAACTCAAAAACTAACTGCAGCTGCCCATCAAAAATGACTGAGAAAACGCAAGCAAGAAACCAACACAGAATTTCATAGAGCTACCATAGTGCACCAGGGAAGGGAACCACGAGAAGCAAAATAGGCTGCAATTGCCCATTTCAGACAGAGCCCCTGAAGCACAGGGAGTGCTGGACCTGGCACAAGGGCATGTGGCTGAGCAGCGACCTTCCTTACCAGTGGCAGCCAGCAGCAAACAAAAGCAAGCTGCAGAAGAGTGTTCATCACAGGCAATGCCAGTCCAGCTCCATCCTGAACCAGAGAAATGAAGAATGTCTTTGGTGCTAATAAAGCTCCAGAATAATGGATGGGGACAACCAACAAGCCTAAGAAATTTAGCTAGTAGCTGGAGGGTGGGAGCCAGCAGAGATGGGTTAAGGAAAAAAAGTAAGTTTTCCTTTGGAGAAAATACTCTTCTCCTTGTGCCATGCTACCTGGGATCACATGGTGGGTAGACCAGGAAAGCTGCTGTATAAAACTGCCACAAGGAAGATCCTTGGAGGACGGAAGACTGCATTTCTCAAGGCAAGAACTGAGTCTCGCACTGAACATGCAAGAATGAAGAAAGGTTAAGAAAGCTAGCAAAGATTTCTTCAACTGTGCTTGAATTTTCATGGGCAAATTTTAGGATAATCAGTCCCCGAGTGTTAAACTAAGGCTGTAGTTTGGCAAACACTTTAAGCTGGCATAAATTTACATCACTGCTGAAAGAAAATCTCACCATCTGCCAGTCCCCTGTGCCAGCACAAACATCCGAACACTGAACCAGGAGCACTTCTTTTGCCAGTTTATTTTTCAGATGGATCAGTTCCCCAAAACAGTTCACAGGATGGCCATGTAAATACTTGTGCTGGCAAAGAGCGACTACTTCTCCAGCAGCACCAGCCGAAAGCATTCACTGAACTTCGGCCTAAGACATGGAGCTGTGGAGAAGCTCCTAGCAGTCACAGGTAGTGCTCGCCACCCTCAGATATGCTGTATTCCTACCACACTTCAACATTACAACCACCACACAGTTGCCTCTCAGAAACCACCATATCTTTGTCATTTTCTCTGGTAGGAGAACCTGACAATCTCCGCAAAGTTCACATTTTCATTTCCGCTGGCCATTAGCAAATGTCTTTGCGGGATGCTGTGCTTCTTGACCAAAAGATCATTTGTAATAGAGACAACAGCAGCCTTTTGATCATATATTCCATTTGAGACCCAGAATGCTTGTACATGACGAACAACAGATGAAACTGTGCTCATCACATGTCAGGGCTCTACCCCAACAGGGATGCAAGAACTGCAGGCTCCTGAGTACCCGTGAATCACCATACAATCCTTTGCTGATCAGCACACTCATCAAGATCACCAACAGAAACATCACGGTTGGGAAAATAATTGATAAAGATGAGCATTGGTCATATTCTATATCAAGGTCAACTCAAGTGAGTACTGAGAGAGACCCAACCACACTTCCCACAACTTAGTGATAAATTCAAACCCATACAATCATCCATTATGAACCAATTACATCAGTCAGTTTTCTACCAAGAAATAAATTCAAGGCACGATAGTGAAATAAACCCCCAGAATGATACAGAAGGATCCCTGTAACCAAGCATGCCACAGGCAAATTGAAGGGAAATTACTCACTACAGACATTCCTCAGCTCACATCCACAGCCACAGCTCTTGGGGCCTGTGATCAGAGTGGGACTCACACAAGCTGCAGCAGAGCCCTGTACCCACTTCTGTGCTCCCTTTCCTTTTACCATGTTTTGCCATCATCATCACTTTCCAGTACCTGCTCACTTGCTGAATACTTACTCTCTACCTCTTATTTTCATTTGTCTTATTGTCACACACACTCACGGTTATATTTTGCAGAATACGATATAGTGGAAAGAACATTCAGAAGTCCTGCTTGAGTCTCCTGTATACTATTTTAAACAGCATCTGCAAAGCTCAAATTTAATCTATCCTCCTCCCATGTTCCCTCTGCCCCCGCTCAGTGAGCGCTACATGGCTGCTGACATCTTCAGCTCTATCAGCTGATTACTGCTCCTTAGGTACATTTCTCTTTCCTTGGTAACATTAATCCAACTAGTTTGTAGGAAAGCACCAACATAAACAGATGGCCAGAGTAGAGCACTTCTTCTTTCCAGTTTATAGAAAAGCTAACAGCAGGGTATGAGAAGTCCACTCACTCCTATACAGGATTATTTTCTAAAGGAGCATTACCAACTCTGAACGAGGCCCAGTCGTACTAGTCAGAATTCAGAGACCTCAGGTCTTCTGAAAACTCCAGGATGCTCTAGCACACAGCATCATGCTGCAAACTGATGAGCATCCAGGGAATTATAAGCAGCAGTTAAAGTACTTATGATCAGGTCAGTTTATTTTGAGACTGGAGGCAGGGAGCGAGTAAGAGATGAGCAATTATGTAATTGAACGATTCCAAGGGAAAGCAGGCTTGCACAATGCGTAGCTAACAAAGTAAGTTTTTAAGCCACTGGTGGCTGAGCAGTGGGGGGCACTGGCCTACTGGTAGAGACAGGAGAGCATTAAAATGCAGCAATTTGAATGGCAAGTCTCCTGGCTGGTTACAAAAAGTGAGAATGAAGCAAAACATGAAGGGATGTAACAGGGACTGTCAAAACCTCTATTCAATCTCCTACTACTAAATGGCACAGAGTAGGGTTAGACGATGGGTGGTGCTGTATGTGATGGGAGCAGAAACAGGAAAGGTTGATAAGATCAGATGTCCATTTATACAGTGATTATTAAGAATCCACGACTGGGATGTCCCAATATTACTGCAAAAGCAGTAAAAGATGCAAACTTCAGATTTATATGAAGTTTCAAATGATTGTCAGGGTTCACAATAGGGGAAAGAAAAACCTAGCAATAAAATCTTGAAGCTGCCCCCTCCCTTGACCCCTTCTCAGCCTCTGTGTGGGGAAGGAGGAAAAAAACCCATCTGGGTGAAACTCAGGATTTCATTCCCTGACTTTGATGAGCAGGTTTATACCTCCGCTGGCTATCTAAGACAAGACAGGCAGGAAACAGAAATACATGCACATACAAGTTTGGTAACTGGTAAAGGAAAAGAAAAAAAAGAAGAAAATAATATTTTGGGAAGAGATAGAAGAAGAAAAACCTAGAAAAGAACAGGAAATAGGAAAAAAGACACTACAGCTCATGTATGCAAGTATGTGTCACCATCTGCTAGAGAGAAGAAGGAAGCAGAGTCTGGAAAGAAAGAGACTAGGAGAACAAAAGCAAGGAATGCAGTAAGTCAGGACTTCCGAGATGAGTAAATAGTTAGCCACTCTCTTATACCTGCTGCTGTATTGCCCACAGACCTCACAGGTCTGTGGTTGGTTTGTACCTACTGCTATATAGACACCTTTCAGAGTGGAGAGTAATCTACCAGTCAGGTCTAAGCAGAGCCACACCAGTTGAAGTAGATTAGTTCTAAGTAGCCCAGCTAGTCTAGAGAAAACCCAGAGACTTTCAAATGTAAAATCTCAGGTTTCTCAGACTTAAGCTCTTACCTTATTTCATGTCATTTACCTTAAGAGACCAGTCTTATTGAATGGAAATCGGTTTAAAACAGATTCAATTTAAACAATGTACTTTTTCCCTAATAGTTTTACAGGCTAGGAGGTGCAAGGTATACGTCACCTTTATATGTACTGCTTCTAGACACTTAGTAGAAGTGATGGCAAATTCAATGTCAACAACACCAACAAGTGCACAAGTTAAGCCTTAAATGAACTAAATGATAATCTAGGTATCATCTCTTCAACTTTATCTACAGCTATTTTTCCATAACACCAACATCAATTAGCCTTGATCAACAGCATCATTAAAACCTTCGATTAATAATCCATTCATTTCTATAAAAGTACCCAGCTGCTAGTTAAAGCACACAGAATAAATCTGATTTTGTAGGTATATTTAGTTAGCAAAATATTTTTGAAGACTCAGCAATAGAAAGAGTGTAGGATTTTCAGCACACTGTGGAGCAGACTTATGATTCATTCCCTCTTATAGGATATGCTTGTTTACAGAGCTTGAACTAGATCTGGTAAAGGTTAAAGATTCAATAAAAGCTCCTGTGACATAATATCAACCCTTGCACAGCCTCCAAAACCAAAGCCAGTTTTCTAAGACAACACTGCAGTGAACCCAACAACAT
Organism: Amazona ochrocephala; assembly: GCA_039720435.1. NCBI lineage: Eukaryota > Metazoa > Chordata > Aves > Psittaciformes > Psittacidae > Amazona > Amazona ochrocephala. The sequence continues at coordinate 94,494,799 of CM077878.1, forward strand.
TTTAAATAACTGGCTGCAAGTGGTTTGGGGTTTTTTTGCTTGTTTTTATTTAAAGGTCTGTCATGGTTTAAGATGAACCCAGGACAAGGTCTAATAAAAGAACATTAAAGTTAGGCTTAAAAACAAAGAACAAACAATATGCTTTTAGAACTGTGAAAACAAAATCCCCTTCTCCTCACAGTTACAACACTGCACATCTGATTTCTCAGTAAATGATTATTTAAGGAAACACAGACTCCTGGATGTCACCACCCCAGATCTCCTCAGCACAGCTACATCACTGACATTTATGAGCACAGCTCAATTCTAGCAGGTCCCCAGCTGCATTAGGTGCCATACCAAACTGCAGCCATTTAATACTGTGCCAACCCACCACCTTGTGCAGCTAGCATACATCGGTAGTATTTTAGGGAGCACAGGGGAATCCCCAAGGGCTGGAATTCTTTTGCTGCTTCAGATGCTGGGGAATTACAAATCTCCAGTGACACTGCAAACTGGTTTATTTAGCACCTCCAGTAATATGGTACCCTAAGTTCTTCACACACCAACTACGCAAACCACAGTATTGCAACATACCCACACAGGAGTAGTAAAATTATTCTGTAACAGCTCAGTCGGTCAACCATTGCTAAATTTCCACGCATTTTAGTCCTCCTACTTGAAATGAAACCAGGAATAATAAACATTACATGTGGACCATTCCTTTTAAAAAGTCTTTTCTGTGAATGCAAATCCAACATAGCCACCAAGATTTGAAAGCGGACTATATTTGACCAAATCATCTACACAGTCGTTACCATGCAAAGTGCACTAAAAGAAGAGAGTAACCTGTTGGCAGCTACCACAGTATCTCTACTGTACACCCACCTATACTGCCAAGAATAAAACGTATACTGGGATTCCAGCAGCAACCATTCAAACTTTGATTCAGAAAAACCAGGGGCAAGAAGTGAATTAAAAATTATTTCAGATAACCAAGAAATGTCTCTGTTTATTTTACATCTCCCTTTCCCCCTCTAAACAGCCAGGAGCCCTGCAGAGATGTACAGAAGTTACCACTGATGGACTGCTCCCCCACCACAGCCCTTCAATCCAACTTACTGCGGTATTAATGGCAGAGGAAAGGAGCATTCTCCAAAGACACAAGACAGGTGAAAGCCATATCACTACCTCTGCCATTCCCAAACACTGACAAACCCCACATTTCAACATATCAAACTCTTCTACTGACCTGTCCATCTCTTCTCACCAACTGCTTCTGTTCATTCAACTCAAGGTGGTATCTGTGAGAGTGACTGACAATTTTCATATTTCAGCAGCAACAGAAAAACAAGTGGGGCTAAACAATACTCACTGTGTTGCTGCTGATCCACAGAAGTGTGCAGCATCTTGAGACTATTCTTTCTGCCTTTCACTATTGGCAGAAATACCAGTATCTCGCTACTCAGAAACATAAGACAGTAGTCCAGGAATCACACGTATGATTCAGGATTACAGTTCCCAAAGTCCTTTTCTAAAGCCCTAGTGCATACAGCTACACATAAAACCAGAAACAGCATTCCTTATTGCTCCATAAACTGAACCCAGCAAAGAAGCTGGTATTTTTAGAGTGCAAGTTTGAAGCAATGGGGCCTTGAAGAGATTTAGGACTGTCTCAAAGGCAGGTTGGCTTAGTAAAGTCCAAGGTACCAGGGATCTAGGTAGAGTGTAGACCACGTTTCTGTTAAAAAGTTTTAATTCAACTAAAGGTACGCAAAGACCGCATTTCACAGAAAAAGAAAAAAAAAAAGGGGTGGGGGGAAGAAAATTCCCACCCACTTGTCTTTATCACGGGAGTTTCCCGTGCCCCAAACAAATCCAAGGCTGTTTTCTGCCTCTCAGTTTCTCCCCTCCTCCCTCCCGCAGCTTCCTACCAGCTGAGATTCTGCAGCTGCAGCAACAACAGCCTGTCTGTGACAGCGCAACCACCACTGCGGGCTGGTTCCTACTAACTCACTAGCTTCCTCATGTTTTAACAGAGGTAGCAAATAGCGAAGGGGCTTCCCCCCCTCTTTTTTTTATTTAACTGAAAAGACACTGATGAATATTCATTGCTAGTCCTTTACCAAGGGCGTGAGCTTTATTTAAAGGACTGGAAGGGAACTGCAAGTTAGGGGAATACAATGGGAGATTTCTGATTCAGTTCTCTGGTCCTAAAATACATCCAAAGACTACGATTTTTTTTGCAGAAAAGAGACTACATGATAGTAAAAAAAAAAAAAAAAAAAAGCCTCTCTGCCCGAAGCCCACCAGCCCCTCACGCGGATGGCTCTGCTGGCTACCGCGGCACCCACCGCAGGGGCTCGCACTGGGGCTCCCTGGTTGACAGGGTCGTCGGTGATGCATCCCGCTTTCGAGACAACAGTTCACCGATGCGGGTCTCCTCCCCACATGTTTAAGGCCAGCATTCGGCAGGCCGCATTCTCGCATTCTGAGCCCGGACTTATAACACACACGCCCCGCTCTGGAAGAGCGAAGAGACAAGCGAGGCCTTTCGCACCTCCTGGCTAGAGAGCAGACAGTCCCCGGACAACACCCGCCCGGAAGGTCCCGCCGCGGCCGGGGGGGCGGCTCCGGGCGCACCCGCACACACACACACCCGCACCACCGGACGTGCGCACCCGCACGCACACCCGCACACAGGCTCACACGTGCGCGCACACCCGCCCCTGCCCGGGGAACTGCCGGTTCCTCTACCCCCGGCTGCGGGGGACACAGGGGGGGCCCGCACTCACTTTCGTCCTGCCGTTGATTTTGTAGTTGCCCAGCTTGCCGTTGCAGTGTCGGATGAGATCGTCCATGCTGTTCATGAGAAGCCGGATGGCCTGGCAGCCTGGCTCCTTGCCCTCCACCCAGGTGATCTTGTCGCCGCGGATGTCCTTGGAGGAGTCGCTCTTCTGGCTGACGAGCTGCCCGTCGGTGAAGCGGCCGGTGTGGTGCAGGGCCCGCACCTCCTCGGCCACCAGCCCGCCCAGCTCCTTGCCGAGGAAGTCGTCCACCACGCAGATTCCGTGCTTGTTCATGCAGGGCACGATGTACTCCAGCGCCAGCCGCTGCGGCACCAGCGACTTCGTCTGCCCATTGGGGCGCAGCGCGGCCCCGCCGGACCCCGCCTGCACTCCGCCCGGGTACAGGTTCGACTTGTCCCGGTACAGCAGCACCGCGTCCCCGGAGGGCGAAGGGGACTGGGCCGCGGCCGGGGCTTCCGCCTCACCAGCGGCGGCTGCGGCGGCGGCGACGTTGTTGTTGGCCAGCGGGGCAGCCTCGGCGGAGGCCTCCGGGGGCGGCGACGCTGCGCCTTTCCCCGCCGCAGCTCCAGCCCCCGCCCGGCTACTGCCTCCCGCCGTGGCCCCGGCGCTGTGGGCGCGGGTCGGCGGGGGGTGCCCGCCGCGGGGCTCGGCAGCGCCCCCTGCTGCGGCTGCCGCTGTGCCTCCGCCGCGGCAGATGAGCTTGTGCTTCTTCCAGTCCTGGCGCTGGTGCTCCTTGCTGCAGTAGAAAGAGCTGCGGCAGCGCCCGCACCGTAGCAGGTTCTCCATCTTCCCGCACAGCTCGCAGTACTGCCGGTCTCGCTCGCTGCTGCTACTGCTGCTACTGCCGCTGCTGCTGCCACCACCGCCGCCGCCGCCGCCGCCGCTGCTCTCGCCACCGCCCTGGCCGGCGCCGCCGCCGCTGTCATTCGCCATGGCGCTGGTGGTGCCGCCGCAGCCCCGCTCCGCTGCCGAGGGGTTATGTAAGGAGGCGGGCGGGAGCGGCGCTAACGCGGGCCCCCGCCCGGCCGCGCGGGGAGGGAGCGCTCACTGCATCATGGCCGCCCGGCTCCGCCGCGGCCCCCGCCGCCCTCAGCCTCCGCCGGCCCGCGGCCTCCTTCGGGCGGCCGGGCGCGGGGTTGTCGTGGGGGCCCGCGCCGCCCTCCCTACGCCTCTAACGCCGCTAGCGCCGCCTCATCGCCGCCCTGGCGGCGGCGGCGCGGCCTGAGGGGGGAGAGCGGCGGCGGCGGGCAGCCGGCTGGCACGGTGGGGGGCCTGCCTTCCGCTCCCCGCCGGCCTCTAAGCCCAGTGCGCGGGCCGGCGCGGCCGCCGCCTCTCCCCGCCGCGCCTCCGCCGCTGTGTCGGGCCGAGGAGGAGGTGCCACTCTCGCGGCCCGCTTTGCACGTACGCCACTTCCAGCCCGCCAGCGCCGGCGGCGCGTCAGGCGGGCGGGGCCGCGTCGCCAGGCGGGCGGAGCCGGGCTGCCCCGCGCTGTGCCGAGTTGAGCTGGGGAAGGCCGCGCCGTGCTGAGGGGCGATTTGCCGCCCCGCACCGCCGCAAACTCGAGCCCGGCTCCCAGCGCACGGGCAGGCTTCGGGCTGTGACCGGGCGGCCTCTACTGGGGAGACCTCGATTCGGCGGGAGGGCGGCCAGGCCAAAGCAGCCACCAGGCAGTGCGGCCTCCCCTGCTGCTGCGGACCCACGCCGCCAGGGACGGGGATAAGCTTTGCTGAGGGGAGGGAGGGGTCATCGCTCTCTGCTGCCCGGGACATCCCCGGCGTCCCCGCGCGGGCTGTGGGTCGCTAATCCGTGGGTGCCCTTGACCCTGTGGCCCGTGTTGAGCAGTCCCCCGGGTGAGCGCAGGGGCGCGGGCCCGCTGCAGGTGAGGCACGGCACCGGAGAGCAGGAGGGCACTGGGCTGACATGGAAGCCGGGCGTGTGGTCTGGAGCAACGGAGGTGTCGGTGGCACCCGGCCACGATGGAGGGCTAGATTTTGTCACTCCCATAGGCCCCAAAATATCCCTGCCAGATGGCTGGCAGAGTGGGATGAGCCCTGGCTCCCTCATAAATATCTTGGGGCTTGTGTCCCACCTACCTTGGTAATGAAGGCAGGAGTCAGACCACTTAAAAAAGCAAAAAGGAGGAAGAAGGAGCAGGTGATGTGGCCACTGAAACGAGGAGAGGCCAGGACTTGGAGCTAGTGCTGTGATAAACATGGCAAAGTCCCTTACAGGAAAAGGAATCTGGTTTTGGCAGAGCAGTGCTGGTGGAGAGACAAAGGTCCCAGTGCAGTCACATCAGCTGTCAGAAGCCATATGAGGATCTGGTCTCTTCTGAGGTGATACGTAATCTGCAGTCGATCCCGAAATCATGGGTTTGCTTGCTTGTGATAGATGTTAGGGAAGTGGAGTGTATTGTGCAATTTGCCGTGATACAGCGCAACATGGTGGTCTGTGCCTTGGAGCCACGTGGTAAGCCGGAGCAAAGTTCTGCCCCCCCCTTTGGAAAGCCATTTGGTGAACAGACAGCAAGTGTTCGCTCCGTGGGCTGGGCTGGTGAGAGACAGGGGCTGCAGCTGGCGTGTGCTGCCTGTAAGTTAAGCAAATCCATTATAAAGTCCAAGGAGTGTCAAATACATGATCCAGTATACACATCTGGGAGCAGAAAGGTGAAAGCAATCTTCTGGGTGGTAACCCATAGGTTGAAGCAGAGTTTTATATGATTCTAGATAAATCAATTTTTAGTTTGCCACTATAGAAGAGGAATAGTAATGCTTTTGCTCCTCACAGGCTGGTGTGAGGCTTAGGACTGTAATATACTTGTATTATAGTGAGATGGCTTTATGTACGCAGTTAAAATGGTTTGATTGTTAGCATCTCTACATAGAACTGGATTTAAAATAAACTGACATAGCGATAGGACTTGGGAGAATGTTAGGCACTGCATGTACTATGTGAAGGATGTAAAAGGAGAAACAAAGTGTACCAATGCTACAAATGCCTGTGGTACAGGCAGAAAATGAGGAAGACCAGGATGAATTATTAGGCCAAAGGAGTACTAAGAGGACAAGGTCATGAAAGCCCAAAGGATGAGATTTCAAGGTGAATGTGATCAGCAAGCTCCAAGGCTGAATTTAAAAAAAAAAAAAAAAAAAAAACAACCCAAAAAAAACCACAAAATGAACTGGAAAAGCTGGGAACTAAAACCCAATAGAGTTGCAGTTTAGTAGTTTCTCTGTTTATTGCTCTTGGAAGAAAATACAGCAGTAGAGGCAGAAGGAGGTGAGTTAAAAACAAGCTATAAGCCCAGAGCATGAAGTGGACAGATTTTTAATCTAAGTTTAATGAGAGTTGTTCTCTAACTACAGATAGATATGTCAGAAATAGCTAGGCATCTCTCCAACTTGCTTTAAACTGATATAAATGCAACTGAATTCCTTGGACTTGGAGCATTGTTAAACTGGGCTAAATGAGAAGAGAATTTTCACAAACTTCAGAAATGCAAACAATGACTTTCTGCCACAAAGAAACTGAAGAGTTAAAAGACTTTGCATTCGATGCATACTCCTTCAGCAAACAGTAGAGATGAAGGTCACAGACCTGAAACTCAATAATCCAGCTACGAAACAAATAAGCACCAAGGTACAAATATGGTGCCTGGCTAAATCCAAATGACAGTTATTAATTCATGGGCTAATTTGGCTTCAAAAGTCCTTTGTTCTTTCCCTCTCTTTCCTGCATGTCATTTGGGATGCAATTAATGGTCTTGGTCTTAGTTTTTACTAAGTTTTAGTTTTGCTAATGTGCTGAGCTACTTCAGGTTGTCTTGACAGACTGTTCCCCAGTGTGATCAACAGAAATACCGAGTTCAACAAAACCCATCTTCAGGTATATGAAGCATGTGCCATATTTTATGATTGCAGCACTTTGCCTGCAGCACAAAACAACTTAATGAAGGTTGTGGCCCAGCAACAAAGCTGCAGAAAAGAGAGGTGGTGGTAAGGAAACTCTGGAAGACAATGACTATTTGTATTACAATAGTGTCTACAGCATGCTAGAAATGTTTTCCAAGCATATAAAGACTCTATTCATTGCCAAAGAGTTTGTTTCTTAACAGACAGTGTAAGGACAAAGCACAACGAAAAGCAACATATGGTATACAAAGCAAAATGACCAGCACAGTGGTTGCCAAAACTGAGGGGGAAAGGACCTTCTCTTTCTTCTCTTGTTACTCTTCACTTGTTAACATGGTGTTTCCAAGATAGCCAGTTCCTTGTCTGTGTCAGTGAATGTTGGAGAAGGACTTGACTGGTGACTAGGTAATGATGGGACAGATTGCTTTGCAAAAGAATGCACATGACAAGTCTTCAAAGTAATACCAGTCACAGTGAGGATGATGAGGATGTTGTGGGATAAATTTAATGCAAGGTCATAGTTTTTTTGTCACCACTTAGATATGGATCTGATCTGTTTATTAGAATAAAAAAAAAAAAGGTTGGTCAATAACTTTCCTGTTTTCATTAAGCAATAATAATGGCTGCGTTTATACCATGTGTTGTGTATTTAGTGTACTGCAGCAGTAAGGTTGTATAAGCAACCATAACAAAATCTTTGAAGCCCAAGGAGAAGGGGGAATGCAGGATAACAGGAGTAGTTTGTTTCACAGAACAAAATCAGCTTAGAAATTAAATAAAAAGTCTTATCCTCAGATAGTTTAGAACTGGAAGGCCCTTGGAAGCTAAACATGCTCCTGAGGCTGGTGGTAGTGTAAGGCCTCAGTTAGAGAGTTGTGTGTCCACAACAGCATCACAATTAAAATTCAAAACTTGGGGGCTTGTAGCATTTGCTCTCTTCCCCCTAGACCACTCCACTGTGTTCTTCAGCCTGACTGCTCTTACTCTGCTTAAACCATTATTCATGATCTCAACAGTGGCATTTTTCAAGCTTGCTTTTCATACTAGCAAGTGAACTGTAACAGGTTTGCAGCTTTTCCAAATAAAACTAGAGAACTGTTTGTGTGAGTTGGATCCTCTGTTAAACTCACTTCCTTTCTAATCAGGACAAACTGTACAAAGTACATCCACAAGGCTATGCAAATGCTCCTTTGTTGAATGCATGCTCTTTTCCTGAGGTGCAAAAAGGGTCATTGTCTCCCAGATCATCTCCCAAATACCTCCCCTGCCACTGTACCTGCAAAAGGAGGAAAGGGTCACCCAGTAGAGGTGACATTAGGAAGATGCAGAGAGATTGACTGGCTCTGCTAGTGCCACCATGACAGAGCACATGACCCAAGGTCTTGTCAAGTCCCTCTGTGGCCAGGACAAGCTGAGTCTCAGCAGTTTTCAAGATCAAGGCTTCAGGTCTCTGCTGTGCCAAGAGCTTGATACTCTCCCTGTCACAGCATGAAGTGGCACACAGCCCTCCGAACATTCAGGCTCAGAGCCCTGAAACTAATCCCCAGTACCCTGGGTCTCCTCCTATCCTGCTTAGTGTTTGTTGATGCCATTGTAGAGTTGCCCTAAAAGTTTTTGCTGAAATTAAAGTAATAGAATAATTTGGTGGTTTATCACTGAATATCATAATGGTGTAGTGTTTGCAGAAAAAACCCTTTCATTATAATCTAAGATTATAAGGGTTGGGCTAAATTATAAAGAGAAATATTCTCAATTACTTTGTGTAAACTTGTGTTTAATATTATGTTTAATACTGTGGGATTCCTCCAGGCTCTTCAACTAAAGTTGTTTTTGCTGTCCCTAAATCTGTCTGAAAGGATATGCATTTGCTTCTCTGGGAATATAGCCTATTTTTATTACACCAAAAATATGTTTAGAGTTGATCCACAGAGATTTGCACATGAAAATATTTAACTACTTTCATGAGTATTATGTTAAGGAAAAATGAATTAGGCTAGTGAAGTACAAGACAATGTCCTTTTATTCTATTTATTTTAAGTGAAAATGCTGCTACCGGATGCCCATATGTGTAAAGCTATGAAAATGCAGCCCAGTTTAGAAAATGCTCAAGACTGACTCGTTCCAGTTTTGTCCTCATTTTAAACTTTGTACCATGGAAAGTTCAAAAGCTTTTTCCACATTGTTTGTGAGGTTTCTCCAGAGGGAGTATTTCTGGCTTTGGTTAGAAGAGAACTCCCTTTCTTGCTAAAGATTGTCAATTATGTACATTTTTGGCCTCTAACTTAAGCAAGCCAGGAGGCCCTCTGGGTGCTTGAAGTCCAGCTATGGACAGAAAGTTGTTTTTAAAGAACATTTTAAAAACACTATTTGAAATCCACGTACTGACACAGTGAGAAGCATTTTTGGAAGAAAAAAAGGAGATTCCTATTTCATCTGTATCTAGCTCAAATTTGTCTGAACTGCTCCGGAACTACACTCGGTTTCAGTGCAGACAAGTCTTCTAGCATGAGAACAAGAGAGTCAAATATAAAGAAAGTCTCTCCAGTGCTTTGTAGGACCATAATCATAACATGACCTTTTCACTTTGCATCTGATATGTACTTCCTGCCCGTGTCATCATGATTCAGCATCGTGACATGCTGAAAGATCATCAAGGTGGAAACAATGCCGAGCAGTGTTAAGATGGTGTGGCCTGCCATGATTATTTTGCACGTACCTGATTCATTGCACATCATATTTTCTCTTTCCTGGTCTTTCAGCTGCCAGGCACGTAGTGCTCTCCTCTGTCAGTGCCTGTCCTTGTATTCAGGGAAGAGAACAGCCCTGGAGTGTGGGCAAGAAGGACAGTTTACTCTGTGTTCCTTGGTTTGGGAAGCTTGAGAGCACCTCAGCTTATGCATTACAATATATCCAGCTATTTAATCAGTTACAGTCTCAACCTTTTTCTTCCTTATTACCTAGAAACTGTTACCCAGAGCTCAAGAGCTGTCCCTGAAGCCATAAAGATGTATCTGTTAGAAGACTGGACATTTATCTTTGGGTGAAGAGGTAATTTGTTTTCCCTCTCTTCAGCTGACTAGCACAATTTCTGGTGTCTCTAAATTCCTTTTCTCACTGAGGCAGTTGTACCAGTAAGAGAGATTGTATGAGAACAGTGAGCTTAAAACATTTGCTGCTATGAAACAAGAAACCTGCCATAGTAATTTAAGAGAGGAAGGAAAAGGTAATAGTGAAGGAGTTTTGGAGCTGATAAAACCCACCAGGTGTCATTCATCAGTAATACTTTTTTTTTTTATGAGGCAATTTCTGGAGAAGAATGGGTGCAGGCTTCATTTTTGTTTGTTTTCCAAGTGAACAATGGTGGCCTCCCCTTTATTGGAACAATAGGGATACAATATTGTAGCTCATGTTTTGTTAAACTATCAAGATAGCACATCTGTACTGAAGAGCTCACCTTTGCCAGGGCTGGCTACGGGTATGCACACAAGCATTGTGAGCCTGAACCCTGAAGGGCCACTACAATCTAGGTGGACTCAGTACAGCTCAGCACCGTGTTCTGCACTCTGCGTTCCCCTTTCTGTGAGGGCAGTGCCTGTGTGTTCCCATCCACCCCTCTGATGCATATCAAGGTGCAGCGTCCCATTGCTCTCCTGCCATTGACCCCTCCCTCATCACAAGGGCTTTGTGATGCCTTTTCTTGCATTTCCATCCTTATCTAAGTCAAAGGCTTTTACTCCATGCCCTTCCGTTTGGCTCTTGTGCTTTCCGCAATACTTTCTTTGGTTGTGCTGCATTTAAATCAGTGTTGTGTTGCTGCCCACCAAAAGGGGTGGTTCTGCTCTCTCCAGCACCATGCTCCTTAGCACCCCGCTTGTCAAGCCCTTTGGTGAGTCAGTTCAAGAGAATAGTTTTCTGTTGGATTAACAAGTTGGATTGGCTTGCCTAGTGGTTTGATGTGGTGCAAGAGAGGGTGTGGACCTGCAGGGCCAGGAGTCAGGGAGGGAAAAGCAGGACCACCCAAGTCAGGTCTGTAAGCTGACTCAGTCATGTCATGTAACTTCACCCACGTTTACTTCATATTATATAACTTGACCCAATTCTACTTTCTCCCTGAGAGAGAAGTCTTTCCTTTCAAATCCGTACCGAGAGAATCAGCAGATCCAAAGTGCGGGGTATTCTATGCCAAGCGAGGATAATGCCTACCATCACCTGATTCTGGCATTTAAGGATAGAAAGAGAGGAGGTTTAGTTTATTGACTCTGGACAGAATGCCAGGGACTCACATTTGTAAGTTGTTGGGTTTTTTTTTCTTTTCAGGTTTTAGAAGTTAAAAGGTTCTGTCTGTTGGTTAAAATAGTTCGTAAGATTTTAGAACTGAACAAATGTCTTACTGAAAGTTGTGGTATCACTGCACACTCATTAAGATGGTGTTCTATGTCTTCGTGTTTCCTCCGCTAACAAGTACAGGCCTCTGTGCAAATACCCTAATACTAGAGTAAAATATTTCAGCATGTTATAAAGCACTTCCCAAGCAACTTACACCGAGGACAGGTATTTACTGAACCAGTAATGCTAGTAGCGGATATATAATAATTTAAATTCCTGTATTAGTTTGACAGAATTGTGTGTTCCACCTGCATGATCTGAACTGACACTATTGGTTTCATGTGTTTCAATGGACATTCAGATGGCACAACGCTGTTAATGAATCCAGTAAGACATAATGCTGGAATTGTACGCTGGAGAGCTTTCACAAAGCACTACCTAAATATTAGGTCCTGGAAAATTAAACTTACCAGGAGTTCGTGCAAGCACAAAGCTGAATATGAATTATTAACATCTTTGGTTTGTTCTTGGAGTGATAGTACGTGCTACAGAGCTGTTATTAGGGCTGAATTGCGTCTGAGTCTTGCTATCATGCTGCATCAGTTTGTCACTGTTAGAACTGCTGCCCCTGAACCTGTTCCGTGCTCACCCAGCTGGCTAATTAGTGACCTAGAGATAAGGTGACATTTATTAGTACTAGAAGAAATTGCCTTTCATTTTTATGCAGAAGCAAAAAACAGGTCAGCAAGCAATTTACACATTCTTCATCCACCCACAGTGCAATGGACAATTATAATGCTTATCTTGTCAGGAGGTGGATTTCACTTTTTTCCCTTACTGTTTCATTAGGGTTACATTTTCTTCCTGGCATTATTCTCTATGTTTTAGTTGTTATTGGTTGGTTGGGTCTTTTTTGTTGTTGTTGTTTGGTTTGTTGGTTTGGGGGGGAGAGGAGGGTCTAACCTCAGACTGTGTCTAATGCTAGGACCATATTCAGGAGTTTTCATTGAAAAAACAGATTCCTGAAAAGGTTCCTCAGATTACGGTTTCCTCACTGTGTCATAGAGTTTGAACTGGAGGGAATCCTCAGAGAACAGATGACTCTATCCTCACCTATTCACCAAATGGTGCACGTTGTTGAAATTTGGGTGGGAGGCAATTCTCCTCCCTTGTGCAAACATACCCTCTGATAAAAGCCATGTGCTGTGGGTAGAAGTAGCGAAGTGCTTGCTGCTTTGCTTTTCTTTTTCTTTCTTTTTTTTTTTAAACAGCAACTTATCAATGTGCGACGCCAAACATGGCTGCTCATATCCGCACAAAGGCCTGTGTTTGTGAATATGCCTACTCTGCGTACCCAGCCTGGCTCCTACCTTATTTCAGCTAGGATGACCATTCCTCCTCTATTTTAACATATATTCTGTATTTAATCAATGACATGTAAAATAAATGCTGAATCATGTCTTTGTGGAGCAACACTCATCAGTGCACTTGTTAGTGGAACCTTACTTTCAATTTAAAAATACCAGCTTCAAGAGACTGAATCTTTTAAGAAAAAGAAAAACCAGCACAAAGCTGAAAACAGTTCTCTCTCTCGGGAATTTCAAGATAGCACTGAATTGCAGACCTAGGATAAAAATCAATTGAGAACGTGGGCTCATGTTCGAGAATCTGCCTCAAGCCTCTGATTTTGCATTTGTAATCCAGATATGGATGAGGCATGTTGGAAAGAAAACTTCTTCAAAGCTTCATAAATGCCAGCATATAACATCAAATAGTTACCTGGTGCACAGTGTATTTTACTGCAAAGGTTTACTGAAGCTGGCCAAGGCTATGAAGCAAGGTGCATGCTTGTTTCCCTTTGCAAGCCTTCAAAGCAGCTAGATGGGAGCCCTTCCAGAAAGCTCTCTGGAAACTTTCATCTAGCCTCAGCACTCTATAAATAGAGGAGGTCTTCATCCCCGAGGAGGTTTTGCAATGCTGTTCTGCAGGGGAATGCCGAGCTCCAGAGGAAGCAGAAGGAGAGTTATGGAGTGGCATGGTGGGACTCGGAAGGGGAATGGGATCTCCTTAAATGCGAGATGAGGTCTGCAGGCAGATTGAGAGGAGAATAATTAAGATGAAAGGCTCTTCCTGAAAACATGTGTGCAAGGAGAAATTCCCTTAGATCCTACACTGAAAATACTGCCAGGAGAGTGGAAAATGCAGCCACACTGACTGTCAGCTGAAACGACAAGGAAATATTTATTATTTCCTCCAGCAGTCAAGAAACACACCTCAAGAGGAGATCATTCACCCTCCAGAATGAATGGAGAAATAGTTTCACTGAGATCAGTGAAAACAGCAATAAATGCCGCTAGAATTACTGTAGTTTACCTCATAGAAATTTAATTGCCCTAACGGACTGTGATGAGTGACATGATATACGACACAGTAATCACAAACATAACTCTGGAGGAAGTCCCAAGAGGAAAACACATGGAACTTTGTTCCTAAAAAATACGTAAATATAGAATAAAACCTGCTGACTTCTACAGGAGGTAGAGAAATCTGTCCTAACACTCTCCGTTTTCATTAGCGTATGTCCCTTGATTGTGTCAGCAGATTAAAAAGCATTGTCTTCCAAAATGTAGCTACAGTGTATTTTTCAAGATTTACCTACAGTTTAAAGGTGGGGCAAAAATTTTGCTGGGATCAAGCTTCATGTATTGTTTTCAAACAAAATGACTTTAAAAATGGGACTGAAAAAGGAAGATTTCACTCTGACTTCTGATAGCTCAGCCTCATGGTAATATCATAATGTTGGTTACTGTACATTTGAAAGACAAAGACTCCATTGCCTGTTCGATTATTTTGTGGGGAAAAAAGTCTGAAAATATAAAAAAGAGGCTTCATTCTGACTAAGCACAGTAATTTGGAGCCAACCAAGCTAATTTGGGAGACAACCTTCTGTCTACAGAAGAATGAAAAATGAAAGCAAACCATTTTCCTGCTCACAGACTGCATATTGAACGCACTGAGCTATAGATAAGTTACCATTTGATCCCAAAGACCTTCGATATACAGTCTTTAAATGTTTTTATTCCTGCCAGCAGAGTCTCAGACTTAAGAGAGTTCTTTATTTTGCTGATACAAAAATAACATGGAAATGATAATAGAGGAACACTTTGCCATTGCCCTAAGAGATGGTCATCCCTCTGCCTTTGTTACAGTGTTATCCAGATACAATTTCTTTAAAGGTGAGGGAGATGTGCTTTTTGTGCCAGAACAGTACTTACTTCTTTCAGAATGCTGAGGTTTTATGGTAGAGTTTTAAAATCAGAACAATCTGATCTTAGATGGGGTAGAACATATGATACAATGTGCTAATTATAAGGTAAATTACAAGGAAATAAAAGCAAAAACAAGTGATGACAAATTCCTAGCTTTTAAGTACACTATGACAAACCATGTACAGATGGGAAGGGAATTCAAACAGTGGCATGCATTAGCTCCCAAGCATTTCCCTTTGCTTTTTGATTCCAGTGAGCAAAATGATCCTAGACTATCCTAGCTGGCTTCAATTGAATTGTCTACTACTGCAATCTCAAAGGCCAGAGTGGAAAGAGTTTTCTTCATGTAAACAGGTGTAAAGGAGAAGAGCAGTCACTCCAATGTTGGTGTAATCCCTCTGAGCAGCTTCACAGAAACCTTAAGGCTGCACTGAAGAGGAGCACACATAGCTGAGATGTGTACAGTGGTTTTCAGAATACTTTCTTAATACTTTGGCAATTACTGAAATATATGGTTCATAAATTGGTCTGGCTGCATGCTGTGTTGGTGTGAGGATGCCTGAGAAAGAAGGGAAAGGCTAGAACTTGTTTCCAGGTGGTTTATTGACTATTAAACTCTTATAGAAAGATAAAAGCAGCAGCAAATAACCTGATCCATGTGTTACAACACTGCACAGTCTCACCTTCTCCCTCCCTGCATCGTGTTTCCTATCTAGGTCAGTGTACATTGTGAGGCTGTTGGTTTACCAGATAATGTTTCCACATATTGACCCAGACGCAGTGATGACAAGCACATTTTCAGGCTATTCATGCAAATTATCAGTGTCCTGAGCCTGCTCCTGGCATGTATTTTACCTTCCACCTTGCTTGTTTGGTGCTTGGTATGGTTTGCCCAGCATTATGGCTGGAATGGGCTATACCAACAGCTTTGTAGATAAAGCCATCTTGCTGTCAGCCTGTCAAGCATAAATTCCATCTCTACCTTGCAACTGCTATATAATTAAATGTTCTCCTGCTAGGCATACTCTGGTTTAACGAGTTTTATGAGTCACTGCAGCGAAAGGAAAGGAGAGTCCCCCAAAACAAGAATGGGCACAAACACCCCCTTGATAATCATCTTATTTAGACAGACTAAGGTTCTTGCTTGTCCAGAGAACTGAACACTAGGTCTCTTCAGATCCCTTGTCAGAGTATCTCACACTGATGCTCACTAAGGTACCTGGAGAAAGTGATTTTGCAGTTCTGAATTACTTAAAGTAGTACAGATACTTGCAAGGAAGAGGTTTGCTTTGAGTCTGTGGCATATTGGTTTGAGAGTGTTTGAGAAGGAAGGAAGAGGTGAGAACTTGCAAATTCTGTGCTCTCATAAGCTCAACCCCAAACCCATCTGCCCCACAGGATGTGTATTACATGAATGAAGAGAGCATGGCCCTCTCCTTTACATTGCCAAGGTCCAGTCAAGATCCCAGTGTTTAAAGTGGCACCAAAACAGTCTCTTCCTATCTGCAAGGAATTAGCTGCATGAAAATCATTGGTGCAAGAAGGCAGCTCAGTGGCTTGGAGTTCTTCTGACCAGACTCACCCTCTTGGTGTGGCTCATGCCGATCACAACAAGCTATGGAAAGTAAATGTCAGCTGCATTAGCTTCTGGGGCATATCACCACAAAGGTGTGTAAGCCAATCTTTAAACTCCAGGTCTGACATCTGAAGAGATTACAGCTCACCCAGCACTCAGGCACACACACTCCCCGCCAGCTTTCCTTGACCTATTTACAAGCAATGAACTAGATACAGGCAGACCTTGTGTTTCAACTGCTTGAGCTAGTGCTGCTCACTTCGACTCGAGAGGGCCAAGGGAAGCACGTACAAGCAGTTTTGCTGACAAACCTGGGAGGGTGGTCGTCGTTAGCAGGTGATGAGCCAGGGAGGAGCAGACTGGGACATAAACCCTTCAACTACAGCTGGAAGAAGACTTGGGTCTCCAGCCTGGTTGCGGCCATATGGAACAGAATACAGGCTATGACTGTTGAAGCAGGACTTTGAGAAAGGCTGTTCCTTCCCTTCTTCTCACCATGCCATCCTAGGAGGTGCTGCAGCTGCTCCAGCAGCCTGCCTGCTCCTCCTGTGGCTGCCCTTCTCCCTCTCAGGACTGAGCACTGTGTCTCCATGCAGAGGCTGTCCAAACCATGCTGAGCTGGCTCGTGTCCCATGCTTGCAGCAACACACAGCACAAATGGCAGGGCTCTGTGCAGTCCCCCAAACAGGACAAGGATTGGCCTCTGCTGCAGCCCCTCTGCTGTACTGTTAGCTTAACCTGTACATCTATCTGGGTCCCATTGCAAATACCGAATTAAACCGTTAATACCCCTGAGCAGGGATGGAGGGTTAAATCAGAGGAAAGATTAGAGTACCTGAGCAGGATATATGCTTAACTAAGGGCCCCGAGTCTAAAACTGAGATCCCAAATCCCCCCAGTCAGCTGCCTACACTCCTGGGGGTGCTTGGCGCCTGCCTGCTCAACACCAGGACCCCGGCCTCAGGGCATCCTAACCCACCAGAAGAGTGGCATGTGAAGTACTGTGCAAACCTGAGGCAGGTGTCTGACCTGCAGAAAGCTGTGGAATTCACACACAGCCTGCTCCTGCAGGCACAGCCAGTCCTCAGGCAGTTTTTGAGGTAGCCACCAAAGTATATGCTTGAGGTGCTGGCAGAAAAGCGGTGCCTGTGCAAGCAAGAAACACAGTCCATACATGAGAAGCATGGGAGTTCTGGCATACAGCGCCTTCCATTTGTACATCCCAGGAAAACTGCAAAAAAAAAGCCCAGTAAATAAAACTGTCTGCTTGTTTTGGCTCAGGTGACTGGCCATTGAGACTAGGTAGTGTGAGCTAGTATACATTAATTTCCATTTCTTTGTCTTTTATAAGCTGTGAAGTTCACACTCATATGACTTCCTTAATCTTCACAGGCTTCAGTTCTGATCTCTTTATAAGCCTTGATATATCCATTCTATTTTTAGTCTTGCAGGCTATTTTTGGATAATATCTACATGCTGTAGTCTTTTTTTAGCTAGCCTCACAGACAAAATTGTGCCAGACTCTCCTTCTTTTATACCTTGATTCCTGCAACATCCTTTCTCTGGTTGTGAGATGCATACACATTTGCCCTGTGGTTATTTATTCACAGGGCTGCTGCAAAACTTGTTCTCTTTGCTTGCTGTTTTGTGGGCTCTTTCTACAGACCTTATCTCAGTAGAAGTACTCAACCCAATTTATACAAGCCCATTTATATTGTGGCTGATGGTTTTACTCTGTACGTGCAGATGGGCTTATTTGCACACGCACAGAGAGTGGAGTGATTTTGCTGCACCCCAGGTTACTGCAGGAAGGAGCGCAGCCAGAGGTGTCCTGCTGCTGGGACACCACCAAGTGCAATGTGCCCCTCGGGGCTCACTGTGGATGAGCTGCAGGCCATTGAATCACTGTCAGTGGCTGTTTGTTTCCAGCACCACTTTTTCTGGTGTCCCAAGGCCCCATTGCTGTCTCATCAAGGATATGAGCCGCTCCCATGATGGACAATAGCACAAGGAGCCCTGCGGAAAGGTGGATGCAAGGTGCCAGAATAGCCCTGCCATCCCCAGAGCAAATTCCTCCTGCCCACAGCCTAATTGCTGTGAGCTCCAGGTTGCCTCAAGAAACTGGCTGACAAAGAGAGGCTCTAGCCAAAGGACCTAATTTTCATTAGTATAATGTATGATGGGCCACTCAGAAGCAATCTGCACAGTCAGGTTGCCCAGAGGCCGTTCTTCCCTGGTAAATCACCTGCTAGGATCCTACAAAGACTCCTGCTTCTTCACCAGCTTTCCCACCTTTGCTGGAATGTTCTGCGAGTTATCTGGAGGCTTATTTTAAGGAACAGGATGGCGCTGATCTGCAGTTCTTCCAAGGCGCATAATGTACATCTGGAAATACTGTAAAACTGCTCTCAGCAAGCACAGATTGAGTTTCCCCTGATTTTAAACCATCAACCACAGCTGCTTGCCTTTGCTTTCAAAGTTTTCCGAGCCTATCTTCATTTTTTTCCATGGCAAAATACAAAGTGAAATCCCACCTTCAAGGAGATGCCCCATACTTAGGTTTTATCCCTGCAACTTTGTGCTGTCTGTCACACTGCCTTTTACTTTCAGGAGATGCTCCCAGTGAACATCCACTTTCCTAAAGTTCCTTAGACCTGCCTACAGTCAAACCAACAATGGCAAGGCTGCTGGTGTTCCACTGCCCCTTGAGCCGGCCAGACAGTGATACCACAGTGCTACTGCATTTCTAAATGGGTATGATATTAAGTGGTACCATATATAGGATGCTGCTCAATTTCTCTGCATACCTCAAACAAGATTAGCTAGCACTTTAGAAATAGACAAATACAGATATATAGGCTCTGGGTTCATGCAGATGGTCATACAGAGAGCTTGGGAAACAAAGATCCTAAGCATGATATATATAATGAAATAAAGTATTCTCAATTTTTTGGTGAATTCTGTTCTCTTACTGTCACACAGAATCTGCCTTGCAGGCAAATCTAGGGCATCAATCTACTTTGTTTTGTTTTAAGACAGTAGTTTCTTCCTCCCCCAGACCATATTCTAATGTTAGTATTTTGCAAAATATGAAAGTTTAGACATTTTAGCTTGTCTGTGAAGACAAACTAAAATAGAAAATGGTGATGTTATGACAATGCATAAATAATCATCCCCACCTATTGTGCAGACAGCATAAAGACATTTTATGACAGAATAGCAAATCCCAAATGAGGACTGGAAGAAATTTAGTAGTATAAGTCACCTCTCTATCATCCAAGGTAGGGCTTTTGCCAGTATAAACTAGTTTGGTTACAAAACACCACAGTTCTTAGTGCAATTATTATACTAGGAAAACTAGTAGATCCAGACTGCCTACAAAAACATGACTGCAGCAGCCACCAATATCCCAAGGACTTTCTATGCCAAAGTCAGACCAGTTGCAACTCCTGATTTCATTGAAAGCTACTCCAAGAATGACTTTGTCCCACTGGACTGGATTCCCTTTCATACCAAGAGCACAAAGTGCAACTCTATAAAGTCACATTTTCCAGGAAATAGGTAAAAAGTAATTTTTTTTTCCCAATGGTGGGGGAGGGACTGTGGTGTGAAAATGAGCCATTTCTGTATCGCTGCAGGGATTCTGCCACTCCAGTAAGTATCCAACCTCCCACCAGCATGCTGCCCTCTTTATTTTGGATGCTTGTGAGCTTTATGCAGCTCCAAGTGGCTTCTTTTTCCCTCCTAGTCAGCACAGCTAGGCCTCATAGTCAACACAACAGTTAACTAGAACTGCTTTTAGCTTGATAAATATATCTGTGTGAAGGCATTGTGTGGCACATGTGAATCCAAGTGGGAACAAGGTGCGGGCTGGGGCAGCTGCGTGTTGGACAGGAGGAACTCGCTCCCTCCCAGCATGTAAGCAGTGGAAACTTGCAGCGCACAGGGCATGGCAATGTTAATCCCTCTCAGCTACTCCACTTTCCAGCCCCACGCTTTGGTTTCCAGCAGCGCTCAGGCGGCCTGGTGAGGGGCATGTTAGGTTACCTGCGAATGGATGGCTTGGGGACATCCTGGGCATCTGGCCCCACCCTTAGCCTGGGCTCTTCCCACTTTGTGAGGCTTTTCTGAGCTCTCCTTCTATCTGTTCTGCTGTGTTGTGGCTTTTCTAGGCCTGACAGAAAAATGAAAGCACCATCTTCCTTTCATCAGGAGGAATGCTTCTGGGCATTGAGGCAGAAAGACACAGGGAATGCTGGCATGAGTCAAATTTGGCTCTCCCCATTGGCAAAGTAACCATCTGGAATGGTGGTGGCTTTGCTACATACTTTAGCTACAGCAGCGCTTGGGAAGCTGGAACGGGAGGGTACAGACTACTGTCCCTGCTCTCACCTCTGCTATATCCCCTCCTGCAATGGTAGTAGGACAGCATACTGAACTCTTCAGGGTCTTCTGCCTGCCACCTTTTCTATCTTGGCCATTCCATCTTCCCGTGAATGCCGTGAACCAGTGCCAGTCCTGGCTATTTATCCTTGGAGTGGCAAAAGTCAGCTTTGCTGGCTCAGCTGGGCAGCCCAGAGAGACACAGTCAGGTGCCCTGAAGTGCAGCATAGCCAGGTCCACTCTACCAAGCACCAGGCGTGGGCTTGGCATGTCTTGGTACCTTCACTTGCGACTAATGCCAACCTCATACTGCAGCAGTCTCGGAAAGTGCGTATAGTCAGTGACTGATCCTTTTCTGAGGTGCTGCTCCATTGTTAGGCTGTGTGGAGCTCTGCAGGATCAATGGTGGGGAGAGCCTGCTTCACAGACTGGCTTCTGTGGTCAGCTCAGACCTGACTTTGCATTGAACATGACTCAGAGTACATCCTTCACTGCACTGTGTAGCACTGTGTAGCACTGTGTAGGCATGTGCATCTGTGCAATGCAGGTGCAAATCACTGTTGTTCATACGTGGGGTGGGAATGACCTTGCTCAGTTATCAGGCTGCGTCTCCTGGGGTGCTTTACCTTCATGGGGGACCAAGCCTTGGGCTTCTTTTCACTCCCTTGCTTGGGTGAGGAGGAGTTTGTTTTATTGTGTCAGGTTAGGTTTAGCCAACTTCACTGGGTTAGGAGTTGCTTCCCATGCAGCTCAGCTGTCCCATCTCAGCAGTACCTGCCTCCAGGGGAAGGGGAGAGTGGGCAGTGAAGCACAGGCACCCTACAGCTGTAGGACTCTACCTGTGTGGATGAGTTAACTGCCTTTGCCCGCTTTTGCAAAATACTGCAAGGTTTATGCACTTCAGTATCTGCCCTGTATGCCTATCACTTACTTATTAAAAGCCTGACTGTTGTTCCCCTTCATCTGTTGCACCCAACTGCTGTTTATCCTAATTTGGATTTGGAAAAACCTTGTCACCCAGATTACATTAGCAGAAGGTGAAAGCAAGCAAGGAGGAAACAAGGACAATTGCATATATTCCATGTGGGTAGATTACTTGTTCCTTTCCTGCGGAACAATGTGGATGCTTTTCTTACTTACAGAACAAAACCCCCAAAAAACACACCCCCCAAACCCCCCCAAAGCACACACACACAGAACCCCCAAACAAGCAATAAACAATCAACAAACAAACCAAACCAACAAAAAGCCCCCAACCAAAACACCAAACAACCCCCAGACATCTGACTAACCACCAGCCTCAGTAACACCAGCCATGCCCAGCTGTATGCATGTAGCTGAGTGATGCCCTCACAGAGCAGGGCACATTCCATTTACTTGGCTCTTTGGGATTAACTGTCCCTTTCATCAAATTGGCTTGGACTACTGTTGCTCTTGATCATGCAATGCAAATCTTCTCCAGAAAAACTCCTGGGCTACTGATTACAAAAGATAGTCATTTTGACAGCCGTCACGTAACAAAATCCAACCCCTCTATGTTGCAGGCAGTTGTTGCCATAGATAGGAACTGTTTATTGATTACAGGCAGATATGAATACATGCATCCTTTATACTAACTGATGTTGAATATCTAGTGTAGCAAGATGAAAATCATTTATGCCACTTGGGGGAAAGGGCTCTGCCAGAACGTGGGAGGATGTGTGTTATCTAACATCCTACCTAACATGTAGCAGCTACGAGCAACAAGCAGGAGGAGAATTACAACGCTTCTGCGTGTGAAACACTGAGCCTGAAAAGCAGCAGGATGTAGATTTACACACACCCCCCCCCCCCATTTTAAGTGCCTAAATGAAGCACCGGTGTCAGGAGCACAGCTGTCCAGGGTGCCCCCCAGAGAGAGACACAGGTCAGACTGTGGGAGGGATAAACAGCTTTCTGCAGACACCTCCCTGTTTCTCCAGCACAGGAGACAGAGCTACTACACTCCTCACCTGGGAGGAGCCCAGCTGCAGTGCGGGAACAGCGTGGCAGAAACACTGCCCGAAGGGAAGATACTGGTGGTTGTTTGGGGCCGCTGTTAAGGAAGGAGGAATCCTGAATGATTGGCTCAGGATTTCTCAGTTGCGGGGGCCAGCCGCAGCCAGCAGCAGTCAGCACGTACAGCAGATCCTGTTATCTCAAGCCCAGAGGTGTGCTTGGGAGGAAGGTTGTGCCGGGACAGTCGCTATGAGATAAGAACTTCCTGTGATGCCAGTTCTGAAGCTACACTGATTTACACTAGGATGAAAATAGCCCTTGGAGTTTTTACGCTAGTGAAAGGTCAGACAGACTAGGGCATCAGGGCCAACATATAAAGGAGCAGGCAAAATAGCAACTTTTCTCCCTATGTGCTGGAGCTCTGCTCCAAAGATAGACACCTGAGCTATTTACTGGGACAATTGTGTGTCCCCTCTGCATAGAAACAGCTTTAACTCTGAATGATGTCAGCATTAGAATAGATATTGGACAGGCCAAGACTGTATTGTGCTGACAGAGAATGTAAAATATAGTCCTGTCCCATAACCCCTGCCCTCCATAGGCTTCCTCACAGTGTGTTCCCTGTTAACACTTTCTACGTAAACTGGCCAGATCTCCTTCTCAAATCCCATGGGATCCCTTGGTGTCAGCAGAGCTTACATCCACGTGAGCTGCACAGATGGACAAGCTCAGTGCACCTCCTTGATGCCAACGTGCGCAAAGGAAAAGTCAGCTTTTACTTTCCCAACAGACGCCGCTTTCCCAGGGGATGGACACCCTGCAGGTACCCACTCTTTGCCTCTGGCCACAGAAAGCCGCTGCCAGCAAGGAGGAGGGAGAGCAGGGAGGCGGCGGCTTCAAGGAGGATTTGGAAAAGCTCCAGTTGTTGCAAGGCCGGTACCATGCTGAGCAGAAAAGGTGGGTGGCTCAGTGAATCTGGCATGGCCAGCAGTGCTAAGGTGACAAAGGGCATTTTCCTGGCTGTCAGCCTCAAGCCTGGGGGAAGCGGGTGCATGTTAAAGCAGTGGAGGTAAAAGCGTACATCGTTATGGACACGTGTAGAAAGCCAGCCCCTGGAACATGATCAGTGGCTTCAGAGGTCTGAGGTACTCCCTGTGTGTTGGTGCAATTGACAGAGATCAGTCCTATTGCCTGACCCACACTCTCCTCTGCCCCTTCTTCCAAGAATGAGGCTCTGAAGTTCACAAACACAAACGAGTATTTCTGTGATGTGCTTTAGCACCTGGTCATCCACTATGGTCAACATGCTGTTTTTATAATAGTTGGATCCAGCAAAGATCACGTTAAACTGTTCAAAATACACATTTCTTTCCCCAGTGAGAAAGGTGGCTGGCCCACTATGGGTGTGTAGCCATCGCATGGATAACCAACAGTAACCGTGTGCCTCCCCTTCCTCCTGCTCTCCCTATGATCCTGCATGCACCTTCCTGGTGATTGCATTGGCACGTGTTTCGGCTGGACAACGTGCTTGCTCTCTTGGTCCCCACAGAAGCTTGTGCAGCCCAAGGGCAGAGGGACAGAGCCGTGAAATGGCAGAGGCATTGCATGGGGGCTCAGCAACCTGCCTGCCACAGAGTGTGCTTGTTCCCTGTTGCCTTGGTGCAGGAAGCACCTGGGCTGGAGAAACAAGACGTTTAACTACTGCCTGAGATCAAAATGAAGAGCACCTTTGGAAACCTGGCAAGTATTAAGCAATGCCCAGGGCAGCTGGAGAAACAGAAGAGGATTTTGTGTTTTGCGCAGCACTGTGAGAAAAGGGAGCGACCTTCCTCCAGGGCTGGGAGACAGAGGCTCCAAGATTTGCATCCCAGTCTTGCAACGGGTGAGACACCCGCTTGTGTAAGAACAGGCTCCAGGAACGCCTTCCTGGGATGCCACCAGCAGCTGCTCTGAGGATGGGAGCAGGGGCAGAGATGGGAATTGATCCCTTGGAGCACTGAGCCTGGCCCAGGTCGCTGCAGGCAGGCATGGGGTACAGGCCCTTTGGAAACTAAACACACCTTATACTGAAAATTGGCAACATTCGCTGCTGTCTTCCTCTATAGGAAGCCTGCTTGGTCATGCCTCTGGTAGCTAGTGACTTACCTCTAATTTCAGAACTCAGCCTGTTGATGGCCAATTTGCACTCAAATATTTTTTGTTCAGATTATCCTTCAAGTTAAATAGTTTGTCTTTTTCCTTCCTGTCCCCCCACAGTGTTTATGGAGAGAAATTGCAAGCTCTGTCATCATTTGCTTTGCTGAAATTCTTTCCGTGTCTTACAGGACAAGCTGTTTGATCCCCATAATTTTCCATTATTTTCCATAATTTGGAATCCTCATAATTTGGACACCTCTTCACAGCACCTGTTCCAGTTTCAGGGCTTTCTGAAAATAGAGCTAACTGGAACCGTATACAGTATTCCAGATGAAGCTTATCCAGTGCCTTTTTTACAACACTGTTAGCATTATTTCCACCTCCTTTCTGTCCATTTTTTATTACACTGATTGATTCTATCTGTATAATTTTATCTCTCAGGGATTTCTGCCTGTGATACCCATAACTTACTGAGTGCCGGCAACAACCTCCAGCTTTCTGCTGTTGACAGACTTCATCACACATCAGTTGTGTTTCACAACACTCCTGTTGGGGTTTTGGGTGGGTTTTTTTTGTTTGTTTGTTTTGGTTTTTAGATTTTTTTTATTTTTTATATATATATATTGTCAGTAAAAATATTGAAAGCTTTAAGCCTGGTCTTTGTGGAACCCCCTCTTTTTAGCATGACACCTTTCCAATGTGACTTATCTTTTTCCCTTCAGTCACCTCCTTGCCCCTTTACAATTTGCGTACTAATCTCCATCTTCTCCAGTTTGCCTTTTAGTCACATAAGTAGTGGCACTGAATCAAATGTTTACTGGAGTGCATTAGGTGAGCTCTACCATGCTTCCTCTGCCAAAGAGATTGAGTTATCACATGTAAGAAAGATAATGACTTATTTTGGCATGATCTGGTTTTGAAAGACCCATCTTGCATCTTATCCCACTTCCCAGCTACTCATTACATGCAATTTGTAATTATTCATTCCTCTAAATTTGTTCTAAAGGTCTCAGTGCTCTAAAGGTCTCTGCCAACTGCAGATATCTGGTGAAGACATGTTCCATACACTTCCTCATAAATCAGATAGGGGATTTTTGTGTGACACATCTGAATAATATGCTGTGCTTACTTGTGCTCTCATCAGCCTTTAACATGGTCTATTTTTACCTCTTCATTTAGCAGTCAGGTGAGTGCTTGCTCCTGGCAGATTCACTGACCTTATTCAGGACCTTCCATGCAGGCTTTATGTGTTTTCATGCAGTTTATACCTCAGTTCTCAGGTTGTGGACTGTGCGAATGCTTTATACCTTCAGGCTGCCAGGAGAATGGGTTGTAAAATTTGCAAAGGGTTGCTTGGCTGACCATAGAATACAAAATTAGTGTTTGAAAGGGGAGAGCAAACCAGCCGGGGTAGCTGCAGTGTTTCTCCTTGAAGTCACACAGGTTCTTTGAGAGCTGCAGTGTTGCAGGAGCAACTCAGTCTCAGGGAACACAGGAATTTGTTTTCATCAGAGAGATGCTTTCCCTGCCAAGCTGGCAGCAGCTAGAGGTGAAGCCTTAATAGGGAAGCACTTTCATAGTCCCTGTGCTAGGAGGTGAGTCCTCCACCAGTGACTGAGTGACAGAATAGCGACCTTCACCTTCCTTCACCTTCTGATTCCTTTCCACCTATTTGTTTTTGATTTTTCCTTTCCCTGTTTAGGGAACTTTTGTCATTTCAGAACTACAGAAATGTTCTTCACAGTGATCTTCACAGGCTTTCCAAATGTCTTTTCTTTATTCTCTAATTACCAAGATGCTGGATAGCAGTGAGCACATGTATGCCTGAGGATTTGCACATTGCAAGGGCAGAATTCACAAGGTGAGAAAAACAAGTATTGTGTAACACTCAGGTTTCCAGCACAGCAAAGATAAGGTTTCCCTCAGTCCTCAAGCTGTTTCCCACAACTGTTCTGAGGGTCATCTCCGCAGCCTGCTCTGAGTTACAGGAGATTCTGTAGGAAGTTAATTTCTAGCTTTCATCCTGCATCAAGCCTGTGGTTCATGGTCCCACCACACAGTGTCCGATCTACCAGTTAGCTGATCCACTGTGTTTCATCCACCATTGGGGAGTGGACTGATTCCCTGAGGTTCAGCGCCTAATTTAACAACCCTAGTGGGGCACAGCCCAAGATAAGAGTTAGAGGGATGCAGATGGCCAGCCTAGTGATACTGTTTGTGCTTTTGCAAGTTAGCCTGCTGTTAGAGGGTGTGTTCTCCGGTCATGTGAGAAAACGGCAAAGAAAATAACTATTTGCAAGGGTGAAGGGGAGGTCAGCAAGAGGAGCATTGCAATTATTTGCTAGAATGCCTCCCCCCCCCGCCCCCCCCACCCCCAGTGTTCTGTCTATGCAAGAGGATACATGCACTAATAAGCTGGGAAAAGACGGCCATGCTCCTGTGGATTTAGAAATATACCAAAACACTTTCTGCCTTCCAAATTCTATTTCAAATTCCCTGCAAACAGCCTAAAATTTCACCGCCATGGGTATTTATGGGACAATTAAGGCACAGTAACTCATGTTTTGGAGGGTGCTTTCTACTTGTACTTGAGATACTCCTGCCATCTATCCAGTCTAATCCACTTCTCACGCTGTCAGGAATGTAAAGCAGGTGTCTGTCATCACCAACCAGTTCTATCTCAGATCAGTCCCTTCAAGATGTTTAAGTTGATGACTTGGGATGTTGCTGCTTTAGTCATTATTGTGTTTCCTCTTGTTCCTCAGGGTCACCGTCTCTTCTTTCCTCTTCATGTTGAAACAGGGCGTGCTAAAGGACCTGGTTATCTGGCACTCTCAAAACATGGCCAAGGTCAATCTGTTTTCTCCACTGTACTGTTTGTACAGCTGCGGGTAATCACGCAGGCTCTGAAATCTCAGCATTCCTTTTGCTCTCTGGCTGCTTTATGATCACTGTCCCCCGCAGGCATCCGCACTGAAAGTACTTTGATTTCTGGGAAGCAGACATGTTCTTCCAAGACTTCAACTTGTACAGGTGTATGTGTAATGTGTTTTTAATAACAGCGGCTCAAAAGAGCTTACAGGGAAGCTTAGCATTGATGCTGATGACTCCCATATGGGATGTATTCTTGTAATGGAAACAAAGAAAAGATTCCACCCATTTTGATATCATGTTCTTAAACCAGTGAGCAGAGACGTGTATCATATATAGGTATCCTCGCAAACCACCTGCTCCAAGCTTACTCTGTGTTGTGTATTACCCTTACATAGCCCATGGTAAAGTTATAAACCATTAACAAAGGCATTTAGTATTAAAAAGGCATTAGGATTAATGTTTCAGTTATTACAGTTTTCTAAATGAGTATTGATTCCCTGGGATTTGTTGACAGAAATAGATTTTCCTGGAGGACAGGAAAATAAAAACTTCATGCTGACTTTGTAAAGGTGAGGTTATAAAGGCATGTCAGACCTTTTACTAGTTTGCACTCTGGGGCCATTGCACTGGGGCAGAACTATAACATGTTCAGTCTGTAATCAGCACAGTTTTATTATGATTTCAGTTTTCCATCTCGGAAACACAGCATAGCAGTCAGGGATAACCGGGCCAGCATTTTGGAGACACCTGGTCAAGTAACAGACTATGACCAGGTCACAGGGTTAGCATGGGTACAGCAGCTTTAGTGAGGAGGTTTTCAGTTTTACCATCCTCAGCATCTTCAAGGTCATTACCCATGACACAAAGTTACTAATACCTCTTGACGAAGTCTTCTCCAGCTCATTTTCAATAGAGAAACGTCTGTAGCACTACTGTACTTCATCTACGTGTCTTTAATTCCTTGTTTTGACGCAGCTATGTACAGGAAGTAGCACATAAGGTCTGTTAGTGTATTGCCAATACATTGTTCCTATAGCACTTGTGTACTAAAAGGCAAAACTAACTCAGTATTAGCATTTAAAGAAGGTAAAATCCAGTCAGTGCAGGTCACCATGACCCTGTGGAGCAAAAAGTAACTTGGATGAAAGTAGCAGGTAGGTGTGGGAAGGTATAAAGCTATGTGGGAAGGCAGATGGAAGACTACCAACACACTTCGAAGCAAAGACTTCTTCAACGCAAATCTGTAACTGCTTCTTCCCTGCTCCTGACTACTTGTAATATGGTTAGCATAACTAATGCCATTTTATAAGGCAGCCATTCTGTCTGACTGAGCTGGTCATGCATCAGTCTCTTTCCCTTCCTCATCAGGCCTGGAAGGCCCTGTGCACCAGGCAGATTTCTTCTCCCCTTCCACATCAGCCTCAAGCTTCCTAGGCTGCTTACCAGCCTTGAAGTTGTAAGTCCCAAGTGGGACTTGGACCTCAACTTCTGCTGGACAGCAAAACCCATGATCCCCCAGTGGTCAGGGATGCCTCCACTGTCACCTGCTTCCTCCAAATATTGAGTGTGTGACTTGCATTCTGTTACATCTTTTGAGTCTATATTGTGATTGTACATTGATACTGAAAGCCAAGTACTAAGTTTTGACCCTATCTGCAAAGGGTCCAGGTGATTAGGAACAGTAGTTACACTGACCCTGACTATAAAAACCTTGTGCTATTCTGGCCATAAAATTGTATGCTATGCTGGTCAGAAGATACTGTTTAAAAATTGAAGCTTTAAGTGTAACTACAACTTAGTGCCATCAACATTCTGCCCAGGATCCCTGTAGTACTTGGTGACAAAACTCCTTTCACATAAAAATCTCTCCTGGCCCAGCTGGGAATAAATAATCTAGAAGTCCTATAAAAATACCTGGTGCAGGTGTAGCTATTCTTGCAGCAGGGGAACGAGATTTACTTCAGTGTAAATATCTCAAATATCTCATTTCCAATATAATAAAACACATCAGATGACTCTTTAGCTCTGCATTGTGGAAGGGGTCTATTAAATGGAGAGGTCAGCAACTGAGAAAGTCTGACAAAGTCAAAGAAGGTCCCCAAGACCAGCTGTACCATCAGAGTGCATGCTTAGGGGAGCATTTGCTAATCCTTTTTTCCCCATACACGCCATAGCCTCTACACGTGCACCAGCTGCTAATGTGAGCATTGCAGAAGCCAGAGGGTTTTGCACTGAAGCGTGTAGGAGGGATAAGCATTTAGTTTGCTTCTTTATCCCGTAGAACAAGGGAAGCTTCTTGTTGGGGTTTGGAGTCTGTCACTGGGAGTGGTTAATATGAGGCGTGCATGATAGCTTATGCGAAGAAGGTTCCCCTAACCTGTCATTTCTTGTGTGGGTGTGTTTTGCCCTTGAGCAACCTTAACTGCTTTTTAACAGAACTTTTTGGTGGGAATTGTTAGGAAAGCATTTCTCTAACTACCTGAGGCTTGCTGTGTTTTCTTTGACCCAACCTATACCACAGCATAAAATACTCTGTACGTTGGGAATTCTCTAGGCCTGATAGTCATCTCAATAGCACCCAATTTAAACAGAATTATTCCTGGTTTACATTGGCGTGAATGAGGCTTTTCCATATATAATGTAATATTTTGCCTCTCTCATATGCAGACACAAACATCATTCTCAGATTCCTTATAGAGAGTTAACTGCAGATGAATCAGATTAACTCTTTTGCCATTACCTCCAAACTGCAGCACTTAAAAAGGCTGAGAAGATGAAGGAAAGTATGTATTTGGCACTGTTTATCCAGAGGGTACTAAGCGCTCTATGTACTGAAGAGCATCTGAGACTCTTTAAGGTTGGTAGGGTTCAGATGAGAGAAGCAGGTATGTGTACAAAAAAAGCACAGATCTGCTGTTATGCAATCAGATTTACCACTTCTGATGAGAACTGCACCTTCAAGCTCCATCACTTTTGCGACTCCTATAGCTGAAGGAAATGTTTGGGGTTTGCTTTGTTTGCAGCTCTTACTCCATCAGCATCTTTTCCTGAACTACAATAAACTATAACTTTAGCCTGTACCTTTTCTTTGTCCTGCCACTATGGCAAAAATCCCCAGGATTTTACCAAGCAGGCAAAACCAGAGCAGCTGGAAATACGAAGGATCGTATAACTTCAGTTATAATTTGCAAGGGGCTCACAGAGATGCATGGGAGAGACGAGGGAGAAAGGTTTGTCTCTGCACTTCACTTCTGCTGCATTAAGGGTGTTGGTGTTGATGTAGATGCAGAATAAAGATATTCTCACCTTGAATTCCTCCAAAGCAATTCTTTTATGTGGTTGCCTCAGTAAAATGAAATCTTTATGAAACAGCCAGCACACCCACCCAGACATAAGCCAGGCACTAACTGTTCATGTTTAGAAACAAACTTTCCCCATGGGTACATTATTCATAGCCGGTCCCTTGCCAGTTTTCCCTTGGAAGACATAAACTAAACATTAGGAATAAAAGCAATGCATAGTTGGGTCTCTTTTTTTCTGAGCTGGATATTGCAGCAAACCTGTAGGTTCTCTCTGTCCTTCTCTTTTCCCCTCACTCATTTACCAGTCAGCTTAATTGATAGTGCATTCCCAAAGTCTTCCCACTGATTCACTCAAGGGCTGCACCATGGTGCATTAGCACTTGGGAGAATGCTGCCACTTCCAAGAGAAATCCCAAATTCAACCAGATAAAAAAACATTTGCAGCTTTCAGACACTATTCCAGGAAAAGAGGAAATAATCCTCCCAATCCATCCTGCCAAGACTACAGGCATCTCATTGCATGAGAAACATAACAGGTTGTTACAACAACTAGAGAGCAGCTGACCTCCCACTCCCTTTTGTCAACCAGCTGCAAAACTCCTCGGTCATGAAACAGTCTCAAATTGAACATCTGAGCCCAGTTTATGCAATTCCCTTGTGACGGTTTCATAAGCTTTTGTCACTTCACTCAATTGTTTGTTGAAAGCATTTACAATTACACTGGCTAATGTGAATGTTGTGATATGACAGATAGCCCCATGGTTGAGCCCTCCATCTCCAAGGCAACCTCACAACCTTGCTCTAAGAGTACATATGTTATGAGATAAAACAAAAACCAAAAGGATACACAGAGATAATTCCAGCTCTAACTATCCATAGTGCTATTGCGTTAGCAGAGACTTTAGGAGACATTCCCAGGCTGGTTATTTAAAAACTGGAGTGCATCACAAAGATAGCATTTGACTCTAAAGCTATACAAGCCACATGAATATACTGTGAGCTCTGCTAGTAAGCCCAGAGATCTTAAACAGTTTCCAAAGAGCTACATTCAAAACACAGAGGGCATAAAGATATTGTGATTTCATGTGCCTGAAAAAACACTTGGGCCCTACCTCTGTGCAACTCCATTAGCTGAAGCTGTAGGTGTTGAAGCAGCTTCACTATCGTGGTTCTTGAGTTGGATCCACCACCATTCCTATGTCTGTCCTTCATGGAGTATATATTAGACTTGGGCTTTGTCAGAGAAGCAAAGATTAATTTTCTACTCCCTTGAGCACCATTTCAAGACGGTCTCTGCTGACAAAACTGCAGCAGAGCAAAAGCCTCACTGAAGAACATTGTGTAGGAGTGTTTATTAAAGTAGGTCATTGCCCAAAGCATCAGACTTCAGGGATAAAATTAATGAAGTTCCTACCTCCTGCAGTGGTTGTTTGGAGATGGTTTGCCCACTCAGAAAGGCACAGATCATATCTGGTCCACCTACTCATGCTCTGTCCTCACAACCACGAGTCTTAAAAAAAACTTTTTGTTTTTCATATGGAAACTAAGTTACTGACCTTGTCTTAGGATCTGGAGCACAGTCATATGCAACATCTCAGCGCGACCTGAAGTCTCCGTTGTTAGTTTGGGATTTTTTTTCCCCTACTAAATCCTTGCACCTCCTTTCTGTTACCATTTACTATCTCAAAATGTTGCTATTCCTCCTTCACACTTGTGCAGGCACAGTTGCCATTGTCTTCAGGCATAAAGAAAATCTATCTGTAAAGGGAGGGGGAAAACCTTCATAATCAGCTAGAAAAAAGGGAAAGATATTGCAAATAACCTGTTGCCAAAGCAGTTTAACATTGCCATATTTAAATTAATTGTCTTATGCATCTCAAGCAAGCTGCTGAGCATCTCTGTGCACATGCAAAGTGTCACCGAGGCAAACAGAATTAAGTGGAAGACCAAAAATCCATTGCCACAATTGGCTGAAAATTCTTTACTGCTGGGAAACATTCAAATGTCATCAGTCTTTCCACTATCCTGCAACATACATGTAACCAAGACCACTCTGCTTTTTGTCCAAATAGCTGCTGAGAACAGGGAAATAGCACAGTTGGGGGGGGGGGGGGGAAGTGTGTGTGTGTGGGGGGAAGTGTTTCCAAAAGCAGTTTTGTACTTCTTCTAAAACAAAAGGCTGTGCTTAAACACATGCAGCAATAACACTGGAACAAATCACTTCATGTTCTGATTTTGCTGCGTAGAAAGCTGCACAGCTCCTGTGCAGCTGGTAGGGCAGCAACCAAAATGTTGCACAACTCGATATGCAGATCAGGCCTGGGGAAGTTCTGCACGGATCCTCTTTGTACGCTGTTTTATAAATGTGATTAACATCTGTTTTCTTAGCTTAGGAAATTGGACAGAGGTTTTATGTTATGCTTCTGAATAACTGAGCACCGCACAACAGTCATGTGTTCTATGTATTTGGAAATACCAAGTTTTAGCAACTCCTGCTTGGTTGCCTAGACCATTGAAAGCTCATTGTCAAAGCTTTACTCCTCTGACTTGGGTGATTTACTGTCCTCCTGAATCTGTTGACAGATTCACCTGGTATTCAAGTTTGCTAATAGCTGTATTTGTTTATGTGTTAAACACAAAGGCCTGAGCAAGAGATAGTGTCCCTGGCCTGTGAGAACTTCCGAAGTCTGGTCTCTGCTAACACTGGACTCTGAAGCATTCACATCTCACAGCTCATCTTATCTGATTTCTAGTAAGGTGCAAGTTCCACCCAAAATCTTTTCCCCAGTCAGGATGTTTATAATCACTCCTGGAGGCTCTTTCCCTCTGTCACACTGGATCGGCCAATTGACCAACAGATTAAAAAATTATTAAGGGTGGGGAGGAAGGACAGACACACACGCACGCCCTCGCACAAAGGCTGTGAGAGCTCTGCCTTTGTGCTCATATGAGCTTTGTTTCCTTGGGAATCCAGCTACTAAAACAGGCAACAGCTGTGACAAGAAATGAGATCTAGCATCGGGGCAGCAACGCTTTTTGTTCGGGGATTTGCAACACCCATCCCTTTTTTAAACACATTAGAGGAACATATCAGGATGCTTGTTTAGGAAAGAAAAGCATGAATAATGCAGCAGGGCAAGCAGACTTTCTGTAGCTCATCACCATAAGCACTGAAGTGTCACCAACTACTCTCAGCAGGGAAGGTGCATCCATCTCCCTTGAATCAAGCCTGTGCTGTCCCATATGAACACCCACATTCAATCCCTAGCAGAGGAAACGATTTTTACCAGGTCTGACAAAACACAGACTACCAATAACATGGGTTCAGGAACTGGAAGTCTCAAACCAGGTCAGATTAGCAACCCACAGTCCTCTCAGGCCCCTCTTTTCATGCCTGCAGGCCAGGGACCTCTGTTCTCCTGGGGCAGCCACTGCCTCCCTTGTGGCAGCAGCTGCATCTGCCGCCTCTCAGGTTTCTTTTCCAGGTATCACTTAAGGTGTACAGTTACTGTCTACAATTCCCAGGCCCTGTCCCAGATAGCATCCCCTCTAGCCTCCTTCAAACGATGTTATCTCGTAGCTGGGCACTGAGGGGAGCAACACAGCGCCTGATGCTGGCTGCTCTGAGCGGTTGGCGCGCTCCGATTCACCTCGCATGGAAGAAAAACACCACGGTGCTGGTGTGCCAGGTTGAAAAGGGGACAGCAGGAGACACAGCCTGGCCGAGAAGGAAGGGGACACGACGGTCACTTTCTGCGGGCCCGGGGTGAGGAAAGCAGACGGGCCCAGCTCCGCCGCCCCTCGCGCTGAGCCGGTGGGGCAGCGCGGCGGCGGGCGGTAACACCAGGGCTCCCTCGCCGGACGCACCTCCGCCCAGCAGCCGCGACCCGCAGCGCCGCCACCCCGCCCCAGCACTACATGTCCCGTCGTGCCGCGGGCTCGGGAGGCCCAACAGTGGCGTCGCAGACTAGCAGCCAACACAGCCGCCTGCTCAGAAACACAGACCTGCCGTCGGCGCTACCCCTATTTCACGGGTACCGACGCCCGAAATCACATCCTGCACCGCCGCAACTCCGCACCGCGCTTCCCACACCGCGGCCAACGGGCGGGCGTGCTCCGCCTCTGTGGCTTTTTTCTCTAGGGCACCTGCGCTGGCACCCCGCTGTGGGCTTTGCGGCGGGGCCCTGGCGGCACACGGGGCGGCAGCGGGTTGCCGGGGGTACGCGGCCTGGCTCGGCGGCGGCAGCGGGATGAGCGGCAAGGAAGGTGACGGCGGCGGCGCGCGTGCCTCTCCCCCCTCACCCCCCGGTCCGGAGGCTGTTGGAGCCGGCGGCTCCTCAGTGCGTGGCGCAGCGCAGCCACGGCCCCCGTCGGCGCGAGGCGAGTCCCGCGAGCCCCGGCGCCGCCCGAGCGGGGCCGCTGCCGCCGCCTGGCGCGCAGGGGAATGGGCGGGCGCTCGTCCCTCTGGGCGTGCGGGCTGTGCGCCGCCTGTCGCCGCCGAAGGGCGGTCCAGGGGCCGGTGGCTACGCGGGGCCTCAGGGGCCTCTTCAACGCCTTGAGCCGATGGGAGGCAAGGCGTGAGGAGGAGTTGGAGGTAGCGAAAGCGGTGAGGCCCTGCAGCTAGGAGGGGCGGAAGGATGAGCGTCTGCCTTGAGCAGCGGATCTCTTCTGATGTGTCACTAAACTCTGCCCTTACACGGAGGGAGGCCGTTTCTGCAGAGGTGTTAGTGCCTTCCCACTTAGACTTGCAGATGCGGCAGTGAATGGAGTTTCAGAAATCATCCTTGATGGCAAAAAAGTGGTTGCTACAGCTACAAGTTGTATATCGTGCTTGTAATGGTAACTAACTTACAGTAACACAGCATTCACCTTGCAGCATGTGTGTTTGGTTAGCCTAGGCAGTCACGGGCCTCCTTCCTTTCAGCCACAAAGTAGGCTCTGCAACAAGGAAGCTGGCATTTTTACTTTAAAAAATCAAGTCTTAAGTTATTGCAGTCTGTGGTTTTCCTTGTACCCAAGTTGTTGAGTTGCTCTGTAGAACCTCTTCTCTCTTGTTCTCCCACACACACTTCAGGAGGGCCTGTTTTTTCCTGTAGGTCATTATGATGTTCCCAACTTTCATAATACTGCAGAGAGTTTTAATTCTCTGCACTATTTCAGGGGCTGTGTTTGTAATGTTTTCAACTGCTACAGGAAAAACAAAACCCTGAACTCATGTCCTAACAGAAAAGAAGGAAAAAATGATTTTCGGTTTCCTATTTTAGAAGGTAACTACGCCCACTTCTGGCTTTGCTTTGGGATAATAAACAATTAAACGGAAACATTTTAAAATCCAGTGTTCATCTGTAACTTTTAAGTAGCTTCCTTTTGTTCTTCTTTTAAGGAAATTGAGAGCACTCTGCATATTCAAGAAGGTATGCTTGTATGTAAGTTTGCCAAATTGTGGCCTCCGTTAGGAACACAGAGTGTATGGCTGTCACAAAAAGGTTGTCTCGAGAGGGAGGAATATGTAAAACACTGAATGGCACAGTGAGTCAGTCCTAGGTGAAGGAAGGACAAAAGGAAGAAACAATACAAGGTGTAAATTGGTAGTAAAACACAGTCCAAGAGAGATGAGCTCTGGGTGAGGGTTTGAAGAGGGAGCCTAAGGAAAAGGCATATAAGGCCTGTTGAAGGGAACAGCTGTATCGGGGTTAAAAGAGAAGAAGCTAGTTAATGGGCAGAAGGTAAGATGCTGCACTGCAGGAGCTAAACCTGCATACCTGACTAATCGTAGTTTACTTAAATTATACCTTGCTGCTTTTTCTGATTACTGAAGACCCATAACACAAAATAATTAAAGTACTGGAAACATTTCAATGGCTCTGGTCAAGCTGAATATTTAAAATAATTAAAAAGGAAAAAAGAGAAGGGAAAGAAAGGTCTAATCCTGTAGACTCTTGCTCAGATAAGGGTTTCCATGCAGCCATCCCCTTACAGAAAGGAGACATGAAAGGGTGTGAAGACCTTGCCAAAAAACCCCAAAGGAAGATAAAAAAAAAAAGGCACTTGGAATCCTACCATACTCATCCATTAAAATTGGTAGGATATTTTCTGATTTTCCCTAGGAATGTGATAAAAGAAGCTAACTTGAAGATGACATCAGCTGGTAATAGGATTCAGACAGTTTATTTTACGCCATCCTGTAAAATATGGTTCCAGTTGGGAATGCTTTGAAGACAGTGTTCTGATGCTGCTTGCACTCTGGCAAAACTGCTTTATTTTTAAAATACATTTTTGTGTGCGTATGTTCTATTAATAGGATCAGGTGGGTTCAGAAAACGAAAGCATGACAATTTTCCACGCGGTCAAAAAAGAGAGGAAAAAGAGAATGTTACTCCATCTTCAGCTTTGATGACATCTTTCAAATGTAAGTACGCATTTAGAAAGCCACATTATAAAACTATGGTGTAGAAATTGCTGGGAAATAACTAGTATTTAGTGATGGAATAAACCAGCTTCTCTGTGGAGAAGCTTGAAACTGGTTGGACTTGTGCTTCACACATTTAGAACTTGGGTTTTTGCTTCTTGTGCAGTGGAGTCATGAGAGTGGGGTTCACAGAGCTCCACTGGACTCATTATTTGCTTCCTTTTTCATCCTGCCTGCTGTTCCCTCACCCTGCTTCTGCTCATTGCGGTGCTAAGCAAACTGGGCAAGCGTTCAGCCAGACAACAGGTGACAGGGTCCTTTGGTGGCAGAAAACTAGGATCTGCAGAAGTGTAATGCAAAGTCTGAGCCATGGGGACAAGAGGAGGAAATGGCTCCCATTGAGGACACTGAGAAGGCTCTTAGCTGTTGACCTTGGCTCTGGTGCATAGATGACTTAAGCTACTTTAATGTAGGTCTGGATGCATTGATTTGTGAGTTGGTAGCTGTTCATACATGCAGTTTTTAAAAATGAGAGTTCAGCTAACTAATGCAGACCTATACGTAGATGCTTAGTTCAAATTGTGTGCGTTTATAAGTTAGGTTGTATTTAGGTTTCTTTAAATAAGCAAGAGCAAACTTCCCTCCAATCAAACTGTTTTTTTAGGGTTTTGCACAAAACCAGATTTGAACTCCAGTAAATTTAGTTGAAATTTCTCATTAGACAAGCCATAAGCAGGTGAAGCTGAACTTCAGAAACAAGAAGTCTTGAAGGAAGGGAACAGATTAATTATTGGTGTAAAATTTTCCCCATCCTGACTATTTTTTGTGAAGCTAAGGGGAGTGAAGGAGTAAGAGTCAGATGGCTGTTCTAGGTGGTCCCTTCAACAGCAAGTAATTCCTTTGCTTTCTTTAAAACAGATATTTCTTCTTTTTCCTGTGTAAATCAGCTAGGCAGATCGTTAACTTTGACCCCTGAACTCTTACACTGAATGATATACATACACTTGTGCTTGAATTGAGTAGAGCAACTGTACTTTAATTTTTCATCCTTAAGCATATTGATTTATCATATGGTTGTTGCTAGTTCAGATTCAGGACACTTTTTTCCCTCCTTTCACATGAGATCCAATCAGCAGCATTTGGCTCATTTCAGAAATGATGTAAGGGACATGATATATTAATCTTTTCAGACATCCACTCTTTCTATTACAGTAGTGCTTCTAAGCCCCAGGTGGAGACAATGGTGGTCTTTGTCTCCACATCAGGCATAAGATTTAAGAAGAGGTGTGTTCCAGATGGCTTAGAATTTAGCAAGCTGTGTAAGATGATCTGGAGTGGCAGACTATTTCTATATATGTTGTTTGAATCTAAGCAGCATAATGTATGACATTAAATGGTTATACACATTTTCCTCTTTTTTATCTCCTTGGAAAAGTGTTGTATTTGAATTGACATAGTTATCTGTTGGCACCAAAGATGCCTAAAAAGTTAATGAGAAATTGTCTTCTGTAATAATTAATCAAAACCCAAGGAGTATTCAGTTACACCTTTTTTTGCGTAATACATTTTAAATATGACAGCTCAGTGATACAGAGGGTGGATAGTATCTTCTTTTGTAAGGTTAAGATTTACCAAGTGTCATTTTTGATGGTCTAAATCTGCATGACCAAAAGCAATAGAGTTTGAGTCTTTGCTTTCAGTGATAGAATGAACATTAAAGTGGAATGTGTGGAGGAAATGGCTGTGTGGTCTCAATGTGTTAGCCTGGAGAATCCACTGAGTTCTAATCCTTTGCAATTTTAGGCAACAGTACAGTATGTTTTCTTAGATCCCTTTAGGCTAAAGATTACTATATTTGTCAGTGGTTTACTTCAAGTCACAAAATGGTTCCTAGTAGTCCCTAACAAGTTTAAAATCTAACATAAAAGTCTAAAAGCCACAGCTGTCTGGAAGAGAATTGGGGTCATTGGTAATCTTGTAGATCTTCGGAACAGTGAATGTCCTGGTGGATGAAATCTATAAATGGTCACTGCAGATGTCGTGTATGGCATCCTACAAAGGAAAGTACCAGTCACCCTCCCTCAAGTTCTGCCACAATGATCTGAGGGAAATTTTCTTCTTGATGACAATTCATTGATGGACTTGGCTCTCAGAATTTAGAAGAGAGATTACTAAACAGACACGTGAAAGACTTAAAAGATCAGTAGGAGCGTTTGTGACTTGGAGTTTCAGAAGAAGATTGGGGAGTACAGAACAAAATAAGAGGAACCAAGTTTTTATCAGTGATGAGATATACTGTTATTTTTGTAGCTTTATCTAAACTTTGCTTGTCAGCAAACTGCTGTCCTTTTTCTGAAGGATACACTTGTCATACCCTTTAAAAATTCAACTTCTTAGCTCAGTTTCAACATCTTCTCATACAGACATTTTAACACCTCAGACAGTTATGCAGGAAATGTGTTAGATTTCTTATAAGCATCTATTAATGTTTACTTAGTGGAATAATTGTCTATAAAATGTTAATGGTATCTGTGAAACATTCATGTTTGACTGTGATAACCAGATACACATCCTCTGTTCTTTGTGTTCATTGTGGTTAGATAGAATTTACATGAGTAAGTCAAAAATCTTGTTTTTGATCTCACTTTGCTTTAGTGTCTTTAGAACCTTTAGTTCTTAGGGATATTAGTGTATTTGACTTTTGGCCAGGTCTAGTTGGGATGTGAAATGCAACCTTTCTTTTTACTAAATGGTGCATTTTAACACCGTATGTGTCTTGGTCAAATGCCTTGTTTGTTTGTTTGGTTTTACAGACTGCTGAATCTTATTTACTAATGATTGTAGGGTTCTATTTTTTAATTTATCTTTCTGAATTTGGGTGAAATTTTAAGTCGGTTTTCTGAGCAGCAGTATCACAAAATAGATTTACTAGCTAAAAACAGGTGTTTTACCCTAAAATTGTTTGGTCTGTCTTAAAGCATCATCAGGGTTGATGTATATTTAAACCTGACTTATTCAGCAAAAGTAGTATTCATGCTGACTTTTGCTGCTCTGGCAGTGGTGGCTTGTGCAGCCATGCCGCACACAGGAGCTGCTGCACTGGCCACCCTTGGAAAAGGCAACCAGGGGGAAAAGGGATAAAGGCTGATGGGGCTTGGGCCTGTAAGCAGTTACTGTAGCACAGGCTCTCTGCTCTTCCCCTATGCTATATATGTGTGATAACCAGGCTTGTTCCTGTAATGATTGCTTCTGCAGCATTTCAGCTGGAGCTTGACACCAGGCATGATAAATATGAACGGCTTGTGAAGCTCAGTCGTGATATAACTATTGAAAGCAAAAGAACGATATTTCTGCTCCACAGGTTTATCAGGTGAGTCATATCAAGCATTAAATTGTTCACAGAAACCTAGAAACTGCCTTGCAGTGTTCTTAGTATTTGTGATTAATAGCTGCACTGTTCTGTTGAGAGGAATTTAATTAACTTCCCATAAACATCCTTTTGGGTAGATGGGAGCTAGTGAATGCACACTCCAGTTAGAGAATGGAAGATGCAGGTTCAGGTTTCTTGGTTGGTTTTACTGATGTATTAAACAGCATCAGAGTAGTGGAGTGAAACAGCTTAAGAGACCTTTCCAGCTTTCATCAAACTGGGAGAGAAGAGCATGCACCCTTCCTTCAGGTTAGTTGCTTCTGCAGTTACTTCATTTTGATTGCTGCAGCCCCACCCTGGGTCATCAGTCCAAAGAGGAGGTGACCAGGGTTCTGTTTACTTCAGTAAATACTGCAACCTAAGAGGTTTTTGTGTGAAGTTTTGAGCTTATATATGTTTTGTGTACTTACGAGCCTCCAAGCAGTCTTTGGAAGCCACAGACAAACTAGAGGAATAACAGGAAGATTTGAAGCTTCACATAGCCTGCTGTATAAAATCCTTAGTGTTCAAGGCCGGATTGGACAGAGCCTTGGGTGGCATGGTTTAATGGGAGGTGTCCCTGCCCATGGCAGGGGGGTTGGAACTAGATGATCTTAAGGTCCTTTCCAACCCTAACTATTCTATGATTCTATGTGTCAAACATTGGTCTTATGTATTATAACAGTTCTCTCCAATCCTTGTATTTCTAGTTACCTTTTCTTACCTATCAATGTATTCTGCAGTATTAGTAACTATTTATAGTTACCGTAGTAGTAACAGTTATAAATAGATGTTATGAAGTTATCCTCTTTTTAATTTGGGCTTGTTCTCAAAGAGGCATTGTGACAATTCCAGTAACCGCTACAGCCTTGACTGTAAATAGCTACTCCCACTGCAGGAGCTAGGTAGCTGGGAACTGATAGAGGAAAGAAACACAAAAACCGCTCCTCCTTACTCCGAATTCCAGATTCCTGTTTTGTAAGATATTCCTGTTTTTGTGAGAGTAGAAGCTTTCTGTGCTGTATTTTTATTTCCTTCTTTGCTTTTCACTGTTATTATGGCTTTACTTTCAGTAAACTTTACTGTTTGCTTTTAAAACTTTTCTTGAGACCAGTCTATCAGTAGATCCTTAAACAGACTGTAAACTAATATACCATATAGATTTTTTGGTGGGGAGGGGGAAGCTTAAAGAAAACGAGATAAATTAAACTTTAAATGTCAAGTATATACTGTGAGTGTGAATCAAATATTTCAGCTGATCCTGAACAGTATAGTCCATAATTACTTCTTAAAAAAAAATATAAAAAAAATCACACATAAAAGTAGATCATGTCCCTGCCCGTGGCCAGGAGTGTTGGAACTAGATGATCTTAAGGTCCTTTCCAACCCTAACTATTCTATGATTCTATGTATTATATTTTGCAATATGGTCGTGTATTGCAAGATGTTGATTTATTTTTTAGGAGGTTGAAGGACTTTGCAAATACTGCTGGTTTTCTGGAATACTTTTTTGAGGCCTTTGCGCGTGTTTCTGACTGTTCTTACTTAAGCAATAATTAAAATTCTCATCTTGAATAAACATCATGCTACCAGAACTGTATGGCTGGTTGATTATTTTCCTGGTAAGAATGTACAGATTTTCAGCATCTGCAGTAGCTATTAATGGAAGTTAAACTGTTTCTCATTCTAGTATCAGCTTTGTTTTTTCCTGAATCCATTGAAAATGTATTGGTTAGTAAAAGAAAATGTATAATACTTTTTTTTTTAACTGTTTGCTCATTTTCTGAAAGCTGCTCTTTCAGTTTATCTTTTATGATTGCAGTGCTCCCAATGGGGAAGAAATATTAAATGAATCTGAAGTAAAACTAGATGCTGTCCGACGGAAGATTAAGCAAGTTGCGCAAGAACTGATTGGAGAAGACATGTATCAGTTCCACAGAGCTATATCTCCAGGTATATTATTTTAAAATAGGGAAAGTATGCTATTCGGCGCTAAGCTGAGTTTCCCTTTATGTAGCAATGGTTCTTCTTCATGCTGCAAGGTCTGAGTGTGTCACATTTCTGTGCTTATAAATCAGGACTGAGATTAGCAGTTGTTAGCAAGATTGGCTTTGGTATTAGAGAGGCTGTTGCCCTTCAGTCGACTTATCATTGCAGTTAAACAAAGATTTAAATTGGAGACTACATCTGGAAAAATTTGGACCCAGACTGAAACTGAAGTTGGGGGAAGTAGTTCTAACAAATATACTGGCTCTTCTCCTCTGAGTTAGGAGCATTTGCCCCACCTGAAGGGTTATAGTGTCTGGGAGGAGAGTGGGAGTGACTATCTTGTGAAATGATCCCATTTTGAGTTGATAAAGTTAATGAATTAAAATCCCTAGATTAGCATTTTCTTCCTTCTAAAGACTCCGAATGTCCTTCTGCTTCTGTGTTACAAGCATTAAATCTGAGTTTATACTGTTTCAATCACATCTTTTTCTGCTCCTCTCTGTAAACAGCAGTTTTTATCATCCTTGAGATACTAAATCCCAGTGCTTTCATGACTCTTGCTGTCAAATCATATTTCTTTGCTGAATCTTTGCTGAATCTTTGCTGATGATCTGAATCCTACCTAAAATTATAATATCTTGTTTTCAGCTACCTGTAAGTAAAATACATAATTGCTTCTTTGACATCTTGTCCATGCATAAAAGCTATTGTGTTTATCAGTCTTGTTTTAAACATATTGGACTCCTATATATCTTTTCTTGTTTAGGCAAGACTTCTTCAGCTGAGGAGACCTGAAGATTTGCACTGAATGATTTGTTTAAAAATGTCCATGTAGTTCACAATGCCTGTGTAGTTTACAAGACAAACTGTGCACAGGTTAACTTAGGTTTTATACAAACTTAAGTTGGTTAAGAGTGAGATGGCTCTTAAGTGAAAGCTCATTTTGGGCACTTCTGAACCAGAAGGAGCTTGCTGTGCTATTCTTCATAGCTCTAATTCAGTTCCACAGTTCTCTTAACCTGTGGTGCATTGGGTTGTTCAAATTAAATGTAAGTAGTTGCTCTTAAAGAGCCACTTAAACTATGTACATCTTGCTGCTATATATAGCTTAGTACTGTAATGAGGAAGTGAAAAGAAAGAGATAATTCAAAACTCTGACGCTGTTATGACCTCAAACTGTGATGAGCAATTCTAGTCCAAATATATTGTGAGTATCTTCACATGCTGAAAATGTGTTTTGATTTTCATTCTAAGTACTGCTTATAAAGGCTGAAAATCCTTGCATTTAGTGTTATGAACAAAGTGGAGACCTCATAGCAGCCTTCCAGTATCTGAAGGGGGCCTATAGGGATGCTGGGGAGGGACTCTTCATTAGGGATTGTGGTGAGAGGACAAGGGGTGATGGGTTTAAACTTAAACAGGCGAGGTTTAGATTGGATGTGAGGAAGAAATTCTTTACTGTGAGGGTGGTGAGGCCCTGGAATGGGTTGCCCAGGGAGGTTGTGGATGCTTCACCCCTGGCGGCGTTCAAGGCGGGGTTGGACATAGCCTTGGATGGCATGGTTTAGTGGGAGGTGTCCCTGCCCATGGCAGGGGGGTTGGAACTCGATGATCTTGAGGTCCTTTCCAACCCTAACTATTCTATGATTCTATGATTTTTGAAAGCTTCGTTGAAACTTGTAAACCTTGTCTGAATAATCTCTAAAGTTTGTAGTCCTGTGCGAGTCATATAATGCTATCTATAGAACAGCAGCATTTGA
Source organism: Amazona ochrocephala (assembly GCA_039720435.1). NCBI lineage: Eukaryota > Metazoa > Chordata > Aves > Psittaciformes > Psittacidae > Amazona > Amazona ochrocephala. Next base: position 94,538,909 of record CM077878.1, read on the forward strand.
GGTCTGCTACCCCATGAATCTTGGTGAGACTTCATGATACAGGCTGTCTGCCTTGCCATGTGAGCAAAATTGCTGTGTGGTAACCGGTTACCCTGTATCAGCTGCTTCGCCTGAATTGTCTCTGTTTTCTTAATACATGGCTTTGTGGGGGTAAATTAAAGAGGCATACCTATCCCTATTTTTACTGGGGGCCAGTTTACCTGGAAATAGCTTGCTTTCATCTCAGATGTAGTAGACTATGCCTGCCTGCATGGCAGATATATGGAAACTTACTGTGCAATAACTTCTGTGTGTACCCATGTCGTATAAAGTAAGTGAGCAAACCTGATGCTAAGTTTCTACCTCCAGATTGTCCAGATTCCCTCCTCTGAGTTAAAAAAAAAAATACTGGGTTTGTTTTTTGAAAAAATACGTATTTTCTAACCTGAAAAGTTATATTTATCTTTTTTGTATTAAAGATTTGTAAACTGAAGCTAGCCAGAGCAACCCGAATGTAAAGAAATTAATGAAAACATCTCTGTTCAGGTTTGCCTTGTGTGGTTGATAAATATTCCTACATAGTCAGCTGCACTGACTCTCCTGCATAATCAGTCTCTGACTTGCATGAGGATACCTGTAATATCAAAATGGACCTGAATAAACTCTTTAGAAAACAACTGAAAATATGCTGTCTGGAACAATTCAGCATTTCTAAAACTTTCCTTCAGTGTTTTAAATCTCTGCCTCTTAAAATGACTAAGATGTTTTTATCCATCGTAGAGCAGGCCAGGTTACTATAGACCTCTAGTATAGGAAGTTAAGAGGCCTACTGCAGGTGTATGATGACTCAATGCCTCCACAGCTGCAAAGCTATTTAAAGTAGAATAGACTATTTCAGATGGAAGGGACCTGCAATGATCACATAGTCCAACTGTCTCACCAGTTCAGGGCTGACAAAATTAAAGCATGTTATTCAGGGCATTGTCCAAATGCCTCTTAAACACTGACAGGTTGCGGCGTTGATCATCTCTCTAGGAAGCTTGTTCTGGTGTTTGACCACCTTATCATTAAAGGAATGCTTCCTAATGTCCAGTCTAAACCTTCCCTGGTGCAGCTTTGAACCATTCCCATGTGTCCTATCCCTGGATCCCAGGGAGAAGAGATCAGTACCTCCCTCTTCAATTCGCCTCCTCAGGAAGCTGTAGAAAGCAATGAGGTTGCCCCTCAGGCTTCTCCTCTCCAAAATAGACAAGCCCAAAGTCCTTAGCAGCTCCTCACAGGACATTCCTTCCAGCCCTTTCACCAGCTTTGTTGCCCTGCTCTAGACCCATTCAAGGACCTTCACATCCTTCATAGCTGCATGCAGTTATACCTACAAGAGCACATCCCTAACAGCTGCATGAGGCTTGGAGCAAGATTGGCTTAAAGAGTTTTCTTACCACAGTCTTCAGACAACTTAAGAGAATGAATCTTATTGACCTTTCTAGATGAAAAGAAAGAAAAGCAAAGAGGTACTAGTATAATAAGTAGTAAGGAGAAAGAAGTAGACTCTGCTGTTCCTCTTTCCGGAAGTTAGGTGAGGAGCGTCTCAAACAAATGCCTGAACTGCATGTTTTTTTGGACAGAACTAAAAAGATAGAAATGTGCAGCCTTCATTGCATTTCTAGAGTTAGAACTGGGAATAGCTGTACTTCTGCCTTTTTCTTCTTATCAGGTGACATGAGTAGGTGGCAAGTCGGTGGGATATCATTGGTTATATAATGCTGCCTGGCCCTGAGATCTTCCCATTTTGTCTGTAATTAGGCAGTTCTTGCCTCATTTCAAAGATTGCGTATAAAACCCAACTGAAATAAGATGCCTTCATCCCATTTCTGTGGGTCATCTACAGTGTCTGCTTAAATTCTAGCTCTTCTACATGATGCGCCTCTGTGAAGGGAGTTTGTGCCAGCTTATGTCCATTGTTTTGTAAGGGTATGTGTTAGAAGGTAAGCGTGTGTCCCTGAGAGTACATGGAATGCTTTTACGCATTGTTTAAATGAGCTTGTATGTATGACAAGTATGAAATGTGAACTTTTAGCCGGAGCTTTACTTTTACCTTGTTCATTAAATCCTCTGCTCTCCAGCTAGTCATTGGGGTGGCAAAAAAGAGGAATATGCAGGCTTAAAGACTTGTAGGTCTTGATTGTGCTGAAGCTGGGGTCAAGGAGGTATGAGAGATGTGAAGATGCTTGACGTCAGGATTATGAAGTGGAGATAGAAAAATTAGAAACATGAAGAATGAGGGAACAGTTAGATAAAGAGCAACTGCAAGAGAGAATGCTTTATTCTCCCTGCCCCCCACTTTTTAGGAAGAACTGTAATTGGGAGGGAAACAGTGGTAAGAGTTAAAGAATGTTTGGTTTAGTTTTGTTTTTAAGCTTAGTGTTCTTAAATTGTAGCTTTGCTTTTTCCATAGTGGAAAAAGCTTGCATGCCTTTCAGAAAATAAATGTAGCTAGGAAAAGTGCTAGTTCTTTTGTCTGTTCTGTATTTCCTAGAGCTGTAAGTTTTGAACTTCCTTTCACCTAGTTTTCAATTCTGATTTGGTATTTTAAAGAAATTCTGGAGAACTAGTTAAAAAGCTTTTTTATGAACAAAAACATGCCATTAAACTGCTTTTTTCTTCAAAAAAGAATAGAGAAACGCCTGTGTCCCATATCTCAAAAGCAGCATGTCCAATTAACCTCAAACTTCCTAAAAATATTCTCCTTTGTCTTGAAACCAAACATGAAACATCCTCCTGTTCCCCACCCTACATCTCACAGAAACAGTAAAAAGGATCAAAACTGGGCTTATAGTGAAGCCATCATAGCAGCTCTAACTGGGGAATCATGACTGTCTGCATAATAAAGCTGCCTGATACATATTTTATTCAGTATAATAACTATTAGCCTATAAATAGAAGAGTGCTATGAGTATAATGCTTGGGAATATTGTTTGCCCCTTGTAATTGTTAAATGCTTTTTTTGGGGTTACTCCAAGCAGTTGTTCTTTTGACTTGAAGATAAAACAATTCTGGCAGAGCACTAAAGGAGTTTTCATGCTTTCCCTCATTAAGAATAGTGCTAATGGCACGCAGGACGTTTCCCCAAAGGACACTTGCATGAGCTCAAACACTGAGTATAGCACTAATTGAACAACAACAAAAACTGATGACTGTTTTCTACACGTTTCTTAACAGTACAGATTGTCCCAGGGGATGATTAAACAAGCAAACAAAGAGATACTGAAATAATGAAGTCTTTTTTTAATGTAGAGCTCTTCATTTGTTATGTTAGAATGTTATGCTTTGTTGATATTTTTAAAGCTTTACTATTTGTAATATAGAATTCCTGCTCCTTTGCCCCACTTTGCAGTGTATACCTTATATATCCTGTGAGGAAATGTGTACTGTTCCTTTAAAATTGCTGTGAGACACTGTGCAAGAAAGGGACTGAAAAACATGGTATGAATTTATGATGGTCTGAATCTGCATGACCAAAAGCAATAGAGTCTGAGTCTTTGCTTTCAGTGATAAAATGAACATTATATTTAAGGGGAGGAAAAAAAATTTCACGATTTTATGTATGTATATATGTGTGGGTATTTGTATATTTAACTCTAAAATACTAAGGAAAATACCAGTAGTATACAGGAAAGATCTGTATGAGCCTTAAAGACAAGATGTACAAGCCCACAACATGTGGTGGGTCCTGTGCTTGGGTCGCAGTGCTACACACTTAGGGAAGAGTGGCTGGAAAGCTGCCCAGAGGAAAAGAATCTGGGGTGTTGGTCTACAGCTGCCTGAACATGAGCCAGCTTGTGCCCAGGTGGCCAAGAAGGCCAACGGCATCCTGGCCTGATTCAGAAATAGTGTGGCGAGCAGCACTAGGGAAGGGATCATCCCACTGTAGTCAGCACTGGTGAGGCTGTAGCTTAAATACTGTGTTTTGGGCCCTTCCCTGCAAGACAGACGTTGAGGTGCTGGAGCATGTCCGAAGAAGGGCAGCAAAGCTGGTGAAGGGTCCAGAGCACGAGTCTTATGAGGAACTGGGCTTGTTTAGTCTGAAGAAAAGGAGGCTCAGGGGAGACCTTACCAGTCTCTACAACTACCTGAAAGGAGGTTGTAGTGGGATGGGTGTTGATCTCCTCTCCCAAGTAAGAAGTGATAGGACAAAAGGAAATGGTCTCAAGTTGTGCCAGAGGATTTTTAGACTGGATATTATGAAACACTTCTTCATCAAATGGGTTGTCAAGCACTGGCACAGGCTGCCTAAGGAAGTGGTGGAGTCACCATCGCTGGAGGTATTTAAAATATGTGTAGATGTGGTACTTCGGGGCATAGTAAAGTGGTGGACTTGGCAATGCTAGGCTAATGGTTGGATTTGGTGATCTATAAGGTCTTTTCCAGCATAGCTGATTCTGTGATTCTATGTTAGGATTTAATCATGAATTATTCTGCGCGTGTTCTAAATCTGCGCTGCATATATGCAAAACTTGTGTAATGCAGAAGGAAACTTAAGACTTATAGGTTGGCATTGTGTGGGATTGAATGGAGTACCCTTTTAAAATGATTTTTAAAAAATGAAACCTCTAGCTATTTGGAGACTTATTTTTTTTTGGTCCCTTAATAAGGACATGTGAGAGAATTCTAAGGTTTTTGAGGTGTTAAACTATTTTTATATATTTTTTATATATATGTTATATATATATATAACACACAGCTTGACTGAAAAACCTCTTGGAGTGATGGTTTTAACTATGTGTTGATGTTTTTACAGTGAGGTCATTAGATTCTGCTAGGAGCTAGGTGTGGTATTATCTTCACAGCTGATAGACGAAATGTGGAATGAGGAGCCCGTAACTCTTCTGGGGCTTCTTCAGTAGTGTGGTGTAGGATGATGATAGTAGATGCAAGTAGAGCATTGTTGGCTGACCTTTCTGTTTGCTGTGTGCCTGTGCTAGCAGCAGTGGTGAGTGGAGTGGTGTGCTCCGAGAAGCTCATTAGCTCTTTATCATGTCTGCACTTGCTCTCAATAGGATTAGACTGTAAAATGTCAGCACCTTGTCAAAACTATTGCCCTGTGACTGCTTCTGCTGCTGCTGATGTGGGAAATTCTGTGTAAAAGTTCAGCATTGACGCAGTCTCACACATAATTTATCTTGTGCAGGCACTATTTGTGTTCCGCGAGAATGATATAATGGAGCTTATTTCTGTCTCCTGCCTTATGCCATTTAGAGTCACTTCAGGCGTGTATAATCATACTGCAACGAACTGCATTGCTGGGTTGAACACAGCCATATAAATCTACATGGATGAAAAATAGTTCAACTGTACTAGAATACTGTTTCTTAACTACAGTATGTAGGACCACCAGACATGATGCTGTAAGAAACGCGCTGGAGATGCGTGAGGTCTGTGCAAGCAGGCCAGATTTAAGTAATCTGATTATTTAAGTAATATTGGGGTTTTTTTTGGTATTGTGTGAAGGATTTTAGTCGGAACACTAACTAAAGGAACTATCCACGTGATGATTTCTGTGTTACTGGTTTTTTTTTGTTCTTAACTCTGTTACTCATAAAATGGAAAGAACAGTGGAGACACGAGCAGTGCTGATTACCTTTGTATTTGTAGACACCTGAGTATTTCTGAAATAATACCAAGGTAAAGAACTATTCCGTACATCAGGAACAGTAGAACTAGGACATTTTTTTCTTTAAGAAGGTTTAAAAACTGATAAAAATAGGCAACATAGTTAATTACAGGTTTGCCATACAAAGGAAAAGCTTTTTTACTGCATAAGGAAGGTATCATTAATTGTGAATGTCTCACCCAGGGAAAGACTTGAATACACACCTAAAACTTGAAAGGAAAGCTGTCCATGAAGGAAGCAATCAGGTTTCTGCAAGATGGTGGGAAAACATAGCAACACAGGAACAGGATGTAACTGAAGAATTAAAGTTAATTTCTTTGCTGTTGTGGATGAGAGGTAAAATGCCAGAAATGGAAACAAAGTTTCCTGATTATACTGGAAAATTAACAGAATTTGCAGTGAATAAACTAATATTTATTGGGTATCATTTAGTTATTTCTTTGTTTCTGTGTTTTGTTACTTTCTCTGTTTCTCTGCTGTACTCGCATCCCCAAGTGTGCCAACGAACTTTGTCAAACTGATTTTCTTCAGTGCAAGTTGCTTATGTGAAACTTGATACCTTCAGCTTGTTGCATTTTACTACCCTTTTATTATTTCTGGTTCATGCCTTTTGTCTAGGTTCTTCAGGGAATGTGAAAAATTGGCAACTGCAGAACTTCTTACTTTCTGCTGCAGGGTTTGTATGACCAGACACAAAAACTTCAAACAACCCTGGGAGGGTGAATGTGAATTGAGACATGACCAAGCAGGGCATGTACTATGTGAGCATTGATTATCAGATGATCCCTGAGTGAGCTGTTGACTTCAGCAAAAGTTGTAAATTCAGCAGGAGCCAGGGCAGCATAAATCCGTAAGGTCACCTTTTACAGTCTTTAAGATGTGTGCTGTGGATTGGACCAAACAAGGATTGTCCTTTGCTACTGAAGTTTTCCGGTGAAGACCTGTTTTAAAGTCCTGCAGAACTATTATGGCAAATACTGCAGTTATTTGCATCACAGTCTGAAACTACTGACATTGTCTGTTAATTCATTTCATAGTTAGCAAATGGAGGAGTCCTTGTGCTCTTGCTCAGGGCTTTTTTCGAACCCCCTCAGCTGTCATTCACAGACCAGAGCTCTCCAGCCTTTACAGGAACCAAGTGCAGGTGGAACATGAGAGAAGACCAAGAAAAAAAAAATCTTTGAATCTTTTTTTGTTTGTTTGCTTAAAAAGCACACAGGAGAATGTGTCATAGAGGAACTACATTCCAGGAAACAACTAGTATAGACCATGGTGATGAGGTGGCTGTTTTGCCATCATGGGGTTTGGTGAGTAGTGATGTACTTTTTTTACTATCTCACCAGATTTACATTTATGAAGATAAATGGCCACCATTGGTGCTTCTGGCATGCTAGTGAGTTGGGGCTGTTGAATGGAAACATCTTGAGGAGAACTTTCACTGGGGATTGAACTGAGCAAGCTGTGTTGTGTTACCTGCCCTTCCTTCTTTGATCATTGAACTTCCTGGCTGAGTCAGAGCTTCCTTTCTTTGGTATCTTGAACACTTGCCCTCAAGTGTACACTGTTAGTAGTGTAAAATTTGCCATCTAGATGAATGACAATTAAAACTCTTATCAAATATCAAGGCAATTGGAGGTGGTCAAAGAGAACGGGAAGACTACTTCTCACAGGAATAGTTTGGGGTTTTTTTGGTTGTTTTTTAAGAACTTCTGTAGAACATAGGCAGAACTTCAGAATTACCACATTGGGGGATGAACAGACAGAACTCCCCCACAACCCTTCACAACAATAAGCTTGTTTACAAAAGTAGATATGGTACATCCCTCAGGTCTTCAAGTAGAAGCAAAATGAGTCACCTGCAAATTAACCTTAGCATTTCTCATATGCACTCATATTTCTAATAACAATAACAAAAAGGCTTGATAATACTGTTCTCTGCAGTGAGAAATTAAAATATTCTTTGCTGTTCTCTGCAGGGGTTTTGTGCCTCTTTGGGGAAATAACTCTCAAAGGCATCTGTGCTTATTAAATAGGGGACCTCTATTTGTTGCTGTAGTTACTGGGAAAACAGACTAATTTAGGATTACCTTTTTCCCTAAAGTTGGTGTGTATTCATTCACCTGTAAACAAAGTGCAAACAATATTAACACTTCAGTATCTGAAATACATCTTTGAATAAAGATTTTTTGCTGAAGTGTGTCTTTTAAAATAACATGTAGCAGCCTGTTCCACTGTATGAACATGAACAGTTTCACAGTTTCCTCAGCTTACATGTATCCAGGATGTCTTCAGGAAATTGGTATTATTCACCCTATTTGCAAATGCTGTTCCAGAAGCAGAGGGAGGGTATGTTATGGTTGGAGTAGTAGCAGATGTTTTGCCTTCTGCATTGTTCTGGCTTCAGCATGAAGACTTCTGGAACACTGATCCATGCTCCATCCCACCTGAGAGGGAGTCTTCTGTTAGTCTCATTTGGTCCCTCCAAATCCAGCAAGGCTGGATAAAGACAGCAGAAATGTGACAAGTAGAATTAGCATAACAGTTACGTAGCAAGTGAGGAGGAGCGTGAAGTAGGTTATAGGTAGAAAAGGGTATATGGGTTATCACACAGAAGAAAACTTGGTATTATCTGGTAAGATTTGAGCATGGCCACCATAAACAGTGGTAGGGGGCAAAATTATCAGGTTTTTGGTGGCCATATGCTCTGTGGCTATAACAGTATCTCAGAGAGTTCAAATACTTGAAAAGGTCTGGTTATGCAATATTGAAATCTTTCCACCTTTAATTTTATGTGTTCTTGTCATATTTTAATTGTAGAAGTCAGCTTTTTTCTGTGAGAAATCTAAAGAGAAAATATGTGCATTCTCTTAAGTTTTGGTTGGGGGATGTTATTTGCTGGGTTGGATCCCAGGTGGTAGGTAGTGTAGTAGTGGAGTGCTCTCAACATTTCCCAGCAGCACTGGCTTGATGTAGGGTTTTACTTCCTCCTGTTTCCTCATGATATCACTATGGGATAGTGATCACTAAGTTAGTAAGGTTGCATATTTGACTAGTTATGCTTGTCTGGACAGCAGACTTGGTCATAGGATTTAGTTTTAGGTAGCACTGTGAGGAGAAGGGAGTTGGACTAAATGATCCTTGTGGGTCCCTTCTGACGTGAGGTTTTCTATGATTCATCAGTTCAACACAGGCAGCTAGAAGGGAACAGAAATTCTTGGTGGTCATAGATGTGTCAAGTAGCAATTGAGTAATCAATAAAGCATTCAGGGCTTAATACTAGAAATTTGCATCAACTTAATTATTGATATAATATTAAAGCAGTTTAGACAAATCACTGCTAGATGTGATATGCTTCTGAAAATTTATTTTCCATTCCTAATCAGTTCAGGGTTATTTAAACTAAGTTTTCCTGACATAGTCACATTTGTGTTTGTACTGATCACTAAAATAATTCCAAAAATGAATTGAGAAAATTGCACAGTTTGTTTCTGTGGATAGGGACTTAGCTGTGGTTTTTCTTTCCCCAGTTCCCTTAAAGATTCAGATTACTTGTAACCCTACCTGCTGTAGTGACGCAGCTTTCGAAGTATTACTCAGTGAATAGCAACAGATTCTCCCTCTCCCTGTACACCTCCCTCCCCCCCAGTTTGTAATGTTTTATGGACATTTGCTCTAGTGCTTTTATTTGTGTTTGTGAGTCCCACTTTATCAAATCAGTTTTATCAAATTATTCTTTCAAGCAACTTTCACAACAGGATGTCCAGAGCACGCCTGTCTCTGAGGGTAGCTGGCTCTATGCTCTTTCAGTATAAAATTAACCTTTGACTTCATGCTCACAATCAACAAAGCAGGTTGATTGTTTAGTTTAATACTTAAGTTTTTATCACTTGTGCATGGAAAGAGACTTGTGAATTAAGGAGTCATTGCCAAGTCTGGAGAGAACTGTAATGGGAAAGGCTGTGAATTGTTGGTTTCATCTTAATAGGATGCTAACTCTGAAGCAGAATGATTTAATTTGTGTGTTAATGCTTTTAAACTTATTGCTTGTATTTGTTTCAGTTGATGTACCAGGTTATTTTTCTGATTATTGTACTAGTTCTCCCCTTCATCAATCAATACGCTTGTAGAAGTGGGGTATTTAAGTCTGCCATTCCCCCCATATCCTGCAGAGCTTAGTAATAGCAGCTTTCCAGTTTAACTTTGGTTTCTCTTTGGGATTTCCACAAGAATATGATTTTTTTTTTCCTGGGTTTTGGGGGGTTGCATGGTTTTTGGTGGTTGGTTTGGGTTTTTTTGTTTGGGTTTCTTTAATGAGAATGTAACTTGCCAGCCTAAACATGATGATAAGATAGATCTGTGGCCGTGCTCTTGATTTTGCAATGAATTTGCAAGTGGATAGTTTCACATGACTTGCCCTGTAAATGTGACCCACCCTTCATGTAGTGATCCTGGAATAAACTTGCTGTGTGTATTTTCCTACTGTCTTTCTAGTGGCTGCTACTGGCCTATGTTACCTGCTGCATGGTTTAGGAGGGTAAGAGAACACAGGCTGTCATGGCTTATGTCCTAACCATCAGCACAGGCTGCTCTGTGAACAAAAAGATACAGAGAAAGAGGAAGGAAAGAGGGCAAAGGGATAGAAGGAAAATGAGTTTGAGAAAAATAGGGAGAGAAGCAGCTTATTTGGGAAGATGGCAGGTAGCATTGGCATTGCTAACATCAAGAACTGAAAGGCATGAAATCCATTTTAAACCATATTTTAACTAAATTTAGAGGAGGGAATTAAGTAAGCAATAATTTAGGAGGAAACTTTCATGTCTTGTTTCATCCCTCATTCTGGGTTAAAACTTCCATGCATGCCTGCATTTACATCTCGGATAGAATTAGGTTCTTTTTACCCTAACCTGACTCCTGCAATTAAGGAATTTTTATTCTTTACTCATTTCTGAAGTAGAACTATCTTTTCCTGATCCTCATGCATTCGTTTGACTCTTGGTTTGAGTGCCCCAATGACTTATTTTTTCAAAGAAACCTGATTTCTTGCTAAAAGGTTCTTAGAGAAACTGCTTAACAGTGCTTTCTCAGAGCTTGCATATGGAGATCGGGATAAATGTCTTGATTATCAGCTGATACAGCTGTCAAAAATGTGTGCAAAATTTCAGGCACAAAACTTCCTTTATAGACAACATGTGCTCAGAAGATACCTCAGTGTAATTTTTATTTTGAAAACTTAAGTTTTCATAAATACAGAAGGAATGTGTTACACTGCGACACTGTAACTTGTCCCTAGCACAAGCTATTTATGTCTGGTAAATGTAGTAAAATATCAGAATACTTAAGCACTTGTTACCTTACATCTGTAATTTTAAGAAGTGCTGGTAGAAATAATGCACTGCTTTTAATTGGGATTTTTGGTCTGTGTGCTAGAAAAAAATACATAAAACGCAGTCTTACTTACTATTCCGTTACTGGCAGTGCAATCCATAAATAAGCCAGTTTTGGAATAAATCCAAAATAAGAGCATAAGGGGAAAGGTATTGTTGGATGGTGTAGTGAAATGGGATGGGGTTTTTCACCTTGGGGATTGTTTGCTGAAAATAGCGGATGTCCTACCATTAAGCTAAAACATAATATGTTTAAACATCCTTATACCTGCACGTGAGAACACCTTCTTTCAAGGTCTTGGGTCACTGAAGTGTCATGTAGCCACTTCTAGAAGGAGGGCTTTAAAAGGGGGAGAGGGGGAGAAGTCAAATATGAATGTTTTTTTGCAGAGGAGTTATTACCAGGATTTGTTACCAGTCTGTAATGGAAACAACTTTAAATGATGTTTTGTAAGGCTTACTTGGAAATAGTAGGAGACAAATTCCCACATTGTGAAACAGTGACAGTAAATGACACACCAGACCATGTGTGCAACATTCACGTGGTACTAAACGGGTGTGAGGAGAAGAGTAGAAACATGACAGCTACTGCAGGACAGCAGGAGGAAGTAAAAATATGCTTATGTATACTTGCATACAAGTATACCTCTATAATAAAATACATAAATGAATGGAGGAGCAAAACATATGCCGTGGGAAAGGACAAAATGTGTGGAGAAGCCCTAAAGTGGAATGAGCTGAAACTGCAAGTTATGTTTGATCAAGAGAACTGTTTACCAAAAAGTTTGAAAGCTGATTTAATCTCTGAGAACCTGAGAAAATGCCAGATCTATTCTTCACATTTGATAGTCCTCTTCACAGATAGCAAAGGATTCTCATAGATGTTGTTAAGTGCCACTGTGTCTGGTAGCTTACAGCTTATCCACAGAAAAAGCCAGAATTTTGTAATGGATTGCTGGCTGTGTTACATCAGAGGGTTAAGTCAGGAAAGGAATGGGTGATGAAATCAAGCTCTCTGCAGCTTCTGGAGTTATTTAACTTAGATCCTGAGTAGCTTTTATCTAGTATTCTTCTATTGCTTGTGCCCTGAATGCTTCATCTGAATTCAGTTGATCAAATTCTTGTGTTTAATTGGCCTTGCAGCTCCTTGTGTGTGTTCTGTTCTGTGATAAGCAGTGCTGAGGGTGGCTTTGGTTGCTGGATGTTTATTCAGCTTTTCCAAATGCTGCTGTATGGAAGCATGAAGGGTGCAGGCTGAACTGCCGTTCTGCATTGCCCTTGCTCACCTTGCAAATACATATGTAAAAGGAGAACGTGCAGGTCACTTGCCACGTTACTGTGATTTGGAAAGCCTTCTACAATTGAATTTTCCCTTGAGGTTACCTCTAGTTTTGGGGGTATTTCCACTGTCATCTGTTACTCAAATCTATGTTCTCTTTGATTTAGACGTTTTCTTTGACCCAGATGGTGTCTAAATTTGCTGCTTCCTGCATATCTCTGTAGGATAAGGTCCTTGCCCTGTAGAAGCCAGCTGAGGATTTTGAGATTATTTTAATGGAACCAGGATTCTGCTTCTGGTACTCTTGGGTGCATTCACATTTTCTCACTTTTCACACTGGCAAAACTGTTGTCTAATCCTTGCAGCATGATCTGACAGTGTCACCTCTTTGCTTCTCTTAAAGTGACACCATCCCCATAAAATGGCTCAGAATGGCTCTGTTAGACCCATCTCTGGCATGTTGCAGTCTGTTACTTTAACATCCTCCTTTGGCACTTTCTCTGTCCATAGGTCAGGGATCCACATGCGTTGATTTTGTCTTCAGCACTTTTTTTAGCTTAGTCCTACCCTGGCTGTTTGTTCTAGGTTTGGTTCTGCTTTTTTTCCACCGACAGTGCCAACTTCAGCTTTCTGCTTATAAAGTTTTCCCACATGCTGTCCTCAGATCTGCTCTCTGCACATAAGGAAAAACTGACAACCTGTGAAATCGCTGTCTGAACATTCAAACTCTTTCTTAGATCTCACCTTTGCAATAATGCATACCGAAAATCACCATCTGCCAAGTAGGTAGCGAGAGGTAATTATGACAGGCGGCTGCAGATGGCATACAGATCTGGTACAAGCTATGTTTGTTATTTTGTCTTTCATTTCCTTGCCAACCCGCCAACTCCTTTTGTTCCCCTGAATCCTTTGCTTTTAGAGGGTAAGTTCTAACCTGCATGTTTTAAGGAGCCTGTTCACTAATTACCACAAAATAAAGAAGTGGGAAATACCATTTAAAACAATTATCTACTGTTGCTATTAAGGTGAAACAAAAGGAATTTCTTTTGGAAATGACTGGGTTTTGGTTGGTGATCTTCCCTGCTTTTGATTTATTTGCAGTCTTGTTCTTTGCATTGTGCCTTTGTGGACTTGTGAAATACCAATCTGCACTCTCCATCATACAAATGCTGTTTTTTAAAAGCTCTGTTTGCATTGGAACAGACCTTCCAAGGTCATCTAGTCCAGCCTCCCCCCCAGTGAACAGGGATACCTGCAACTGGATCAGGTTGCTCAGAAGCACATCCAGCCCGGCCTTGAATGTTTCTAGGGATGGTGCATCCACCACCAATCTGGGCAGCCTGTTCCAGTGTTTCACTACCCTCATTGTAAAAAATGTCTTCCTTGTATCTAGTCTAAATGTACCCTCTTTTAGTTTAAAACCGTTACCCCTCATCCTACTGCAACAGGCCCTATTAAAATATTTGTCCCCCATCTTCCTTGTAGGCCCCCTTCCGGTACTGTAAGGCTGCAATAAGGACTCCCGAGAGCCTTCTCTTCTCCAGGCTGAACAAGCCCAGCTGTCTCAACCTATCTTCATAGGAGTGGTGCTCCAGCCCTGTGGTTGTTTCTGTGGCTCTCCTCTGGATGTGCTCCAGCAGGCCCATGTCTTTCCTGTGCTGAGGACTCCAGAGCTGAACGCAGTACTCCAAGTGGGATATCACAAAAGCAGAGCAGAATTAATCTCCCTTGACCTGCTGGTCATGCTCCTTTTGATGCAGTCCAGGGTACGGTTGGCTTTCTGGGCTGCAAGCGCACACTGCAAGCACACACTGCTGCTCATGTCCAGTTTTTCATCCACCAGTACTCCTAAGTCCTTCTCCTCAGGGCTGCTCTCAATGCCTTCATCCCCCAGCCTGTATTGAAACTGGGGAGTGCCTCAACCCACATGCAGGATTCTGCACTTGCCCTTGTTGAACCTTGTTAAACGTGGTCCCACTTCTTGAGTTTATCCAGGTCCTTCTGGATGGCGTTCCACCCCTCAGGCTTGTCAACTGCACCACTCAGCTTGGTGTCATCTGCAAACTTGCTGAGGCTGCACTTGATCCCACTATGTCATTGATGAAGGTATTGAGCAGTACTGGTCCCACTGAAGACCTGTGAGGGATGTTATGGAGCACTGCTGTTCCGTATGTTTCTGAGAGTAACGTGGTGCTTTATAGTGAATTGCAGGAGGTTCTGAATGAAAAATGCAGTTGGAGTAAAAACTTGACAATGTTTATCTGCTGTGCTCTTGGTCTGTTTTTTGTACTTCAGAAGCGTGCTATGTTAGATTATGTTTCAGTGTTACTTCTGGGTTATCTTAGTTTTTACTTCTTGCTAGTAACCTTAAAATAGCCTCACTTAAAAGATTTCTAGAAAAATAAATAATGTGAGCATGGATCATTGCTGGAAAGTTTGAATTACTGTCTTAATTGTGCTATTTTTGCAGGACTTCAGGAATATGTTGAGGCGGTCTCATTTCAGTATTTTATCAAAACACGCTCTTTGATTAGTGTTGAAGAGATCAACAAGCAACTAATATTTACAGCAGAAGACAGAGAAGAAACAACAAACACGGTAAAAATGTTTCTTTTCTCATGTGACAAACATCTTTCTGGAGTGGAAATGCAATGAGTAAGCTTAGTCACATTTTTGGCATCTGATTAAATAAGGTCAGTTAGTGGAATAAGATATACATGTGGCCTTTGACTCGTTCAGAGCATACTTTTTATTCTGACAAGTAGTAAACTAAATCTGTGGGATACGAGTTTATAAATTTCACATCCTTCTTATTCAGAGCAAGCTGAACTCCTGGTAAGGGGTTCCCGGATAGTGAAATACTGGCAAACAAATACAGAAGAGGGTTTTTTAATGTCTGGGACTGCATGTAAGCCCTACTGATAAGTATCACTATACTGGTGTATAGTGATGTAGCAAAAGCTGGGGGTAACAAATGAATCAAAGGCAGGATGAACTCTGTGAATGAAATCCTACTGTTACTGAGCTAGTAACAGGAGGCACTGTATTCACCTTCTGTTAAAATGTACTCTGTGTGTCTTAGCTCATTTGTAATATTCCTGGAGTTGATCTTGATGCTTTCCCTCAGAGGACCATCATACCTTAACCCTAATACCATATCTGCTGTTTCTTGACTTACCCATACTCCTACCGTGCTCTAAATAGAACTTTTTGCGTAGGGACAAACTACTGCCACTGCCCACAGTAAACTGGTTTCAGTTTGATTGTTGACAGAGCACAAAAGGCAATTTTGTAGTAATATACAGAAATGCCCATGCGGTACACGTGCAGTGTACAGTAATGCACAGCTTGAGATCAGTTCTTGAGTCTGCTTCTGTTGAAGAGATTCTGCTGTAAAGCACTTCTGATTCTTTTTCATTCTCTTGGTAAGATACTTCCAAAGAATCCATGTTTTCAGCTTAAATTCATTTGTTCTTACCAGAGGTAAACCAGTTGTCTTTAAGAAGTTGGGGAGCTATTAACCGCTGCATACATGTCTCTGACCAGGTTTGTGAATTTGGATGGATAGCGTGGGAGCAAGGGACCAACAATAAACCTGTGTTGTCTCCCACATTACCAATATTTCAGCAATAAAAATTTTTGGAAACTTGGATAAAGGAACAAACCTGTAACTTTGTGATGAGTTTTCTTCATGAAGTATTTTTTAGCTATTTTAATGAGTTCAGTTGATATAAAATAGATCTGAGAGAACTACGCCTATCAGCTTCTGGTAGGAAATACATTTTGAAATTCAAGATACTACTGCAAAATTACATGATTGATTTTCATAATGCTCATACTTTGATTCTTGATTGCTTTGATAACTTTGGATAGCCCATTTAGGGAAAATTTAAATCTATTAGGCTGAGACCTATCAGCCAAAAAAGAAGAAAAAGTAAAAAAAGCAACTGCAAATAAGTGTTAGTACAAAGACGTGATAATTCTGTTTCAAATAAAGGTGGTAGAAGCAGGGTATGTTTATCATGTTTGCTAGAATGGAAATCTCATTTCCAGTGGAAACGATGCTTTCATACCTTCTGGTATGCTGGAAGGAGGATTGTACTTCTGAAATCAGACTGTGTGGAAGTGTCATGCAATTTAATTTTCCAGACTGTTTTCAATTACCAGTTATGTCAGATAAGTCAGTGTGTATTTGAACCGTTATATGCTGCTTTTTCATGTTTCTCTGTACTGGACTTTGTCCTGTCCTCAGACCTCCAGTTCCCATGATAAACAACCACATACTTGGAGCCTGAAGATAACGCCTGTCGATTACCTGCTGGGAGTGGCTGATCTAACTGGAGAGCTGATGCGGCTGTGCATCAGCAGCGTTGGAAATGGTGACATAGACACACCTTTTGAACTGAGCCAGTTCTTACGTCAGATTTATGATGGTTTTACTTTCATTGGCAACACTGGACCTTACGAAGTATCTAAGAAGCTGTATACCTTGAAACAGAGTCTGGCAAAAGTAGAGAATGCCTGCTACACGTTAAAAGTACGGGGATCTGAAATCCCAAAGCACATGCTGGCTGATGTGTTCTCCACCAAAACAGAATTGATTGATGATGATGGTCTTCCTTAAAATAAGGAGACTGTTGCAACGCGGAAGGGGGAGAGGACTTAGGGAAAGCTTTCTAGTTATGGTTTGTGGGATTTTGACTCTTCTCAAATCTTTTTAGGTAGAGACATTTGTAGTTTTATCTAAGAGAAGATTGTTTACAGTGGTTAATTTGTAACTGAACATACTTTTTCTGATGTGCAAGAGAGCAAATGTTTGACTTTGTCCTTTCAGTTTGGAATTTCCTGTATTGCTCTATTGTGTCTTCCTTCAGAATTACCAGAATTTCCACTGCACTCTACACCAGTGACTGTCCTTCATGTGAGTCACCTCAGACTGTTGTGTTTGCTTTTGGCAGTTTTTGGCAAGCACAGCAGTAGAATAAAAATGGTGAGGTACTGTTATTTAGCATTATCCATATATTTCTGCTGACCTGTTTTTTGAGTATTTGGGTTCTATACTCATACCTAAAATAATGTACCTATCTATGTGTAAGTTCATTCCTTGTCTTGAAACTGAGGTGGTCTCAAAGGTGCCATGTAACAGGTTTTTCTGATTGATGCTTTTGAGCATGAAACTGAAACTTGGTCAACTTTTTGCCAGTTGATAGTGAAGCTAATTGCACCAGGTAACTACTGCTGTGCACTCATTATTTTGGGGCTCTGTTTAAATTGAGCTCTGTTCAAGTTAACACTGGTACTTCACAGTTTTGACATGAGCTAGAAAATCCACAAAAATTAAGTTGTGGAATGTATTGGTTTGCATTTTTTGTAATACAGTTTAATGCAGAATCTGACATCTTTCTGTCTGTAGACAAAAGCCTAAGACTTTCCAAGTAGCAGTTTTTGGACAAAACAAATGTGGTGTGGTATTGGAAGTCTGTTCTCCATTGTTTGTGCTGCCCTGAGGACCTCCAGTGGGGTTGAACTGGTATAAGTGGGAAAGAGCTAGCCACGCTTTAAATATCTGTTAGCAGGAACTATATCATGTGCATGTTCCTATGGAAAGGAAATTGCAAACAGAAGTAAGGCAGACATTCTGACTTCCACATTTATCTTTGAGGTGAGTATGTCACCATTGGCAAAAAATCAGGGCTTTCTGCTGGTGTCTGAAGTCATGAAAGTCTGGTAATGTACATTATGCTAAAGGAAAACAGATAAAACAACATGATCTTTAAACTCCAGGAAATAGGCCTCCCAACTGTAATTGAAAATACTGCATGTTCTTTATTTCCACTTCCATATACTGTGATAGTGCCAATATTTTTCCCATGAGCATGTCCTGAATAGCTGGGGCCATCTGACACACAGATAGGAATGGGTAAATACATTTCTATCACAGTTTTCCATTGTTTCCACATAAAGCAATATATGGTGGGTTGAACAAGGAGTGGCTTCTTTCCTAATGTTAAATACTATTTTTTACAATAAATTATGAAAACTAGTTACTGTCTGTATTTGGTCCTTTTGCCTGTTGGTCCCAGCAGTAGATAATGGTGCGAGTTTCCCACTGTGCAGGGCTGGACTTGGAAGTTTCACTCTATTCCTATATCTATACTTGGAGGGACACTTTCTAATCCTGAATCTCTTTTTTCTTTCTCCCTTAGCTTTATTCTGTGAAGTCTAAAACCGAGCTAGGAGAGAAACTTCATGTGATCCTCTTGTATTAAAAAAATGCAAAGGGTTCAGATGACAAAACCAAGTTTCTCACTGGAATAAATCTGTAATGGCATCCATGTTTTTACATCTCTCCTTGGTTTTCACCTTTTTCTTATGGGGAGAGGGGAAAGAAAGGAAAAGGATATTTTTTACTAAGGTGTTTTTTTTTAATTTTTTTTATTTTCTTCCTTCCTCTTCTCCCCCCCCCCAAATGTAAGCATCCAGTATTTCAGTTGATGCAGGTAAGAATATATGGTTCTGTGTCTTTTGGCACAGCTATATTTACTGCAAGTAATTGCTTGTTGAGTGTATGTGTGTGAAGTGAAAGCAGGTATTATTACAGGCATTATGTGATATTAAACAGAGGTCTGTCTGTCTCTTGTCTGTCCTAGCAGCTATCAGGTGGAATTTAACAATGTTCATGGCACAGTTTGAAAAGGGATGAGATGAACTCCAGCACGTGGCAGCGCTTGGCTGAGTTGTGTTCTGCTTCTGTCCATGGAATGAGCCCACAGCGGCCACAGCTGTAGTCAAAGAGCTCCTGCTTTTGTACAGTCATTCATTATCTTAAAATTACAGATATCTATAAAGAATACTTCCCCCCCCCCCAACAATCGTTATGTTTGAGGTTTTTGCAAAAAAAAATACATACTGTTTCTAATGATTTTGAAAAATAAATTTTCTATAAGGCGAGAGAGAGCTTCTTAAGGACAGACATGATCTCTAACTTCAGGCTGTCTGCCTGGAATCAGAAGCTGTGAATAATTCTACTAGGGAGCAAAGTGTCTGTGTGGTGTATTAAAACACCAGCACAGATGGGAAACAACTAATGGCCTGCAAACGTCCTGCTCAAGGAAATATTTTCCCCAAAAAAACAATTACACTGTAGCTGTTTGAAAAGTGACAGACATTTATCAGCAAAACAAGCTGCTAAACAAGCAATGGCAATTTTCCCGTTTCTTATCCCATTACTCTGTGGAGCTATTGATACGCTTGGTCTATGGCCAGAACAGGACTACGTCATAGCAGATGTTTCACAAGGGCAGCTCTGCGTGCTAAAGATCGTTTGCTTTTCTACAATCTCCTTTCTCAGAAATGATTTTTCTTTACGGGTTCACTTTTTTCCTGACTATTAATTTGCAGTGAGGAAAATAAACCCAACCACAGTTTGCTTTCCAGAACTGCCAGAGAAGTTATGCAAGAGAAACTTCCTGTTGACAGGACACGTATGTCTGTCTACTTAGAGCCCGGCTTACTTGGATTTTTGGTGAGTTTATTGAAAATCAAAAGCAAAATAAAAATTAAAATAGGACCTTTCATAACATTTAGCATATTGTGTGACTTATGGAATTCTATGGACTGGATTCTGGCACTGCCCTCAAAGCATTTTCAATTTAAGAGTAGGCAAAAGAGTAGCCAAGACAAACAAAAGGAAGATGGCAGCAAGGGAGGGGGAGATGAAGTGGCAGGATTTTTACCAGAAGACTGTGTGTTGTCATAGGTTGGTTTACCACTTCCCATTCCAGAAAAGAAACTTGTCAAAACTCCAGAAAGCCTGGAGTGTGATAGTACAGGGTTAGCTGGGAAAGGCGAAGGCAGCGGAGAGGCAAAATGGAAGGAAGTGAGGTGGAGACAAAGGGGGGAAGAGTGGCAAGGAGTGGGACAGCATAGAGGAAGAGCAGGCTGAGCTGCAGGGCAGCGGGTGCACATGGGGGTAGGGTGGGACTGGGGAGGACGTGGGACAGGAAGACGGCCCTGCAAGGAACTGGAAACAACACTTCAAAACCAGGTGACTCAGCTATAAAAGAGATTGGAGTTGACCGTAGAAACTGAATTTGAAACAACCAGATGGTTCCCAAGACATCTATCTATGCATCTGTCTATCTTGGGTTATAAATAAGGGGAACTTGATTTTCTGAGCAGGAGAGAGCCTGTGGATCCTGGACTGAGCAGGGCTTGCAGTCTTCCAGCCAGTCTGCCGCAAATCAACGACAAGCTCTTAGTTCGCATACCACCCAACTTCCTATGCACGTTCCCTTTGCTCCCAGATTGGTAGCCACAAACCTTGATGTGTGAACTACCACCATTTGCATGTTAGAGGCATGGTTAGATAGTTTTTTGCAAAGGAATGCTTACTTTGACCACTGTTTCTTTGTGTGCTGTTTACTTGTCCATTTCGTTGTCATTGCTGCTTCAACACCCTCTGTTTCTTCCCTTTCTTTACTTATCCTTTCTTAGGCAGTAGCATTCTTTTGAGCCATTGCCCATGTCCATCCTAGGGCTCAGTCCTTTCCTTGTTTAGCTGGAATCCTGGGGTAAAATGTCTCCATGCAGGAAGAAGAATTGGTTAGTTTCTTAAGTAGGTTTGTCTGTTTGTGCCTTCAACTTTGGAAACAGTGCTCTGGCTGTGAGGGGAGAGGCCTGGTACATATGTCCCTGGCTGTGGTGCATGCGTCAGGATGGATGGATGGGTGGGCAGATCTCATGTTGCTTTTGCAGGTGAGCAAACCTTACTTAGTCCGAGGTTTGCAGTCACCGTGAGCCAAGGTAAATTGGCTACAAACAAAAGATGTTTCTTCTCCAGTTCTGAGGAAGGCTGTCCTTCAGGAGTCTGATTTCCCACCAACTCTACCTCTTTTACCTTACCTTACCTTACCTGAAAGGCCCATTTGCAGACCATAGCAGAAGAGGCTTGCTTCTGACTTCTGGAGCCAGCCATGGCTCCGTGAACCCTGGCTGTGGGTGATGCGATGTCTCCTTTCCCAGCTCCTCCCACAGGCTGGGCAGGCTGGCGCTGGTGTCCCTCCAGCCACCCAGAGGGGCTCAACTCAGAGCCTCCACTATTGCATTGTGCAGACACATGGGTTCCTCCTCTTTTTGTTTCCCCCTTCTAGTGGTGGTATTTTCATGTCACGCAGATGTTCATTCCTTCCAAAGAAAGGAGCTGTTGTGTGTGCTTTGCTCCTCCGCTGACACAACAGGTCAGATGGCTTCTTGAGCCCATCATAAACTTTCTTGGCTGCTGGTGCAGTGCACGTTTTATGGGACATCATCTGTCTCTGGGAATTTCTCCCACAGCCCTATACTTTCCTGCAGCCTCACCAGGCCCCTTTTAATCCAAGAGTCTGACCGCTTTCATTTAATTCTTCCTCAAGGTCCTCTCTTCTGGGGGCCCCCACAAGAACAGCTGACAAAGCTATGTGGAAGTAGCCTGGGGTTTTGTTAAAATGAGCTTTTGCACGTTTGGGGACAGGAACCAGGCGGGCAAAAGATGCATGTGAATAGACCGAGGTGTTTTGATGTCGCAGGAATATTGTTCAGCGCTGTCAGTTGCATTTTAGGAGGGAGTTGGGGTTGTTCCTCTCCTTGCAGCAAGGACGGCTGGCTGTTTTGCTTTGTGCGCCTAAAGGGAGAGGTGACTGGAGATGCCAGGGCTGTGAGGGAAGATGGGTAAGATGAAGCAGTGTAAGGTCACACAGCAGATCAGTCTGAAGCCCCCCCGCACCCAGCAGCGGACAGCCGGGTCTGGTGTGTGCTGACACCTCGTGGTGCAAAACGTTTCCTTTGCCTTCCCCCAGACCTTTTTCTCCCCCTTTTCGGCTCAGCCTTTACCCACGGAGGCTCCCGGTTGATGTGCTGCTGAAGAAACGTTGCTTTACAGGTGCAAAGCAGCGATAAGCAATTGATTTCAATTATTATTGCTTAATTTGAGCTACTGCTGCAGTGTCCTACAAACTTGCAGTGCCCTTAAATCACATGGGATCAGTTGAGATTCTTACCTCTCTGTAAAGCCTTTATCATCTATTAAATGTTGGGGCAGCGTTCGCCAGGGTCCTGCTTTAAAAAAAAGGGGAGCCATGGGCATTTGTGGTGAAAGACCTGAGAGTGTGTGTAAATCATCATATTCATAGTAAAGAACATAAAAGGTTTAAACCCAACCTTAACAGGCCCTGCGTTCTTCAGGAACTGATGTGGAAAAGCAGGACACCTGTAGGATTTCAATTAATTTTATATATATGCTGTACTTTAACCTCTCTGGGCCTGCCTTCTTCCTTAAAGGACGCGTATTCGGCAGTTATTCGAGAACATATATTTGTTCTGCCACCTAGTGTCCAGTTCTAGAAATACTCAAGCTTGTGGGTTAGAGTTACAAGTGATGCGTTAAGTTCTTATAAACACAGTTAGTGGTGTGGTTTAAGCTTCAATTTTATACTCGGTTAGGCCTCTGTTAGCAATCAATTATACTCAGTATAAATTACACTTGTATATAAGTGCTTTTGGGAATACCAGGGAATGGCTTATGTTTATTTTATACCTCGTCATATGCGGTATGGTGTTTGAATACAAATAAATAAAAAGCCATGAGAAACTTCAACTGGACATGTTCTTGCAGACTGTGAATTATACAAATACTCTTATTTGAACTAGTACTTTTAAGGAGTACCAGTGCTAATAAGGATTTGTAGACTGGAGTCCTAAATTCCTTAGTTTCTATCACAATCAAGCTACCCATACAAGAAAATGCAAGCCTTCTTTAGCTGTTGAACTCCTGGTATAAAATCAGATGCTTCTGCATGTGTGAATGTGCCTGTGTACTTCCCTGCCATGGCTGTGGCTGCCACAGAAAACCTTCAGGTAGAAAGCACATGCACCTTCAAGCCCAGAGACTTCGTAAGCATAAAAGAACTGGCTGTGTTGCACTCTGTGAACAGAATGGGGCTGGGGTTGATGTTTAAGCCCTGGGACATGCCCAGTTGATGCTGAAGGTGAATTGGTCCCTCTTATTGTCCTGGTCCAACAGCTCTTCCTTGCCCTGTGCTGCTCAGGGGTGCCCCAGGCTGGGAGAGACCTGGTATGCAGCACAACAGGGGGGTGATGAAACACCCCTGCAGTGGGCTTTTGGAAGGGGTAGCACAACCAGAGTTGTTACTTGGGTTGCCCCAGTACACCGGTAACAATCACTTATAAAATTGCATCAACAGACTTAGAAATGGTGACACTGTCACCACAGATATTGATTTATTCTCCTAAAGGCCATTCAAGGGTAATTTAAGGGTCCTTCTCCTGCAGGGCCTATTCATAACTGAGAACCTTCCTCAGGATGCCCCCCCTGTGGCTGAAAGCCATTGAGCAGCATACAGTTCCTGCTTGTCCTGCACCCAACTCCAGGGTGTTGGGCTATCACACTGTTAACCTGTGAGCAAGGCTGGTGTGTCTGGACATATGGCTGCAGACATCAGCTGCTGCCCAGGCACTCTGCAATACAAAATTAGCCCTGTTTTGTGTTATATTGTCACAGTCGTATCTGAGCATCTTTGGCTTTTTGTAGCTTAGCTGGGGGCCAGATACTCCATTAATGTAAACTGCTTTCTGGATTACAGCAACAAGAGGAAGGAGCTGCTAGTTTGTTTTAGAGCAGTTCCTGTGCCTGTGGCAGATCACGGTTTTCAGAGGGATTTACGTCTTTTTCCACCACAGCTTAACAAAGACTGAGATTTTGTATGAACCTATGAATATATGGGATCCAACTTGCACTGTGGATAAAGGTAGGAGGGAACTGATGACCTCCCAGTCTTCTGGATAAACTCAGGTGAGATTCCAGCTGTTGTCTTCAGTAAAAACACTTTGAAATCCCTAGCTCTGGCAGGGAAGTTAGTAGCATCCCTCACCTGCTGAACCTCAACAGCCACATCCTGCCTCTCTGTCTCAGGTCACAGCTCTCCCTGAAGTTATCAGAGGCTCTGAGCTGAACTTGTTGCTCGCTCTGGGCACCAGGGAAACGGAGATATAGGCATCTACAAAGGTGTCTCCACATCTTGGCAGCCTTGCCATGGTTCACCTTTGGCCTTGCTTCTTTTCCAATTCTGGTTTTCTTTGCTTTTGCAATCACATTTTGCTGTACGTGTTACCACGGGGGTTTGCTGATGCAGCACCTGAAAACAGAATAACTGGTGTATAAGTACATACTCGTATTTTTGCCTTATTTACTGCCTCCTTCCCTCTCCACTTGTGCACATACAAGGAGCACACCTGTAAAGACATGAAGAAGGAGGTGAGCTGTGAAGTGAGAGTTTTCTCACAATGAGATGTTCACTGTAGTAAAGACAACAGTTGACTGAAAAAATGCAGAAGAGCATTACGAGACTGCAGAGTGACAGGATGGGGAAGCAGATTGAGTGTAGGTAGATGTGAAGTGATACACACAGGGAAAAATAATCTCTGTGTGCCCCCTTCAAGATCAAAATACTGTGATTTTTTTTCCATGAAAGTATCAAAGCACTGCTTGTCAGCAAGCAAAAATTCCAGTCAAATGTTAGGAATTATTAGGAAAGGACTAGAAATAAAGACAAGGATATGCTGTACAATTGTCACTGTATGAATCCCTGGGTCACCTGCTTTTGAGTGTGACTCTGATCCCTCATCTCAAAAAGGATATAGCAGAACTGCACAAATGTTCAGAGAAGGGCAGAAAGGATGACCAAAGTTAGGGATCAGATTCTTTATGAAAGGAAACTATGGAAGTCCAGTGGGCTGTAATCCTTCAGCCTGGAAAAATTACATTAGGGAGGGTATATAGAGGTCTGTGGGATTATGTCTGCCATAAGGAAGGTGGATATGGAGGAACCTTTCACTGTCTCTACTAAGAGAAGAATTGGATATTGTCAACTGCAGCTGTCCATAGCCAGGCTCAGAGCAACCACCAGGAGCTTGTGCAGTGGGTGAGACCTGGGGAAAACAGCCTGTGCTCTGGGCCAGCTGCAGCTGCTGGTGTTTCCTTCCTTCCTTCCGAGGAGGGGATGCAGCAGGTCTGAGAGGCCCATTTGTGCAGACGCAGCAACAGATATGGGGAGGGAGGATGCTATGGCCATACTTACGCTGTCACGTGTTTCAGCTCAGGAGAATAGAGTTTAAATAAGGTTTCTCAGGTCACTGAAACCAAACGCTTTCTACGAGAGCTAGTTATGTCTTACGCTTTTCACCTCAAGCTTCCCCAGCAAACTGGCTGGGTTTTTCACACAGGGCTCGGGACCAGGAGGAGGACAGGGTGAAGGTGGCCACAGCTCCTAAACACAGCCCTGAAAAGCGGTGGTGATCCAGACTATGCACGTAGCAATGTGCAGGAGAGACAACTTGGGCACCTCAGCACAAAGCTACAACTGGACATGCTTCAAGCACAGCTTTACAACTCGAACAGGACCCTTACAGCATCCCCAGGCTTGACCTGAGCTCTCGCCTTGCCACAAAACCCGCACCGCTCGAGCTAACGCAGGGTTTGATGTTGATGTCCTCAAGTTGTTTGTCTCTGTTTGCAACAGGCTTGTATTGATTTAGGTTAATTTGGTTACCCCCAAAAAGGGTTGTGCTGATTGCTCTAAATAGATTAAATAGTGATTTTAGTTAAACTGGTGGCAGGCTTGTGTGTAGACAGGGCCTGGAGCTTTGTAAGCTAATGACTTGGCAGGAGTGCAATGAGGCTTTTCAGACAGTTGAGACCAAGCTGTTGTTTTAAATATAAAACCGTGTTACTATTCTAGTAAATGGTCCCCAAATGTGATAATTTTCCACCAACTTGGGCTCCTTCTGCGTCCTGGCAGATCTCTTTGCTACCTCTCACTTTTCTGGTAATAATTTGAGAAGTGCTTTAACTCCAAATAGATTTTGGATTAAATCCAACTGTAAAACATGGAAAAATTCCAATTTTTGGCAAGATTTTCTAATTTTTGTCCACTTTCCCAGCCTGCTGAAATTCCCACATTTTTGGCAATGGGGGAAAAAAGTTTGTCTTCATTTTCAAAAAAATTCAGAAGAAAACTCCAAATGCGCCTGGCTCCTGTCGACAGCATGGACCTTTCCATGTGGGAGGAGGACAGGTCCAGGAGCAGCCACTGCTTAATTTCTTCTCTCAGAAAAGGGCAAAGGTGAGATTAGCCGTTGGTCATTAAGTCTTTCGTGCCTATATCATCTCACTGAAGACACTCTATCTGCGTAAGGTGCTTCCTGCCTTCCTCTGAACCAGCTGACTGAACTTCTGCCAAGTGAATCTGCCTGCACAGGTCTTTTCTCTACCAAATCCCATTTTGATCCATCTGCTTTGGCTTTTGATGTTTTTTGTTTGTCAGGTTTGGACTGACATTTGAAAAGAGCATGACCAAAAAGTCCAAACCAAAGAGTCACTAAGCCTTGGTTATCTTTCAAGGAAGCCTACTGAGATACTGAATAGCCCTTAGTTCAGAAAGCAACAGTCCAGCAGGTAGGCTGTGATCCCTTTTCTGTCTTGGGCAGGTTCATGTAACCAGAAGCAGAAGGTTGGTGGTAAGAATGGAGGAGACCTCGTGCACCAGAGGATACAGAGAACAGGAGGAAGGAAAAGGTCTGGGCTACCAGCAGGACAGCAACTAGAGACCAAGAACCTGAATTACCTAGAGAAATGAGTGCATGGTATCCCAGTGCGCACTAAGACGAATCTTGGCAAAGAGGTTTCTATACCACTAGTGCATGTCAGATCCTGGACTGTTTTATGCATTCCTGGTTCCTGGAAATTGGACTCCAACAACCTGGAGTACATGTAGAGGTGAAGCTGTGGGAAAGTGACAAGACACAAATCAGGCAAATCAGGGGTTAGAGCATTTATGGGAGGAGCTAGGTTACCCACAAGGAATAACAAACTGGTTCTTTGTCCAAGGCATAGACCAAAGAGATCAAAGGAATCAGCACCATAAAAGCAAGTGGGTCGCGTGTGACCCAACTTCAGCATCTTGCTGGGTGGGGTGGTTAGTAAGGGATAGGGAAGGGTGAAAGCACAGGCACGAGGCAGTTCCACAACCATGAACTTGCAGTCTGTGGCAATAAACACTGCGGAAGCCATCCCCATCTTCACTGACCCTCTCACCAGAGCAACCTGCCCGTGGATGAATACCCTTTCGCCCCTCCTCCCAACCTGCAATGTGTCTCCAATTGTTTGTGCAACCCCTGGGCCTGTGACTGCTCTCATCCCTCTCACATACATCATTGCCCATGACCAGGGTGTATCAGCATCAAAGGAGCACTGATGAGTTGTTTGTACATGAGGGAAAGGGAGTGCACTCCACTAAGATAAGGATACAGAGTGTGGCAAAAAAAGGGCCCTGTTCCCGGACTCCCATTCATTCCCATTCATCACACAGGATGTAACATCCAGCCCCTACAAACTAAAACTTCACCAGAAGCCTGGAGCTCTTCCCCATCTTGTATCTGGCTCTACAGCCTCATTGAGTAAGGCTCAGGGGCTGATCACTGAGATGTATTACCAAAGTCCAGAGGCTTAGGGGTAGAGATAGTATGATCTGCTTGCCTTGAACACCGGAAATGCAGGTGAACAGATCTTAACCAAACTGACCAAAACATCTGCAGAGAGCTGATGGGACAGCCAGGCTGGGAATAAAGCCATTTTCCCCCTCCTTCCATTTGCCATCAGATGGTGTCTGAGAGCTCCTTCTGGACAGCCTCAAAGCTATTCCAGGCTCACAGCAGAAAACACTGCCTGTGGGGAATGCCCTGCCCTGGAACACAGCCCTCCCTGGGCTACGAGTGGTAAAACAAACTCTCGGATCAGAACAGCTGGCTTTGCTACAGAAGACTACAAAGCTCACAATGAGTAAAAGAATATCCTACAAAATCCTTCTTCAGACTTCCCTGAGCCTCTTCCATGGAACAATTAGTGGATGCTCTTGTTTTGAACTCTGTGACTCAATCCTGTGATTCTGTTGTGGCCTGGGATCACTCAGTCGCTTAATGCTGCGTGGGGAAACAGGCAATTGTGAGAGTTTCCTCTCCGCCTCCCTCATCCTCCCGCTGCAGCTCTGCAGCACATTATTCTTCAGCGCCATGCGACCGCAGTGTGGATGCTCACATCCCACATGTGCTGGCTCAGCCTTCAGGCAACACTTCCTCACAGTGAGCAGGAAGGTTTCCCAAAGAGAAAAAGCACCTCACTGTGTTTTACAGTACTTTGTAATCCAGCTGCAAGGGCAGGCCTTTTATCAATGGTCTTAATAGTTAAGCTGCGGCTTGGCTCTACTACAGCTTTATTTCTAATATGGTATATTCACTGTGTGTACATGTGTTTGTGTATTTGTTAAAGCTCCATTAGAGATAATAGACTCTATTAAAGCAATTACACTGGCTAATGGCTCCCACGTTATTTCTCTTAACCATATTTAACTTTTCCAGTCAGCAGTGTATTTACTGCTATGAACTAGTGATTTTTAATCACTGGATTTGCACAACATACGCATTTGTGTAACTTTCCAAGTAGATACGAAAGGCATTTCACAATTAAACCAAAAGTGTTTCCAGAGACTCCCACCACCCACAGGATGTGTTTGGATGCCTCTCTGTGCTTACCTTGCCTTGGTCATGCTGTGGTAATTTTGGCACAGAGCAAGGAAAAGCCCTGAATGATTTTCCAACTATGCTGCAGTGTCGTTCACACAGGGCTCCCTCCGGTCCTGGGGGTGGCTCAGCCAGTGGCTCCTGCAGCTGCAGGCAGCACCTGGTCCTTTGTCAGGGTCTGGAGTTGAGGGCTCCTCTATGTGATGCTCAGGATTCTCACTTGTCTGCTTTTGACCTCCCTCTGCCTGATCTCTTCTCTCAAACACTTTCCCCCCTTAATCTCTGCTACTTCCCTTTGGTGGTTGCTTTCCCTCTTACCACTCAGCTGAATTTCTTTCAATTTCTTCCCCTTTTCTTCTTTTAGCTTCCCTCTTTCTGTTGCTTTTCCCTCTTCCAAACCACATGCACCACTTTCTCCCTTTCTAATCATTTTCCTGAGGGCTGAATCACAGCAGCTCTGTTTGCATGGCCATTCGTATGGCTCAGAGTCATCTCCCACAGCTTGGGGCACTCAGCTGAGGAAGGTGACCTTCCTTGCCTCTCTCTGAAGTCAATGGGGAGAGACTGGAGCCTCCAGAAGGTCACACAGTTTTTAAGGCTGTCAAAAGACCTTGTAGATCTCCTGCCATGGTCTGCTAATAAGACAAATATCCTAATTTAGGAGCTTTGAAGTGGGGGCAAAAGTTAGTACAAATCCTGCTTTTGCACAGTCTTTTGGCATATGTCAGATGGATGGGGAGCAAAAATCAGAGCATCTTCCCTCTAACCGATGTTGCCCTCCTAGGTGCCAGACTTTCCCCCACCCTAAATTCTCACCTCTGTGATATAAAGTGTTTGGTCTGACTTCAGTAAGCCAAGCGAGCGTTTTTGCTCCGGTTCCTTTTTCACTCTAAAAATAAGCATCATGTAAGGAATAAGGAAATAAAAGTGAAAAGGGAAGCAAAACTTTTTTTCTCACCCAGTCATTTTCAAGCAGGCATCTGCACGGTTTCCACAGCTTTTGTTTTCTGGGAAAATGTCTGCCAGAGCTAGCTTGAATGTTTTGGATAGAGCCATGTTTAGCTTTTTCCATAGCAAATCACACGGGAGCCATGAACTGCAAGTGCAGCCTTATCTCCATCCAGACATTTGTTTCCAAAGAGATTTTACCAGTTCTCTGTCATCACACTGAGAAAATACAGGTGACATTACAACAACAGAGTCTCTCTGTAGGCACGCTCTATTGCATACCGAGGTTGCTGACCAGTTGTTACATGGTAAAGGTCTATTTTCTATGTAGAAATCTATTCCTATGATCTGCCTGTGAGATTTTGTCATGGTTTTCCTAGGATTTCACCTCCAGGATCATTATTGCTGGACCAGGAACACAAAAGCCTGTGAAGTCACATGCTCCTGCCCCCCCCCCGTGCATCTCTTCCCTCCCTTCCCTTTTACAGTACAGGAGGGATAACCACTCTCCCCGTGAAGGTCCCTTATCCCCAAGGCAGGCTTGTGGGACTCTGTTTCCCACACTTAGCCCCTCTCCACAGGTCACTGGTGAAGGGAAAACTGTGTCCACATCCACACATTCTTTGGCCCAGAGAGCTCTTGGGGGTATTTTTGGTTCGTTTTATTACTGACTGCAGGACATGATGTAACAGGAAAGTGTAATTCCTTGGCCTCGTGTCTGACCAACGTGGCTGTTGTGGTGGTGGCTGCTATGCTGTCTGTGGCTCTCCGCTCCCCAACTGCCATCCAGTGTCCAGCTGACCCAGTGGCTTTGATAATCAGACTTTTTATTAGCCTGTTAAGTGAATGCTGGCATTGAGCCACTGGCAAGCTGTAAAGCTGGCTGAACAATTGGAATAATAATTCACCCACCTTGAACGAGGTCCATTTAAACGCGATGCTTATTTCCTGAATGGAAATGAATCTCTTCTTAAGGATTTGGTTTAGATTAGTTCACTGCATGGTTTACTTCAGCCCTATAATTTTACCACTGATACATAAAGTAGCTTCATAAATAGAGCAATGGGGCCTTGGCTGGGCTAGGAGATAGTGCTGTGCACTAATGTAAATTATAAATGTAGAGTTAGAAAACCTAACAAGCCCAGCTGGCAAGCTTCCATGTATTATCTCACAATAATTGCTTCCAGCCAGTAGATATTTTTGTACAGCAGAAGACAGGTTATTTATATTATATATTTAGCCTAAAACCGTAATAACATCCTCTGGCAAAGGTATTATCTGATGGTGTCTGAAATGGAACCAGCTTTCCTCTTTCCAGGCATTAACAACTGAAAGTCTTTGTGTCATCTCATGGCATTTCCGGAATTGCAGAATAAAATGAGGAGGATTTTTAATACGTATAGTTTATTTCTTAAAAAGTAAATCTATTTTTGACAACCAGGTTTCCCAGAATTGTTATGTGTGGTTTGTATCACTGACCAGAGAAATATTTCCTTTATGATTCTAATCAGGCAGAAACAACCGTACCACCAGCAGGACTGGCTCTTGGTTTAGCACAGTCAGAAAAGAACCTGTGAACAAGCGAGGCACGTGAAGGTCACAGGAGAGGTTATGTTTCTTCCTATTAGCTCAGAAATGCCTGGATGCCTGCTACGCTGCCCATCTGCACATTCTCAGGCAAGCACTACAGTAGTGAAGATGTGAGGCCAACAACCGGGAAGACTAATAGGGTATGTTTCAGAAATCTTAGACAGAGACAAAACTTAGTGACGGGCCAGGCTCACTACTCAATGTAGCTGTTCCATCTTCCAGTGACAACAAAGAATGGGTGTTGTGGTTTAACCGCAGCCAGTGGCTAAGCCCCACACAGACACTTGCTCACTACCTGCAATGGGATGGAGAGAGAATCCGAAAAGTAAAAGTCAGTGTCCTGGGTTCAGCAGCAGCAGCCGTTTTTCTCCTTCTCGGTAGCTGGTGCAGTGCTGTGGTTTTGACTTTCAGCCTGGGAACAGCGCTGATAACACTGATCGTTTTGGTCACTGCTTGGTAATGTTTTGGTCTGACCAAGGGCTTTCTGAGCCTCATGCTCTGCCAGGGAGGAGGGGAAGCCGGGAGGAAGCAGAGACAGGACACCTGACCCAAACTGACCAAAGAGGTATTCCATACCACAGCACGTCATGCCCAGGATGGAAAAACAGAGGGCAGAGACCCAGAAGGGTGGGGGTTCGTTGCTGGGTCAGGCTGGGTATCGGGTGATGAGCAGTTGTATTCCCTTCCCTTGTATTTCCCTTGTCATTATCATTATTGGTGGTAGCAGCAGTGGTTTGTGTTATACCTTAGTTACTAAACTGTTATTATCTCAACCTGTGGGAGTTTTATTCTTTCAATTCTCTTCCCCATCCCCCTGGGAGCTGGGGGGAAGAAAGAAGGGGGAGTGAGTGAGCAAACTGTGTGAGTTATGGCTTAAAACCATGACAGTCAGAAAACTCATGGACTGAGATAAAGACAGTTTAATAGGGAAAGCAAAAGCCATGCATATGAGCAAAGCAAAACCAGGAATTTAATCACTTCCCATCAGCAGGCAGATGTCCAGCCATCCCCAGGACAGCAGGGCTCCATCACATGTAATGGTTACTTGGGAAGATAAATGCCATCACTCCAAACGTCCCTCCTTTCTTTCTTGTTCTCCCAGCTTTGTGTGCTGAGCATGACACTGTATGGTCTGAGATATCTCTTGGGTCAGCTGGGGTCAGCTGTCTTGGCTGTGTCCCCTCCCAGCTTCTTGTGCAGCCCCAGCCCACTCACTGGTGGGATGGGGTAAGAAGAAAAGGCCTTGACTCTGTACAGGTGCTGCTCAGCAGTGACTAAAACATCCCTGAATTATCAACACTGTTTCTGACACAAATCCAAACCAGCCCCATACCAGCTACTATGAGGAAAATTAACTCCATCCCTGCCAAAACCAGCACAATGAGAAAGCAGGAGGATGGTACTTGGGATTTATGAACTCAGGTGCCTTCCAGTCTTTCAATAACTTGAGAAGATGTCATGAATATTGAGAAATTGGTTGCCCTGGGTTGCCCGCTCCGTCTCCAGTCACAGGTCGTGGCCAAGGAAGTCTCTGCCAGTGTTTGGGTTAGGTGACTATTAGGTCCTGGCACAACCCCAGATCAGGCTGTGCTAATGACAGGCTCCTCAATAAAGGAGGCTGGCCTCAGGGAACTCAAGGCAGATCAGCTTAACCTCTGCCCCGGATGAAGTCACTAAAAATAACTTAATTACTGCTAAAGAACCCAATCAGTTGTGAACTGAAGATGCTGATGTGGTAAGTACAGAAGGCATTAATGAGAATAAGCCTTGTCTGGCCTGAGGCTCAGTATTCAGTGCTGATGAGAGCACAAGCTTGGTGAACGTGGACCATCATAATGTAAGGTTTCTGTCAGTTATTTGAACAAGTATCACACAACAGCCTGATTTAATAAAAAATAGAGTAGAACTATGTAAGATTGAAATATTCGGTAGTCTGAGACCTGGTGTATTGAAAAGGTGCAGTTGTCCAAGGAGAACTGCTAAGGAATGGGAGTTACTGTAGGGATGTCTGCATGGAGCAGTACAAGACTTACTGCTGTTTTTGTCAAGATCTGAGAATAAATGTAACATTTCTGCTAAGACATCAGATAGTGCAAGCACTGCCCAGGCAGCAAATAATGATGAAGGGTCCCCTAGAGTGTTCAGGGTTGCTCAGTAGAGAGCCCATCCAGGCAAGTGATGTCTTAGTACAGTCCTAAGACATCTAGCTAAATTAGACATCTAAAAAGCAGGATCAGAGGCTGGACTTACAGGAGGTGGTTTTCAGAGGGTAAGCAGTGACTCCGAAATACTTTGGAGAGCTCAGAAGAGAGAAGCAACTCAGTAGGAGCTCCCAGTGTGATGGGAGAAAAGGTGTTGACTATCTTTGGATATGCAATTGGTGAGAAGTGAGTAGTGATCAAAGCCCCACATGAAACCATTGCTGGAACATGTATCCCGCTGGAGTGTTCCCATTGAAAAAGAAGATTGAAGGATTTTCTGTCAGCACATCAGAGAGTCATAGAAATAGTTCAAGAACTGGGAAAAAAGGCCTTTCATCAGCTACTGTAGAGTTCACTTTATTTAGTTTAGTCAAAGGAAGAAGATATCAGCCTTCATCACCTAGGGTAAAAACACATTGGGGTAAAACCACAGGGTGGGATTCAATCACCTAAATGGACACTTGCAGCCTGTTAGATGCCAGACGTGTGACTCCTCCTTTGGGCAGGGAGAAGGATGAGATAAGCTCTCAAGGCCCTGCTCCATCCTGTGTCCGGGAATCTGCTGGATATGCCACAAGCTTGGAGTTAGGCATGTTGTACACTCCAAACATTAATCCCTGCAGTTTTCCCATGTCAGTGAGTTCCCCCAGCTGCTCTGCAAGCTCTGCAGGTAACAGAAGAGTTGTTATAACACAGAAGCAGAAATCCCCTGGAATTACTGCTAACACAGTCACATGCAATCAGAGAATAACCTGCAGTTCCTGATGTAAACTCCAAGGACAGTCTCAGCACGGATGTATGTGGATCAAGTTGAATTTGTAGCCAGACCCCATTCTCTAGCTGGAGACCCAATGCACCGGGCTTTCAAACCCCTGATTGTGGTCCTTCTCTGGCACCCCTTGGATTTCTGGCAGGCAGGGAACATGCTTCACATATTTGTTCTGTTAATATCTTCTATTTCTGCTTAAAAATGTTCCAACATAAGGTATATTGGCAAAAAAATGGGAAAAACAAAGATGGCAGGAACTTGCTGCCAAAGCTAACGTGTTTGAATGCTTTTTGTGGCTGGGCACGTGAGCAGCTCTGAGGGGCCCCTTGCGGCACAGCACACTCGCCTTCTCAGTGCCCGCTGCTCCTTTGGGCACAGCAGTCATGCTGTGAGCAAGCCACAGGATCATCCCTCTGCCAGCATTTCGCCTGCACCACAGCACCAGCAGGTCATTTGACAGCACTGATGCAGTTAGCTGGGGACCGATAGTGTGGGGAAGCCAGCAAGAGCATCTGTGTCCCAGTGCTATAGGATGGGACAAGCTGTTGCCACAGCTCTGTGAAGGTGGCAGGTGTTTGTGAGGGACTCTGCCACATCCCAGGCCTTCCCCTCTATGTGATCCACTCAATACACACAGGAAAATGGATGTATATAATGGACGTATACAGTGATCATCTCATGAGGACGGTGACATGTTAAGGTCTATTAAAATAACTGCTACAGCCACATAATGATAAGTCCAAATCTGAATTCACACATGCTGTGAAAAACCCCCCAAACCCTCAAACATACTAATGACAGTTCAATAGAAAATAATTCTGTATCCAGATGTAAAAAGATGAATGCAGGAAAGGTGGTTCCCTTAGTGGTTGTACTGTAATGTTTAAAACAATTTGTGACAAGCAGTAGAAACTGAAGAGCGGGACACTAACAGATTTGAGACAATTTGGGATTTGGGGGGATTTGTACAGTAAAAAGGATAGTTGCTGAGGAAAAATACGCTTATTCTGCTTTTTAAACCACCATTGTTCCTGCTTTCATTTCTCCCAGTTTTGTTCTTAGTTGGTATACTGACTTAGAATTATGGCTGGTCCACACTACTATTGAGTAATGGGCCCTAAAGTTCATTTTTAAAGCCTGGAGAGCAGCAATATGAATTCTCAGCTTGTTTGCTAGTGATCAGGTGTCTCTAGGGAAGTTTCAAGTTTTCTTGAACTAATGTAAGTTTATAGGGAGGCATTCAGTGAAAATAAACACCCAAAGGCTTAACTCTTTTGATTTGTATATCCACTGGATTAGGACTTCAAACATTTTTGAGTTATCCATAACATATGAGTCTTATTCCCATAAATATTTTGAACTGAGTAGTAATGAACTATCAGCTTTACTCTTGTTTTGAAGTCTACCCTGACACCAGTTGAGTCACTGTCTTTGGAACAGGATCAGAAAATGATGCCAGTGAAGTCAACCAGCTGCTCCGTTACAGCTGTAGATGAACAAGGGAAAAGATGATTCTGGAAAGTGAAATGTATTCACCTGTCTCATCAGTTTCATTCAGATTCGCATGTTTTGTGAAAGTTTCATAAAGTTGCTTATTTTCTTTTAACAAAATGCTGGTGTAGCTGAAGTCTCTAGGAGTTCAGTGGGAACTCCCAATAACTCCGACTGTGACTTTGCTTTTGCATTAAGCACTTCAGTTTATTGACTTACTTATTACGAAGATTACTCACATCACAAAGCAAGTTCCAGAGTTATTACCCTCAGAGTTAACTAAAGCACAATCAAAGTTAGAACACCTCATTTTGGATAGGGCATGGCAGTGTATCTAAGCTAAGCACTGATTAAAGCTGTGAAAAAGATTACGTCAGTTCTGTGGATGAACTAAATATATATACTTGAAAGTTCTTTGCAGATTAACCCAAAATGCCCTTGCTTTTACTGTTTTCTGATGGAAAACAATCCTTTGGGAATGAACTTTACCACTGAAAGTGAAATGAGTTCTTCTGGTTCTGGACATTTAAAGTGAAAATGAAGGAAAAGTGGAAGAAAGTGTTAGTTTTCACTGCACAGCTTTTACTGAGGGGAAAGAAAAAGTGGTGAGCTGAGCTGTGAGGGCATGTAGGTGAAAAGGAAGCAGCTCAGAGGTTGTGGCTCCAGCAGGACCAGGCAATGGAAAAGTGTTGGCCGGAATCTGGCTTCTGCAGAGGGCTGCAATGTGAGGAGCAGGAGCCCGTGGCCACAGCAAACCACTGAGCTAAGCTGCGATATCCCCGCCAGCCATGATTACCTTCATCCCTCATCCTGAGTCTTCTGGTGAGATATGGCCCTTTGGCTGGGTGTCCCACCTCCCGATGGGCACAGACCTCTGGTCTGTGCCGGCCTGTGCTGCTGCTCTGCCCTAGCCACCCCTGCCTGGCCTCCTATCTCATTGCAGTTCATGCTGAAGCCACACTCCAAAAGATGCCATGCAAATGGTTTTCAAACTGAAGGAGAGATGATGAAAAGAACAACTTGAGAAAAATCATATTAGAACATGAGCATGATGGCTATTTACTCTTCTGCTGCAGTGCCACATATAAGCATAGCTTAAAAAGATTAAGATGTCTTGATCCTGGAGAGATAAAATTAGTAAGTCTAACATGTCTGGGCTTTCCTCATTTTTATGCTAGGCAAAGCCTTTCCCCCCCTCCCTGAGTTTGACTTGAATTTACAAGTAGAGTTGGCTTCCCTTCAGTGGTATGTTTTGGTAAGTTCATTATTTACTACTGAAATGGAAAAGGTCTCTGGTGTAGCAGTGGTGGGCTAGAGAGTGAAAAACAAAGATGAATGCAAGAAGAAGAAAAGCGGAGTTTGCAGCTGAGCTATGAGACGAAGCAGAGGTCATAAGGGACAGAGCTACAGGAAATCTGTTCACTATGGCAGCAGGTGCAGGGGGGAGCTCTCATACACTGATATCAATTGGAAGCGAAGGTACCACACAAAGAAGCAGCTATGTGTAGACAATGAGAAGCAAAGAGGCCAAGATGAGGAGTGGAAAACAGAGGAGGTAATTTTGAGCTTCCACGAGGGCACAGGAAGCTGTTTGAGAAGAGGCAGCAGCCCTGCCTTCATTACACAGGGGGGATTGTTGAAGTTTGGTGGGATTTCTGATGCAGCATGTAATGCTGTAGTTCCACAGTCTCTTTCAACTGGAGAAAGGGCTTTGGTGGGAAAAAAAGAAAAAGAGGTTTAAATCCACATCTGTTCCCAGTTTACTGTAGAGCCAGAGAAACATTCTTGAAGCACAAAGCAGGCAGTAGCATGGGGGAAGGGAAGGAAGGAACAACTGGAGAAGCAGAGGAGGGAGTAAGGCAGAACCATTTCTATAGGCAGCTGTGCCTGTATACACCATCATAATGAAAACTAAAACTCAAGACATAGCAAAATGTTCCATCTTCTTCCTCCCTAACTTAAATTAGAAGATAGCCGTATAGTATCAGCTGTTAGGTGTGTTTTGTGTAATTTCTTACACCATCTATCTCACTCTAAATACTAAGTACTGCCAAAGATGCATTAGGGTAAACTGTAGGTGGGTAGATTTCTCTGTAAGCTCTGGATGTCTCACCATGTCATTTTCATCAGACCTTCCATGCAGGGCACAATTCAAACAGCATTAAAACCCAAGAATACTACTGTTACCTACCAGAAGTCTATATGCTTCCTGCATCTTTTTCTCCAGGTATGCTTAAAGTCGTCTGTAGAAGCTATCTGCCATCTCCCTCCAACTCTGTTCCTATGGTCTGACAGCTGAATAAGGGTGATTGGCCAAAAGCAGCTCCTTGCTTAGTAAAGGAACAGATTGCCATGTTCAATATATAAATATATATAACACACACATATTCACACATACTGCTGATTATCTAACGAGGTAATGACTTACAGTCTGCTGAGATTCCAAGGTCAGGTTGGATGGGGCTTTGAGCAACCTGGTCTAGTGCAAGGTGTCCCTGCCCATGGCAGGAGGGTTGGAACTGTATGAGCTTTAAGGTCCCTTCCAACCCAAACCATTCTATGTTTCTATGATTCTGTTGTGGTGGGAATTTTCTGTTAAATATGCACATTAATGTGAGTATACATGAGGCAAGGCAAAGTCACCTGAAGCAGAAGTGTTGAAGTTTGGCGTAAACTTCGCCTCTTGGAGTAGATTCAGAACAAACGCAAAGAACCTATTAACAAGGTTGTTTTTTCTTTTTTCCTGAATATAGATCATGCCATGCCTCCTTTGATTATTAGCTTAGAGAATCAGCTTTGGACTGATTAGTGTCCCTATAGCCTCTGCTGTTCAACATTAAAGATGAAACAAGCCTGCTGCTGATGCTAAGGTATTTGAGGTAGCATGAACAAGGGCTGGCTGTAAAGACTTGGAGAAGGACTTTATGAGGCTGAAAGACTGTACGATCAAAGTACAGACAAAACTCACTGTATATAAATTGAATTGGCACCTATCAGTAAGAATAATCCTAGCCTCCCATATAAGATGAAAAGCTCTGAGATGATTGCTGCCACTGAGGAGGAAACTGTGGGGTTAGTAACATATCAGAAAATATCAGATAAGTGAGTGGCAGCAGTCAGGAAAAAAAACCAGATGTTACAGACTACTGCTAAAGGAACACAGAACACAACAGGAAACAAGAATAACAGTACAAATCCATAGCTAACCTGTACCCTTACTTAGCGCCATCATCCCAAAAAGCGGAAGTAGAAAAATGTAGAGAGGAGCAACAAAGATAATGAAAGGTTTGGAGCCGCTTTTGTACAGGGTCAGTTTTTGAGTAGCTTAGCATCCCCCAGTTTGGAAAAGAGATCACATGATCCCTTTTCATAACACATATGGAAATCATCAGCGTCATGGACACATTAGAAAAACACAGTATCTCACAGCTCTCAAAGACAGTGAGCCACAGAGCTCAGAGCAAGCACAAGGAGCTGGTGCCTTGTGCAGTGGGCGAGACTTGGGGAAGCCCTCACCCACGGATGCTGAGTGTGGCAAAAGCTGAAGTGGGCTCAAGGGGAGGCTGGGTGAGCACTTGGAGAGCATAAGAGCCACCACAGAGTGCTGGCTCAACAAACCAAGCTGAGCCGAGGAAACCCCTGAGCAGATATCAGTCAGAGAGTGGGAGAATCCAAAGGGGAAGTTCTGTGTGTTCCTGCTCAAGCTGAGGCAACTGCCCTGGGTTTGAGCTGGACACAAGGCTGTGCTAGATGGGCCCTTTGTCCGCATCAGTACAAATGCCTTTCACAACAAATTTCTCCCTGACTGATGGGAGCTAGCACTGACATCATCTGAACCAGACGCACTGCAGCAGAGATGAAGGAAGAAGGAGAAGGATGCATGGCTATTTTTGGCATGTGAGGCACAGCTGCTCTCTCTCTTCTCTCACAAGTCAGGAAGGGCACAGATTGGAACATGAGGTCAAAACTCCTTTAGCGCGTCCTGTATTTCTTAATAAATGGACTGAAACCAGAAAACGCCAGTAAGCTGTCAGTTGTTAGAGAAACCTGAGCTTTTTTTGAGCAGTTTTTCTGAATGTTATGAGAACTTCCCTGTGCTGAGGATGGTATTTTTAACTTACAATAGCATTTGATGCATCTGAGAAGGTAGAAGGTTTCTTGTAGACTACGATGGCTAGAGGTAATCTTGAAGAACACTGATTTCCTGTGCATGGCTAACATAGCGGATATGATGACCCATGGTTGAAGCAGGTACTACTTTAGCAAAGGTCATAAATAGCTGTAGTCAGTGGATAGTCATAAGCTTATATAAAGCTTGTAATTATGGGTACCAATAGAGATAAAGCTGACTGTCAGTAGAGAAATACTAGGGATAGCAAAAGGTGATACATGTATTAACTAGGCAGGAGAAGACACAAGGGAAATGATGGAGGATCAAAATTATCTAAAGCATAAAATAGGAGAGGGGTTTTAGGAGAAAGTTATATTGTTGCAATGATCTGTAAGTTCATGGGGACAGCATCAGGAAAGATACAGTGATCTTCATAAAAGGACTTGAAATTATCTGCTGGATATTGTTGAGGGTTAACTCTGGCAGGCAGCTAAGCCCCATCCAGGTGCTTGCTCATTCCCCCTGCCTTGGTGAGATGAGTATCACAAATGTAAAAGCGAGAAAACTCATGGATTGAGGTATAGTCAGTTTAATAGGTGAAGCAAAAGCTGCATGCACATGGCAAACTAAGGAATTCATTTGCTGCTTCCCACTGGCAGGCAGGTGTTGAGCCATCCTCAGGACAGCAGGGCTCCATCACATGTAACAGTCACTTGGGAAGACAAATACCATCGCTCCCAGTATACCCCCTCCCTTCCTTCTTCTTCCACTCAACCTTTACTGCTGGGCATGACGCCACATGGATATACAGTCTGAGATATCCCTTTGGTCAGTTGGGATCAGCTGTCCCCGTTGTGTCCCCTCACAGCTTCTTGTGCAACCACAGCCCACTCCCTGGCAGGGCAGTCTGATTAGCAAAAAAGGCCTTGAGGCCAGTGTAAGCACTGCTCAGCAGTGACTAAACCATCCCCGAATTATCAACACTGGTCACAAATCTGAAATAGAGCCCTACTTGAGCTATGATGAAGAAAATTGCCTCTATCCCAGCCAAAACCCATACATATAAATGATAGCAGAACAAAATGGAAAAGCTCTGTATTTGACATCGAGATATGAAGCCAATGAAAACACATACAGAGGGTTGGCTACTTGAAGCCGATGAATACCGTGCTATCCAATTGTACACATGCTCTAATGAAGGCAGTATCTGACACACAACGCAGTGCCACAGCAGGGCTCATGAGCAGTCACACGATGGCTGTCAGACCCAACCAATGCACAATACAGCTACATTTGAAAGCAAATCAATTCCCAATAGTATATTTGGTATGTATACTTGGTATAACCGTATCCCCGTGATGCTGGGATGCGCAGGAGGGAGCCTATATGCCTCTGTATGAGTGGCAGAGGTGGCTCTTCTGGTGCGCTGATCCCTCCAGGATGATGCACATGGGGAGTGCGAGCGTAGTCACCTCCTCTTCCCTAACTTAATGCCGACATGCTACAGACTAGGGGGAGCAGAGACCGCTCCACGAGCAAGGGCCGACCTTGGCCGAAGCACAGTTGCTCGCTGGGCCTGTTCACGGTTCCACACTGTCCCTCCATCGCCGGACCCACCCGCGGCCCTCTCCCTCCCCCGGGCGGTGGAGCTGCCTGCGGCCCGCCTCCAGCTGGGAGGGGCTGGCGCCACGGCCGCTTTCCGCCCCGGTGAGGAACGGGGCGGAGGGGGGCCCTGGGATGTGGGGGCCGCAGCCCCGGCCAGGCGGTACCGACAGGCGGCGCCGCGGCGGCGGGGCGGAGGCGGCGAGCTCAGGTGAGGGGGGCGGCCTGAGGGCCCCGCGGCTGCTGAGGGGGAGGGCGGCCCGGGCCGGCGGCGTGAGGAGGGCAAACGGGCACTTCCCTACTCACGCCGCCGGCCCGGCGGGGCAGGTACCCGGGCCGGAGCGGGGGAGCGAGCCTGAGCCCTAAAGGGCGGGGGCTGGCAGCGCTTCTGCCGGCTGGAGGCTTCGGGCGAATCGGTTGGATGCAGCCTTCGGGCTGGGAGGGCCGGCAGCTGTGATGTTGGGAGTCGTATTGAGCACCGGGGAATTAAGGGTGGAAAAACATGGATCTCTCGTTTCTCAGCCTGAAAGTTTTGAGATTTTTAATCCTAAACCCCAGTGATGGTAGCTTTTATTTCACAGTAAATACAGTCCAAGAAACTGTGCTACAACATTGAAATGACATGCTTGCTATCTTTTTAACTCAAAAAAATCCTTCAATTTCATTTCAGCCAGTGTGAGAACAGTTGCACTGATACAAAGATGGGTAATTTATTGTTTTTAAAATGACCAGCTGCAAAGAGGGAAGTAACAGTCACCCATATGCTGCCTCCGAACTGGGCTTAAAGAAAGAGAAGGGAAACTGACATCTTGATGGAGAAGCTCTGTGCACGTATACTCTTACGAATAACATGAGTTTTATGACTGTGACCTCTAGTGTGGATGAGCTGCTCTCCTCTCTCCTCAGAGCAACAACCATCAGGGTTGCCCGTGTTACCAACACTGGTGCTGGTAAAAGGCTGGAGCTGTGGGGAGATTCTGGGAAAAATAATGCTTCACCTTTCCCAGGAGAGCTGGAAGAAAGACGTGTCACTCACCGGGTGCGTCCGCTGCCTTTCGGGTTGTTTGGGATACATGGTTCTCCCAGCTCCATTAGTCCGGCAAGACTTTCTGCAAACACTTCAGTTGTCCTTGCCAATGGTTTAATAGAAACCAGCTCATTCATGTTTTGGTAATCCACACTAATCTTTGTGTACAAGTGCTTGAGTAACTTTTTGCTGTGCTTCTGAATAGAGATTGAAGAGCTCTGCAGTAAAGTGCTTTTATAAGAAGAGCTTTCACAAAATATGCTGCAGAACGTATACCAGCAAGCGCTACTGGGAATTAAAAATAAATGAGAGATTTGAGAGAAATGAGCAAAGTACACCAGGATGCCTTATCTCTGGCATTGTCCTTTCATATTTGTTCATTTACTTGCTAATTTGCTATTGGCCTTACAGTAACTCACGGAAATGCATGTTCTTCTTTATTAAAAATTTCTTATATAAATACTAAAGTCTCTGATAATGTTGTATGGGTATTCCCCCATGTCATTGCTGAAAAGAAAGGCGCTGAGAGTGGTTTTCCAGTTGAAGCTACAGATTTTTACTAGGGCTTTAAGCACTTATGAAACTGAAAAGTAAGGATATTTAGAATAAATATTTGATTTAAAAAGAACAAAGTTGAGTTTAAAGGTTTGTGGTTACTTAAAATGTTGTGGTCATGATGGGTTGAGGGAATGTAAATGAACCTCCAAATACTCATGAACATGTTTTGTATACCTGAGATTAAGACCATACGCAACTATGTCTTTTTTTTTCTGGCTTCTCAATGCTTATTCTATTAAAGTTACCACTTTTCTGTATAGTTCATTGAGATTAGGCAGTGAAAATAACCTGTTCTTTTACACGATACTGATGATTACAGTGCAGCAGCATTCTAAAGAGTGGTAAGAGGCAAGTATTGTATTGCTGTTGGCTTCCTCTCTCTTCAAACTTAGATAAATCAGCCTTTGTTCACTTCAGTAAAGTGAAGTCAAAAGTTTGGGCCTAAGCTGTTGCTGCTGGAGTTGTAGTGGGGTCATGTAAGAAAAGGGGATTTATTAACACCAGGATAAATTAATTGTGACGAACAGGAAGACAGAAAGCACTGCAAACAGTGTTTTGTACTCACAAAAGGGAAAACCCTAAAGGTTAATTCTGACTTGTTCACAAATTAGGCACACTTGGTTAGGCTTTTTTTGCTCACCATAACTTGGGCCTCCAACAGCTGCTGAACCACCTGACCTTTCAAATGGGATTTATTGGAGTGTGTAACACCTCTGGGAGTGCTCTTTGGGAGTTATGATTTTTTTAGGGTCATTTTAGCATTGGGTTTCCTTGAGCAGACCTTCTTCCTAATTGAGCGGCTGACAGGCTGTGGCCTTTTCTGGTTTTGGCCATAGTATATATTAACAACTCTTGTGGAAAGGGATTTTCTTACCTCCTTTGGAGTATATTGTCCTCGAAGGTGAGCAGAAAGGAACCTGCAGAGTTGCCATAGTGATTTCCGAGTTCCTCCTTAGCATCTTGCATCTTTTTCCGGAGAGCAGCCCTTCCATGCTATGTCACTTAAATTGGGATTGAGCCCACGGTATGTTGTAATACTATTCAATATTCTGGAAGGAAAACTGCTGCAAAACCCGTATGTATTCGGGATGAATGTGCCCTTTGTAAATCAGCAGTCACACGAGGAGAAAGTTGGCCCTCTTGCACAGAACAAAGGCTGCTTTGCCTATGGTACGCCTGGTCGTATCCTTACTTGAGGTATTTAATTCCGTGTAATGTTAAATATTTAACTGTCCATTTAATTTTATGTTTTCTTCTCTTTTAGCACATAGCCACAGATTCTGTTAACCGCTCACCTGAAAAATCCTTTCAGGGAGAAATGTTTCTGTATCGGGCCTCCTAGCTACTGCTGCTGTGGAATCTGAGATCTGCTATCGATGTAGTTTGTTTGTTAAACATGAGTTTTCTGTATGGAAATTGAATTAGCTTTTGACATGGAGTTACTTCCCTATTTATTGACTGACGCTGAGAATGTAAAGTGGCTTAATGACTAATCTGAAGTCTGCAGGCAGAGGGC
Source organism: Amazona ochrocephala (assembly GCA_039720435.1). Lineage (NCBI taxonomy): Eukaryota > Metazoa > Chordata > Aves > Psittaciformes > Psittacidae > Amazona > Amazona ochrocephala. The sequence continues at coordinate 94,583,664 of CM077878.1, forward strand.
TGAGATCATGTGCTTGCCTCAAGTGGGGTTTCTTTGTTCAGTGCAACTCCTTTGGGGCATGCAGAATTTGGATTCTGCCTCCCCTTTGTACATACTGTACAGTGCTGCTCCCTCTGTTTCGGACCCTCCTTCATCTTACAGCCATGCTTCCTTCCAGCATGTGTCTTATTATCTCTGTGTGATAAATTACTAATTGGGACCTTGCTGCCTAATGAGTATGATCCGTGGCACTTATATTCTTTCTCACCCCCTCCTCTCTTCCTCTCTTACTGCCTTACAAATAGGTGTGTTAATTTGCAACCCTGGTGTCTGAGTAAATTGTGTTGTTACTCTGCTCTTTTTGCCTTCTGTCAATATGTTTATTTATAACAACAGCAAATGTAAAAATAAATATTTTTAGCTTGAAAAGTAAATATTTATTATGTAAACAGCTGTGTACTCAGATTTAGGGATGGAAAGTGGAAAGTGCATTTTCTTAATAGTGCTTCATTAGCTCCTTTTGTTTCACAGGTGTATGCATTACCTGTATTTTTAGATCAGATCAGACAGCACCTGAATCAGAACGACAGGTATAACAGTAATTTGCTAAGCACAGTGTATGTATGCTCAGATAATAAAATCTCCTTGGAAGAGAGCTGTGTGGGAGAAGTGGCTGCTTGAAACTAAGAGCAGAATGAATGTGATCTGTGTGAACTTGCCCTGTTCTCTCTAGGAGCAGAAGAGTTGGTTGGAGAGATTTAGTGAGCTCAGGTTGAAAGGTTTCTTTTGCTGAGGGGTCGGGAAACCATTGCAGAGGAAAATTTCTTGCTGGAGCACCTTTGAGGCAACCTGTGGAGCAAAAAGTCAACTATTATAAAACTGAGTAAGAATGAAAGGGTTAGTGTTTGTGGAACAGGCGGGAACTAGGAGTTGATATTAGATTTTCAGTGTTGTTTTGCAAGTCTCCAGATCTGTGTAAGGTGAGGCATGTGGCTTCAGTGTAGCTTTTCAAAACATTGCTAAATTCTGCATGATAATAATGATGATGATGATGGAAAACTAGAGTCAAATGATAGCGCTGTTTTAATGTGCCTGACGGTAATGAAGTTTGACAGTGGCTCCATGACTTTGCTGATTGATGGGGTGAGCAGAGTAGTCCATAGCTCAGCTCATCTGTCTGGCAGCTCTAGGAATTAAAATTGGCAGTCAGGCCTTTGGGTCTGAAAAGTATGTTTTGACCATTGAAAGAAACCATTTCTAGGGTCTTTTAGTTTTGGTTCTGGAAAGCCATAAAGTCTCCAGAGAGCTTGGGAAGTGGAATGATGATTTTTTTTTTTTTTTTTTTTTCCTGCTAGTAAACTGCTTTTTTGCTGTTTTAGTGGGATACCAAAAGTATTTTATTTCCCATTTTTAATGTTATTATGGTAGGTGTCCTTTCCACTGACATACCAGCTTACTTTTATGGTTTATCACTTCTGCAAATATGCAGGCACCTGGAATGGTGGTTGTGGAGACTACTTGCAAGGCCAAATGCTTATAGCCACCGGCTTTTTTCTTATGTTATGGCTATCTAATTCTTGTGGTCTGGTTGTTTCCCTTCCCACACAAGCAAATGTTTGACTTGAGGGAAACACCCCAGGGTTTCAAGGAAGGACCATCCCCAAACCTGTTCAGTGTGGTAAATCCACGTAGCCTCAGCCCTGTAAACTGTATGACTTTTTGTTGCAATGGCTAAGCTGGTCATATGAGGAAGGGCTTGATTTCCCCTGCTGTTGGAGAGCCTGGCTTTGGGGACAAGAGCTTACCCTTCTCTGTTAGTAACCATCCCTGGCCAAAACCCTGAGGCAGGGATGAGGTTGAATTTCCTGTGCTGGGCTAAGGTCCAGCTGCTTCCTGTTGCTAATGGCCCATGGAGACTCAGGTGGTGCTGGTGGGGGGAATGGGCAGCTCAGCTGTTTGCTGGGGCTTGGCTATTCCCTTTTATTGAGCAGTGCATGAATCTGTCAGTATTTGCTCTAATAGGCCCTGATCAGGAGACATCCCAGCTTCAGTCTCGAAAAGCAATAGGTGCACCAATCTTGGGAGAGTAGAAGAGACAATAGCTGAGTTTGGTGGTGCTTTATATTGCTGGAGCAAGATTTCCATGATTTTAACATCTTTGTGGTTGCTGTATCAAAGTGGAAGTGGCATGGAAGGGGTGCTGACATACATGTATCAGCAGTGGCGTGGAGTCTTGGGGGCATGAGATGCTGGTGGGCACCCTGTCCCAGGCTATGCTGGCACTGTGGTGGGGCACCAGTGTTTTAGCACAGCACTGTGCTGCAAATTTGGTCCTGTCCAGCCAGACCCCTTGTTTAGGAGAGAAGTACATTTTTATTTACTTAAAGCAGTGAAAATCTTGAGGAGACCCTTGTTGAAATTGTGTGAGAAGGGCCTGGTCGCCACTGCCTGGAGTGCAGCACCAGTGCAGATGGTTTGCTCCCAAACTAGTTAATAATCAACAGGTATTGCGTTTCCCCTTTCCCTGGGAAACTTGAATGTGCTCATGGCAAGACAGCTGCTGTAGCATTCCCATGCTTGTAGTCTGTCAGGGTCTTATACAGACTTGGCCATGAGAGGAGCTGCTGTGGTTAATGGTTCCATCTGAGCAATGCATCAATGTCGGCTTCCTGTGAGAATGAGGACAGAGGAGAAGTCCTGCTTTGTCAGGGAATCCCTGGTTGCTGTAAGATGAGAAGAAGCCAACACCTGCATCTTTCTTAGAGTGCAGTTGGTAAGGTTTGTTGTCTTTGGGTCGAAGAGACTGGATACATTCATGCCATTCACTTTCCAAATTAATTTAATATGCTTTTAAAATAATTTAGCTGTGTTATAACTACTGATAATGGCATGTAGCAACAGCTTTGCTGTATTTCTGGTGAGCTTGGTGTGGCGCTGAATTTTTTGATGGGTGTCCAGACCTTTTTACTGGATCTGGATGCACATGCTTCTTGTGTTATTACTTCTCACACTGCCAGGTCTTAGAGAAACAATGTATGCTTTACATAGGCATTAAATGTGGCCCTAGCAAGTTTAGATTAGCTGTGGTTTTAATATTGAAAGGCCAGTATGACATGACTGTTCAGTGCAAGCCATTTGAGAAGTACATGGGGTTGCTGTCTTCCAGGTTTCTTCTTAGGAGCAATTGTTCTACATGTTTGCTGTCTAAAATGATCTTTAATGACTTGAAAATCATGGTACAAAATAGGAAAGTAGTTTTTAAAAGGAGGATTACAACGCAGAGAGCTAAGTAGGGAGTAATAATAGAAGCAGTAATAATAAAAAAAAACCCAAACAGACCAGGTAAAGACAATGCAGAGGACAGCTTAAGGCTGTTCTAAGGAATTCTGTGTAGCAGCCTGTGTATTTTGAGCACTAACATTGCAAAGTAGTGGAAGAAGAAAGAGGCCAGCTCCAGAAATCCCTCAAATTCTAAATAAAACAAAGAAAGAGAATAGAAATAACCATATTTGTGCACTCAGTTATGTGGAACCTATACATTCTTGGCATGGTTGTGGGTGCCTGACTCAGCTGCGTGGCTGAGTATTGAGGTTTGCCTTTTTCATGCCCATATGAGAATTAGACTTTATGGACTGAATGGAGTAGAGGCAATATTTCCTGCGCAGAGGTTGTCTTCCTCATTCCTTTTCCAGGAAAGTCATATGAGAGAAAGGTTTCATTGCAGCTGTTCAGATGTGGTATTTTTCTGTGTGTGCATTTAATACCCTTAGCACCATTTAAGGGATTATGTTTTTGAAAGGCAAGTGTCTTCAGACAGCTATACTCTCACAGATGGCTCTGTCTTGTCCTCCAGTTGGCAAGCAGCCTAGGAAAAGGTATCAGAATAATTTTTAATATAGTAAACTGAGTGATGCCTTGAGAGAAATGCTCTCCAATGTTTGTACAGGCAATAAAAAAGTCTCAGTAATAAACATTTTGTGAAATAACGGCAGTAGATCAAAGTGACGTTTAAGTGATGCTCATGAGCATCATTTAATCACCAGCTAACTGCTAAAGGTCTGCTGCTGTGGAACACAGGAGTTATTGTGTTGTTATACCTTGTTGTGTCTGCCTTGCTTAAGGCACTGGCCGTCATTGAAGTTTGTGATTTCTGTGTGTGTCTGTGGATGCTGGATGCTTAAATGCTGGTTGTGAACCTATTTATTTCAAGTACTGAACTTTGTTCTTAATTTTGTTGGTAGAAAGTCAGCTGTTTCCAGCTTCCAGGATGTGGCAACACTATTGTTTAGTTGACTCCTTTGTGGAGTTAAATCAGATAAATTGCTTTGTTGTGAAGTTGGATGCATCTTCACATGTAAAACTCTGGAACTGTTGTTGTGTATATAGACAACTGCAAATCCTGAGACAGGTATTTAAAGCTTAGACGTAAGATAGGATAGCTTGGGTTGGACCAGGAGGTCTCTGGTCCAACTCCCTGGTCAAAACAGGGCTGACTCTGAAGTTGTACCAGGTTGCTCAGAGCTTTATCCGGTTGGGCCTAGAAAACCTCCAAGGACCTTATGACCTCTCTGGGCAGGCTGCTCCACTGCTTGGCTGGCATCAGGGTGAAAAAGTTTTCCTCTGTATCCAGTCTGAACCTCTTGTTTTAAGTTATGTCCATCTCTTTCTTGTCCTACCCCTGTGCACTGCTGTGTATGGATTGCTGTTATCCTCACTGTTTGTATGTAGCATCTTTGGAATGTTGTTGCTTGTAGAGGGTAATCAAATGCCATTTATCTTGTCTTTAATGGAAGTTTTAGAGTACCAGCCTTGGCATTCTTTGAATTACTTTCCTTTCTATAGCATAAAATACTTGCTGAAATTTACTGTTGCTGGAAATATATCTTTATACCCAAAGAGGGCATTCTAACCTTAAAGATGTTCTTAGTTCTGCCTTCGTGGCTTTCTCTGATAGAGAAGTCCTTGCTTATGACTCAGGCTTTAAGGTAATTTAAGTTTAAGACATTTCATATGTTTTTGTTCAGTAAAGCACTATGACATTTTCATTACAGAGAAATTAAAATCCATGTGTCTTCTCAGTATCTCTCACAGTTTTATTGGCACCTGTTTGTTTTTATAAGGCTATTCATGCATGATGTTCCTGCTCACTGAGCATTGGAAGGAAAGGATGTTTTTCAGGTTGTGAAACTTTTGCAAGTACCTTCAGAATACTGTGAGTTTTCCTTTCCTTCTAGTCAGGACAGGATTTAAAAGGCTTCCAGCTTAAAGGTAGCGCTGTTCCACTTGGAAATTAAAGGAGCCTGTTCATGAACTTCTGTCTATGGACTAGCCTGATGGACTTACTTGACACAGATATTTTATAAATATACTTTCCTGTATCAGATCTGTGGATTAGTAAAGATTCATTTACAAAATTTGGAATACAAAGACATAAGCAAGCACAAGTCATATTATAGGTAAGTTAAGGAGTCATGTAAATATTATGTTTGTATTTGCTTCAAATTTCTGGTGAAAATGTAAGTTAAACCTGAAGTTTCCAATGAAGCTTCACAGCACAGAATCCCACACAGAATGGCCTTATTGCAGGATCTGCCTTGGGGGGAACCTATGACTCTGAGGTTTGATAGCTTTGAGACTATTCTGATAAAATTCCATTAAAACGCTGCTTTTAAAGTCTCAAATATTTTCCATGAAGACGGGAGATGTAAAGGTACAAAGTCTTAGGTGTATCCCTACCATGAAAATGCTTTTTCTCTAGCTGTCTTTCAGGAGCCCTGCATAAGTCTTTGGTTATGTCTTGGGTGTGCTTTGTGACTTGGGTAAGTGTAGCTTCTCATGAGGTCTGCTTTAACCACAGATTACTGCAGTACCTCAGGACTCATGAGATCAAATGTCTCTGAAAATGCATTGCTTTCCTTGAAAGGAAGCTACAGCAGGTCTGCCTGCTACTTGGCAGCAATACTTGTCAGTAGTACTAGGTGTAAACCTGAAAGAAGCAGGGGCAGAAATTTTCTGCTGTTGCTACAGTAGTATGAACCAGGGGGCTGTTCCATACAACTGAAAGTGATAGGCAAATGCGAGCGACTTTGCAAAGGACCCTCTAATCCTGGATTCTGAATTCAGATTTTCTAAAGCAATCAATAAATAAATTAAAAAAAACCCAACCAAACCCAAAACCCAAACAGTATGGGAAATAATGAGTTAATGATCTGTATTTAATTTGGAAAACAATTTGAATGACACTCAAAGTTTTTCTCCGCCAAGCTTTTTGCTTCTGCAGCAGATCTTTTCAGGTGTGTGTGTTTAACACCATATGGTACAATCTGCACCTTTTTAAATCCATTTAAAATGCTAAACTGAATCCAGAATATGTTGACCTGAAAAAATAAGGGGTTGGCTTACTCAAGACAATTTTAATATAGAGAATATTTTTGAAAGGTCTGATTTTTGCATTTACTTTTAATTATTTTTTAACTTAAAGTATTTTGCTGAGGACTTTTGTTTCATTACAGTATCACACACAGTGTGGTACTTGCACCCAAGAAACATCTGCAAGTTATCATGAGGTACATGAGTAAGGGTACAATTTCTTTGAAGATTAATACTATGCTTTAATTTATGTAATAGAAGTGGACAGGTAAGGTTCAATGAAAGGTGGCAGATCCTATGGCCTTGTACTTAGGTGGGAATACTTAAGTGAATTACAAATAGCATGTGGCAGAAGTAAGTTAAAAAATCCTCTGGCAAAAATCTGTGCTTTTGTTGAGCATCATAGGCATATGTTAATAAGTATTACCTGTATTATTAGCTAATGTATGTTTGCCCAGGGAGACTGTCAGAGTAAATTGTGGCAGGTAATTGTCTTGATTTCCTAGATGTGAATAGCAGTGATTTACCGTCACGGGAAAGAAGCTCTTACAAGAGTGTTTTTATTGAGTTGATCTCAAAGGAGATGAATGGAGGCAGTGTGTCTTTAGAGTGGGGTTTGGTTTAGATGCTCAAACAAACTATGGGTGTGCTGTGAAAGCGGTAACAAGAGCCTTGAGAACTGGCTGCAGTCCTGATAGCCAAAAGGCAGAACACCTGGGGGCAAGCAATGAAATCAGTGGGCACAGCTGAAGTAGCATTGGGCTCCTTTTAAATGCACCTGGAGAAGCCTGGAAACTTCTGAGCCCTGCTGATGGGGATGATGAAGTAAAAAGGGTCTCCAGTGAGAAAGGGATGGGTTCTACTGAAAGCGACTGGGGATCTGGATGGTCTGGAAGCTTAAGTAAGGGGGACTTGGAGGTAAGTTGAGAGGTGCTTGTTAGCTGTTGTGAGGGGAATCCTGTTAAGGGGGCTGGGGGAGGCTTGAGCATGTCAGGGTTGTGACAAATAGGATAAACCAAAATGGACCAAAGGGGTGGTGTTGAGGAGCGATATCAGGAAAGAGAGTATTTCTGTGTGATTTTGAGTGTTGCTTGGGATCTTTGTGGCTGGTTAGCGCTCTAGATGGTATAGCATCAACCATGACCCTCAGTAAGAGGTCTAGAGCAGCAAGTGGAAAGATTTCTGGTACAGCTGTCTTTTTCACTTACTTGAAGAGAAATAAGCAGTTTGTTTGTGAAGACTAATTGGGAATAAAAAAGAAATGCAAAAGAAGTTGGTGGAAAAGAAGTCAGGGTTTGATGGGAGTGATGGAAAGCATGTGCAGTGTTGGGATTGGCAGAATTGGAATGGAGACAAGAATAAGTGATAGTGAAAGTAGATCTGTTGGTGTTGATGATGTCCTCCCACAGTGGGTATGGCTTTTATATGTATGTGAAGACAGGGCTTTGGTCCTCTGGAGTTGTTAGTTTCCAGTTGTGGTGTGAGGTGTGTCAGGTGACTCTTGAGGATCTCCAGGAGTCTGGCTATGGAGGCGGTGTTCCTGCAATACCTGGTGATGGGGGTAGGAAATACCAAGTTTGGCCGCTAATGCCAGGGCTCTTATGTGGGGAGATGTGGACTGCTGGCTGTCTGGCACTGGTGGGTGCCGCCTTTGAGTGCTCTTCAGCCTTTTCTGTGAGGTCTTCTCATCCTCTGTATCAACTGCAATTATCATTCTGTGCTGGCACATTGGTAAATTCTGTAATTCAATGCAGTTACCTTGTAGAAAGAAAGTATGTGATTTCCTGGACTGTTTATTTTTTGTTGGTGGTGTAACTTGCCCTAGGCGGAGAGACTTCTGTCCCACCTTATTTATAAGCAGCTGTGATCTTCTAGAAGACAGGCGTTCTTGCCAGTGATTAGTAATCTGCTGCAGTTTTGGCAACATCTACTGTAGTACTTCTTCTGAAGCTTGTTCGCACAGTAATTCCAGAATTGTACCTGAACCATTTAATTTTCTCCTCTATGCTAAAGGAAAAGGATATAACTGATGTCTTCACTTCTGTGGTCTCAGGCCCCATAAAACAAATCTTTCACTTTCATTTTGTCTGTTTACAGCCCTCGTTATAAGTTGTAAAGATCAAGTCATATTCTTACCAAAGATCTCAAAAGGGATATCATGTGCTGCTTTCCTGCTTACCAGTGTAGGTCTCTAAGGGAACTGCACTGAGCTTGCTGGAGCACGAAGTTTGACCCCTTGCAGACTGATGATGCAGAGTAATCTGCTGACCTTTAGCAAGGACTTGTGTTACTGAAGTTGTCTGTGTAGTTGTTGAGGATAGGAGAGCAGTGTTGCAGTCTGTGCCTCATGGGTTCAGCTGCAAATCATCTTGCCACTCAGTGTGGTGATTAGTTGTCAGCCAGCAGAAACACAATCCACACAATCACTGCAGTAAAGAGTGGAGGATACTAGGGTACAGAAATTGGTGGGAGCATGAAGAGTTGCAGTGGTTCATGCCAAGCCCTGAGATTTTCTTTCTGGGGCAGCAGGGTGAGAGACTGGTGCTGCTCATTTGCCTGCCTCCTTGCTACATGTGGGCTCTGTCACATGCATTGCTGTAATTGCAGTTTGTGTACATGCCTGGCTTCAGCAGTATCTTGTATTCAAGCTGCATCCTGAGGTGCTGTGCTTTCTGTGGGAAGTTATTGCTCAGCTTTCCTGGTATCTGGAAGTCCATTCCATCCCCATTGTTGTCTAGACAGCATTGACACTGCATCCTGACAAGCCTGACTGGGGAGGTAAGGTAAACTTCCTTCAGCAAGCAAAGGAGGAGCATTTGTCCTGGGACTTTGATATTAAATTGTAAAGCTAAAAGCATTCTGACTCCTCACCCTTGGCAATGTAGGAACTGCCACATTGTTTTATTTTCATTAGATGTGATCACTACTGAGCTGTTAAGAGAAAATTACTTTCTATTTCAGTAAGCTCAATTCTGGTTTCAGACTGGCTGTGCATCAGATGCTTAATTTGGAACCCACTCTCTTGGTGAAATTAAAAATTCAAATCTCCAAGCTGGAGAACTCAAACTGTGCTTGAATTAGAAATTGACTGCTGTCAATGTGCTCTCACACTTCACTTTTTTTAATTTCTCCCTTCCCTCCCCCTGACGAGTTTTATATTAGAGACTTGCTGTAGATGATCTGACTGAGCAGAAGTAGTGGGAATCTACACTGTCATTCTGTAGACAGAGTGATGAAAGAGAAGTGTGGTGTGTTAAATAGACCATTCTTGAAAGGACTGCTGTGTACTGATTTCATAGTTACATGCATATTTGGTGGAATACTTCTATGGGAGATGACTGCAAACCCATTGTGTTGTTTGCAAATTAATTTAGGACCTAAGCAAACTTTGCCATTTCTATTAAAAATTCTTGTTCCCCTGTTTCTGTGTAATGTTTAAAACTGTTTTCAGATCTTGACTGAAAGAACCAGAACATCTCTATGCTTGAGACATTTGTATAAAAATAAGCATTGTTTCTCTATTGTGAGAATTCTTGCTAGGTTGGAAATATGTGTGTCATTCTGCCTCTTTGGAAAGTGGATAACATTCTCAATTACTGAACTATAAATTAAAAATAATTATGCTCATAGGCTTAAAACAAATTGGGCTGGGTATTTTTGGGGAAGTACCTGCTGTTATTGACTGTGCTGAAGGCGTCCAGTGCTGGTACTGGCTTGTTTTTCCAGACCTGCTTGTGTTTTCCCCCAGGGTGTTTTATTGTCCATCAGGTGGTCCACGGGCTGGATCTAGATGATCTTTAAGGTCTCTTCCAATCCAAGCCATTCTATGATTCTGTGATCTAAGTGGTCCTACTTCTTTGACAGCAGTCACCCGGCTGCTCTAGAGTAAATTTGGCCAGTTACTTCTCTGGCCAATGAAACGTGTTTCCTTGTAATGCTGCAGTGAAGAAGTTGGGAGGTGTAATTTTCGTTGAGCTTAGGGGAATGCAATTTTCCATAATAGCCAAGCCTTAGATCTCAGGTTTTCGGCCATAGGGTGTTGATTAGTTAATCAAATAGGCCTTTACAGTATGACTGCATGCTTTCACAAGCTGGCTACTTATATTTTTAAATTTGAAAAGATCAGAAAGGCATATTTCTGTTCTTTCTCTTGCATCAAGGTGCTTAGGCCCTGATTCAGCAAGGCAATTGCTTGAGAAAAAAGCCTGCTTTTGTGTGCAGTCAGTGCACTGCTGAATACTGATGATGCAGATGTGTTTTAAAGTCTTAGTAGTATCAAGCACAATTACAGTATGTAATTAAGCAAATTCCTTATTCCCCCGGACTAAATAGGTGATTATTACTGATACGGGAAGCTTTTCGTATTTACCAGCTTACTTTTTAACAGCTATTTTTCTTTTTTTTTCTTTCTTTCTTAGTGTTTAGGCAAACCTGTGTTTAAAACCCTTTTTCCTGAAGGGAAAAAAGAAGTTGATGGCATATTGAAACTGGTATCAGCTAATGTGATTCTTACTGTAGAGAGAGGTGCTGTAATTTCATTATATCATAAAAGGAGTTGTTGCACTAAAGAGGTAAGTGGCTCAAATGTAACAACTCAATAACACGCGCATTATGGGAGTGTGTCAATGCAAACACAATTATTTAAACACTGGCTGTGGAAGAGCACTTTGACTTCTAAAATGCACAACTCTGAAGTGTTTTTAATGAAGAATAGAAATTAATGTGCATTTAATGACTTCAGAGAATATTGTGTATGTGATGTCTTGGAAATTTAGCAGTTGAATAACCGAACCGAGTCTGTGACCTGAGGAATCACAGGAACCCTTTGTGGGGAAAAAATTTGCAAATGGTATCAAATGTAATGTAGCTCAGCCATTGCTTCTCTTCTGTAGATACACTTTATAAAATGCTAGATAAATCAAAGTATAGTTAACACTTCGTAAGTAAGGTGAAAAAGCTGTCTGAGACCTTTGCTTTATAAGAGTTATGAAAATCTTTATTGAAAAGTAACTTTCTTTGCAAGCTTACTTGTGAAAAGAGATGGTGGTGGTTTGTTTTAACGTAGGCTGTGTTGAGATCAGTGCCATCTTATTTTGAAGAGTTAGTGGTATCTTTGAAATATATCAAATGAGTTAAAATATAACTGGGAACCTGCAACATTTTATATATTTTAATGACGTAGGAACTGACAGTAATGGTTATTGTCATGTCAGATCGAATAATCCCTGGGAGATTATTTTTTTCTTTCACTGATATGTTAAATGTTTGTGGGTATTTATATTTGTAAAAAATATTTTCAGCTCCCTTTGTTTGCATGCAGTTTAATGCAGGTGTTTCAGGCTTCCGTAACAGAAGCAGCACTTCGTAAATGGCTTGGAGCAGTGCTTTGATAGTAGGATTTGATTATGACCAAGTATCTTTCCCTCCACACCACAGTTACTACTCACCAATGCTCTGAAGGTGAATTTGTTATTCTAACAAAAAGAAACTGTGTAATATAGGTGTATTTGTATAGTTGAGCTCTCTTTAAAACTGCGCATATAATTTCTCAGTTACTTTCAGGGAGGACTTAATGAGCTTGCAAGCATTTTGCATTATGTCTTTAAAACAGGGGTGGGGAGATAATTGCTTCAGAGTTTCTGTGCTGATCTATAAAATCCTAGTGGACTTCATAAAAATGTATGGTAGTTAAACCTGTCTGTGCACAAATGATACTGGAGCCTTTGATGGAAAAATTGAAGTGCCTCTATTGTGCCACTGTACCCAATTTCCCACTGAGCAGAGTGGAAAACACTCTTTGGCTTTGCCCCTCCCTCTTTCTTATTACTGGTACAAGTAAGATGCGAACAGCATTGCTGTTCATGCCTTGCTTTACAGACGACTTCCTGCTTTCCCCCTCCACTGTGCTTTGGCTCCAAGCTGTTAGATTTTATGAAATGTTGGTCATCAGGAAAGTTTGTTATGGTGAAAAAGCTCTTCTAATTATTTCTGGGCTTTCATAATTCGTATTTGAATCAATTTGCATATAATCTGACATTAGAATATACATTGCATCATCTCCTAGGATTGTAACGTGTATTAAAAATTAGTTTGTAATATTACAATTGAAAGGCCGTTCTCTCCATTTGTGACTCTTTTTCCCAAGTGCATGTCTCATACAATGCATTGCATGCTATAACATCGGGCTATTTTAATTTTCTTCAGTTGCTTTACTGTCAAGGTACTGTCAAGGAACCGCGTTGATAGCCTTGGAGTTAATTGTCATCAGTTATTTGTTGTGCTTGAAACTGAGGGAATTGCAAGAAAAACTTGAGACCTGCTTTTCTTTAGCTAGCTAGCTGAATTGGTTCAGTGTAGGTTCTGTATCTGATGTGCAGGCAAAGCAAGCTATGGTTGGAAGTCTATGCAGAAAAACAAAGTCTCCATAACTAATTTCAGATACATGATGATAAACAACTGAAATTATTCTAAACTTCAAAAAAGGGACATGGCAGAAGGGTAAACAGCACATAGTATAGCCAAAGCCATAGTAGCATCCTGGCTGGATTTCAGGGTGGCTTAGGGCACTATGACTGCTCTCTAGCTGGAATCAGGGATCAGGTTATGGCTGCCTTCGCCCTGCATCATCCTTTGGGGAAGGTGTGGGTGTTCATGTTGAGGTGCTAGTCCCAGCTCTGTGTCTGTCCACTCCTTCTCTGCCTTGTGGGGAGCGCAGCTCTGATCAGCTCGGGTGCAGTTGGTCTGGGGCTTAGGACCTGCAGTTCTCTACTTGTAACATCCGCTGAACAGCCTGTGGCTTGGGCTATAATCTTGAGTATAATTTGGGCAGCAGCTCTGCTCTGGTAGGCAGGTGGGGAATTTGTGCTGCTGGACTTGCCAGGAGGCATACCTGGAGTCCGTAAAGGAGCTGAATGGTAAACCTGTCTAGAGGAGCACAGAAGTGGGTGAGCTTTGTGTGGACTAGTTCAGAGTACTGCAATTGTACCACTTTGGCTCCAAGAGTTTGTAGAGTTGCATCCATTTCACTTTGTGTGAATATCTAATGCTTTGGCCAATTTAATCCTTACTTACATTAGCTTAGTTTAAATTTGGTGTTTAAAGAGCTGTGATTATCTGTCTGCTTTAGAAATTCATAGTGATTTAATGAGAACAATTTTAAACTGATTTTAATTAAACCAAAGAACCTTTTCCATTTTTACAGATGAGGCCTGTGGCTAGTCTTTGCAAATGGTGATAAAGTATATCTAGTCTTAGAATGACTTTTCTGCATGACTGATTTCTTCTGCTGAAAGGAAATTTAGGCTGCTATTCTAGATATAAATTAAAAGAATTAAATTCTAAGGAACATTTTGTTCAGTTTTTGTTCCCTTACTCCAAAAGCGGTTCCTATTTGTTATGACTTCTATTAAATTACTCCCAGTACAGCATTTCAGTGTCTTTTTATAGTAGACAGGCTGATGGACTCCCTGACCTTTTTTATTTCTGTGATGCTTTTTTCTCTGACAAAAGACAATGTAAGAGGCAGCTGGGGTATTCTAATTTATGGTGGTAGGAAGCAGAAAACAGAAGCTTAACTGTAGTCCCACGGTGAGATACACCACTCTTCTAGTATGTGGAAAACGTATAAACTGCTTTTGTTGAAGGTTATTTGGAAAAAGTGTGGTGAATGTTGAAAAAATTCCTCTGGGAAGTTCCAGGTCCAATGCTTAAATTTTTATACAGGATGTCATTGTATTGAGGCGTGTATGAAACCTGTATTAGGAGTTGTCAAGGGGTTTAGATTATGTGCACATGTATCCATGTAAAAATTGTCAAAGGATTGTAATTAGAGATGAATATTAAATATATTGCATGTGAAGAAAAAAATTGGAAACTTGTGTTTTTTGGAAGAGCTCTGTGTGGGTGATGAGACTGTTTCTGTGACCTGAGATTTAGGCGATTGATTCTGTTTCAATGAGGAGAGGGCAGGTAATTGAGGCATGATTCAGGTAGTCACTAGATCTCTTTGAAGGGTGATTCTGGTAGATAAGTAGATAAGCCCAGTCAATATGTTTTTGTATTGCAAAATGAATCATGGTGCCGAGCTTGTATTCTCATTGATTGTGCGCAGGACAGATGAATGGGAATACCTTTTGACTAGCAGCAGTAAACCTACGTGAAACTGAAAGTAGTCACCATGTAATTTTTCACCCATAGTTTTTTTCTAATAGGAATGTGCAAAAAACAAAGACAAGATACCACATTCTGAGATCCTGCTTTTAATGTTTGGTGTGTTTTTTTTTTTTTGTTTGGTTGTTTTTTTTTGTGTTTTTTTTTTGTGTTTTATTTTTTTTTTGTTTTTATTTTGCTTCTTTCTGTTCTACTCTGCAAACAGCAAATTTATCTTTTCATCTATGTAAGTAAGGTATATGTGGGGAAATTGAGCTGTTGAGCCTTTCTCTTAATGATGTCAGTACAGCAGTAATGCTACCAATTATATGGTGGCATCAGTTTTCTAGAACTGATGGCCCTGCATGCAAACCTTTTCCTTTAACATTGTGTTTTGGACAGTAGGTAGTACAGTAAAGCTAACTGACAATGTATAAAATATCTCATTAGGCTGACATCTGCAGCTACAGACTGTTACAGAGTTGCATCTGTTCTGGAAGTAGAATCTGAATCATTTACTTGAACTAATAACACATGGATATGAACACAAGAAACTGAATGTGAGTGACAACAGATTGTGCACAAAATTTCTTTGGATGGTTCTCATCTTTTTGATGGAAATTCAGTCCTGTCCTAGATGTCCTCATAAGTCTGAAAATCATTCTGGATCACAGACTTTAACCAGGTCTGTGCTTTACTGTGCTGCTAAGCAAATTGAGAATGAAAAAGCACAAGAGTGGTACTATGAATAGGGAAGATGATGCAATTCATTGTACCCAGGTTTGTGTCCCAGTTACATTAGTGAGTTGGCTTAAAAGCAGGTGCAAACTCTTCAGGATGTGAATGAATCCATACAGCATTCTCTGGCAACACGTTTTCTCCTCTATCAGCATTGTGGTCGGTATCTTTGTTTTGTTGAAGCAGAAAGCAATGCACTGTGTGAAATTCCTGAAACGATTATTTTCGGATGCTGCAATGTGTTAAGCCTAGGAAACTGTGGAAACACTCTAATGATTGTTTTTGTTTTTCTTTTTCCCCTCCCCCAGATGGTCAGGAGCACTTCATGTCTGCAGGCTCTCTTTGTAAAAAGAAGCTGGCAAAAAGAACTGGATACATGAGGCCAGAAGCTCAGCAACAGGTAGATTTTCAGTCCCTGAGTGCCTGCAAACCATTCAGCCCAGAAAAGCTCAAACATGGCAAGCAGCACTGTGAACACCTTGAGAGCTGCTCTCTGTGCAGACAATGCCAAAATAACCTTGAGTTCTTATGTTTTAGTTCTGTAGTTCCTGCTAATGGGGTAACAATGTTGTCCACTACTGGAAATATGCCAGGATGCCACAAAAATCTTTCATGTTGCAAGAGTCCACAGTCAGAAAACACAGCAATAATGGTTTACTCTACTGCAGCAACAAGCAAAGGAGATGTTTCTGCTGTATGCTGTACACAGCAGAAAGGTGGCAATGCTAAAGTGAGCAAGCCTGCAACCATGTGTGCTTTGGATCAGACAGAAGTGAATAACAGCTGTGAATATCAAACCAGAGATGTCACTTCTTGTTCTATTGGGGCACATGATAGCTTTAGTTCAAGTTTCAGCTTCATACAGCTCTCCCTGAACTCGGCATCTGGAGTAAGAGATGCTGAAGGCAAGTCAACTGTTGAGGAAACTGAGTATGTTCGACATCCCAGCACTGCAGGAAGTCTACAGAAGCCAGAAGAGATGATGCACGCTCATGAGCACTTGGGAGCTTTACATTGCTTCTCCAGGTCCTGTGAGGATTTGAAGTATGAAAATGAGACCACAGTGAATGATAAACTGCAGGACTGTGAGACTGTCTCTCTCTCAGATACAGATGCAACATATTCATATTCTACGGATTCCTCAGATGCAGCATCTGCTGGCTCTTCTGTTACCTCAGGCTATGAAAGTAGTTTTACTGTTAGTGACCATAGCTGGGATACTTTGATAAAAAAATATGAACCAGTGCTACAGGACTGCCTGCTTGGCAACCGTAGTACGTTAAAGGTTAGTACTCTCACTTAATCTTTGATTCCTCCCTGGACCCTCAAAACATTTGTATTTATAGAGCCAAAGTCAAAGCTGATGTAGGAGTTGGGATGTTAATGGCTTTATGGCAATTGTTCATGAAGGTTTACAGTACCACTCTGCGTAATAAAAGTGAGAAATGGTTTTATTTTCTTTTTGGTCCTTTAAAAAAATAAAAGTGATATTTTTATAGTACCCTATTCCTATGTTCGACTGAAACTGATCCTCTTATTTTTGATATGTCACACATCAGTTTCTGAATTCAACAAATACTGTTTTCTTTCACAGATGGCTGTTTTGTCTGCAGTTTGGAGTATGTGTAGTATGAAATTTCAGGGTGGTAGGAACTCTTTTCTTGGAGCACCATCATTTGGCCACACTAAACTTAAGTGGAAATGTGTAAGTTTAGCCAAGTTCTTGGAGCGAGGCAGCCATATAAGAGTAATCTGTCAACTAATGATGGATGGTCTCCCCATGAAGAAAAATGAGGGTCAGGGCCTTGCTCTAACTTCAACTGGGAATTGAACCTTTTTTTCCTTCCACCCCAGAGGAATACAGGGCTATGGAGTCAGGAGTCCTTGTTTTTGCATTTGTGTATACCCATGTGTATATCTACCACATAGACAGGCAGTCTCATTTGCTGTGTGGTGTTTTGTTTTCTTGTGGGAAGGGAAACTTTTAAGAAGGATTAGCTATGTTTTGTTGTAGAGCCTTTAGGATGGCAGGGTGGGCATTGGAGGGAAACTATGTTGAGCTTACCTGCAATAAGGAGACAAATACTGACTTTATTTCATTTTTGTTTACAGTGCCCTAAGTGGGTGGTTGGGTTTTTTTGTTTTGACATCTAATCTGGGCTTACAATGCTCTCTGATATTTACTTTTCATAGAGGATGCATCTAGGACTCAAGCTAGGTTCTCTTATGTACAGGTTTCACACACAGTTTTATGGAGCAGTTTCTTTGGCTTCACGCCTGGAATGACAATGTTCCCAAAGTCTGGGACAGTTTGGGAAATTAATTAACTGCAAATTTGGGAATATAAACCGTAATCAAAATAGGAAATTATTTTTCTGTCTTTTCAGCATGCTTCTTTGGTAGGTACAGAAGAAACATTGCCATCTTTCGTTTCTGTAGTCATTAATTCATTGAGCAGAGAACTGGGGATTTGTGCTTTCACATCTTTGCCTTTGATTAGCCAGTTGTGTATGTTTAACTTGAAGCCCCTTCCTATTGTAATGATAATGAGCAAGTCTCCAACTTTCAGAAAGGAACAAAAGCAACTATAGTCCAGAAAAGGGGACAACGCCAAGGTTGTTACCTTTTTCTGTACTTGTGGCCATCACATGGTACAGATATAGGACATGCCATGCTGAAGTAGCTCTTTGATTAGATGAGCTCCAAACATCTTACAAGCCTGCAAATGGAAAGCACTTTACTGTGACAGCATCAGTCAGTTTGCCGTGGGCATGCCTGGGCTGTGGTACCAAAGCAGTCTTTCAATGACCATCCCCTGGGAGCACATGATGGAGTAAACACTGCAAACAGCCGGAAAGCTGACTTCTCAATGTAGATGGTTGTTACACATCGTATATATGAAAAAAGTGTCATTTGAATAATTCCTACTGCAGGCTTCTTTAAAATTCTATCAAAAGTATGGCATAAAATACAGAAAATAATTTATGGTGAGGATTCATGGCTCCTCCCTTCAATATGTTCAACATTCCTCACCAGTCTCTGAGAAAAAGATTGGAGTTTCAGGATGTGAAAACTAAAATAAAATAAACCCTTGAGGAAAAGGGAGTATTTACAATGTTGTGCAGTGTTGTTTGGTTTTTTTCCCTCTGGGGCATCCTGTAGCCTTTTTTTGATTGTTTTCTGGCTTTATTTTTTATAGTTATTTTCTGACTTTCACATACCATATTTAGAAGGGATATGGTTAATTTAAATGTCTTACCTAATCTGTGTGTCGATTGTGTAGTCATGATAACTTAATGTCTGTAGTAAGTTGTTAGCTGGCTGTATCTATTTTTCCTCCATGCAATTTAGCATTTAGAGATTTAAATATAAAGGAGTTCCAGGGAGGAATGAAATCTATTGTAGATGCGTAGACTTTCTTGTGCTGAAAAATGCTTTCCCAAGCACTTTCAGGCTTTGGGCTATGAGAATGTATGCTGCTTCTTTTTCCAGGCTTACCTTTTTCAGTGCTAATAATGGTATCTTTGGTACAGACCACGTATAAATTTAATAAGAAGCAAGCACTTCTCAGTCTTGTAGCTGTAGCCATGTTAGGCTGTGGCTGGCATGGCAATGAGGACTACTTACCTTCTTACCAAATTCTTCTGCAGTAAAAACTGGTAATGGCCTTTAAATATACCCCTGGCCTTACAAATTTTTAGTAAATTTAATACTTTTGTCCAAATCCTTCATGTTAAAAATGAGAAGCAGTAGCTTTTCTAATTTCTTATTTCTTTTGTGGTAAACGTTTCTTTTTTGGATCTGAAAGGATGCTCTGCATGTCATACAGGTATTCTTGGTAGTTTGACTTTTTCCCCCCCAGATAGCATTTGCAGTGTGAACGTTTCTGAAGATGTAAATGTCAATGTGATGTAGATGAGCCTAAATTATATTTTAATAGAACTTCGTAAGCTTCATGTGAACACATTTTTTTGTGCCATAACATGAGTATACCTGTTCCAAAACATTCATGCTATATTTCCTTTTTTTACTTACAGAAGAAAATGGTTTTCAGATGGAAATTCTGGATTTGTTCTATGTAAAACTCATATGGAGCAAAAATTGTTCGAATGGTCTCAAGAGCACACAGAGTACAATGTGATCTGAAGTAGATGGCATGTTGACAGAATCCTCTAATAGTCTGTACTTTGATTTATTTAAAGTGTGAAAAATGTCCTACGATCACATAATCTCTTTTGCTTTTCAAGAAACATTGTTTGTTATTCTCTGTATGCGCTTGGACTGAAGCTGTGCTTGGCTCAAGTAGCTGCAGTTCAGCTGAGTTCCAAATGGGTCTGTCCACTTAACAGATGTTGGGCTTAACTCTCAAAGTCAGGTCATTCTGGCAATTTAGTAATCTGTTAAATTGAAACGATGTAGAGGTTAATAGTGTAAGTATTTTTAAAATGCAACAACTTCATAATTGACTTCTTTCTCTTTGCATAGATAAAATCCTTGATCTTACGGCTCCAGAAGCTTCAGGAAAAAGCAGTAGAGGAAGATGACTATGATAAAGGTGAGAGTTGCTCCCTCCTTCCCCCACTAGATTACGCTGAGTTTTTTTTTCCTTCCCCCTCCTTCCCCTATTAATTTTATTTTACATTTGCTACATAGTGGTGAGTAGGTGTGGAAGGTGAGTTCAATGAACTGTATTGTTTATTCTGATGTATGGCAGGAAACAATGAAGTAGGTCAGCAGCAAGTAGCAACAGTTTTTATTTTCTGGAGTCACATCACCATGTGGGATCATTGAAATCCAAATATCCACCATCTGGATCAGCTATTTTGAAGCAGCGTGACTTTAAAAAAATGCAGAAATGAATGAAAGCTTTGAGAAGAGAAAGGACAGGCACTGGCTGCTGACAGTGCGATTTGTTGCTTGCTACATTTAGTCATGACACTACAGCAGGTCTCAAACACAGAAATGAGGTCAGTAGCTATTATAAAAGTGAATGATACTGTCCTGTGGGATTAACTTGATGTCTGCTGAGTTGAATCAAACACACCATCTAGAGAATATGGTGATGATACAGCTGCTGGCAAATATCTGTATTTGAATAGTGCTTTTCCTTTCAAATGCCTTGGCACTTCTGATGAGTTCTCTGTGTGTGCGTGTGTTAATAATTAGAGCATCTGTTAACATACGTCTTGGATTTCTTATTTTTCATGGTAGTCTGTGTTCAGGTACTCATATTTTGATAGTCTTGAGGTTCTAGGTTAAATTCTTCCTGTTAGATCTGTCTTCAGTTGGAAGCCGTGCAAATGTGTCAGCAAAATCTGTATGGGTACATCAGAGAAATAAGGCTGGAAAAAAATAGTACCTTTTCTGCCGCTTTTTTATTCTCAGCTTTTGGGGGATTGGGGAGTGGTCAGATTTGTGGTTTGCCTTTCAAAATCAATGTGTGAAGCTTTGCAGTTGTACGAAGGTTCTGCTTCCCTGCCCCCAAAGGTGTCCTTCAAGATGGTAGAAGTGGGTTTTAATATTGTCCAGGGAATAGGTGTGTAACCCTTTTACAAGAGTAGTTCTGCTGGCCTCTTAAACACTCATCTCTATGTAGGAGAAAACTCTGCTACTGTCAGAGGTTGTTCTTTTAGTGTGGCCTTTTCCAGTGAGGAAAGCCTTTAGCTATGTTAAAAGCTGAGGATGTTGTAGATATTAATGGGTTTAATCTCTGTCAAATAAACATTATTGATGTGTATGCTTTACATGTGTAGCACTCTAACTCTTCTTTTTTTTTTTTTTTTTGTAAGTGCCTCTGGGTTGAGTTCCCAGTTGGAGACTTCCTGACAGCTGTGTACTCAGTGTGCATGGTTCTCACACATTCCAGCTGGGATTTTCTGGGCAGTCATACACTCTCATGGGAGTATTTTACTATATCAGGTGTGACATCTGCCTGCGATGCCACGTAGTCGTTGTCCACAGTGAAAAACGATGACTTGCCTAAGTTTGCACAGAAAGTTGTTATGTAGTTTTCCTGAGTGCTAGTATTGTATCTTCAAAACAGGACTATCTTTATGTTAACCATTGTTTTATTAGTTACCCTTTCCAGTTTCCACCCTAGTTATCAGGCAGGTAGCATTAAGAGTGGTTTGCAGTCTTGCATTAATTCCTTTCAGAAAACCAGTCTGGCTGAAATGTAATTTCACCATGTATTGTGGGCACAGGTTACAGACAGCAAAAGTGGCAGCAATGCAAAGGTGGGGAGAAGCTTCCACAGGCGTGATTGCTGTTTTGTGTGCTAAGACTGGCATATATAGGTAGAAAACGTTTGTCCTGATACAGGACTAGGTACTGAGGTGCTTGAGAGACTTTGCTTTATGTTCCTCCATCCTTTTGAAAACTAGAACTCCACCTTCACACAAGTGTTCTCAGGAAATGCCATGTTCCATGCATGCACATGACCATGCATTCTAATTTTATCAGTCCTTTGAGTCCTTGACCCATTTACTGTCATATTGGTCTTCGTTCCTTGTCTAATAGAACTGTCAGCCGTATGTTGTTTTTTTTTATGACTACTTTTCATTGTGTTCATGGTATCTGAGCTGGCTTCCTTGTTTTCTTTTGTGAATCACAGGCAGCATATCTCCAGGGAAAGACTTGCATGGAGAAGGTGCAGTGCTGCAAGAATTGGAGCTGTGACCTTACTTCCTTCTCTTGCAGTTGCAAGCTTTCCACCTTTGCTTTTAGAGCTATGTCACAGTTCCTAGTGGAGAACAAAGTCTTGCCTGGCATAGAGTAAGGTTTGAAAGCTTATTAAAGACTTTACAGGTTGGCCCAGTACCAATTTCTGTTCAAGCGGAATCTGTAATTAGCCTTCTTTAAAGGGATCTTATTGCCAAATATTGCTAGCATGGAATGGAATTGCTAAACATGCAGAGATGTGATGTGGGACATAAATGGAAATATATTATCAGGGAGTGGGAGAAACTGACAGGGTGTATGTGGAGGGCTGAGGAAGTTTTAACTATAATGCTAAAAGGAAAATTATTGGCCTTATAATTTTTGGGGACTTCTTTGAGTGTAGAGTGAGTCCTCTGTTAAGAGCAGAACTGTTTTGAATGGGAGATGGTGGTAGTGCTGTGCGTGGTGATAGCACAGGTCTTGCTGATTTGAGAGTGCTGCAGGGGAAGGGGAGATCTGGTATGATGTGAGTAGCTGCAAAATACCCTGTACATGGAAGATGTGAGTAGAGGGGAAGGAGGGCAGGTGGAGAGAGGGTATGGGTGGCTGTACCCCCAAAGGGAAAGCAAAATTGTCAATAAATACATTATTATATGTAACTGTTATCACTTCAGTGGTAGAGGCTCTTCCACTGCAACTATTGGCAAGAACTCAAGAGATTTTCTGACTTTGGCTCACTAAGAGCCATCCAGTCTTGCTCAGAGAGAGGGCTCTGTTTTTAACAGCAGTTCAGTGGGAGGGAGATGTGTTAGCACTTAAAACTCCTCAAAGTGCTTAGGACTGGTTTCTACAGTCTGAAACTGCAAACTTAGCAACTTAATGAAACCCAAGCCTCTACTGTCTGATATTGCTGCTTTCTTGCTCTCTGGAGCTTTTTGAAAGCTCCCTTAGTTTATAGTAACTTTTTGAAACTGAAGTTTAAGTAAAGTGGTGCCCATACAGAGGATGGAAAGTGATGCATTGTGCTATTGGTTGTGGCAGCAGGACTAGGATGCTTACCTGTGCTGTGCTTTCCTAAAGACCTGCCAGCATGGTTAGGGTGTTAATGTAGAGGACTGTCAGTCATTCAAGCAGCTACAGTTTCTTCCTGTATTTCTGGCAGCCCCATGTGTATGGAGGGTGGGCGTGTGTATGTTTGTTCTGAGAGTGTTGGAGGGGCTGCTTGGGGCAGAGGATATTCTGTGCCTTGTTCATCTTCACCTGCTAGAGGACCCTGAGCACGGTGCTGCAAGACCTGCAGGATCCTGTCTTCGTACTATAGCCACCATGGGTTGTTCCAAATGCAGATGTTCCTTGGCTGTGAAATGTTTGTGTGAAAGGCACGTTCAGTGAGACAAATCTTCTCACTCTTGGTTTAAGTTTAAAAAGGAACCATTAGGACGTTACATGTTTTATTCCTTGTTCTGTGTTTTGAGGTGATGAATTATCAGGAAATTGCTTATTTTTTGTGTATTTACTTGTAATCTCCTCTTGATGGCCACATTACTGTATATTTTCAAAGCAGGTATGGTACCATGGGAATATGGTAAGTGTTTTGCCTTGCATAGCATATAGTAAAAACTGGTCTTTTCTCCAAGGATCACTTGGAGTGTTGTCATGGCTCATTATTCATGATGGAGCTTGACAGCTCCAAGGTTAAATGCACTGCTGAATACAGGAGGTTAAAAAGAAGCAGCAGCTTATTTTGTGCCTGTATAAGTTGTGCCTACAGTGGAAGCAAGTGTATTTTGCTCAGTGCAAATCTATTGTCCAAACATTTAAACTCCTTTTCCTGTTCTTTGCTGCTTGAACTTCTCAACATTGCCTGGTACAAGGGCAAATGGATGGGTAACTGTCAGGACTGAGTCTTGCTTCCGAATTCTGTCATTGGTTCATATGCCATCTTGTTACTCAGAAATAAGTTACTACTGATCTTTCCTTATAAATTATCCATTTTAAACTCGTTTGTAGGAATATGAGTGTATGGATTCATTGTTGCAACTGGTAGGGAAGGATAACTTCCCTGTGCAGATCGTATTCAGGGTTAGGGCTCTCCAGGGAAGGTTGAGTTGATCGGAGCAACTCCCCATCTGCTCAACATGGCAGCTAGAAGACAGGAACATTTATGCTTGTTATGACAAAACCTATCCTACCAATGAAAATTTACCTATAGATACATTTAACGTCATGTGAGCCTTCAGTTATTTTAGCTGAGATATCAAAGCTTGGGCTATATGAATTGGTGAGCTGCCATGGACTGTGCCAGAGCACTGTGTGCTCTGCAGGAAAATAGCATATGTTGTTTTCACTTTTTTTTTTAACCTCTGCTCTCTGCTTGGGCTACTTTGGATTTTGCTTGTTTCAGGATGGCACATACCTGTGCAAGTAAAATCCTTAAACCTAGCTGAGTGAAGTTCTATGTCTGAGGCCACTGGTTGGTGGGGTGGACCAGAAGGTGATGCAGTGGACACTGGAGGAGCAGAGCTTCTGTGACACAGGAGACTTGCTGTGAGTTTGTAACTTGCAGTTGCAGGCCATTGAGTTGGAAATATTTTTGGGGGGGATGGGACAAATAGGGCTTTCTGTTGTGCTGTACTGTCAGAGCCTTGCTCCATCACAAGCTTGTAGAACTTCCTGAAATCTGTGGGTAAGTCTTTTTGGGTTTCATTTTCCATTTTTGTAACTTTCCAGTAAAGCTATAAAGATGGTGGGGCGAAGGGCTTGTACAAATTCTCGAAATCAAGTCTTCATTGCATGGGTCTTGTTTATTTTGTCTTTCTTTGACAGACTTAGCCTCCACAAAAGGGTTTAGGTGGTTAAGGAAAGGAAGTGTTTATGTGAAGTATAAATTTGACTTAATTTCTGCCCTGGGTTCCCTTTCAAAAGAAAAAAAAACAGAGGCAGCACAAGCCTTGCAACTTTTTCACCTTCTCTGTGTTCCTTGAAGACACCAGTCTGAAATGAAAAGGTAGAACGCTTTTTGTCCGTATCCCTTTATTGTGCAGGATTACAGCGCTTCACAATTTGTGGGTTTGAAACTCCTTATCTTGCTGTCAGGTAGGCAGCTGGAAAACTTAGGTGGTTGTGTTTTTTTTAATGCCAGAAGAATGGCTTTTTTTATTATTTTTTTTAATTATTTTTTTATTTTATTTTAATGGCCAGTGTTTATGAGAGGGAGGTCTGGTATACATTTCTGGGTACATTCACTTGTATTTGTTTACTCATTGCATGTGTAGCACATGTATCTTCGGCAACTTCTTGAAATGCTTTCAGTGTGAATCCTCATTTTAACCCAGTTGTTCAGCTTCTGTCTTGTAAAGGTGTGTCTTTGAGGTAGAATAAGGTCTTGCTGTTGATCTGCTTATGCCCTCACATAGAAAATGCAGTTGTGTTTTCTGCACCTTTAATTCCTTAGCCAATATTGGAGAGGAAGCTGCTGTAGTCATGCAGTATCTTGCTTAGACCGTGCAGCCTAAATATTTTTAGGAAGCGATAGTATTTTGTGAGATGCTTCTATGCTCTCTTATTTTAATCTTGGCCAGCATGAAAAGGTTCAGCTGCATCTTGTGTTTCTGGAAGCTGCTTGACAAAAAGAAAATTGCTGAAGTTTTGGCATGCCATGTGCTTGGAAGCTTTCTCTACTCCTGGCCATCTGCTGTCTAAAAGTGACACTGTGGGCTACCCCTCCTGTGATAGTTAGGCTCTGTTTCTCAGCCCGTGATGCAGCCAAGCTGTTCTCAGCCAGCCAAGCTAGTCTTTTACAAACAAACAAGCAGTGAAAAAATCCGAACAAAATAAGCGATTGTGGATAATTTAAGAGCTTACTTGCTGTATTGCAGTCGGAAACATAGAGCTCTGATGGGTGCTTAGAGCTTGGGAGCAGTGTTGATGTGCTATCTGGACAGTACCCACAGAGTGAGTGACACAGCTCTCCTGCCACCCAGCCCATCTGCTTACTTTGCACTTGCAAAATCATGCAGCCAAATTTTATATTCAGGACAGACTCATCTTTCTCTTGCTCTTTAGGAATATTAACTCCAGATAAGAAAATGGTCTTTCATCTTCAGCATGACCGCTGGACACGGTATGAGTATTAATTAAACCAACTACTAGAAATTTGTTTTGCTGCCCTTGTCTTACACTTAGGCTATAAACATCTTAAGGGAGTAGGGGGAACCTTCTCTTTTTAATTGTTGTCTGCTTAATAAATGACTGGACCTGGACAGAAACTTCTAGGTGGCATGATAATGCGACTTCTGTGTAATTGGGGATTAAAAAGATGCTGAATAACTGTGACTACCATTTGAAAGCAAACGCTGAAGTGTTCCAATGTGAGTTCTCTGTAGGGAACTGATAACACTCCTTGCTGATTGCTGGGTGGTGTATGGTTGAATTCCTTAATAGGATGCTTTTATTGGAGATCTCTGCAGACCTTCCATCGTTTGCCAAATTTCTCTGCAAAGTGGGATTGCCTCCAGTTAATTAACTTCTCCTTTCTCCTGAGGTTTCACTCCTGTCTTCCCTGTCCACACACCCAGACCCAACTGCTTATCCTGGGGTGCATTCATAGTTCTTCAGGCATGCCTGCCCCCTCCAATGCTTCCTTGCCTTCGTCATATGCGAGCTTTTGCATGTTCCTTATCTTTTGCCTGTGGAAGGTAAAGGTAGCAAATGTGCTGTTTTAAGGACACCTTTAGCCTTCTTGGGACAATGATAGGGTTATGGCAATGATTGTTAATAAAAAAGGTGAAGTGGGAAAATTTCGAATTCCTACCACTCTTATACAATTACATGCTTTGGACAAAGAGCTAGTAAGTCTGTAAGAAATCTGATAGTGAGAGCATCCAAACCAATGCCACATAATGTGAGTTTCAAACTTCTGCTGTTAATATCCTACCAGTCCAATACTGGTCAGGATTTCTGGTAGGTTTTGATTTGAGGAAGTGACTGGTACATCTCCGTACTCACTGAGATTTTTAAAGCATGCAAATGTAGATGAAGTTAATGAGTTGGATTGATTTGATGCATAGCAAAGTTGAATGAAGAGCAAAGTGAGGTGCTGTGGATCAGAGGCATAGTTCAGACATGATGCTGGGACCAAATACAAATAAAGATGAACAGCCTTTTTGATAAGGTCATTGCAGAACATAGAATTTATCTGACTTATTTGTGGGCGTCCATTCATGCACGTCTCTGGCATTCCCAAATGCCTCAGTATGTCTCCCTGCCGATGATAGATTACTGGAGAAATAGCATCTTAGAGAGAAAGCATTAATGTGTTGGTTGCTAGAAGCTCTCCAGGGTTCATTGGACTTCTTGAGAAGATGTATCGGTGGAAATGAAGAGCAGAACCAATTTGGTATGTGCCATGGTACCATACAAAGCTTGTGTTGCATGGCACCAAAGTGTCGGGGACAGTGCTCTAGACTGGAGGACCTGTGATAATGGTCTCAACAATAAGACCTTTTTAAAAATCAGTACAATTGAATTTTCTGGAGGCAAAGAAGAGTTCAAGAATCTGTAAGACTGCAAGGACTCAGGCCCCCATAAACTGTGATGTACACGACTTCCTATTTGTTAGAGCTGAAATAGCTGGGTTCTGCCCCCAAAATGACATTCAAATGTTTTACCAAAGAAAGGATTTTATTTTTTAATATCCCCCCCCACCACCACCCTTTTTTTGGGGAGGAGGAGGGGCAGTTCCCTTTTATGCTTTGACCTTCACCTGCCCAGTCTCAAGGGTATGGGTGACTCCTGATACTGGCAAATAACTGGTGTTGTAGTGGAATGACTTTTGACTGCTGCTGTGCACTGGTCTGAAGCTGTGATCTTTTCAAAATGAATTCTGAGCAACAGCAACGAGGTTCTCAGTGGGAATCATTTGACATTAAATGACTCTCTTAATGATGAGCATATAGGAATACAGAGAGAAAAGGTTCCTGCTGTACACCATAATGTAGTGCAAAGCCTGCTAGTGGGGTTTATTGCTGAAAATTCCTCATCTATCAAATACCATTCAAGGGGAACAATTTCTTGATGCTTAATCTGAGCAAGAGTCCAACTGGTGATCTGGAAGCTGAAAGTGCAATAGCACATTAGTGATTCTACTGAAGCCTTGTGTTTACAGGTTTAGGAAAGTAGCTCTGGTAACATAAGGGTGCTACACTGATCCTGACCTTCTCCAAATGTGCGCAAGCAGTATCTGCTAGTTGGTATTTATAGGCCAAATGTCATGCTTTGTTGCCAAGTTCATAGAGAATCTGCTGCCCTGTCTTTTAAAAGAACAAACAAAAGGAATAAAGCAAAGCTCAGCTCTTTTAAGCACACAGCAGTAATTAAAATCAAACCAAAATTCATATTGAAGTTTGGGGGTGTTGGTTTGAAGTATTTTAATTATGACCTTTCCTGGCTAGAGAAAACATTTGTGAGCAAGAGCTGAAATCACCCTAGTCACAGGAGGCTTCAACAGCTGGTTATTCTGGTGCCATCTAACCAATAGTAAGAATGAAAGTAGAGAGGAGTTCTGAACAAAGAGGTTCCAGTCATGCTGTGTCACCTGCCTCGCAAGGCCTAGGGCAAGACGAGTTAAGATGTGCAAATGTTTTTTCGTAATGTTTTATAAAATGACAAGATTTTTCAGGAAAAGAAGCACCAAAGATGCTGAGGAGAATGAGAAATGGTTTTTTTGGGGAAAAATAAGTCCAAAATAGAATTATTCCAGAATTAAAATTTAATTCTGCTTCAGAGCGCAGTGCCTGTAGAAGCACTACTACTGGAATGGCTTTCCAATATAATTATTCTGCATCATGAGTCTGTTCATGTCTGCCTGCAGATAATTGTTCTGAGTTTTGTGCAGTTTTCCTGTCTCAGGTGCTTCTTTTCCACCTGTAACTCCAAGGACTCATATCAAGGAATACATGGGATCCAGTAGGGTGTTACTGTTTCATTTAGATCACTCTTATATTTATTCTTTGACGTTTTCAAAAACAGTCCTGTGGCTCCACATGAGGAGATGGGAAATTTGGCAGAGGAGTAAAATCTTCATTCCTCATGCCATCTGTGCTATTATCAAATGTCTGATTCTTTTCATTTTATGCTACTTTGCTTGTTGGTTGAACCTGCTTGGGTTTGTATGCAAGAGGTATTTCTCTCTTCTCTCCTTCTGCTTTCAAAATACTTCAGCTCTGCTTACTTACAGGTGTTGTATTGACTGACCCATTCATTCTGAATATTTAGGGGGCAGCCTTACATGCTCAGCAAAACTATTTAATTTCTATTACTTCACTTGGGGTGGGGGAGCCCTTTCCTTTTAAATCAAGTAAGGAGGAGGCGAAGCTGCATGTCTGTGTGTGAATGGGTAATGCCTACTTGGTGTAAACAGAGGGGAGTTACTCAGAAACTGTGGGCAGCAAGGCAGCTGAGCTGTATGTGACTGACTTTATTCTTTTGTGGCACACACATTTGTTGTGGGGAAAAAAAAAAAGCCAAAAATGTGAAACAGAATGGTTTTTGCTTGTTGAAGTATCGTTAAAAATACTGTGTTTGCTCAGATGAGGAAAAGAAATTCTGTTCCTATTCAAGCTGGAACTCAGTTACAGGCTACAGGAGGTGTAGGTCATGAAAGAGCTGGAGTGTTTTGGGGGGGGGTAATGCAGCAGGCCTGGTTCTGCTGGACCAGCATCCCCTTAGTTGTAGCTTTAAGGAAGCAAACTTAGACCTTGGCTTCAACAAGCCTCTGGAAAGAAGTTTCTTCTACCTCCATGTGTGCTCCTACAGGACTGTGCTATGAGCAGTGTCAGCCCTGTTTCCTGGCCTCCTTTGTGTGCCAGAAACAGCATTGTGTCTCTTGCCTTTCTGGAGTTAGAAGCAAAGTCTGCCTTGCACATTGTGCCTGTTTTAATTTGTCTAGAAGCCCATTTTTCACTGCTTTAATTTTATAGGGTATAACTGCTTAATAGAAACTTGTGAAGGGCCCCTAATTGTCATTCAGAGTGAATGCTCTTAAGAGTAACTAATAACAAACTGTTTGCCTGCAAAATCGATTTTTATTTCAGAAGTTAGAAGGGATGGGAAATCAGTTCTTCTGAGACACTGACCCTCCTTGCTCTTAAAAGCTTTCCTGGCTCTCCCTTTCCTAAGAGGCAGCCTTTCCTCTATTTCTGTCAGAAAAGTGAACTTCTGTACTCCCAGTTCCCTGCTCCAGAGTTTAGTGTGCTGCCTGGCCTTTGCTGCACTTAGTAATTTCTTTATGTAACGGGTTTGGGTAGATACGTGGCTTGTATACCTTCCCCACTGCTTGAGCAGAGATCCTAGAAGGATGGGGTGTTCTTAGCCAAGATAAATATGGGTTTTTTTAATTTATTTCATGTAAGGCTGTGGGGTTTGTATTTCTTTATTTGTAGCAAGATCTAAAGAGTAGTTTTATGGATGGTTAGTTGTTCAGGGGTATATGGTTGATGTCTCTCAGTTCTAAGGAATGTCTGCTTTCTCATATTTTTTTTTTTCTATGGGCTTTATTTTTTCCCCATCCATACAAAGATATGCCGTATGTCTGCCTAAAATTACCAAAGTCCATTTTTAATATTCAAGGTGTATGTCATGTAATACAGTGGCACACATTGTTCCCAGTAGTTCCAGTGCCTACCAAAAGGGATTCTGAGAAATGTTACCTGTGGTGCAGAATTTCTTAAAGTATTCTTGTGAAAGCAAAGAAAACAGTTATATGGTCCTGGTAGGGAACTGGAAAGGCTACCTATACCAAAGTGCATTGGATAACCTTTGGAAAAGTCAAGAAAACAGTGTGAAATGTTAGATATTTTTTTAATTCTCATCTGCAGGCCAATTGACTCTTGACAGTTGGAGGTCTTTTTTGAAGCGAGGTATAGTGCACAAACCTGTTATCTTAGCTTCCAAGCAAGCACACGGAAGAGACTGGGGCCAGCTAAAGGTCACAAAAAATACCAACCACCCCTTCTATGGAAAGAAGTTGAAAGCAACAACCCAATCCAACTTGCAGGAGAGAGGTACAGAGGCTGAATCTTACTTGATGTTAGTATTCTGCTCAGCTGAGGTTAACTAACTGCCGCAGGTTTCTTTTGAAGGTTAGGATGAAGCTGCGGGAATGCTTATTTCTAGTCAGAGAATGTTCTTGGGAGCTCAGAGTAAGGTCAGAAAGTTGTATTTCATCAGTGCCAACTCTCATGAAAGTCACAACTGTCCTGCTTCCTCCAGTTTGACCTTGAGTACCTGACTGAGAAACATCCTCCAGATCTGGGGTATGTTTAGTAGTGTTATGATGTGTTCAGTGCTGTAGTGCCTGTGCATGGTCTTTGCACAGGTGATGCTCTTGCCATTCTTGTTTTTCAGTTGATGCTTAAATGGCCTTTTTCTTCCTTATTGCTCAGCTGCTTCCAAGCATAGGCAGCTACTTGCTACTGAAATCTGTGGGAATGACCATAATGAAAAAGGGGGTGTTAATTATCAGGGTCACCCCAGTGAGAAAAATGAATCTGCTGGAACTACTGTCCCCAGCTGGATCCTGTACTTCAGGGTTTTACATTTGTTCATTCAGAAAGGCACTGGTTTGGGGTTCCTTTCTGACAAAAGGGCTACCAAATGGCTATGTCCTTACCAGCTTAACTTTGGCAATGCTGCCAGCTGCCAGCACTTCTACTGTGCAAGTTCAGCCCCAGCAGATGCTCTTTTAAAAATGAATATTTCTAGTCTTTCAGGCAGGGGAATTGTGCATGAAGAGAAGTGCATCCTGTGTGTGGGATGATATGAGGAACTTCAGTGACTGTAAGGCAAGAAGGTTGCTTTCCCATGTCTCCCGTTCTGATGTCCTCTGTTCCCATGCTGGCATCTTGCAACAGTAGGGTATCTTCTAGCAGTAACTCTTCTTCCCTCCACTTTGTGTTTTAGGAAGGTGCTTGGCAAGTGTCTTTTGGGAAGACCATGAGTCACATGTTCTCCCCTGTGCCCTTCTCACATATTTGGTCAGCCAGCAGGCTCCGTTAGCCTGGGCTGCGGCTGTTTCTGCTTATCACCTGGTGAGCAGGCTTGAATTTGTTCTTCAATGGTTTATTGTGGTGTCCTGGGGGTGGTAGTGGATATTATCAGACTGGTGCTCTGCTGCATCTCTGTGGTTGTAAACTGTCCTCTGGACTGCAGACTCTGAGCTGGTGCAAGGTAGTAATTCTGCTGCTTACCTGTAATCTAAAGTCAAGATTGTGGGCATGATAACATGATGCATCTTCTTTGTCCCTTTCACTCAGTGAGTTAATTTTCACCAGACTGGGAAGTTACTGACCTTTTCCTAGCAGGTGGTGTTTCCCTTCATTCCTTTATTTGCAGGAACCCCTCAGGAGCCTGAGGAGCAGCAGTGAACATGTGAAAGAAGCTGGAGGTCGTGTCACTGAGCACGTCACATGTATGGGAGGGAGCCTCATGCAATATATCTACTTGAATCAAAATTAGATGATGGTAGTTTGAATCGTTACCCTCTGGAAAGAAGTAAAAATGATTTGTGTGGTGGTGGCGTGTTATTGTTCTACTGGCTTTGAATGGTTTGGGTCAGATTCTGTGAGGCCATCCCTGGCTCCTAACAAAGTTCCCTGTCCCTTCCTGAGGCTACAGGCTTCTGTGTGTGATTGCAGAAGAATTCTGGCAGGAAGGAGTAAGGGGAAGAGGCTGGATTCAATTTGCCCTTTGCTGTCCAGGTCTGTTGGGAGTGGGAGAACAGGATTGTATTTCTGACTTGCTCTTTTCCTACACTTTTTGTCTTTGGTCTTGTCAGAGCTTCCCGTTTTGGAAGAACAGTAGGATTTATCTATTTATTTTTAAGTAAATATTTACATCGAATCATCTACTTCTTGTGTTCTTTTTCCCAAGAAAAAGATGTGCTATAACCACAGTGAGTGAGCTTCACACTCTGCCCTGATGGGAGCCTTGTAGCCAACCACCAACAATATTTTAATCCTGTTCCAATCCTTTTTGCCAGGATTTGAGGATATCTGTACTCGCTTCACAACTAGGGCTTATTGTTAATGGATTTAGGTAAATAAGCCAAAGTCTTGTTTATATGTGAAGAAAATAAAGCCAACCTAGGAATGGTGAGGAAGCCATAGTGCTAGAGGATATATTAATATCTTAATCCTTTCCCTAGTAAATAAGTGATTTAAAGAGTTGGGTTAAGTATAAGGACAGATGATGGTTTGTTTGGTTCCCAAAAGAAGATTTCTGAAACTGGATAGAGTAACGGGGAATTTCTAAATTAGACTAGAGATTTTTGCTACTTATAAAAGATTTTATTTCTGACTTTTTGGGAGTTTTATGTTAATTTTTTTGCCTAATAACAGTGGGAGAAGAAGGTGAATATAAATTAGAAAGGTAACAGTGCAAATATTGCAGTGGCAGGGAGAGCTATAGAATTTGAGAAAATAAAGGCATTTGATCAACAGTGAAGCTCAATAACAGGGATATAATGGAGACAAGGTAGTTGTACAGAGGGAGATATTCTACAGGAGTTTTCTGAAGGAATAACAATCAGACTCTTACTTCCTTTGAAGCTTTATGCAAATACTTTGTTCAATTTTTATATTGTACTCTTTCCTGTGTTTGACACAATTGTACCTGATTGCATCTTCTGCTTAAATCTGTTTAAAAAAGTATTTCTGGAAAAGATTTTTGTAAACTTAGCACAATGGAATTTTGTTTGAGGGTTTGTTTCTTAACTTTCATCATCACATAATTGCATTAAAGTATGGCTGCCTGCTAAGTCCTGTAGCCTGCTGAATTGGTCCATAGGATTTCCTGGCACCAGAAGTGTGTGCAGTCTTTTAGAGGCTGTCAGGCTGCCCCTGTAGGCCTTTCTCCCCATCCTTTGAAATGCTGAAACATTCAGTTGTCACTGCTGCAGGCAGGATGCTGTTCTGGATGGACCTGAGTCTGATCTAGTCTGGCAATTCTTGTCACTTTACGACTTTCTGTTTCTTCTAGTGGTTTAACATGCCCATGTTCTGTTGCATGAACGTGTGTGCTGCTGGATAGTGCTTGGAAAAAGGTGTAAGGTATTGTCTGTCAACTTTTTTTTCTAACCCCTTATAAAATAAAAAATCAAACGTTTTTCTCTGCAGCTTAGGCTTGTGTAAGTGCTCCAGCTGGCAAATAGGCTGCACACTTGTAAATCTCACTGACTTCAGGCAGGGTTGGACATAGCCTTGGATGGCATGGTTTAGTGGGAGGTGTCCCTGCCCATGGCAGGGGGGTTGGAACTAGATGATCTTAAAGTCCTTTCCAACCCTAACTATTCTATGATTCTATGATTCTAATATCAGAATCTTTACATTTAGATTATGGATTTTTAAACTTTAACCTCTTCAGGTAGAAGACAGCTGTCCAAGGGAAAATTTTATTTACACCGTAATGGATCTACTTGATGAAGTTTCCAAACATAAGTAGCATTCTCCAGAATGGGGGGGATATATGGTATTGTGTTAATGCAGTTACAGTTAAAACATCCGCATCTCAAGGGGTATGTGCCAAACACAATGCTTTGTTAACCTAGAAGACTTTAAAATGTTATTTCCTGTCTGTTACTGAACAGCTAGAAAGCAAAGATCTTTGAGAATAATTTTATTTTCTCCTTGATGTGCCTTGCTGCAGCTGCTTGCAACCCCACATTGTGGTGCTGCCGCCATCATTCATAGTACTTGTCACCAAAGAAAGCATTATGGCTTTTTAAGGTCTTGATAGTGTTGTTATTGAGTATCTTTGAATTACTAGTTGAATTTGACACACTTAGGAGATGTGCCAGAGGGTAAAACAAACATCACTCCCATTCTTGCGTGTAGCAGCTGAAGTGGCATTGAAGAGGTTTGTGAAGAATGCCGCTCTGTCCCTTGGCTAGGTTCCAGCCTCCCCCCTTCCCTGTGGAAGTGAAAACCTATGAAAGGAGCTGTATGTTATTATATTATGCCAGATTTTTTTTTTTTTTAAGGGAGCAGTAGGGTTTTGAAAGAGGTACATGGCTCTGGTGCCTGTACTGTCTCTCTTGCAATATTTGTTGATGGGATGGCCCAATTCTGATGTTATAATTCCCATTTTTGATGATGTTATAATTTCTATTAGCCTCATGCTGGAGGCATTCAGGAGGTTAATGTCTGTTCTGTATCTTGGGGGCAGAGTTGCAGCTGTCTCTGGTTAACTTTTTGTTAATGTAATAAAAAGTTGTTTCTTCTTGATTTAATCTAAAGCTTGTTAGGATGGACACAGTTTTTTTTATGTTCAGCTGACGTGTGAAATCTGTTGAGGCCTAAGCAGTTTTGCAGCAAATCCAGAAGTCCAATGCTAATAGTCAGAGCATTGATTAAATGCTATGGTGAGAAAAGTTCTTAGTTTTTTGCATTTAGAGTCTAACATGTAAAATATTTCTACTATTCTTCCTAGTAACTGCAAAATTTTTCCAAACTTGTCTTGATGATCCAGGTTATGAATCTCATATGCTAGTGCTCAATTTTTAATCTTTAACAGAAACTGAGAGTACACTGAGTCATATATGAATTGGTTTTGGATAGATGTAGTGAGACGAGGGGAACCTGAACATCTTCCTTGCCCTTTTCTTCCACCATTGCATGACACAGCCCAGGCTTCCTCAGGTGATGAGGATTATGCGTCTATGTAAGTTGGGTTATTGCTCACTTAGCCTTAGGATTTCAGCTCCAGCATTAAAGTGGTCTAATACTAACTTCTGTATTTGTATACATTATTTTTGTTTCGTAACATGCTG
Source organism: Amazona ochrocephala (assembly GCA_039720435.1). Classification (NCBI taxonomy): domain Eukaryota; kingdom Metazoa; phylum Chordata; class Aves; order Psittaciformes; family Psittacidae; genus Amazona; species Amazona ochrocephala. The sequence continues at coordinate 94,619,383 of CM077878.1, forward strand.
CTGATGTTCCAAATGATAGTGGAACATCTTTTTGGAGAAGCAGAAAAATGTTTTGATGAGAGAATAAATTATTATACAGGAATAGGGAGCTAAAAAATTATACACAACAGATTTTGTGTAGGTTTTTTGTGGGTTTTAAGGTGGTTGGTTTGGTTTTGTTTGTTTTAAACTACAAGAGCATATTGGTATTTTACTATTTTAACTGTAAGCAAGCTACTTCAGTCTGCTTCAGAGGAGCTGTCCATAAAATGGGCATATCATCACTTGCCATACGACAGACTTTGGAGTTTCAATAGGAAACTGTATATCCCACTGAACTGCTATTGTGGTTGGAGCTTCAGAGTTGTAAAGTATTGCTATCAATAAATGCTGACATTTTAACTTTCATGGTTTTATGGAAAAGTTGTCCTCATGTAACTTTGTGTATTTTGTTATATTTCTGAAAGCTATAAGGCCTGTAGTTTAAGCTGTTCTCATCAGACTGTATAGGCAGTAAGACAGTGGCAGTAATGATAGCTTGTGTCTTGGAAAAATAAATGAAGGAACTGCCTTTTTTTCATCTATCATGTAGATTATTATAAAGTTATTTTCTGTAGTGGCAGTTACTAGACAGAGTGACCTTTGCCAACTTATGACATTGATGTAGGGGAAGGGACGTTTTTCCACTTGACCTTTATGCAATGTGTTGGCTTGTCCTGTAGCACCAGCTGAGTTGTAATTGACAGATTTGATGGAACACTAACTTGACAGGAGCTTATTGTTTGGAAGAAGATGTGTTGAAATGTGAAGCCTCTAGTAAAGAACATGATAAAAGTTATTTGCATATCTTCCATCACTGAGGAAGAACTTGCTTAGAAATGACCACTGCCTAAATTGCAATTTGAACACTGATGAACTGAAATTCTAGCAAGCCAGCCATCAAATAGTGATATCTCAGAGTAAAATCTATTGTTTTTACTCTCCCCCCCCTTTGTTGGTCTGTAACCAAGTAACAGTGGTTTTCTGTATTTTAACCTTGCTTTTTGTCTTAACATTTCTCTCTGAAGAGGAATAGAAGTCAGAGAAACTGCTTTCACTATATGGCAAGGAAGACATGTCTTCCAAAAGGATGGGAGGATGTGTGTGTGTACAAATATACACACCCAGAGGTGGGGGGGGGTGTGTGTGTGTGTATAGATAATATATATATATATAGATATCCATGAGTAGCTTCTTAGTTAATTTATTAATATATTAAAGAAATAATGGTCAGATATAGTTCTGGTTGTGGAAAGGAACAGGGAGCTATGAGCACGCACTACTGTGAGGGTGGATAGTGTAAAGAGAACTGTAAGGGAGGGCCAAACTTTCCCTGCCCCGCTGTTCCAGGTGGGAAGCGCAGAGGCCAGTTGTTTTTCAGATCTGCCAGAATAAAGCAGAGAGAGGATCGTCTTTTTTGAGGAGAAATTGAAAAGCAGAGAACAGAAGTCTGTTATCTTGGGTATCTTGTTGTAATCAAATATCTTTTTGTGCCCTGGCTGAAGGTTCTGATGCTTCCTGTGAATAAAATACTTCCACTTACAAAATGGAGAAGACAAAGTTGCAGTGGAACCCAGGATCTATTGACACTATTCAAGTAGTGAATTATTGTGGCTTTTTAAAACTATTGAGCAGCAGGATTGATAAAAGAGCAGCAAATGCCATCTGTCTGATCTACATATACCACAGTTCTTCTAAAGCTGTCCAGTTAAGGTGAAGGAGCTGAATGGGTGTGCGTGGGAAAAGCAGCTCAGCTATCGTCTGTTGCATTTGCAGGAGGTATTTGGAAGGTGAAAGAAAGTTTAGAGAGGTTGCTGTTGAGACATATTAATGTAACCTTTACTTATTATTTCCAAGACATTTTGCTGAAATAATTTCAGTAGTAGGGGATGCTGCTGGACAGGGTCAAGGTGGGTGGCTGGATAGAAATATTTATTTAGTGATGGTAAAACAGGTGGTGTGGATATGCTGGCATGGAGTGAAATTTACAGCAGGATCCGCTACTGTAGTGGTACTATTTAATTGTAACTCGGGAGGAAAGTAGAGATTAGTTACTGTGAAGCTGTATGCTAATAAAAACTTATTTCTTGCAGTGTTTTCATTTGTAGTTAACACATGGTACAGGAGATTTAATCACTGAATGGTTTGGATTGGAAGGGACCTTAAAGATAATTTACTTCCAACCTCCCTGCCATGGGCAGGGGCACCTACCACTAGAACAGGTTGCTCAAAACCTCATCCACCATAGTTCTTGGTCAATACAGACACTAGTCTAGTAGTTTTAGTTTCCAGGCTGAGGAGGCTCTGGTGAGTAGGTGGAAGAGCTGCTGGAGACAGTGAAACTTCATGGGCTCAGGCTGGAAGAAGGCAGTGAGCCTGTATGTAAAATTTTGAAGTCTCATAGCTTAAAGCATGGAGACCAGTGAAGGTGCGTTGGCACTGTTGTGCTCCACTTGGGTGGGGCATGGAGAGGCTCTTCTGTGGATCTCCATACTGGAGGAGGTCGTGCCTATTTGCAGTAGCTGTTGTTGGGTGGGCTCTTTTTCTGTGTGAATGTAATCCAGCTGGGCCTCTATCTGTGTTTGGTGGTCAATGGGATGTTGTCTTATTCATAAGTGCTTTTCTAAAGGAGGAGCAAAGTAGAGTTAAAGGGCTGTGGAACTTGCTAAGGGGGCCTTTTGGTCTTTTCCCCACTGCCCTCTGCTGACAACTTCCTGTACAGCTTGGCCCAATGCCCTGGGTGCACCAGGGGTAATTCTGCCTGAAGCACTTGCAGGAGCTCTGTGCCAGGATGGTGGGGACAGCTGTATTCCGAGGGTTTAAAGACTATCATAAATGTGAAAAATAGTAGCATGTTTGTGAAAGGGAGGAAGGTAGGGAGCAGTGATTTAAAAAAATAAATAATACTCAGGATTCCTTTTGTTCAACTACGAAAGAAAGGCTGGCCTTTATCTGCTTTTGAAACTAGGAAATTAAGAGGTGACTCCAGGAAGTAGTAGTCTTTTATAGGGAACAGACTCCTGTAAAAGAACAAAAGGGCACTAACTTCTAAGAAAAGGTCAAATTATGAAAGGGATAATACAAGGTTTCTTATGCAAGGAGCAGTTTAGATTGTGTAATTACAGCAATCCTTTTATCTGAAGATCTCACACAGGAGTTAATTAAGCCTAATGAGGCCCCTATGGAGCAATTGTTACTATCAAAAATTTTTACAGACAGAGGACCTAGAAGCTGAAAGAAATGGGGTTATTCAGCTGAGATCACTGTAAATCCATGGTCATGAGAGAATACTGGGAGTACAACTTGAAGCCACCTGGCACAGCAATGGGCAGAACCCTTTCCAGGAAACCATGCTGTGTACCCCTTCTGCTTTTTTTTTTTTGTTGTCTGAAAATGTTGGTAGGTGTAGATGCATTAAAAGAAATGTCTAAAATGGGTTCTCTTGATGATGCCTGTAACTACTTCTGTTTGGTTGTTTTTCCTTTTATGTATTTTTGTTTTCTATTGCTGTGCTTAAGATCTGCAGGCTCCTGTGATATTTTGGTTAGCATTAAGTATTTTGAGAGCCTCATGGGAACCAGTAGGAAGAAAAATATACCTATGTGGGTGAGACTTTTTGTATTAACTACTCTCATGTGTTCATGTCAGTCTTTCCAATGCAGAGCAGATGGATAAATTGTTTTGTAAGCTCCCTACAGGGAAATCGAACAACTCTTAATTGTTGTTTTTCTTCCTGTGATACTCTTGAGCTATTGGTAATTCCACAAGAAATTCTGTGAAAGTACTGGTGGATGAGTGAGGATGGGGAAACAGAGAATTTCAAGATACTCTTGCAATGCTTTGTACATAGGATGTTGAACTTTCGAACGAGTCATCTAAGCTTTTTGGACTAGATGACCTTTAAAGGTCCTTTCCAACCCAAACCATTCTGTGATGATTCTATGAAATGTTAAAATTCGTGACTAGATTTTGGCTGACAGGAGGCAAAGTAGTCTGAGAGCAAATGACAGATGTTGTAAACTGCTCTCTCATGTTGCTTGCTTTCTTAGAATATGGCCTTTTCTGGATGAAGGAGAGCAGTGTGACCTTTGGGTGCTAGAACAGACATGGATGGCAGAAATTGGAAAAGTGGCTGGGCTGGACTAAGGTAGCATCTTTAGTAGTCTCAAAACAGTTTTTGGTTTTGCATCTACTGATCCAGAGTGCTTGGGAAGGGTATCAACTTAATTTGAGGGTAAAGAGTTAGTTCTTGAAGAGCACTGGAGATAAGGAAGGAACAATGAAAGGAAAAATTAGATCGTACTCTATATTAATCTCAAATATTATACAAGCGTGAGAGTGAAGACCTGGAAACAAGAAAACATTGAGTGCTGTTGTGGGAATGCATGAAAGGGAATGCGGGAAGCAAGAGGAATTAAAAATATTTTCTTCACCCAAAACCAAAATTCTGGTGTCCAGGTACTCATTTGCTATGAAAGGATATACTGTTTTCAGCTCAGTTACCGCAAAGACTTCCTTCATCTTTTCTCTCTCCTTTTTGTTTCTAAAGCAAATCTTCACGTTTCCCCATAGCATTCTCCACTGCAGTTTTCAGAGCAATTTGGGGATGTGTATGCATGTAGCTATATTCTCTTTGGAGTTCTCTGTGGGTAATATCCATTCTATAAGAAAGAATTTTTGATACTTTTTCATCAGCGTGCCTTGTCACAGAAGGAAGATAATGTTGTCTAATTGCATTTTGGCTTTGGTGGTGCAAACTGCAAGTGGGTTTCTTTGCCTATTATAGTCCTTGGGGGGGAACATTGTACAATTTAATATGCAATGCATTTTAAAATCTGTGCTGTTTTCTTTCAAACTTCACCTTAAAGCGATTCTACATCTACTCATTGGTGTTTTTAGCCTAGACTTTGTGCTGCTTTGTTGTGCTTTTTTACAGGATGGCTTTTAAAAGCAAGATAAACCTCTGTGGAATACTTCTTATATTATCTATACTAGTTTGGACTTCTATAGCAAAAAAAAATAAAATCTTTCATATGGTGGGCTTTGGGATGATATTCTCAATATATTCAGGTTAGGCAGTAACAAAGGCAGCTTTTCTTTCTTTGACAGCTAGAACAAAGCACTTTACATTCACAGTATGTGCTTAAGTAGAGCCTGGTAAAAAAATCCCAACATAATCTGACTGTGTCTCTAGTTAGAAAATCCTTGATATATAAGCCCAGGTACTGTCCATCAGATTTTAAAATTTCTTATTATTTAGAAACTTACTGTATAAAAGTGACTGGTATCTCAAAATATAATGCAATTAGTTGTAGAATATTGCATTGTTTCACTGTTAATTGACTGGACTGTCTTCTAATCAAGCCATGGCATTTATTCAGACGCAGTGGATAAAGGCAGATGTTGGCTTAGAGATTCCTGAAACAAGGAAGAGGCCATGGTGAACTGGGATTGAATCGCCCACAGGTGACATATTAATATATAGCTGACAGTTGTTCATGTATGTGAACCGTGCTGATGGAAGCCTTTACCAAAATTCTTCCTCTACCATCTCCAATAAAAGAAGGAGCTTTGCATTGATTACTGTTAGCTTCCTTGTCTTGGGGGATCTTTTTAAGAGTAGAATTTAATTCACAATAGGCATCTATGCCATTGTGCTGCACAGGCTTACTTTTTTAAAAATGCAGATTCAGCCTGGAATCAGCAGTATATGCTTTTCTTTATTTCTGTACCATTTCATATGTAGCAACAGTACTGTCAGCACTGCTTGCAAAATAATGTTGGTATCAAATGAAATGCACCAGCAATCAGCTTGTTTTTTCCTTTTATTGTCTCTTTTGATGATGCCAACCTGATGAAGTTTAACCATGCCAAGTGCAAGGTCCTACACCTGGGTCGGAGCAATGCCAGGCACAGCTACAGATTGGGCGGGGAGGAGATTGAGAGCAGCCCTGTGGAGAAGGACTTGGGGGTGTGGGTTGATGAAAAAATGAACATGAGCCGGCAGTGTGCGCTTGCAGCCCAGAAGGCCAGCCATATTGTGGGCTGCATCAAAAGGAGTGTGACCAGCAGGTCGAGGGAGGTGATCCTGCCCCTTTACTCTGCTCTCGTGAGACCTCACTTGGAGTATTGTGTGCAGTTCTGGTGTCCTCAACATAAAAAGGACATGGAACTGTTGGAACAAGTGCAGAGGAGGGCCACGAGGATGATCAGGGGACTGGAGCACCTCTCGTATGAAGATAGGCTGAGAAAGTTGGGGCTGTTCAGCCTGGAGAAGAGAAGGCTGCATGGAGACCTCATAGCAGCCTTCCAATACCTGAAGGGGGCCTATAGGGATGCTGGGGAGGGACTCTTCATTAGGGACTGTGGTGAGAGGACAAGGGGTAATGGGTTTAAACTTAAACAGGGGAAGTTTAGAGTGGATCTGAGGAAGAAATTCTTTACTGTGAGGGTGGTGAGGCCCTGGAATGGGTTGCCGAGGGAGGTTGTGAATGCTTCATCCCTGGTGGCGTTCAAGGTGGGGTTGGGCATAGCCTTGGATGGCATGGTTTAGTGGGAGGTGTCCCTGCCCATGGCGGGGGGGTTGGAACTTGATGATCTTGAGGTCCTTTCCAACCCTTACTATTCTATGATTCTATGATGTTACTGTAAATTATTGTAAAGTCATATTGGAGATGTAAGCATCTTAGTGGTTTCATTGGAAACTTGGTGTTTATGAAAGACTGTGAAAAGCAAACGGTCAACAGGGCACTGCTTATTTTGTATTATGAATTGACTAAAGCAGAAATGATGTCTTCAAACAATGCCCACACATTAAAACTCTTGTATTTAAAGGAATTTACAGATGCATACAGGCACTGCATGGGATTGTGCCTTAATTTTCATGCAGTTACAGAGATGAGTGAGGGGTTGTCAAATACAGAAAACTGCCCACTATTTCAGCAACTGTTATGCATATCAGTAACTTAAATGTTGTTACTCCAGCATTTAGAAAATTATGGAAATGGTTAGTTTGTGCTTTAATGTAAAATACAAATGTCAGATTAAGAGCAGTGGAGATCGAGCTGCTTCTGATGTGTTGAAATTATGGTACAATGTTTTATTGTATGTCTGATGCTTTGTCCTCTCCATTTGTCTCTGGCTGTTGATTGTAATTTTGTTGCAGCGGTACCCTGTGTGTGTGTGTGTGTTTTGTTGGCATTTTCCCTATTTCTACATTCCTCCTCTCCTTTTCCTTCCCTCCTCCCCGCCCCTCCCATTGATGTAACCTGCAGCAGGTGAAGCTTATGGCATCACATGTGACAACAGGTCAATGCTGTGCATTTTGGCTACTCTGATGCCTTGAGTCTGGCTGGGAGTGCAGGTGACCAGTTCTCTTGTACTCTTCAGGTTACTACTCTTTTAACTTTAAAGAGCTCTAGAATTGAAGGCAAACATTGAATTACAAGGGTTTGTCACCTGTACTGAGTGCCAAACAACTGAGGAATATACACAAAACAAAGACTTATGGGAGTTGTAGTGCACTGTACAGATTTTGGCCCTCCTGCTTTAGAGTGGATTCTGTAGCAGTTACTTCTGACTCCAAAGGGTGTTCAGCAGCCAGGAGTTTGGTTTGCTCAGCTGTTCCTCAAGGTAGTTCAGGAGCACAGCTGGACTGAATTTCACAAAGTTGCCTTTTTGGTTTGGATGAAAAATAACAAGTGATGGGTAGGCTGGGTAATTTCATTTGCACTTTGCTGTAGCAGCCATTATGCTCTAGCCTTTTATGAACTGAACACAAATTTTGGCTGTGTAACCCAAGGGCTTATAGCCTTGTCTGGAAAGCTTTAGCCTCTGCTTACTGGCATTTCTAGGAGCTGCTTTTTCCACTGACAGCTGGATATATTTCTAGGACCCCAGCTCAAATAGTATCTTAGTTAAAATTAAGTGTGCAAACCTTTGAAGGGAATTTCCCAGTAGTCCCGTTTACTTTGCTTTACATTGTAGAGCAGTCTTGGGGTGCATGTACTGGTTTCATGCAGGTGGGATAAAGTCTGAAGATGTGCTCTAGAGGTTTACCCAAGGGGCTTCAACTACTAATTGGCCTTTGGTCCATGGGGCTACACTTAACCTAGTCTGAAGTAAGACCTCTGAACTGCAGGTGTTGGGGCTTCAGTACTGAACTGTCTTGCTCTGCAGATGTGCTCCTTTTAGTCCACATAGTCAGTAGGGTGGGCATAGCTCTCTGGTGCAGCAGCTGCTCCTGTTGCTTCAGCAGGTGTTTCCCGCATCCACATGCCTTCATGGAGCCAGCCGTGCCTGGGTGTGCAGTTTGATTCTGCACTGGGTTTATTTCAAAGGTTTCCATATGCAGGGCTGAATGGAAGGTGGAAAAAGCTTTGCTCTGTGACCAGACAGCATGTGGTAAGGGTTAAAACTTGAACAAGGGAAGTTTAGACTGGATATAAGGAGGAAGTCCTTTACTGTAAGGGTGTTGAAGCGCTGGAATGGGTTGCCCAAGGAAGCTATGAATGCTCCATCACTGGCAGTGTTCAAGGCCAGGTTGGACACAGCCTTGGTTGACGTCTATGATTCTATGATTTAGTGTGAGGTGTCCCTTCTCGTGGCAGGGGGTTGGAACTAGATGATCCTAAGGTCCTTTCCAACCCTAACTATTCTATGATTCTATGATTCTGAGGGCTAGCTGCTCAACTATCCGATTTTAATCTGAAGGTCCCTTTTACACATATCCATGTATTAGGACTTGCAAGGAATTGAGTATCTCCTACTGTGCATCTTTTTGGTACTGTTAAATGGTTCATTATTTTATCCTTAAATTAAGGGCACAGGTATACTCCAGTTGCTTGTAATGCCTTCAGTTCTTATCACAGTAGAAGTCTTTACATGTCACGTTTGGATATTAATTGGTTCGCATGTTCTCCCTCAAGTAATTTTGTAGGAGGCAGTGCTAGTAATTGGGCTGTAGACATCCTACTCACCAGTCTATTCTCCATCTGCATTTCAGCTATGTATTCAGGCTCCACATTAGACTCCCCCCTTTCTAGCATTGCTTTAGCTAGTGTAAGTCTCTCTCTCCTGAAAAACGAATGATGCAATTTGAACATGATGATGTCAAAGTTATTAATGTGCAGGGAAAGTGAAAAAGGAATGTTGCTGGCTTTTTATTTATTTACAGAAAAGAAAAAAAAGGAAACAACTAATAAGGATGGTCAGACTTTGGGTTTAAAATTGCCAATAGAGTATCTGTTTAAATAATTCATAATTCCGTTTGAAATTTTCTGCTATAATGTATTTTGGAGACCAAAAGCATAGATAGCATGAGAAAAGAAAACTCTGTAGTTGAACTAGCTGAAGAAACCCTTTTTTTTAATGTCCAGCAATTTGTAGAATTAGCAGCATTGATCATCTTCTCACCTATCAGCAAAGAACAGACATAAATAAATGTAAATATATGCAGTATGTAGCAAATGAGATTCATACCCTTACTGTGATGATTTTCTTAAATGTGTTTTAAATGATGATAAGTAGTTCTGATAAAGTGAACCTTGTCTTATAGGGAAAAATAGATATCAGAATATGTAAAAAGTAGCCAGATGTTCTCATATGGTAAATTAAAAATTATGTAAATTGCTTCCTTTGCTCAAAGATATTACAAAACATGTTCTTTGGAGACAGTGCATTTCTTACTGCTGTTTAACTGAAACCAGCAGTTAGTCAGCATCTTCCAGGCCTGTACTCTGGTTGACTTTAGTTTGAGTGGGATGTTTGAGGTGCATAAGGCAGTAATAGATTAGGATGGGGGATAATTTAAGGGTTAACTTTTGCTGTTTGCACAGAAGTAGAGGGGGACTTTTTACAAGGACATGTAGTGGCAAGACAAGGGGCAGTGGCTTTAAAGTGATAGAGAATAGTTTGGATTAGATATTAGGAAGAAATTCTTTATCATGAGGGTGGTGAGGCGCTGGAACAGGTTGCCCAGAGAAGTTGTGGGTGCCCCATCCCTGGAAGTGCTTAAGGCCAGGTTGGACAGAGAGGGCAGGGGGGCCCAAGACTGTTGGTTGATATTCAAGGCTCACCTGCTGCAAGCTCAGGAGCAATGCATCCCAACTAGAAGGAAGTTCAGCAGGAGGGCCAGGAGACCTCCTTGGATGGATAAGGAGCTGCTGAGCAAAATTCGAAGGAAAAAAGAGGCTTATAAAAGGTGGAAGCAAGGTCAGGCGACCTGGGAAGAATACAGGGATGTTGTCTGGGAAGCTAGGGACCAGGTTAGGAAAGCTAAGGCCCAGTTAGAATTAAACTTGGCTAGGGATGTTAAGGATAACAGGAAGGGATTTTATAGGTACATTGCCAATAAGAGACAGGTTAGGGACACCGTGGGCCCTCTCCAGAAGCTATCGGGAGAACTGGCTACCCTGGGTTTGCAGAAGGCTGAGGTACCCAACTTCAATTGGATCTCGGCTCAAATGCCTCTACACAAATGCCCGTAGTATGGGGAACAAACAAGAGGAATTAGAGATGTGTGCACATCTACAGGGGTATGATATCATAGGCATCACAGAAACATGGTGGGATGGCTCCTATGACTGGTGTGTTGGAATGGAATGTTACCGGCTCTTTAGGAAAGACAGGCCCGGCAGACGGGGAGGGGGAGTTGCTATTTATGTTAGGGATAGGCTAGAGAGTATGGAACTCTGTCTGGGGACAGGTGAGCAGTCGACAGAGTTTGTGGGTCAGGGTTAAAGGGAGAGCAGCGATGGGTGATATTATTGTGGGGATCTGTTACAGACCGCCTGACCAAGGGGACTTGCTGGACGAAGCGCTCCATAGGCAGATAGGAGCAGCCTCATGCTCGCAGGCCCTTGTTCTCATGGGAGACTTCAACCACCCTGATATCTGTTGGAGGGATGGTACGGCCCGGCACAAGCAATCCAGAAGGTTCCTCGATTGCGTGGAAGACAACTTCCTTCTGCAAGTAATAGAGGAGCCGACAAGGAGAGGTGCCATGCTTGACCTCGTCCTCACCAACAGGGAAGGGCTGGTTGGGAATGTGACGCTCCAGGGCAGCCTTGATTGCAGCGATCATGAGATGGTCAAGTTTGAGATCCTCAGGACAGTGAGAAGAGCGTGCAGCAAGCTCACTGCCCTGGACTTCAAGAGAGCAGACTTTGGCCTCTTCAGGAACCTGCTCAGTAAGGTTCCATGGGATACAGCCCTAGAGGGCAGGGGGGCCCAAGACTGTTGGTTGATATTCAAGGCTCACCTGCTGCAAGCTCAGGAGCGATGCATCCCAACTAGAAGGAAGTTCAGCAGGAGGGCCAGGAGACCTCCTTGGATGGATAAGGAGCTGCTGAGCAAAATTCGAAGGAAAAAAGAGGCATATAAAAGGTGGAAGCAAGGTCAGGCGACCTGGGAAGAATACAGGGATGTTGTCTGGGAAGCTAGGGACCAGGTTAGGAAAGCTAAGGCCCAGTTAGAATTAAACTTGGCTAGGGATGTTAAGGATAACAGGAAGGGATTTTATAGGTACATTGCCAATAAAAGACAGGTTAGGGACACCGTGGGCCCTCTCCAGAAGCTATCGGGAGAACTGGCTACCCTGGATTTGGAGAAGGCTGAGGTTCTTAATGACTTCTTTGCCTCAGTCTTTACCGGCAAATGCTCTGACCACATTACCCAAGTCTTGGAAGGCAGACGCGGGGACGGTGAGGGTGGGGACCCTGGGCCCACCGTGGGGGAGGATCTTGTTCGGGACCACCTTAGGAACCTGAATGTATACAAGTCCATGGGACCTGATGAAATCCATCCGCGGGTCCTGAAGGAGCTGGCAAATGAAGCTGCTAAGCCACTGTCCATCATATTTGAAAAATCATGGCAGTCAGGTGAAGTTCCCAATGACCGGAAAAAGGGAAATATAACCCCCATTTTTAAGAAGGGGATAATGGATGAGCCAGGGAATTACAGACCAGTCAGTCTCACCTCTGTGCCTGGCAAAATCTTGGAGCGGATTCTCCTGGAAGGCATGCTAAGGCACATGAAAACCAACAAGGTGCTTGGTGACAGCCAGCATGGCTTCACTAAGGGGAAATCCTGCCTGACCAATCTGGTGACCTTCTATGAAGGGGCTACGGAACTGATGGACAGGGGCAGAGCAGTTGATGTCATCTACCTGGACTTGTGTAAAGCGTTTGACACTGTCTCCCATGACATCCTTCTCTCTAAGTTGGAGAGACATCAATTTGATAGGTGGACCACTCGGTGGATAAAGAACTGGCTGGATGGCCGCACGCAAAGAGTAGTGCTCAGTGGCTCAGTGTCCAGCTGGAGACCAGTAATGAGTGGTGTCCCCCAGGGATCGGTGTTGGGACCGGTCTTGTTCAACATCTTTGTGGGTGACATGGACAGTGGGATTGAGTGCGCCCTCAGCAAGTTTGCCGATGACACCAAGCTGTGTGGTTCGGTTGATACATTGGAGGGAAGGAATGCCATCCAGAGGGACCTTGACACGCTTGTGAGGTGGGCTGATGCCAACCTGATGAAGTTTAACCATGCTAAGTGCAAGGTCCTCCACCTGGGTCGGAGCAATGCCAGGCACAGCTACAGATTGGGCGGGGAGGAGATTGAGAGCAGCCCTGTGGAGAAGGACTTGGGGGTGTGGGTTGATGAAAAAATGAACATGAGCCGGCTTCAGTGTGCGCTTGCAGCCCAGAAGGCCAACCATATTGTGGGCTGCATCCAAAGGAGTGTGACCAGCAGGTCGAGGGAGGTGCTCCTGCCCCTCTACTCTGCTCTCGTGAGACCTCACTTGGCGTACTGTGTGCAGTTCTGGTGTCCTCAACATAAAAAGGACATGGAACTGTTAGAACAAGTGCAGAGGAGGGCCACGAAAATGATCAGGGGACTGGAGCACCTCTCATATGAAGATAGGTTGAGAAAGTTGGGGCTGTTCAGCCTGGAGAAGAGAAGGCTGCGTGGAGACCTCATAGCAGCCTTCCAATACCTGAAGGGGGCCTATAGGGATGCTGGGGAGGGACTCTTCATTAGGGACTGTGGTGAGAGGACAAGGGGTAATGGGTTTAAACTTAAACAGGGGAGGTTTAGATTGGATGTGAGGAAGAAATTCTTTACTGTGAGGGTGGTGGGGCCCTGGAATGGGTTGCCGAGGGAGGTTGTGAATGCTTCATCCCTGGCGGCGTTCAAGGCGGGGTTGGACATAGCCTTGGAGGGCATGGTTTAGTGGGAGGTGTCCCTGCCCATGGCAGGGGGGTTGGAACTCGATGATCTTGAGGTCCTTTCCAACCCTTACTATTCTATGATTCTATGATTCTATGACAGGGCTTAGAGCAACTTGATCTAGTGAAAGGTGCCTCTGCCCATGGCAGGGGATTGGAACTAAGTAAGCTCTATGGTCCCTTCCAACCCAAACAATTCTGTCATCCTGTGAAGCAGAAGCTTTGTATAGGGTATCTGTAAGACTGACGCAAGGCAGTTGGCAACATAATACAGTGAAACAAAAGGCTGTTTAAGGGAATTAAGCCTTATTCCAGATACTTGTATGTAAAACAGTATATACTGAATATGCCAAGTTCCTTCATTACTGAATACACTAAGTTCCTTCATTTAAGAGCTTCAAATGGGGCCTTGCTTTTTTTCATGTAAGCTGTGTATTAAATGACTTGAGGTGAAGTGTGGGACAGAGCACTAAAGTATTAAGCCTTTGTGTGTATAGGTATCCAAGTGTGTGTGTTTTCTTTTGGTGTCTCTGTCCATCAGTGAGCTCTGTGATTCTGTGAAGGTGTCTTCTGTGTTGGTATCACATGCTTAGAAGACTAAAATGGAGGTAGAAGTGATGTCCTTGAGTGTGATGGCTTATGAATAGCAAAGGCCTTCCGTATCTGCTTTTTGGCTGAAAAATCCTAGAAAATAGGTGGGATGTCAGGAGCACGCATTTCATCTTGCTGGCTTCAACCTTAGAAACTGTGCCAGAGCTATTCCTGAGAGATGTTAGTCTGACCTGAAAACCAGCACTGGTGGAGATTTCCTGTCTATCCTAAGCAGTTAGTGTTTTATTGTATGTAATGTTTTTTCCTCACTTCCTTTCCTGCAACTCAGGTTTGTTACCGGGGACCCAAGTTCTGAGGAGGGGTGAAAAGCACTGTATTACAGATTTCTTTGTAGCTTTCTGATATGCAATAGTACAAAAAATTATTTCTTTCAGTCTTTGTCTCCACTAGAGGAAGGAAGCCTGCTTATTGCCATGTTTTCTACATTCTATTTGCTAGACTTCTGATCGCTTCTGTCACTTCTGCTTGACTCAGATCTCTCTTGAGCTGTAACGCTGAAAGCTGGACTGAGATGAGCTTTATTTGCATGGCTCTCTGCAGCTGGCACTGACGAACCTTAATCTCTCCACTCACTGAAGACATCAGCCAGGTCAAACTTTCCAGGAAAGGAGGCTAAAAGCTGTGTGCTGCAGTGTTCAGCTCAGTGGTGCTGGAGTCCCTTGAGATGCAACCCCTAACTGCAATGCCGAAAGGATAAAAAAAATCATTTAGTGCTGAGAGGTAACAAGTGTATATGGCTAGCAGTAGTACTTATAAAATGCCAGTGGAGCAAATTATTTAGAAACATCTGTTAGTAGAAACTAATTGAATACTGTGTAGATTGGAATGTATAAAGCAGGGCATAGCCAAGAATTAATGAGAGAGAGAATGAATTGGCAGGTGGATCCCCTCATCTGTTTTCCTTCCCAAAATAGCCTGTTTCTAGGGCCAGGATGGTAGAATAGAATGATGAAACAACTGGACGCACAAACACAGTGTAAGCATAATTATGTTGCAGAGCAGTGAAAACGTTAAACGGCTGTAGAGAGTTGCCTGCTCTCTTAACTCGTGCTTGCTTAACAAACAAAGCTTATTGGTGAATAGTTTGAGTAAAAGGAGGTATTTTTATGTGTTTTGGCATTCAGTAGTCATCGGTCACAATCCAAGACTTTTCTGTTTTAAACAGTGATATTTTTGATGGCTGTCTTTGAAATTCTGTGCAAATTGCAAGTGCTGATATGTCCTTCTGGTCAAAGTATGGGCTAGGGAGCTTCATCTGGGCCCAAATTTGAATTTCCTTGTTGTGGTAGGGATTGGACAACTGTGGTCCCTGAAAAATGCTCTAGAGATGTAGTTCAACTTCACTGCTGAAAACGTGTTTGTCTTTTTCAGGAAGAGAACACACACATGTACATGTGGCTGCTGGGGCAAGGCCTGGACCCTGCAGTATCTTGCGTGGTGTGATCATTTTGGCTAGAGCCTTCTGGCAGCATTTTGCACCCTAATAATAACAACAACAGGAGTTTAACTACCCTGGAACAGTCTGCTGCTCCAGGGAGAAGATCTAGTCTCATTAGTACGTTCTTGTATCTTTATTCCACCCCATCAGCACAGAAGCAGAGAGGAGATCAGTATGAATGATAGATTATTGTAAAAATGGATCATTTCACTAAACTAGCAGAGGTAGACAACCCCTCTTCTTAAAACCCCTTTGAGGATAAAGAAAATAAGCTGTAAAAAGCATGCACAGATGCATGTTATTCTGGTAGTAACACGCTGTTTTGAGATGTTAGAAAGGAAGGAATGCTAATTGTGCAAAATTGTAGGCAGAGAGGTCATGGGGAAAGTACTGAACTGTAAAGGTTTTCCATTTGCAGGGTAGTTCAATTCTCTCTGAGTTGACTAATGTATCATCAAAGGTGTTCTGGCCAGGACCAGCCAGGCTTCTTATCTGTCATGGATGTGATTTTTGCTAATATACTGGCACTATACAGAATATATGTCCCAGAAATAATAATTTGTAATTGAAACTGTGTTCCTTTGATTTCTACACAGGGAAAGAAAACAAAGAACTGGCTTACATAGAGAACTGTTTAAGAAATTTATAGTTACAGTAGAGTCAAAGTAATCTCATAAGGACCGCTGTTTCTTTCATTGAAAGTTAAAAGTGAATCTTTTTGTTGGAGGATAAAATAAGCATAATTCAGGAGAGCCTGGAATGATATAATTGTTTAAATGCAATAATTGCATGTGCATTTTCTGCTGAAATATATTGCTGATCATATGTGATTCTTCAGTTCTTGACCTAATAACAATTCAGTTTATTAATAGGTCAGACTTTGAATGTGTAACTGCCACCTAAGACTGCTTTAAAACTGGAACAGCTAAGGGTAGGAGTTTTCTTAGAATTGAATTCAGAGCTGTTTCTCTAGGAAAAAAGCACAGATAACAACATTGAGCCAATTCTTTGAAGCTTTACCAAATTAAAACTCTGTGAAAGTGCTGAGAAGCCTGCAGTTTTGTCCTTGTTGTAGAAGAAAGTAGCTTAGCATCCTGCTTGTCTGATGTTTTCTGTTGTAGTCTTAGCAATTCATCCTTGAGCAAAACACTGATATATTTTATCAAAAGGAGAAGAACTGTTGTGAGGTGGATTTTACTTTTTGTTGATTGACCTTTGTTTCTTCTTCAGGTAAAACGGAACCTTTTTGTCACTGACGAGTAAATTTTTGTGTGTTATTTTTGTTTGTTTGTTTGTTTTTTGTTTTGTTTTGTTTTTTCCTAGCTGATAAATTTAGATGGAAACTGGAAGAACTGGAGAAAGAGAAAAATTCTTTAAAATTTCAGCTTCCTTCAAGGCATCCTTCAGTTAGCAGTTTTTTGGACCGGTTTGTTACCCAAGTTCAAGCAGCATTGCACTGGGCTGCTGATCATCGGTAAGTTTGTTGATTCCCTATTATGTTTTTCTCTAAGTACAGAATGAAATTAGTGAATAAATCTAATAAGGAGTTTTAAGGACATTCTAACATATCAATATGGAGCTTGCTTATGGAAATCCCCTCCCACCTTCCTTTTTTTCTTTCTACAGTTCTTTTAGAATTGCCCTGAAAAACATTGATCATGTCGAACTGGTGAATTAAATGGAACTTTTCTCAATGTTAGTTGAGTGGGAATGGGATTGAATCCTTGACACGGCAACTTGAGCGTACAGCAGCAAGGCAGCTTGAGCAATAGTTCCCTGTGGAGTTAATTCTGATGCTCTTTTACAAGCAATGAGAGGATATTTAAAGTAAAAAACAGATTTTTTTTTTTTTTTTTTTTTTTTTTTTTTTAATATGAACAGATCTTTGGGAGCTTCCTTTTATGCATCACTTGTTAGGTGGCAGTAATATGCTCAGCACTGTACAAAGTCACAAAAATGAATTCCCAACCTTCTCTTGAAGGGATAGCAGCTTCAAAGATTAGGGGAATGAAGATGCGTTGGATGACCCAAGGGAGGTAGTTAGCTTAGGAAGAAAAAGTTTTCTCTATTTCTAGGTCGGTCTTCAGCTATGCTACTGGTTGCTGTTATTAGAAGCAAGAGGATTCTTTGTAGATATTGGGAGCTATTCTTAAATGCACTAACACAAATGAAAGAAGAAAAATCTTTTGTTTTCTGGCAGCTTGTACATAGAAAGGCTTCAGTGTGCTAGTCAATACATTTGGGTATAGTTTTTGATAGACATGAAAATTAGGTAAAACCAGTACAGATAATAGGATTTTGTTGCTAAATTTGAGACTTTTAAGGGTATTTTTAGTCTCTATTTTATAGTAGTTAGGAATAAGACAGATTTAAAACAAACTGCATACCCTCAGAGTTGTTTGCTTCTACGTTCTCAGGCCCTAAGCAGCTATTTTGCCATTCATTAATGCTTTAGAGTGCAACATCTTGTATTTTGTCATTGAGATGTCTTTGCTTTATAATGATTTTGGCTTTAGAGGTGCTGTTGTCTTTATTGTCACAGAAATTAAGTCACTAAAGCATCCTTGAAATACATAGTCTGCTTCTTTTTTCTTATATAATGTAGATACATTTTTTGTATAATAATATACAGAATAAATAGTATATACATTTATGAAACTGATGCTGTTCTTTGATTATATCTGTAATTCTTCTGTTTGCGCAGGTCTGAGAGCAGTGCTATTCTTCAGGGTCAGATGAATATCCTCTTCACTTTTGTGTCCTGTGCACGCTCCTTTCTTTGAGCTTGAGCTTGAGTTTGACTGGTGTTGTGACACCCTTTCTTTTTCTTGCTTGATTCTTGTAGCCTTTGAGACTGCTTTGTTTGTGGTCTGTCTTGTTGATGCAGCAGGCCTGCCCTTTGTCTTCAACACAGGTGTTTAAAATCTTTCTGTTCCAACAGTATTTTTAGATAGTACAAGATTGAAAATGTGACTATTTCTTCATGAAAAAAACTTGTAGGCTTCAGTTTTTATTTTGATTCTGAATCTGGACAAAACCAATATACCCAAGATTTCTTTTCACTGGATAAAGATGATGAGGCTAGCCCCATATGGCCAAATCATTGCAGTTTTGCAGTAGTTAAGCCAGTCTCATCTTTTTGCAAATAAACAACTTTTAAAATAAAAAGTGCATGTGGCAGGTTATTTGTTCAATACATGAAACTGAAATTCATGCCCTGATTTTGTTTTACTTGATTAAATTATGAGACTAGTTTTTAAGTGAGTGTATTTGGTGTTGACACATGATATTGGGGGCAGGTGGTAGGAGCCAGGTTCGGTTATGTTTAGTTTAGGAATAATACCTAAGCTAAACCTGGGTTTGTACAATCACCCAAGTTTGGTGAGATCCAAGAGGTCTTGTTTCTGTTTCCTCAGTACCAAATAGGCAGATGTACATGGGATTTCCGAGGAGGTTCTGAGAATAACCTATGTTTATTGTGGAATGTTTCTTAATTTCAACCAGCTACTCGGAAATCTCTTGCATACACATCTTGGGAAGATGCAGCTCTTGCTAAAAGAAGGTGGCCTCAGAGCTGCTGGTGAGTGTGGCTGGTTGGAGGCACAGCAACCTATAATGATTGTAGGGCATATATATAATGATGACCTAGCACCTCATAATGTAGGTGTCCCTTTGAGCTGTTTTGTTATTACAGAAATACAGTTGCATTGTCATTATGTCTATTTAGTTTAAATATTAATGCCATTTATTTTAGTGCTAGGGGTTATTTTGCCTTTTCAGTACATTCTTCAGCACATAGAAAGGGAATAAAGCATGTGGGTCTTCTGATGGTCTGCAGAAGAGACAGGAACCTCTTGTTCTACACACTTGTTAAACAGCTGTGCATGGGGATCGTAAGTGTGTGATTAATTGTGCTTAAACTAGACTTGTGATGCGCATTTTGTGTGGCATGAATGCATTTGCTTTGCATGATTACAGTGGGAAATCATGCTTCAAAAGCTTTCGTTGAGACATAGTATTTTTTTTTTTTTTTTAAACAAGATCTTGAAATGCATCTGTACTCTATGTTGCAATGTACTTGCTTCTATAGAGATGGACACGGAAATACAATTGGTGTTACAAGCACACATGCCCTTATGCAGGAACATTCAAGATGAAAGGTTTGCATTGTTTGCAGGTGCATTTTGAGAGGCTGATTATAGACTTGACACTTAATGTAGTGCACTGATTACCTTGGGGCCCAATCATGCAAAGATTTACAGCTGAGGGTTGTACTGGCCACTGTGAGGAATCCCACTGACTGCAATTTTGAAAGAACTCGCTGTGCAGGAGAGAAGTAAAATTTGGCATCGAGGAGCAAACACTCCAGATGATCTCTAATGCAGTCTCCAAAAGCTGTCAGAAGCTGCAAAAATGGTTTTGGCAAGTTTCTAAACTTCTGTCTAAGAGAGATTTTTCTCTGTATTGATAGAAATTACATGCCTTAGTTTTGTCTCTTTCAAGGCAGTGATGGATAAATTTCTGAAATATGAAAAAGCTGGGGGAAGCCTGAAGCTATACAAGTTTTCCTTTTTCCTTCTTCAGCGTGTTGTAAAAACAGTGTAAATGTTTGAGATAATAAAGGAAGATATGCCAAGGAAAAATCTCTTGTTCTCTAACTATATCCATTTAAGATGTAATCATTCTGGTGGTGGAGTGTTATGACTCTGAAGGTAACATGTAACATTCTGATCTGTTTAGCCTTTGAGATGTTGGTAGTCAGCAATAATGCTAACTTTTAGCTTTTTTAATTTTTCCAAAGTGTTAGAAATGAAGAAACGCAAGTTTGGCATGAAAATGAACATAAACTTTTGAGATCCACTTACCAGGAGAGGATGCAGGTTTCAGCCACAAAACGAAGCCAGCTTTTTCAAGAAAAGAAGTGGTTACAGGTAACAGGACTGCAGAGTTCTCTAAGAACCAGTGCTGTGTGGGGAAAAGCTTGTAAGCTGTCACACAGAATTCAGTACATTTATTGTAATAGTGACTTTGCTTCTGTGCAGCAATTAGAGCCTTGGCTGTAGTCCAGTTGATATCTATGTGATGATTGGAGATGGCAGCCACAGGAACTGAGTTAATCTCATTATGGAGAAGCAGAACTGCAAGGCTCAGTGGCTTGTGTGCATGCTTTAACTTTCTTCATTATCTTGTAAAATGTCCTCTCTATGTTCTAATTTGCCATTTTAACATTTCATTGATTTCCAGAAATTTTTATTCAAAGACAGTAGGTTTTCATCTGATTCTGGTTAGAATTGACTGTAAATGCATGACTTACCAGCTTTTGTTCCTGAAAGATAGTTGATGCATTTCATAAGGATGAAGGAATCATCATGGAGCTGTTAACATTTGCCAACAATAACTTTGCACTGACATGTGATGTCACAATGCGGTAGTTTGGCAAATGGAATGCTTTTAAGGTGGCTTCTGTCCAATTTTAAATCTGTAAGTCTTTTCTGCAAAATTTAGCTCTTTTCACTGTCCTTCAAATATCCCAGTTTACTGGCTAGTACAAGTCTTTGCTCCACCTCCTTTTAAACCTTGCCAGTCACACTTGGCAATGTGACACTTTAGAGAGCTAGGTCTAGTTTTATTTTTTTTCTGTGGTCTTGTCTTAAAATCTCATCATTTTTGATACTTTTCTTCCTTTGGCGGATCTGATAATATAATCATCTGTTTATTTGTATATTCACAAATATGTATATAAAAGCCAGAAAGAACGGGAGCAAAGTATCTATTAGCCATTGCAAAATCTAACTGAAATGAAGAAATGTCTTTTCTATCCTAGTCTTCACTTTTGTACTGTTTAATTTATTTCATCAACATGTGAGTATAGTTAAACATTATTAAAAAGTATCTTTCTGAACACTGATAATGTAGACATCTAGCCAGCTACCTCAAGATATTCAACTGAAAACTACTGTAGTTAAGACTCCATGCCAGGTAATGTTTTTATACTTTTACAGGTGAATCTTTATTCCTATGTAGCTATACTGGGGACAAATTAGTCACATTGTTGCACAGGCATGCTATTTGTGGGCATTTGATCAAAATTACTGCTAATTTGAGCTTCTGGAGAAGAACGCTGACGTGTGGCCTATGGTGGCTCCCAAGCAGCCCTTAAGGATTGCTCCTGCCCAAAATCTCATGTGATCTGAAGACATCATTGTTGTTTGTTTTGTTCTTCCCCACCCCCCCTTCCTTTCCTTTTGCTTTTACTCTCTCTGTTGTTGGTTCTGCATTTTGTCTTCAGGGATTAGAAAGTGTGTGACAGTAGCTAAAATTTACTTATTAATGTTTCTACTGTAATCTGTGCTTCATGGAGAACACCAGCCCATAAGTGAAGCTGGAGGTTTACAATCAGTACTGATTAGCTGTCATGTTATAGAAACCTCAGTCTGAACTCAAATATGCAAAGTACAACTCCAGCTTATGTTTAGTGAGCTGAATATAATCTGCTGCTCTGTGCTGAGGCTTTAAGTCCTTTTTATCTGTCCCTGGAGGCTGACTAAGAGCCCACTGAAGGCTTCTTGGCATTTCTGGAAAAGACGACAGAGGAATTTCAGTTTACTGACTAAAATTTCCATTCTCCCAAGAATGCCTGTGAACTATTCCTGACCAGAACAGCTTTCTCTCTGCGAATGCAGATTGTGTGCTTCTGCTATTTATGTTGTAAAAACATTTCAGTACTGAAAGTGTGTTTGTAAAACCAAATTCTGTTATCTCCCTTTCTGTTCCCATGTAGGTTGCTTATTGGAGTGATTGCAATTATTACGTTTTTACAGAGTATGAAGCTCTTTGTGTTAAGTAGGGCCTATGAAGATTTTGGCAGTATTCCCAAACTGGTAACAGAGACAGAATTGTCCTTTGTGCACACTAAAAGCCTAATTTGAGACTGAAAGAAATGAAACTGATGGTTTTGGCCTGCTGACCTTTCTGTCCTTGACAAATGCCTGTGGATTTGAAACATGGGCCACTCTGTTCTCTTGTTGCTAAATCTAAAACCAAAAAGGAGGAAAATAACTGATGAATTTAGCGTGCCAGTGCTAATATAAGTTGAAATTTTGGAGCCAGTCAACCTTTTAAGATGCTAGGACTGTTTTTTTGTCATTTTAAGTGGTATTCAGAGAGCTTATTGCAGTGCAGCAAACCTTGGAAGTATGTTTGCTGACAAAATGAGCATTAGAGAACTAACTTTCACTTAAAATACACTGAAAATATTAAAATCATGTTAAGGTTTGAAAGCAAAGCACTCAAAAAGCAAATAAATGTTTAAGTCGGTTATGTGTGCATAGTATGTATGCTTTATGAAAGTGTTTAATTATATGCACATGCCTTTTTTTTCTGTATTCCTGCTGCATATGTTGTTGAAGATGGAAAGTGCTTGTTTAGGTATTCAGAAGACTATTTTTATCTTCAGTACTTAATATTCGGCCCCATTTTACTGTATGTCACTCAAACCCTCTTCGATTCAGATCTATTAATTTGTGAATGGGCTCTTTTTACAGCATTAATCAACGTGGCATCAGAGTGATTCAAAACCACTTAATTTTATCTCCATCGCATTGATTTGGGTGATTAGGTACTCTTATTGCCATTTTACAGCTAGAGAATGAAGAAGTGAATTGCTGTATGGTTGTTTCTAGTCAATTTTGTAATGCCTAAGTATTTACCTGTAAAAGGTTTTGTTTTGAGGTTGTTTTGGTTTTATTTTTTTGTTACTTTTTCTTTGTAGCTGGACTGAATATAATCGGAGTATGGAATTATGAGCTTTGATTTCTGTTGAGTCTGTAGATAGCACTTCAGAGACCCCTCTTTCTAGTTCTATGGAAGATGGTGAACATTCAGTCTGTGGCTGGGTGGGGGGGTAGTAGTTTAAGTGGCTTGCAAAGTTTCACAGAAACTGTAGGAAGTGTTAGGAATGGAATCAAACTCCCAGGATAGTATTCAACTACTTCAATAGCAAGGAGTTATCCTTTTTTATTTTCTTTTTTTCTTTTGAGCCTCACTTTTCAATTGGGACAAATGAGCCAAGGGCTAGATATTAAGTAACTTCATTAACTCATCAACCCTGACTCGTTCATGAAGTGCTAGTGAGAGGACAAGGGGTAATGGGTTCAAACTTAAACAGGGGAAGTTTAGATTGGATATGAGGAAGAAATTCTTTATTGTAAGGGTGAGGCACTGGAGTGGGTTGCCCATGGAACTTGTGAATGCTCCATTGCTGATGGTGTTCAAGGTGGGTTGGACATAGCCTTGGATGGCATGGTTTAGTGGGAGGTGTACCTGCGTATGGCGGGGGGATTGGAACTTGATGATTTTAAGGTCCTTTCCAACCCTAACTGTTCTATGATTCCTAGGGTGCAAGCTACCTGTTGTCTTTCCAAGGAAAAATTAGAATGTGCTTTTGCAGAAACTTCAGAACCATAATGCATGGTATTTGAACCTCTAGCAAGACAAGTGCAACTGAGGTTTGAAGCTGTGGTCATTCTAAGTCAAGGGATTTTGTGCTTTTAATTTCAGTTAAATACTAATAATCAAAAGGACTTGCTAGAGAGTCAGTGATTTGCAGTTTACATCCTGATGTTGGATTGGAAGCCTAGAGAAACCATTGCAGAGATACTGTGCAGGAGGACAGATATATGGTTAATCATGTTATCTGTCAGTCTGTAGCAAGATTCTCTTGATATGGTTGAATTGAGATTTTGTTTTATTTAGAAATAGCTCTGTATTTTAAAGGCAAAAGGTGGCTGATGAAGAAGAACCTGAAATTTGGTGTTGAAATGGAAGTGGCGTGTTCAGATTGGGACCACTAGAGTTTCTAAATATGATAAACATAAGAGTTATTGTGCGTCAACAAAAGAATGTCTTCTTATTTAATTTGCTAAATTGGAGAACCTTAATTTGTGCTACTTTGGAGACTTGTACTGCATTTTTCTAAGAGCGGAGGGGTTTCTTTAACAGGGTTCATTGTAAACTCAGGTTTTTGTTCTCTGCAGAAGGAAATTGAAGACCTCCGAGCAAGACTGGCCATGTTGGAAGCAAAAGATCAACAGCTAAGAAGAGAAATTGAAGAACAAGATAGGCTTATTCAGTCACAGGACTGTGAACTGGCTGCTTTACTTGGCTGTGTTTCTTTGAGAGAACTACAGGAAATAAGCAAGGCTGTGGGTGACACTTTAGCATTGTCTTATCAAATTCCATTCAGTCTGGATCTTCCGGGGACAATGAAGAGGTATTAAAATTTCAGCATGTTGTCAGTGATGTAGAGGCTTTTATCTTCCCAAAATACTGTTGAATTTGCTATCAGTTGTTTTCTTCATAATTATGCCAGTGAACTAAGCTGAATTCAAACACTTTAAAATTTTCTAAGAAGGGATGTTGAAGTTCTAATATTAATATACTTCCTCAGGAAGAAAGACTTTGTAGTTATTTGCAGGTCTTGCACTTAATTTTTTATGGTCAAGAGCCACTTACAGAAAGTGTATGTATCCATCGTCTGCTAATACCTATCATCAGTTTCAACTATTTCTTGTTAACTGGTGGATTTCCCCTGCCACCCCTCACCCTCCCACTCCCAGCTTGGTAATTGCAGTAATTACCACATGTTTCTCGTAGCCTGGAAGTCAGTACTAGGCATCATCCGAATAAATGTGGGAGATGGTTCTTGCTTCAGTGAACTTCCAATCATAATAAATTCTGAGTGTTAGGCTCAGACAGTGGGCTTGCGGTAGCAGGGGAAGGATGCAGCATGAAGACTTTACAGGTACCTCCCCTTAAATGCACAGTATATGTTTCCTTTAAATGGAAAAGTAGCTACTCTTGGTAACCTCTTGGAAATAACTTCATCTTTATTTATGAAAGCAACGCAAGTGCTCAGAGCCTAAACTGTACTGGCAGGTAATGGGATATTGGTGATGGAACTTCGAAAGTGTTGTGTCACCAGGACAATATAAAATTTCTGTTTATCCTAACTTGCATTTCTTCCAGATAAGCAATAACTACATTTCTTGCCTTTTTTTTTTTCCTCCCTTCATGTTTGTTGGATTTAGTTTGGTTATGATAATATTCATAAGAAATTGCTGCCCATGTGTGCTAATTTATACAGATATTTTTATTTAAAGTCAGCAGAACATTTTTTAAAAGACATATTAATCTCTTTTCGGGTTTGGCTAAAATTTCAGATTAGGTTATGGGAAATATTTTATTGAATTTAGTTTGGTTTAATAGTATCTTACACCTGTGTTTCTGAGATTGAGGAATAAAGGGTCTCAAGCAGTCCCTCAGAACCCAGGCTTTGATTTGAGTTTTCTCTCAGTTTTATATTTATTTATGAAAGAATATTCAGGTTTTTTTTCCCTCTCACGTTGCTGATGCAACATTTGAATTGCCCTTAACTCTTTGGGAAATGATTTAAAGATGAGTTAATTATTGCTGGTTCAGGAGGAACTTGCTCAGAGGTGCTAGCACCATGAATAATACAATCACTAGAGGGAAAACAGGCACTATAGAAAGTGGCTTCAAAACTTGAATGAAAATTTAGAATTGTTTCTTTTCGGTTCATTTTTAAAAGATGCACTGAATGAAACTTTTCTGGTTTAGTTTTGTTTGTTGATCAGCTCTGTGTCAGCAGGGACAATGATCGGGTGCTTCTGCTCTCTTTGCCGTACCTGGAATTCTGCTATTGGAAGTGGAGACAGATAAATGCTGGTTTGGGTTGTGCAAGTAAGCCCACTCAGGCAGTCATCTGTGACAGCCTTTGGGAACAGTTTAAATCTGCTATATCAGCTTACAGTTAGGCGCTCTTGTTCAAACCCTAAAGCCTTTTCTGACCAGAACTAATAGCAGTGGTGTAGATGTCCACCTGTGGCATGGTCACTTGGAAGCTAGAGTCCTTGGTTCAGAACATGGAAGCTCTGCATTCAGGTCCTTTGCAGCCTGATGGGATCTGAACCTACCATCTCAGAGCAAGCTCTTAGCTGCCAAGGATTTCAGTGTTCTGGCAGGAAGCATGTTCCATCACAGTTCTTAAGTTGGGTCTTAATGTATCTAGTAATGCAGAAGCAGAAATCTGGCAGAAGGCTAGCAGGCAGTAGGAGCCCTGACTCTGGGAGAGTGAAAGTGGGGAGCATTAATGATTGTAGCACTCAGCTGAGAGGTGAGAGACTGATGTGGTGGTCATGTCTGTTGAAGGATTTGGCAGCTGTCCCACAAGAGTGATATTTATTTATTTATTTATTTATTCCCTTCTTCTTTACAACTTAAAAGCAAAGTGAACTGATAGGAATGTGTCACAGTACGGCTGATGCAGCCTTTCAAAGAAGCAACGTACCACTCATTGTCTGTTCAGCAGCTTTCCTATATGCGGAAGATGGTGGCTTGCTCTGAATTAAAAACGTCTTGTAGCTGTTTTCTCTGCATATGTGGTTTCTTGGTTTGGTGCATTCCATTCAAAATCTGCTCAGGTGTTCTATATGCTGTAGCTGCTGCTCTGCTGAAAAGTGCACAAGCTGTCTTGGGAGCACAGACTGAAATCTCCAGTCCAGCTGTGTGACTCAACCACTTGACTTTTATCATACAGCCCCTTCCTTGTCTTTGGTTCTCGAATCTCTTCCCTCAGTCATAGAATCATAGAATGTTTGGGTTGGAAAAGGACCTTAAAATCATCAAGTTCCAACCCACCTGCCATGGGTGGGGATGCCTACCCCTAGACCATGTTGCCCAAGGCCCTGTTCAGTCAGGCCGTGGACACTGCTAGAGATGGAGGATTGACAACTTCCTTGGGCAACTGTTCCAGTGCCTCACCACCCTCACAGTAAAGAACTTCTTCCTTACATCTAACCTGAACTTTCCCTGTTCAAGTTTAAACCCATTACCCATTGTCTTATAGCTACAGTCCCTGATGAAGAGTCCCTCTTCAGCATCCCTATAGGCCCCCTTCAGATACTGGACGGCTGCTATGAGGTCTCCACGCAGCCTTCTCTTCTCCAGGCTGAACAGCCCCAACTTTCTCAGCCCGTCTTCATACGGGAGGTGCTCCAGTCCCCTGATCATCCTCATGGCCCTCCTCTGGACTTGTTCCAACAGTTCCATGTCCTTCTTACATTGAGAACACTGGAACTGCACACAATACTCCAAGTTGGATCTCGCAAGAGCAGAGTAGAGGGGCAGGATGACCTCCTTCAACCTGCTGGTCACTCTGCTTTTGGTGCAGCCCAGGATATGGTTGACTTTCTGGATGTTCTTTCCTTTAAAGCTATGCAGTGCATCATACCTCAGGTACAGTGGTCTTATGTTTGCATCTGGTCACATTGTGTTCTCTCTTTTTCTAAGAGAAAAAGCAGTAGCAGATAGTAAGACATATGGTGTGGATATGCTTCCTATATGCCTAAAGGCATCCCCTGCATTGTCATACAATTGCAAAATGATTCAGGAGGTCATCTTGTCAAACTCCACTCAATTTCTAAGTGAGATCAGGTTGCTCAGAGCCCCATCTGTCTTAAGTTTTGCTTATCTCCAAGGATTTTTTTTGGTCCATATCTAGCCAGAATTTCCATTTTTGCAACTTCTGTTGGCTATCCTAAATCAGTACATCTTGTGGATGGCAGTTGTGTATTAGGTAACAAGATACTTGATGAAGTTGAGTGTATTAGTTTTAAATTAAAAAGTCTTGGGATATTTAATATGGAATAGATTTTTCTGGAAATGTGCTTTTATGAATAATAATGTCTTCTAAAGTTTGGGCTACCTGTGTGAGAAATAATGCTATTACTCATGCACATTTATTAAAGATCAGCGCTTATGCAGAAAGTCATTCAGTATCGATGTGCTCTAAATTACAGTCTCTTGGCTATTGGGTTGCAAGATACTATGTATTCTAACTGCATTGTCCTAGTCAGTAAAGTACTGCTGTAATGTGTTTTGGCATAGTTATTTGTTGGGTACATGAATTGCATTCAGTACTGGAATAACACAGGGCTAGTCTGAAGCATCAAGACAATCTGTGCTAAAATTAGTTGTATTGAGTGGCTTGTAACTCACTATAACATACAAATTATTTTGTTTTTCTTGGTCTAAATGCTACGAAATAGCAACTTATTAAAGCAAACTTCAGGGAATGTGGGAGAACATCTTAAATGAAGAATAATTGCCCAGATAGACGTGTGCAGAAGCAAGAGCGCGTGTCAGTGGTCTAAGCATTGTTTTTAAGCTTATTTTTCTTGTTGAACATTGTTATTTTCAGGAAGATTCTTTGTTTTGTCTCGTGTATCTTCTGTTTGTGGTGGACTTTTGAAAATAAAAAGTCTATGTCAGTAACAGTAGTATGTTTTGAGTCTGAAGAATTGAGAAATGTTACCCTGGGCTCGCTCTTGTGGGCTTTTGGAAGCTGAGGTTAAAACCTGGCTGGTTAATGCGCAAGGAAATGTGTTAGCTTGTGTTTTGACAGGGATTCTCATCAAGGTTGAGAGCACAGAATGTGTAGTTTTGCTCATCCAGACAGGCCTAATTGCCCTTGGTGAGCTAAAGGGTGTAATCATTATTATAAAAGGAGGAAATTGCAATGCAAAAGCTCAGTTCGTTTTGCATGGGGTTGTGTGGGGATGTGTTTAAAAGGTGGGAACAGCTGGTGTTGTATGCACCATGACATATGTTAGTGTTTTAACTAAAAATGACATACTGAAATCAGAGGAAAATAGGACTGTGTGTTTCAGTGGGAAGTACTTTCTCCTGGAGATTGCAAAATGTAACAAAATGTGTAGTTTCCATACTCTACTGAAGAGGACACCATTTCAGAAATGTGTTTTTAACTAGTGTTAGTTGAGTCTTCGATAGATAAAATAAGACTGTTATAATTATTTGACATGCTCTCTTCAGTACTTGTTGTTTCCCTTTTTTTTTTTTTTTGCTTCTTTTCACAATGAAAACTGGGGTGTCTCTTATGTTCATATTTGGTTTCATTTGGCATCGTGGTTTTATCCATATCTACAGATATATGCAACTGTACAGCATGTCATCCTTAAAATAAATTACACAGTTCTACCTGGGCTATTGTTTGGGCACTGAATGCTGGTTGAAAGAAAGAAATTCAGTTAAATATCTTTCAAAATATTTTAATAATCCATCTCTTCTTCCATCACTCCCATGGACCAGTTTTTAATTAGTAGAAACTTGCTCTGCACTGAGTATGTGGGATCTTCTGAAGATAGGGAAATTCTCTATTCCATGTATTGGTTATTATAGTACTGTCATGGCCAGTGGTGCACACAGAACTGAAGTTTTATGCAGTCAGTTTACTCTGCTTTAGTGATGCCTGGAGCTCATCTGACAGATTAATTCAAAGTGAAATACAAATGCTCAGGGGTTGAAAACATTATTAGAATGTACTCAAAGCATTCAGCAACTTCATCGGAGGCCAAAGCCTGATAAAGGCAAAAAAGGTAGTGTGGTGTTTTGGTTGTTTTTTTTTTTTTTTTTTTTTTTTTTTTGTGGTGGTGTTTTTTTGTTTGTTTGTTTTGGTTGTTTCTTTTTTGGGGGTTTTTTATTGTTCTTTGTGTGTGTATGTGTGTGGGGAAAAAAGGCTTATATGTAGTCTAACATTAACTGATGAAAAGTGGCATTCAGAATGGGCTGTCATTAGGACAGACTGTTTTGTACGCATTGTGTTGATGTTCTTCAAAGTATATTGTCCCCATGATATTTCTAGGCAAGTTAGTGATTAGCAAGCTATGTGAAATTACTAAGAACTCTGAATGCAGCCATGTTTATTTGCATGAGCTTTTCAACAAAATTTTGAAGAACTGTATTTAGAAGAAGCAAAACAAATCACACCCTATGCTTTCAAAAATATACCTGGTTTTTGCTATATAACGTGCAGTCTATCCAGGAAAGTCCTTATTTAATATGTAATTTGAGGTTTTCTTTGGCTATTTCTGTGAAAATGCACATGTATAAAAAATATCCTCTGGGAATAGGAGGGTAGCACAAGCATGAAGAGCAGAGGGGTGAAATGGCTTTATAGTGTCATGAAGTGTATATGACGGTGTACAGGCTGCTAGTGTTCCTGCATGGTACAGCAGAGAACTGAATTGTATTTTTAATGAAAGATACACTTAGAGTCTTTACTTCCGGGTTTACTTCTTTTGGGGGGTTGAAGTTTTTTTTGTTATCTGCACTTCTTTTCTGATTTCACAACCTTAGTAGTGCTTAATTACAAGTGGAAAGTGATGTCAGTAGGTATGCTACAGGCAAAATAATCTGAACTTCTTTCTTCCTACAAGATCCTCCTGAATGTTCTCAGGAGAAACTCCTATGCTGTGTTGTGAGTTGGGCCATGAAGACTTTGATGGTTTAATAGACCTCTAAGTGCATTGTATTCATATGAAACATTTTCTGACCTCATTTGGTGGTGGTGGTGGATTTAGCTAGGCCTTGGATTGGCTATACATGAAGTTGTTTTCAGCAAGTCACCATTGCTTTCACCTTCTCATGCAACATAATTTACCTGTGGGTTTTTACATAGAGGGGTGATTTTTCACATGCTGCTTCATCATGTCTCTGCCATGGGAGATGTCAGCCTGTGGTGCTCCCTTGGCAGAAAGGCTTTCTGCCCTTCTGACCAGACTTTCCCCCTTCTGACATCAATTGTCAGAACCTGATGGCCACTTGCCTTCTCAGGTACAGTTATATTTCACTGATGGTGGTGTAAGCATGTGTGTTTGTGTCTGATCTGTGTCAGATTCCTGCTCCTGTGCTGTGTGAGAGGATAAAGCCTCTGGGCTCCTTTCTCTGTACTATTCCCTGCTCTGTAGGGCAATCTTTCTTTTTCTCTTAAAAATACTTCTCCCTCTCACAACTATAGTACACTATCAGTCCATGTAGTATTGCTGTGGAATATCAAGAGTCCCGGGAAAGAAGAATATTAACAAGGAAGGCATATAAGTAAGAGAAGAGTGATTGCCCCCCCCCCCCCCCCCCCCCCCCTTTGTTTCTCTCTTACAGATCCATGGTAAAATGAGTGTTTTGAGCTGGCAGATGCGCAGACAAAACAGGTAGCTTGTGTGACCTCCACAGCTAGGGCTTCATCAGGTAATAGGAGTGAAGCAGAGAGAACTCTCAGTCACCTCACTAGTACAGTTGGTTTAGTTTTGCAGGTCTGCAGGAACTGAAATACATCACTTGAAGAAGTGATGCAAAGCTCCTGAAACTGTTTTCTCTGTTGTTCACATCTGTCCCAGTCATAAGCTCTGGCCATGGAAGCCCTCAAGGATTCTGACAGCTCCGATTCCCTCCCCAGGGCTGTTTGTGTTAACTTAATTTCAGTCAGTGATAAATCATCTTCCATGACACAAGGACAATGCACAGGTCACTTTGAATATTCCTTACTGCTTTGACTTGAATGAAGACCCTAGGCCCACTGTAGGAGAGGATATGGTTCGAGACCATCTTAAGAACCCGAACGTGCACAAGTCCATGGGACCTGATGATATTCATCCGTGGGTCCTGAAGGAGCTGCAAATGAAGTTGCTAAGCCACTGTCCATCATATTTTAAAAATCATGGCAGTCAGGTGAAGTTCCCAATGACTGGAAAAAGGGAAATATAACCCCCATTTATAAGAAGGGGAAAATGGATGAGCCAGGGAATTACAGACCAGTCAGTCTCACCTCTGTGCCTGGCAAAATCTTGGAGCAGATTCTCCTGGAAGGCATGCTAAGGCACATGAAAACCAACAAGGTGGTTGGTGACAGCCAGCGTGGCTTCCCTAAGGGGAAATCCTGCCTGACCAATCTGGTGGCATTCTATGAAGGGGCTACGAAACTGATGGACAGGGGCAGAGTGGTTGATGTCATCTGCCTGGACTTGTGCAAAGTGTTCGACACTGTCCCACATGACATCCTTCTCTCTAAGTTGGAGAGACATCAATTTGATAGGTGGACCACTCGGTGGATAAAGAACTGGCTGGATGGCCGCACGCAAAGAGTAGTGCTCAGTGGCTCAGTGTCCAGCTGGAGACCAGTAACGAGTGGTGTCCCCCAGGGATCGGTGTTGGGACCGGTCTTGTTCAACATCTTTGTGGGTGACATGGACAGTGGGATTGAGTGCGCCCTCAGCAAGTTTGCCGATGACACCAAGCTGTGTGGTTTGGTTGATAAGTTGGAGGGAAGGAATGCCATCCAGAGGGACCTTGACACGCTTGTGAGGTGGGCTGATGCCAACCTGATGAAGTTAAACCATGACAAGTGCAAGGTCCTCCACCTGGGTCAGGGCAATCCCAGGCACAGCCACAGGTTGGGCAGAGAAGAGATTGAGAGCAGTCCTGCAGAGAAGGGCTTGGGGGTGTTGTCGATGAGAAAATGAACACGAGCCGGCTTCAATGTGCGCTTGCAGCCCAGAAAGCCAACCGTATTGTGGGCTGCATCCAAAGGAGCGTGACCAGCAGGTCAAGGGAGGTGATCCTGCCCCTGTACTCTGCTCTCGTGAGACCTCACTTGGAGTATTGTGTGCAGTTCTGGTGTCCTCAACATAAAAAGGACATGGAAGTGTTAGAACAAGTGCAGAGGAGGGCCACGAGGATGATCAGGGGACTGGAGCACCTCCCATATGAAGATAGGCTGAGAAAATTGGGGCTGTTCAGCCTGGAGAAGAGAAGGCTGCATGAAGACCTCATAGCAGCCTTCCAATACCTGAAGGGGGCCTATAGGGATGCTGGGGAGGGACTCTTCATTAGGGACTGTGGTGATAGGACAAGGGGTAACGGGTTCAAACTTAACCAGGGGAAGTTTAGATTGGATATGAGAAAGAAATTCTTTACTGTGAGGGTGGTGAGGCACTGGAATGGGTTGCCTGGGAAAATTTTGAATGTCCCATTGCTGGCGGTGTTTAAGGCCAGGTTGGACATAGCCTTGGATGGCATGGTTTAATGGGAGGTGTCCCTGCCCATGGCAGGGGGGTTGGAACTAGATGATCTTAAGGTCCTTCCCAACCCTAACTATTCTGTGATTCTGAGACTCAGGGCCCTTTCATACTGCTCTGATTTTTATTGTTTTTAAAACTTAATGGAGGATTTTGAAACTCTCTTCTGTGGTAGGAAGCATGTCTGTCTGTGGTACATGAGATGCACCAAAACACAATTATGGAGTTCTTAAAGTATAGCCAATACCATTGCTGTTACTCTAGCTAGGGATAATGATGATAGTTTGGTGCCCTGTTTTTTTAATTGTAGTTCTCTTGTTTAATGATACACTGATCTGTTTTATTTGGTGTGCTACACTTTCACAAAACTTGTACCAGTGGGCTTGTGGCAGAGGAACAGAGCCAGAGAGCATGTTCCCTGGCACTTGTGGGGAGGACTCTGCCTTGGAAGCTCTCCGGCCCTCCTGCTCTAGGGACGATTAGCTGTATAACCCGCTTCCTCTGCCACAAGGGTTTTTTTGAGGGGAAACTGAATTTTGTGTTGAATGTCATAACCCACTCTGAGCTTTGATAACTGGATTGTCTCATTTTCAGCTGGTCCCACAGCTGGGTTTGTGTTTTGAGGAGTCCATCATCTCTGCCTTCTCAAAAAAGGTGGCTGCAAGCTTTTGTGAGAGGCTAAGATGAGTCATAGGTGAAAGAAGAGGTCTGCCTCTTTCTTTGTGATCTGAATGATTAGGAGGCTCAGCTTTCTTTTTGTAGATAGGTAGGTGTGTTCCTCTCCATTTTGTCTACTTAGGATTAATTTCATTCCTTTCTTCTCTGCCAAGCATTGAAGGGTAGACTCCTTGGGTAAGTGGCTTTGTTTCTTTTTTATCTTGCCTGTGGGAAGAAACTGTGTATTGAAAGCCTGGCATGAACATACCATGTCTGTGCTTCCCCCCATGTAAAGAATTTGCTTCCTGCAAATGTGTGAATAAAAGTCATCCAACAAGAGCTGCCAGAGTTTGAAACTGTAGTATAGGACTTCTTGATTGAGTTGCCTGTGTCTGAGCTAAATCCTTTGTTCTGTGGCTTAGCAGTTCATATTGATTCTAATCTGGCCAGGGCCAGTGGGGACCCCTGTTACAGGGAGGAAAAAGGGCTTCTGTGAAGTCTGCTACTGTGCCACAAGCATTGACCTTCCTTGGAAAAAACAGGACGTATTGGATGCACAGCAGTGAAAGGAGAGCAAGTCTTCCAACGTGGAAGATGGAGCCACTGCTACCAACCTGAAGTATTTTACAGCAATCTTAAAAGCAGTTTTTAATCCTTCCAAGCAGCTTTATAGAAGGTAAAAGTCAGAACAGAAAGATGAGTACCACCTGCTTGAGTACCCACACCTGCAGTGTGATAAAGAATCTGGTTTTCCTTGTGGAGCATCTGGTTCCACCTGCTTGCCTGAACAGCATCCAGTGGGATGTAGCAGCCTGTAAAGTCCAGGCCACATATGTGTGAATTCCTCTTGGGATGCGTATGATGAGATTTATTTCTCTTTAGGGAAAAATGACCAGCTGTCCCAATCAGTGTATGATACTGAAGTCATTTGTATATAAGAAACAGCTAACAACAATATCCAGGAACAGACCCCTTCAGTCTATGAAGTACAGTGGATATTATGAGAATAATCGCAGCTGCTGTGGGCAAGCTCTAGTTTTTGTGCACTCCAGACAGATGTAGCAGGAGAATGGGGATCTCTTGACACATCAAAAAGTCTGGGGAAAGTGTTTGGAAGTGATCAACTGCTGCTGCAGATAGCTATTTGATTGTGCCTTTGTTTTCAGTCTGATACTCCTGTTTCAGGTAGCAGCTGGAGCAGCAACTGCCATAGCCACTCTGCAGCAGCAGCTGACAAAGAGTAACTACAACACCCCACAAATGATTGGTTGAAACAGACAGCCAGTTCGGCTGTCTTAATGGTGTGTTATACAGGACCAGAAGATTTCCAATACATGCCAATGAAAATTCAGCTTGCTGGTGTCATTAAAGATGCCAGCAGCATCTTCAAGTGATTGTGACCTCATTTTTTCTGTTTGAGTGATTTTCATCTAAGAAAACCTCAGCTACCATACTGTACAGTCTGAGGTGCTACCTCAGTTCTCTTATTGCAGGCATTAAAAGAAAAAATAATCTCATTTATCATGCTTACCATAAAATTGTGAAGTGTCATCTAATTCCCTGATTTTTCTGCAAGCCTCCCATAATTGGGGCCAGTGTGTGGCAGCACTGCAGCAAATAAGGGGTCATCTCAGTTTAAAGTTTTTGTGTATGTAAGAGCTTCTGGGCAGGATGATGAGTTGTTATGGTTCACTTTGTATAGGTATAACTCTTTGAGAGTTGACAAAAACAAGTGCAGTCACCCAGCAACCCATGAGTAAATGGGAAACCTTATGGGTAAGCTGATGTTATACAAAGACAGTGGGAAAGTGTACTTCTGGCTCTGCCTCTTGACGAGTGTATTGAAGTGATCCTTGACATAGAGCAGCAATGAAGAAAAACTGCTCTGCACATGATAGAGCAAATTGCTGGAGCAAAATCGGCTCTCTAATGGTTCAAAGCTATGTGCGTAATTGTGGCTTCTCGTTCATGTTCCTTGGAGAACTCTGTAGATTGAAATTTGCAGAAGGTCCAGTGCTTCTGTACCTCGAAGTACATCTCTTGATAATTTTCATCTCAGATCAGATTAATTTTTCAGGTTGGAAGCTTTCCAAGGTGACATTTTGCATTTTATTGCAAATTCAGGTGACTAGTCTTTGCAACTGCCACAAATTTCATTTTCAGATGAATTAAATACAAGTTTTCTCTCTTTCTACTTAGTGTCAAAGTCCACATCTCAAGAGCACACACAGGTTTAGATAGAGAAATTGGATTTTCACCACATAAGTTCAGCAGAAATTTTGTGGATTTACTGTCATTTAATGAGCTCTGTCATCTTAGTAGTTTTCTGTGTGCTGCATTATCTATGGAAAAAATCAGAGTTTGTTTGTAAAACCCTGACTTATGTTTAATGGATGATTTTGCTTCCAAACACAGAGATAAGCTGCTGTGAAAATCACATTGTTTAAAGTCCTATGGATCATTGCATGAAGATGAAAAGGAGCTTGCTTGACTGAAAAATTGCTTTCCTGGTATGGTAATACCCAGATACGTATCCGCGCCAGGCTTATGAATAGTTCACATAAAATGAAAATATTGTTGTTCAATGGCTTTCTTGATTAGGTAGAATCAAACTTCATGGTGGAGAGTTTAAAAAGAAAGCAAAAAGTGCTTTTAATGCATTTAATGCCATCTAGTTTTGAATGTTCTTAATCAAGCAGAAGTATAGGGCCAGCAACACTTTTTTGTAGGTCTAACCCTGTAAAAAAACCTGCACGTGGTATCTGTAATAATGAATCTGTTGATTTTACTCAAGAAAACTTTTGGTACCAGTAGGTTTTCTTATTTTTCCTTTGTCCTAGTTGTACATATCTAGCTTAAAGCTGCCTCTTGTTAAGTATGGTTTTGTTCAAAAGCTTTTTTTCTGATTTGTCTTCAAAGCTCTCTGAGATATGCACATAAAGGGAACTGTAGAAGTACAACAGAGTTACTGATGGGTTGATTTGTTTTTGTGTTGTGGGTTTCTTCCTTAAAGGCCCAGTAAAGTCCCTAGACTTACGATTTTTGTTGGATTTTTGCCTTCACGTAGGCTGTAGCAGATGTTTACACCAAATGTTCCTGAGTGGCACTTCCGATTTCTTTTGCAAAGGACTGGACAAAGGCTTTTTTGGAAGGTCAACTTCTGTTTGCTGTTAAAAGCAAGATTACTAGTGTAGGGCTTGGTTTATGCATTTTCATCTTCTAAGAGAGTACAGCTTCTTGTGACTTCAGAGTTGAAGAAGGAATTGTGTGAAAAGACTTAAAGTTCGGAAAGTCATGCTCTCTATAGGCTGCAGTTGTTAGAATGAGGTTATCCTTTGCAGGTGGTCTCATTACTCTGGGCCATATTCAGACATGCTCTAACCTGTTTAAATTTGCTAATAGTCAAGAAAATACTCTTTAATTTTATCTAGGAGGGGATACATGTTTGTATAAACTGAGGGTTCAGCCCATGATGCTTTCTCATATGCGTATAATCTGAGCATATGCTTCTAGACTATTGCTCTTGAATTAGAAATTCAAACATGGATAATTTTAGATTGTTCTGTCTTGTGCTTACCTTTAAAGAAAGGGAAGTTCTTTTTGCTTAAGCACTATATTGTGGTGTGGAGATAGGAATTGAAATTACAGGATCTAGAATAGCTTTTTAGGTGACACTGATGTAAGAATTATTTGCTGTTAAAGGTTATCTTCTTGACTTTCGGTCTGGCTGCTTAGTTTTTGTACGAAGATAAGAATTTGGAGTACAGAATATATTTATTTTACACTGGTACCATGTATGTGGTATGTTGTGCAGTTGTGGAAACTGCATTCTGAATACATTTTATTGTCACTGTATATATATTTTGTCAATAATACAGGAACTGTTTCTGTTTAAGCAATATGTATATTTATATATCTTGAATGTAGAGAACAGCATGACTTGCCTTTTGCCCATTTTCATTCTTTGAATTTTTTCTGAGGAAGCAAAACATAAATACACAATAGCCTGGTATGCAAAGGGAAGTATACTAGCAAAGTGGAAGGAAAGACATTCAGAAACATGTCTTCCTTTAGTAGAAAGCCATTCTTCCCAGTATTGTGCTAGACAGCCTTCCTCTGAACAAAGCCACTTCCATAGTATTTGTAATTCCTGCATATAAATTGTAACTTCTCTGAATATTCTTTAAAAGACGTTTTAAACATTATCTGCTATATTGTGACATTTAATGTCCTCTGTGGTAATGTGGAAAGCCTGTGATAAAGAGAGAAATGAGTGAAGCAAACCACCTGACTCCTAGTCCTCCTTCTGTCCCCCATTGCTTTGAATTGGCTTTCTTTATTTTGCCAGCATACCGTTACTGATTATGACCATTATCATCTCGGCAGGTTGCAACTGCGTTATTACAGTTCAACATACTCATTCCTATCTTTCTTTAACGTCACTAAAATGAAATACTTAAAAGGCACTGGCTTGTTTGAAGTACCGAGATCTTAAAATTTTTCCTGTGGTCTTTTATTATGTGCCAAGCCAGCCTCAGCTCCTGAATATGCAGCATTCCCATGTCCTCCTGCAGCTCTCCAGCTGAAGTCCGTGTTTTGCCAAATTATTACTGAATTTGTTATCCAGAAAGGATAATTCCTCAGCTCCTGCTTTCCTGTTCTGGTCTAGTGTGTATACAATGAGGCCCTAAGATGTATCAAGTCTGCATGCCATTCTTCTCTCCTCATTATGGATCCTAATGTATGTAAATCCATTGCAAGCTATTTAAGTGATAGGCTTACATGGCCATCCACATGAATGAAGAAATTACACATGATGTATAGAGAGCTATCAGTTCTGCAAGTGTTGAAAACCTTTCTTCTCCTGCGTTTAGTCTGTTAATTTTGCGTTAATTGAATTCCTGTCTTATTCTAGTCCTTCTGTCAGCTGGGTCAAGGACTTTGCTTTCTCTGTGTTGCAGTTAGCTTATATTGAATTTGAGAAGTAACTTCTAAATGGTCCTTATAATAGATAGCAGAGACCGTGAGGATAAGCAGTCAAATTCTGGATTAGCTGTTCTGCCAGAGAAGAATAACAATTAGTCAAAAGTATGGATGTCTTCCCAGGCAAGAATTTAGTGCTGTTCCAGAGAGTTCTTTTTAAAGCTATTTTTCCTGATAGTAATAAGTAAAGCACCTTTTAAGCAGATAGAATACTCCTCTTAAAATGAAATATGATGCTCCAGGGTGGTGATAAAAGAAAATACTATTTCTGGTTCAAGTTGCATGTAAAAGATCATGGCTGTTAAAGCCGTTTTGTTAGCAGAATAAATCAGTATTGACTGCCTGGATTCTCTTGCAGGTCATTGGCTTGTCAGTTAATTGGAAAGCTTGTGAGGGGCTTCTCCATGACAGTGTTTTGTGGTAGAAGAAAACAACCTGGGAATAAACTTAGTTAAAAGGTGGTCATAGTTGGTAACTGTTGTTGGTTTGTAAGTGGTTTTGATTGCTTTGTGCAAATTGTAAGATGGGCTAATCTCTAAAAGGATAGGGGATTCCTACAGTATCACTCTGAAGGTGAACAAGGATTCAAAACAGGATCCTACTGTGAAATTTATATTATAAGTAATGCAAATACACTCGTAAGAGTCTGCATGAATGCTTCAACTGTAACCAAGGCTTCTTCAGATTCAAGTCTGTGGTTAATGCAACTATTGATAGCTTGAGTTAAAATGATGAATATGTGTCGGATTAATATAAAATTCTCTTAAAGCTGTAGTTCTGCTGTCATTGTAATAGCAGCGTGTGATTTCGTTATTTGTTTTCAGTGATCTGATAGACGCACATAAAAAAGAAATCTGGGTATAAAGAGTCTGTTTCTTCCCACTCAGCACCTGGACCTGAAAATCCTTGTGGGCTTATGCATCCTTGTAGCAATATAGACTTTACAACCAGGTCTTAGTTTGTAATGCTGTTTTGGATGTATGGTTTAAAAAAAAGTTAAAAATTCATCTCTCTTCCTATTAGCTGTGTGAGTTCTGCGGAGGAGTAAAATGTTGTATGAACCTGGGGGGGCTTTCTGTGAAGAAAAGTAAACAGATAAGAGGAAAGGCACATGGAAGACATTTGTTAAATAGGGGTACCATCTTTATACTGTTGTTCTTCTGGCTATAACTGCACTTTACATTTTAGTATGGCCTGGGTCTCTAGAGTTGAATTTTACAAGGCATTTTCAGAACAATTGGGTCAGTCACCCATTATTCATACAATTACACGCTGCAGCCTTGTTGACATCTGTGCACAAAGCCCAGCTCTTTTTTACATAACCTGACCAGCTCAGACACTGATTGTGGGAGATGCTGAAAGTCACTGGGAGCTCCAGAGCCCGAGAAAAGAAATGGCTGAATAGTTCATTCCCTCTGGCATGCCCAGAGGCAAACAGGGAGTTGATAATGGCATCATTACACATGTAATATTTTGTGGTTTGCCTATATATTGCTATAGAAAGGGAGAAATTGGAGACTGCTATGTGGGAAATGTTGTTAAACCACTTTTACATAGCTAGCCAGCTGCATTTCTGTTTGTTGCCTTACACAGGCATTAACTTATACTGTTACAAGCTATTTCTGAGGGGACCGCCTCGTCTGGAGCTGGAGGGACCCCCGCATGCTGTGGTGGTAATGAGGTGACTGGCCTTGCTGGCTGTAGGTTGAAAAGGTGTGTGCTACATGAAGCCGGGTATTAGGGAAAGTGATGCAAATAGCTGTCTCATTAATGGGATTAAATGATATGCTAGATAGCTGATTTCTGCCTCTGAGGCTGTCTCGTGTGTGCCAGCCTTTCTGTAGGTGGTCAGTAACTGAGCTCAAGTCCAACT
The DNA here is from genome assembly GCA_039720435.1 of Amazona ochrocephala. Lineage (NCBI taxonomy): Eukaryota > Metazoa > Chordata > Aves > Psittaciformes > Psittacidae > Amazona > Amazona ochrocephala. The sequence goes on from CM077878.1 coordinate 94,660,141, forward strand.
TTGTGTGCTTGGCTTTCAGACTTAGCACAAACTCTGACTCTTTAAACAAGACTCAGTATGTGCTATGCTTGGAAAATGCGAAGGAGTAAGTTTTCAAAAGAAAACTGAAATGCATAGAGGTAGGAAGTAGGGATAGCATGCATGTCAAAATGGGCATTCAGTCTTAACTTTCTTTCTGAATAGCAGTGACGTGTGTGTCTTTCACCTGTAAAATGAATACAATACTGCCTTATCTTGCGGGAGTATCATTGAAGTAAATCCAGTGATGTTTCTGAAATGTTTGGATACTTCAGTGCTGAACACTAAAGAAAAGCTCAGAAATGAATTAATAGTTCTTTCTTTGGCAAGAATATTAGCAGGAGACTGTGAAAGAAGTACAATTTTTATAACCCAGCTAAAAAGAATTGTAACGCTGCTGTGGGGAGTGCTGTCATGTACATTGAGTTGAGGTGTCTGACAGAAAACAAAGTAGCGTGTGATAAAGTAATTGAACACTGTATGAAAGAGTGTGCCTGCTGAGTAGGAGGGAGGGAAGTATTAAAGTTGAAAAAGTAATCTCTATACTAACTCCTGATGTTTGACTTGACTTGGATTTTAGAACTGCAAATTAAAAATGTAACTTGTGAATTTACTTACAAACACCAGAGGTAAATATTTATGTTAGGTTTGGTAATACCAAAGTAATAAACCTATTTGGTTTTATTGTGTGTGTAATAAAACTTTAAATTTCTTCATATAAGCATGAGCAATACCTCAATTTCTGCCCACTGTTGTATCAATTTGATAGAAATATTTTGTAGGCTTTTATAAAATTAAACCAGCTGAGTAATGATATTTCATATAAAATTCCTGTTAGAACAAGTGACTGTAGTTGAACTTTTCCTGGCAGAGTTGGAAACCGGGTTATAAGAGAATAGTTAACTGCAAGCTCCTTGTGTCAGAAACATCTTTATATTAGGTATTTGGATGGTAGCCTAGCAAAGCATCGGTCCTGGACGCTGCTGGGAACTTCTAAGATACTGCGGTTACACAAGTACTCATAATTGTTATTCAAATGATAAGTGAAGTGCATATAGACTCAATAAGGAACTCTAAAGCTAGTGTATGAACTGTTTTGCAAACAAACAGCATTAAGTGGGTAGAAATTGGGTGGAAAAAATTTTGGTTACTCGTTAGCAACACTAAAACCAAATGTAGATTTTTATCTTGGTATTGGCTCTTTTGTGTCAGTATGAGTCATTTTAAAGCCTATGTGCTTCCATATGGAAATGTGTCTTGTGTAGCAGACCGTGATCAGCAGAGAAAGTCAACTTCACTTTATTTTATTTTAATCCCTTCTAGCCTTCAGGAAAAAGAACAATTGTTCACCATGTCCATTAAAGAAACTACTACCAAAGTAAGTACACATCACTGTTCAGTTCTTCAGAATACTTTGAGAAGCAGATAATAGCTTGCATCTTAATAAATGGCCTGTGTTTTAGAAAGCTGGTTTTGTGGCACTTCTTCTAAACAGATTTTGCATATAAATATTTTTAAACATACATTCCAAAAGGAACCCCAGCATTTATATTTGGACAGGCCACGGAGATTATGTTTAAGAAGCAGACGGAGTAATTTGTTGTTTCTTGGTTTATGTTTGCTGATCTCTATTTAGGAAAAGACTCCTCAGCTTCATGAAATGTAAGTAAACTCTGGTCATAACTGAATGCTTTCACTCTTCATACAGGGCCTCTTAATTCCTAGCTGAGTGGTTCCACTGGTGTAAAAGGAAAGCATAAATGAAGCACTTCTCTTTCCCACCCACACTAATCCTAAACTAGCAATCCCATTCCACTTTAAAAATATAAAGAAAAGTGACATGGAATATTTAGCATACCTTTTGTTTCTAACCAGAGATGTTAATACTTTTTCTTTAATTTTCTTATTACTCATGGACTCCTTCCAAGAAAGAGAACACTAAAATTTTCTTTTTATTTCAGTGAGCCACAGAACATCTTTGCTTCAAGAGAGCTCTAGAAAAAAAGGTCCATTTGTTGTAGCTGATCCGTATTGGTCTATATAGAACAGGGAGTGGAAAATATTTCTGGCTTTTGATCAGTAATGAATTTATGCTCTGAAATAAGTTTATTTTTCATCTTCTTTCTCTACTAGCACTCACCAAAATTAGTAAAAATTTTATCCTTTATAATCTGTTCTTTCTAATCATCTTGACCAACACTTTTGGCATGCACTGTTAAAAAGACTATTTGAAGACTGCGTCTCAATACCCCTCCCTCCTCTCCTACGTAATTTTGAGCTTATTCTCCTCTATTCCTTGCTTTATGCACACATCTTGGGGAAAAAATTAGTATACACCATTATAACATGATGCTTCTCCTATTTTTTAAATTACTATGAATAAAGTATCAAGGAAAAGATTGTAATTGACCTACAGCTCATCTACTAAAATGAATAAGACATTCAGGATCTCAGTAATACGTTATTTCAAGCCATCTGCAAGCTAAAACAGATTTCACCTCCTACCCTGAAAATGTATGTCTCTTGAAGTTTTATTTTACAGCTGTAGTATCTAGAGACTTTTTCAATAAGAACTGAAACGCTGGGTAACAATTGAAGTCTGCAAGGTAGAATTCCACAGCCTGTTCATTCCTTTAAATATTCAAGAGATAAAATATTATTTTAATTTCATTCCATTCCTGTGTGATGTCTTTTATTTATTAGAGAAGATAAATAGAAAGAACGTAATGAGACTTCTCCAGATCATTTATTGGTTTATTTATTCAGATTGTCTCATCCTATTAATTTTTTTCTCAAGCTGAATAGAGCTGATCTTTTAAACCTTTTCATTGTATGGGGAAAACACTGCATTGTCAAAGGTCTTTTTGTTCCCTTGTGCCACTGGTATTTCTATGGCCTTTTCTGCCTTATCTGTATTGTTTTCAGCTGAGGCTGCAAAAGCTAAAATTTGCCTGCTAATGAAGGGAACAATCCCCCTTATCCACCACCACCCTTCTGAAGTTACTATCTGCTTTTGCTAATGGCAAGATTGTGCTGTTATGGGAGATCCAGGTGGTTTGTCATCTTTAGACAGTGTAAAGCGAATTTCTCTTTCTTTCCAAGGTGCTGTTGTAAAGAAATGTGAAGGTTATTAAAAAATTATTGTTATTATTATAACTTTTTCCTTGAAATGGTTGGAGAAAGAGTAAATTTCAGCACTTTAGTCAGTGTCCTTGTCCCTGTTTCTGCCACCTTAGATTAAAATCATATTCTGGAAAGATGGAAGAGGATGACAATAGGCAAATTTTCTTTTGATGTCTTGCTGCTTTTCATCTTGATTCCACATATCTTTGCTAAACAGCATCCTACTGATACCCATTCAGATAGACTGCTTTTTTGAGTAGCATTTATGTGTCTGAACGCAGATCGTAAGATCTATTCCTGAACAAGAGCCTTTTGGTTTGTGTGCAGGTTTTTTGTGTTTTATGTGATGTTGTTTGTTTGTTTGTTTGTTTGTTTTAATAGTCTTCTTTAAAACACCCCCCAAACCACCAAAGAAAGTAATATTTGGGTGTAAAGAACTTCCCTGAAACTGAAAGGGAGTGTTTTTTTAGACTTGGAGCTCATTGGACCATGGGCTGCAGCAGAGCTGATCACTGACAGCAGGGGAAGGGTATTGCTGGGGACACAGGTGCTTGCAGTCAGGCTGATTAGAAGAGGATGGGAGCAACAGAGGAAGCTGGCTTTGTGAATGTTCATCATTTTTGTCAGCTAAGAAATAACCTTTCCTTTTGTGGCTGAATAAGCTACTGTAATGAATAATTGTAGCTGTTATTAAGATAAAATAATTAGAAAAGAATGAAAAGAATTGGAGCTTGTAGAGTAGAACGGATCTAATGTCCGATCAGTACTATTAGTTTAGAGGATGTTACATTATTTTGCCTCTCCTAGTTGCTCATTTAGTTTTGTGGAACTGTGCCATATGATAGCTCTGAAGATTAATGTTGTTCATTTATTTACAGAATACACGTGACATAGATACAAGTAGAAGCTTGGTAATGTACTTATCTCATGTTCCAGAAGAATCATCTCTGTGATTTAAGAGGAGCAGCCTCTGGTTCCTGCATTTCGCCCGTTAATAAAGAGTGCCAGAGAGCTTTGTTCTTGGTAGTGCTTACAAAAGTGGACAGTGTTCACTGGAAACTGATTAAACCTCCCAGCTTATTTTGCATAATTGCCAAACAGCTGTCTAGCGGTAATGACTTTAAGTTACTACCAGCATGGGATATATTCATGCAGCTTTCCTGAAGCTGAAAGGTTCCCTGTCTAATTGCAATTCACTGAGCCATTCAGTACCCCTAAAGAGAGAGAACTGCTTAGAAAGAAGTTATTAAAAACTTTCAGATTTATTTCAGAGATTACTGTGACTGTAGTGTTGGACAGGAATGATACAGGCAGGGGAGACAAAGAGAGGGTGTCACCCTCTGTCGACCAGCTGGGGTGCTCTGTGTGAGAATGGATGAAGGGGCAATCAAGAGCTTAGGAGTCAGGATTTAAAGGGAAGGCAGGGACAGGTGACATTACAGTGAGAATGGAGTGAGATCAGCCTTTAGGAGAAGGACTTGGAGGTGTTGCTTTGGTGAGAAGCTCAACATGACCCAGCAGTGTGTGCTTGCAGCCCAGAAAGTCAACCATGTCCTGGACTGCATCAAAAGAAGCATGGTAGTTCTGTTGACTCAAGGAAAAGGTCAATAGATGCTCTCAGCTGAAGCAAGGGGGTATTTATCTGTTTAAAAGGATTTACAGTTAGTGTCATATATGAATTATAATTGTACAAACAGATAAGCCATTAGAGCTGTAGGCTTTTGCTCTTAGAAAGTGAAGTGGTAACTGTGCTTCAGTTCACAGCATGGTACATGCACTTATTTTTGTGGCCAGGGAAGTCAAGTAGGAAAGGGAAACTTTCCTCTGGAGATTGTATTTCACATCTCATCTCTTCATAACTGACTGGTGCCTTTCTTCACTGTTGCTTTACTCTTGGTTCCAATGAATGCAATGTTTTCTCAAGTGCCAGCTACAGTTTTAAGCAAGTGTTTGATGCCTGCCTTCAGAACAAGGGATTTACCTTAGCTTGTTGAGGGGTTTTCTTGTTCATTTTGCTTTCCTTCACGAATGATGCAATATGGAGGAAACACTAACATTTTTGAATATGTGGAAGTTGTATGAATTTTGTATGCTGTGTAAAGTCCTTCTGCAGTGGTAATGTACTCTTAACTGGGAAGTACAGAAATGGTGTACCTTCCTTTTTTATTTTTCCTCCTGTCTCTCAATATTTTTAATACCAGTTCTGATTCATTGCTGAAAAACTTCCAGTTGAAAAGGTAAAAAAAGAAAGAGCACGAGGGTCATAAACCTGAACTGCAGTCAGCTGTGTCTCCTGATTGTGAAGCAAAGTATAGTATTGACCTGGTTTAGCTTTATTCGTTGTCTGTGTAGAGAATTAATTCTGGCTGTTCTGCCTGTTTTCAGTTAAGATGAGCAGCATCTATGTTTTTTTATAAAATTTGCTGTACATTCTATGCTATGGCGTCTTAAACTCCAAATGCTGGCTGGCTTATTTATGCTCCACTCCAGGCATCACTCTTAATGCTGAAGTTGCACAGAATTTGTAAGATGGCCTTTCTTCTATGTGCAGTCTCAGTATCTAGTAGTGTGATACATGTCCTTTCTCATGCAGGTAGCTCATACTAGTATTTTTCCCTATTTTTATGATAGAATGTGCAACAAAGCCTGGAATTTTTGATTCATGTTGGGTATTTCTGTAAAAACATCACTTTTATTAAGCTTCTCTACCTTGCCATGTGATGTTATGTCATGTCTGTAAACCAAGAACATTTGAAGCCCCATTTAAATTGCCTTATATTTTACAATGAACGAATTGTATATCATGGCTGTCTGCCTTGATCTAGGTTTGCACGAGTCAGAAACTCTGCAGTACTTTGAGGAGGAAAGTGAGTGATATTGAGACTCAACTACCAGCTCTACTTGAAGCCAAAATGCTGGCTGTTTCAGGTAAGTTTTAAGTCATGAAAAGGACTAACATTGATGAGTGATGTGTTAGAGCACTTGCTGAGCTTTTAATAGCTGAGACTTCCTAAGAAAGCTGATGTTCTTTATGTAGATCCCTTGAAGTTATGGCGAGTCTGGGTAACCAGAATGTGTCCTGTGTTGTGTAAGGTATTTCAGGCCCCTCTGTGTGGTTGGGAAATACTGGTAAAGACGATGCTGTGTGGTAGGCATTGAACATGCAAATAACATATTTTTTCATAGATGAAATTGATAAGTAATTATCAATAGCTGTTCCTGGACCTTACAAGTCATATGTCTATATAACTTATATGCTAGCTAAGATCATAAATTTACAGCAAAGGTATAATAATTACAAGTGTGGCTTTAAATGACATTTTTAAATGGAGTACAATAATTGGCAGCTTCTGCTGTTCAGATCATTAAACAACTAATGTTGGCAGCGAAAGAGCAATTTGGTCCTTGGAGCACTTGTGCCTGTTATTTACAACCAGTAAAACACTGAAATGTGATTAGAGAGCCTGATACATAACAGCTTTACATAACATTTATTTGGGATTACTGCACTGTTTCTGAATGAAAGAAGGCAAAGCACAGTTCTGTCTCTTAAGTTTGAGGAGGTGGGTTTTCTATTCTATTTCAATTCAGCATATTGTTTGCAGGTGTGTAAGTAGGTGTCTCTGCTAGACACCTGCCTCTGAGAGGAAGCCGAATAGGGGAGAATGTAGACCCGAGTACAAGGAATTTTCCAGTGTTACACCAAGTAAAGAGGCTGGAGGGTTTTAATACATGTCAAGGTGACATATTGTAGTTGTGTGTTGGTGATTTACCTTCTCAATTAGATACAAGAATCTGGCACTGGCACCCACAGGTTTTTTAAAGATGAAACCTTGTGCAGTGTTACATGGTTTGCCAGAAGTGGGTAACATCAGGCTTTAGCAGAGTCCTAAAGGAGATTAAGGACCAGCTCTTGTATTGGTGCTGAGCATGTTCATTTTCCTTGTTCCTAATAACAATTTTCTGAAATAGAAACCCTCTCTATTTCTCTGCGTCCAACTTTGAGAGGTGAGCAGGACAATCATCCTTCTCTGCCTGTGGGCTGTTTGAGTGTAGGTAATTTTCTTGCTTTCAGAAACAGGGTCAAAGCTTTCCCCAACCGTTCTATGACTTTCTTGAGAACAAAATACCTCATAGACTGGACGTGCAACTGCTCCGTGCTGCCAGCAGGAAGCAGTTGGCCAGAAAATATGTACCTCAGTCAGATGCTTTGGCAGAGTAAATGACAACTTGAGGATGATTTTCAAAACATTCATAACTCTTTTCTACTTTTCAGGTGTTAAAAGAGGTTTCTTATTTCAGGGATGAATTCAAAAGACAATTTAATGCTGATATTTCCATAAACTGTTTGCACAGCACTGGGACTATGATTGCCTTTCTGTGCATTTTTAGGAAGTGTCAGTGCTATTTCTTAGTACTGATGATGAGCATTGTTTGTCTTTTTTTTTCTGTTTAATTTTTACTCTGAAAAACTCTCACGTCAGGGAATTTTAGCGACTGTGATACAATCCTAAGTTGTTATAAGGCAAAATTCTGGAGGGAACTGGCTAAAAATCCAGGCCAAACGGTAATTTGGTGACAGTGGATACTGTAATTTCTTTCTCGTATCATAAGATATGGATACATTTGGTTGATGTGATGGCTCTTGAAGACCTGAAAGGAAAATAAAATAAAATAAAATAACCAAAACAGGAGGGGGGGGAAAAGGGAAATATTTGAGTCTTAAAGCATGAAATGATAAAATCAGAAAGTCAGGCTGCAGAATTAATTGCAGTGAGCAGAGAAGCAAGTCAGGAAGAAGAGATTTTATAAATGCAGAAGAGGAAAGAAGAAGAGATAAAAATAGCCTCTTTTTTTTTTTTTTTTTTTCCGTAACAAGGCAAAAACAGTGAGCAGTGGATAATAAAGAGAAAGCTGAATTATTCAGTTTATGTATATTCCTGTACTAGGCGTAAATGAATGACATCTCTTAAATAAGACATAGTTAAGAAGTAGGTTTTCATCTTTTAATAACTGGTTAAGTTTTAAACAAGATATTTTACCTACATATTCCCTGAACTGACAGGCAGCTAACAGACTGTTAATGAACAGCTTGGGTATATTAAATCATTATAAGGTGGGAGAATCATCAATTGGGTAATACACAATTATTTAAGGACAGTTTTGGAATAGCGTGAAATTCAGAGGGAATTATAGTGTATATATTAAATATGCACTAATAATAAAATTTGGTTATAGAGGTTTTAATTTAGTCTGGAAGCATCAGGCAGGGATAAGCGTCTGTTATTTCTGCTTTTATACCTAGAAGTTAGATCATTCATTCGAACAATTACCTTGAACAACAGTACTGATGGATAATAAGATCAACCCCAAACAGCTGTTGCATCACTTTTCTTTAACATAGCATTTTTCTTGAGGAAGCAGTTAGATTTAAGTGATTTTGGAACAGTGTCAAAGCGAAAAGGTAACTGAATGCGGTTGCACACATCTGTATTAATGTATCCCAAAAGTTAAGTTAGATGAGCTTAAGAATAAAGTTGTTAAGTAATACATATGTACTCAGAGCTTACATGCAATGACTTAATGATGTAATGACTTGGAAAGCATGATAATATAACTCGTCCTCTAATGGCTACCTTGATAGCTTCAGGGCAGTGTTCATCTTCTATGCGAACTGTACTTCCTATACCAAGCACACTGATTTACAGTACTGGTGTACTTGCACCAGAAAATGTAAGAATATAACTGTTTTTTTATTTTTATTTATTTATTTATTTTTGGTGGGGAAAATACTACAATTAATGCAATGTAAGTATAACAATTCTACCAGTTCTGTCAATACAATACCTTTAATTTTAAGACTATAATAAACAATGCTGTAAAGATATAGGAGATGATGCTACATATGTGAACATCTATTATTTCATCCTTGGAAGAAATGGAAAGTTCAGTTTGGGGGAGAAAGCAAGTTAGTTTGTGAATCTTTGGATTACTGAAAGCCATTGAATAAATACAGTCATTAAATCCCAGTGAGATTTTGGGGGGAGGGAGAAGCAGCACATACTCAAATCTTCAAGAAATATTTTTATCAATGGTTACAGTTCAGATCCTTTATATCAACAACTTGCTTACTTCTGACTGGCATTTGCCTGTTGTGATAAATAAGTTGCAGTTAATACTCCTGAGATGCTAGTCCAGAAATTTTTTCAAACATAATTAGTGGAATCTTATTATATTGTTCATGGTTTTTAAGTCTGTAGCTTCAGCTAATTATAGCTAACAAGTGCTCCTGATTGCCTGAGATGTTACTGTTGGCATACACATTTGTAAATACTTATCGATGAAATGTTATGGTTTAGCATCTAGTAGGGTTGCTTTTTATTAAAATGAAACACCTTAACGTCAGCGCTTAGAAACATGCATGTGATTATTGTTAACAGTTGCTTCTTGCAGTAGCTCTTAGTATGCTTCTGTCATCTGTTATGGGAAGACCACAGCAGCGCATGATGCTCTGTGCCTTGTTACCATTGTGTGTCTATTGAGCATGAAATGTTTAGGGGGAATAAACTGCAGGTGAAATAATCCTAAACCAGTAAGAAAATTCAGATAGGATGGTATGCTAAAAACGTGTGAATGTAACTGTAGAAATATTATTAAAATTTATTTACCTACTTTGGGCTGTATTGCAGGAGAGCAAATTGTATGTGAGAAATGGCGTGTTTCTCATTTTTCCTTAGTGAGAAAATAATTTGGGAATAGGAGAGAGGTTGTAAGCTAAAATGAATTTTTAGTCATCATTTCATATTTCCTATATTTGAGTAATAAAAGAGGTTGTTTGATACATTTTACAGTGTCTTCATAGATCTATGTAATTTATTTTTTTTCCTCTTGAGAATGCGTAATAGCATGGGACTAGATAGGCAGAAAGTGGCTAGCAGGGAGCTAAGCAGGCATGAATGAAATACTGAGTTTGTTATGTAGTTATCTGAGATCCATGTCGTTAACTTCCCTTATGTCTTTGCAAATACAAATTATATCCAAACACAGAAGTTACAATGAGGTGACTTGTAAGTAGTTAAAAAAAAATTAAAACATTTTTGATCTTAAAACTGTTTTTACTATTGGCAGATTGTGTCATCATCCTATGATTAGCACTATCTCTATTTCATTAAATACCTGCAAGTGGGAGCTACTTGGAAATGCTGTTGTGGGATTATTTCCAGCAGTACAACAAAAAGGGTTTTTTCCTTATGTTAGTGTAGAAGTATAGTTTATAAATAGTATGACATAAATACTAGATACCATATTTCCACAGAACTTAATGCTAGAACTGTTGCCTCTTTGACGGTTGTTTAGGGCAAGTTCTGCATGTTTCAGAAAAGAACTGTAACAAAAAAGCCTCCAGCCTTATGAAGGGTTAATTTTTGAAGAATTGGAGTTTGAGGTCTGTGTCTTGTCACATGACATAGCTGGTTCCGCACATGCAGATTCTTGCTTGCAGCAGTGGTCTGGGTTAATGGTTCAGAGGCATAGTAGGATTAATTCTTCTTCATGCCTCTATTGCAATGTCTGTCTCCAGCATACAGTACTGTGTATTGGCATGTCTTCCCACAGCAGTCACTTTATGCTCCATGAAGTAAAATTTGCCACTCTGTATTGGTGCGAGTGATGCAATTTTTGGCAAACAACGCCAGTGAGCCCCCAAACACAACTCTCAAACAGTCACACAGACCTCAGACAGCTATCCTATTTGTCTTTTTCATCTCATTTCCGAATGAGACTGCTGGATGTTACTGGCTTTCAACGAACTTCAAGATGAATTTGTTGTAGTTGAAGTTCCAGCATGATATGTGACCAGACAGCAGAAAATCATTGCTTCTGTTGCAAAAGGCAGTCAGTCATGTAACAACTTACTCTTTTACTTTGCTGTTACCTAAGCTACTATCCCTGGAGCAGGAGAGGACGTCAAGTAATTTCTCTGTCAGTTCCTTTTCCAGGGTTTTGTGCTCAAAGGAGGAATGTTAGATGGTGAAAGCTGGAATTCTGTGATTCTGCAAAGTGAAGGTGCTCTCACACCATGGAAAAAGGCTGTTCTGTGGTCTGGAGGGGATGCAAGAGAACCCCTGTACAATCTGTGGAAGGGGGCAATGATGTCCCTTTTTCCACTGGCTGGCTGGGAGCCAAGGTGACAAACCTCTGAGTCCCAGTGCATGTGCTTTTGGTGCCTAAACTTAGGTGGCATGAATACTTCTCTCCCTCATCCTTCTCTGGTTTTCTTTCCTGGCCTGGTTGGTAAAAAGGGAGTTAATGATTTCCTGCAGCCCTCAAAATCATGGAGATAAGTCCGGGCTGTTTACCGATTCTCAGCATGTCCCTTCCTCTCCACTGGTAGCAGCAGTGACTGGAGGACAAGGCAGTAGAGAGTGGAGATGTGAAAACCAGAGGCTGAAAAGCATAAGGTGAGTGGGAGCTATGAGGTGGGGGAAGTGACTGTGTAGGGAAGCTTGTGTGCTCATGTGCCTGTGCTATTGGGTGAGCCTGGAGTCACTTTCGGTTAGGCATCCTTTACGATGTTTAAAGAAATAATACATGACTTGCAACAACGATTTATTGGCTAATGCATATAGTAAATTGCTGGGACTAATGTGCTGCTGAGGTATACTTATCACCCCCAGTGCAGGCAGTTGATGGCACCTGGTGGTCTGACAGTCACCAACAGCTACTGCTCCTTGGAATAGGTTGTGTCTCAGTCTTGCTGAATTGCAGTCTTTCAAACCTCTGCCTTTTTCTACAGCTTTTTGTGCATTTGCTTATTGATAATTTTCACTTAAGATTTGAGTTGTTATTATTGACTTGAAATTATATCATTGCTGAAGTTTTATGCCCCCTCCCTCTTTTTGAGGGGCTGGGGAGGGAAGGTGGTGGTTCCTGGTTGCTCTGTGGTGACTGGTTCAGTGTAGTAACAGGAGGTTTTCTGTGGCAGAGAATTCCTCCTTCAAACATCTGTGAGGTCTCTTGCCTGCTTCTAGATGGATTTTCTTACTTTACCTTTCAAGATCACATCAAACATTCAGTTGCATTGTGCTTCATAAAAGTGTTGACATATGTTATTGCTTAAAACAATAATTGTGATTCAGATATGCTGGAATTCTTGTGAAATGTTTCAGGAGATCATAGGCTGTCCCTCATTTGCTATTTGGTTTTCTTTTCCAGAGGTGCAAGCATAATGGCAGTGCTTCCAAAATCTTACATTTCTGTCATGGTTTTAGGTTTTTCTCTTTTCTTTGTGAGCAGCGGAATCATATTTATTTTCTTCATTTTTTTTTTTCTGGTACTGGAATCAGTTTGCATTCTCATTAATCCCAGGGTAGAGGATTTTCAGACTTGAATTCCAGTGCCATTGATAAATACCATGGTGGCAAATGCCTTAAGCTAAAATGGAAATTTTCACTTTCTCATGTGTTATTAAAGGTAGTGGTGTTAGTCAATGAAGAATTAGCTTATAGGTGATAATAAAGAATGACCGGTCTATTCTTTCCTACGTTCAAGCCAGTATTCATTATGTATGCTTTTCTGTGAATGGAAAAATGACTCCTTTGCTTGTACTATGTTGGACATAGTTTCAGTAGAGATGGGACTTGCCACTCTACTTTAAGTGTAAATAATGAAAACTAAGATCTTGTGTAATTTCTGCCATAAATACAAGAAAAAGTGGGAATGAAAACCTTGTGGGCCATTAACTCTGTTTTACATTTTGAAGGGGAGAAATAAGCTTAAATGGAAACATGTTTAACTTGTACAAAAATGGGGCAGATTTTTAGTCAAACCATATTTTTAGTTAGCTTGGTTTTGGCAAATAGTAACAACTTACTGTGTTCGTTTGAGCCTACTAAATGGGCAACAATCTGACCAACACAGTAAAACCTAACAATGAGCTGTTATAATGGGCATGAGACTGGCATATAACTATGTATAGAGAAAGTATACTTGATATGCAGAGCACTATTTAGCTATCGCCATACAAATGAAATTCTGGGAAGAGAGGAAAATAAATATGCTACTTATGTTTGCAGTGAATAAAAGCAGTTATATAGCTACTTTGTGCCTGGGGATAATTTTATTATTATTTTTTTGTTTTTAGTTTTCCCAATGTGGGTTGTTTTGTCTGATTTGGCTGGTATTTTTGACATTCACATCAAGCCACTAGAGCTTACCTGATGTGACCCTCTGTAGAGAGTGGATTATGAAGGATGCATGTGAAGAGATAGCCCCAGAGGGTAAGATTGAGATCCTCAGGACAGTGAGAAGAGCGTGCAGCAAGCTCACTGCCCTGGACTTCAAGAGAGCAGACGTTGGCCTCTTCAGGAACCTGCTCAGTAAGGTTCCATGGGATACAGCCCTAGAGGGCAGGGGGGCCCAAGACTGTTGGTTGATATTCAAGGGTCACCTGCTGCAAGCTCAGGAGCGATGCATCCCAACTAGAAGGAAGTTCAGCAGGAGGGCCAGGAGACCTCCTTGGATGGATAAGGAGCTGCTGAGCAAAATTCGAAGGAAAAAAGAGGCTTATAAAAGGTGGAAGCAAGGTCAGGCGACCTGGGAAGAATACAGGGATGTTGTCCGGGAAGCTAGGGACCAGGTTAGGAAAGCTAAGGCCCAGTTAGAATTAAACTTGGCTAGGGATGTTAAGGATAACAGGAAGGGATTTTATAGGTACATTGCCAATAAAAGACAGGTTAGGGACACCGTGGGCCCTCTCCAGAAGCTATCGGGAGAACTGGCTACCCTGGATTTGGAGAAGGCTGAGGTTCTTAATGACTTCTTCGCCTCAGTCTTTACGGGCAAATGCTCTGACCACACCACCCAAGTCTTGGAAGGCAGACGCAGGGACGGTGAGGGTGGGGACCCTGGGCCCACTGTGGGGGAGGATCTTGTTCGGGACCACCTTAGGAACCTGAATGTATACAAGTCCATGGGACCTGATGAAATCCATCCGCGGGTCCTGAAGGAGCTGGCAAATGAAGTTGCTAAGCCACTGTCCATCATATTTGAAAAATCATGGCAGTCAGGTGAAGTTCCCGATGACTGGAAAAAGGGAAATATAACCCCCATTTTTAAGAAGGGGAAAATGGATGAGCCAGGGAATTACAGACCAGTCAGTCTCACCTCTGTGCTTGGCGAAATCTTGGAGCAGGTTCTCCTGGAAGGCATGCTGAGGCACATGAAAACCAACAAGGTGCTTGGTGACAGCCAGCATGGCTTCACTAAGGGGAAATCCTGCCTGACCAATCTGGTGACCTTCTATGAAGGGGCTACGGAACTGATGGACAGGGGCAGAGCAGTTGATGTCATCTACCTGGACTTGTGTAAAGCCTTTGACACTGTCTCCCATGACATCCTTCTCTCTAAGTTGGAGAGACATCAATTTGATAGGTGGACCACTCGGTGGATAAAGAACTGGCTGGATGGCCGCACGCAAAGAGTAGTGCTCAGTGGCTCAGTGTCCAGCTGGAGACCAGTAACGAGTGGTGTCCCCCAGGGATCGGTGTTGGGACCGGTCTTGTTCAACATCTTTGTGGGTGACATGGACAGTGGGATTGAGTGCGCCCTCAGCAAGTTTGCCGATGACACCAAGCTGTGTGGTTCGGTTGATACATTGGAGGGAAGGAATGCCATCCAGAGGGACCTTGACACGCTTGTGAGGTGGGCTGATGCCAACCTAATGAAGTTTAACCATGCCAAGTGCAAGGTCCTCCACCTGGGTCGGAGCAATGCCAGGCACAGCTACAGATTGGGCGGGGAGGAGATTCAGAGTAGCCCTGCAGAGAAGGACTTGGGGGTGTGGGTTGATGAAAAAATGAACATGAGCCGGCAGTGTGCGCTTGCAGCCCAGAAGGCCAACCGTATTCTGGGCTGCATCAAAAGGAGTGTGACCAGCAGGTCGACGGAGGTGCTCCTGCCCCTTTACTCTGCTCTCGTGAGACCTCACTTGGAGTATTGTGTGCAGTTCTGGTGTCCTCAACATAAAAAGGACATGGAACTGTTAGAACAAGTGCAGAGGAGGGCCACGAGGATGATGAGGGGACTGGAGCACCTCTCGTATGAAGATAGGCTGAGAAAATTGGGGCTGTTCAGCCTGGAGAAGAGAAGGCTGCGTGGAGACCTCATAGCAGCCTTCCAATACCTGAAGGGGGCCTATAGGGATGCTGGGGAGGGACTCTTCATTAGGGACTGTGGTGAGAGGACAAGGGGTAATGGGTTTAAACTTAAACAGGGGAGGTTTAGATTGGATCTGAGGAAGAAATTCTTTACTGTGAGGGTGGTGAGGCTCTGGAATGGGTTGCCCAGGGAGGTTGTGAATGCTTCATCCCTGGCGGCGTTCAAGGTGGGGTTGGACATAGCCTTGAATGGCATGGTTTAGTGGGAGGTGTCCCTGCCCATGGCAGGGGGTTTGGAACTCGATGATCTTGAGGTCCTTTCCAACCCTTACTATGCTATGATTCTATAAGTTTAAACTGGGGTTTCGTTGCTGTCTTTCAAGACAATGGTACTGTTCACCCTCTCAAAAGTAAAGTGTATCTACTCAGCTCCTTATGACAGTGTACTACAAGCATGTAATTCAACCTGATAAGAGAGTGGATACATCGAATTAGCTGGAAAGTTAAAAATTGACTTTTCAGTGTTGTAGAAGTATAATCAGTTTGGTTGAGTTCATGTGAGTGATTTCAGATTTTATCGTAATCCCAACTTTACTTCCCATGATTACTTCTCCCCTTTCCCCTTCTCCCAATTTTATACGAGTAGTCTTGATTCCTCGTATTCAAGTTGAAATGGAATAGATTTAAGATTCTGATAAAGCATCAGACTTTCAATCCTGGAGGTTTATAAACAAGTTTCTGAATTTGTGGGTTTCCTCATTTGGTGTACCAGTTTGTGCCCAGTGTGTTTATAGGAACATGTATGAAGTGGCTAAAATTACACATTGGTAGTAAACATCATTGTGAGACAGGATGAAGGATGGGAAAAGTAGCATTTTGCTCTTCACTCCCTTTCATAAAATCCCTTTTTCTGCCTTGGTTTAGACAAAAAGCTAAGCTTTCATCTTGGACTATTAGTTCCTTACTTTTATTGTCTCCATACAGATTTTCTGTGCAAGCAGTTCTGTTGGCTTCAGTGATTTTTGAGTTTCCGGGGAAGAGTTAGGACTGATTTTACTTGTATATTATCACCCAACTAGAACTCTCCCAGTGCTCTGAGTGGGTGACAAAGTAACAGTTATTGTATTCACTTAGGAAAAATAATTATCATCAAAAGAAAGAATTTCAGCATTTTCAGGATATTAGCAGAAGGAAATATTTTAACATATCTACAGAATGTTTCTACAGCATCAAATGTGACTTTGTCTCCTAACAAATAAAAAAAACCACGCTAAAGGGCATGTCTTTTGATGCTGGCAGCTAGGGATTATATATTAATTTTTAAATCAACCTTCTTATGGCATTTAGAAAGCAGCTATTTTGGTTGCTGTGATTGAGGTCAGGAGCTCACTGACGGCACTTGCGGTGCATGAGTTTGTGTACAGTCTTCTGAATTTTCATGGCAGGCTTCGAGACACTTCTGCTGTCATGGGTAGCTGCATCAGGCACCTGTGTCTTGGATTTTGGGTATGTATCTAATGCCATTTCCTCATAGCCTCAGTTTTGGTATAAACTTCCCCTCTGGGAATTAAGATCCATTCAGTATGTATAAAACTTTAATATGTAATATCATACTACTTTTCTTGTTGATTTCTAAAATGCAAGAGCAGGTTCCAGATTCTAATGAAGAATCTCTTGCCTTCATGTTTTATTAAGGCTCTTGTGCTTTGATGCTTGGGATGAATTCAGGTGAATAAAGGTGGACTGTTGAATTGTAAGTTGTGTTGCCTTAGAAGCATCTGAATCATTGCCATTTTACCAGTGGCTTTTTGTCTTTTTCTTGCTGCTGTGTTTTGCCCACTTGGAAACATGTGACAGATTTGGATAATAAAAATTGCACTATTGTTTCCCAATAAATGCACTGATAAGCCATGAGATCCTGTTGTTTGTAAAGCATATTTATAGTTATTTAATTGTGGATTTCTTTGTAAGACAGACCTGGTAAACAGGATTTTAGCTGAGGATTGGAAATCAGAAAATTTTGAACTCTTAAATAGAAACACAAAAAAAGGTCAGTTTTAAGTGGGGAAGAGGGGTTGACTGAAACTACCATAGCCTTAGGACTAAAGTGAAACACAGGCTACCATACTTTGCAATGTACAGTCTTTAATTTTGTCTTGCTTGATACCATTTTTCTCAAAAGTCTTGGAAGTGCAGTCTCCCTTTGGCATGCTTGTCTCCATACAGCCACTTCAATTTGCAGCAGCCTCTTTCCTCCAGGAGGATGATTGTAGTTATTTGCTGGAAGTGCTTTTGTTCACTCTTACATGCCAGAGGAGTGAAGCCTCTCTCAGCAGCTGACAGTGGTTTCTACCAGTGTAAATACTCCTCTGTCCTGAAGCAACTAAACAGCAGGCAAAACATTCCTGTTTAAGACTTTGTGACCAACACTCTTGAGACACCAGGTAAAAAGGATGTAATGCCACAATTTAGAATACTCTGATGTGGATTTAATGTTTTGGATTATGCCTTAATTTTCTAAACTATACTTTTAAATTGCTCTCTTGAGTGTAAGCAACATCTTATTCAGGAAACAAAAGCCAAAGGACATCTTTGTATCTTAATAATACTGGTGGTATTATAGTTATTTCTGGAGTCTAAAGTCATTGGATGCACTCCAGAAGCCTTTACATGTCTTACATGTGTGACTGAATGTGATTTATATTTGCTTCAAGACTAAATTTTCTAAGTGCCTTAATTTATTATATCATACCACCAAATTTTTGCTAAGTCAGGACGATGCTAGAGTTTAGATCTTGTGCTATAGATCTTGTATTTTGTACTGGGTAAGTCTACATGGAAATTGGTGTTCTTTAAAGTGTTTTGTTTTTCTTTTTTTTTTGTTGTTTTCTTTTACCCCCAGCCAAGCAACTGAATCACTGAAAGCACACAGGTTCATCTGTATAAATGTAGCAATCTAATAGTTACTCTGCTGCTATTTAAAGATCATTTAATAGCTGAGCATCTCAGACTGTTGTTGTCTATATGTACTCAAGGCTTCCCTGTGAAGTAAGGAAACATTCCTCTCAGGTTCTTATAAAAATGGTATTCAGAAAGGTCAAGTGGGCAAATGTGACTAGGCTATGCTGCAAACCAGTTGGGAATTGAACTTTTGACTCTGGATCCCTGTCCGAAGGAGCCAGTCATTTTTAAAACACGCAGAGCAGTGTGAGCTGGTGGTACTCAGGTGTTCTGCCTGTGTTTGAGGTTTTATGCTTCAGGGAGAACCAGAACTGGAGAGTTGTGACTTTCGAATATGGTCTCCCAGAAGAGCATCTCCTGACGGTCTTTGCACAGGCTGCATGCCATTTAAGAAATGCTGTGTGTCATTTATAAGCAATCTTCTGATTCTTATTAGGAACAGCATCATAGTGCTGCTTTGTTCAAGAAGAAATACTTCACGTTCTAGTAGATTGATGGCATCTATTTCAAAAGTATTGCAAGGTGAGGTGTTCTCCAAGGGAAGAAAATGGTCTGGTGGATCACACTGTAGCGATCAGTGAGTTGCAGTATGACATATTTTGATGTATGGACCCTTAGAAACAGGTGTTCTTCAAAATTGTAAATTGTATTTGTAATCTGAAAGTGGTATTTCTGTATGTATAAGGTTACATTTGCTACAATCATGATTGGTTTTGTAGTATATTATTGAAATGGATGCTTGCAAAGCAGTTTGTGATTTTTCTTTTTTTTTTTTTTTTTGCCCTTTTCCCCCTCAGATTGGTCTTTCAGTTGCTTTTGGGAAGTATAGTTGCTTAATTTCCCTTGTTTGCTGTGTAACCTACTGATGTTGCAAGTATCTGCTTCATTGTCTCTTTCCTCTCCCTCCCCCCTGTCCCCGCAAAACACACAGGAGGTAATTTTGGTACTGCGAAGGACCTAACAGAAGAAATAAGATCGCTGACATCAGAGAAGGAGGGGCTGGAAGGACTTCTCAATGAACTGTTGGTTCTGAGTGCCAGAAATGTCCGAAAACTAGAGAGAATCAAAGATGATTACACCAGACTGAAACAAGAACTTGAAGAAGGAGAGACTGCCTTTGGTAAGTAGTTCATGGGTTCTTGCAGCTTTTGCTCAGTCATGAGATCCTAGATGTCTACAGGGCTTGATGAACCATCCTGCATTTCACAAAATATACTGATTTTTCTGAGGTAAGTTTGGCCAGGACCTAGATAAACATTATGCTGATTATGCTCTTGGCTGTTTCCACTTGAGGTGAGAGAGTCTGGAAGGGGAGAAGGGATATCCCAGCAACATACAGATTTTTGAAATCTCTTAGCCCTGTTCCCCAAAACTTTGTTTTCTAAGCCCATTTTTGTAATAGTGATGTTGATTTTGTGCATGTATTCACATACAGAGAAACGTGGTCTTTTATGTGGAAGCAGTAGATGTGGCTGGCTGTGACAATAGCAACGTACTTAGGATATGTAACTAAATATTTAGTGTATATATAAAACGCTTGGCGATGAGTCTGAATGCATGAGGTATAAGGGATGACTGGTTCAGAAGGCAAGAGTTCTCTTTGTAAATTTAGTTTGAGTTGGGGTTTAAACAGCTTGCCAAATACGGATCACATGTAACTGTAAGCGGTGGAATTGGAGAAGTTCTCTGGAATTACTGTGAAAGCTACTGACAAATTAACAAACAGCACGGTTGTTCCTAGACTTGACTTAGCCTCTTATCTGCTGTATCCTCTCCTGAAGTTAAGTAGATAAAGTGGCCTTGCTGCTTGCTTAAATGAAAAGGCTGAATAACATTTAATTGACTACAAATGTACAGTTACTATAGTTACCTCTAAACAGCTAAGTATAAATCTGAGAGCTACTTTAAAGCTCTAGGGGTTTGAAATGTCTTTCCTTTTTCCAGATCTTATAAGGTGGTTGAAGAGAGGAAAGCACCGCCGTTTTAAAATTATATAGTCTCTTCATAGGCAAATGGATAACAGAGCTATCCTAGAAGCAAAGTTTTGTAGGCACTTGGATATGTCTTATAGCAATGTTTTAAAAATGCTTAGAAGAATATAAATATACACACATGCTATTAGAGAAGAACTTGCTTTCTTAGAAACTAGATAAGCATTCTAAAAATAATTTCTCAAGTTAGTGCATTGTGATCCAAAGTTGTAAATACACACCAGGCAATGCTTCCTCATTGCTTGGACTTGCAAGTGAGTTGAAGAGAGTTCTGACCTTCTAATCTGCTCCTTTAAGACAATTAAACTTCCTATAATACAAATGTGCTTCTCATTTGTACTTTTCTGCAGCAGGGTTTTAAACAAAACCTGTGCAAGACTCTTGCTGATGGAACAGAATTGGTAGCAGTTAACAGATATTTTTCTTTCCGTTTTGCATATGTGTAGCTGTAATGAGGTGTCTTCTTGGTCTGACTTCTGCTGTCCTACAGTTTATGGCAACAAATTGCAAAATACTGTGTTTACTGTGTGGATTGTTCTTTTAATTTGTTGTGATTCTGTAGGAGTAAGGAGAAATTTATCCTTGTGTAAAATAAAACTATCAAGCAGATAGTAGTCAGAGGCACATAAATAAAAAACTGAGATCTTCCTTTTCCCTCATCTCTGCCCTCCTTGTGTGTCATCTGCACCATTTTCTCCCTCAACAAATGGAAACTCCTGTAGGTTTGAGAACCCTAGTATGAGTTTGGTACCAGCACGTTTAACTGAATGTAAGCCTTCTGGTGCACTCTGGAAAACAGTATCTAGATTATGTCTTAAAGACAGCATCTACTTTGTGAACCAGTTGTTATCTTGTAGAGTGCTTTTATATTTGGAGAAAAAAGCATAAACAATTGGAATATGACTTTGTTACTGTTTGTTTTTGCTGTTGTTTGAAAGAACTATAGATAACTGTGTTGGCTTTGTCTACACTGTGAAAGGTGAAATTTGAGTCACGGTGGGCAAGCTGACTTAATGCATATCCTCAGGCTTTGTGGTTCATTTACACAAGTAAAATCTATGTTGCTGTTGAGAAGGGTGGTTTTGCCTT
Organism: Amazona ochrocephala; assembly: GCA_039720435.1. Lineage (NCBI taxonomy): Eukaryota > Metazoa > Chordata > Aves > Psittaciformes > Psittacidae > Amazona > Amazona ochrocephala. The sequence continues at coordinate 94,681,478 of CM077878.1, forward strand.
TTACTTGTGTTTCTTCCCCATCCTGTATGCCAGCTCAGACCAGAAGCCTGCTACGAGCTGGGCATCAGTGCGCCCATGAGACCCACTAATGCCTGATGGGAGCTCCAGCATCAGCACAAGGAGTGCAGGAGGGGCATGGAGCTTGTGATGCAGGATGTGCTGACCCCTTGGTTTTGGGGATAATGTGATTTTGGGAGTGTGTAGTCTGGCAGGAAAATGGTTTCTGTTCTTTGAGCTACTAGTGCAGCATGTGCTCAGCTGCTCTGTGCTGTGGGTAAAATTAGCATAAGTGGTAGCATTGCTTGGTGAAGCCTATTCTTAGTTTGATGACTTCTTCTAGTTAGAAGCCAGTGAAAGAAATCCCTTCTCCACCTAACTCTACTAGCTGAGGATGTTACTGTCCTCTGGCTTTTGTTACTAGCTGCCTGCACACAGTTCATTAGGGAGCCCTTCAGGCTATGTGAACTTAAACAGCAAAAACAATCTGGGCTAGGCTGGTCGATCTGCGTCCTGGTGTGCAGTAGGGATGTACCTCTGATTCCTCTTTGTGACACAGTTGTACTATGTTTTGGCTCAACACAATGAAATAGGTGTCTGTCTGTAACTAAACACAAGTTACTGAAAGTAATGCAGAGAAAGCGATCCCTTGGTCTTCTCATTGTGAAGTCCAATGAATGCTAGTTTAAGTAAGTCAGTTGGTTTAAATGTCTTTCACTGTAGAAAGGACATACTTCATTTTTCTTTGGGAGCGGTAATCGGATCAACTGGAGCTGTTGTCTCCTCTCATTCTTGCTTTTGTATTATTTGCAGGGCATAATCTACTTTTCCTGCGTCAGGAGCCCTGCCTCTTTTTTAATAGAACCTTAAAACCTTCTGTGCAGGTATTCCTCTTACACATGGCTATTTCTCATCTGGAACTGGAACTGTTATCTTTTGTGCCTGTGAACTTCTTGAAAACTTTTTTTTTTAACTGAAGATAATACTGCTTTGTCTGGAAAACATTGAAATGCTGAAATATGTGTGTATGTTTGTCTTTCTCTTGTGTATAAATTGGTAACCTATTTTTTTACTTCACTAATAATTGTTGATTTCTCACAGTAATGCAGATATAAGGAAGCAGACGTCAAGGGAAGAGACTTAATCACACAATAATCAGAGCTGGAATTTTAAATAGGACACATCATTAGCATGTTAATGAATTTTCTCACTCTATGCCAGCTGCCCAAGTATAAAAGATATTGCAGATGCAGTGAAAAAATCAGGCTTGGCTTACTGCGCTGAGGGCTGTCAGTACTCCCTATAATGGAGATTTGACAAAAATCCTTTCATATTTTTAGAGATACTCAGAAATGTTTTCCCTGTTGGATAACAGAAGCATCAACAAGTACTGCCATGTATGAGCATTTTAGGAAGAATAGTACTAATTTGCTCTTCAGACGCTTTTTTCTAGGGGCATCAGAACACTTTTGTAGAAAGTGGTGAACTGTTACTGCCATGTTACAGGTAAGAAAGCCAGAGACTTGGAGATCATGCAATTTTACGTGGAATGGCAGTGAAACAGTTTCCCAATTGATGCTGTAACATCAGTTATGATTGAATTAATGACTTGCAATAAACAGATAATCAAGTGATACTCTGTGAGCTTTACATTCTGCTAGACTGCAGGTATTCCTGTAGCCTAAGATGTAATGGTTATGGGAAAAATCACTGACGGTCTGAGCTTTACTGCTGAGCGGACCCGCCTTACGAAATTGGAAGGTCCTGTTATGGCGAGGAAGAGAGCTGCTTTGCAGCCCAAACCAACAAAGCCCATGTTCCAGACAAGTGAAGCTTAATTACTTGCCTGTCTGCCAAAACTGCTGGATTCTGCTTATAAATTCTGGCTTGGGTTGATTCACATTTGTAACCCAGGGCTGGAAATGAACCCTACCCTCTCGGTTTCCTCATTTGCCAGTACTGACAGGCAAGTTTTCCTGCCTCATTTGGTAAATTTCTTTTCTGGCTGCACTCAGCTGTTTTCTGCCTCAATTTTTCACTTTTGGGAAAGCATTTCCTTGTAAATAATGTATCTGTGCACAAAACTGTGGTTGGGGGGGACTGTATTTTGCTTTCTAATTGCTAGGTTGTGCTTGCCAAGTCATCTTAAGTAGAATTTCTATACTGAATTAATTTCTAGAGGAAATACAAAATAAAGGCTATCCCACACATCAAAATAGCTTTTTAACCCTTTTTTAAACTATAGTTTGGAGGTTGGTACTTCAGTCTGTACTGCTTAAGTGTCATTTGACATGGTTGAGTTTTATAGTCTTAGAAACTGGTTGTGTAAGTCCTAAAGCTCTTACCTCAGCCTGCATATAGAGTGAAGCTTTCTGGGATTGAACAGATACATTTATTGAATAATGAATTAGATGGAGCAGAGAGGGTTTTTTTTAGGATGCTGGAATTTTCTTTCACACTCAGATTTTCTTTCTCTTGTTCAATGCACACACACTGCGTGCTTGCACAAAATACCTCATAGCTTTCTGTCCTCTAACAGAAGAGAAACCTATTTGAATCCATTTTCTAATTTGCCTTTAAAAAAAGTAATATTTTAACTTAGCTACTTGCGAGTAAAATATGTTAAGAATGTACTTCAAAGAATAGCAGAAATTCTCACAGTCTTTTTACAGTCATTGTTTCAAAAGCTGCGTAATTGGCTCTTGTTGGAGGATGTGGTTAAGTAGTCTAAAGCTTAATACCAGATGGACAGCAGAAATCACTAGTGGTGCTGCTTAAAGCAATATTGGCTTTGCATATAGGAATATTTGTGAAAGGTAGGCTCTGTATTTCATATGCAACTGTACATAATGTGACTTACCAAACTGTTAATGACTGTTTTCTGCAAAGTGTTTTTATTCTCTTTCAAAAGTACTTTATTCTGGCAGGTTCAATACTCGAAGTCTTATAATGGCACGTGCTTCCCACTGGGAACTCTTTTTTTTCTGTTTATTTTTTTTGTTTAATTACTTGGGTTTTTACTACAGCCATTGTACAAAAGCTTGTGTATTTTTTTTCCTAACTAATTTCTGTAGTGCTTTTCAGAAATGTCTAAAAAAGCCTTATACTGCTTTTAATTATTTCAAAAAAAACCCCAACAACTCAGTATCTGCTTATGAAATGAAAAAAATAATTCCATGTTTTGCTTACTGATTTTTCAGGTGGTAGTTTTAATTTTGTGCCTCAGTGCTGGTTCTTCTGCATCAAATAGGTTTTCCATATTGTTTCCACAGTTCATCCTGTAAGTGATTATCTGATTCTAAACTGAAAAGCTAAACCTTTTGATTGCTTCTGTTCAAATAAATCATTGAAGGAGAACCACGCAATGTGTAACAGAGGGGCTTCTATGAGGAGGAAGCTGTTTGTAGTCTCATTGTGTGTCCACTTCTAATTTGTGCAAGGTCATTATGTTCTGCATGTCATACCTATATGAAATGCTTGTTGTCATTCAAGTGAATGGTGAAATGGAAGGGCTTATTGCTTATGCCTATGGCCATCTCTATTTAAACAGTGATCTTCTCAGATTTAGCTAGCATTTCACCCCATTTAGCTTTCACCAAAAAGTATAAAAGCCTCAGTGGTGATGCAGGAATAGCACTGGCACTGCAGCTGGTAGCATCCTTTATTCTCAGCTGACATTCAGCTGGTGATCCAAAGTAGTGCTCAGCAGCCCTCTGTCAGGCAACACGTAAAAGCCAGGTCCACATAAAAAGAGAAAAGGCAAAAAGAAACCGACAAAACCAATAAGCCTGACCTTGCAGAGCTCCTTTTGTGTTGTCATGGCCAAATACAGCATGAGTAATTGCACTCTGCTCGTCAGTATTCTCTCTGCTGTTTCATTTGAAAAATTGGTATTTCTGCATTTGCTTGGACTTGTACTGTTATGCATATTATATGCTTGTCTGCATTTCATGGTGAGCATGATTCTCATTTTCTTCAGTCAGTTTTAAAGCACTTGGGATCTTTCAGGTTAAGTATACCCATATGCATATTTTTGTCTTACAATTGTGTGATGGCAGTCATTGCATTGTGAGTTGTTGCCCAGCTTTGAGGACCAAATTCAGACTAATGGTTTTCATTCCATATCAGGGTTCCACAAAAATTTATATGAAAGTAAAATATTTTTTTTAGCAATATCGTCTCTGTTAAATAATACTTAATTGTAAGTACTTGAGGGCTTTTTGTGTTATGGAATTGCTTTTTTTGGTAAATATTATCTGTAGAATTTAGAAATATATAAAGATTAAGTTCTGCTAAGCTTTTCCTATAATTAAAACTTGTAATACATTTGTATTTTAGGCATCGATTTTTGTCAGGATTGAAAAGATTGGAAACCAGTCTGGTTTAGGATAATTGTTTGCTATATGTCTTCAGTCACTTGTAATGTGTTTTTTGTAATGGTGATTATAAAGGTCATCTTGTCTGCTGTTGTTAATTTAAATATGTAAAATACTTCATAATTTTCACTTGGTGGGTAATGGTTTAGTTTGTATAAATGCAATGGAGGTATTAAAAAATTTAATCTGGCCATTCTGTATAATTAGATGCAAATATCTGTAATTGAGGAAATATAAAATACGTGTTCAAGCACCTTGAACTGACAACAGCAGCTTGGTTCAAAGCCCACTGATAGCTATGGGGGTCTTTTGATCAGGCCATTTCTCTGTTGCTGCCCAGAGGTGAGCTTCTCTTCCATCTCTTTCTTCTGAGATCTGATGGTATTAACTTTATTGAAATGTTTTATATATCTGTGTTATATTCCTTCTCTGTAGGTAGCAGCGTGACCTAATTACACACAGAATAACAGCTTGTCAAATGACCTGGTATTTTTTCTAGTTGCTACAGGTGGTTACATAACAGGTGCAAGAAATAAAGCTTGGTCAGAAGTTTTAAACTGTCTCTCATCGGGGAAAATGATGATCTCTTTAACTAGGATAAGCAGTAGACATGAAGGTTTTCTAAGTTGTAGCACTGCAGAAATATAAAGTGGCTCTGTTGGAATCATGGAAGTGCAATCTGATGGTGAAAAGTGTTACTGAACAGCCTTCTGCTGCAGTGAGAGATGGTCAACCTCAGCCCCCAGTGGAATGTGCGTACTTCAGTGTGCTGGTGTACATACAAATAAACCAGCAAGCAGAAAGTCCTGATGGTATGCCAGGCAGCTTTTTCCTTTATACCTGGAATGGTATTGCCAGCTATATACACAGTGCATTAAACTTTTGAGGTGTCTGTAAATATCAGATTATTCCTAGTTTGCTCTCTGTGCTCTAGGCGCCTCTGCATTACTTCCCTTCTTAGTTGAGCTGCTCCACCTGATTGAGTTGCAATCATATGAAGCAACATAAATGAATGAATTTGGAATAAATTTGGAAGTGTATGCCTCCAATTTTAACCATTCTTCATTAGATTCTAATTCTGCAGCTGCATCTTCTGTGGTACTGGGCTCAGATTGAGCTGCTCCTTTTATGACTATAGTGTTTTTTTTCAGGAGAAAAGAGATGCCAAGAAACTAAAAAAAGAAAAAAGATAATAATGAAGTGTCTTCTCATCAGGCAGATGAACAGGTTCCTGTGCAATCCTAACTACTTTGGCATGACAGTAACCCTGGTGGTCTCCAGCAGACCTTCTTTAATGTTTACCACTCCTGGAGTTTGAGCAGATAGTATTGTCATGCTACTGAACTCTCCAGTTTATTTCATTGTGAAGCTCTTGTTTTCGTGATGGTGTAGAGCTGTCATTTCTATACATCATATTAATCGAATTACAGTTTTGGCAGAAAGGTAAAGTTGTGTCTGACTGAAGCTGCTTGGAGGCAGGCAGAAAGGTGAAGTGTGTCTGAGGATGGTGGGGTGCTCAGAAGAGAACTACGAAAGCTGCAGACATATGTAGTTACGCTTAACAGATAGAATGGCATTGCTTTTCAAAGCAAGGTAAATACTGCTTTCCTTGTCTCACAGGTGAGGTAACTGGGACACTCAGGTAACTGGGTTTGTGGTTCTCTTCATTTTGCTATTTTATATATCTATGGCCTTGTATTTGGTCCAGACCTGTTGGATGGGATTACGGCATGTATTTGAAATCTTGATCTTGAAACATGGTTAAAAGTATGAAACCAGTGTTTGACCTCTTAAAGACCCTAAGTTTTATTGAAAAAGTGGGTAAACAGTTGGCCTAGTGTTGCTAACATGCTTATCTTTTCAGGTCCCCAAAATGGGCAAAGGGCTCTTCAGGATTCTTTGCCTCATGGACTTTCTTTTTGGGGATGAGTATAGAGATTGATAGGATATTCAAGGAATAGTATCAGTTTGTTTTCAAGTAGCACTTCAGTGAAACCAATTTCAGGCAGTTATCCTTCCAAAGATTCAGGCTTTCTGCAGATTGAAAGTAAAAATAGTGCAGCATTTTACATTCAGTTAATGTTTTGGACTTTATTTTTTTCGCTGTAAGCCAGAAAATGTTGGCTTGGGTCATCTGAGATCACTGATATAAAATTGATGTCCTAGGACAGGATTATACTGCTGCAGAACCAGAGAGCAAAGATATTGTTTAGCTTTTTACTTATGGGTTATTTTTTCACATGTATGTATTTTAATGCAAAATCTAGCACAGTAATACACTTCCACCCAAAAGTTTTCATTCAGGAGTTTTGGCAGTGTTCTTGAGTTGCAGCGTACAAGTCTAATTCTGTGCTTGCATAAATGCATGCAATTTGTAAAGAGCTGTACCTCCTTACATTGATGGTAAATTCACCTCTGACTGAATGAAAAGTCAGATAATTTTCTGAGATGTTATCTTTCATCTTTGCTTTGATATCAACTGGCAATATTTAGATATGGCATCTAGGAGTATGAACATCTAAGTAAAAGAAACCCCTGAGTTACCACTGCGTTGGGAATACAACGTCTCCCTCATGAAATAAAGGTTGGTTTATTTTTGTTTTGAATTTGTTCCATTTTTTGTTCCTGTTGATTGTCAGATGCAGATTAGTCAGATCTTTCTGCCTCATTCTTTCTTGCTCTTAATTGGCTCAAGGTTTTCTTTGAGGTATTTGCAAATACAACAATAAAGATATAAGCTAAATTAAGGTTTCTGTAATTAAGGTACCTTAAAATGGGACTATTATTATCCTTTACTGACTTTTTTACTTAATAGTTATACACTTAAAATGAATGAAATGGCTGTATGCTGTATAGTTTGTTACTTGAATGACCACAGGGTTCCAAGAATGCTGCAGGCTTTATACCCACAGATATGGAGAAGTATAACCAAATCTGGAGTAATGGGAAGATGGAGAAGGCATAATATCTGTTGATAAAAACAGAATAAAAACACTGAATTTGTAGTCCTCCCTAGAACAGCTGTTTTTTATCCCCAATATTAGTTTAATACTCCATGTGTTATCCTAAAAAAGGCTTTATTGTAGAAAACCTCTTCCAATTCACACCTTTCACCGAGATACACAAGTGGAAATACAGAAAATTTAAATGGGAGAGAGAGATTATTTGTTCTATGATTCCCCAGAGAAAACATATTTATAATTTACAATTCTTGCGCTTTATTCTCTAAGCTTTTTGTCCTTTCTGTACTTCTATTAAATCCTAACTGATTACTCTGAGGCAATGGAAATATTATTATTTAGAGCAGAGTTAAGTACCTTGTATCTCATGTTCAGAAATTTAAAGCTTTCATCACATAAATTTCTTCCTCCCTCTATCCTTGGAGACATAAACTGGAGTAAGAGACAGAAAACCAAGGAATTGCTAATGCCTGGAGTCAGGAGCTAGAATTTGGTACCCTTAAGTTTGATTTCTCTTCTTACTAAAGAAGGAACAGAGAGAGTTTGCTCATGTTTCAGTTGACTTGTGCCACAGTTTCCTTGTAGGAGGACTTGAGGTAATGACTGTTTCTGTTAAAATTATGTTGTGAGGTCTGTGGTCTGCAGACTCGATACTTAAGCACAGGAGATGGTAGTAGGCGACTATAGTATAAGACCAGCAACTTTGCCACCAGTAACTGCACAGAATCTGTGGTCCATGTGCAGCAGCTAGTGATTAGATATTATTTTTGACTACCTGTCAGATGTAAACTGATAAGCTATGATCATGTAAGAAGTATATAAAACTGGATATTTGAAAGCTTACTCTTATTTCGTTGTTGTGTTCAAATCCTGGTATATTTCTCTATACAAAAATATTGTAGTAGACAATATAATTCAAACTTTGATACCAAATGAATATTCAGTTGTTGTATTTGCAGAAAGTATATTTGGTTTGATGTGCATGTGAAAGGCTTGGGTAAAGATAGACAGTGTTTGCCAGTCTGCATAAGATTAGACAGTTCAGTACATGTTGGAATTATCAGCTGGAGGACACATTGCATAATTTGGACCACAACCTTTATACATTTTGGCTGGAATATACCTCTTATCCAGTGAGGTGCACTGAAACGTAATTAACAGTGCAAGCTGGGAATGACAGGCTGAAACTATGTCTACTTCTGTGCAGATAAACAATCCTGTATCTAGATCAGAAGTCATAGTAACATTTTCTCTGTTAACTTTTTTCCCAGTTCCTGTATTCTGAAACACTGTACAGAGTAGAGTTATCTGTGCTCTGTGCCAGAGAAAAGCAAATAGGCACCAGCCATGTGTCCTATGGGCTTGATTTTAAGAATCTTTGAAAAATGTTAAATCCTGCAGAAATTGGCAAATCTCTTGTTCTTGATTTTGAATGTTTTGTTTGAGAGAGAATTTTGAAAATACATGGAGACAGAAATTCTGGTCCGCTGGTAACAATGCATTTTGCTTCCAGTTTCACCTCTGGCGTTCTGCTATGTTGAAGCTGCAGCATCTGTTTCTGACCTGAGCTGCTCGGATGCAGGTCCACTTACTCTGATGGAAATGCTGTCAACATAAGAAAGAGTAGAAACTAGTCTGAAATTCATTTGCCTTAGAAATCCTTCAGTTTTATCTCAAAATGATATATTTTGCAGTTGGGAGGCCCCTCCTGGGAAAGAAACAGTTATTTTATTTTGTAGTTTTTAAGCTAAAAGCTAATTACTTTTGGGTTTAGTTCAGTGAACTTCTATCCCATTGACTTCTGCAATGCTTTCTTTATTTTAGGACAGTTCTTCTCTGTAGGTAGGAGAAAAAAAATTTTTCATGCAAGTCTGAGTATTTACAATGTGGTATTTCCAACGGAATCATCTGTAGCATTTAGTCTTGTTATTGCAGTAGAATGACCCAACTGAAATGTGTATTGCTCTTGTATTCTCAGGTTTCTAGTGTACAGTCTTGTGGGTATAAAAATGTTCTTGTAAATTCTAATCTAGCAATCAAAATAAAAATTCACATGTCCCAGCAGAAAAAATGTTAAATCCCAGTATGAAGTTTATTTGTTTTGTTCAGTATCTGTGAAAAAAGCTGCATAAAGTACCATCATTCATGAGCTCATTAAATGGTCAGCCACATTCTTAAGTGGGAGGATATTATTTGCAGTGGGAGAGATGCCTCTAAATAAGCCTTAGACACTGGCTGAAATAGCCGAAATGGTGGTGTTCTTTTAAGCACCTTAGATGGCATTATGAAGGCATGGGTGTGAATATTTGCTAATGTAGCTCTTTTTTCTCAGTGTGCTTTCTTTTTATGTGCTGAGTAATGACAGTCTTGGGAAAATTTAAAAGTAACAAAACTAGAGCAGGACACAACATTCCTGCAGTCTTCTGGTGCTGAAACAGAGGTTTTGGCAGTTTCTGCAAGTACTTGACTCAGTCTGTAGCCAGCACCAAAAAACATAGATGGTGTGTCAGTGTCATAGCCTGAAGGTGCTTTGTGAGCAAATTGGCCAATACTCAAAGATTTTGCCTACAAACTGTCTCCAGTACGGGTTATAGACCAGAAGAAGTGGAAAAATGAAGTCCATGTATCTGAATAGCTCTTGCCAATGAGACAGGTATGATACCCTCTGCCATCACAGGCAGCCTGGACAATATTGTATGTTTGTTCTGGTGAGTAAGAGCATTCTCCATCCTATCAACTTGAGCTTTTCTTGCGTAAAATGTGAGTGTATTTGTACTGATCACAGAATTTCTTTATACAGCAGTTGGAAGGAAAAAAAAAAGTAATTTTAGATTGTAATTCAAATTAGACTTTCTCATTAAAAAATATGTATTTTTTTTTCCATTGTGAGTAGCTTTTTGCCTAATGTTGACAAAAGCTAGAACTTGAAAATTTTTTAACGTTTGTTTCATGTATTTTGGAATGTCAGTAGATCACACTCAATGATGGAACGAACCCAGTGCTGTCAAAAATTGAAGAGAATCTGTAGAGCAGTTGTGGGAGATTAAAGGGTTGGTAAGACAGCCTGGTCATGGGAGGCTTAAGGTGTTCAGTGCTTCTGCTCAGCTTACTGAACAGAAATCTGAGATCACTGGATGGCAGTCTCCAACTGCTTGCTCAGGGACCAGAACTGATAGTGGAAAGATCTTTATGGTGGTACACCAAAGCAGAAATGGTCACTTCTAATGGCTAGCAATTGAAGCTTGACAACCTTAGGTTAAAAAAGTGAGTCGTTCACCTTTTAACTGACAGGACAGTTAGCTTTTGCCAGAGTTCAGCAAAGATTGATGTAAATTTCCAGTAACTATTTGTGTGGTTTGTTTTTTTTTTTTTTTTTTTTTTTTTTTTTATACCTAGTTCCAGCTGGAATGAATTCAGAGAAATCTTACTGTCTGTGTTTCACAGATGACCAGGATCAGGGAATTCAATAATCTCTGTTAAATTTTTATGCCGGAACTGTTGTTTTATCAATATGGTAACTTCCCAGGGCAGTGTGCAATTCACTACTACTGCACTCTCTACCTGATAAATTTGTCTTTGAAAGAAGCTGCCATGCCCAAGTCAGAGAAGACTTGTTTAATTCCTCAAAGGCACAGTATGTACGTGTTATCTCATTCTTATGCTGCTTGCATTTTGCCTGTCATGGTGACCCCTGCTGAGGTTACTTGTGTAGCGTATGAGTGGATTGGTTAGGGAAATAGAGACTGCAGGAGAAAACGGAACACTCTAAAAGCATAGAGCATTTTACAAGCTGTCTGCCTGACCTTGAAAACCGATATTCAGTGGTCTAAATGGAAGATGTATTCACAGTTTTGCAGGATAAAGTGCCAGGGCAACCAGGATCCTTTCTTGTGTTAGAATACTTTGTCGCAGTGCTAAAATGCTGAACTGCAGCTGAGAACCATCAGGGTATACATTTATTAGTTCGTTCTGCTTCTGTAGCATCCCCCTAGGTAGGGTATCAGGCATCCTTTTATGCCTTTCAAAGAAATATAAAGAAGTAAGAAAATCTGTATCTTTTAAAGTTCTCCTGGGTTTTGGGAGTTGTTCTGAACCTCCAGAGTCTGTACTCTTTGGCATTCCTTTGTTTATTTTATACCCTTTTCCCAGCATTAAGCACTTTGCAAAGCATGTGCTTATATAATACTTCTCCATCTCTGATAAATGCTGTGCATCTCTGCAGCAGAAAGGAAGTTTTAACCTTTAAAATCTGGGCATTAAATTGTTGACAATTTTTCCTTTTGTTTTTTTCTTCCTTAATTGTTCTTTCTACTGTTGTGTTTACTTTCACTGTAAGCTTTCATCTTCCTAAGTCCAGTTGACGTGTATTTTTCTTTTATCTTTCCTCATCTCTGTTCAATCCTTTTGCATTTTCTGTAGTCTCTTTATTTGTATTTGTGTATGTGCAAAATAATTTATCATGCTATTCTCTCATTTCTAATAGTTTTTCTGATGCAAATGGTGACTGAAGTAAGCTGTATGGACAGACTTTGCTGTTAATTTTATCTTTGTTTTTCCCCAGTTTGAGTTTTCCACATTTGATGCTTTACATCGTTTTAAAAACATGGCAGGCTGGTTTCTTGTTTCAACCCATGTATAGCAAACCTGAGTTACAGAAAGATTCTTCATTCTACTTGCATGATTTGTGGACTTAGTAGTCAGATGGTTGCACTAGAAATCGTCAATTCTTGAGGAGAAGCATTTTTCCAGTGTGCAAGTTCAATGGAAGAGAATAATCATAGAATAGTTTGGGTGTGATGTGACCTGAAAGATCGTCTGGTTCTAACTACCTTTCCCCTAGACCAGGTTGTTCAAAGCCCCCATCCAGCCTGGCCTTATGCACTTCCAGGGATGGATCATCCACAACTTTTCTGGGCAGCCTGTTCCAGTGTCTCACCACTCTCATAGTGAAGACTTTCTCTTAACACCTCATCTAAACCCTACCCTCTTTCAGCTTGATGCCAAATGGGAGGCTGCTTCTGCTTCTTTCTCCTGTGCATGTACCTTCTCACTATTCTAAGGAATGGAAAACTCTTTAGGCTGTGTTTTACTATTTGTGCAGTGTAAACCAGCAGGGACTAACCCGCAGTATTTCCCTCACTGCCTCCAGCAGCAGTGTATGTGAATTTCTCAAAGCAGAAGGAGACTCATCTCAGTTTAGCTGAGTAGTGCTCTGTACTGCCAGGTATTTTTTCTTTCCCAGAACAGATGTTGCAGTGAAGTGCCTTCACTCAAAATACTGCTCTCTTTTGCTACAAGGTGTTAATGATAACCAGACTACAGACAGCACTGTTGGGCTCTTGGGTGGACATACACTGTTATACAGTTTCCTTGTCACAAACCTTCTATTTTTCTTACCCTGCATGTTGTCCCTGTTGGATGTGGTGCTTAAAGGGTGTGCGGCCAGGTAACCCTGGCTTAGTTGTGCCATTGCACATCACAAATGTGTGTTTCTTTCAGCAGCATTTTCCAGGTTCCTATCTGTTCCTTCAGTTCCCCATTAGAAAAAGGACTATGTTGAGCTGTGATGAAGTACTAAGCTCTCAAGGCAGAGTGCAATGATCCCACAGAGGGGTTATTTCTCCTATGTTAAGCGTCAGGGAGCCCAAGGTGGCTTGGCTTTGGAGTTATTATTTCTGTCTGTCTTCATTTTCTCCATTGTATTTTGACGCTGAACAGTAGAACTTCTGATAAACTTACATACCCAAGGTATTACTGGAAATTACATTAGCTGTAAAGTTTTAAAAGGCAAAAAGATATATTCCTGGAAACAAACTACCTAAAATGATTGTTTAATGAAAAATTCTGCTTCAATACATAGGGTATTTCTCAGGGAATAGTTTGAGTCTGAGTATTGTGATCTTTTAATGTTACAAAATAAGTAAGAAGCACAGTAATAGGAGGTTAGGTAAGTAAAGTTGTCTGGCTGTCTAGCACTGAAAGGTCACTAGCACAGGCAAAACTCATTTAGCTTTTGTTCCCCATTCCTACTGTAGGCAATTGCTTTCTTCACGCATTTTTGTTACTTTGGCACACTGTGTGTGAGTGACAGCAAGCTCTTTAACTCTTCCCAGATTCAGCCACCACCACCCTCCTCCCCCACCTCCATGAAATGACAGTCTCTCTGTGGATTTTGATAAGGCATTCCTTAAAAGGGAGCATAATGTGCCATCATTTAGTTTATTAGATTGAAATATGTTCTTGCTGCCCCCTTTGATGAGAGTTATTGCTTCAACAATCACAGGCAAATCTGATTTACTGTAAACAGTTACAACAGCAGAGTAGGTATGTGGGCTGTAAATTGGTTGGAAAACGGGAGCGATTTGCTGGCAGAGAGAAAGTAACATTAAACTGTTCTAGCATTCACTAGAGTCTTGTACCATCAGCTACGCCAGCTTAACTAAGTATTACGAGAAGCCTTATGCCCGTTCTTGTTTTGCCGCTTGCTTTGGGGCTGCGTTATCAGCGCGCACTGAGAAGGCACTTCCCTGCCTGGCAGGGCATGGTGCTGGCTCAGCTGGGTTGTGACTTGTAGTAAATCAACTGCAATGAAGAAGAAAAGGGAAAGGGCTGTTCCTCTATTGGCCGGGGAGGGGGTGGCGGTGGGGGCTCTTGTGGATTTGGATACTGCAAATCATTTATTTTTCATTTTGTGTAATAAACTGGAAAATTAAGGGGGGAGGAGGAGAATAAAGCCTAACTGGAAGAATTTACATGGGGACAGCGAGGAGGCACAAAAACTAAGGTAACATTTGAAGAGGAGGTATTGTAGATTGGAAGAAGCTCTTGATTTAGTAATGTATGAAATGGCTTCCTTCAGCCAAAAGTAATGTTTAGGTCTATTCCCCTTGCAAACCTGCAGAATGAGGTGAATTCAGTTCTTTCCCCTCTCTCCCCCCAGAAAGAGTAGGTGGGAGGTGAGTGGCCCAATGGTTAGGGAACTATCTTGGTGTGCAGTGTCTGTATTCAGTTTCTCCTGTGTCTAGGATTTGAATCCACCTCTGGCTCAGCTGACCCGCAGGACTGGGGTAGGACTGGAGAGGGGTGGTGGGTCCGCAGTAGCTGAATGTGCTCTGGAGGAGGGCCTGTGGTGTCACCTCTGCGTCATGGTAACCTAGGGGTTATAAAAATAATTCTGCTTTATCGTTCATTGCCTTTCTCAGTGCAAACTGTCTCTGGAGCCACGAGAAGTTGTAATTATGCAATTTATATGATTTATTGCTTAGGCTCAACAGCTGCTCTTCACTGCTGTTTCCGTTGCTTTTGAATTGAATCAATTTAAAAGTTTGATGTTGTCACAAATATCACATAATTACAGGTAGCGTAACCCTATTGGCCGGTCTCATTTGAAAAAGAATTAATTTCAATAGAAAGTATTTTCAAGAATGATTAGTTTAGAGAAAAGCCTAATGTTTGCTGAATGTCATTTGGTGTGGGGGTTAAATGGTCCCTGTTTTTGTGCATGGGAGAGATGCTTTACCACAGGGGTTTGCACTGTGGGAGGCAAGCTCTGTGCTCATCAAGGCAGCAAATATCAAATTTTACGTTAAAAAAACCCAGAGGTTTTCAACATTGTGTTTTCTGCATAATGCATTTATGCTGCCTCCAAATGTTTTTTTTTGACCTTGGCGAAAGGCTGTAATTAATCTGCAATTAAAGTAATGACAGGCTGGGAGAGGCCGAGGTGGCAGCACGAGAGGGCGGTGTTGCCGCGGAAGAGTAGTTGTGGCTGCCGCATTTCTTGGTCGCCGGGAGTCTTCCTTTGAAACCCGATTGAAGGCTGCTGTTCTGGGCTTTGAATTGCGTTTAGTCCTGGCTGGGCTCTTCTTGAATGCTCACCTTGCTGTAATAATCCAGATGGCTGTCCTCTTCACAATAGATAAGAATTAAGAATGGTAATAGGGGATATTTTATTTAAATCCACTTTCTTTATCTTTCATTACTTATTCACATTCTATTCTGCCCTGGTGCTGTATTCAAAACACTTCAGGATTTAACAAGGGAGAAAAAAATAACTGTTTAAATTAGGATATTATGTCAGCACCTTTCCTGATGGTAAATTTTTAAAGCAGTAGTGCAGTATGGAAGAGTGAAGTTGTTTCAAATGGAGAAGGATGCCTCACTAACTCAGAATTTTGTTCAAGTTGCACTTATAGGCGAAGAGTTAATTCTGCAAGAGGAAAAGACCAACTCGCATGATTAGGTGGGAAAGTGTCACAAACAGGTATGCTCACAGACCTTGTGTGCTGCTAAACTGATATGACTGAGCTGACCCTTGTTAATCCCACTAATAATAGACTCTTAAAATTATAATAGAAGCACAGAGGGAGCAAAATACACGTATGTATTTTGTGCTACTTCTGCTGTGTAATGGAATAATGGTATTTTGCATTTCCTGTATACCTATTAAAAACAGAGTACTGAGAAGTGTGAGGCATTTTTTTTTCTTTTAATATATTGAACGGGAAGGTGTTTGGTACAGTCTGTGTGATAAGTACAACCAGTGAGGAGACCTTGTAAAAACTCTGCTAAGTATTTTAATTTCTTTGAGCACCACAGAATGTTTTGCAGAGACTTCTGATTAAAACTTCTTCAAGCAACTGATGCAAAACAGATAGTAAATGTAGTGGTCTGGGAAATGGGATACCCATGTACAGGTCTGGGTGTGGGTTTGTTCAGGGCAGTCTTGGATACTTATGTCTTCGCAGAATGAGGTGGTGGAGGAGGAGAGCCTCTAGCCCTCCTTGTCTCTGCTCCAGATTTCCTGGGGTGGATGGATCCATCTTCTCAATTGTAAACAGACCCTTTGAGAGAACTAATGTTTCTTGAGACAGTGACCAGACAATTCTGGGCATTGTCTGACCTAACTTCAAAATATCAGAATGCTGCTTTGAAACTGAATTATCCCTGGCCAGTGCTGGTGATGCTGCAAAATGCGATGAAACTGGATTTTGAATGTCTGTACAGTAATGAGTGACTGAGCTGCATAAAGTGGATTTTCATAGAGGATGAATCTTCTTTAATGTCAGTACAGGGACAAAGCAAGCAGGTGCATTGGCACTGTTATAGATTTGTTTCTGTGTAGCCCCTGTGTGCATAAAATGAGCCTTCTGTCCATGGTAATTTTTACTGACAGAGGTGGAAGGACCATTTTCCTTTGTTGCTTGTGGGATTTGAGCTTGCTAAGGCAGTTTATTTGGTGCATAACAACCATGCTTAGTTTCAGAAGGTCAAATGAATGCTTCAAGGAAAAAAAAAATCATCTGGATCTGTATCAATAAGGAACCTAAAAATGTCAGTAATTCGCAAAATATGCATTGGAATAAGCCTTCCTTTTTTGTATAGGTAATATTTTGTAGAAGGTACAAGCGGCTAATTGTTGCTGATAAATCCAGTGTAGCGTGTTCTTAGCATGACAGCAGGTACAAAAAAGGAAAAAGCTCATAGTAAAAAAATGGATTCTTTTTACTTAGCATGTACATCTGTGTGTTTTTGGAGCTCACCAAGATCGCAGGATGCACGTGTGTAGCTGAAAGCCTCATCAGACCGATCGAAACGTTTAGAAAACACTCCTGATCAATGGAGTGAAAACAATGTGAAATATGTTTTAGGGGGAGATATTATTATCTGTGAGAATCAATACAAACGTTGCAGGCGAATTACTGTTTCAGAATGTGATTTGTTATGTTGAGATATGCAGCCATTTTTCTTTCAGGGCTAGTGTTTAGCCATTTATTTAGCAATAAGAAGAAAATGTGAATTTCACAGTCAGCCATACTGAGATTTTTTTTTCCCTTCTATTGGTTTTTTTTTTTTTTTTTGTGAGCTCACTCTACTTATGCTGTTGTGTGGAAGACAGGAAAACTTGCCATTAGACTTGCATTGCTCTCTGGACTTCTCTCTTGTTTTTCTTTGAAGAAGGACGTGGTATAAAATGAAATGTGGAAAGTTCTAATGAATGCAGGTTTCTGAACCCTTTTAATGCACAATTAAAATGACAAGAAAAGAATGAGAATAGCTCTTGAAACATTAACAACATATGTCATCTTAATGGATTACAAAGATGTTAAATATGACACTATAAAGTACATACACATCATCGCCAAACTATCATGGAAATACCATGTAAGAAAATTTAAAAAATGGAACCTTTGTGTCTTTTGAACCCCAAGCCTTGCAATCAACAATTAATCTTCCCACTGGTTTGTGACATAAGTTAAGTGTCTTCTCATCAAGCTATTTAAGTTTATTTAAGCTATCAAGTTATTTAAGACTTCTCATCAAGCCTTTTTTCTCTTGAGTTTTGAGTACAGCCTAATACAATTTGTACGGTCTGTATATGCTGGGACATATGTTTGTCTTCCATCCAGAAAGGTGGAAAGAAGTTGATTTAGGCAATTGTCCTTAAAAAGCTGCTCAAAGTGTACTCTTTTGATGTGCATGCAGTGTAGGTAAATATTTAAAATAATGTTGAAATGGTGGCTTTAAAATTTCTTTTTACTCCAATATGATTTAGAAGATCAGCTACTCTGTGGGTTTCTAGTGGTTGTTACCACAAATGCTCAAGTCAATTGCAGGGCAGTGTGAAAGGTTCAATTAGATTTGACAAAACTGAATGTAAGGTTAGAAGTTGTTTATCTTCAGCTGTGTTTCTAATTTTCCTGGCAGATATGTAACCACTATAGATGGAATTTCTACCTAATATTGACAAATACTATTAAAAATACTTGTAATCACTTGAGGCAAAAAAATTCTCCCAGCTTGTTTGTTTTTGATCTTGTTTCTTGCCACTATTACAATTCTATCTGTCATTGTGGTTGGTTTTGCCCTTGACTTTTGTGAGTTCCAGAAAAATGTATCTGCCTGCAAGTGCTACTTGACAGCAGAGGTGGTGAAGCTGGCCGCAAGCTAACTTGATAATACTATCAAGATCTGTATTATATTGTCAAGATAGCCAATACTATCGTATCTCAAGAGTCTCCCTTTGCTTGGCTTGTGCAGTGGAATAAGTTATTCCAAGAGCTGAAATCCTGTTGACTTCAGCTAGAATCTAGGCTGTTTAATGGCATAAGTGCGTTATAAAAATAAGATTTGCATCTTATTGTCTATATATTGCTTTCAATATCTTTTTAGACAGTTTTTTTTAGTGAAAAGTGAGTGACAAAATCTATTTTTCCATCTCAACAAAGTCTTTTTTTTCCTTTAAGTGTGTTTCTCAAACTAATAAAACTTTGACAGGAAAAAATATTTCTATGAACAGAAGAATTCCCAAGTTTTACATTTGTCATGGTTTAAGCCCAGCCAGCAACCCAGAACCATGCAGCTGCTCGCTCCCTCCCTCCTGGAAGGATGGGGAGGAGAATTGGAAGAATGTAACTCCCACAGGTTGAGATAAGAACAGTTTAGTAACTAAGGTATAACACAAACCACTGCTGCTACCACCAGTAATGATAATGATAAGGGAAATCACAAGGGAAGAGAATACAACCGCTCACCACCTGCCGACCGATACCCAGGCCAACCAAGCAGTGATCTAACCCTTCCTGGTGGCTGCCCCCAGTTTATATACTGGGCATGACATGCTGTGGTATGGAATTCTTCTTTGGGTTAGTTTGGGTCAGGTGTCCTGTGTCTGCTTCCTCCTGGCTTCCCCTCCTCCCTGGCAGAACATGAGACTCAGAAAGTCCTTGGTCAGTGTAAACATTACTGAGCAACAACTGAAAACATCGGTGTTATCAGCACTGTTCCCAGGCCGAGAGTCAAAAACACAGCACTGCACCAGCTGCTAAGAAGGAGAAAAATGACTGCTACTGCTGAACCCAGGGCACCATCAAAACCTGGGATTCATTTGAGTGAGTATTAAGGATTAGGAAATTGAGCCAGAGAAATGCAATTTTTTGAATATGTATTTTAAATTCTTCTAGCTAATGTTATCCCTGGAAAGAAAAGCTACAGTGCAAATGTTTCTGAAGTTAGTGACTCTGTAAATGCATGCAGCATTTGAAGGCTATGGCAAATGAGGTAGGAGTGTTCATCACCCTCACTATACTACTTTAATGTAGATTACTTTCCTTAATACCCATTTTGCACACAGGGAGCAGTATAAAACAGATGTTTCATGCTCTTAACTAGGATCATTTGAAAATAAAGCATCTCTTTAAAACCTGTCCCTTCCTCGGCCATCAGTATTTCAACGGGCCCTGGCATTGCTTCTTGGTAAAAAGTTCATCTAAGAGCAGCACAGGCAGCATCTCTGCCCAGAAACAACTCATTCACGATGCTGGAGAGTAGCATTGTTAGTTGTATGTGATTCAGAGCTGGAATTTATAGTCAGGAGTTCTATAATATATTAATATGTGAGTGAAATATTAAAAGGAGGAGTTTGTCAGAGGAGTATCTGGGTGTACCATGAAGGCTGCCAACAATAACTTGTTCCCACCTATCTTATAGTCTGTAGCTTGCTATGTTTGAATTCAGAGCACCTTAAAAGGCAACGTATCCATATATAACTAGGTATGTCCCTAAGTGCTCTTTCAAAACTTAACTTTGTCAGGTAGTAAAATGGAGAGCAGGCTCATTGGCTTCTCAAATGGGACCTGCTTCTGCAAGAGTTTCGCATGAGCCAAAGCAGTGTCAATAAATAGTGTGAACTCTGGATGAAATATTTGCTCAGGAAACAGAGTAATACGCTGGTATGGGTTATTTTAAATGTACCCCCAGTGATTAATTATTGTTATTTGAGAAGTGATGCCTGACTACTCTTAAAGATGGTATTACAATGCATACAAATTGTGTGTGTGTTTAAAGAGGATTCTTCCTCACAAGTGCTAAACTTTAGTCTCAATATTTGATTTATTCCTTTTTTAAAATAATTTGTGTCCTCTTCGTCACTGTTTCCTGCCAATTTCCTTCTCTACCCAAATGATAGAAAATTTTTTTGGGCTTTCTGAGGTTATTTTCTGTTTGTGAAGTTCTTCGTGGGAGAAGCAGGAGTTACTGCTCTGCTGGAGTGGACATGAAGACTCCTAACTCCATTGCTAATGGAAGGTTTTATCTCTTAACAATAACACTGCACAGTGTGTACTAGCACAGACTTCCCTCCCTTGGAACTGGCTATTATTTGTTGAGCGCTGTCAACACACTCAGCGCTGTGTAATAGAAGGAAAGAGGAGGATGGGATTTCTGCCCCAAAGGGTTTGCTGTCTGTTAGATGCACAAAACAGATTAGATAATGCTAAATATGGCACCGATCAGATGCACAGATTACTCTGAAAATGCCACAGATCTTTTTAATATACTTCCTCCTTTGATGGATGTAGTCTGTGTTTTAATGAAAGCATAAAAATACTCTTGTCTTCCCTGAAGACTTTACAAAAAGCTACATCTGAGTAACTGACAGGTAGGATCTATCATACCAAGCTTAAGTTTATTGCTAAGCCAAAATATCTGATAAAGATGGTTTGCCTACTGGCAAAGAATTAATTGGATTTCATACTTTGAATCCTTTCTTTCGCTCCATTATTATTATCATGGAGTTACAGGAGGCAGAGATACAAAAGACCTATTAAGTCATCTGGCAATAGATGTCCCAAAGCCTGTCTTCTATTACCCTTATTTTTTTTCTTGAGAGGCAGACCTTTCTTCATTTCAGCTTGTTATTCCTAGTTGTATCTAGTTTTTTTTGCCATCCTAAATAATTAATTTCCTATTGGCATATGTATACTTCCAATATTTACAGGCTATTACTGTCCCTGGGAAAGTTGTTCCTTGCCAATCTTCTTGCAGTTAACTTTTAATGTTTTGATGTAATCAATCTCTTCAATCTCCACTTATCATTTTGGTTGCTTCTGTAATAACTCTCTCTGATGTGTAATCTTTCTGGTAATGAGGTGTCCAGAGCTGAATGCAATATTTCATATGTGCCTGTACCAGAGCTCTGCGGAGGGGAGACTTTCAACTCTCTGCAGTGGGAATTGATGCAACTGCAAATGTCGACAAAACCCTCTGAGCTTTATTGTGTTATATTGTGTAGCAAACAGGAGCCAATTGATCCAGATGACAGTGGTTTTGTATCATTTCAGGTGATAAAGCAATATAATGTATGTTTTTCTATGCAAGTGTGAATGGGATTGGCTAGATTTTTATCTCTGCAGGAGTGAACTATATTCACTGAAAATATTTGTTTTCTTTATCCCCTCTTTATAAAGTGGACAGTTAAAAGCTGAACAAATAAGTGAGGTTAAAATAGCAGTGAGGTGATTGGCAATGCCCTGCTGTTGATCTCTCCTTTGAACATCTGCTGACACTCTCAGGGGGAGAGTGGTTGGGATGGGAGTGATTTCTGCTGACTCACTGTGGTTTATTAACATCAAATTGAATATATTGGCAGTGGAGATGTCCCTGGGAAAGTGGCAGCTATAAGAAGTGGTGCTCTATAGGTGTGCCTTATTTGTCTGTGATTAAAATAAATAAATCATCTCACTGGAAAGGGTAGGGGGTTGCAGTCATGATATGAGGCCTTGGGAAGTATAAAGGAAGAGCACTTCAGCAGTAAACTGTCATTATTTCAAGGGGCATTGAGGGAATTGCAACTGTGGTTCGTATTTTCTCTGTATTGGAACGTACAAGAACATAGATAATGGAGGGAGAAGAGGCGAGGGAAGTGCTGCCTGTCCTGGCAGTGTGCTCCAGGCTGATGCCCTGCACAGTGCAGCACTGCATCAAGCACTGATCCCAGCCACCAGCTACAGACTGTCAGTGAATAAATTGGGGTGGATTTAGAACCGAAGGTGAAAGCAAATGGTCTGAAATTGGGTTTGATATTAGTGTGATGCAGTAAAGAACTAACCTTGCTGTGACATGTGAAATACATTTTTCATATTTTGCTGCTCCTGTGCAGAACAGAGCTATGTCCAGTCACAGTTTTAACAGGAAATGCAGCTGCTGATCTGAAAGGGGAGTTTGGACTCCGGCCACCTGGGATCCCAGTGTGTTTGAAACTGAACGTTTGACATCACCTTGTCTTTCTTGACTCTGCTGCAAGAGCTGTGAAATCATTTTTTCAGTTTGACTGATTCAGTTTAGTGACTGATTTATTGAACACTGAGGAGCTGAGTTAAACTATAATAAACTTGTTTCCCCTCTTCCAGTCTGCAAATAAAAGCTGTGTTTGGACACACAGGTCTCTCGCAGAAGTCTAATCTTGGAAGAACTGGGGACCCAGAACTGGTTGTTTCCAGTCCCTAATTTGAGGCATTGTTTCCTTTTTATCAATATAAGATAGTTTTTGATAAATCTAGCTTCCTTCAAATGTACACAAGTCATTGAAAGTAAATTATTTAGTGAATTAATACCAGTTTGCAGTGTTCTTTTTGTGCCATTTAAAAAAGACTGTCATTTAAGCTGAGCTTGATATAAATATATCAAAATATCTATAGGAACTTCACTTACTATTTTCAAATAAAAGAGATATGAAGATAATATAAAGATACAACTCTGGTAGGTTATAATTGTTTAAATAGTGTTTATTTTGTGTGCTGTCAGAACATAGAGGATATATTCTGGCAAACAGCTTGATTTGGTAGTGGCTGAACCTGTTTTAGTGATTGCTATCCAGAGAGAATCACTTCTTTTGAAAATCAACTGAAAAATAGAAGCATGGATCAAGACTGATTTAAGGCCAGGCTTTGTTCTAGTTTTAATCCAAGATTAAAACTGTCCCAGAGAGCAACGTGGCAGTTTTGCTTGTTATCCAGTTGTGTATTTGATGCAGCGGGATTTGTATCTTTGGTCATTGCATTCTTGTGCAAGGTCTATAGTCTTGGATGACTGGCAGGGTAAATTGTTCTTGTGCTATTCACTTCAGCACGTAAGTATTGGTGGAGAGTGTCTGACTGGTCCCCAGACTGGCAAGCCATGGCCTTTGTTAGCACTGCTTTCGGGTATTTTGTTCCCAGTGTCAGGGTCAGTACGCAGTTACCTGGGATAGTTGTTCTTCAGTGTTTAGTACTTTTTGTCAACTGCCTAGATGGAGGCAGATTCTGGTTTTGAGCAGGAGGCGTGGTAGGGTACTCTCAGTGTTTTATTTTACCCTAGTTTGGAGCAAGCCTTGATCTCCTGATAATGTGAAAGGGCATTAAGTCTCCCAGCTGTACCTAGTTCTTTTTTGTTGTAGGTGATGATAATCCACCACAGATGAGTAGGCATGTATTGTTACCAACCTTCTGGCATGTTGAGGACAACAGAGAGAAACAAAGGGCGAAACTGCTTGTCTCATTACAGTCTAAAGTTTTTAATTTATTCCTTAGCTTTTCAGTCAGCCTCATATATGCAGAATATAAAAACAATGCGTTGGAGCAACATACACAATCATCAGCTTTGAACTGCGAAGTGCCTCCTACTTCTGTGCTTTATACAGAGTATCTTCCTGGGAGGGGAAGGGGGGGGTTATGCTGATGTATGCTAAGGAGTCTGAATTAAGTTAACCAATGAATGAATGCATTGCGAGCAAAGTAGCATCATTCTCCCAAGTTTCTGCAGGGTTTTTTAAAGCACAAATTAATTAATCTCTTAGCCCTTGGCGGTAAAGATCCTTTTACACTGGGCTATCGCCAGGAGAGACTGTTAACATCATTTAGTATGATTTTGCTCTTAGTGTGTACCAAGCAAATGCTCTTTTCATGCCTCTCACAGACAGCCTAATGTGGCTTTTTCTACTGGACTTTAATAAGTTATTGAGGACTTGATCTAAAAAAACTGGGTGCTGCAAGGCCCATCACTGGCTTCTAGGTGCTAGACCCTCTAGTGTGTAGTACAGCACATCCTGTACAGTGTCTGTAGAGAATTAGTGCCTTAGATGGGGATCTGCAGCAACTGCTTAGACTTAGCCAGTAAGAAAGACTAAGGAGAGAGTCCCTAGCCTCATGTCTCTCCAGAGCTTACGTGTTTAGCCTCGACCTTTAGGAAAGTGTTTCTCTGTATTCGAGTTCATAGCCTGCACCCCTGTCCTGAAGGCAGGACAGAGGGATTCCCCTCCCTCCACCCCTTGCCTGCAAAACACCAGCTGAAGCTGGTTGTCCTTTAAAGTAGAGGCAATATTTAATTTCTCTATCAGCTGCAGGGTTAGAGACTGACAGATTTCAATTTGTTGAAGCATATCCAAACTGCCAGGGAAGGAAAGGGCGCCTGATTGTACTGCCAGTCCTCTGCCTCTAACCAAGAGGATGGACAGAAATATTTCCTGGTGATCTCTTCTTTTTTTCTCTCTCTAGTGAGCAGTGGAACATTTTGACTAGATTGATACCTGAGATAGACATTGAGCATCATGCCCTTGCCAAAACAGGTGTATTAAACCCAGAAGGCTTTAGCTGATGGTAGAACTCAAATGTTAGTGAACTTGGAGGCACATTGAATGGTTCAGACTGCCTGTGAATTACCAGGATGGCATACTGTGTCCTCAGAGAGTTTGTGGAGTATGTTCCATTTTAGTAGAGATGAAAATGTTTGAAATTAGTTCCTTTTTTGCTATGAACTGATTCCTCTTGGTTAGAAAGACCTGTCAGTGTATTGTGTTAAATCATTTGCATAGAAGGCTTTCTGCAAGGTTTCAATGCTACAGGTTACGCAAGTCCTTAATTACTTCCAGTTTAATACTTAAATGCTTTTAAATCATCAAACAAATACTACAAACAAAAGTAGTAACATAGAGAATCCATTTGTAAAAAGTTAGTTTCCCTATGACTTTTTATTGGGAATGTGTTTCAAGTTTGTTTCTAAAGCAAAACCTTTGCCCATTAATCTCTACTGAAACATCATCAAAACTCACAGTACGAGGAGTGGAAAATTACTTTTGTATCTATTCCATTCTTGCCAACAGTGAGTCAGCACTGTCTGTCATTTTTGCTAAGATAGAGTTATAATTTCTCAGGACATTAGACATACATCTACAAATTACTGTAGAAATTATGGAATAAATTAAAATTATAACACAGAAAAACATCCCCTGTAAAGATGACACTTAACATAAGGACTTTAATGTCACAATATGCTGCACAAGGCTTTTCTTTACCTCTCTTAGGAATTAAAGTTGCCGTATTCTCAATAAAACCAGTTAAACTACATGGCAAAACCCCTTGCCTATAGTGGTGGAGGTAGAGAGAAAGGGAAGAGGTAGAGGTTTGTCTTAACCACAGCCACATTTCCTATCCTGAAGAGAATTTTCTTCTGGTTAGGGGTGTCTTACAAAAGCATGTCTTAGTGACTGACCAAAGAGATCATAGCTTTCAAAAGGTCCAGTATGATTTGGAAGCTGAAGTCATATATGCTGAACAATTTTGGCACTTTAGTAGAGACTAGACTCCCTGGTATCTATGATACTTAAAATGATAATAAGGCATCCTGTGGAGAATCTTCACCTTGGTTTTCATTCCTTTAATTGCTATATTTCACTCGTGTCCCTTCAGATAGCTTTTTTAAACACCCTATTGATTGGAAGGTACTTGAGGCTCTCTTCCAGTCCTAGTCCCTTCTCTCTCTGCTTTCTCTTTTGTTCCTCTGGGCAAGCAGGCAGTTCTTATAATTAAGAAATGGGGACTTTGGGGGTTTGAGACAATTGCATCACTTCTCGGGATGTTGACAACTGACATTCAGAAGCTTTGCAAGTCTGAAAAGGTTGTTAGCATTGTAGCAAAAATAAGCATTTTTTTCCCCTTCCTCCTTTGTTATTGTACTATTTGAATTTTCACATGATGATTTTGTAGTGTTCCAGAAGAGGCAAACTTTGTAATTCTTTTATTTTTGATAATATAAATAAGATTTGTGGCAAAATGGATCTTATGATTCTGTTGAAGTTTGCTGATCGCTATTGCTTATTTCCTTGTTGAATTCCAGTCCCTGAGACTGAAGAGTGGTGTAGTGGAAATATTGATATTATTGTACATGAAGGATGATGACTTCAGAAGATAAATGACTAATTTCAGTCAGTTAATTCCATAAGAAAGTAAAAACGAAGACATGTAAAATGATCTCTTGAAATGGTCTCTTGATGTCATGATCTGTAGGAGGCTGTTTCTAAACAGATGAAGCTTCCTGTTGAACACTGAAGTCTAACATTAGATTTTATGGAAAAGGGATTCATACTTGACTTTTTTTGTTTTCCCCATGTTTTTCCCCCTGAACTATAGCTTGAAGACTTGTGCCGCTAGTTTTGACTACTCAATATGTGGCTTAGGGAAGCGTGTTCAAATCGATCACTCCTGAAGAGAAATGATGTCAGGGAGATCTCAACAAAATGTTTGTTGATCCGAGAGGTCTTTTACTGTTACAGTAGTCAGGCAATCGAGTGGCTTCTAATACTCTGGTGACTGCTTTGCTATCACTTCAAAATGGATGTATCAATTATCTTCTCATGCTTTACATTTAGTGGTCAGATCAGCCTCTGCAATGCAGTTTTAGTTTGTTTTTGCTGTATTGTTTTTAGTCATTGTTCTAGATGGGTATTTTAGATGAAGTTTCTTTATTGGATCTCTTTGGGGAAATTAGAGGAGGAGGAGATTAGAATTGAATTGTTAATGCAGAAACATGCTTCGCT
The DNA here is from genome assembly GCA_039720435.1 of Amazona ochrocephala. Lineage (NCBI taxonomy): Eukaryota > Metazoa > Chordata > Aves > Psittaciformes > Psittacidae > Amazona > Amazona ochrocephala. Next base: position 94,708,438 of record CM077878.1, read on the forward strand.
AAGTTACTGAGAGAACTACTTTGCGGATGCTTATTGTTGCAGCATGTATTGATATGAATGTATTGATCATGCATCAAGCAATTTTTTGCAGACCCTCCCCTGTATGTTCCATAAAAAAAAAAAAAAAGAATATTTGTAAGTGTATATATCTTGGTTTTCTTTTTGAATGCTTTATTTTCATCCTTAATTCTGTTACTTTTAGACAGCAGTGGTAGGGTTTTTTTGCTTTACTCCCTTGTTTCATAGCTTGGCATAGATGTGTTTTGAGTTATCCTTCAGTGAGTATATACGGGCCACTTCTTTCACACAAAAACAACTGAATGACCGTCCTGCTTTCCTCCCTCTTCCTTTTTTCCCCAGTCTTCAGCGTACTTGTATTGCCTGAAAAACAGCCTTGCTGTGAAGTTTTGCAGAAGTTCCTTATATAATCTCCAAACTTGGACTGCTATCAGCATTCTGCAGTGAACTTGTCGTGGTTGCTTTTAGTCTTCCCCAGTTTACTGTGATAATGGTTTTCAGTACCTTTTGTGGTATCTTCTTCATTTATCTGGAACAAAGGAGATAACAGATGAAGATGTTGTGGGGGTTCAAATTGTATGGTAGGTGAAGCCCCTCATTACCTGCCCCAGTGAAGTAAAGAAAAATATTACACTTTTTTTAAACCTTTTGGTGTTTTCCTTATGAAATTTCCCTGCACCTCTCCTGGGAAATTGCTGTGTTGCAGCTCCAGTGTGAAGACTTTTTAAGCATTTAATTACATTGATTAGGTAAGCAGAATTCATGTCCGCAGCAGGAATTTGTTTTTCATCTTTGTTGTTTATCACTGTCAATTCTGCCTAATTAAAATCCCTTCCATGTTAGAAGATTGTATCAAGTCACCAATTTTACTGTGAGGTTTGTTTGAATCATCCACTCCTTATTTACCTTTGAGATCTGACTGTTGTTCCGTGCAATACTGTTAATAGTAATGACAAAAAAAAAAAAAAAATGATTTGGAAATTCTCCAGGTTTAAACAGCATCCAGCACCTGAATTGTAACTTTTTATACTTTTGAGATGTCTTTGCAGTTTACTTCTGTGCTTGAGTATCTTGGAGGTACTTCCTGTTTGTTTAGGCTGGTGTGTAATTCTTACCTCTAACTCAAGGCACAATGTTTTAGTATTGCATTTCATCCTGTCAGTCCTGCATCCTGGTTGCTTCCCTCACCTCAGCATCTGTGCCCCTGAGAGAAGCAACTACCACAGCTGCTGATGTTGCCCTCTTTCAAGGTGTCTGCCCTCTCACCCTAACCCTTATTTCCTTACTCTCTTCTGAACTTTTCCAAATCCCATAAAAAAAGAAACTAAAAATAGGAGTCTGACATCTCCGTCTCTGTGAAGAGTAATTAATTTCTGTTTGTCTCTCTTAATGTTTTTGGTAAATGTGAGCTAGGGGGAATTACTCGGAAGATTACTTTTTTATATTAAAAGAAACACAAACCCACAACAGTGACTATAATCCAAAGTATGATTAATAACAAATTAAGCATGAGAGAATCCTGTGCACCCGCACAAAAGCTTTGTGATGAGTATAATGTTCATACTGCAGCGTTATCCCCTAGTTCATGGTAATGATTAAATTTCAAAGTATCTGAAAGAGAAGATGGAGCAACTGTGTTTCTAATAAATCTGTAATGAGTTCTAAGGCTGGGTAACCATGCGGAGTTGAGGGATTTGCATAATAATTATTATAACTGGACTGCAACTGTAGACCTAAAGAGTTGTTCTTCAGAAGGAATGAGAATTGTCTTAGAATTTAGTGAAAATTCTTGGCCAGTAATACCGTGGCTGTAACTAAGGAAGATAAAGTGATGGCGCTTCACTTGTTCCTGTGTAAAAGTGTGCCTGAAAGCAATGAATTTTATGGCCTGTATAATTACAAAGAAACAAATTTGAATTTTATACTAATTGGGTCTCTTCAGTCAGTATGTTTCAGAAGAACTGAATAACTGAAAAGTGTGAAATGTAGGTAAAATGTAGGTAAAAACCTGTCCAGCATCCTTAGACACTGATAAACTGAGACAACCAATAAAAGAGAGAGATTAATTTCAACTGCAGGAGGAAGGTCTCTGCTTAGCTCTGAGGTGTTGTGTGCTAACATTGATGGGTTCATTTGTTTTGTTTGGTTTTACTTTCTAGTTAGATTCTTACACAGTGAATGGTCCAAAACTGCATTCATTGATTTTCAGTAGCATAGCAAGAAAGAGCTCATATTTTGTATCTTGACTAGCCCTAGAGAATTTTGAGGGTTTTAAAACAATGAACTGGAAATTCTGATTTTCTTTTGATACTGACTTTGAAGTTATATTTAAAAATAGTTGCACGGTTTTCCAGGCAGCCAGTGTTTTACAACAAAATTACTTCATCTGTATGTTGCCTGTCTTGGTTTATTCCATCTTTTATTCTGTCAGGACTGTTTTTTACTTTGTAAAAGTGTAACATTTTCTTGCTGGTATTGAAGGGCAGTGTTGAAACCAACCCTGTCTCATTTCTAAATAGCGTGATTGGAGAACGCTTGGTACACAATATTATGCTTGTGATTCGAAGCACTGTACTGGCCTAATAATTTGCAGTCACACTTTGACTGCAAAACTTTGACTGCAAAACTTTGACTGCTGCTGTAATTCTTCTCTTGGGTTTTCTTTCTCCTCCTGCTCCACTGAGTGGTCAGCTCAGTGGTGCTGCTTTGCCTCACCTCACAGCCAGGCTAGTTCTCTTTCTTTTAAGGTGACTTTCTACTCTGGTCTTCCCCTAACACTCGCTACTGGTAGACTCAGAAAATCTCTGTGGCTTCACTAATCTGATTACATTTCTGCAGGAAATTCTTCCTAGAGAAATTTCAGCTGTTCTATGCCTCCTGATGTTGCACCACTTGTGTGTTTCTGGGTTTTTCTGGTCTGACCCCTGGTGACTTTGTCAGATGTGAGATGCTCCAACAGTACAGTCAGTTCCTGGAAGAAGTTGGCAGACAGTGAGGAGAAAATTGCTGAGGTTCACTCAAAATCCTCCAAATCCCCCCAGTCTGTAAGGATGGATAGGACTCTCTTTGCAAGTCAGTTGTAGGCCTCTCTTTGAAGGGATGGTTGAACAATTGGTAGGAGTAGGTTAATAATTACACAAATGAATCAGAATACATTCTTGTGCTTTAGGTTTGTTCTAATACCAGTGTTGGCTTTAAAAAACAAAAAAAAAGGGGGGGGAGGGGTTGAGGGGGGAGAGAGAGTGAATTCCAAAGAGATCCATCTGTAGGATGATGGATATTGTCCAAGTATGTTGTGGCATGTCACAAAAGCCTTGAGTGAGGTATAGCAGGTATTGTCGCATTTCATTCTGTTTTTTTTTTGCCTTCCAGAGGTACATAAGTCAGGCTTATGTTTTTCCTGTGCCCTGGATGTGAATGTACCATGGTGATCCATTAGTCTTATGCGGGTAAAAGACTAAGGACAGCAGCTACTAGCAGTGCTCAGAGCAGTTTGTATATCTAAGCTTAGCAAAACCAACCAGCTCACCTGGGCTTCCAACTGTAGGCTGATGAAATAGTTCACCTCAGTGGGAGATGTATGCTGTCCTTCACATTGTCTTGTTATCATGCTCAGTCTGTTACACAGATACAAATTCATTTTCTGACCACACATCTCCAGCCAGAAATCTTGAGGTTGAATGAGGTCAACAGTGTGTATAGTGCCAGATAGCACATGACTTAGCACCATGCTTATTCCAGTCTCATAGGGATGTCATTTCCTGTGTTTGGATTGATGAAGTTTCTTTTTTTTTGGAAGCTTTTTCCCATGTTCCAAGTCTGGAGTAGCCTGAGTCCAGACAAGGTGATTTGAACTCAGAAAAATATTTAATTCAGATTGATGTACTTGACTGCTGAAGTAAGTTGATCTGTTAATAGTGTCCAGAACAGTGAATGACTTGCTTAGGAAGAATCAGACTGATAAACTTATTTTCTTGAAGAATTATCTTACTTCTTTGAGGCAGCCTTGCTTTTGCATCATTACCGAGATATTCTTTGTGTGCATGTCTGTACTCCCAAAGCATTTGTTTTCATTGAAATGTGATCTCTAGCAAACTTTATCAAATACTCCTTGCACAAGTGCAAATTTAGGAATATTTTGAGATTGAAATGGATAAGATTTCTGCAAGTAAATGGTAGTGTTTTGAAACTGCCCATCACAGTTTTTAGTTTATCTCGATTTAAAACAGTCCAGAGATTAGCAAGCAATGATTTTTGTCCCTAATTCCCATATCAAAGCTGTTTGTGTTAACTAGATAAAACACATTCTGAGGCAATATGTGCAAAGGCTTGTTTATGACCAAGAAAGATAAAGTTATCCTTACTTGACCTGAATCTTTTTCTTTGTTTTATGCTTTTTCTAGATGCTTCTGAAGCATTTAAATGGAAGAATAAGTTATTTTTGATCTGCAATAGCATGATTTTATCTTTGTTTTGTGTTTTATTGCTTAATTTAAAACAAATTTGTAAGAGGTGAAGGTAATGTTATGAAATAGTAATGTTCTTTCAAAAATACAGATTAATGCTACTGAGACTTATACATTAAGTTTTATCAGAGAATAGTGTTATTCAGTAAAGAAAATGGTGACTTCCTACTTCTTAAAATTATAATAAATCCATCTATGATTACTTGTATGAGAGTAGCATGAAGGGTATTATGCAAAAAAAAATTGCCATAGCTTTGAACTCTTCTTTGAGCCGATTCTATGTATGCCAGTTGATCCCCAGAACCAGTACATTTTATATTTGACTTCCCTCACCATATCGGTTGTCATTAGAAGGAGTTCAGCCCTCTGACCCCTTGCTCTATCCTTGTTACATCTTCTTATGCCAGTTACCTACTGTTAACCATCAATGCTCATCAGGAGTTGGAGCAGTAGGCTTCCAGACTGTCTGGGAGTTTTATGCAGGTGGACAAAGGAGCTATGATTGAGGCAAAGAGATTTTGCTTCCTTTTTTCCCAGTGGCAGTGCTGTGAGCACTATCTATTTGAGGTCTTTGATTCAATCTGCAATGCCTCACTCCATCAGTAATTTGTTCTGATATTCTCTATGTCAAATCTGATACAATCTTCATGGAAGACATGAGAGAGTCCTTTAAATGCTGGAAAGGAAAGACTTTGTTTCTTTAGAAATTCACAGTTTTGCTGCTTGTTCCTGACAACAATTTAAAAGGAGGCTGTCTTTAATTTTTGTTATTTTTGTGCGGTATGCTGATGTTTCGGGGTTATTTTGAAGAACAGCTTTGATAGCGTTACCCAATACCATGGGAGGTTGTTGAACTCAAAATCCATTATTATTGGAGAAAAGGATCAGTTGCTCAGGAAGAGCAATTAAAGGGAGGTCTTGGACTTCTAATTTTGCTCCTTAAGAGCTGGAAATGCTGAGAGGTGCTGATCTTAGCAGATGACCAAGAAAAAGGATTCAAAGCAAAACGCCATCAGTGAGAGAATTTGAAACTGAACTTACTAAAAATGAACGTCAGGGTGAGTAATGGGATATAGGTTATTTTTTAATTCATTTCTGAAGCGTGTATATGCCTTCTGCAGAAGGAGGGGACTTCCTGTCTCTCATCAGGAATATCACATCCAGATAACAGAAGTACTTGAAATTTGGCTTGCAGGGTTTCTTTGAAAGATTTGGGTGTTTTTAAGGTAAGTCGCTTGTGAAGACACTTGCTTCTGTTTAGGTGAGTCGCCCCTGCTCTTGTGTTTTATGCTTCTTTGACTCTTCAGGATGTTCTGGTTTTCTTTTTATCTCTTCATTTCAGTGATAAGTCAATAAATACTTCAGCTTAGCTAAAGCTGATCAGAATGGAAATAAGTTTTTCAAGGGGCTTTTTGAGGGATCTCTTTTAATTTTTTTTTTTTTTTTATTAGTTCTACTAGAAAGTCTGAAAACATTGTGCTTGGGGGAGGAAAATTTCCATTAAAGTTATAAAAGGAAATGTGGAAAATTATAGTAGTAGGATGAAATCTGAACAAAATGGTTGAATTGAAATATCATCTGATTTGTGCTTGGAATGGGTATTCCCTATTATGCCCTGTGGAAAGTAACTTGCCTGTGGTGAGCTGTGCTGATGCAGCACTAGAAACAGCTGTTCACACTGAGATCAGCCTTTGTATGTTTTGGCCATTTGAGTATGTGAGGGAATAGTAGCATTGAGCTGGAAGCATATGAAGTAATGCAGCTAAAACAGGATTTTGCTGAAATTATTTACCTCAGCTATTCTTTCCAAGACTCAGAGACCTTTATGTCCATGCAGAATAGGCAAGGAAGTTAATTTTGTGCCAGGGTTTTTTCCCGTTTCTTTTTTGCCATCTCCCCCCCTCTGTTCCAGCCACTATCAGTTTCAAAATTAAGTACTCTGGTACTTCCAAACTGCTGTTTCTGCAGCAGTTCCTGTGTCTATGATATGCTTTGACATGCTTCCTTCCCCAAAGGCTGCTCTCCCTACCAGCCCACCTTAGCTGCAGATGTTCTGCATGTGGTTTCTGGGTTAAGGTGAATGCTGACACTAACACTATAGGAACATAGACAGTTGATGCAGATACTTAAAGCTGTGACTGCAGATAGAAGAGATACCTTTGTTAGCAGTCTTTTGAAGAAGGGTGAATGGAAGTGGGGAAAAAATGAAGGGAGAAAAGCAGGTCGGAAAGAGCCCTGCTGAGAGGATGAGAGGAATGACAGTTTGTTTCTGTGGTATGTACCAGCCGACTAACTTTTTGCTTTGACCTCTGCGAGTTACAGTCTCCCTTTGAGGAGAGTTTGAGCCCCCCCCCCCCCCTTGGTAGGCATTGTCAATCACAATCAGTTGGCAGATCTGCCACCTAAGGTGCCCTTCCCTCCACAAACTGTTGGCATGTCTCAGGTCTCCTTTGGTGAGGGGTGGTGTATCCCTATGCAGGAGGCTGGAAAGCCATGTCCCTGAGCACTGTTTCTGGTATCAAGGATATCCCCACTGAGCTTCTGAATCATTCCAGTCCTTCAGGTGACTCAATGATCTGGCCCATCACCTTGGGTGAAATCTGTGTTGGCAGTATGCAGCACATCCTCTTACTGCTGAGGGGTAGCGTTTGGTTTCACCTCAGTAATGCTTTTAGAAGTGAAACGCTAGAAATAGCCTTAATTTCAGGTATGTGTTTAATAGACTTAGGTTGCAGGTCTGTTGAAGCAATATGCAGTTTGGAGCAACAAATTGAACAGTTAGACGTTTGGATTCAGCTCCTGTTGCTGCCTCGTATTCTCTTGGCTGATGTGACACAGTACCTGTGTCTTTCTGGGTCTGTTCGTGTAAGTGTTAAATGGTGAAACAGTTCCTCTCTTAGTGAAGAGCATCACTTAGTTTTTGGGATTCAGCGGTGAATGTGTTCATTTAAAGGTAGGCACAGTTCCTTGCCACAGTTTAAATGCAGGAAGCTCCTTGGCACAAGAACTTCCTCATAGAGGAGATAACATGCAGCCATCATCTTGGAGGCTGCTGGGTAGGGATTATCTGATGCAGGGCAGAAAGCTGAGTAGCCTGAGAGCTGCCCTCTTTTTGCCAGGAGATAATTCTAAAGAGCGTCTTCTATTAACTATCCTGACCAGTCCAGAAGACATTTCATCTGCTGTTTTAGGCAAAAATGAGAATCCTTGCTCTTGTTTCAGCAGTTGCAGTGGATGAAGCTCACTTACAAGAGGCTGAGATTTGCCCTTAAATACAGTCCAGACATGCAAACTGTCACGTTACTCTGAAGCTCCTTGATCTGAAATAATTGTGGTTTCCATCAGATAGAATTCCTGTTGTGGCAGCCAAAGTATATTGCTGCCTCCGTGCTTTTTGTAAAAGTTTTTTTCCTGAAATAGACTTTTTTGAACAGTGAAGGATGAGGTTTCTCTCTGTTGTCCATCTGGTCCCTTCCTCCACATCTGGTTACCCAATCCACAGCACCAGAGATAATTTAAGGGTCCTAAAAAGCCAGCAGAAGTTTGTGGAGAGGATTTATAGCCTGTTAGGGTGCCTGCATATATTTTTCTCTGTCTAAAGAACCTCTGCGTTGTTGTGTTGTTTCTAAGGATGAAATTGCCCTCAGGGAAGACTGAAGTCTATCATAAAAATGAACTTGAGAGTAGCATTCCTTTCCTAGAAATCACTGTAAATAAAAGATGCCTTATAGGTAAACACTGAAACTGCAGAGTGTTTCTTGGACAGTTTAGGTCAAAACAACAAATATTCTTCAAATAATTGTCAGACTAGGATAATGACTTTTTTTTTGTGTGTGTGTTATAAATGGGATGAATTATATCTGTGTTGTATTTCCCATGCCATGGTGGAAAGCAGATTACATTAACATCTCTCAGAACTGATGAAGTTTCAGAACAGTACAAATCAAATACAAGAAATCCAATGCCATTTAATGCCTTTGTTGCTAATATCTTAGCTAAGGAGGGCAGGAGATAAAAGGTTAATCAAAGATGATTCTTGCTAGACTACAAGGTGATTTTAATGGCAGAGTGAGAGAAGCCATTTCACAAGGATTTCTTTCTGTTCTACTTGGTTTTGTCTGCCTTTCTGCTCCTCATTGCACTGTGCAAGCTTGGCAGGTGTGTACAGCCATCTGAATCTGGGTAAGTCATTACATGCCTTGCTGGCTGAAGGAGGCTGCCATGCCCCAGGAGTTCAGGACAGTGGGTCAGAAAGTGGCACTGTTCGCTCTCTGGAGGGCTTCAGTCCTGCCAGGGTGCTCTGCACTGGAGACCATCCCTTGGGGTAGCTGCTACACGGTATGCTCCTGGTCCTGAGCCTCCACGAATGCGAATTTCCTGTTTTCCAGGTAGAAAAATGGATCCCTACAGTACTAACTGGGGGCAGATGGGAAAAGTTTTGAGGAAAGGTCCTTAAACCGGGGAGAGTGGATTTTAATAAATTGTTACGAAGCCCAGGAGGAAGAGGTGGTAACTTCAGGCAGTAGGAGTTGAAGTGTCAGAGTTTTCTGAAATGACTGTACCTGGCCCCTGCTATCTGTTTGACCAGTTCAGCTGATCAGTAATTTACAGATTGTCCAATTTGGTGGGAGAACAAGCGTTCAAGATTCTGTTAAAGATAAGTGAAGAAAACATCAATATGTTAATGTTTTTCAAAGAGTTGTAGCTGTCCAAATGTCACAGAACTTCCCACAAGAGTGTATCTGGAGCAAAGATGCAATGCAAGAAACCAAGGTGAGACAGCTGTGTTTTCCTTTGCTGATATGCTCCATTATGTTTTATGAAGCGGTGCCTGCTTCCTGCTGCTGACTGCTGTGTTGTCTCCTGTTTAAATATCTTCTGGGGAAGACTAAGGAGAATGAAGCTATTAAAAAAAAAAAAAAAACCCAAACCTGAGGTTCTCTGGGATCATTTGAAATTAATGATTATTAAGCAATTCTGCCTCACAACTTTTTAGAAAGTGACTAATTGCTACTACTCAAATGCATTTTCTTAGGGAATGGTTCCCCTTTGGACATCTTCTTTCTCTTTAAGCAGTTTGGTTTTAAAAATGCTGAAAATTGGAATAGTGCGTAATTAAGAATAATAGTTGCGCCACTCATTAGGGAAGTGGTATCAGACTGACAGTCTCATGTAAAACAGACAAAGCAGAGAAGCTTTTTCTTCCTTCTGTGCTTGCCCAGACTCTGAGTGAATGCATCTTGAAGAAAAGTCTAACGCAGATTCCCATCCATTTGTGCGTTTGTATATGTTAAAGAGAAACTTCTAATTGATGTTTCTGTGGGGAATACAGGAATGCAGAATGACAGAAAATCCCTCCCGAAATAAAATACTCGGCAGTTTCTCTGCCTCTTTAATGGATATAGAGTGCGATGGAAGAAACATTAGCCATGAACCCAATGAAAAATACCAGCAAATTGAAATGAACAGCTGTAAGTGAAATAAGGAAAGAAAATAAGTCAAAAAAAAGGAAAATTCAAATTCAGCTGAACAGTCCTTTAAAGACAGAATTTTCTCCTCAGTAGATCCTATTGAATCTTGCAGTAATATGTTGTTTCCCTGCCCCTGCAAATTCGTTTGTGCTTGAGATCTAATCCTACTAAGGCTAATCTAAGCCTTCCTGTGCTACTAAATAGGTAGATATAATAAGCAGTCTATTGATTTGTGTTACTTTACCTGGTTTCAGAAACACTTATTGTACCAATTAGCTTTTACTTTGGTGGGCACTCTAGTTCATCTGTTTTTGCTGCTGAGTTTTCATGTAATGGTAAAGCGTCTTACAGTGCTTATTTTCTGAAATATCCCTTTCACTTGTTTGTATTCTGACAAGACATTCATTTTCTTTCAATTTATGTGTGGTTTCTGATCTTTCATGTGTTACTGTCTTCCATATAGAGCATTTTTCACCCAACTGAGTAGTTGTAAGTCCTTGCCAGCTATTTGTAATTCACTAAAAGCCTATTTTCTGTTTCACACATCAGTTTGCACTGCAGGTAGGGTGGGATCTGTTCTGCTTTTGTGTGCTGCCTTCTCCCAGAAAGCATGCCCGGTATCTTGTACAGACAAATCCTTTCATTCTCCCCACTTCATCCAGCAGGAGGTTACAGCTATTTAGCTGGTCATATGCATAGGCCTGGAAGCATTTCACAGAAGTACTCGACTCAAACATCCAAATTAGTTTTCCAGTATCTGTCTTTTTTTTTTTTTCTTCCAAATACTTTTCTACCTGGCTCTGCACCTATTACAGTCATTTATTTCTTCCTGGGCTTGTCAGAAGCTTTGGTGAGTTCAGCTCCTGTATGTCCATTAGGCAGTTGCCAAGCAGTGGTACAGAGAGAGGAATTATAAATATTACTGATGAAATCCTCCTCTGTGTCACATCTATATTCGTCTTAGTGTATGAGGAATGACCAATTTTATTCGGTTGATAATGAAACCTGTTGATTGAGTGATTTATTTGTGTAACTGGAAATCCCATAATTTGGTTTAAGATTACATGATTTTTTAAGTCTATTATTTCAGGTATGCTTCTGCAGAGAATAGGATGTATTTTTGAGTTAGTGTTTCTCAAATAAGCAGCTTTATAAGGCAGTCGTTTAGCTAAAATTTCAGAAGATAGCCACCAAATGATAAAGGAATGAATCTTAAGATCATCTTTGGCTGGGCAGAGGTATACTGTACTAACTCGATGGCTTGGTAAGACTGACCTGAGTTGACTAGAGGGTTTAAACCAATAAACTGACTTGACCAAAATAGTTTCCTTTAGCCCCTTTTTTTTTTTTTTCTTCACTTTAATGTGACATCCTTCAGCTTCATCAGAGTTGTAGTCTTGAGGTAGAACTTCATTAGGATACCCCTTCTCCTGTTGAGTCTTATATGCTTCTGTTCCAGCAGTTTGATCCAAAGATGCTCTGTCTGGTCTCTGAAGTTCATTAGCTACTTCCATAGTTGTGTGCATGTGTATGTATATATAGTGTTGTCCTGGGTTCAGCAGTAGCAGTAATTTTTCTCCTTCTTAGTAGCTGGTGCAGCGCTGTGTTTTTGACTTTCAGCCTGGGAACAGCGCTGATAACACCGATGGTTTTAGTTATGGCTTAGAATGTTTGGTTTGACCAAGGATTTTGTGAGCCTCATGCTCTGCCAGGGAGGAGGGGAAACTGGGAGGGAGCAGAAACAGGACACCTGACCCAAACTAGCCAAAGAGGTATTCCATACCACAGCACGTCATGCCCAGGATGTAAAAACGGAGGGCAGAGACCCAGAAGAGTGAGGGTTCGCTGCTGGGTTGGGCTTGGTGTCAGGCAGTTGTGTTCCCTTTCTTTGTATTTCCCTTGTCATTATCATTATTGGTGGTAGCAGCAGTGGTTTGTGTTATACCTTAGTTACTGGAGTGTTCTTATCTCAACCTGTGGGAGTTTTATTCTTTCAGTTCTCTTCCCCATCCCCCCGGGAGCTGGGGGAAGAAAGAGGGGGGAGTGAGTGAGCAAACTGTGTGACTGACTGGTTAAACCATGACAAGTGTGTGTGTATATATATATATATATATATATATATATATATATATATATATATGCATGCTGTTTGCCAAAAGGGAAGTAGTCCTATAGTACTGGTTACTGGGAACTCACTGTCTTAGGAAGTTGTAGGCCTCCTTTCATAATTATTGAATTGCGACTTTTTGGGCTGTGGCTGTGGGCTTGGTGGCGCATTTATCTCAGTGGCAGAAGCTAAATAGCTTTTCTGTGTTAGCTGCATCTTCATATAAGCAATACATTTTATGTTAAATTCCTAGATCCTCCAAGTCTTCCTCATAGTCACCTGTTTTTTAATTTGAATGAAGAAGAAAGTGGTATTTGGTGGATCCTCTATAGTGTTCTGAGGATTTTCACACCTTCTGCAAGTTACTTTTGCCCTCCTCTTTGGAACAGGCTAGCATTGCTTATCAGGCATTGGGGTCACCAGCTTCAGACGACACTGCTGTGAGCTGAGGCATTCTGGTTTCTCCCAGAAGCAAACCCAGGCTTCTTTTGAGGGGTACTTAGACTGAGAAGGGAGAGGATTTCATAGAATCATAGAATAGTTAGGGTTGGAAAGGACCTCAAGATCATCGAGTTCCAACCCCCCTGCCATGGGCAGGGACACCTCCCACTAAACCATGCCATCCAAGGCTATGTCCAACCCCACCTTGAACGCCGCCAGGGATGAAGCATCCACAACCTCTCTGGGCAACCCATTCCAGGGCCTCACCACCCTCACAGTAAAGAGTTTCTTCCTCATATCCAATCTAAACCTCCCCTGTTTAAGTTTAAACCCATTACCCCTTGTCCTCTCACCACAGTCCCTAATGAAGAGTCCCTCCCCAGCATCCCTATAGGCCCCCTTCAGGTATTGGAAGGCTGCTATGAGGTCTCCACGCAGCCTTCTCTTCTGCAGGCTGAACAGCCCCAATTTTCTCAGCCTGTCTTCATATGGGAGGTGCTCCAGTCCCCTGATCATCCTCGTGGCCCTCCTCTGCACTTGTTCTAACACTTCCATGTCCTTTTTATGTTGAGGACACCAGAACTGCACACAGTACTCCAAGTGAGGTCTCACGAGAGCAGAGTAGAGGGGCAGGATCACCTCCCTCGACCTGCTGGTCACGCTCCTTTTGATGCAGCCCAGGATACGGTTGGCCTTCTGGGCTGCAAGCGCACACTGCCGGCTCATGTTCATTTTTTCATCAACCCACACCCCAAGTCCTTCTCCGCAGGGCTGCTCTGAATCTCCTCCCCGCCCAATCTGTAGCTGTGCCTGGCATTGCTCCGACCCAGGTGTAGGACTTTGCACTTAGCATGGTTAAACTTCATTAGGTTGGCATCAGCCCACCTCACAAGTGTGTCAAGGTCCCTCTGGATGGCATTCCTTCCCTCCAACTTATCAACCGAACCACACAGCTTGGTGTCATCGGCAAACTTGCTGAGGGCGCACTCAATCCCACTGTCCATGTCACCCACAAAGATGTTGAACAAGACCAGTCCCAACACCGATCCCTGGGGGACACCACTCGTTACTGGTCTCCGGCTGGACACTGAGCCACTGAGCACTACTCTTTGCGTGCGGCCATCCAGCCAGTTCTTTATCCACCGAGTGGTCCACCTATCAAATTGATGTCTCTCCAACTTAGAGAGAAGGATGTCATGGGAGACAGTGTCAAAGGCTTTACACAAGTCCAGGTAGATGACATCAACTGCTCTGCCCCTGTCCATCAGTTCCGTAGCCCCTTCATAGAAGGTCACCAGATTGGTCAGGCAGGATTTCCCCTTAGTGAAGCCATGCTGACTGTCCCCAAGCACCTTGTTGGTTTTCATGTGCCTTAGCATGCCTCCCAGGAGAATCCGCTCCAAGATTTTGCCAGGCACAGAGGTGAGACTGACTGGTCTGTAATTCCCTGGCTCATCCATTTTCCCCTTCTTAAAAATGGGGGTTATATTTCCCTTTTTCCAGTCATCGGGAACTTCACCTGACTGCCATGATTTTTCAGATATGATGGACAGTGGCTTAGCAACTTCATTTGCCAGCTCCTTCAGGACCCCATGAGAACAAGGGCCTGCAAGCGTGAGGCTGCTCCTATCTGCCTATGGAGCGCTTCGTCCAGCAAGTCCCCTTGGTCAGGCCGTCTGTAACAGATCCCCACAATAATGTCACCCATCGCTGTTCTCCCTTTAACCCTGACCCACAAACTCTCTGTCAACTGCTCACCTGTCCCCAGACACAGTTCCATACTCTCTAGCCTATCCCTAACATAAATAGCAACTCCCCCTCCCTGTCTGCTGGGCCTGTCTTTCCTAAAGAGCCGGTAACCTTCCATTCCAACACACCAGTCATAGGAGCCATCCCACCATGTTTCTGTGATGCCTATGATATCATACCCCCGTAGATGTGCACACATCTCTAATTCCTCTTGTTTGTTCCCCATACTAGGGGCATTTGTGTAGAGGCATTTGAGCCGAGATCCAGTTGAAGCCGGGTCATTGGCTGGAGCAGCTGGAATATCTCTACATTGCTCTGAACGTTTACTGTAGGTGCTGGCAACCGACTGGGTGTGTTGGGATGGAATGATGCCCCCCTCCCCCAACACATCTAGTTTAAAGCATCCTTGACCAGCCTGGCAAGCCTCCTACCAAATCCACTCTTTCCCTTCTTTGTCAGACCAGCTCCACCAGCCCCCAGTAGACCTGGCCTACTATATTGAGTCCCATGTTCAAGGTACCCAAACCCCTGACTATAGCACCACCCTTCTAACTGTTTATTAACCTGCCTAATCCTCCTAGCTTTTTCAAGGTCCTGCCCTGTATCCTGGAGAATTGGCGAAAAGACAATCTGAGCTCCAGAGCCCCTAACCACCTCTCCCAGAGCTCTGTAGTCCTTTATGGTCTCCGGGTTACTGCTATCTGTATCAGTAGCACCCACATGTATTACCAGGAGTGGGTAATAGTCAGTGGGACTGACTAGAGCAGGCAGCTTCTTGGCCACATCCCTGATCCGAGCCCCTGGTAGGCAACACACCTCCCTTGAGGCTGGGTCAGGCCAGCAGATGGGTGCCTCTGATTTCCTAGAACTTTAATCATACCCCTTATGTTTTCACCCAAACTAATGTGCTTTAGAGCTGTGCTAATTGACCTGGTGTTCTGGTTTTAGATTTGTAGTAGTAACCCTCAGAGCTAATTTACACAACGTGCTTTGAACTGAACTTGGTAATGCAAATATAATGTCCTATTAGCAAACTATGAATGGTTCCTACTGGGATTTGTACAATGATTCTGAGCTCATTATTACTGTCATTCAATACTGTGGATGAGTAGAGGAAAAATAATTAAACAAAACAGAACTTTAAATCCCAAAAGGAATGTAAAATCAACAAAGTTGAAAACCCAGAAGCCTTAACTTGTGTTTAATATATACACTCTGTTGAAAGGGTGGGGGAAGTATGGGTATGTGTTAAACACTCAGCATAGCTGCCCAACCTAATTGGGTGGAAAAATTGATACCCAGTGAATCATGTATTTCCCCCGAACGATTCCATGTTTTTCTGAATTTAATAATAATAATGTTACGTGGGAAATGATTTAAGAGGTATTTTCTTCTAATCCTTCTTTAAATATAAGTCATCTACCAAAAGCGTTGCTTAGGAATTTAGCTGTGTGACTCCTACTGATATGACTGGAAGTTTTGCGGCTAAAATGCACAAACATGGCTTTGAAAAAACCTCTTGCAATCCAGCACTGTGGAAGCATTGCTGTGTGAGCATTTCTCACTTCTACAACTTGATCTGGTGTGAGCAGCAAAATCTATGGGAGGCCTTAAAGTTCAGAAAACCACTGAATGCTCCTTAGCTTTGCATAAACATGCAGGCTGGTACAAGTCCAGTTCTGTTAGACTGTGGGCAGTTTGGCCCAACCTTTAGAATTCAACTGGGGGAAAAAAAACACCAAAACACCAAAGGTAGGCAAATCACTCTAACTATTCAACTGACTTATCAGTCAGCAAGCAGAGAGGCAGCAGCTCAATTGAACACCAATCCAGTACTTTGAAGCACTTGGCTCTACTCAGACTTAAACAGAGTGCCCTGGAAATGGGGCTGTAATGTGCTGATCAGCTCAGACCAAAAAATATCCCCTTGGGCTCAGTTCTTTCAGCAGCACTTTCCAACCTGCTCTTCATTATGACTTTTTTTTTTCCTCCTATTTGACTTGATCCACTTCTCTTTTGGCACTGCTCCAGTCTGTTCTGGGCAGACTGTCTCTCTTGTACTGTTAACTGCCCAGTAATTAGACTGGGTAGCTGAGCAGGAAACCAAAGTCATCCTCTCTCTATTCAGGCTGTGGGAGTAGTGGAAAATTTCAGTCCCTAGCCATCACAGCCCCAATTTGGTGTGGTCCAGCCTGGTGGCTTGCAGGCAATTCCATCTACCTGGCTAGCTTTTCCATGAAGGAGTGATGAGAAACAGGTGGATGTTGTCTGAAAAGTTGATTACTTTCTCCTGGGAGGGGCTAGAAGAAGTAAGAATTACTGTTGATCTTATATATGAAAAGAAAAGGTTGAGAGAGGAGGGATAAAATCCTGATTTTGTACATTTTGGAGCAGCCTCACAATACCACTGGTGCTGTTGCTATGGGTTTTGAGATGTCCAAAAGGTTTGGATGTTGACTTTTACCGGAGTTGGACTTATGTCTTTAAAACTTAAGAAATTAAAACTTTTCAGGTGCCTCTTGAAAAATAATTTGGGTCATGAAAATTAGATCAGTTAAGCATGTGAATTCATACCTGAAGAACACTTGGTATTAGAATATGTTAAATTAAGCTACTGTACAAAAAGTCTACAGCAGCCATTGGGAAGCTATTTCAGCGTCACCAGAATAACCATTAGAGTGTCCACAACCTACCAACTTGGGAGTCATTATTAGATTATGCTGAAAGTTTTCTTTTCTGGCAGGAACTGAAGCACTGCAAGTTTGGTGTGGAGAGCAAAGCCAGAAGTAAAATTCCCTGTGGTAATGAATGATTTCCAACTAAAATGAAAGAGAAAGCCGACAAGAACCGAAAAAGAGGAATTCGAAAGGCAGTGAAGTGAAAAGAAGAAAAAATGGAGGAGAAAATGAGATAAACAGTGTAGATTTGTGAGTCAGACAGCTGGCGTAGTATGGCAGACAAAATGTACAAAAAAGAAAATCACAATCAACGGTCAACAGAAAGTGTCAGGTCCACCAGAAATAGTTATTTTTGGGGGGTAAGAGCCACTGCATTGAAGCATTGTGCTGCTATGGAAAATGAAACCACTCATCCTACTTACAGTACAGCAATGCTGATGAGACTCCCTATGAAGGGCAAGGTCTTTAATTCCCTTCTTTTATGGACATTACTCAAACGGAGGTCTTAGGGTTTAATTCAAATAAAAGATTTTTCTATTGATGCTGAAGCTGCTTCAATCTAGAAAGAGATTCTGAACTAGTAATAAAGCTGCTTTTTTCATTATCTCTTTAAGCAAAGCATGAAGTAAGAAATAAGTCTACATTTTACCCCCCAAAAAAAAGTTTAGCAGGAGCTCATATGTTCTATAGTTTATCCAGATAAGGGGAAGATGCAGACTTATGTCTGGCTCTGGTGACGGAGGAGGGTGTCAAGGAAAATAGGTTACAACATATAGAGCAGCATAGGTGGAAATTACATGATAATCTGCAGTGTAGTGGGTTTTGTCTTCCATTGGAATGTCATTGGAATCCCTTGTTTATTGTGCAGTCAAAAGTACTTGCAACTCGTTTATGAAATGTACTTTATCATCTTATGGGGAATCTTATGCCTTCATTGGGACCGCCTTAACTTAGAGATATTAAATCTGTTGCTTTCAAGAGCTCTAGTATGGTAGAGTTTTGCACTAGAGAGTTAATAAGAAAGGTAACAGTTTTTATACTGTAAGCAGTATTTTTTAAGTCTGCCAATAAAATTAGTGATCCTGTCTTGAAAGTAGTTCATAAAAGATCAGAACACTCAACAGTGTGCACTTTTGTCTGTGACTCTGCTCTTTTGGATGCTCAGGATTAGTGTGGGCACTCGGTGCACATACATTCTTGCAGCTCCATCTGTTTTGCTCAGCTGCTGTAATTTTCCCAGTTAGATTTTGTATATCTGCTCCAGCTTTGTATGCTACTATTAGAGAGGTCTTCAAGGTGTTGCCACATGTTCATGATCAAAAGCATCATGTTTACAGTGATATGTCAAGTGTAGCCCAGTATTACTGATGAGTTTAATGAAACTCACAGGCATTTGTGAGCAGGTTGCATAATACCAGGAGAAGAAGGAAGTGGCAGGGCAAAGATTAGGGATTAAGGAAAGTAATATATTAAGGCTGTCTGCTTATTCCTTGTGCCTGGAATGACCACAGAAAAGGCTCTGCTCAGCTTCACATTTTTTCTTGTTTAGAAGCCCTGTAATTGCATTGCAGAAAAGTTGCCTGGTACAGCCATCAGCAGGCAAGTAGTTTACAAAGGGCTTCTAAAAACTGCAGTGCATTGGTCTATGTGGGACACTTTGCTTCTTTGTATCATTGTCAGCTATTTTTCAAAGCAGAAATTGATGCTTCTCTGTAGTTTGAAGACCTGTTCTAGATCCTTGGAGAGAACAGCTGTGCAAAAACGCAAGTTAGTGCTATTTGCAGTTATCATTTGTAAGTACTGGTACAGGAGCTTGATGCTTTATTTGATGTCATTTCAAGTTTGTTAAAAAATAGCTTGCAATGCTATTCCTCTTGTCGCTATTACAGTATGTATTACTTCCATATATACGTTTAAGCTCTGCTTTGCTGTCTTTAAAATAATCTGAAGAACTGATGTCTTAGAAGCCATTTGTTCTACTGGAGTGAAGATAAGTGTTTGTCATTTTCCTTTGTCAGTGGTAACATTGGCCTTGTTTTAACACTTTTTTCCCCCTCTTTTCTTTTGCTTTTCAAAACTCTTATGCTTGTACTCAGCTCTCCTTTTCATCTCTTTTAGTAACCAGATTCTATGGCAGCATTTGGGAGAAAATTCCTTCCCCCTTCCCTCCCCCCCCCTTTTTTACTTTTTTTGGTTTTTTTTTTCTCATGTGCTGCCCTGCTGTGTTGTTGTTCCATAAAGAAGATTTTTGAGCACAAGCATCTTCTGCATTAAGTAATTGTATTTGTTAAAGTACAAAATGTACTTTATCCTCTGGCTTTTTGTCTGTAGGTGCCTGGGTTCCTCCTAATTTGTATAGCATGACTAGCCAGCATGTTGAGGTGGAGAAAAAGTAATTAGCACTATTAAGAGTAGCATGAAATTTTCCAAAGTCCTTTTGGAGAAAAATTTCTGGAGGAGTTTGAGTGATTCCAAGGAATCTTTGGCAGCCTTTCCTTTGTGACCTTAAATTAAAAAGCCAAAGTGGGTTACTCATTTAATATCAATTTTTGATTGTAAAGGACTAAAACATTAGGTGTAATAATGTCTACTTGAAACTTCATCATAACAGCTACTGTGGGAGAACTTAAAACAGCTACTGTACATTTTAGAAGTCTTGGTGTTGCTAACCAGCTGTGACTGTGTCTGATGGTCAGTGGATCATCCCTATTAGCCATGAGGTATCCCATTAAAAGCTGAATCACGATTTCTGTTGTTGCACAGTTTGTCTCCTCAGCCAAAAGAAGTTTGAACTGCTCCTCCTTTTCATAATATAGGCATTAGGTGTTGTCAGTTATCGTCATGGAACTTGGCTCCTGCATAAAGCCTGATTGTTCTGTTTGTCTTGGAAAGCTATGTAAAGGGCTTATTCTCGTTTTGGCTTTGTGGGTTGTTGGCATTTTTTGTTTGTTTGTTTGTTTTTTAATCTAACAGTGTTAAAATAAATCTTACTTTCAGGAAAAACTTGTGTCAATTTGAGTAAAAGGTTTGAACTGTCTTGGTGCCTATGCACATACTGAGTCTCGTTGCCTTTTTAGCTTGTGTAATGATTTCCAGATGATCTCTTGTGACTGCTGACAGTCCGCAGGGGCCAAGGTGGACACATGGCTTTCCTTGATGTTTAGGCTTTGCTTTGCAAGGAGAAATGAGTAAAAATAAAATAGGGGTTTTTGGGGGGGTCTGAACAGATGGTCAGCAGAGGATTGAAGTAATAAGTAGCAAACAGGCAGAGGAAAGCCAGGTAAGAGAAAACGTGAAGAAAATGTAAGCAGATTTCTTGCTCTCTCTCAGCCTTCTGCTTCATTTCTTTGTAGTTGCTCAGTGAAGAAGGGAAGGGAAAGGAAAATTTCCTCATGTTTTTTGGAGAGGATATGATGATTTCAATCCTAAAATGCATTGATAAACTGTTGTGTGATGTTCTATGTAAACAGTAACTGGGGTGACTGCAGAGAAACTAGCAAAACAGGAGGATGCTATCCATGGAATGGGATGAGAGAGAAAAACTCAACCCTTGCCTTGCCTGGAGGAGAATTTAGGAGGCTCTGCCCCTAAGGATTTCTCAGTGTGGATCTCCAGCGTCCTTCCAGAAAGTGATGCTGTGCAGTCACTCTGGAGCTAAGAATTGTGCATGGTTCTGCATCATTCTAAATAAAGTAAAACTTGTCTGTCATGAAGAAGACCTTTCAGGGGAAGTTGGCTTATTTATGCAAAGAGTTGTGCTCAATGGCTCAATGTCCAGCTGGAGACCAGTAACCAGTGGTGTCCCTCAGGGATCAGTGTTGGGACCAGTCTTGTTCAACATCTTTGTTGGTGACATGGACAGTGGGATTGAGTGTGCCCTCAGCAAGTTTGCCAATGACACCAAGCTGTGTGGTTCGGTTGATACGCTGGAGAGAAGGAATGCCATCCAGAGGGACCTTGACATGCTTGTGAGGTGGGCTGATGCCAACCTGATGAAGTTTAACCATGCTAAGTGCAAGGTCCTACACGTGGGTCAGGGCAATCCCAGGCACAGCTACAGGTTGGGCAGAGAAGAGATTCAGAGCAGCCCTGCAGAGAAGGACTTGGGGATATTGGTCGATGAGAAAATGAACATGAGCCAGCTTCAATGTGCGCTTGCAGCCCAGAAAGCCAACCGTATCCTGGGCTGCATCCAAAGGAGTGTGACCAGCAGGTCGAGGGAGGTGCTCCTGCCCCTTTACTCTGCTCTCGTGAGACCTCACTTGGAGTATTGTGTACGGTTCTGGTGTCCTCAACATAAAAAGGACATGGAACTGTTAGAACAAGTGCAGAGGAGGGCCACGAGAATGATCAGGGGACTGGAGCACCTCCCATATGAAGATAGGCTGAGAAAGTTGGGGCTGTTCAGCCTGGAGAAGAGAAGGCTGCGTGGAGACCTCATAGTAGCCTTCCAATATCTGAAGGGGGCCTATAGGGATGCTGGGGAGGGACTCTTCATGAGGGACTGTAGTGATAGGACAAGGGGTAATGGGTTCAAACTTAAACAGGGGAGGTTTAGATTGGATATAAGGAAGAAATTCTTTACTGTGAGGGTGGTGAGACACTGGAATGGGTTTGTCCAGGGAGGTTGTGAATGCTCCATCCCTGTCAGAGTTCAATGCCAGGTTGGACAGAGCCTTGGGTGGCATGGTGTAGTGTGAGGTGTCCCTGCCCATGGCAGGGGGGTTGGAACTAGATGATCTTAAGGGCCTTTCCTACCCTAACTATTCTATGATTCTATGTCAGCAGTTTAAAACAGAGATATAGTTTGGGATTGAGATCAGATTTCCTTGCAGTAAAATGGAGAACGTTGCCATCCAGTACCAGGCATATGAAGTAGTAGGAATGGTTTTCTCTAGATCTGCAACCAATTTAAAGCTTCATTTGGTGCACCCCAAACATCTGCAGCTTTTGAATCATTTGTGGAAAAGTAAGAAAATCTGTGATAGGAGTTTCTGCACCTGGCCTGTGGCACCTCAGAGGTGGTATGTGCAAGAGAGACATTTAAGATAGAATGCCTGGAGGCTGCTCCCAGACCCATGGCTGGACAGGTGGGTGGTCTTGCACTAATTACTTGATAACCCTCAATACACTTTATATAGTTCCCTTAAGTATCAAGGCAGGTCTGTTGTCATGTAACTTTAGTGCTCTGGTCGCTGCTGAGCCAACATTTCACCTACAGCCCCTTCAATTTAGAAGCAGCGTGCTTGCTTTGATGCTGTGTAATAAAACAATTCATAACATTTCAGCTGATTTTTTTTAAGGTAGATTATTTACTGAAAGTGTTTAGAAAGTATTTTGCCTCCTTCCTCTCCTGTCTCCCATATGTAGCGCAGGAGGAACCACTGTGTGTCAGGCTCACCAGGTTTTGCAGAAATGTGAAAACAGCCTTAGAAACCCTGTGAAAGTATGGTAATTCTTTGCAATTTAGGCAATTTAGTCATCACAGAACTTGAAGGGTTACCTGTCTCTTTGGATGAAAAGTAGCATGTACAATGAAGAAGCTTCAGGAGGTAAATTCCTGCAATGTCTGTTTCTCAGATGTGCTTTTTAATTCAGGGTGGTTCCTCCTCCCCACTCTTCTGCTCTGCAAACCTTTTATGCTGTGCTCAGAGACAGAGTTGTAAGTTGTTACAGGCAGAGCTGCTGTCACCTCCTGTAATTTCTCTCTATAAGGTCTAGCTTTCTAGGTTTTTATTTCTTTGTCAAACTTCTGTACATGCTGAAATTTTCTGTAGCTTATATCTGCCCTGACATGTACCTTGAGGGCAGGATGTGGCTTCTCTTTAAAATCAGTATTTCTATATACTATATATGTTTAACTATAATTCTTTACAAAAGGCACTTGACTCATTGCACGCTCACATTCACTTTTGCAGCAAGGCCTAAAAATTAAGCCAGCTGTTAATATGTAAAGAGCCTTGTAGGCAGAGACACAAATGGAGCATGTTCTTCATTATGTGCTATGTGCATTTCTGCTGTGTGTAAAATATTACCATCTCTCCAAATGAGCTGGTACTTGGCCTTTCCGCGGTGTCCGGAAGAGGAGAAGCTGATTGTCTTGGGTATGGCATTGCCCACCCACTCCCAACATGTCTAGAGGTTAGACTGTTTGCTTCCTCCTGTTCAGCATGTACCCGTGTGCTTGACAGAAAGTTAAGAGTAGACCTTCTGTGTCAACAACTGCAAAGGGAACTTCCTGAGGAAGATGAATTGTTCACTCTGTACTTTTCTGCTTTTCCTGTTTCAGTGCATTGTAAGAGGGAAAATACTGTCCTGTGCTCTGCCAATTTTGTATCTCTTTATTACTCTTCATATATTTTTATTTCATGTATTTTTATTACTTCCCTCAGCAAAGGTGGAGGGTATGAAGTGGCAGTATACTGTAATATTTTAAATATATGAGTGAGAAAAGTGAAGACAACGATGCTCGAGCTAAAACCTTTAATTGTTTGTTTCTGTATATTGGAAGAGTTGCCCTATGGTATCAGAGCAGTTGACATCAAGTGCTGGAGAGGCAACTGAAGCTGATGGCAGAAATATTCATATGGTCAAGATGCAACATACTGCATCTCTCTCTGAAAGCAGTGGAGTGGCATTTGACAATAGATCTATGAAAGCCCTCTGTCCTCTTGGAATGGGGTTATGGTAAGGTCAATATTCCCAAATGCCCCAGCAGTTGCTGCAGACTCTCTTCCATCCAGAGGGATTCAGGCTGTTTAGCAGCCTCAGGTAGTACAGCCCTGCTGCATTCACACAACTCAGTCCCTGCAGAACTCCTGTGTTAGAGCTACCCCACTGATGGCATGTCACAGCAAAGCACTGCTTTACATTTGTGTGACAGGACAGTATCGTATTCTCCAGGCCAGCTGTTTTTAGCAGGAGAAAGAAAGCTTGTGGTTGAGTTATGAAATCATCTTAAATTAGGCAGATAGTATGTTCAACTCCATCAGGTAAGGTTGGCTTATGTCTTTAAATGTGTGGCTTTCATTCCATAGATGTTCAGTACTGATTTTAGTCTTTCTACTTCACTTTCATGTAGTCTTCCTATTCACAGAATAGCCAATCTGTTTAGATGACTCCTAAGTTCTGGCCCCTTGTTTTCTGGTGTCGGTAATTTCCTGAAACTATTTTTGTTCTGTTCTGCAATGATATTTAGAAGATTATCACATTCCTTAAAACAATACATAGTTGCTGGAAGAGACGGTTGGTAACTATGTATCTTGGTATTTGCTTCATTACTAGAAGGCAGTGAACCTGTGTAGAATTTGGTGGCTTGACTTAACCCAGAATGTTAGCTCTAATTTTTGAGTATTTACATGTCTTTATTGAGGCATCTATTTCCCTTTCTTTAATCCTGGCCTTTTTTGTTCTTTTTAATCAAGTTCCCTGGAAATAATGCACTGGAGAGAGGCTGTTGTTCTTTATGCAGAGCTCGTTCTTTGGGTTTTTCTTCTTTCTGTCTGCAAGATGCAAAATGCCGTACCATTCTGTAATCTAAAATCTTGTTATTGGGGCTTGGTAAACCGGCTTGACATCTAGTTGAGTATCTGAGATGTCATCTCTGAAGTTTGACTGGCTTTTCAAGTTAACCTTTAAATATATTGAAGCCATTCTGCAGTTTTTCAGACCCCAACTTCACACATTAATGCGGCACATCTTCCATGACAGGAAACATCAGATATTTTCAACTAATCATGTTCTGGTTTTGCTTTTTTCTTAGTGTTAATAATAATATGTGCATTTAAAAATTGTGTAGTGACAGGACAAGCAACCTGTCAACCTTGTTCACTCCGAATTTTGCCTTCAAGAGTTTATCACAGGTGGATCAATGCATGTCCATCAGTTACTTCTAATTTTACATTATCATTAAGAGTGAAATTTCATCTTAGATTCTTAAGTCATACAAAAATCTCACTGAAGACAGTGGGAGTTTTGCTTTACCTGACTAATAAAGTATTTGAGAAGGAACATAATGCTTCTGGATTGGAGAGGCTAATTGTGTAGGCTTCAGGTTTGTTCTGTAGGCAGGTAATGTCCAGCAGTGTTTTTCATGCTGGGTCTGGATCTGCTAGCAGCCATTGTGGCTGTTCCAACCTTTGATTTTGTGTAAAAATATGTGTCACTGTTCACAGAGCCATAGAACAGCGCACCCCCACTCTTCACCCACAAAACAAACAAACACCCCTTTCCCCCCCCAAAAAAAAAAAACAACCAAAAAAAAAAGGCTTTTTAAAATCAAAAGCAAGAAGTTAACTTTGGACTTACATCTCTGGGACTCAAGGTGTATGTTGTTTGTCTGGTAGAAACCTACAGACTTGTAAGCTAGGACTTAAAAACTGCTGTGATATTGGCTACCAGTTTTTTGAGGACCCTTATTCTTCTGAGGTGCCAAGCTTTTACATCTCTACGTCTGGAGCTTCCATATGAACACTGGGTTCAAGGTGTCTCCAGTCAGATACTCAGTTTTACAAAGTTTTTGAAAACATTGATCGTAGAATCCAAAGCATATGTCATGGTCCATAGGTCTTTGTAAGCTCAATTTGTGAGGACCAAGATAGAAGAACAAAAATGATGATATATTCCATGTGCAGGTTCAAATAGTAGTAGAAGTATCATTACCCCAGTGGGGCTGCTTTTAGATGAGGAACATCACATGATGTTATTTTAGAAGAGCACTACGTAGGTTAATTGTTGGAAGATGTTTACACAGCTTCTAAAATGGCAGATTTATGCTCTGTAACAACTAAAAGGACACCCCAGGAGCTCACCATTGCCCCTCAGCTCCATCTGGCCAGGAACAGTTCCAAGACTGGACTTTTCCTGCTGCTGTAAGGAGGAAGAAAAAAATATGCTAAAATAAGAGAAAGAAGTGCTGAATCAGTTTTTTTTCTATTAAGGCTTCACAAAAAAAGTCTTTTTAATCTTAGTAAATACCCTGGTGTCTGATTTTCTGTATTTATACTTATTTTAATACCTCCTCTCAAGGCCAATAAGAGCTAAGCATGTAAATCCCCAGAGAGCTGATGAAAAAAGCAATCTCCTTCATGTAAATGTAAAAATAAACCATTTGGCATGTTTATGCAGAAAAGAATCTCATAAATTATTATGGCTTTTTTTCCTCTGTTGTCTAGTACTTTCTTAGCTAGATTGAAGGCATGCACAGCTTTCTGCTTGCATTTTTTTTTCTTTGAAGCAATGGTGAATAGATTCATTAATTTAGAACAAAAAATCTGCTAATTTGTTACTTGTCTTCTGTTTCAAATGGATGATCTAAAAGGCTGAAAGTATTTCTTTTTTTGGTGCAGTGCTGCTTGCAGTTTGTTGTGAGGGAAATAACCTCTGTAAGATTTTTCAGCAGTGTTTTTCCTTCAACAAAATCTCCAGGTCACAGCTCATCCAATTACAGGCAGAAGAAGGCAAGGAGACAGAGCTAGTCTGGGGAGTTTTCTTTTTCAGCAGTAAAGTTTGCATTTCTTTTAATGTAGCTAAAACATTTGACAGGAGAGAGTAGGGTTTAGTGATGTGAGGTGATTTCCAAATGAGTGTTAGCTTTTTACTGACCTACTTTCAACTAGCGGTGTATTCTTGTCCATTACTTTTTGTCATTGAATAATGCTGATATATTAAGCTGTGTGCTTCAAGGGCATTCTAAAATTGCATGTAGGGGCACGACTGAACTGTGAAAGTGCGAATTACTCTATCAGATCATACCCAATTAAAAAGTGACAAGCACAGCAGGAGAAATTGAAAGCAAGGTTTATCTTTCATGTAACATAAAAAGTCACTATATCGGTTAGAAACAAAGTGAGTGTGAAACAGATTCTCCACCTCTTCTTATCCCTCTTCAAAAATTAATAATATCTGCTGACTGTATTATCCAAAAGAATAAGCCCCTGAGTTGAAAGAGCTCATGTTGAAGAATATTATGACAATAGCAAGTGAAGGGGAAGTACAGCAGCCATACACTAAGCTTTCTGCTATCAAAGCATGCACTGGCCCTCAGGTCAGCACATTGGGGACTGACGGATAGGGAGTTTGGAAAAAGTGGTGGTATTTTATATAAAGCTGTAGTGTGTCATTAAAGGAAAGCTTGCAGTCTTGCAGGCTCTCCGCAGTTCCGCAGGAAGCGTAGGAATGAAAGCATGATAAAGAAACAGAGAACTGCTATGTCCTGTAGTCGTTAGAGAACTGCTACAAGCTGAGGAAACTTTTCTAGTCTCCAGTGCCATTATCCTTATATAACCTTTTGCATAACATTCATCAGTACTCTTCTCATGGTGAGATGGGTCTGTGAATATACAAATGAATGCAGTTGTCTATGTAAAATGCAATCTTCCAGAATCCTGCTGGCTCAAGATGTGTTGCAGAACCTATTCTGACAGTGAACCTGGATTAAGGATGTTACAAAATTGTAGTGCTTTCCAGAGTACTAGGGTTGTGGTGTTCTATTTTGGTTGGTTGGTTGTCTGGTTTTGTCATCGTTTGTTGGATTTTGGGGTGTTGCTATTCTGATAAAGTCTCTTTGAAATTAAATACCCCCCCCCCAAAGTAAATCAACTTTGCAAAATGTGTCCTATATATGCTATTAGCATGCAGACTGCTAAAGTGATGTGTAACTGCTGTGTGACCAGGTGAACACCACTGTCTACAAACAGTTTATGCTAGTTTGACCCTGATGCTTACTGTTAATGGTAATACCCATGTGGTTTCATTTAGTGAAATCCTCTGTGTGTATATGTGTGTGAACAGAACTTTAGCAGATCTGATTTGGTTAATGCTGAGTTTTCAGATTAGGCTTTAGTGTGTGACATTTTATTTTGTGAAGATAAAAAAAAAGAGGGAGGAGAGGGGAGTGAGAAATATGAAGCATGTGATATATGTAAACTGTGCTTGGAGGCACTGTTGTATTGTAGGGAAGATAGGGGGAGACGGATGGTTACATTCACAGAGTACCTCATCCATGTAGCAAGCTTTGCCCATCAAAACAGTGATGCTTTGTAGAATGCATTTTTATGTAAAATATATATTTAACTGATGTGCAATGAGTGAAGAGTTTAGAAGTGGCCAACTGATTTATAATCTTACTAGACTAGGAGTTGGCAAGCAGCTATTAGGGAGGAGGAAAAAAGTTATCATAATATGAAAATAGTTATTCTCTAAAAGCCTCCTGTTTCGTGGAGGGGGTTTACCTTTTCCCCCACTCATACTCATGATGGAGTACCAAGTGTCATCCAGAGGAGTGGCTTTACTACTATATGTTATGATGAGTGATTTATTGGAGTTTCTCCTGAGAGAAGTAGTAGGGACTCATGCAGGCAGTATCTAAGTAACCAGTTTTAAAACAAACAAACCCAAAATGCCAAAACACAAAAACCATCACAGATCTTAAAACAGTCTTTAGTGGTAACTCTTTCCATTCTATCCTGTTTTGGTTCTATCAAAACAAGTTTGATACAAGATTCATAACATTTGAAAAGACTCTTGCATGTGGACTGACAAATTAGTTAGGTTTCCTTGCTTCTCCTGATGGTAAAGGGGAGGACCTAGGTGTGTGGGATTTACAGGATATATTAATGTAATACAGATACAATAGACTGACAAGAAAAAAAGGGGGAAGACACCCACACTGCAGTTTGAATGTGGAAAAGATTAATGGAACTACAATTTCCAACTGATATATATATAAAACCTGTGGATAAGAAATGATTTGTTTAAAAACTGTACAGCTGTACCGTTACCTAACTTTAACTTTTATTTTGCAGTCACCAGTGTAAAAGAAAATGCTGAAAAGTATATGGAGATACTGGAGGATAAACTGCATAGGTAAGGATGATATTATGGAAACTTTTGTAAGCTTAAAAATGCTTGTTAATGCTGCATTGATATACATAAAAGTGTTAAAGAATGTTTAGGAACTTGTGTTATTATAATACAAAAAATGGTTCAAAGCTGGAAACCCTGTAAGTGTTATTGTTAAGATCTCTGTGGCTGTGCTCAGCAGCTTCGCCACCAGCCTGCCAGTGGATGCAGGTAAAAGAAAAATCACTGTGCTCTCAAGTGCGTAGGACTGCTCTGAAGCGGTGGTCGGGGAAAAGGGAGCACACGTATGGTTGGTGTGCATTGCTCCAGCTCTGCCTGCAGGTGCTGTAATTGGTGGTGTGAGCTCTTGAATGCCCAGAAGCCCTGAAGTATTTGGGATGCGACAGCTGGTTGAAAAATCACTCATCTGTTCCTGTGTAAAACTCAGCTCTGAGCAGAGCCAAGGAATCCCATACTAGAATTCTGGGCATCTTTAACAAGTAATGAGTCTTTATACAACAGTTTTGAAAGCATGCCATTTTGGATGATTGTGGAAAACAAATAGGAACCAAGACAACAATGGAGATATTTTAAGAACTGAATCCTAGTGCAGAATTTGGTTATTTTTGTGCCTTTTCTTTTTTTGCCTGCTGCCTTTTTTTTTTTTTTCCTGCCTCAAATGCTAGCATTTGCATTTCTTTCTCTTACTGTGTGGAAGGGGCTCTAGATCACCCCTGAAATTTTAGGCTACTCCTTGAAATAGGCTTACCAAATGTTGTAGTGCTGGTATAATGAATATTTTATGCTAGTGGACTTTGCTTTGTTGACCTCATTATTTTTGGTTGTATATTTACAAAAAGAGGGTTCTAGATATTTAGATTTGCTCAGTCGTGCTTTTGAATATGGAAGTTATTTTGCGTAACTCTTAAATTTGAAAGCAGTTTAGTGCTAAGTGAAAAATGGTGGAAACAGACCTCAAGATCAAGTTGTGTGACTGTGTGCTGCCTAACCCCCTCTTAATATAATTTTACTTCATGATGTAGTTTAGCAGTGAGCTTGGCAGTCCTGGGTAATGGTTGGACTTCATGATTGTAGAGGTCTTTTCCAACCTAGCTGATTCTATGGTTCTATATACTCCAATCCATAAGTGTAAGACAAGTCTTAAGAACTTTCTGAGGGTTGTTGTTTTGAAAACCATACTCTTTATTAAATATAATATAAAAATTAACGTATTAATATTAAGATATGATGTATGACAATGTGTGTTGATGCTTCTAGGCTGTATAGATTCAATTGACTTATCAAGCTTCCAGAAAGAATTAAATTTCTCTTTAACTATTAAATACTTGGAGAATTCGTTTGTGTCCGTTCCCCCCCCCCCCCCCCCCCCCAAGATTCATTAGATAGACTCTGCAGCTGTGATTTGTTTTAATTTATTTATGCCTTTTTGTGTTGTCTACCTGGACTTTTCTGCACCAGTATTTTGTATTACTACACATTTTTGTGTATCTTGTTAATGACCTTGCAGCATGGTTTTTTCCTCTCTTCCTGCTCTTTCTGGGAGAAATGCTGAACTGCTGGTATTCACCCTGCTTCTGTGAGAAGTATAATTTCAGGGCAAGGATTAAAAGTTAAACCCTCTTTTTGGCACTTCTTTATATTTTGGAAGCATATTTTGATGAACAGTAGATGACCATTTCAAAGTTCCCTTAGAAGATGAAAAAGTTGTCAAATATTGTAGTATAATTTGTTGCTTTTGTATGCAAGGGTTGCCTTTCTGAATACCACGTAGACCTGGGGCTCAATCTAGGTTCTCTATTGCAACCAGGCTTCAAATATTTTGCTGTTGAGGTAAGTGTTCTTCCACCCTTTGCAGAGGACACAAACGCGCAAAGTCAAAATATATCGCTGGAGCATGCAGTTTAACATGCAGTTCAGGGCTTGCCAACAGCTTTTCTAACAGACTGTTGTGGTGTTGCCAGGCTTCTAAAATTTTTCATCCTTCTCCTAAGAATTAAAAATAAATAATAAAAAGGCCCAAACTCTACTCCCCCAACAACAGTGAAGCCCCCTAAAACTCGCCAAATAAACCCAAACCAAACTCCCAAATAACCCAGTGCAGTGCTGGCCAAGCTCCCAGATGGTGAAGATTGAGTCCTGAAACAGTGTAACAGTTTTTCAATACGTGCAGATGCTATTATTCTAAAAATAGTTTATCCCAAGTAATTAAGGGAAGAGAATTTCTTTTAATATTGGTGGAAAGAGAAAATCTCAGGTATTTTTAACAAAAAAGAAGTCTCTAAAATACTACATCTTTAAAATCTCTTTGTATTTATGCTAATAGAGTTGTTACAAATACTTGTTTTTAAAGGTTCTTTGGACTGTAAGTAATTAACTACGCCTGCTCTACAGCTTGAGGAATTAAAAAAAGTAAGCAAGAGCCCAAGAGGCTTCCTCTCCTCGAAGCACCTCCCCTTAGAGAAATAACTTGAGAGACTGTTTCTCTTTGTTTGGTCTTCATATAGATCCCCAGATTACTCCTTTATGTATATCATAACCTAAAGAAAGACACTCTGAGGAAAGTTTAAGGAGTAAATTGTAAGTTTATGTTGTAGACAGAGGAAGAATTTGCATCTGGCTCATGGATGCACTTTTTTGGATGCTTTTGAAACCAGTAGAGGATCAAATCTGTGCAGCATGAATTCAAATAAGATTCTAAAGTTTTTCCTCCAGCTGAAATATATCATTTTGCTAGGTAATCTTCTAAGTAGAAACCTAGATTCAGAACCCTTCAGTTTAAGATATACCTTCAAAATAAGATAGAACTCTTAGAAATGTAATATTTGACTACTTTTTTAACACAAGAGAATTAATGAAGAGGACTCAGACCAAAACAGCTTTAATGAAGATTAAGGTTAATAAAGTATCAATTTTATCAATGAAAATGTTTTCTCACCTCTCCTTCTCTTTTGTTTATTTTCTCAAGAAAACTTTGATTATATTCCTCTTGTGTTTTTTGGTTTTTGCTTGGTTTTGGCTTTCTGGGAGTAGAGGGTGGGGGTGGGACCTAGCTTATTCACTGGAGCGCCTTTTGGCGGGGTCTTGTTTTCTAGTTTTGTTTTTTAAACAAATGCAATACTTTTGACTGCAGCCTACGAAATGTCTCTCTTCTCAAGTAGCTTTACAGAATGTCAATCTGTTTGATTAGAAGCAGTACTCTTTTAATAGCCTTGTGCCTACAGAAAAAAAAAAGGGGGGAAAATATGCACTGGCAAATAAGGAAATATGTTCAGTATCTAATAATTTCACTCCAAAGAAAGTTAACCCATTAAGTATACTAATCATTTGACAGTGTATTTTCCTTTTGAAATATAGCTTGTATTCTGAGCAGTTGGATTGGCAACTGTTGAGAACTGTATCCTCCCATCAAATAATGAATAAATAGCGACTGTCTCTTTTCCAGTCACCAACATATATCAAGCCAGTCCTAGGACTTATACATTAAATCATTAGCTGCTCTTTTGAGAGTGTAAATACCATTGCCATCACTTCCACAGAATCATAGAATAGTTAAAGTTGGAAATGACTTTAAGATCATCTAGTTCCAACCCCCCTGCCATGGGCAGGGACACCTCACACTAAACCATATCACCCAAGGCTCTGTCCAGCCTGGCCTTGAACACCATGGTACACCTTACAAAAGTTTTCTCTTTTGTTAGTAAACAAGAGATGTGCAAAAGAGATTAAAGTTAGGATAATAAAACTCTCTGTTCAGTGAAGACATCTGTCTGTATGCATATCTGAAATGCAAGAAGTTTTGCTTAGATAACTTCATCTCATTACTTGAGATAAGGGATTTAAGAGGGATTGTACTGGAGAAGTTTACTTATAGGTGTCTGCTCTAGCTCATTTAAAGTCATCTGTGTATTTTCTTGTGTGATCCTTGTTCTTCCACAGAAAGTAGTTTACATTTCATTTCTTTCTGCTTCAAGTGAAGGCTCTGCTGGGGCTTCATATCATTACTGTGACTAAAGTGAACTTCTAGTCTGTAAAAGAGCCGTGAACATGAACAAAGGGCTGGAGCACTTCTGCTATGAAGACAGGCTGAGAGAGCTAGGCTTGTTCAGCCTAGAGAAGAGAAGGCTCCAGGGAGACCTTAGAGCAGCTTCCAGTGCCTAAAGGGGCCTGCATGAAATCCAGAGAGTGAGTTTTTACAAAAGCATGTAGTGATAGGACAAGGGGGAATGGCTTGAAACTAGAAGAGTGTTTAGATTATTATCTATTTTAAATTAGATATTAGGAAAACTTCTTTTTTATGAGGGTGGTCAGGCACTGGCACAGGTTGCCCAGAGAAGTTGTGGGTGCCCCATCCCTGGAAGTGTTCAAGGCCAGGTTGGGTGGGACTTTGAGCAACGTGGTCTAGTGGAAGGTGTCTCTGCCTGTGGCATGGTGATTGGAACCAGATGATCTGTAAGGTCCCTTCCAACCCAAACCATTCTATGATTCAGCAATCCAACTCTTTAAAGAACCACTAAATGCTGCCATAAGTGAGCCGGTCATGTAAATGGTTGAGGGTCATGAACTGAGCCCACAAAAGAGTGCTAGAAAGCCATAAGATCAGAAATTTTGGGTTGGAATTTTGTGCTTAAATGCTGTCTATCTCCTAACTCATTAGTTAAATGGAAGTGGCTAGATTTTGCAAAACGTGGGGTACCAGTAAACGCCTTTGAAATGAATGGAGATGGAGAGAGGGTACTAAGTTGTGTTTGGTTAGGTAGTTGGATGTGGGAATACAAGTCTAGACTTGGGATTTGTAAATATTCACTTGTTTTTGAAGATACCAAAAAAATCACCTGCATTTTAAATGGTTAAGAAACCTTTGATATGTATTTCTGCTTGAAAATCCATCATCTTCTGGGTTATTTGCTAGCTCTTGCATATCTCAGTGAAGTCATGTGATACGAGCAATTGTATCTCTGTCACATTTTACATGTGCCCTGTATTTCATTAAATCTCTGTCCTAGCTTCAGTCTGTTTCCCATCCATTGTGGAGGAGGTTGTGTGAGAATATGTGCACATAGAAAGATTGGTCTCTATGAGAACGGTATTTGACAGCTGGAGAAATGAAAATAAATGTGTGGAACAAGGTAAAATTGAAAAAATAAAAATTATCTTTCAGACCATTGCCCTTGCAGAAGCTAGTAAATGCTCCACAGTAAATACAGTTATCTTATAAAGTGCTGTGCAAAACCAGGAATTCAGTTACATCGCTGAAACATGCAGCAAAAGGCTTTGGTTCTTTCAACTCAGTCTTACCTTTGGAGGCACTGCTACGCTGTTCTTGCTGTAGCAGAGGGAAATAAGGCATTTTATATATTAAATAAAATCCTTTTTCTATACTTTTTTTTTAATATTTTTTTACGCCAAACAAAACTAAGATTAATGGTGCAAATCAGCTTCATGAGATGGAGGCTGAAATAACAATACTTTATTTTTCAAGTGTCCATCTGCTAGATATTCATTGAAACATATTTGGAATATATTGCCCTTGTGAAACTTATTAGAAACTGATAATCTGTGAAAGTTTGCACTCTTAAGCAGATGGAATAAATGTAGCAGAATTGTTAGAGCTTCATCTGAAGATTTCTGTATGCTGTGAATGATCTGACATTTGCACTAAGAATTGGGGATTTTGGCATACCAAATATTTCCTGAGTGACATTGTATGTTAACTTGAAAGTTTTGCCTGAACCATAGCCTGAGCAATTAATGACAGATATGATGTTGAATGAAGGAGCATCTCACAAGTGAAAATACATCTTGAGGGGGAAGGAGTCAGAGAGCAAATGAAATGCCAGGCAAAACCAAAGATCTTGGGAGCATCATTTATCCTCTGCGTGCACTCAATGTAAGAGCCAGACCTTTCATGGCGAATTGAACCCCGAGGCAGCAGAAACCCCAGAAGGACCTGCCTTCATCGCTAATTAAACAATTAGGTCCTTAAGCATTTCTCAAGCCTGTAATGATATTCTACTGTGAGGTCTCTGTCCAACTGGAGCCTTCTAGCATCCTGCATCCACCCAGAGCCCTGTTTGAAGTCTGACACTGTGTTGTTGAAGAGCAGTCTAAGGCATCCAAGCCTACAAGCGCAAGCTTGCAAGTGTTGAGCATTTTAATGACAAAGCTCCTCTGTGGCCATCTTCAGACTTTTATTTTCTGTAAGGGTAAGATTTCATCTTGGGCTGTTAATGTCATGTATGTCATTGTGTAGAAAGCTAGAGAACTGCTGTGCTAAGGCTTTCCGAAAGCTTTTCCCTCTCTTATGTGCAGCAGTGCAGGCATGCTTGGGAGTGCCAGATGGCCTGCAGTAATTTGTGTGACCCGTGACCTGCCGCAGTTGCACTGAGGGCCATTTTAGCTGCTGGTAGTGTCGTAGGAGTGCAGAGCTAAGGCTGTAATGCCATCTTTGCCCACGTCCCCAAGACTATGTGGTTTTTGCTGTGCTTCCAAGAGAGCACGCAGCCCCATCCCTTGGTGGATAATGATCTGATCTTATTTTGCTTCCCAGCAGTTTTGCTGTAGGAGTGTTAAATGCAGGTTAGACAAGATACTAGATCCTTCTAGTGACTCATTTAATCCCTTTCTTCTTCCCAGCTGGTCTAAGTCATACACAGCTGTGAGAACATTAGCTCTGAAATTGTGAGCAGCAGACACTTTATATGCGGTGATGCATTCCTTTATATCTCATGGCCCACATGGTGATGGCTTCTAAATCCCTTATCATAACTGCCTCAGGCTGCAAACAGCTTTTTTTATACCAGCTGATGCAAAGATGACATTTCTTGAGCTGAGGGAATTTGATGTGATTGTGCTGTTCTCCAGGCCTCCAAGGATTATGATGTGACTTCCATTCATCACAAACACAGGACTTTTTAGTGGCTTTTTCTAATTCCTGGATAGGAATCATGAAATTTTTTGGGAATAATATTGTTCAAAAGTAACTGGTGACAATTACACGAAGGTGTTCTATTGAGCTGTTTTTTCTGAGTTACTTTGCAAGAAGGGGGAAATGAATAAATGCGCCTGCTGGTACGCGCTTTGCCATTTCTGAATGATACAGCACCTGGTAGCTTCACAAATGTATGTGGAAGCTTTCTTCTTTAATTGAGTCTCTGTTTGTCTTGGTTTTCAGTTCAGTAATCTTTGTTTTCATGTTAATGGTGGCTTTTTCAACTCACGGATGCACAGTACAGGAAATTTAGTGGGGTCTTACCCTGCTGTGTGGTGTGCTCATCTGCATGACTCCTTGTTCACTGAGGTGTGAAGAGGATTGTGTGTGATTAGGACAACTTGCATTTACTGAAGAAGCAGAAGTCAAACCCAAGGCATGTTTTACCTGATCTCATGCGTCTGTGATTGCTTTTTTAAGGGTTTCAATCAAATGCCACTTGACTAGTTCAGAACAAATGTGGCTGCAACCTGCTTGCTGAAACTCCTAGTCTGAGCATGCATTCTGTATCAGAAACTTGTGTTTTTCTCATGCAAGCAATGTTTTTAATGCATTTGAATGCATCATCTTCGCTGACTTCCATCCCTTCAGACAAGACATCTGATGTCCTGAGGGTCCAGGTCAAGAGTAATTGCCACCACATCACATTCCAGTTCACATGAAGATGGACAGTCTTAAAACAGTTATTCTTTTCCCTTATTATTCATCCTATTAGCTAAATGCCATGTGTCTCAAGTCTCCTTTATAATATATTAAGTTTCACAAATGTTTCTGGGAGCAGAGCAGGGTATGAATGCTCTTAATAGCATGGCACACTGAAGAGACAGTGTTTCATACTGTTCATGGTCCTAAAGCTGGTTGAAGATTGTCTTAGAGCACATCAAAAGGGCTGTGTGTCCTTGTGGATGCATAGCTCTCATGTCTCCTTACGGCTTCTCTGCTGTTCCTGTCTGTATGGGATATTTGTCCCAGTAACGTTTCAAAAGCATTGCAGTGTCACCAAACCCATGTGAGGATGATCAGACACTTTACTTGGGAGACTTGATTCTCTTTGTTGTGTACATTTGATTTGTTTCAGTTACCTTATTCTTTAGTCTACATGAGAGACTGTAATGAAAACAGCATTGCTGTTTTGAAAGGCTCATGTTTTCCTGATACTCTAGTTTGAAAACTGCCTATGTCATAGCACTTACTTTGCTGTGGAAAGGTTATGATATTCTGAATTGAAGGATTATCACTTCATCTGTATAGCTGGTTACAAGAACATAGGAACTTGAAAACAAAAATAGCGTTTTAAATAGATTTCTGTAGGGGAGGGAAAAATGGGCAAGATCTCACTGATACTTTGTTTTGTTACTGTTGTAGTGAGGGAAGATTACTTGCCCAAAATATTCATGAATAAAAGGAGTGAATAATGAAAAGCAAACTGCTAAGTGTACTAGTTAATAAACTACAGGTAATTCTTTGGTTGCTGTATTGGCCCAGCCTTATTTGGGAGATACATGCTCTTTTTTACTAGTTCTGGAAACTTAATTTTCACGATGGTGAATCCAGTTAACAAAGTAGAAAAAACTGCGTTTCCTCTGCTTTAAATACTTGTGTGCTTTCTTTTTTTCTGATGTTTGCTGTTCTTCAATTGCTCTATCTTGAAATTAGCATTCGTAGAGAAACAGCTTTCTTATTCTCCTCCTGGTCTTTCGTTTATTGTAGCTTCACTGTCTCCCACTTGTCTCAATTCCACATTGTAAACTTTATTCTTACCTTCTTTCTTTTATTTCCAGCTTCATTCCTGAGCACACCTATTTCTGTGTATCTCTTCTCTGTATATCATAGGGGTTGGAGGGAGGACAGTTGGATGGCAGGAATATAATTAAGCACTTGATTCACAGAGAACCTGTTATCAATTTGTAAACACAGCAGATTCTTTTTTGAGATATCTTAGACTGCATGACCACGGTGTAGGTTTGCATTATCACTTGCAATACATTTGAAAATGCCTGCAATGTCCAGACAGAGTATAGTATCTTGGAAGCTCTTAGTAAATTTAAATAATCTTACAAGCAAATGGATTAATCTAGATTAGCTGGGTCTGGAGGAAAGGGGACAATCTTTGCTGTTCCTTCCGTTTTCTGGGTGTGAAAAGTATAGCTAATGCTTACAGGGGATGGAAACTGAAATAATCTCTCTGGAAGTGCAGCAGATTAGAGTTTGTAATGTCTCTGCAGTATAATACATATTTCATCTTTAGGCTGCCATGTGCCTGCGGAGATCATTTGATAGACAAGCTCGCATCTCAGGCCAGGGTGCAACTCTTGGTCCCCAGCCTGAGCTTGTGTGTTTCAGCACTGGCAGAACTAATATTTATACCTTTCTATAGACGAAAAGCATTTTGTATGAGCAGTAAAACCAGAGAAGGACAAAGAATGCTATCTGTTTCATCCACTAAGTGAGAAAATGAAAAAAACAAACCCCAAACAAAAAATCCCCATTGATTCTGTCTAATGGTCTTCACGATATAGGAGATAATCGAACTGATGGCACCCCCCATGTCTTTTGTGGCAATAGCAAGGACCTTCTGAGTCTGCAGTGATAAAACAAATGCTTGCTGCAAGGGAAGGAGGAGTTTGTTTTAATTCCTGAGGACCCACCTGCTGGATAAAGGTGTGGAGGAAGAGGTTTTTTTGCAGAAAAGGAGAGATGTGATGGGGAGGATTTGGGTTCAGCAGTTGTCTGGGGGAAGGTGACAAAACACAAGATTTCCTTTTCTACTTTAAAGCCTAGTGGTGAGTTAGTATTGCACCAATGTACATTTGGTGTGTGTATATATATATATATAGTGCCCTGAACATTTTTTAATGACTGACTGACTTCTGTATGAGACAGTAAGAAGTGAAGAAGGGCACAAGAACTACAAGCTTAGCAATTGTTGTCTGTTTTCTTTTTGCATTTTGCCTGTTCAGGGATGCTGGATCACAAATAATTGATTTCTTTTTAATTGGGAAGTGGGGGAACTGTGGCCCATGACTGTACTGATTTGTGAGAAGTAAGGGAAAGCTCTGTTTGGTTTAAATCTAATCTCAGCACTGAAACTAATTTTTTTTTTTATTTATATATTTTTTTTTTTTTTTTTTTTTTTTTTTTTAGAAAATGCCAGATTTGATGCCGGTTTCCAGTGTTTGTTAAAGCTTTAGGAAAAGCAAAGCATACGGTCATATACAGCCTTTAGTAATTCTGCCCATATTAATTCAGGTTTCATCTAGATTAGGGCTTTTTCAGAGTTACAGAATTAACTTGAGTGGTTAGTGTGCAGCATTGGCAAAGACAAGGTGATGGGATTTTGCTGC
This sequence comes from Amazona ochrocephala, assembly GCA_039720435.1. NCBI lineage: Eukaryota > Metazoa > Chordata > Aves > Psittaciformes > Psittacidae > Amazona > Amazona ochrocephala. Next base: position 94,747,562 of record CM077878.1, read on the forward strand.
TTATTCATGGAAAAGCTTGCCTGCCTACCCCCATTCCCTCCAGGCTCTTTGTCCTCCATTCATTTTATACTTAGCATAGCAAAAATCATCAGAGGGCAAGGCTGGGTCTCCCCTTCTAAAACCAGAAAGTATTGCTTAAAAAGAAAATGTGCTGAAAGTTCACAGCCTTTCTAGCTCGTTAGTAATTGTGCATTTCATTAGGATCTTTTCTTTTTCTGTGTGTCTTTTCCTTAGGCTACGTTGTTCTGGTGCTGGTCAGTCATGCCTGAAAAGCTAGAGTTCAACACTGTGCTGAAACTCATTAATGTCACAGTAGTCTTTTGTGCTGCAAACTCTTGCCTCATCAGCAAGAAGTAATTCTACATCACTTTGCTGCTTTGATGTGCTCAGATTTCCCTATTTTGGAGCAGAAGTAATATTTTCCTTTTTTTCCCATGTTTTCTCATGTCTTTCTATTTGATTCAATTGTATTAATTTTATTAGGCGTTTAAAATGAATATTCATATTTGGTTTGTGAATCAGGGATGCTTTTCATTGCAGAGAGGATCCCATTTTGTGAATGGCGAATGTTTAACATGACTGACAACAGCCATACTGACTTCCTCTTCCCTGAGAGTAAGTTGTGTGGTTTCTGATGTGGAAGCCTATAAAATTTTTCTTTTTAGGTACCTGTGTTAATGTACATTTGCATTAAAGAAGGGAAGATTGCTGCAAAGAGCTTTGGTTATTTGCTTTTAATAGTTTTCCATTTCCAGTGGCTCTGAGAAATTTCTACCTTATGGCTCCACTGGGCTTCATAAAGAATATTCAGCCGTTGACTGCATCCTAGGATTTTCCAGGGGTGTTTGAAGATAAGGTCCAAGACCATCAACTTTGAGGATGCATTTGCAGTGTGCTGTAGATGCTGAGGAGTTACCTTTGGATACTTGTTCAAGCTAAAGGGCAGTGGTTTCATCATCCCATCCAGATAACGGAGAAAATGTTCAACAGGAGGTGCTGGTGTTATTTGCAGATGTTTAGCTAAGAGCATAGTGTTGGGTAAGAGGCACTGTGGAAACTAGGGACTGATTTTGAAAAATGGATAAAAAGTCATCTACTTAAGCAGAAAACTGTTCCCAGCAATTCTGTGTGACTTTCACAGTCTAACTTTTACTGAAAAGAGAGCGCATAATGGATGTAAACTCTTCAAGGTGCTCCTCTTTGCCCACCTGCATCACCTGTTCCTTGCCCAGCTCTGCCCTGCTGTTGTCTTCTCTGTGAGCTGATTTAATGCAAACCTCAACCTATCTTAGTTGTGAAGAACGGACTACGTGAAGAGAGGGAGGGATACACAAGGTTGTGTGTCACCTCTGTGTCCATGGCATTAAGCTTTTGCTCTCTTACCAGGTCCCCTTGGTGTCTGCATATAAATGAATATACATAGTGAGAAAGACCTGCTCCTTTCTGAACTTGGCAAGAAAATTGTTCAGAGGTGGATATGTATCTTCTTACTGCTGCAGGTTTTGAGTGCATTCCTGAAGACAAGACTTGAAACCAGTTTGTGCATTTCTTGGAAGCTTTGTTGTCTCTCTTGAGCAGGATTGCCATCAACAGTAGTAACATAGAGCATCAAGGAAGATGAGGATGGAAATCTGATGTCATCTGCCTGTCTAGAAGTGCTGCTAAATCCTCCTGTCCTGTGTTGGATGATACGTTGCACAAACTGCTGACTGGCCAATTAGACACAAGCATCATGATAATTAAAGAAGCAGAAATAAAGTATCACCACCTACATAGCATGAGTACGAAGATGTAGGATAGCTCTATCTTGCATACAACTGGGACAGTTTTTCCCAGTAGCATTTGGAAGCATTCATTACTTAATGTACTTACTGCTAGGAATGTGCTGTACCATTTTGGGAAGGCACAGGGGCCCCGGCAATTCAGAGTGTGCTGTCAGCAGTGCAGGCTTCATTGTAGCTAACAGGATCCACCCAGGGAGGATCTGTAGACACTGCCCTTTCTCTCTTGGTCTTTTTGAGCCAGAACCAAATCTGGCTCCTGACTTTTTTTGACCCTGCAGCTACAGTAGGTCATATCATGCCCTTGGATGTTTCAGAGGAACTCCGTAAGCACGCAGCTATTGACATCGCGATTTGGCAAACACTCATTTTTCCAGGTGTGTCTTCCTGGTCACAGAGGTTGAATTTCAAGGTACATTTTCACATCATAACAATATATAATCTCTCCCAATTGTATCTCTTCTAAAAGGGCATTCCTTTGTCCTGTTGTGTTCAGTCGTTATGTATGCTTGATTTCTGCTCAGTCAGTAGTACACAGAACAATTCACATTCCCAAATTCTCTTGACAGTGAAAGTCTAAATCTGTTTTTGTGGTGGTTGTTTTTTTTTTCTTTTTTTTTTTTTCCCCCCCTTTTTTTTTTTTTTTTTCCCCAGAGGGAGGAGTATGTTATAAACTGTTGGATCTTATATCAGAGAACAGAATAAAAATGATAGGAGAATTGTAAAGTCCTTCTATATGCTTCCTAACACATGTGGTCAGAGACTATAATAAACAGAGATCAGGCTTGTTAATCTAATTGCTCTGTGATAAGAATGCATTCTTCTATTGGTATAAATAGCCATTGCTGCTATTGCAGCAGAGTGGATTTGTGGCAGCTGAGAATGTGGCCTCAATGGAAATGCTGTGCTTTCTTCCTGTGGCATACTTTTGGAGACAAATGCGTTTTCTTGGGTTTAGAACTGGCTTTGACTTTGAAAGCCACTGAATTGCTTCAGTTTCAGTGGAAGTCACTAGAATCCTTTGTGGGAATCTCACAAAGGTATTTAGGCTTGTGCAGCAGCTCAGCTGTTTGAACAGAGCTTAGGTGAATACATAGATCTTGAGATGCATGCTTTCCAAAATGAGGGCCTAAGTCATGCCTCTCCTTTAAAACTGATTTTGGATCGAATATTAAATAATGCAGAAAAAAAAATAATCTTATTCCAGCAATTCCCATCCAGTCAAAAAACCCTAAACAACCTGATCTGGTTGTTTAATGACATTGTGGGGCATTGCTGTTATTGCAGGAGCCAAAGGCAAGCAGCATGCAGACTGAGTTATCAGAGTTAGTACCGAACTTGAAGGTGCTTTATCAGATTATGAATGAGGTGAATGATAAACAAGGGTTTAGAAGCTGGCTTTATGTGGACAGCTTATTAAGAAGAATTCCCTGGTAGCTTTCTTCTCATCTATCAAAGTTAATTTTTTTACTCTTAGAATAGATTATTTCTAATAGATGTTTCAGTGGAGGGTAGGGGCAGAGGACCATTACTTTGTTCCCTTTTTTAAAGACAAATAAATAGCCCTGAAAACAGGTACTAAATTTTCACATTGTAGATTAGGCAATACAGTAAAAATAAATTGTACAGTAAATGTAGGGACAAAATTGAGTAGTAAATTCTTACTACAAGGTGCATTCCTTCTTCCCTTTTAAATTACTTAATTTCCTGCATTCGACATGTCGGTCCCATTCCCGCATCCACCTTACATTAAAAATCAAAGTGGAAAACCATCAGCTGCAGCAGTCTATCATTTTGTGTTTCCAGTGGAGATAATTTAAGTATAACACAGTGACATTGAATATTGATAGAAAGATGACAGGCCATGATTAAAGTTTTATGCTGGGTAAAATAAATGGGTCATGGATTGATTAGAAAACGGCAAAAATGTTCTTTGGTATTGTGTGGTATCTTGTTTTTTATAACACTAATCAAATGTCCATTGTTGTTTTTAAGCACTAGAAAAATGGTTCTTCCTCCTTGTTTTGAACAGGCCCTTCAGGAAAGAAAAGGCAGACATGAAATATGTACATTTCATATAAAATACAAGGTGGTAGTTCAGACCTCAAGACACTGACATCAGGTATTTTTCGTATGGGCTAGAGAAAGATGTCATGATTATTGGATTGGTTTTAGATTTTAGTTTAGATTCTAATCCTACGGTATCTGGGATGCAGTAGGAAATGTTTTACTGAGTGGAAGAATTTGTGGATGATGAGTGCAGCTGATAGGCTTAATTTTTTTTAAAAAACATTTGGCAGAAAATACTGCCAGATATTTATGTTTTTCTGTTCACTGACATCACTGTGAGGGGTTAAGCACGAATGTTATATACTTATTATTTCTTCGTTGTTGTTGTTAGCTTCTTTGAAAAATCTGAATGTCGTAAAGGGAAGGAATTTTTAAGGAAATGTTTTATGAAGTCAGTTCAACTTAATAGCATTTAGAAGCCTGAGAAGATTCCCTAGGAATCTTAGAATCCATTTATCATAATAGAGTGCATTTATCATTTTTTTCTTAATTATACAATGTATGGAATTGGTGATATAACCTCATTTTGCCTAGGTACAAAATGCTCAAAACTGTTTTAAAGTATTAATGTGAGAATGTAATGACTCTTCATGTGAGAAATATTTTGATGCATTACATATAATTTAGATTTCATTACATGTAATTTAGGGACGAATGTGGAGTGGAATTTATGGGAAATATTACAACTTACATCTGGTTCATCACTGTGTTAACACAGGTATTGATGTAAAACAATGATTTGTTAAATCAGAATCTGTGGAACTAGAGAGAAAAATGGATTTCTGGAAGGAGGTCAGACATAGTGGTGCCCCTTGCAGTTAGTCCTAGGCAGTGTTTTTCTTCCAGCCCTCCCATCTAATACAAGGTTTGTCTTGCCTTCTGCACAAAAGGCTGTGTTCTCAATGATGTGCCTCAGCTGCTGATAGAAATCATTCAGCTACAAATGCAAATTAGGAAACTATCTACACTCACAGCTCCTTTTTGTTTACCTTGCTTTGACAATTTGGTATGCACATTTGAAAAATCTGTCCCTCATTTTGTAGCACTGTGAAATACATAATAGTGATTTTGCTTCAATGTCACTACCAATATTTTGAAAGGAAAGTATTTATACAATATAAAAAAGCTTATTCCCTTCATGTGTGAAAGTCTTCGCATCCATGTATCATCCGTATTGTGAGGTCCTTCACCAAGGATAAAACAATACCATTAAAATTGTTTAAAAAAAGAACGTAATACATGTAAACATAATACCTGATGTTCATGTTCTCAGCTAGTTAATTCTGTGGTACAGCATATACTTATTCCGTGCATGGTCTTTCATAGGCTCTTCATCTAAAGGCACCACCTGAAGCTACCACAAGTAATAAAATGGCAGAGTAATAAAATGGTAGTGCTACCTGATAGGTAATAGCATGGAGGGGAAAGAGAGAGGGATGGAGGGGAGAAAATAGACTCAGGGAAGGAAAGAGTTAAGTTTTCAAGTGAAAAGAGTATAAAGACTGATGGAGATTGTCCCTGTAGTCAGACCTGCAGAAATACACTGTCCCTGGAGTGAAAGTTCAGAGGGGCAAGGAGAGATGTGAAAAGCAAGGTCTGTGCAGCAGGCAGCAGCAGTCTTAAGGAGATTGTGCAGTGTTTGAGTGGTTGTGTTCCTGCATGGCATTTTTCCTTCCAAAGTGGTTTTGTTACATTTCAGTTCTGTTCTGTTCGACATTTTTATACTGGGCCTTGGGTGTCTACCGTGTTAGATATCTTGGATGAGCAGGTGTCTGCCCGTATTTGGTGTTCTCCACTAGGCTTTGTCTGAAATTTGGCAGATGTCAGCAAGGAGGGGATTGAACTGTTCTTTGTTTTGTTCACAAAGTCAAGAGCTCATAGCTTCTAATCCCAACATAACTTGAAAGACTGGTGGGTGTTCCCTAAGAGTATGGTAAAGGTCAGATCATTCAACAAAGACACAGGATGCCTGACTCCAGTTATGCTGCCTGCTGCACCTCCTGGTGTACTCAGACCTGTTACATCCCTGAGTAGAGGGGAGGAGGATGCCATAGCTATCACATTGAGGGCTGGTTTGGTGTAGAAGCTCTGCTCACCTGTTTCATCAAATCTATCCCTTTCTGCACATTTGCCTCTGCTACTGGGATGCTGTGGAAAGCAGAGCCACTGCTATCACCTATTCTTAAAGATGCATGAAAGTAGCATCCCCATCTCTGTGCTGTACTATCATGTCCTGTCTGGTATGCTGGATGTCTTTTGGCTAGGAAGTTACGCGGTGGACTTGTCTGTGGCTCATCAGGTTTAGGTATTAGAAAGGTTAACCAGAGCAAAATTTTTGTGTGTTGAAGATGTAGGAATCTGGGTTAGATGGGCAGTGTGAGGGTCTCTTTTTGGGGCTCCTGTGGTTCTGGGCCAGAGTATTCTCTAGTAGGTCAAACATCATATTTAAAGCGGGTCAGTTATTTATTGTTTTCTATATATTGTGTTTTATAAGGAAGAAGGCAAGGTCAGAGAAGCAAATTGCTTGTGCCAGAGGAAAGTACTGTCAACTGCCAACTAGGAGTTCTAGCTAGTCTCCAAGGCAAGTGTTAGAGTAGGTTGACCTTTGGCAGGGGAGTGTGGGCTCTCCTGACCTTCTGAGAGTGAGTTTTGTTCTTACATGGAGAAGTGCAATAATAGCGCTGAACAGCAAACAAATGTTGGCAGTGAGCTTTGAAATAAGGGAGTGAGAAGAATGTCTCCTGCACTAGGGGACAATCAGATGATTGGAACAATACGAAGTCAGTTCATGAGATTTTCAGCTCCTAAGGAGATCGGAGAGAAAGAGACACAATGCAAGGAATTGAATTGTGAAATTGAGGTGGTTATGAAGGGGTTTTTAGGATTAGGGAGACTTGCAAGTAGAAAAACGCAACAGACTTCTATTTCACATATTTAAAAGAGGTGACTTTATATTCTAGTGCACAGGGCAAGAAAAAAATAAAGTAAGTTTTGCTGTTCAGCAGACTCCAGCTTTTCTCTGTTCTTTTCCCTGTGCCTCCTTTCTTTTTTCTTTTATGTTCATCGGCTGAGAGCTGTGATCTAATGAGCTCTACTTATATATTCTCCTTATCAATCTGCCGCTGCACACCAGCCAGATGGGGAAAACAGGGTTAGTGCCTCCCTCTCTAGAGCCTTGCATGAGCCCCGTAAGGGGGTCATGAACGTTGTAGTCCATGGTTCAACAGATTGGTTGTAGGCATCTTAAAATATAACAGCTAAGGTGAAAGATGAAGAACTGATCAGGCTGGAAACCTCTTTTCTTTTTTTCTTTTTTTTTTTTTTTAATGAAGGAGAAAGGCAAAACGTATTCCTGAAGTAGTAAATACTTCTTTCTTAAATCTAAGAAGGGCTGTTAATGCATGACTCTGAGTTAATGTGGTAAACCAAACAAGAGGAGTGGATTTCTTCTACCAGTAAAGCAATATGGTTTTCTTCCTTCCCTCAAGTATTATTATTCCATACTGTCTTTCGCTTGCCTCCTTTGTTCACTGCATGGCTGTTGCCTTAAGAAAAGGCAACAAAGGCATAACTAAATTTAGATTAAGAAGAGCTAGTTCCTTCCTTTTTCTGTAAAATATAAATAGAAGTGAGTGACCAAAATATAGAGAAACTTTCCCTAGTTTGTACAATAGAGTGACAAAGAATGGGGATATAGAACAAAGTCTTTTGATTCTGCAAGCCTCAAAACTTTCCAATCATTTTAATTGTTGTAATGAAAATCCCTGGTGTTTCTGCCAGACTGTTTTTGTTGCATTTTGTTTGTTTCCTTGTCAAAGAAAACCACCTTTTCGTTCTGTGAATGCAGTGTTAACATGCTAGGTACTGGGAAAAGGTAAGCTCATGCTTTCCTGAATCTGCACCTTGGAGTGGCTCACTTATCAGAAGAAAAGCATCTAGAGTATTTCTTCTTAGTGGTTACTTTCACCTTGTAAGTTGGCTTTTGTTTATGCAGTTTCTAAATAGATGTTTTATTATGTACCCTTTTAGCTTCAGTCTCACTCTCTTGGCTTTCAGGATGTGTCTTCTTACAGGGTTTTCCTGTGAAATAAGCAACTTTTTCTACCAACACAGTAGATCTCAGGGTGTTACAAACCACTTTTAACAATTCACTCACAAAGGGGCACTAGAGACGATGAAATTTAAAGTAGTGCCATCTCTGTGTGCTGATTCTAGTTTGCTTTTGAAGAGATTTTGGGGGACTTGGTTTTGTGTTTTTTTGTTTTTGTTTTGTTTTTTTTTTTTTTTTTTTTTTTTTTTTTTTTTTTTTTTTTGCGTGTGTGTGTTTTTGTTTTTTGTGTGTTTTGTTGTTTTTTGTTTGGTGGCTTTTAGTTTTTTGGGTTTGTTGGTTGTCTTTTTTTTTCAATAGGGTTTAATATAAAATCTTCTGCTATTTTTACATGGGCATGTTTTTATTTAGGCTGTAGTGTTCAGGAACTGAATGTGCCTTTTGTATGTATGCAGAGCCCTCAATAGGAAAGTCATGTTCTCCTAGTTCCAGTTAGTACTATAAATAGCTTTAGAATACTGTTGTGCTGAGAGACGCATAGAGAGTCCCCACTGGTATGTTTGAGAATCTTGTGAAAAGACAGAGGAGCAATATTCTTTGGATTTCAAGGAAGAGAGAGAGAATCCTTGTCGGATATGACTCTTGACATGAATTTCACCCAATGTGATGTGTAGATTGAAGATAACCTCTAGTTTCCTTGTACCCTCTGGTCTCTGGTGCTGTTTCCTAGAAGACTACATGAGTCTTGGTAGAGGCATCTGCAATTACAATTTTGTTTGCTACTTTATGAAGAGAACTCAAGGATAAACCTATCTGTTCTGCATTCATATCCTCCTGTCCATAAACATCTCAATTTCTCTGACAGCAATTTCATCATCATCAACTTGACCTAGTCCAGAATACTCCCTGCTGTGTCCTTTTGTGTTGCTGTGGATGTCTCGGCCATTCTTCAAGTCAGCTTAGGCCTGCTCTTGTAGATTCTTTATGCATAGTGTCCTTGAGGTAAGACCTGTCCCAGCTATCCATCCAGCAAAAAAAATTACTCAGGCTGAGTCTTGCATCTTACTGCAACATACATTTCCCTGGCCATGACTTGACAAAAACAGTCTTGCGCTACTCTCATCCATTCAAAGAGCTGTTGACACTGCAATGACTGTTCTCTTTGTCTTAAATTCTGTGTTTGTGATAATTTCAATTTGTTTGCTTTTCTCCATTGGTTCCCTCTGTCCTGTCACAACAAGTGTAACTACTAGCTTTCAATGTCAGGGTTGCTCACAGTCTTTTACCACCTACGAAGTCCTTTAGTTCTTTTTTTTTTTTCTTTTAAATCAGAAGACTGACTTCCATCTGCAAATGTTAAACCACATTGGTATCAATCACTTGCCCATTGCATTTTTATACTAGCCTCTTTTGCTCTTTTTTGCTTTTGCTTTTTTCTTGCATGATTCCTTTATGGAAGGGTGAAGATCTTGGATATCCACTGACCTGTTTCATGGCCTCCTGCAGGTTCTTAAAATGCTCATTCACTGTGATACTTCAGTGTGCTTGACAGTGATTAGACTAATTAGTTACTGATGTAACAAATTAAAGCATTGTACTGTAACTGATGCGCCATGTTCAGTCCACTGTTGTCTCTGTTTCTTTGAACATCCTCCTCTGTGTCTTGTACAAAGCCTGGCACTTTGTACTGGTGAGCACTCTTGTGAACTTAGAAGTTCACAATCTGTAAGTGATTGAGGTATGCTTTGTTGTTGCTGGGTCTATAAATGGTTGGTGGATTGTGATTTACTGTGGATTCCAGCAAATTGATCCTGGCACCTCCACTGAACTTGCCACATATGCCACTTTGTTAGTAAAACATAGGCATATAACACACGGAGGTTGATATATCATAAAATATTTAGAAGTATAGGAATAATACAAAATCTGATCCAGTCTTGATCCATCATTTTGAAAAGTAGCATATATGAAAACACTTCATTCAGTGAAAGCATCCACATATTTTTGGCTTCATGGAGGCTGCAAATGCACTTTTGGTGTGGATTGAACATGAATAAACCAAACTCTGAAATTCAATTGAGCTTGATTTCACACCTGATGTAAAAGCCTAAAGATTTTTGCATCCTGGTAACAACATAATTTTGAATAATTTCTGTATGTGTTTGTCAGCTATTTGCAGCTTTCAAGTAATTTTAATTCAAAAAGTGTGTTTGAAAAATGCTTCTAGGCACTGAATTTCAAACAGACTGAAGATGCAAAGTCTTTGGGCTTAGGTAGATAAGTCTAGTATATCCAAGTGTATGTGCATTCACTGATAAAATTTAAAAGTTCATCCTAATATCTCAGTGTCTAAGTTTAAGATGTATCAGAGGTTTACAGATACGGTGGTAAAACAAAGCTACTCTTAAAATAAAAGTACGGTATTAGTGGTATGTTCAGTAACTGCTGATTACTAAAACAGGTGTCAGTCAAAAGCATGTTGTCCCATGAGGTGAGACATGGCCCAATAACAACAGCCCAGGCACCATTACTCTGTACATATATATATATTTATATATATTTGCTGTTCATCTTCTCAACTGTGAATTCTGCATACATCACTATCTCTGCCCTAGTTTTGTCAGTAGAGCTCTTTGTTAAATTGAATAGCCAAAACAAGCTATGCACTGGAAATCATGATTTAGGTCTCTACTGTCTTTTCTAAGCCTTTAATAATCATAGAATCATAGAATAGTAAGGGTTGGAAAGGACCTCAAGATCATCGAGTTCCAACCCCCCTGCCATGGGCAGGGACACCTCCCACTAAACCATGCCCTCCAAGGCTATGTCCAACCCCACCTTGAACGCCCCCAGGGATGAAGCATCCACAACCTCCCTGGGCAACCCATTCCAGGGCCTCACCACCCTCACAGTAAAGAATTTCTTCCTTACATCCAATCTAAACTTCCCCTGTTTAAGTTTAAACCCATTACCCCTTGTCCTCTCACCACAGTCCCTAATGAAGAGTCCCTCCCCAGCATCCCTATAGGCCCCCTTCAGGTATTGGAAGGCTGCTATGAGGTCTCCACACAGCCTTCTCTTCTGCAGGCTGAACAGCCCAAATTTTCTCAGCCTGTCTTCATACGAGAGGTGCTCCAGTCCCCTGATCATCCTCGTGGCCCTCCTCTGCACTTGTTCTAACAGTTCCATGTCCTTTTTATGTTGAGGACACCAGAACTGCACACAATACTCCAAGTGAGGTCTCACAAGAGCAGAGTAAAGGGGCAGGAGCCCCTCCCTCAACCTGCTGGTCACACTCCTTTGGATGCAGCCCAGGATACGGTTGGCCTTCTGGGCTGCAAGCGCACGCTGCCGGCTCATGTTCATTTTTTCATCAACCCACACCCCAAGTCCTTCTCTGCAGGGCTGCTCTGAATCTCCTCCCCGCCCAACCTGTAGCTGTGCCTGGCATTGCTCTGACCCAGGTGTAGGACTTTGCACTTAGCATGGTTAAACTTCATCAGTACAGCTGCAAACAAACTTTTTCAAAAAGTAAGTAAATGGGCTTATGCATATCTGCAAGGAAATGTTTTGACTGTCTAACCATGATGATGTGATTGACAAGTAGAGAAACAGTGGGGGTTATCTTGTTTTTCTGGCTTTGTAGGTAAAATGCTAGCTGGATGGAACACAGGTGTATTTCCTTTCTAATTAGCAATACTCTGAACTCCATGGGGGAGACCAATTTGTGGACCTCATGCTGCATTCTGCCTTCAATAAACATATATACTGACTCTAAGCACAGATGAAAAAGCTCAGCTTCTGGAGCATAATTTTATTCTCAGTCTCTGAATATTGCTGTGTGAATTTTACAGCTTGGCATCTTGTAGAGTTTGTCGGGTTAAAAATGTACCTTTGTTAGGTTAATGAAATCAGTGTGAGCAGTGCAGCTCCTTTATCTCTTTCGTTTAGAATAAAAGATAAGCTAGTATTTAATTTAGTCAGAAAAGCTGAAATTAAATAGTTATTTTCCTCCTTTCAGTCGCTTATAATCCTTACAATTATATAGTAAGTAATATAATTTGAAAAGCATTGTGAAAAAAGTACTGTGGTTATTAGATATTAGCCTTGAAATCTGTCTGGAAGTGTGTACTGCCATGAGACTCGGTGCTTTTGAATCCCATCCCAGGCTCTGCCACTTATCTGCTATATTTTAGCAGGCAACCTAATCTTTTGGTCCTTGGAAACAACATCTATTAAATGAAGATGTGACCACATCTCTTAAGAGCATTGTGATCTTAGTAATCAGTGTCTTGTTCTGATAAACTATCTATGCCTAGAATTTCCATTTACTTCAGGTGGAGTTACTTATTGGATGGGTCCCAGGAGCAGTATTTGTAACATACATGGGTATCTCTGAGAGATGATCAATAGATTAAAGGTATGAGGAAGTTTGGTATTTTGAATTTTGTAATACTTTTGTTTTTTCTTTGGTGGGATAACAAAGTAGAAGTAAAAAACAAAATATATTAGTGAGAGATAAGGACACTACACAGAAGTGTAAGGCTGAGGGGAAGTAAGGCTATTACAGTTTGATCTAATCAGATTCACCAGGGTTGAAGTAAGCATATGTCGGTCTAACGAGAAATACACTGTATATATTTTCCAAAACTTAGAGCTGATTTAATGGAGTGAATAGTGTGATTGTTTATACGTGATGTTCTATGTCAAATCTGGGAAAGCCGCATGACTACTTTTAGGGTGATGAGCCTGTATATCCAATAGGATAAATGAAGCTCTGGTTGTGATCACAAGACCCTGGTCTTTGGTCTGATCTGGAGAAGGACACGTATAGCCAGTGTACAAGATACAGTTGGAAGCAACGTCTTAGCACAAAGGGTTTTTTTATGGCATAGGGTTTTTTTATGGCATTGGCTTTGTAATAGGGCCATAATTTTACTGCTTTTCAGTTTTAAATCACTTGCATTATCTCTGTGGAAGCATTTGAGCTGCTGTTGTTCTTTTGTTGTTTTTATTTTCCTAACTAATAATAAACACTCACCCCGAAAGTTTCTTGAAATAGCAACTATTCTCCCTGAACTGCAGTTTTATTTTCCTTTGGCTTTTCTTTCAGCTGTGGGAGCCAGCTGCTCCAAAGAGTGTGGGAAGCTGACTTGGAGGCCTGTCAGCTGTTGATCCGAGGGTTTCAACTTAAAGAAGCAAGTTGCTGTGGTTTTGAGCAAGAGGAGAACCAAATGGATGAGATGGAGATGATTGCTGATGGCCCATCTGATTCTGAGAAAAGAAAAGAAGATCACTTTCCAAATGGCATAGAGTGGGGCACTGTTCCTTGCTCCAAGCATGGCGTGCTAGAAGAGGTATCTGAAATATTCTACAGCTGCATTTCAAACTGCTAGTTTTCTTTCTGAGAGGAGGAGTTGAATCTGGGTGACGGGTCAGCGGGGCAGGTTAAGTATGAATTTAATATCTGGCCTCCAATCTGGGACATGAATAAAATAGCTTACTGGCTTCTCAGAAGCCCTTCAACCCTTTTTCTTTTCACAATCAGTCTTTTTAAAATGTGGAAATTATTCAGACAATAAGTACAGAATGTACATCAGGACTTAAAGGAAAAACAATTAAGTATTTAACACAGGCTGTCAGCTGTTTGTCGTCTCATTGATGAGTGTCACTCTGAGTTAGTTTGGCTGACTTGTTAGCCTGGATGTATTTTAGCTGAAATGTGGGGGGAACAAGTTTTCCTTAGTGAAATGGTCAAAGGTTTCCTAGCTCAGATGCTGGCTGGCTTCCAGCATCCAAAAAGTATTAAAAAGAGGAAAAAGTCATGAAGCTTAAATGGTTTGACAAATTTCTAAGTTTTCATGTTCTGTTCTGGAATGCCATCCATGCTCAAAAAATATACAGCTACCTAATAATCCTAACTGCACTGCTAAGGCAGAAAAGCTGTTAATAAGCTTCATCAGCCCAGCAGCACCACTGTGACAAAAAGACCCTCCAACAGGACTTGTCAATTTTATTATCTTGGAATTTCAGTGACAAAAACTAGAAGTGTGTTTAATTGCACCTCATGTTAGGAGCCGTTGAACCATGTGTTACATTGAAAGCTGATGCCTAATTTTTCACTTATACCGGCTGAAACTCAGTGGAAAGCAGGCCCTTGCCTTACTGTAAAATCTTCTCATTAGTAAAATTCTTGCTGTGGGCTTCAAGAGTGCTTGTAGCCTTTTCCTAGGGAAAATTGTTTATGGACTGACTCCACATAGACAGCATTTTTATTGAAGATGGTCATCTGTGACTTTGATTTGCCCCCCAACCCCTTCTTATTGTATTCCTGATGAGCCTGATGAAGTAATAAGAGTTCTGTTGGTTATGGAAAGCTGCACTCCCCTTTCAAAAGTGCAGCTGAGAAGCTCGGTGTGGGAGTGTTGGGTTTTGTGACTGTGTAGTACTCTTGAGATTTGTGCTGTAGGTGATCGCCTGTTTCACCTCTGCAGTTCCAGATCGTTTGCCTGGAAATCAGCACTGCTGTTCTAGAATGACATCTAGGCAGCTGAAGTGAGGTGACTTCTGGTTCTGGAGAGATGTGCAGGACTCAAGACAGACAGGTTCCCCATATGTTTAACAAAAGAGGAAAGCATACCTGCAGTGCTTCAGTTAAGCTCTTCTTTTTGAACTTGCTTTTTGATAACTTCCCTCTGCCTCTATCAACCGTAGAGGGAACTTCAGAAGACTACCTCCAAACTTCCGTATTTCATCTAAGGGCTTAAACTTTGTGGTGTAAATGCCTTTGCCTGGGATATGGCTTGTCCTAGTACCCTGAGCAAACTCCATTTTGAGACCACGCCAAAATCCATTCAGAAGCTAATGTGCAAATATAAACATGAAAATTCCCATCAGTATTCCTGCATGTGTTTCCACAGTGCTCCTAGGACTGACAAACTTGACAGAAAAAAAGAACCAGTTTTGTTAGTATAAGACTGTTTGTTCATTTTCCAGCTTTTACAAGGAGTTGAGCAGCGCAGCTGTATTTTACAGCTTAGTCAACTTGCCTTCCTCTGTGTCAGTGCTGCCTACGGCTTTGATCAATGAGGCAAAGTTATACATCAGTGATGACTGCAACCCCTTGCAACCATAAACAACTCCAACGTATAGACTATATTCTTGTTCTGGAACTAGGGTTAATCTGCTTTTAAACTTTCAGGAGCTAGGATTTTTGTCCTTGTTCTGGGGTTTAGTAATTTTACCCAGATGAGTACACTTCAGGTAGTAAAGCTGGCAGCATCTCAGTATGAGTGACAGGCAGTATCTAAACTTTTAGAAAAGAACAATAGCATAGCATTCCCTAACATCTCCTAGTAGTTCATCACAGGGCAAAATATAAAACCAAACAAAACCCTCACATAAATCATGCTGACTTCCAGTTCTGAGCATGTTGAAGTGCAAGACAGGATCTGTCTTTGTGTGTAAATGGACTTAGTTGAAAGATAAACTCCTTCCGGAGCATTTAAGTGGTCTGGCATATGGTATTGCATTGTTTCTATTTAAAAATAATTTAATGTTTGTGGCAAAAAAAAAAGCCACGAAACAACAGTGGTGTGGCTTTTAGCCTCTAAATTTAGTTGTTCATATGACTTTCATAGAAAAACTTACTGTTGTCCATTAGTAACAAACCTTTTTGTAGCCATTTGCAGTAAGTGGGGATACCTAGTAGAAAAGCATGTATTTGTCAAAATACTCAGTTTGCTATTATTTAAGAAGGCTGTGGTGTCCCTCTGTGAGAAGTAGCTTGATGTGGTTGCCATGTTTTTAGAATGACTATTCTCTTCAACTGTGTCACTTCTGTTCCCCATTGGGGAATTTCTAGAAAGTGCTGTTGGTCGCTGAAGCAGAATGAAACAGTGGCGTTCTTTGTATTTAAAGGTTATTGAATTTCTTATTTCAAAACAGTATAGAAGAGGTAATAATAGCATATGTGGCTATATGCCTTGGAAGGTAAATTATTTTCCCAGGTGATTGATTTACTTTATGGTGAAATGCTGTAAACGAAGCTCTCCAGTAATTTGTCATGTCATATCTGGCTAAGTATTACTGTGGATTGGATATTGGTTTTGTTGATGTATACTATAAATATAGTTTCCTTGCATAGAACTGTGTCTTACTGTATAGATTTCATTAGAAAACAAAGAAACAAGAAACGTAATAAGAAAAGCAAAGTAGACGAGTTGAAAGCACCCTTCACTTAGATCCTCAGGTATTGCTTGCAGAGGGAGTGTCTTTCCTTTTTAATTAAATATCCCCACTAGATCATAAAATATGACATGTTCTGTTAAAAAATATGTAAGGTATAAATTCTTTGAAAGTTCAGATATTTCACTGTCATGTGTGAAGCACGGGTTTATTAACTGTCAACAGTTACTTTATAGTCTTCATAACTGTGTTCTCTAAGACAGTACAGAATTTTTTTTCCCAGTTGTGTGGACTGTGGCATCCCAAAATAATCCAGTAAATCGAATTTCCTTTACAATGGTTAACCAGGGAAGGCAGTCGCGTGCTTGGGTGTCTCAGCTTGTTGACGCATTGTTACTGATTCAAAACTAAATAAAGTGAGGTCAGCAAAAATCATCCTGTGGAGCACTCTTAGTTATTTAAAAATTAAGACATACTCCTCTCATACAGGTAATTCATTAGGTTCGAGTATTTACAAAAATATGTTGAAGAAAAGTTATAGGCGTTATTACTGGCCTCAGCCATGTGCAAGTCAGCTCGTTGTCTGATGCATTTGATACTGCTTCTTGAATTTCCTTGTAAGCGTGTACTCTCCAGCTGGTAGCTATCTTAATGAAATTAGGGTGCCCCATCACTGCAGTTATAGTTTGTCTTTTTATGACTAATTTGGCTTGATTTTCTCCCAAGTCTCTGATGAATTAAATGTGAGTTCTCATTTTCATCCCAGGAATTTTCCATACTTTCAAACTGATTGCAAGTTATTTTGCCCAGGTGATATGCGAGTGAGGTCAGAGTTATGATCATTATTTTACATTAAGATATATATCTGGATGATTTTGAAAATATACAGTAACATTTAATTTCTCTTCAGAGATTAGTGCCTGCTTTTACCACTCCTTTACTTTATCATGCTTTACTTTTTTTTGCTTGTTGATAATGTATGTGTAAGCAAAACCTTGTTATAACACCAGAAACAGATGATAACTAAAAAACAGAGTGTGTGTGCTGGGACCTCCCTAACACCAGGTATCTTGATGAACATGAGTATGTGTGCACCTGCAGGCTTGAGTTCCTGACCTATCCTTTTTTCTTCTTCTTCTGCTATCTGGCATGCTGTGCAGTGCTCCCTCTTAATTACTCTGAAGGAAAGAAACACCTACTAGATTTTGAGAAAATTGAGGTGATTAAAGTTACAAGGTAAAAACCAAAATTCAGTAGTGTTACCTTTTGTAAGTCAGCATTTTTGGTAGTTATCCTGTCAGAATTTTTTGTAGACCATTTCTCATGTTTTCACCGTAAAAGAAGCAGGGAGCAGAGGTAAGAGCAAGGGCTGCTGTCTTTTCCCCACCTCTGCATGCTGCAGTTTTGCCATCTGGGACAATGTTTTGAGATCTTCTGTAGAGCACTCTGGTGTTGGGAAGATGTTCTGTAATTGTAAAACCTTCATGTGGCTCACTGTTTTTAAGATATTGAGTGTTCTAAGTGATACTAAGTAGACAATTGTGAAAGGATAATAATATTTAATGTGGTGTCTGTCATTAAAAAGAGATCATCACAGGATATGACATTACATTTTTCAGAATGTAGTGATAGTAAGCACCAAGAAAGCCTCTGTCAGCAGGCTGTAACTCATTACTGTGCATTGAGATAGCCTGTGCTCCAGGAGCCGAATGTGCAATGTGTAAAGGACAAAGCCTTTAGAAGGCTAAATAAACTGGCATTTGTTTGAGTTTTAATTAAACGTTGTATTTGTAGAGCTGCAAAAATATTTCAGAAACGTTAATCTTCATTTTAAATGTCAGCATTATCATTACTGAAAGTCAGTGTTTGAGTGTTTTTTTTGTATTGATCCAAGCTGGAAAGGATTTCTGCTGCAACAGGCAGCTGGCTTGTACACAAGGGTCAGATCTTCGTTGTACAGTCACATGTGTCGTGCAGTATGATGCCCCTGAGTGGCAAGTAATCCTGTTATGCAGTATCCACTGGTAAAAATACTACCTCATTACCCCGTTACGTTATGATCATAGCATCTCAGTAAGCTTAATGCTTATGTGTATTTTGCAGTAAAAATGTAATTAAAAAATCAATATTACAGGTAAAAGAAAACTAAGCAATCTCTTTTCAGATAGGTTACTGAAAAAGAGTACCCAGCAACAATAATGATCTTATAGCAGAGTAATGATTTTGCACTTTATTGTATATATGTACATATCCGTGATATTAACTATTGCCCTACCAAAGCAATATCCCTATCTCAGCTTGTTGCAAGATTATCAATACTGTTATATGTGATAAGAATTAATGATTATACAATAATGTTAACATCAAGCTTCTTTGCTCCTCAGCCAATCAATAAAGTGTTGGCTAATTTCGTACAGACTTTACAGAGGAAGTAAGTTTTGAAAGAGGAATTGGCTACAGTTAGCACGTGTTAACAATACAAATCATCAGTGGGGTCTCTTATATGTCCTGCCCAAAGTAATTTACAGGGTTTGTGCTGGAAAATTCTTGTAGACTCCTGAATGGTGTATAGATCCATAAAAGCTTGATAGAAAAGTTTGGTTTAATCTGTAGTTAGTCCTTCAGCTTTAGAGGCTGTATTCCTGAGGGTTTTAACTGTGGAGCCAAAGGCAGGCTTTAGTAAAATGTACTCAAATTTAGCTTTAAATATTGGGTGGCTACAACTGCTCCATTATAGATGCGATTGAAATGTTTCATGTGTGTGAAAGAAAATGTTATAATTGTTCTCCTTATATAACTTTTTAATGTGCTATATGTTTTTTTAAGTTCCATTGAAATCTTACTGTTTATATACCATGTGTCTACCGTATACTTAATAATTTTGTCTCTAACAGGTTACAGAAGACATTTCATTTGGAGCAGAGGGTCGTTTATCTGAGGTAAGTGTTTTCTAGACAGTGTAGTGATATTGTACAGACTTTTCTGGGCCTCAGAACTAATGACACTTCATAAAATTATAGGATAGTTTGGGTTGGAAGGGACCTTACAGATCATCTGATTCCAATACTGTGCCACAGGCAGGGACACCTTCCACTAGACCAGGATGCTCAAAGCCCCATCCAACCTGGCCTTGAACACTTCCAGGGATGGAGTAGCCACAGCTTCTCTGGGCAGCCTGTGCCAGTGCCTCTTCACCCTCATAGTGAAGAATTTCTTCCTTATAGCTAATCTAAACTTACCATCTTCCAGCTTAAAGCCATTCGCCCTTCTCCTGTCACTACCTGCCTCTCCAGATTTCTTGTAGACCCCCTTTAGGCACTGGAAGCTGCTCTAAGGTCTCCCCAGAGCCTTCTCTTGTCCAGTCTGAACAAGCCCAGCTCTCTCAGCCTGTCTTCCTAGGAGAGGTGCTCCAGCCCCCTGATCATCTTTGTGGCTTGTCAGACACAGTGTGTAATAGGAATTTCATCTGAATAAAATACTGGATGTTGTCATTTTTTATATTTTCATAACTAAAAAGACATCAGGTCCTAGTCTATACATTTAATAAAGTCTAGAGTAATTGAGTAACAGGCGATGCATTTGCTGAAAGTGATAAGAAAAATCAGTCTACACGCAAATTAAGAGCTTAGATAATAGATGTGTAAGGAGACTTAAACTGGTTCTAAGAGCTGTACTAATTCTGTCTGGTCTGTTTTTTTATTGGTATGCCTTGGGTTGCAACTTACATAGTAAGGAAATATAGTATGCAAGCGTTGTGTCCAGCCAGCAAATTAATTACACAGGTGAGTGACCCCCCGTCACCTTCTATAACAGCATATATGCCGCATGTAAAGTACAAGTGACAAGTGCTCAGCCAAGGAATACTAAATAAATAAAAATTGCAGTTGGGAGAAGTCTTCAGATGAGACATTTCTTTGGATTCCCACCATGAATCCAAAATCTGTGGAGCAACTGGAATGTTCCAGGAAAGATTAACTGCAAGACCAAACTCAGGTTGCTGACCTTGCATACAAGGAGACTGTGACATGAGAGCACACATAGGATAAACTGCTTGGCTGTGTGTAGATTCAGCATTAATAAAAACAGGAAGCCTTGAAAGTGAAGGTGAACTTTGCAGAATATGCAAATAGCCTTTCTTATCATTGAACTTTGCTGTGAATTAAAGCAAAACTGTGCAGGTGCTTGTTTCCACAGATGATGTGAAATAGGAGCAGTTAGTCCACAGGATAAAGATAGCAAAAAGCCCTACTGCCAGTGGGGCAAAACACTGAGGGCACATTGGTAGTGACAGCTGCCAAGACAGCTGGAAATTAAACATTCCCATATGGTCTGAACCAAAGCAAATGAGAGTACAGCTGCATGTTTGTGTTCAACAGTGACCTGTACTGGAAGCTGTAGTACAACCCAGCCCTTGGCTGAAGTTGTTCTTTTGCTTAACAGGCGATGTGCCCATAGCACGTGTGATGTGTGTGCTGGGTTTACACACACACCAGGGCTCACAGGCACAGAGAACTGCCACTGTAGAAGCATTCACTAGCAGTTTAATATCTCAGAGTTCTCACAGACAGAGCAACTTTGCCCTTTTAAAGTTTTGAGGGGGAAAAACTGCACAAAGAGAATAGAGAGCAATGATGCAAATAAAGGAAATGGAGATTACTAAAAAGCCAGGCCCTACCACACTGCCACAGCTGGATTGATGCTGACTTGTAGACAGCTCTATGAAACTGTCAGCACCATTTAGCATGTCAGGGCTTTGCCTAAATGCTCTTTTGATGCTCTGGTCCCCTAATCCACTGTTGTCAGTCTGCCTGCTGCCTGCAGGAGAGCACCCTGTTAGTCATTTCAGATTGTTGTGTCTTAGTGACTCGGGAGCAGAGATGGGAGTGAACAATACTAGAAACTACCTATAAGTGATATCCAGCTATGCTGACTCCTAGCACAGCAGGGTGTGGACACTTGAAAACAGTTTGGTGCTTTTGTTTCTTTTCCAAGTCCTGGTCCACTATGAATTTTTATTGGTAAGTCAGTAAATAGCCTCATCCTCCCACAGCAGGAGCTGGAGTTGTCCCAGTTTAATTAAACGAGTCAGTGCAATTGTGTTTAGGAAATCTGCGTTTTAGGGAATCTGCACTCAGGGAAGATCCTCAGTCTACTAGAAATGAGAATGGGAAGACTGCTGTTATGCAGACCACGGCAGGGTGCTGGAAGGCAGTGGAAACCTCTGTTCTATGTAGATGCTTTTCCAAGGACATTCCTCCACTGCTGTAATGGAAGACGAGGGGAAGGATTGCCAGCACTGGGCTGTTATTTTGATGAGTCATTTAACACTCCCATGTGATGGTATATCCCTGTGCTTGAGGGAAGGCGACCAGTGCAAGCAAAGGGAATGTGGGAAAAGCATGTGATGATGGGGCGGAGGTAGGACACAGTTGCAAGACAGCTGTCTGGAAAGCTTCATGCCTGAATTGTTGCGTATGAGAAACTGAGGAATGTGCTGTAGTGCTGCAGTCTCCTAAATACATAACATAAACAGACTGGCGGAACAAGCTAGCAGTCTGTAAGTGGAAGGTAATAAGAGCAAAAGTAATTGGGAAAGAAACTTGATCCCTCTTCTGGGAAAAGGCAGGTAGAGTTTCTGTAGGATGAGGAATCAGCAGATGATCTTTGGTAACCTCCAGAAGACATTATGTTTATAGTACAGCACCATCTCCTTTTGGGGCAGAAAAGAGCAAACAGTAACAATCTACATACCTGTGTTAGCAACTCTTCAGTGGTCCAAAAGAATTCTGCAAAGGAAAGGATAAAAGTGTTCCTAAGAATGAGCCTAAATGTGTACTACTGCACATTGTAAGAGTGCATCAGCAAGACCCCTGAATGCACCAAGGTATTGTAAACAAAAGACATGCAAAATGGCAAGGGAGTTCAGGAATAAGCTGTATGTAAGGGGTAGGTGAAAGAAAGCATGTGTGTCTTCTAGTAATAAAGGTGAATGAGAAAATACTGAAATGAGAGCAGAGGGCAGAAGTAGTTTTTTTTCCATTCCATTTTCTTTCCTTTTGGTCTTTCTAAAAATGATAAACTATGTCCATAATGTAGTGCTCTTAATATTCACTTCAAGGTAGCAAGAACTGAAAACAGAAAAGGATCCTAAGGCAAGTGAGATGTATTCAAGTCAGGCTAGACTGATGAAATTTCTTCTGAGTGCATAGGAGCCAAGAAAAACAATCTACAAACCACTAACAAACCTCTTTGAAAACTCCTGGAGGAAGCTTGAAGTCCCAGGGGATCAGTAAAAGGCAGACTTGGTATTTGCCTTTAAAAAGGAGGCAGGCCAGGAGTTTGTACAAGTCAACCTAATTTCAATTAGGATTAGAATTCAAAATGTTCTTGATAGATTGGAAGAATAGCCTGAAATCAATAAAATGGGATATGTTAAAAGACAGGTGCAAATTGCATTTGAGGAAGAAAAAAGTCAGATTTATGTATACAGATGGTAAATAGCAGTTAAGATGACGATACTGCAGAAGCAGAAGCTAAGGTTATAGTGGACTACAGATAGTGGAATTCATTACCTTCATCCAAGAAAGGGCAAATGTCATTTGCAGCCTCATTAATGGGAATGTCAATTGTAAGACAGAAATAATTACTGTGCCTAGCTGAGAATGTCAAATGCTCCAGAGGAATACCGGTCTGGGCATCTCACTGTAGAAGACAGGAACACACTGAAGAAAGAAACCAACAGAAATAAAAGGTTTAGGAATCCTGGTCTGGTTGAAAGTCTTCAGCTGTGTAAAAAATAACTATATAGAGGACAACTGTTAGTTATCATTGTGTGATATAGAAAGATGAAATAAAATGTGGCCATCTTGGTTTGTAGTAAGGGAAATTTCCAGTAGGAAGATTCGCTCAGTCCAAGGGCAGTTAAGCCCTGGAGCAGGATCTGTTCTGTCAGCTGCTAAGAGCTGTGTAGACGAACAGCAGCTGAGGAGAGGTATAGTGGGCTTGATAGTACTGCAAGCCACAGAGCAGGCATTGGTGCTCCCTGGTTGCTTCCTTGTCAGCCTTGCCAGTCACCTTGATGGTGCTGGTAATGGGTTACATGCATTATTTTCAGAGTAAGAGATTAGGCCTGCCCAGGGCAATGCCCACAATGCCGGGACAAATGCACTGCCTCCACCTGCACTTTGGACGTTCTGTGGCTGCGTAGCTCACTCTCTGAAAGCCTGTGTGCTTAGCTTGCATGTGACTGAAGCATCTGCTTGTGCAGGACAAACAGATAGATGGATGCATTTTTGTTTCTAGAAATGATTTAAGAAGTGCCCTGGCCTGATGTTCTGGAGATTCAAGTACTCACAATTTACATTAACTTCTGCAAAGGGGTGAGGGTAAGCATGCGGCACTGCTGCCAGTGATAAGTCACTTGTTCTAAACCTTGTGCCATAATGTGAAGTGTCTGCAAGGCCAACTTTTTGTAGATGTTATTTATGTTATTTTGAATTATTTTAACTACTGTAGGAGAGAAAGGATTTGCTCTTTGTAAATCTCTTACTCTTTGAGGTTTTGAAGATGACCTGCAGAAGGTCATCTAAGGCTTTTATCTTATTGGGGTTACGATATTGTTAGTTGTGGAAGTAAGACAATGCCTTTTTACAAAAATTCCTCTTGTAGGAAGAATTAATTTTAAAGATATATCTGGGAATCTTGCTTCTCAGCACAACCACCACAGACTCTGATGGTGGCTCTAATCCCTAATAGAGTCTCTAATAGAGTTAGCTTAACCTAGCTACTACAATACTGATTCTTCCATGTAAAATTGCTGAACTAGATCCAAGAGAGGATGGAAGGTGTTTGCACTGGAAAAGCTGATCAAACAGTTTCCTTGAGTAATTCTGTCAAGGAGCTGTTGCTCACAGGTGACTAAAATGATTTGTAAAAGGGTAAAATAAAATGCAGAAGACTAAACTGGAAGTCATTTTCTCTGTTCTTAATTCGGGATGCTGGTGCTCCAGCTGTGCATTAGCTGAAACATTGTTCTTCCCATTTCTTGCATCAGACTCTCACATCTCATGGAAAGAATGAAAACTTTTAGTTTGTATGGGAAAACAGAAGAATTTTACCTTAAAAAAAAATACAAATTATACCCACATTTGTGCTGTTTTCACCTGCTTAAGGATGGGGTGGGAATTCCAGCTAGCCATTCACAGAAAAATCCATAAAGCAATACTGTATCTCAGCTCTCTTCTGACTCCTGCAATCTTTCCTATCCACTTCCTAAAAGTACTGTTAGTACAAAAATAACCAAAGCATTTTTAAGTCTTACAGTAGCTTGTAGGGTTGACATAACCTACAAGCTTGGATGAGTTGTATTTTATTAATGTGTTGAGCTGGAGGCAGAGTCCACTCTCCTCTCAGAGATGTTGATCAGTGTAAAGTGCCACTTTCCAACCAGGAGCTGTTCTGAATAGTTTGTGTGTCATTGATAGCTTTTTCCCTGCCTACACAGACAAATGTCAAATAAAAATGTTACCAGTGACGTTGCTAGGCATGAGCGGCACTGAGAGAAATCTTTCCTATCTACGTCTCTGGGTTATTGAACTCTTTTCAGACAGGGGCCTGGGGGCAGAAGCTGTGGAATGGACTGAATTTTTAGACTTATTCTTGTATATTTTGAGAGCAGTATATTTTTTTTTTTCCAATTGTAACTCTTCCTTCTGTTCAATTAGAGTTCTCTGCATGACCTCATCTTTCCAATCCAAAATGAGAAAGCAATATATACATGTTCTGGAAAATTAGAACTTATGTGATGGCCTTTCTACATTTTTCATGTGATACTTGAGTAAGTTCCTCAGGGATGATGCTTGTCTAAACCATGGAGGAACTTCTCATTTCAACTAAAAAGGCAGCTGTGTCACGTAGGTGCAAAAAATAGTTTATCCGTACAATATTATTGTTGTAGTAAAGAGGAATTAAGCTGCAAAATACCTATTAGGAGTTTAATAGAATATAACCCCTGCCTTATGGAGCTAGTTACACTGCAGTGCAACTATAGCCATATAGATATGATTAAATGGGTTTCAAGTGTTTAAAAACCTAAACAAGTTTGATTGATTTTTATATTCTCAGATTTCCTGGCTTTCCCTGTTGTTGTAACAGAACTGCATTAAGCACATTGTCCTAGTACTCATGGTTCATTTTATATTCATTTCCAGGGTAAACGGGGTTTTTGTTATATTTTTAGGCAATTCATTACGTACTCAAAATATGATCATTCAGGAACACTACACTGTTATTTTTTCATGAGATAGAATGGACATTTTACTTTAAGTGAGAATCTAAGTATTTGGTTGACAAAGGAATTAAAGCCAATGATAAAAATGATAGTCTCTTATTTCTAAAGATGTTTAGTGTGAGATTAATATACCGATAAAGTCCTTTCCTGGAATTCCAGCGGGTTAGAAGCTACTAGCCAAAGCTTAGAATCCCAAATACAGGTTTGTACTGATTCGAAGCACCAGGAGATGCCTTTGCTACAGAATTAGCATTCACCTGAAGTCCAAGGGCCTTGGGGTCTTGTTTGCTGAGTTGGTCACTTCCATCCTTCCTGGGACTTTTCTTTGCTGTAAAGTTTTGTTTTGAAAGGGGAAAGAAAACGTCAAATGTGAGATCAGATTATGTGGATCAGTTATCCACTTACAATGTAGTTATGCACTGCAACTGTGGATTTCTGGCTCTAGTTATATTTTATTTTGGATTTTCAGGGTCTGTGCCATTCAGAGCTATGCCACACTTGCACCTGGCAGCCTGTTTTGCCAACCAGATACCTAAATGCTGCCTCCAGCATATTTTAACCCACCTGAAGTTCAGCGAAGGGGTTAGTCTGAAAGGCCTATTTTGCCCTGCACATTCACTGACACAGCAATAGGGAAACTGTGGATCTTCACAGCAGGGCTGGGCAAATCCAGCCAGTGTGCTTATCATTTAGATTAGCTGCTCAGTGAGCTCTCTATATTTGCATATATGAGAGAGGGAACATGAGGGCAGCTTTAAAGTAGAGGAAATGGATCTTCTCTTACAGCAACTGATGATACTGCTAAGCGGGTGAGAGATTATCTGGATAAATGTTCAAGCCCATCAACAGTACACTAAAAAAGAAAGGGATGTCCTACTATAATGCATATCTTTATAATGCTTTTTATATTTAAATACGTTTAATGGCACAGGTATTCAGGAGTGTACTGTAACATGTACTGTTCTTTATTTGCTCCCTGTAGTAACTGATGATTTCAAGTTGGGACTGGAATTGTCATCCTTCTTGACAGCATTAGTGTGATCCAAAATCTCGTATGATAATAGTTTTTGATAAAAGCAGTGACTGGATCACACTAAAGCATTCAATACCTTGATGTTATAAGAGCAAGAATCAACTTTTTATGTGTCACTATGACATAGCGGCTCCTCAGGATCTGTACAGGACTTAATTCATTTTGTCAAAGTACATAGTCTGTCAAAAGAGGCTGGTTTGGAAAACTTCACCTATGGCTTTTGTCTGTCAGAGCAATACTTAGTGCTATACTATCATGGAATAGTTAATTTAGGAAGAACAACTTTTAGTTAATGGACAAACTGAGTATTTTTGACTTGTTTTTCTTGCGTTTGAGATTATGATTATGTGAAGACCTGTTTTTCTTAGGTGTAATTAGGTGTTAGAGAAAATCGGTGTTCTGAGTTTGGAGCTTTCTCTAGATGCTCAGAATTTTAGATGTGCTTTCAGAGTACTAGGTTTTTGCAGTTTACTGACTCTTCTGGCCTGAGACCTAAGTTCTCTTAGACCACTGTCATTGGTTTTTGCATGCATGTCACAGCATGGTTCCCTAAAAGCTTTCTATTGGTATAAATAGCCTGGGTTATTCCACTCTCTAACAGCATATGGAGTCCTGCTGGTGTGCTGAATAATGATTTAGCAGCTGGATGGAAGACTTGTTACTCATGTTCTGTTCCTGGCCTTGGACATTCCTAGTTGATGTAGTGAGAACGGGTACCGTCTCCTCCCCTCTTCTTATGTTTAAAACAGTGGGTCATTTTTATATCTATAAATTCTGTGGAGTGCTGCCATAGATTCTCATGTTTGGTGCTGACTCTGAAGATGGCTGCTAGGGACTTATACACAGAGCCAGGCACTCAGCCAGTTGGTTCTTACACTGTGCTTCTCTAAGCGGTGGGTGTTTGCAACATAACCTTTCTTAACCAGCTCGCTCATCTGTGATTCAAACTGCAGCTGGATGCATACCCGTGTGGTCTGCTGAATAGCCATGTCTGGCAGAAGACCTAGAAAAGCAGACAGGTCAAAGCTCTGTGCTGTAACTGAGGATGTGCCAGCAAGCAGAGATCTTCTGACACTTGACTCTGTGTACGTACTGTGTGACATGAAGCATAAGGGTAGCACAGAATTCAAGTCTGGTGAATGCGTTTACCAAAAATCAGATTGTTTCACAATGGGCAGCATTCCAATAAGTATTAGCTTGATTTCTTTGGAAGGCCTTTCCTTGAAGGTTTGATTTCTCTTAAGCAACCACTGATGGGCTGCTATCATTGCAACAGATCAGTGCAAAGGACTTCAAGTACTTTTCTAAACGAGAAGATCTTTATCAAGATTGCGTATGGCCACTTGCGCAGCTGGCTTTATGCATGAGTGTATAGACTAGGTCTAGAAAAAGTCCACTCTTCTGTATTCCAGCAGATGAATGACTCTTTTTTTGTCAACATGGCTTCAGCAGAACTTCATTTGGCACTTTATTTCCTTACGTGTACCCCTTATCAATCACTGTAGACAGTTTCATGATGTCTTGGGAAGGAGAGGAGAGGCTTTGTCTCAGTGCTGCACAAATTGATTGGTTCCCTCCCCCCTTGTATTTTCTGCTTATTTGGGTTGTTTCTCAAAGAAATAAAAAGTACAAAATGTAAAGATACAAATACTATTGTGCAGTAAATCTTAGGGAAAGGCTTTTGCAACTGGTTTAAAATACTGTTCAAAATTGAAAAAAGTGTCTGTATAAGTAGAGAAGCATTACTCTTGAAAAATTGGCTGTTTCATGATAACTCAAAAAGTGTAGTTTCATTCTGTAGTCTCTTAAGGCTTTGATGCATTTTCTCTGATCTGTTGAACAAAGTCCCTAGGTATTCTGGCCATACTTTTCCTCAAAAAAGTAAGTTTATTTTGTGTTTATAAGAGGCACCAAAAGTGGTGTCTCTTCTAGATTTTTAAATGGCCGAACAGTGTAAATCATAATTACATGAACAGTTTGACTATGCCCTAAATGGCATAGTCAGTGTGAGATTTTCCTCCCCTGCTATGGTGAGACAACAGGGAAGAGGGAGAACAGTTCAGTCTTCACACCCCTTTAATCATCTGCTGAAAGTAAGATCATGACTTTTTTTGTGCTGAGAAATAGACTGAGACCACAAGCTTATTCCATTTCATATAAACCAGCTATTTATTGTATAGTAACAACTTTTTGTCCCTCTAATGGGAATTTGCTTTCAGGCAATGTCTTAGCACTGCAAAGTATCATTTCCCCTTACTAATATTTTATTCTCCCCTTAATTTGATGCAAATTTGATGTAGAAAATTGTAGTCAGCAGCAAACATGGTTTCTTTTCTTTTCAAACTTCCTGTAGGAGTTCTTCATATTTTCTGCAGAGTTGGGAGAAAAATGTAAAGCAATAAGTGAGAAATTGGTGCATCTGGAAGATCAATTGCAAAGTTCTGCCTGCAGAGTTGATGAAGGAGTTATTCATATCCTTTTTGATACAGCTACAGATATGTATCAATCTATGTAAGTATGTATGTGGAATACTTGCCTTTCGGGTTCACATGGAATACTAGTTTTTAATTTAGATTAAATACATTAAGAAGGTGAGAATTGATTGTCTTGCTGAAGTGGGTGTTTTTGTTGTAGCAGGTTTTCCTACAGTGAACTTTCACTGTGGTCTGATCCAGCTTGAATTGATTTAAACAGAAGTTATTTCTGTGCACACTGAGATTAGGCACTGAAAAGCCTTTATTCTACTGTTAAAATCCTTTTGTTAGTAATGCTCATATAAGTAAATGCCTAGCGTACTAAAAGCTGCATCGATAGGAGTATCCATGCACCTGCATTTCCCGACATGATTTAGCCAAATTAAATGCTACATCATTTGACTCAGATTGTGCATATTGTCACATGTAGTTTGGGGGTTTTCCCTTTAAAAAAAAATGGGCAGCAGGTGCATGATGTGGCATCCTATGCAATTTAATCTGCCTCTAACTCTCCAGTGCTAGTAACCAGATAAGATGTTGCCTTATAAAGCACCCGTATCTTTCTGTGCTTCATCTGTCATTCCGTATCTGATTGATTGAAGATTGCTTAACTTTTATGAGGTATTCATTGGGCATTTTTCAAAATTTAAGAGCACAGAGTGTTGTTTCATTTTTAACTTTCATAGAAAAGCTTATCACGAAAGAGATTTTGTTCAGCTAAGAAAGGGAAAAAATAAAAACCAGTGAGGCTAAGGAAGATGAGAGTACTTAGCTGGATAGTTTTAGAGGAAAAGAGATGTCAGGCAATGGGATAATGAGGAAAGATGAATAAATTCAGGTTGAAGAGGTTAATAGAAGAGCCTTTACAGACACCTGAAGGTGATTTGAGGTGAGGAAGGATTCAGTTCCTTCGAACCTGAGGTGGGCAGGCCTGCAGGAGAGGGTTTAGAGAAAGGAGAATAAATAGAGTGTGTGGAAATACCACTGTGGTTTAGGTAATTTGGCATCTATGGCCAGCATATTGCAAAATCCTATTGTAGAAATTTGGTTTCTGTAAAGGTATCAGATCATAAACTTAAAGGCAGAGAGGGGAGGAACGTACTGGGAGGTGCTGCATCAGAGGAGAGAAAGGCAGTCACTGATTTGTTATTACTTCAAATCTTTCTTTCCTAAGTATTTCAATGTACATATAGATTATTTTCTTGTATATACCACAGACCAGTTTGCAATACTCTTTCAATTATATTTACAGCCTGCGTGCTGGGTTGCATTTATGTTTCCCTGATGCTTTGTGAGCATTCTTCTCAGAGCTGTATGAATGTGTGTGTCTTGTGTGTGTGCAAATCATCTAATTCCTTCCTCCTTTATGCATATTTGTTCTCAAATAAGCTTTTCTCATTAACCCTGATAGAAGAACATTGAATTGCGGACACTTTGTAGGGGACTTAAATTCACATTCAAGTAGTCAGGTCTGATCGTAGTCACAGTTTACTGGTGTATATATATATATAATATATATATAAATAAGCTGGAAAACTACTTTTTGATTCCTGAAGAAAATACACTACGAGTAAAATAGTATCATTTGTATTTTCTATGGAGTATGCATATTTCTTTGTAGCTGTTGAAACAAAAAGGAATAGTTGGAAAAATAAAATCTAATCATTGAAAGTTTGAGAAGAGTTGCAGATTAATCTCGTTCTAAGCCGTGCTTGTCTGATACAGATCTGATTTCCGCTGTTGGTGAAATTCAGCTTGTGTTATCTAAATGCAGAAATGCACACTGTGTGATATCCTGGTCCTAGCAAGACCACCAGCCACAAAATGAGAAACCGTGTTTAAAACATAGGGACATACAGAGAGGCAGTTCCGCAGTTCAGCTACCTCTCATTAACATTCAGTTGCTATTTCAGAGGTAGTCCAGATCAATGTGCATAAAACGTTACCATCTGGTACATGTAATTGCTGTGCTATACTTCAAAAAGCAATGAAGAAAAATAGCTACCACAGTGCTACAGACCTGTAGATTGTTTTTTAAGTAAAAACTGCTCAGTGCCTATAAAATAAACTTTCAGTCATTGTAACTTGCTATATTGCAGGAACTAGACTGAGATTGGTGCCAATAATTAGCCTCAGTAGAGTGATTTATGATTAATAGATGGATCTATTGTTTGCATGGTAGTTTACTTGGTTTAAAATAAAACAACTTCTTATCCCGATACTGAATAATTATTCAGTGTTCATTAAAAGTCTGTAGAACTCTTGAGAGCAGGAACTTAAAGATCTGTGATTGTAATGAAAGCACGATGAATTTTTCAAGCTCTTGTTTGCTGGTTATTTTTGCCCTTCTCAACATCCCCCCAAAAACTGCCTTAAGAATAAATGTTACAAAACTGTATTAGGTCAAAAATCTAACTGGGAGCTGCACAGACGTAAATTAGTCCTGTCATCTGATTATTAAAAGACTTTTGAAGACTCCACTGAGAAAAATAAACTCCTGATGCGCTTAAGCCATTTGCCAATGTTTAGTGTGTGTCATAGCTTTGATTAATAATTAAGTTTGTATTAGAAGAAAAATCCCAGATGTCATTGTTTTTCGTTCTATGTTCTAATGGCATAGCACACTTAAATCAGCCATGCTGCTCATCATAATTGCCAGCACAACCTGAACAAAAGAGAAATCTAGTGCTGTTTCTTGATCCTGAGTATAGGCACAGGCTGAGTTGGGATTCTTATTATTGAAGCCTTTCACAGCAAATATTAAACTATACTTTTGTATCAAAAGCATCAAGCAATGGGTGAGGAAGGGGGAAGAAAATATCCGCTGTAGTGCTATGACATATTTGCTAAATTCTAAATAAACCCACAGAACATTCAATTATGGCTAATTATTGCTGAGTGTATGAAAACAGTCCACATCATTAATTGGAAATAGCAAAGGATGAAAGGCACTCATTCTGGTGTCTGCAGAGCTGATGAGAGGTGTTACTTTCCTGACAGTAAAGGCTTGGAATTCCCACTAAAATTAAATGGAGCCTATATTGCAATTTCACAGTCATTTTTGTTCTTAATTAGCAGTTACATTTTGATAGACAATTTGAATGCTTGTAATAGTTCCTCCTGGGGAAAATGCCTTTGTTGGAAGAAACCTGGCTGGACTGTTATTATAAAAGCAATCTGTGTTTGTCATCCTTAAATGGGCATTTTGAACAGTTTCTTTGAAATCAGAATTTTGTGCCTGTTCATTAGGCATTGCAGGTCACTTTGCTAACCCTTCACCTTGATCATATGGCAGGATCCATCAAATCTTGCTTTACACCAGTGTAGGTTTTCAACAGAACCAGGAGTGTGGAATCTCATCCTGGGTGAACCATACAAGAAATTTTGGGATCCCACAAGAGTGAGAGGTGTCAGTGGTGCCCTCTTTGATTTTATTTTAGATAACAGGAGGGTGAGCCCTTTCCCCACTGTGTGTTACATTGAGAGAACATGGTTCCACTTGTATTGTTTATGTATGATGGAGGTAGGTTGGTGTATTTACACCCATGTGCTGCAGCTTCTTTGCCTTCCATTTTGTTTAACAATATACTTTTAAGTTTCTAACCTTTCCTATAGGAAGGCAACTGGTTTATAATACCTACTTTCTGTCTCTTTTCCTTAAACGTTTGAGCTGAGAAAACAAAAGATCATCGATGAGCCCATTTTGTCTAAAAATTAAGTCTGCCATAATTAGCTCTGCTTTGTATCTCCTTTGTAAATCGTTGGCTGTCATGTTGCTAACGTGTTTTAAAGAAAGAAAGTCAAATAGCTGAAAAGCTACAATCAAGATAACATTAGAGCTGTGCTATCGTTGCAGAATTTGGAATGTGTTTATGTGAAGCTGTTCCTAAATACTTGAATTTACTGCTTATGAGACATTGAAGAGATTTTGCCAGTATTTCACAGAAAGACAGCATGACCAGAAAATGTTCCTAGTTGAAACTAATTTTGGCTTCTGTTTTGATACTGACTCGATATTTGCAGCATTGGGTTGAGCGTTTAAGCATTAAGGACATATTTGTATGTGGATCCATGCGAAACTAGGGTATTTTTTTCCATTTTTAAAATGGGGGAAGTTGCTTATCCAGACATAACCTCTGTATATGTATAGAGATTCAATGCTGAGCCCTATACCATATATTTTTCCTAGCTATAACAGCTTGTTTGACAGTTACTGGTCTGCAGCTGGCTGTGGTATTATTTATGAGGTTACTGAAACTTGCTGCAGTTAGACTATGCAGTCATCTTTCTTGTCGTTCTATCTTCCTGTTGGTTTAAGAGTTTCTTTTCCTGTCTTCTTAATTTTCATCCATTCTTCAAGGTTTCTTATCCACTGGCACCAAAATGTTTTAATTTTCTTTTTCTCTCTACCTGAAAAGAGATTTTGTAATAGTTTGGGATATTACAAATAACAGCGTGTAGCCAGAAACTGCACATCAGAAGTAATTAAATTTCAGAGGCTTCCTGGTGTTCGTAAACTGAAGAATTTCTATTCTACCAGTTAGGTTTTCAGCAGAGTCTCATGATGAAGTTGCAGAGGGGTGGACAGTCCAGGACTGCTCATAAGAAGATAATACTGTTTTTTACTTCAGAGGAGATGCAAAGCATAATTAATTTGTCCTTGTATGGTGCTTTGAGATCCTAGGAGAAGTTTTATGTGCGCTGCTATTACTTGCAATGACAGACATAATCTCATTATATTAATCAGAGCTGTCCAGAAACTAGAAGTGTGCATGAATACTCCTGCTGAATGTATTAAGAGTAAAACATCATAGTAAATGTATGTAAATATACAAAGACAAAAGTTTGAGGACCTGATAACAGAATCAAAAGCAGCCAAAGTGCTTTTCAAAGACATAACTGTGACTGCCTGAAATAGCCATGATTGGTATAGCTTTCCCATGGTCCTCTCTAGTCACAGTTTTTCAAATATAGCAGCTCACTTTTTACAGTTACATAACCTGAGGGTGTCTTTTTTTCTTGACATTGGGGTCGAGTAAAACAACATTTCATAATGGATGAGCTTTGTAAAGGATAAAGCCTGTCCTTTTGCGTTACCCTTCCTGTGTGTTGTATTTTTGAAATGGAGTTGTTTCAGTGTCAGCCTGTTTCATTTCCCTTGAAGTGAGTTTCTGGCTCTCTCAGAGATCATTTGATGACTTACTGCTAGAAATGAACATGTTTTTCTCTCTCATGGCCTGCTTGGGTTAATCTTTTGGGGTCCTTGCCTTTCAAGCCCTACCTGTACAAGATGCCTCAGTGTGGAAGGGGTGGTCCCTGGGGCTTGTTCACAGGGGGCTTGCTCGTTGGTTCACAGCTTCAGCAGGCTCTGACTTGCATCATGCTTGCTTTGCTCTCCACATAGTGTAATCTGTGGAAGAGAAAATAAGGTTGGTTGGTTGTGTCATTTGATCTACACCCAGTCCTTGCACTTATTTCAACAATGGATAGTCTCACTGACAGAAGATTATCAGTAGCAAAGCTGATACATTGATACTACAAACTATGCTTATTCCCAGGAGAGTAGGCATCAGGACAAAAAGCTGTACTGCCTAAGAAGCTATGCCACTTTAAAAATTGTGTGTGTCTTGGCAGTTGCCACTAGCTCCACAAGGCTCCTGCTTTCAGCTGCCAGTCTGTTCACTGCTGCACACCTCATGTTCTCATTCCTGCTATCTTGCCTCTCATTGTGGAGCTGGGGACGGAGGGAAGTGGAAGGTCTCTTAAGAGGCTGATCCATTAGCCATAATTTTTTTCCCAAGTGCCTTGCAGGAAATCTGAGATAGTGGCAAATAAAATGTGGAAAACTCTCCTTTCTTAGCCGAATGAAGTATATTAATGGAATTATCATTTGCATTTCTGGTGGCCTTTCTCCTTTTCATGCACAACTGCATAACCTTGCTGCTGCTAATCTCTTTGCTTTTCAACTTGTTCAAAGCATTC
Organism: Amazona ochrocephala; assembly: GCA_039720435.1. NCBI lineage: Eukaryota > Metazoa > Chordata > Aves > Psittaciformes > Psittacidae > Amazona > Amazona ochrocephala. The sequence continues at coordinate 94,782,426 of CM077878.1, forward strand.
ACTGTGAAACCTCCTATAGCTTTATATTTGTGGTTTTTGTGCTGTAATTGTACTGATAATTCAGTTAAGATTAAAGCTTTCTGGAGGTAAGTAGAGCACAAATTTTCTCTGCTATAAGCTGATTTTGCTACTTAGCTAGCTTCCTAACACTCCTTGCCCAGCACACATCACTGAGCTTGCTAAAGCTACATAAGCTGTGGTCACTTGGCTTACATCTCAGACCGCTCAGGCTGTCCTGTTGCCTTTATCTGGGGTCTGATAACTCAGGTCTGTGGCTCTAGCTTAAAAGTCTGCCCTCCACCCAGTGGGCAGCTTGCAGCTAGTGCTGCTGTCTGCATGGTACAAGCTCTTCATCTCCTTCCTTCCCCTGAGAACAATATCCGAGCAGTATCCCTCATCCTGTTCCTTTTTTAAAGTGCTAAATAATGCTACTTGAGAACTCCAGTTTGCCTGGATTTTTTTTCTTCTTTTTGGAAACAAGTGTGAGAAATGTATTAATATTTAATCCTAACAATTTGGAAGAACTTGAAGCTACAATAAGATAGCCATGGCCATCTGTTGTGAGCAGCAGAACAAGAATTTATTTAATAACTTGGAAAGAGAAGAGGGACTGCCAATCACCTATAGATTTATTCCTTAATAAAGCTTGCACAGTCTCTGCAGAGGGAGATCCAGGTGGTGAAGGAGACACTCCAGACAGTGCTCATGCAACTTCAGCCAGCAAGAGAGGCAGAAGAAAAGGCTGGAGACTTCCTCTGTGACAGCTGGTGTCCAGGAAAACAAGACTTGAAGGAATAATGAGCAGAAAGAGCTGGTAGGATGACATTAATTCACAAAGGGCTGCTTTTAGTAACTGAATACTGTTTTACCAAGCCTCAGGGATCTCTCCTCTCCCTGCATAACTAATAACTAAATCAATTATGGAGCAACAGAGCCTGGAGGTCTATCATCAGAAGTATGCTACACAGCCTCACATGTTCTGGCACAGATTGGGAAACAGCTTTCAGAGCCGAGCAGCCCCTGTAAATGTGTAGATTACAAATTGATACATTTCAAGTGAGTCTGCAAAGTTGCCTTTAATGTCAGTGAAATGTTCTGCTTGAAGGCTCATGAACATTATCTGTCTTCCTTACTCATGGATTTTTTCCTTCGGATTTAAAAATGTAGCATTAAAGCTGGGACATCGAATATTTCTTGAAAACTAGCTGTAAGAACAACTTTTTTTCCCCCTTTTCCTTTGGCTTTAACAGCTTTCTTACACTGAATGCATTTTCACATTCCTGCAATAATTAAATCAATAGGATGAAATTCAAGCTAACAGCATTCTTTCAACTGAAATTTGGACCTCATTTACTCTGTGGTATTGAGTAGAGTGGAGGTAACTAACAGCAACCCCTATAGCAGTAGCTTAACTCATTTCATTTACGTATTAATATAAACTTGCTTTAGTATTACAGGGGTTGTAAAGCGCAAAGAATTATTGCATTGGTAATTTGTCTACCTTAAATACCGTATGAGTGATATGTCATTATGTCTCCTTGTAAAGATTATTACTACTATTATATTACTTCGATGTTCCTTATAAACTTCAACAGGAGTGCAGGTTTTTTTGCAGCAGACAGGTATATGTATATATACGTAAACATGTATTTTTATAGGAAATAAAACCAATGCTCAACTGAAGCCAACTAATATAAATGATCTATACTTAAATCATTGTTCAAAACAGTTAGTGCCTTTAAGAATTCATCATGTACTTTTACTTGGATACCAGTATATCTCTGATGTCACAAGATAATTCTGCTTCTGCCATTTGTGGCAGGGGGAGAACTTAAAAAGGAGATCTGATTTTTATTTTTTTTTTAATTAAACCAATAGAGGAAGAAGACGTCTTGCACCTCCCTACTGTACTTTTTATACTGTTGCTCTGACATTTTTAGGATTACTTTTGTCTGCTTCTTCAATTACTCATTTTATAGCCACATTGTGAAGGCTTTTACAAATTCTGAAGGTCATTGGACTACCAGCCCACTAAGATTGTGTTCAAATTCTTTGCCAGTTTTAATACTAGTTGAAACTTCTACCTCAGTGTTAAGGATAGAAGGGAAAAAAGTTCAGGCAGCCAAGACATACCACAGGATTATAATTGCATCCGGGAGCATACGGTTGTCAAAGCAAAGCTCGGGTGGTTGCTGTAGTCATCAGATCCTCAAGGTGGAATTACAACTCTGTAATTCAGAACATGGTTGACTTTTCTTTTTGTGTAAAACATGAGCCAGCATCCTTGTTGTGGTAAAGACTTTTGGACCTTCACCTTGTCTGGACTGTGCCACCCAATTCCCATTCCAGTCCCCAGTCTCTTGCTGCTCCTCTCTTTGACCAGTTGCTTTCTCCAAGCTTTTCTGGACAGTCCCTTTTCAATACCTACCTCCCCATAGCAGATTTGGCACTTTTTGAAATGCACCTAGACAGACAAACAAGGCATTTGTCTCCAGCTTAAGGCAGCCCAATAAATGTGGGTAGCAGCCTGTGGCACCCTGCTGGTTGGCACAGGACCAGCTCCCATCCTGTGGAACCCACCTGAGTTCAGGTAAACAGCAAAGAAAGCACACTGACAAGACCAGTCTCTTACAGCTGTTTCCTTAAGACTTGTAAACCCTCCTTGTGTGTTAACACCACAGAAGGGCCCAGGTACTGAGTTTCCAGCTATGAGCTCTTAGATAGGATGATGACAACATGATGGCCAGTACACTAAGGTTGCATGACCCTCCTTTTCCCACACACTGAGGGGTGTGTGTGGAGTTTTGTCCTCTGAGTAAGTAGTGCCTGCAATGTAAACCATTGGCAGGCCCTGTAAGTGCGTGCCTTAGAGCCAGCTAAACATGAAGTCTGCCTCCTTGCTCAGAAACCATCACAGGGGCAGGAGAACAGCACCCTCATTCTCACTGCCCCTTTCTTGAAGACATTCCCACTCAATTAAAAAGCCCGTGTGGCTTTTGTGTTTCAGAGCACTGCTGCATTTTAATAAAAACTCAACCTATGCAACCACTTTAATAAGACACTGAACTCCTGAGAAGGAAAACTGAATCAGTCATCATTCATGTCATATTTGTCTCTGTTAACATTTATTTTATACATAATGTGGACTACTACTGCTTTAATTTATTATTCCATTAACTTCACTGTTTGTTGTGGGAAGTTAGAGCCAGTAATCATTCCTTTTCTCAGACATGCTGAATACTAAGCATACTTAAAGGTATACTATGCAATGTATTAGCTGCCTTTTATTGCTGGGTAGAAAACTTTCAAATAAAGAGAAGAATGTTTTAAACTAACCCAATGCTTGTTTTCATTCTGTGCAGCATACAAGGCTTTAGAAATTTCATCCTGGGGAGGTGGGTGTGGATGAAGAGGGGAGGAGAAGAGAAATAAACCATGTGCGTGACTGTTTTTGTGCTGTAGACAGCAGCAATGCCTCTGCTTGGGAAATTCTGTGAAGCCTTCTGGAAGCAGTCTATAAAGATGCATTCAAGACCAGAGCCTCACAGCAAAATGTAGCTATTTTCATTGCAAAAGGAAGAGAAATAGCATGTGGTGAGCTATACAGACAGGCAAACCTGCTTTGAGGAGAAGTAAGAGAGCATCTGTGGTATCCCAAGGATATGTTTCACATATGCTTGCTAGGACTCCATCACCTCCAGGTGAACTCAAGTCCTACCACCTGCAAGCAATGAATCTCAACAGAAATAAGCCTCTTTCTCATTTCTGAGCAGGGTGCTCTCCCTAAGACCCCAGCCCTCAAAGTTTTGAAGAGTACATAGACAGGCATACAGGCTTTGTGTGTTAAGCCTTTGCCACATCAAAGGAATCAGAATTGTTTAGGTTGGAACCTTCACCAGGTTCTTTGCTCTTGCAAAGCACATGCAACAGACTGCTTGAGGAGAGGTGCAACATGAGGAAGCAGCTCACCTCAAGCAGTCCATTGCATGTGCTTTGGAGGAGAAGGAGTTAGTTATGTTTAATATGCACCACCCCCACCACCCCCACCCATGTACAGACATACTCAAGGGACTAAAGGAGAAAACGAAGGGGGGACAGCACCCCAAAGGGTGTTTAGCTCCAGCCCAGTATTTCTTTCCACAATCAATTAGCTAATCCATTCTTTCTAAAGCATGACAGCTCAGACTTTTGCTATCATTACTTGTTAAATCAAGATAAGCACATCTTTTCTAGAGCACTGGAGAAGGCAGTTCGATAACAGACCCCAGATAGTGCTAGAGAGAGCTCCAGGGTAAGATTAGAATAATCCTCTTGTATCCTCTTAGTTTACTATCCTATTATAAATGAGATTGGGACCAAGAGTTTATTTTTTTTTAGTCTCCAAGATTAACATGCTACAAAGAAGCTCTAAAATACTATGCACATGTGGATATTTTTCTGTACTGTTAAGGAAGATAATAGAAGTTTCTAGATAGTTTAAAAAAAAGGAAAAGGAAGAAAGGCTTGTGAATATAGGAGATTCTTTCTGAACCTGAAAAGCAGCCAAGCCAGCAGCCACAGTAAAGCATTTCTCTCAAATTTCTAACGAAGGCTTGAATATGAGGCCTGGGAAAAGAACACCTGGGGTTGCGTGAGTAAGGAAACGTCTGAGTTCTTCACATGCATGGCATTTGGCCACTCTTTTCTGGTTTTCTTGTCTGGAAAAGCAGTGTCCTACAGAAGGAGGTGTTGCAGCATTGTCAAAGACAAACACAAGGTGTCCTGGGTTCAGCAGTAGTGACTTTCGGCCTGGGAACAGCACTGATAACACCGATGGTTTTAGTTACTGCTCAAAGGTTTGGTCTGACCAAGGACTTTCTGAGCCTCATGCTCTGCCAGGGAGGAGGAAAGCCGGGAAGAAGAGGAGACAGGACACCTGACCCAAACTGACCAAAGAGGTATTCCATACCACAGCACGTCATGCCCAGGATGTAAAAACAAGGGGCAGGGAGCTGAAAGGGTTGGGTTCGCTGCTGAGTCGGGCTTGGTATCAGGTGGTGAGCGGTTGTATTCTCTTCCCTTGTATTTCCCTTGTCATTATTATTATTGGTGGTAGTAGCAGTGGTTTATGTTATACCTTAGTTACTGAACTGTTCTAATCTCAACCTGTGGGAGTTGCATTCTTTTGATTCTCCTCCCCATCCCTCTGGGAGCAGGAGAGAAGAAAGAGAGGGGAGTGAGTCAGCAAACTGTGTGAGTTACAGCTTAAACCACGACACAAGGTCAGTACACCACTAGGCTATTTGTTCTTATAATCATCTGCAAAGTTGAACAAATAGTTTGTAATAAGCAGCCATACAGGAATACTGAGTGGAAAATGAGAGAAAATATTAAAATAATCAGAGTCACAGCTAGGAGACACATGATGGGTCTCACTGGAGAAATGGAAAATTAAGAGACCTTTCCACAGTGACAATCCAATTTACAATAAGAAGACAACCTCTAATGTATTACTTTTCTGACAATGAGATTGTGAAACACCAAAGGAAACACCTCTGGATTTTCTTAACCAAGTAGGCTCAAGATTTTGTGTGTTATCAGCTCAATCCCAAAACCAATAGCTTGTGCTCACTCTCAGACTTCCCTCTAGGAGCACCGCAGTGCCAGCTGCTTGGAGCCAGGCACAGCGCTGGATAGAGGAGCTGCTCCTGGGCTGCATTGGGAGTCAGTGTCACAGGAACTGGCTTAGAGATACCAGGGCAAACCTGTTCCACTCCTTGGGGGTTGGGAGGGGCAACAGGGACACATCCATCTCACTATTTCTGTGCTCTTCTAGAAACTTAAACATTTTATTTTCCTATTGTTTAAAGCACATTTTCAGAAAGTTCCTTGTGCATCATCCATGAAATTTGAAAGGACCAGGATTAGTTTCTCCTGGCTCTAATACTTTAAGGTCCAGCAATGAGACCTACTTGTTCTCAGCTACTGTTTGATGAGTTTGGATCAAAGTTTACTCCTGTAATTTCAACAACAGCAGTTCCTGGAGCAGCAGCTGACTGGTTGACCAGGCTATTTTCCCCCACTTAGATGCAATGCTGAAGAGCAGGAACATGGTATTGGCACCTGGACACAGCATTGACAAGGCTTTACAAATGGTGCCAAATCCACTGTCCCCACAAAATGAAAGTGAACAAGGTTTCAGGTAAAGAGGTGCAAAATGGCTGAGATTAGGAAAACCTGATTTTCTCACAACAGACCAACAAAGCTGAGTACCAGTGACTTAGCCAGCTAAAGACCAAAGTGTGACCCACTCACATCCTTTAGTATTTACATTGGGAAAGATTACTGCTGCCTACTGGCTATTTTGTTTAGCAGAATCCTCCACAACAGAAAAAGACGACATTTCTAGGGAGGGCAAGAATTGACCATTGGAGCAAAAAACTGTCTCAAAGTTAAAGCAAGCTTGGGATTTTATTTTTTCCTTCTGTTCTAAAATTGTGAAGAAGGCCCTCCTGCATCGCAGATGTAACACATTTGATTCAGGAAGCACCACAATGCAGTTTCATACATGCACGATTTGGATGCCACTGACAAGTAGGCACAGTGCTTTACCTTAAATATAGGCATTTTCTTTAGCGGCTTTAAAAATAAAAAGTAAAAGGGCACAGAAAGAACAAATGCTTTGATAAACTGTTGTTTAGCAGCAGAGGTAGTGTTGGCAGACAGGGCAGCTGGGTGTCTGCAAGCTGGACCAGCCTATTTACCTACTCTCTGATCTTGACCTTGGCTCAAAAGGGCAAGTGAAACCAAACTTTAAGGAAGGGCTTATCGTAAATCTTTCCTGGAATGCCAAGACTAAAGCTATTACAAAATGTTTCAGAGCCTGACTAGGCAGGAGCCGAGGGTTTCAAGCTGAATTCCCTCTTTCCTCAGGGCTAGCAGGTTAAACGTGGCTGGGGGCACATTTCATGATGCAGCCCCAGGCAGAATGGGGTGATGCCGGCACTGGACTTATGTCGGGGAGTAGAGGCATTGCTCAACATTCGCACTGTGCTCCAGCCTAACAGGCAGCACAGCTGTTTGCAGCACTGCACAGCATCCTCTGCAAAAGAAGAAAATCCAGAGAAACCAAACCAGCACCATAGCCATCAGGCACTGCTTGTTTTGGCTCCAGTGCTGGCATTTGATCAACCTATTGCCATTCATTTTCATTAAGTGAGAAGGAAAAGGTGAAGAGAGCATCCTGCCTCTCACAGCCATACATGATTTGTCATTGCTAATTCTCTATAATCAGCTGTAGCAAGTGAAGCCAGTCTCTTTCCATTAATCCTGACAGGAAACATTTCTTCTTTGTTTTCTCATCAAGTACCCGAAAGTCTTTGAGTGGATATGCACTACAGCTGTACCAAACCCCCATCTCTGCTTGAACTTCTCCTTAGCATCATGAACACAAGGCAGCAACACAGAGCATCTCTTCCAGTACAGTAATACTCCCTGGTTATGACATGGGAACAGTAAGGCATCACAGCTTTATTTCCTTCTTTTTACTGTGTTTTTTATTATCCTGAATTGCAAAAATGTAATATTGATTAGGTCTTCTTAAATATCAATTCTTAGTAATCCTATTAAAATAAAGATCTTCTGTAGTGGAAAATAAAAGAAATGAAGCAGCAATGGTGTCTCCTAAAAGATAAATAAATCACCAGGCCTGGTTAATGTCTCCTCTTCTGCAGCCTTAGTTCTTGGGCTTTAGAAAGTTCTTCCCAGAAGATATATTGAGGCCAGGGGGACAATCATTCTTTATTCACTTTCCCTATAAATTGGTAACAGACCCTGCTATATCTTTTGCAAAAGATATTGGAAAGCAAGTTTTGCCTCTGAAACTGTTAATGATTACAGAGTCATTTATTATGGGAGGTGATATTTAGCTCTAGGAGTTGAATCAACAGGAGAAAATAATCCCAACTCCTGTGTACAGACAGTCCTGTAATACAGCAACCTAAGCAAAGAGGCTTATGTCTCTTGGTCAGGGGCTCCCAGGGCGGTTATCCTTCCCTCCAGTCAGTCTACCCCTGGGTAAAGGCTTAGGCAGACAGATGTACTCCGCATTTGTCCTTTTAACACCTTTAACATATGGTTTACGCATGACCTAAACAGTGCACAGATTTGAAAGAAAGGAGCTAATTTCGTACTGGAATTCAAGAGGTTTTTTCCCCTGTCTGTTAGCCATCTTTTCATTTCAGCTCTTTCATTTCCCTGCACAACATTCTGCTTCTGCCATGGGCTGCATCTCAGCTCAGAGACATTGGTGGTTGTGGCAGTCCTCACCCCTGCACTCCACACATGTTCGGAGGCACACACACACATGCTCACCCACACTCAGTCCAAGGGACTAAACAGAGCTGCACCCTGTCTCCTTTGGGTTGAAGCCTGCTGAAATGATGCTCAGGAGAGGCAAGCGTGCCTGTCAGAGATTAAGGATCCTCAGAGGTGAGCTCAAAGAAAGCTGTTTTCAACCGTCTCACACACATCTGGCTCTTCAGAAGTTGAGGCCAGCCTAACACAGAGCAGAGCTGTTTGTCTGTAAAAACATGCCCAAAGCATCAGTATAATCTTCGCCTTATCATTGCAGAAGCACTGACAAAACAAACACCACCAGATTGGAAAGAAAGCTTAGTTCCATTGGCTGAAGTGGGAGGCAGAAGGTACAATTTGGGCAGGCAGGAGCTCACCCTGCCAGTTCCCCCAGAGGAGGAAGAGCTGCAGGACCCTGTCAGCACCCAACATTCCTGAGCTACTGTGCTCAGGCTTTCATGGGGGCTTATCAGCTGCAGTAAGAAGTTCACACACCCGCTTTAAAAAGGCAAAGCAAGCTCATCTACCTGGAAATACACCACCACCAAATTCAGGAGCCAAGGACAGTCTGGTTCTCCATCTGGCCCTATCAAAGCTCAGCTGTATGATCACAGGCTTTCTGCACCAAACTGTACCAGGCTCAGCTATAGTTAATGTATCAGTCCTGCATGGTTACTGTATACCTCAGTTACTAGTTGTGAAAGATTTCAGAGAAACAGGAGAGATGAACTTCTCATACCTGATAGGCAACTCCAAGTTATCCCTAAATAACTGGTAATTAACCAGCCCAGCACTATACATTGAAGGGGGATGAAGGGGGATGAAAGGGGAGAGGTTGCTTTCCCTCTGGGATTTTAAACACATCAATGCTTTTGAGGATGTAAACCCAAGTCCCTAGTAAATTTTATCAGTGCCCTTACTATAAAACCGTAGTGCTGTCAAGGCTGTCCAAGCTGAGCTTTTCTAGTCTGTCTTCCTTCACTAGTCATAGAATCATAGAATCATAGATTAGTTAGGGTTGGAAAGGACCTTAAGATCATCTAGTTCCAACCCCCGTGCCATGGGCAGGGACAACTCAAACTAAATCATGCCATCCAAGGCTATGTCCAGCCCCACCTTGAATGCCGCCAGGGATGAAGCATTCACAATTTCCCTGGGCAGCCCATTCCAGGGCCTCACCACCCTTACAGTAAAGAATTTCTTCCTCATATCCAATCTAAACTTCCCCTGTTTAAGTTTGAATCTGTAGTCCTAGGATGAAATCCACATGCCCCTCTACTCTTGCCAAACTCAACACTCGAGTGCTGGCAGTCAGGTCTTCTGGCCAGTCTATCCGCTGTGCAAGGACACACTGTTCGCCTGGCACAGGATGTTCAGACCCTTTTTTTGGTGTACATCTCTTCAGACTTTGGACACCACTTTGATTTCCAAAATGCTGACAGTGAAGTCTGGGGTAAAAAGCATGCAAAAAAACCCCGAAGTGTTGTGGTCATCTGCAGTTAGGCAGAGATTTATGTGATCCTGGGTTGATGAAGAGGAAATTAAGCTCATCAGATACCCTCCATGAAGCACATGACATAGAAGACAGACTCCATGAGTGCACAAACACCACTGCCTGTTAGAGGTCAAGTCTTTCCTTGTGACTTGGTGCAAGATTTCAACCATATGCTCTTGCAAATCTCTGTCACTGAATGCAACTTCGTTCTAACCCACAGTGGGAAAATTGCCCTAGTGGGAGCTGCAAATGCAACATCAAATGCCGGTACTCAACCTCCAGTCGTTGGCCAAGTTCTAGCATCAAGTCTCACAAAAAAGCAGAAAAGTTTCTCCTGTGCTATTTTTGGGTAGAAGGAGGACTTGACAACTTCTGCTCATATGAAGGAACAACACTGATCTGCATTTGGGAGGGACTTGGATTGTGTTTCAGCAAGCACCACATACACAGGTGGGTTCAGGGAGCAGCTCCACTTCCCACAGCCTCTGCCACTCCTCTGTGAGCCTGATGCTGATGTTCAGCTGCTCTTACCACCTGCTGATGCCCTCTGGAGTTTTTCCTTGCAGATATTCAGCCTCTCTCATAGAGGACACAGTATGAGATTTTATATTATTGGCTGTCAAAGGGAAAGCTTCTCCTTCATGCATGCATTCAATACAAGCTTAAACACATCCATTCCCACCCCGCCCTCTTCTAGGCTAAACACTGAGCCTTGAACCAAATCCCACCTGCCCTTCCAGGCATGGCAGGCAATTTGACTGCTTTAAAACATAAATAAGAGGCAAAAAAAAAAAAAAAAAAAGCCCAGAAAGTAAACTGGACTGCTCTGTTCAGAGTTTCAGATCTGACAAGTGTTCCCTGCCACTTTTTATCACAAGTCAAGGTAATCCTTTAAGAGGTTTTGCTGGAGGGAGCATTACAGTGTGCAGGATCATGTAGACTTCTCCAAGGAGAGTCACAAAGCAATACCAGCAGAAAAACTGAGGCAAGAGGCATGTCACTGACATAGCTCTCAAATTCTGCTCTTAAAACATTAGGGAAACCTGAGATTAGGCAGATACTCACACAGGATCATTACAACGGCAGCCAGTAAGTGCATTTCATTTCTGAATTGCATCTTTACAAGCAGCACTGACCCAAGTATAAGATTTAAGCACAGGAAACAATTTACTGCCCCTTTTGGAGTAACAACTGAGCTGCTTAAGGAAAGCTTGACCTAAGGTGATAAGATAAAAAGCTCTGTCATCTGCAACCACATCCCTAGAGCATCTGAACTCTGCTTGGGCTCCTGTGTCTCTCCTTTGAAACTGATGTAAGACAGTCCTCTCTTAGCTCATCTGTTTCATGCTCATAAAATAACAGTAATGACAACATTTATCACTGAAACTCTTCACCAGAAGGTAGTCAGTGCAAAGTAAAGTACAAGCCTGGTTTCTCCATCTCAGCTCTGGGACGGATGTGAAGCTCTCAGAGGGAGATAGGAACTTGCTCTTCTTGCAATGAGCAGAAAGCAAACTCAGGCCAGACCCTGAAAAACTGCTACAGATTACCCATGAGTCTGACACTTTTCATCCAGCAAGGCATGAGATGCAAGACAGGTCCCTGCAAAGGGCACAATTTAGCATAACTTACTTCATGGTCACTCTGTGTAAGGGTTTGTAAGACCCCAGAGCACATCATGCATTTTGGGCGATGGCAGCACTGCCATCGGTGGATTTGCTAAGGAAAATACTGCCTTAGATTTTTTTATTTCACCTATCATCCAAAAAATGTTGTGAATATTTTCTTCTCAGCTGAAACAAAGTTTCTGTTGTAAAGGGTGTGTGGAATGACTCTAATGTGGTGATGCTGCCCAACTGTCTTAAAAAGGAAACATGTAGTCCTCATTTTTCACCACAATAATGGGATAAATGTAAGTCAGCAATGCTAGAGAGCACTTGGGAAGAGCAAGGTATTGTTTTTCCAAACCAGGAAAAATAATGTCTTCAGCCATCTCGTGAATTAAATATTCACAGTCACAAAGGAGTGAGGACCCATATTCTCAGCAGTCTTATCTGTCATGACAAAGGTGGTTACATATTCATACATAATACCTGCCCACACTGGTCCACCGCATTAGTCACTACCATCACTCTGTCAGTAGCAAGGCAGTGCAGAAGGTGGTGTATGTCTTTTATATATTATGTGAATTAATAACCACAATAAAAAAATCAACAAAAAAATACCAAACCCTGCTACCTTATTGAAAAGAGGAGCTGAGGTAAAAAGAAAAAGAGATGAGCTCAACCACCATCTCCTCACGCCCCTGGAGTTAGCAGCAATATTATTCATGTCAGGCTACTTTGTGTGGAACAAACATCGTGCTTTCTGTCAAACCAAGGACAATAACTTTTCTTCGCAAGATTTTCACTCTTGCAAACCTATCATAAAATAGACAGCCTCCTTCACCCAGGTTCACTGACCAAGACATAAAAAACTGTGCCCAAATGTGGAGCTAATCCAAAGAAAAGAGGGTCCCCCACCATTTGCCTTGTCTGCACAGGCGCAGGGAGCTCCTGCTGAAAGAGCTTCCTCCACCTGCTGCTCATTTCCATTCTGCACACACTGGAGACACCTTTCTCACTCCCCACAGATCCTCTAAGCCCAGTTAATAAAATAAATACTGTGAGCTTGCCAAGCAGCAGCTTGCTCTATAGCAGGAAAGAAACCCTCCATGCAACCCACTCAGCAGCAGGAGCAAGGAGCTCACCATTCCCACTACTGGCTCTCAGCAGCTTCACATTGAGAGGAGAAGGGGGAGATTGTCCCACCACTGACCCACCGAAACCAAGAGAAGTGAATGCAGAGATCAGCAAACATCAGCTCACAGACAGAAGTACCATGTTTCATGCAAAAATCAGGGCAGACATTATCTAGATGAAGTCTAGATAATCAGGACTCTCCAACAGATCCTGCAATTCCCTCCTTGGGGTGCAGAATATTCCCAGCTAATTTGCAGGGTTGTTTTCTTCTTCCCCACCACACAACCCTTTGGTACTATTCATTCCTATATGCACATACAGGACCCTGCTTTCATCATGACATGGGCTAATTAACCAATTCTGACACAGTAATTAACTGGTAAAAGTAGGTCTACACTTTCTTATTTAACACATCAGTGCTGTAGTTCTTGCACCAGAGAAGCTTCAGAGGGCAGCTGGGCACATTTTGGATGGCCATGCTGCCTGCTGCACTGCAGCTTGCCCCACTTGCACGGCTCCACAATGCTGAAGAGCCGCTGTGCGCATAGTGACAGGGTGCTTTGCATCAGGAGACATAAAGATACATGGCAGGACCAGAGCAAAGACCGTATCTGCATCATAAAATCACTTCACTGGTGTGTTCCAGACATGCTATTGAGCCAGATCACACTTAACACATCAGGCATGCTTTGTATGGGAGCTCTGGCACATCCGTATCTCTGTTAGATGATGCTTAGCCAGTTTAAAAGTAGTTCAGTTAGAGCCACAGAGCCCATAAGCCTGTTTTGGCTCAGTAGCCACATCATGGGTAGTGGTACCGAATAGTCTGGAGACAAGAAGTAACAGCTTTATCAAGCCCCACTGAATCTGGGAACAGGATGAGCATCCCCAGGACTCCTGGGGATGCAGTTCACATCCCATTTTGAACCACAGATATCAGTTTACCCTGCAAATACTACCAAGTTTTGAATATCAAATGCTCTGCATGAACATGATATTTTTCCTCACCTTCCCCCACTCCCCACCCTCAGGGCCATATTGCCCTCTCTCTGTTTCCAGCTTGCAGACTTCTTAATGAAGCTCCAGTATTTCTCTTAACTCTCCAGTCAGCACTGGATAGACACCAGGGCGGATGCACAGTGTGGCTAAAACTGAGGGAATGTTTTATTTTGGAAAGGTAGTTCCGAACTTTGTCAGGAAGGAGAATACTGACTAACCTGAGGCAAGCCAGGACCAGTACCACTCTAACATCCATCAGTTTACATATTCTGAATTAGGAAATGTGGCTGTTTGGAGGCCAGTAAGCACTAGACAGGTCCAGCCACGGTTCTGCTAAGCCAAACAGGGCAGAGTTATCTGCACCCCTGTGCTGAGTATCTGACACATGAACCAGCGGAGCTACATCTGTCTCTCCCGTCCTCCCGGGACCTTCACTAGAGGCATTGCATTCCAGTGCCGCTGAAATTAATGGCAATTTACAATAGATGGGGTCTGGGACACAGGCTGGCCATGGATCTCTGGATCATTTCCTGACTTTCAGCCTGATAAAGGACATTTAGGGGTCCTGGGGAGGGTACTGGGGGGCCCATCTACCTACGTTTGCAGAGGAACACATGAAACTTGCTGAGAGAAACCCTGTTATAAGCCACTATGAGGATGCCTCCATCTCATAGCAGATGGCAGCATCACATGCTGAAGCATTTTTTATAGCGCTTTGTGTGCCAGCAAGCGGTCACATCAGGTTAGCAGTTCACAAGCACGCTGGAATTCAGAAATTCATTTACTGCTATTCCAACACTTCTCAAATGGCACTTGTGATCCCTGGTTTCCCTCAATAACTATATTGCTATTTCCTTGGCCCCAGTAGCTGGAAGATGCATTTTGTGTGTTTTCATCCCCCGACATGGATTTTTACGAACACTTAACTTTTCTGAAGTCTCTGTGGGTGGGTTACTCCACAGCACAGCTCATCTGCCCTGCCTGGTTTTGTACATCTTTAAAGATAACATATTGAATCGATCCAGGGTCCAACAAGTTACGGGCGCGGAACCCAGAGGAATGTGACCTCCACAGGCTGGCTTCAGTCCACATTAATAATGTAAACTTTGTAGCACAAAACAGTTCAGACCAATACTGAACAGGTGTTATCTCACTGATGCTTCCCAGTTAAGCAAGAAAGGTTCAATGCTACAGGTGTGAGATGATCACATCACAAGCACCTCCAGCATCCTCCCTTTCAGGAGGCATGGAGTACGCTCAACAGCTTAGTGGAGGGGTCAGTTACTTAACTCAAGCCCTGATCCCTTGAGGTTGGTGATTTTTAACTTTATCTTTCAGTCACATTTAATGATGTGTAAGGTGTTGCAATCTGGCCACAACCTCCTTTGAGTATAGGTTGCAGTCACATTCCTCAGCAGCCTCTGTAGTTTTCAAAAGGCTTGGATGAGCACATGAAATAGTGTTCCCTTGGTCCCAGAGGAGGCATTAGCTTGCTAAGTCAGATGAAAAGTTTTAAAAAGGATACTGCCAGGGATATTCAAGCAATTGCCAAAACCAAGAGGGAGAGCTAGGATTCAAACAGTGAAAAGCCAGAGAGCAGCCTGAGACGAGCTGTTCTGTATGGGGCCTGGGACCCTGAAATTGCAATGTTAAACCAGAGAATAAGAAATAGATGAAGATGGGGTGAGTTTATTCTCAAAGGTGAGCAATGTAAACCATGATCTGGGATTTTAAGATTGCTTGCATTTGCATTACCAACACCAACGTAAGAAAATAAGAACATGTAAGTGAATCCATGGATTATATTTAAATAAAACCCTGATTATGCTGCCCCTTGAAGCAAGTTTAAAGGGTGGTGAAGTTTTTCTGCCTCCTAAATGTACGATTGAGGTTGTGCTCCAAAAAAGTCAAATTGTCACTACCAACCAGAACCACAGGCTGTGGGAGCGCAACAACACCTTGCTAGACAGGTCCTAATAGGGATAAGAAAAAAAGCCACAGGACATGTACTAGCACATCACAAGGCAGTGCCTGGTAATCCTGTGTTTCTCTAGCTCAACATGGCCAGGTCCCGTGGGTTAAAAATTCATGGATTTGTAAAATCCACACAAATGTAGTTACAGGTCTTTATGGCTCTTAGCAAGCTCTGCATACTGGCCATGTGCTACAAGTACTTCTCCAATCTCATTTTCTGACACACCACCGCAGCCCCTTATTCCCCCCCCCCCCCCAAGCACATCACCAAGTCACTAAGTCCTACACTACCCAGACTGAAGTTTGACACTTTTGATCTGTCAGGATTGAAGACTATATGCTTTCCAGCACAGGAGCTTGGTTTTCGTATCTCTTCCTCCACATCCCTCTTAATCTGTATGGCCACATGAAAATACTCAGGGCAGACGTCAGGCAATGAGGTCTGTAACACCAGTCAGATTTTAATTACAGGCCTGTCCCAGACTTACCACACACACTGAGCTTGTCTCAGGGTAAGTGCCCTGTGCGGATATACCTGGCAAGACCCAGACGTTAAAACTACTATTGCAACAGAAGTGGCTATTGCTGGCCCGTGCCAGCAGGCTGCAGAGGGCAGAAGGGCTGTCTTTTTGGCCTGCCCTCCCATCTCAAATGCCTGCGCAAGGACTAGCTCAAGGCACTGCAAACACGAGAGCATAGGCGCAGAACAAGCATCTCCCTACTCTGCAAGACTCAGCGAAGAAAGGGGCTGCTTTCCCAGAGGGGATGCATCTCCCTGGAGGGCATTATCTGAAACACCTTCCAGTGGCCAGTCCAAGACCTGGAAAAGCCTGTGTTACATTTGCCTCTTGCCCTACATGCATCTAGCTCAGGTAGCTAAAAAGTCCTGAGGATATTTCAGGTGCCACAGCTAACCCAGGATCTTCCTCATAGGATATGTGACTTGCTCCTAGAACAAGAACATGGGACTTCACTATTGTTTTGTTTCTGCCACCAAATCTGTTTCCAGTCCACTTGAGCCCTGGTTTGATATTTGGGTATTTCTGGTGCTGGAGAAGATGAGACTTCAGTGTATTCCGTCGTGCCACTGCAGGGCGGGGAGAGCTGTTTAAACCAGCAGCTCATCCTAGGTCCAGTGCCCAGTTTCTCTTGGAAGGCAGAGGTGAAAGGCAAGTTCCAAGGACAATTCATCATCTCTTTTACCCACTGGCTTTGCAAGAAGCCTATGGAGCCACACAGGTAACAAACTACCGAACACCAGTTCTCCCCAGAGGCCGCTTCAGGAACAGGCAATTAAGGAACAGCAGCCATAAGAAGTTTCAGCCTGTCACCCACATCACTCTTCCAGACATGGGGGTTTAAATGCTGCTGAAGGATGCCCTTTCTGACAGCCCCAGGTCTTGACACTCCCAGAGCAGGAGGGAAGCCAGACCAGCTCCCTCCTGCACAGCCAACATGCTCCATCCGCACGCTGCAGGGACACCTTCAAGGGCCGCAGGCAGAGCTCACTTTCTCTGACCCATTATGTTAATTCCCCCTGTGATGGAGGCAGGCAAGAACTATGACAGTTAATAGCAATTATAATGAGGGGTAGAAACAATCCTTTTTCCAGTTGAGGTCGATAACAAGGCTCCCATGGGTACCTATGGGAAGCAGATTAGGACTGTTACAGGAAATTAAGATATAGGCAGAGGAGTGTTGAAGGAGCCCTGGAGAGGAGTTTTGAAATTCTTGTAGCCTGATGAGAAATGATTGACTTATTTTCCCAGCTGGATTTTAGGAGAAGAGTCAGACTTGCATGTAAAGAAGAGATGTCATGCCTTCACTGGAACAGGCAAACCACAAACATTATTTGCTCGGCTCTAAAGCCCTTCTCTAAACTCCAATGGATGCAGTTGTACATAGTGTTCCGACCTTCCCTCCAGCTGATAAATATTTCACTTGCAGTGAGATTCACCCAAAGTAAAGGTAGGGGGCCAGTAACGACTGGCCTTATTCCCTACCAGCTTATCCAGTGCAGTGTTTCTTAAGCACAGACTCTTAGATGTGGGGGTAGGAGAGATGCCCTGACACCTGAACCAGAGCTCCAGCCCTGTTACACAGATACCAGTAGTCCTAAAACCTCAGAACAGGGCTCTCAAGGCATGCAGGACGGGGTGAAACTTCTGCGCCACTGACATTTCATGCAAGCAGAAAAGTCTGTTTCAACAAGCTGTGACATAGTCTCCCAGCAGGGGAGGGTTTACCCCTTCCCAATCTCTACTGACCTCTTCAATCTGGAGTCAGGGCTTCACTTTTCACTTGATGAGTCTTATCTCCAGCAGGCCTCAATGGCCACTAAAGCAAAGTCAGTGCCAGCCTGTCTTCTCCAGTGTTTTCAGTCTGGTCAGCAGCAGAGGCAGCATCCCCAGCTTGGAGCCTATACTCTCCCAGCCCGTGTGTTCAGGGCATGCTCTCTCTCCCTCTGCACACAGATGCCTGGCAGCCCTGCCAGTTAGCATGAGTTCTAATTTTGCTTCCTGATGTGAACACGTGCACCTGCGACAGAAACCAAACAGCCTGCCTTATTTCACTGAGCAGCCAGGTCCCAAAGAGCTGATGCTGCATTATCAGCAAGGACCACATCCAAGTACTGGCTCATTAGTTACCAGTCGCTCCAAGTCATTTAAGGCAAACTAAACAGAAAATGCTTCTGGTCTCTGAAGAGCTGTTCTTTTTCCAGTTCAAGACTCACCTCCATACATGGTCTTCCAACATGTGACAAATGTTTGCTTTCCCCTTTAAGGCAGGGTTCTGCTGTTTCAAAAAGCATGTGTTGGATGCCAGTTTTCCAGGTAGCTAGGTCTGGACAGCCACATTGCTCTGTTTAAGCCAAAATAGTGTAGCTTTCCCCCTGATGAGCTCAACACTTCTACCCAGCTGCACAGTGAAGCTGGAGGATTTGTAGACCCAGAACCATCAAAGAGCAATAATCTGGGCTGCTACCAGTACCCAAATTTGGGTGGACAACAGCAGAAACCCACAGACCAAAACTCGCCCAGACAGTAGCATTTCAAGTGATAAAACAGGAATGTTCTTTGTCCTACATGACAGCTCCTTATCCTCCACACCCTGGCTGCCAAACATAACAGCATGAACAGGGGGCTGGGGTATAGGCTCTGCTTATTGTTTATTCATGGAAATGGGACTAGAAAAAATAATAAAAGTAGGAAAAACAATCCCTCCCCTGCCCCCAAACAGCAGTAAAATAACAGTGATTAGATTTTTCTCAGCTACATCTCAGCCGCAGCTGAGATTCTATCCCTTAAATGGACAACAGCTACATTTCTCCTATATTGTCTCTTTTAGTTAGGCTTCAAGGAGCCACAAAGGTTGTGTCAGTCTTTCAAGGAGAGCAGTGCTCAGGCTTTCCACCATTTCCTGTGGAAGCTGCAGATGCTCTGACCTGTGAAGGTCAGGATCCTTCAGGTCAGGTACTTTGAGTCAAGTTTGTTCAGTTGAGCAACAGTCTGGAGGTCAACAGTGAAGGGAGGAGCTGCAAGAGAGAAAAATGCTTGGCAGTCCCAAAAGAGCCTTCCTCAGAAAGTACAAGCTCCCACTTTTGTGATCCAGTGTCATGAAAACATTTCCATTTTTAAGAGCTATTTCATAGAAGATCTCTGAATTAGTGATGGCAAAATCCTACAAGTGCCTACAACCTTTTAATCCGACTTCAAGTCCCTTCAGATTGAATTCCCACATATTGCTGCACTTGCATGTGGCACCTGGAAAAGAGCTTCCATGATAGGCCTTTGTTCCGTCTCAAAAGTCATCTCCTGTATGTTCTCTTTTATTGTAGTTACACTGAAAAGGGATCCTTTAGAGCTTTTTTGAAAAAGCTGACATCAAACCCATCTAAGATTTGCAAACTAAGTGCTTACTATAGAGCTTGAAGGGCTCCAGCAAGTTTCTCGCATATTTAGCTGCTAAATTCAGTTTCAGGACATTTAGTAGTCTGTCTGGCTCCTGTTGATATCTAGGGAAGATAGAAAGGGGAAGAACAGAAACAATGCAGGAGAAGCCTCATTCTTTACCATACAGAATAGGTTTCAAGTGAGAGCACCCGTCCATTGCAGTCTTTCACAGCAAATTAAGCTGGTTAGGGAAAAAAAATGCAATTGTGGCATGCAGGTCAGAGGCAATATGGCCTCTCCCCCTCCCTCCATTGGCTCAGTCATATACAGCATCTGCAACAAATTGCTTTCCCTTGGTGCGTTGCAGCCCCATTGGCTGCACACAGACCATGTGCTCAGCATGTCCTGCCTTTCCTCCCAAGTCTGTGGCATGCTTTCAGCCAAGTATCACAGTGCCTCAGTGCGGTTCTGAGTTACTCAGTGCAGGTATCACAACTGCAGACTTTCAGAGGCTTTTACAACTGGATAGAAGTTGGATTTTCAAAACCCAAGTCAAAACAAGACCAATATGTTAATTTTCGTATATTTTCCAGAGGAAAAATCAAACCTGGCTCTTCTTACAAAAATGAAAAACAAAGCACCTAGGTACAAGACTTCAAAGGACCCACATCCTTCTAAAGTCATAGCATTACACCTTCCTAAGGAGGTTGGATGGTTAAGTCCCTACTGTGGAATGCTCTTTTATTGAACATACTTTTCTTTACCACTTCAAACCCAAGGTAGGATGTAAACAATTTCAATGTACTATATGTTTTGCTACCATAGGGTATCAGGAATAAGTAACAAAGGAACATTTCAACATTACAGACTAGAAACCCACCAAAAGCACTGTTGTATGAAGATTTTTCTTTAAGAGGAAAACCATAATAAAGAGTAGCTTAAAGCACAAATTTCAGAGAGCATGTCAACCTTTGAAGATCCTTTCACGTGCAAGGTACAAAGATTGGATGAACCTGATGTAAAAAAGGATGCAAGATTTATAAACACAGAACTGCCAGAGATTGACATGAGTTACAGCAAGGCAACAAGAGACGACTTTTCATTCCTTAAGCTCCTACACTAAAATTTTCCTGCTGCAGACAGGCCCTTCCTCCTTTGTTAGCACCTCCTAATTGGTTTTATTTGTCACCAGCTCAGAGGAACACCCAAATACACCCTACAAACACACTCCAGGGCTCATCAGCACTACATGCCAGAAGGGCGAGATTCCCCGTTCCAGGAAAGAGGACACTGTTCAGTACATCGCTGTGCCATCATCAGTGGAAGGTGGATGCAGGCAGGAGAGCAGCTAATGAGGAAAACTATGATTCTATGACAGGAGAAGAGCAAAAGCTAAAGCCAGACTGCTGACTTGCTGAAAAGCATGCAGCAGCCCTCTGGAGGCCAGCACTAGAGCCAAACCCATGGGCAGGAAGAGCTGCTTCTTGTACCTGGCCTCACAACAAGCCAGCTGGTGTTCTTGGGCATTACAACAGCTGGCCTTGATAACCCACCTATTAGGACCCCCTTGTTGTGGTCCTGTCCCTGCAGTTGGATGGGGGTCCAGAGCTTGGCACACCACCCCAAGGCTGCTGAGGCAGCCATGAGAAGTCCTCCCCTCTGCTTCTGTTCACAGGTTCAATTTTCACCACTGGGAATTGCTGCTCATAATTTGCTCAAGGCTGTGGTTACAGGACCGCAGTAGGGGTTATGCTTTTTTCATTTACTTTAGCCTGAAATAAATGAAGAAGCCTGGACAGGAAATCCCAAACATTAAGCAAAGGATCTGGGATATCTATTGCACGTTTTCCTCTAACAAGACGAAGAATCACACTGCTCCTTAGCACGTTCACAGTCTCAGCTTCCACAGTTAAAATCCTCTCTGCTATTTAAATGCTTCCTCCACACACTTGCCCTTCCTGGCTGTCTCTCCAGCACAACCTTCCATAACTTGGGATTTCTCACCCAGTACTTCACAGTGCAGTGTAGGTAGAAAACTTAGCTAGATAAGGAGAGAGGCTTTATCCCCATTTGCCAGGACCAGCAGGTCAAGAAGCAACCCTGTGCAAATAATTACGCTCTTATGAGCATAATAATGTGAGAGAAGGACCACGAAGATGATCAGGGGACTGGAGCACCTCCCGTATGAAGATGGGCTGAGAAAGTTGGGGCTGTTCAGCCTGGAGAAGAGAAGGCTGCATGGAGATCTCATAGCAGCCTTTCAGTATCTGAAGGAGGCCTACAAGGGTGCAGGAGAGGAACTCTTCATTAGGGACTGTAGTGGTAGGACAAGCAAAAGGTAATGGGTTCAAACTTTAACAGGGAAAGTTCAGGTTAGAAATACAGGAGAAGTTCTTTACCATGAGGGTTGTGTTGGAATGGGTTGCCCAAGAAAGTGGTAAATGCTCCACCCCTGGAGATGATCAAAGCCAGGCTGGACAGAGCCTTGGGTGACATGGTCTAGCCTGAGGTGTCCCTCCTCATGGCAGGGGGGTGGGAACTAGATGATCTTAAGGTCCTTTCCAACCCTAACTACTCTATGATTCTATGACTACAGAGAAGTTCATGGTGAACAGTTAAGAACCACCAAAAAACAAGAACAAAAAGCATACCAGTGATAGTATTGCCATTTACATAGTGCACATGTGATGATTTATACAGAATGAGGGGCAGCAGATAGCATTTGAATTTCAGTGGCAATACAGATGTAGATGTCCTAGCTTTAATGACTTCCATCTGTCATCTAACACTTCAGCATAGATCAGCAAAGGCTCCAGCTTCTCTTTCTAATGATATATATTGTGTTCCATACTCATCTTTGCTGCACACCAGGAATTGCTATGTTGGAGATTTCTAGCAAGGGTAAGCTCCAAGTAGGGAAAAAAACCCATAAAATAAATCCAGCAGCAAAAAAGCATTTCCTTGGGGTAATGCTGTGTACAACAAGGCTTTCTGTTATGGAGGATCCCAAGCAGCTAAGGCCTGAGGCACTGCATTTGCTTAAAGGTTTATAGGATGCCAATGCCTGCTTGAACCAACCTGCACACATGAACACCTATAGAGACTGCTCCTTACCTGGATAAAGCAGTACAAGAGGGGCTAGAGAGCACCCTGTCCAGCCTGTGCTGCAGTAGGCCGTCCCCACAGTGGCGCAGGAGCACCAAGTACCAAACCAGCATGTTGAGAATCTACAGAGGAGGCTGGGACAGAGGCAATGACATGCTCCAAATACCAAGTCATCCCTGCTCCTCCCTGTTACTCATTGCCCTGCCAGAGAGCTTTCTGCTTTGCTGGTACTTGCCACTCTCACCCAGAGGCAAGAGCCAAGTTCTATTATCTTTGAAGGAGTTGATGGCTTTCCTTGCTGAAAAGAGCACCTAGGTACCAGCTCCTATAAATCACTTTCATGAAGTTGGATGAGGTGATTGGTGTTGACAGAATGAGAGCCATTGGCCAAAACTAAGTTCAGCTCAGACTGAGGCTGCCTTTCAAGCCTGGTTAATCACAAATATGAACCACAAAACCTTCCCTTCCTGCGCTGTATATCTTCTGCGTCACCCATATCCTGAGAAGTAGGGGTGGATGTAGATGAGACCATCTTTGACTTGAGCAGAAGCCAGAGAATTCTGGAAACAGATGTTTCTAAGGGAAAATATTTTTCCCTAGAAGTTTCACAACTGCCCAGAGACACCGCTTACCTGAAATACTGTCTGAACTAATGGAATATTGCTGTTAGAGCTGGGCAGGAAATATTTCCCCTATCCTATGAAGAGAAACCTTCCGTTTGCATCCCTCCTGAGGAAATCGTGCTTTGTTAGTCTTCTTACACAAGGAAAGGGAAGCAAAGCAAAACAAAAAAAATACCCAGCAATTAAGAAACCACCTGTGCTTCCCACCATAGCTATAGTGGACAAGCAATTATGCACTTCCTTGGAGTACAGAAGAATCAGATTCAAATTACTGATCTCCCCAAATCAGAGAGACTTTAGTTGTGCTCTTTCTACACCTCTGATTATCACATTGGTCTCCGGGCTGTTGATAGTGGCAATATTTTCAGGAGTTTTGGACAACCTGGAATACCCTGCAGGGTGGCAACCCATCTGGAGCCAGGCACGCACTGTTGAGTTGGGATGTGGAAGTTCACAGAACACCTCTTGTGAGTAACACGGAGCCATGGAAACTGCCAAAACAAAAATCAAAGAGCCTTCGGTGGTGCTGACAAGACAATTCCAGATTAATCGTAAACCTTGTCCTGGGTAACAAAGTAAGAGAGATCACAAGGCTTATGCAAAATACCTTGCATCTCATGAGGAAATAACTTATCATAGACAGGTAAGAGAGTGCCCCAGCCTGTTATTCCCACTGTATTTCAATCCAAATGTATTCATCTTGCTTATGAAATTTGAGGGAGTTTCACACCACACAAATTCAGAGATTCTTCCAGCTCACACCTGCCTTTGTAAGCTGAAATAGGTGAACTCCACAGGCAGGACAAAACCAGTTTGGCAGCTTTGCACAGGAAAATGGTGTATTGATAGGCAAAAGCTTCCGAAACAGCAGAGACGGACATCCGAAGTGTACAGCTACTATTATAACTAAGGTGTTTTGGAAATACTTTTGAAGCTGCTGACCAAGAAGAGCAGCACTGGAAATTATTTGTCATATTGCTTTGTAGTTGTAGAGGAAATCTGATAATGCAGAACTTCTCTGCATGCTTTCCCCCACTCCTTTACTCATATGAGGGGAATTCCAGGAATATCCCTGGAGCAAGGACTTCCATAGATGGTCCCATATAGCACTCAAGTAATTGCCACTTTTGCCTTAGAATTTTGCTAATATTTTTTGCCTTATGTGCTGAAGAATAGCACTGAAAACAACAGCGCATACTTCAAAGCATATAATGCTTCAGTAAAAGCAAGTTAATATCTATGGGTAGAGAAAGAAATACCTTAGTGTTATGGATAGCCAAATTCCAAGACCAGATTGAAGTTCTTGGTTTACAAAAAAAAATAAATTAATCTACTCTGTGTCTTTAACCAGCTTGTGAAGCATAAAGGCCTTTCACACAGAAACTGTCATACAGGCAATTACAAGAGGCAATAGACTTGACCTACAGATCAGAAACAATAGATTCATTTGTCCTGATGTAGATTGAATCAGATTAGTGCCAACATACCACAGCGAGAACTCAAACTACAGACTATCCTTTCCATCATAAGGCTAAAATAAATCATGCACACACAAAAAGGTTCTTCTCTGCAACATAGGCTGATCCAACTAAGGCTATATCAGAAATGAAACCAAGTATTAATTGGTACATGTGTTTTTTAAATGAATGTATTAAGTAAGTTCTCTCAGATACCTATTATCTCTACTTTAAGAAACAAAAGTGACATCGTATGATTTTTTGATGGGGGATACCTAGCCCCACACCTTATTTTTGAATTGCAGTGCTAATGCGACTGTAGAGTAATTCAAGGCAGTTCCAGGTAACGTTAGAATAATTCTCCATAAAAACTGCAAAAATCCTGATTTGCGTATGCTCAGCTGAGAAAAAAACATTTCCAAATGGGCAAATTGAGGATTCTTTTTTCTGCCACCCTGAACGAGGTTAGAAAAACAGACTGCATTTTTATTATCCATACAAAGGGCCATTTAGAGCTCATTAAAATGTGAGTGCTCATGATAGCATGTCTGAGCCTTGACTTCTTTCCCTCTGCTACTTCATGCTACGTGGAAAGCCTTCATGCCCATTTCAAACTGGGAAGGTTAAAAAAAAAAAAATGCAAAACCAAAACAACATGATTTTAATAAAGTAAAAATAGAAATTGTTGACCCATGAACTTAGGGTAAAAGTCCCACAAATTCAAGGGTCACTCAACCTCCCTAGTAATCTAGCATCCTCAACAGCATGCTTAGAAGATAATCTGGTTTTAAAAATCCAGGTCAGGTACCCCTCCAATCAGCCTTCTTGTTCACCATTTGCATGGTGTGGCAGTTTGAAGCTACAACATTTGTTACCCTTTGAGCTTCATCATCAAATGCTCACCTGTTGCCCATCATCACTGCTGGAAGCCAGTAGAGCCAACACCCCTCTCCCTACCCACCCTGACCTACCATGCATGTACCACCAGCTTCCTTCACAAGCCAACCAGTAAAAATAGTTCCCAAGTGGTTTTTATTTTTAAGACTGATTTTCCCCCACCCCTATCCCCTCTCTTGTAGTCCAATTCTTTTGTTCAAGGATTGTAGAGCACAGGCTCATTAAAGGCTGTGGCAGATGGTGAAAATGTGTTATGGGAATGACAGCAAGGACAGCAGGATGCACACGAGATCAACGCAAAGAAGCACTCAATAGCAGCGATACTGAACTGTGGTATCTTTTATCACTGAGAAGGCAAGACATAAGGTTATCGCGTGGGATTAATTGCTTGAAATCCCACTAGGTCCTTCCAACAATTGCCTTACAGTTTTGTCTATCAAGCCAAGCATTCCCTGTCCTTCAATCTGGCTAGTTTGGCATCAGGGAGGGGCAGGCACTTATTGACCATGTAGCTCTTTGTGAAATAAGCAGTATCACACAGCGCTGAGGACCAAGGAAGTGCTCCCAAAACTAGGGAAAAAAATGACAGGAAGCAAGACTTTCTGCATAAAGCCACAGAGTAAAGAAAAATCAGGGACAGAGCAAGAATGAGAAGTTACCCTAACCTTCAAGCACTGTTAATTCCTCTGGATGATACTTACCCTACTTGCAGAAAGGCTGAACAAAACCATTTTCCTTTGAATGGCAATCAGCTCCTTTACCAGATACTCTTAAATCTATGTTTATTCCCTGATTGCTGCAATTCCGCCATATTAAAGCGATTGTCTGAAGTAATGCCGATTTATTCACAATACTGCTATTTAGCAGCCAGAGCATCAGAGAGATAAGGGTGTGTTTTGATTTCAGTTCAATTAGCAACAGAGTAGAAACCACAGCAAGAGGCAGAGAGATGCACAGCTACAACTGAGGTCACATACAAACACATTGATGCCTCCCTTCCCCAGATTAAAGTCTTTCTAGATATGCCCCTCTGCCATGTGGCCCCTCACAAGATTTAGGTGGGCAGATCCCCAGGCATGAGAGGACAGTTTTGCCTTTTAAGAACTAGATTGAGGTCCCCAACACGTACAAAGCTGGTTTCTGGAAGCAGCACCAGCTGAAATGCTGTAGGAACTGGGGTTGGAGGAAAGGGAAGTATCACATCCAAGAAAGACACAGTCTTCACATGAAAGGAATCTAAAAGCTGAGGTTAAAACACACTTCAAAAGAAGCAGTTTTCTTTTCAGAAGATAAAGATGCCACCTCAGGATAAAGCAAGAACAGCTCTTCCCACAGACCTGTTTCCTGGTCCACTGGTCCATGGCTGGGACCAGTCCCTCCAAGCAAAAGGGACAGGTACCCAGACATTAGCAGGGCTGAGAAAAGCCTGACCAGGAAAGATGACTCTCTGATTTAATTCTACTGCAAACTTCAAATACCAGAGCACCAGAGCTTCAACATGCAAAGATGTAATTCCCTCCTCCGAAAACAATAGTTTTCAAAGGACCCTGACAAAGGGATGCTCAGATACAACTAAAAAAAAAAGACATACTTTCAGCAGCCAGCACATACCATGCTCTTTTCTGTGAATTGTATCCAAGATGCTTCACAAGTGGGTAAGCAGATAGAAATCAACACTCACCAGATACTTTCAGCAGACGTCTACAAAGCGCCATCCAAAAAACTGCCTCTGTTGCTCTCAACACTTATAACAGGCACAACTCCACCACCAGCTATACAAAGGCACTACTCAGGAAAACTGACTTCTTTGCTCCAGGTTGTGTGGCCAAAAGGCCCTTGCAGAGGCACCTCATCATTAGCCACAGCTGATAAGCACTCACCACTGATGGAGACTCCAATGCTTGCAAGTCATAAGATTAATTACAGCATTGGCTACCCCACTAGCAAATTAAATTACCTCCTTCAGGTGGCCTGAATGAGCAGAAATGTCCCCACCCCCATGAACAGGGAAATACAGAAAAAAAATCCAACACCCCCCCCCCCCCCAAAAAAAAAAACCAAAACAACCCAAACCTACTAGAAAGAGAGCAGCAGTAGCAGCCCAGGTTAATAGCTCCATTTACCACTCTACCAAAAGTTTTGGTGCTTGTCTTAAACCCATTTTTTTTCAATGTCTCTGAGTAGCTAAAGATTCAGTTCTGCATGTTCTAGATGCTGCTTTTTACCCAGAGTTTAAGGAGTGTACGCTTTTGGGAAGATCTATTTTTCACCTGGAGGGATGAGCTGCTGTTAAGTAGAGCCTGCTAATGTGACAAAGCTGTAGTGCTGAGGACTTCATCCTGAGGGAAGTGGCTGCATTTATTTACAGCCTCCATGGAACCTGTGTCAGCTCTGATGGCTGCCTCAGGGCTGTTTCTGCAGCATGGGGAGGCTGTCATGGGCTCCAGAGAGAAATTCCCTTGCTCCTCCTTTTCTCCCCTGTGCCCAGGAAAGGCCTTTTTGCTGTGATGCTGAAGACTGCTGCTCTAGCTAGGGTGATACCTCAGGTTTTGTCACTCTCAATTCAAAAGTAACACTACTGGAATAAAAGTACCCTGCCCTGCCACATCTTGGAGACAGAAATGAGGCCAAAGCCATTAATGAATTTCTATTGTGGGATCCCTGGGAATTCCTAGGAGCTCAGCATCCTGCTCTCAGGGCCCATCCCCACACAACTCCCTGCTGGTTTACAGCTTCAGATTTACAGGATCAGTTAAAATCTCAAAGAGTAAACACAATAAAAGATGATTAATTTTACATCTAGGTTTCTGTGTGTCTCATGCTCCATGTAATAGAATGCAGTGATCTTTAATGGGTTAAAGGATGTTTTCTCAGAGTAGGACTTTATAAAACAGTTGATTGTTTAAAGTAAATTCAACTACAGAGTCATAGAAATGCCCTAAGGGGCAATTTTTGGAGTTCTGAATCACCATCTGGAGGAGCTGTCTAGCTGCAGGGAAGGCCAAGGGATCAAATTCAGATTGGAGGGAAGACTTGTTTGGGAAGACTGAACTTAGGTGAGAGGAATCCCAACCAAGACACTGCAACAGCTGCTGAGAGTATTTGTGGAACAGCCACCAAATGTGATATAACACCAGTTTTTTAGTGGGGTACATTGTTTGTTCTAGAAATGAAGCTTTCTACCCCTGTTCCTGCTCTGGAATTCTTTTAACTGCAGGAGATGTGGGATGTACTTCAGTTCAACAACTCCAAGGAAAATAGGTGACTAAATCCCAGTGATTTCAGTAGGAGCTGAGGTCTTCCAACTCTGGAGCTGTGTAACCCATCTAGTTTGCCTCTCCAGTGATCAGTTTTTCTGCACACATCACATGTACCTAACAAACAAATTGGTAAGAGTCATGATTTTTTTCAATTCACTGAAATTTGAGGGCGGGAGGAGGGGAAAATCCTCTCCTGTGAGGTATGGTTCTGATGGGGGATGTAAGCAGATGTTGCTCCCCACATTGTCACC
The DNA here is from genome assembly GCA_039720435.1 of Amazona ochrocephala. Classification (NCBI taxonomy): domain Eukaryota; kingdom Metazoa; phylum Chordata; class Aves; order Psittaciformes; family Psittacidae; genus Amazona; species Amazona ochrocephala. The sequence continues at coordinate 94,811,455 of CM077878.1, forward strand.
CCTGGCTGAGCAGACAAGTGCAGGCAGTGGGAGGCAACAGCTGCTGAATGCTGGGCAGCCCTGCTCTGGCACTGTGCAGCTAACCTGGCTGTGGCCTCCTCTGCTGGGTCCCTTTTGTCGGCTGACACTGCCAAACTTAGTGTAAACTCTGTAGATTTCTTTCTATTGTACCTTTTTCCATCCAAGCACACTTCTGACTATTGCTGGAGAGCAGCCATAAGTAAATTAACAGATTATGCTATCTGTCAGCTCTGAAATTAGGTACTGTTACCAATCATCCTACAGGTTCTGTTACTGCATTGATATCTAACTGGTTTGCATTCTGATACTATTTTTTTTTCCTGGTTTATTCCCCATTGTGCATGCAGCCAAACAGGGCAATAGCAGATAACAGACCAAATAGTTTCCTGCAAACTGTTTCTGTGTTCAGTAAAAATGGGCTGTGCAGAGCCCCTAAACACTGGATTGGTTGCCAACACTGCTATATTCATATTTGGGATGTACTTAAGCTATTGTGTCTACATTTGCTTAGACTGAACACTGCAATGTTCACACACGAGCCATCCTAGAAAGAACTGTCATTTCCTAGACAGCATTTATTCTAAGTGTTAATATGACAGTCTACTTCTACACTTGATACCCACTGTAGTAAGGTGAAGTAAGGGAAAAAAGGATCATTTAAACCACCCTTGAAAGTTTCTTAGCTTAACCTTTCCTAGGCAGTTATTTTGATTGAATGCTCTTATTTTAAGTGACGAGACGAAAAAAAAATCCAAAAGAAACAAAAAAGGAAAAAAAATGAGAGGTGTGTCACATTTGTGACTGTAGGTTGGGAGGGATCCTGGGCTGATCATTTAACTTGCAAAATCAGACAGCATTGAGCTGTGAAATAAAATGTCTCAAAAATGGTAATTCCTTGGAATGTTACCATTATTCATTACTGGCATAGAAGCAATGAATGGGGGTGGGGAGCAGTGGTTAGACAGTAACTTATCTTAGTAGACTGTCAAGTGTTCGCCAGATATTTGAGTAAACCAGTCATCTATCAGGCATGGCATCATACAGTTGCTGAATGTAGCTCCGCACAGATGGCTACAGTGTTCTGCCTAGAACATAACATAATGTAACATATGATAACATCTTTATGTATTTCCTGCATTACACCAGACCAAGCATGGCATGGTGGCTGCCCTCATTTCTCAGCACTTCCTACAAGGAGGTGACGTGGGCACAGGATAGCAGAAGCTCAGAGTCAGCTTCACACATGAACAATAAAACAATGGCTACAGAAAGAGATGCTGTATTGTAAATGACGACAAGTTGCACTCAGAAAGGAGCTCAGCTGGAGTTCAAATAAGACATGACTGCAGATTTGAAAAGACCTTTTTTCTGGAAAACAGTTTGATCTTGCCTGAAAACACATCCCAGACTGCAGAAATTTCTATAAGCAACAGGAGGAATCTGGCTGTGAGTGAAGTGATTAAACAACAGCTTTAAGGTTTGGTGACAAATGTCTCAGCAGCATCTGAAGGCATTTGAGGGGCCTGATACTCCTTGTTTTACAGAGTTCCAAGGAGAGAAGAAATGCCTTTAGAAAAACAATGGAAATCCACTGTGTGTAAGAGCAAACCCGGCTCATTCTGACACTGTGGGACAAATCCTTATGCTCTTGCTCACTCTCAGCCACTGCCTTTGCTTCCCCTGGAAGGTCCTATTTTAAGCTCCTTGAAGCAGTCTAATAGCTAAGCAGCTTGCTGCATGCCAGAGCACGCTGGAGTCTGCAGTGCCATGGGCTGGAGGCCCAGCTGACCCCATTCAAGCCACCAAACCCTTGTCTTTGGGCTCATCTTGTTAATTTTTGAGGATTCTGTGAGTTCTGTTGAAGTTTTCTGGCCTTCAGCTGCTGGAGCAGGGAGCAGGGGTAGGAGCAGGAAGGTAGACAATGGAGTGTGGAGGAAAGGAATTATATATTTCCCTCTAAATGAAGAATTGTCTGACTTTAGCTAAACTAAATGCACATACATACACTCGCATATGGCTGTCACTTGTGTAAGACAAAGTATAGGAAAAATTATTATCTCAAAAGTAGTTTAGCTTTTGTAAGTAGCTAAATTAAGGGACTAGGGCTTGATTTTAAAGTGGATACTAGGCAGGCATGATATAACACTATTTTTGGGTACTTAAAAACTGTTAAAATCTGTCCAAGCCACGAATTCCTCCAAAAATGTCTTTTCCTGTTTGTGCATGAGCATTGTGAGACTGGATTCTCCCGATGTATCTCTCCAGCTAAGGGCAGCATATAAGGGCAGAGAGTTCGGCTGAGTCTTTCCAAGTACAGGGAGCACTTCAACTAACTGGTTAAACCATTTCCCTCTGGGCATCACAACTTATTAAGGCTCAGTCAACATAAGAGCCTGTAGGGTCCAAGGCTGGTGGGTGTGATTTAGGACACACCTTATATTGTTCTGAGGCACGAGAATTAGAAAAACTAGTTCCCTAATCTCCATCCTGACATGCCAGTGAAGGAGCTGTGAGTCACTGCAGTGAATGTTGATGACATTGGATTCTTGGGATGGAGGAGACCTGTCCTTGCTGCAAGAACTGTGTCATGGATTCAGCAGGAGGAAAAGGAGATTTTTGTCTGTCCTTTACAAGCCTCAGCTGGTGGGTCAGGCATGGCACCCCTCAGCCTTCAGTGCAGGCTGCAAAGTAGTCCAGTTGTCCTCTCAGGATTTGGTTACTGCACACATTCTGAAACACCGAAAAATACATGTTTAAAGTTACCCTGCTCTGAGAACCGCATCTTCAAGGCTCCCTGGAAAGAGCTATCCCTCTGGTTTTCAATGGATCAGAGCTGACAGTGGGTTGGTGGTGGCAGGATGGAGGGCTGGGCTTGAGCTGACTGCTGTGCCCAAGATAGACTCTATTTGGGATGAGGTATCTGTGAGGTTTCTTCTTTCCTGAGGCTTTGACAGAAGCTAAGTTTCAAGGACTAGCCATTGCTGTAAGCCCCTTTTATAAGTGTTGAATGCTCTTATTTGTTATTTTTAATGATGCCGCTTGCTCAGATGTGTTCACAATATAAGCTCCTCAGTCCAGGCCCTCTGGATGGAGCTTGCCACTGTGGATTTCCACCCAGGGCTGTGGCTGCAGGCACTTCAGTGATGCAGACTGTAGCACCTGTTAGACTTGCCAACGTGACAAGCATCTGCCTGTTTATACAATGCACCTTTGTACTTGGGTGATGTTGAATCAAATCCTCGATACACTCAAAGGGTGACAGGGATATCCCTGTTTATAGTTGCTTAATTGTTTTGCATAGCTTAAAACAGCAACTCCAACAAACACAAACAAGCAAACCATGACAAGGGATGTTTCCTTCTCCAGGCAGCATCTACGCTCTTTCCACAGTATGCATTTTTTTTCTGGGGGAAATGGAGCATCTAGGTCAGGGTATGCTTTTAATAGGGAGCACTAGTGAGGAAAGCCTTGTGATATTCTGCTAGTGGCATGCTAGGAAGAAATGACAGTAAGCTCATGGAAATATATGGAAATTTGACATCCCACCTCTCTGTTTCCCTCCCCTCCCCACTCCCTGGTATGCACGACTTTGAATCTGCTTTGAGAGTCCCCACTGGGCAGGGGCTGTCCATCCAGCTGGCAAGGTTACAAATACATTTCAGCGCTGTCTACAACATGCCTGATGTAACCTCCTTTCTATAGCCTCTGCTCTCCTCCTCGCAATCTTTGTTTGATGCGGAGGAATGAAGCCCTGCAAAGCAAAACCAATGAACTGTGAAGAATCGCAGGGCCCAAACTGCCAGATCCCAAGAAGGGAGAAGGAAGGGATAAAAAACACAAAAGGAAGAAAGGGGGAAGGATTTAGAAGAAAGAGCTAAAAAAATACAAAGAAGGGGTTGGGGAGAGGGGATAAAGAGAATGCCAGCAGAGATGGGCTGCGCCCTCACTGCAGGGGTTTAGCACTCGGTTATTACTTGCTTTGCAGCTATGTTACATCTGTCAAAATCTCAGATTCTGCCTGTCGAGGTATTTACATTATGCTCACTCATGACAGCACTGAGCCTGTCATCAGCTTCCCGTCTCCTCTCCAAGGCTGTTCAGAAGGGAGCAAGCCTTTGTTTGTTTGTCAGTTGTGCCTTTTTTTTCTACTGGGAGACTTTTCCTAGCCAGGTCATGGAGTGGGCCCCTGCTATAGAAACTAGGCACAACAACATTGCAGGTATTGGTGGTTGTTACGGCAGTTGGGATGAGGTGTTGAAGTTCTCATGTTAATCAAGAATTGCGTTTACTCATTTAGCTCAGAGTTAAAGTGCTAATTTAGTTGTTCAGTAATTTATTTTTGTTTATGGCACCGAGGCAAACTGTTCTGTGTACATCAATCAGAAGTTCTATGGTTCATGACTTTAGGACATTTTATTAGAAATTAGCTAAGAAAATGGGAACAGTCAAATCTCTCTCTGATATGACTCCATGGAATAGCTGTTTATATACTGACAGCTGGTGCTCTGAATACACAATATGTGAGTCAGAAGCATTTGAGATTGAAACAATCTCTTGGTTTCCTCTTTCTAAGAAATTTAAATTGTCCTGATAATTTATGGAGTAAGCCTGGGCCTTTCTAGCTTGATGCCTTTGAATGTCAGTATAAACAGGGGATGTTTTCCTAGTGAATCTGCAGAGGGAAAATTTACCCTCAGGAAAAAAAGAGCTTACCTGGCCATTTATTGAGGGGCAGTGCACTCAATTTATTGACACCATTCTCCAGCAGGCAAGCTTCTGCTACTGGATACGACTTGCAGGCACTGTTCAAATGCAAGCACCAGTCTACGCAGTCATACATCTGTAGCAGGGGAGCCAAATGTGTTAGCAACTAATACAGGAGCATCTTTCCACTTTTCCATCTCAGTTTTTTTTCAAGAGCTCTGACTCAGCCTCACTAAAAATATGCCATTCAAAAATAGAATATTCCCCTGTGCCCCAGCTTTTGAAATGGTGGAGCTTCCTGACACCAGACCTCACATGGGCCACAAGCAGCTTTCCACTGACTTTTGAAAAGAGGAAGTAGTGTCTTTGACCTTCACTGTTTCTACATCACACTGCTCATACTAAAATGGAGCGCCTAAAAAGGCACAAAAAGGGGCTGTATGGTTACTGCTTTTGCTTTTACTTAGAGCTTTAAAGGCAGTTTGAAAGAAAAGGCAGAGGCTACAAAACTCCAAGCCAGGTCTGTAACTTTTAGAAAAGTGGGAGTTTAGCTGGAGTCAGAAGAGCCATCTCCCCTGGTAACAGCTTAGGATCTGCCCAGGGCTTCTGCGTTTCGAAGGGGGCTAATATGGAAAACATCCCTCAGTGGTTTTGCAGGTTTCTTCCCTTTCTTTCTAACTGGAATTAAAGCTGATTTTTGTTTATTCTCTGTGGAAGCACACAGGTTACTGTGAAGTCAAAATGTGCTTACGTAACTGTAGAGGAAGATCATGTAGCCGCTTGCAACTTTTCGTATCTATTAAACTTAATCCAGTCTGCCAGGCAACAAATAAAAGATGGGGTCACTTCTGTGCTCTATTACTACACTTAAAGGCCTTTTACAATTTGCTACTGTTTGAAAAAATTTGCATGTCGTCTGCATTGGTCACACTTTTCTTCCCAGGAGCATAACCTTAATTACTGTTACTAGGATTGCATGCCCGATGGGTTTGATCCCACCTATTTTGCTTATGAACCTGTTATTCTCAATCACAGTTTAAAAAAGAAGTACTTCATTATTATGACTGTGTTGCTTCTTCACTAAATACTACCATACTTATTTTCCTCTGGGCTAGAAGGATGAGCAGAGCATTTTGATTGCTTTGTTTGGCATAGTAGGATCCCTGGTTGTCCCTGTTATTCACAAACTATAAATACAAATGGTTAGAAAAAAACCAAACCAAACCAAAAAATATCCCACAAAACCAAAACAAAAAATATCCCACAAAACCAAAGCGAGTGATAGTGAATCATTCTCATTTTATGACTGGCTGAAACTGAAAATCTTACTCTTGGAATGGGAGCTCAGAAAGAAACTTGGTGGCAATTTTTTAGCTGCAGGAGCTTCATGCTCCAATGAGGCACTCAGAAATAACCCCACTCACCTACAAATCTGGGTCTTCTCAGACACGCCTCACCAAGCTCCACCTTGGCTTCTGGGAAGTGGCTTGATAAAGAAGTGGCACCATGATTCCTGCTGCAGGGTGTGCAATGAGAGACTGTTTTTCTCTCCCTGTCTGCACTGTACCATGGTCACGATGACTAGCTTCTCCATATTGTTTGCTTTTCCGTAAGACAATGCTTCAGATTGGCTTTTGCTTTGTCCCCAAAGATGTCAGCTTTGGACTCCATTTTCCATTAGCACTCTTAATCTTAAAGCCTGTTACAGTGCCGTTAATAAGAAGAATTTCTTTAGATCATTTAACATGGAGTTCAGCGATACTGGCACTTTCAACCTCATTCCACCCCAAAGCTGATGAATGCCTAACACAGGTGTTGTTTTCTGAAGTCTCACTATTTTCAAGAGTCCTGCTGAGTGAGGCTGAATATATTCTGCCTGTGTCCTAGTCAGGTGCTGAAAATTTTCCAAATGCCAGTCATTACAGGGAAAAGCAACACTGAAAAGCATTATTAAGGTTGCCAAATTACATGCTCAAAAATTCAGCCATTAGAAATGCATCATGTCTGAAAACACCTTGCCCTCATCAATTTTCTCATAGAGCCCGCTGCAGTGACATAGTAGTTTGTGATCCCTTGATGGGCAGATATTCAATATTTTCTATTTCAAATGCAGCCTTCTGCAAATGAAACCTACCTTTCTGTGCACTATACAAACCTTTCCCAGAAAGCTGGGTGTTTCCTCATCTGGCTGTCTGCCAGTTAGGCACTACAATCTTTGAACCTATCTCTAATGCCGGTCCAACAATCACAAGCTGCTTTTCCCAGTACAGCCTTTCTGGCACGCCCCATAATACCCCTTGTCCTTCACAGTGTGTCCAAGACAATGTGACATCCTCTGCCATAGTGCTTTCAGCTCCGCAGCCATGCTCTGGGTCTCACGGTACATCCCACGGGCCACCCACCTCCCCACAGGCTGATTCACACCTTGGGACCTGCTGCATTGTGCGTGACTGCAACACAGAAGTGCTGAGAGGGGGTGGAGGCTGTCTGATCCCTGTTTCACAGGCATAGCAAGGATGAGGTCAAAAGGTAGCACTGATTTCAGCACCTTGTTTGAAGTGATGAGGGTGTGATGATTTGGGCATATTTGGAAATTTAAAGCATGAAACACACCCATGAGCATTTTCCATTGTCAGCCTCCAAAGCCAGGGTAGCTCCAGCATCTTAATTCGGGCACCAAAAAGTAGAAAAACCCCCACAGTATCAGTAATCATCAGTGCCAAATTTGGTGTAAGTGGCATGTCACGCATGACACAGGATCGCTTTGATGATTGTAAGGGCAGAACTGGATGCTCAAGAGCAGTGATCAGTTGCTTCAACCTTGACATAAGCTTTTAATTTCCTGTACTTTGATGCCTAATTCACCCTTTACCTGCTGATTTCTGCAGCAGATGAATCTTCTTTCTCTTGCCCAGTCTTCCCCCCTCCATCAAATCTACTTTCCCTCCCATCTCACTCCATCCCACCCGAATTTCTGCTCCTTGGGTTTCTCCTTGTGCTGGTTCCTTGCCTGGGATGCTCTCTTTCTTCAGACCCAGTTTCCCCTCTCCCTAGGTCCTCACAAACCTCAGTCATTCCTGGTACTTTTGCCTCATCTGTGGGACCGTCCACCCCTTTCCAGCTTGGCTCCAGTTCCCCTAGCCAGCCCTGTCTTTGCTCAGTGCTGGTTTTCCCTTCCTCTTCCTCCCCATCCCAACTTCTTCACTCCATTCTCTAGCTCCTCACCTCAGATAGGGTCCCAGGGGGGGATAGGGCACCAGCCATCTCACCAGCCACTTCCCATGATAAAGACAGTGTGGAGTGAGCCTGTCCACAGCATGGTGGGGTGGGATGACATCCCTTGCTTAGCATGGACCACCAGCTTCAGCATCCAAAGTATCCTAGTGGGCCTGGGGCAGGACAGAGATAGCTCCCTGCTACTGTTAGTACCTTTATTGTTAAACTAAACCAGCTAACCAAAATGGTTACATATGCACAAATACAAGATGTTTCCTGCCCTACCTTGCAGGACTACAAAGGCCACTCCAATAATAGTAAAAGCTGTTCAAATTTTTACAAGATAGAAAAAATGTTGCAATATAAGAAGAGCAAGGAAAGGTGCAAGTATGCAAACCAAAACACATGTTCACTTTTCAGATGTGGCCACTTGTTGCCTTTTTCATATTTAGTTATCTAAATACTAGATATCTCCTAGTCAGAGATATTTTTTCAATGATAAAACAAGAGCAGAAAACAATAAAAATTGGATGGTGATAGAAATAACAATATACAGGACTTAGTATTTCTAATTACTTGAAAAATCCACTCAAAATTATGAGCTACAAATGAACACATCTGTGTGAAAAAAGACCACTTTTGTGCCTCAGCGAATCGTCATCTCCTACTCCTTTCATCTCCCTGCAGTTTGTACTGCAACTTATGGCAGCACTTTCCTTTAGTTACATTCAGTGTTTGTTTTTTCTTTTTCTGCTCTTGCCTCAGAATTGTTCCCTGATGTTTGCATACTTTTCCCCCTGCTATTCTCTCTTTAAATACTTTTTTCTATTATTAAAGTAGAAAAAGCTATCTGTCAAACAGTGAAATACCCTATAGCAAAAAAAAACCCCAAACCAACCCATAAGATGACTTTGCAAGAATTGCCAGTTTTGAAAGAGTCCCCATAAATAGCTAACAAGAAGTGAGAAAGGTAATGAAATTACCACAACTGTGTGGAAAAAGGAGAAATTGATACAAGGGATGGAGCAGACTGTGAGCATTTTCACTGACCTTTTCCGTTTCACTTTAACAATTTCATGAAGCAGAAGTTAAGCAATATTAGCTCCACATGCTCTTAAAACTTACTTGTAATTCACCAGGCAAGCACCTCTCTTCTTAATAAAGCAAAGACTTCAGACTCTGCCTCCCTGCAAGATTGTTTTCTCGATGAGTACCAGCCACTGATCACTTGCTGCACCAGGACTCCAGAACTTTGACCAAGGCATCCTGGTGGATAGTCCTGAGTCAGTCAAGACTTTAGTGGGCTCTGATGCTAGCTGTTGCCAAGACACCTGTCTGTCTTCAGATATTCAAAATCCGGTGATACTTCTACTGAAGGCTGGCTTGTGCTAAGAAAGATGGTGTGAACTGAGTATTGTAAAGGCAAGCACTTATTCTCTTCTAAGGAAGAAGTTAACTCCAAGAAAGGGTCATTAATCAAATGATGGGGAATTGTAAGGAGTTAAGCCACTACAGCTGTTTTCTGTATGATATTCAGTCCCCTGAGTCATTACAGAACCTGTTGAAACACTTTGAATATGCAATGCATGAACTGAGTGACTGATACTGCACTATACCAGAACCTAATTTGCCCTCTAAAAGAAACTTTTTCTGGCCTAGGAGGCCAGGAAATAACCAGAGAGGAAGACGCATAGATAGCTTCTCAGACACCTCTCCAGTGGTTACACCTGCTCAGGGATAGCGCAAAGCTTCTCAAGTCTTGGTGCTCTTTTCCCAACAGAGGACTGGGGCAGTATCAGTGACAACAACACTATCTTTGCAACTCTGAAGTCATACCTCTTGTTCACAGGGCCATAACTTGCCATCGTCCCTTTGTCCATAACACCAAAGGCATGTGGGTCTTCAGATATCTGTCAAGATTACAGCTGCAGTACTACAAGCTTTTGTCTGTCACAGGTACATTCAGGATAGCAAAAGCAATTTAGTTAAGGCTGAGTTTGGTATATGTGAGATGGCATGAGTGCTGCATAATGGCAGGTAGAGCACAGACACCCATCCACACTAGCTCCAAAACCAGAAGCTCTATTGTCATATAATTATGCTACCTCTATTTCTATAGCTGCTTAGCTCTGATGACAGGCATGACTAATTAATTACCTTAGGTGCTGCCCTGTTATCTTCCAGATATACATCCTTAGGGAATCAAACTAACATTTGCTACTGTTACTAGCTTACAGCCCATGTCATAAGGTGGCCCAAGACCAGTCAATGGTAGCCTGGGACTCCTGGCAGCGTGTTTATGTATAAAATAGAGGTACCCTCAAGATTCTCCCTGAGCATTCCCTATCCCTAGTGGGCAGCAGCAGTGCTTTCCCCTTGTTAGAATCTAGGTGCCATTTTTTGCAGCATTCCCAGAGACATAATTTCAACAGTTATGGACAACAGCGAGTCTCCTGTGTGATTTTCGTTCTGACAGTTCCCTTAGACACAGTCACATTTTTATTGTTTGTTTGTTTTTTTTTTTTTTTCCTGATGATCTATTGATCTAGTTTACTGCAGTTTCATTGATATTCCCATGTTAATTCCACTCCTGTCTGGCATCACAGAAACTTTTGCTTGCCTATGCAGTGTAAATTAGCTTCAGCTCAATTAACCTCTTGACATATGTTGATTTTCCCAATTTCTCTTCAGACCTGCTAGTTTTCCTTGAAACCATCAGCACGCAGCCCCTTTGATGAACACTCCTCTGCATTGCAATGCTGTACTGTTTCAGCAGTGGTTTCTACAACACGAGGGTACAAAGCCACTTCCCAGCACAGGATTTCTGAGGAAGGCAGCTGGGCACACTAGTGCATGAAAGCCCATGGCCTCTTGGTCCAGAAACTCTGCATTACCTCAGTGAAAACAGAAATTAGAGAGTAGGACAGCATAAGAGCTGGGGGCCCTGAAATGAAGCCTATGGACTTGCATTTCCATTTAATGCCTATGACTGTATAAGAATTTGGCCCAGTACTATCAGGGTTATGTGTGTACAAGTTGCAGTGTACTGAAGCACTTTACTCTTTTGTCTTCGTTAGCCCTTTCCTTTAATTTCCCCCAAATCTACAAGGGGAGCTGAACCTATTATGATCAAGAAGGGTATTACTGCAAGTGAAGAATGCATAGATTTCTAGGGGTGAGCTTCTATTTAATTTAATTCAGTGAATGACAGCACCATGACATTGCTAAGATTAATGACTTAATAATTTTTGAGACAAGGCAAAACATGAAGCAAATTAATTGCATTAATTTTACTTTTTCCCCTTGGAAACAGTACTGAATACCAGCTCAGCAGAGTCCTGAGAAGGATGCTTCACTGTTACACAGGGAAGCCCAGCTACCCCTTCACCATTCAACTCTTGCACTCTGACACCATTGTGGAGTGACTTTTAATGTAATTTCCTAGTTGCAGAGGTGTAGGCTGACAATAATTGAGCTGAGATCTCTGCAGACCAAATGATTAATGCAGATGGCTTTTTGGAGTGGAAACTTCAGTTATTATTAGATTATTCAAGAGAAGGAGAGAAGGTGTCAGAGTATGAACCAGAGGACTGCAGTGACTGCACATCTCACTTTTGAAAAAGTATGAATAGATTATAAGTTCTGCTGTCTTGTTAGTAACTCTTATTCACATATAAATCAGTTCTTGCCTAAATGCAATGTCAGATGTAACATCTTGTTTAAAAATCTATTTAAAAATAGTGAAATAGCTTCTTCTTTCCTACATGTGGTGTAAGTTGAGATGACTTTTCGTAGTATCTGTGACAGTGTCTGTCAAAAGCATCTCTTTAAAATGAGGAGAGTAGTGTTTACTATTGATCAGCGTCATCTGTAGCATTGTGTTCATGTTTTACAAGGCAGTCACTAAAAATAAAGGGATTGTAAGTCTAGCAAGAAGAGTGGGCATCATTTCAGAGGCACAGTGTTTTGCTTGTCTGCAGACAAGTATTCCAGACAAGTATATATAAAGACAAGTATTCCAGACCTAGGATTTTGCTAAGTAGGATAAAAAATGTTAATCAAAGGATCTTGAGGAGCAGGGAAGACAGACGTTAGGCAATTCTTTATATGATGCCATGTGGAGTCCAGAAACTAATCACAGTGTTAATAATAAAATTTTCTAAAGTAAGCTATGTGAAAACTGGGGTATTTGGGCTTTGGATGGCTTGAAAAATACTCTTAGCTTTTGCCCTCTCCTTTCCCTCCCTTGGGTGAATAAGGAGTGACAGAGGAGACAGTAGCGGCGACAGTAATCTCTGGCAAAGAAACTCCATTTTATGACAATAGAGAGAGATTCTGGTGCCTAACACAAGATAAAAGAAAAACATAAAATGGCTGAGATCCACAAAGGATTTTTACTGGTAAGTATAATCGTAACAGTGGGATTTTTATTTTTCTGTTTGTATCCTACTGCATTATTGCAAATACTTTTCCCTTAAATTTTGTCCACTAGTTAAACTTACCCAGAGTTAAGTAACACATATCAACATATTCCTTGTCCAAAGTCTGGTGACCTACAGAGCAAGGGTCCTCATATGTGTGCCCTGCTTCCCAGCACAGCCCTTTCTGGAAGAGAAGACAGCCCAGGATCAAAGAAGCTCTCCCTCCCAGATCCTCTTTCTCAGGGCTCACCAGGGAAGAAAGACCTCTTGAAAAGCAGGCACAAAAGAAAACCTCCAGGCATGTCTGAAGGGTAGCACTCCTGTACCTTTTGAGTCCCAGAGAAGGTGATAAAAATGCCATACCTCTTGCCATATCCCCATTCATTCTCTGGACTTCTCTGCTTTTAATCCTAGAGCAAATCCACATTCTGTGTGATGGTGTAGAACCGACACTGCTGAAACAGAGCCTGAGAAGATCATGACTGGCCACCACTACAGACGTCCCTGTTCCTGTTCAAAAATTGGAGTCAGTCCATGGCATTGCTCCTGTGACAACTGCAGAAGAGCCAATACCTCTGAGAAACTGAGTCTTTAGAGACTACCTATGTCCTTCTGGCTAGGGGCTGTCTTCTTGCACAAGGGATCTAAGTGTAGGAATTTGGGTGGTACTTTGGGATGAATAGCAACAGATCTGAATTCAGGCTTACTGCAATGTGATAAGCCTTTGAAATTTAATGCAAACCAATTGTTCATTCAACCAATATTTGAGGGCACCTGCAGCCTAGGATTTCATCTTTCTTCTTTGTTGTCTGACTGAAGGGAATTTCATCACTGTAGATGTTTATATGAATTGCGATTATGGTTCTACCCCAGTGTACCTTCCTTTGTAGTAGCCAATATTGAAGAAAAAAAATACAACAAAACAAATCAAAAGCATTTTCAGCCTGAAAACAGAGCATTTTCTACTTCAGTGGCTAAATGTGATCTTCTTGTTTCAGTGCTGTGTCATTTACCTTGCTGTTCAACTGCAAGCCACCTCACACAGACCTAAGTGCACAAGAGATGACATGAGCAAGGAAAACTGCTTCTTTCAATAATATTGCAGCAGCACAAGGTTTATGATCCTGAAAAGATGAAGGTTTACAGTTACAGAACACTGAATCATTACAAGTTTTGATGGAAGGAGCGCGAGGACAAGCCTTCCCTGAACAATAAATAAACTTATGAGGTTCAAATACCTTCTGCTATGAGCTGATGATCTGATTCTCAGATTCCACCACAGAGGCAGAACTTGTGCATTCAAGGATTTCTGCAGTGTTGTTCTCACATGCCTGCAATAAAGCTCTCTGCATGCTTATAGTCACATTTCCATGAATGTCTACTCCTTCTCTTGGGGTACTGTCAGCTGTGCAGCCCCAATTTCAGACATGATGGTCTGCCTCTGAGTAGAGCTGGAGGCTCAGAAGTCTGCATGAAGTTTACAAGTACTGAAGTTAAAGATTGTCTCTGCAAATCAGAGCATGGGTGTCATCAGCCAGGCATTCAGAGGTAACCAAAACAATGTTGAAAATTATGACCTTTAGGGAGATCATGTCATGTGCAGATTGACATGAATTCATCAATGTCTGGCCAGGAATTCAGCTGTCTGAAGGGACTGTTAGCAAAGGAGTGTGGTAATGATCTGCTTTGCTCTTAACCAAGGGGTAAAACACTTAACTATAGCCTTTGGTCAGCAGAAATTGCTCCGGCAATGTTCTCCAGTGAATCTAGAAGCAGCTCTAAGGCATGGAGGAAGCAGCAAACACAGGGAAGGAGCAGAGTCAGCACTGGCCAAAGGCCTCCCAGGCATGTAGGAATCTATAAACTAGTCTTATTACTGCTCCTGACACTGGCAAAATAGGCAGGATGAGGACAATGACTGCTCTTTGTTACAAGGACTGCCCCAGCAGTAGCTACTGCCTTGTATGCTCTCACCTTCTCCTTCCTGTGGGAGCAGCAGGAGCCAGCCTGGTTTCGCAGGGTGGTGGCACAGGTAAAACAGGCAGAAGGGAAACCAGCAAAGACCTAAACTAGGGGTGTGTGAATCACTTACAGATGCTGTTCCCTTCCACCTTCATCATAGCTGGCTTAATGAATTTTCTATTCCATCCTATCACTTCCCTTCTACCTACTGGAGTTAAGGATTTTGGTAAGTGCTTGACTGCCAAAGGAGAATATCGCTAATGCACTCCTCATTAAAGTTGCAGAAATGGGCAGAGCTTCAGGGAAGCCACACACGGTATATAGGACTCTGGGGTTTATTGTGAGACAAAAGGCAGGAATCTCAGCAGGGTTACTTTTGTCATCATTAATCAGCACAGCTGAAAAGTCCTTCAGCAATGCTGGCAGTTCCAGTTTTGGCTTCCTACTAGATTTAGACCAGATGTGACTTGGGTAACCAGCCAGTTGCAGAAAAAATAATAACTGTTCCTTTTTATTTTGTAAGTGAGAAACCTTCAGATGCTCAGTTCCTAATTAAATAATAGTGATAGTGAAATGTGCAGGTGGAGGAGACACCCAGATGGATTGCCAGTTCTCAGTTTTATGTTGCCACAGTATGTTGCATGTATGCCTTCATTGACTTCAGCTCAGTGTACGGGTAGCTTAGATGGAGTGTTTCCCTTTGCCCTTCACCCAAGGCCAGAGATGTCCCAGGTTTCCCGCAGGGGCACAGGACTACTTGTGCCTTGCTAGGAAGGAGAGGCTGTGTGGCTTCCATCACAAGAATTTTAGGGGCTTGCAAAGATAACTGAGTAACCCCTCTCTTTTCAGTGCTGGAAACTCTTCTCTCCCATTCTTACCTTGCCTCCACAGAAGCAGCAGCAGCAGCAGCAGTGATTCTCTGAAACTCTGCCACGGGCAAAGTTGGACATCAGGCTAGTCTTTTTGTTATGTGCTCACAGACATCTACCATAGAGAAGCACTTACTGTGATCTACAATACACCCAGCTACACTGAGTCCTGGCCACACTCTTTGCCTTATTTCATGCTGCAGCTACGCTCAAAGGAGGTGACTGAGAGAGTTCAACCACAATCCCTTCTCCCTCTTCTTTTAGACCTCTGCTAAAATGACATCACCTATTCAAAACATTGTCTGCATTCCCTCTGAATGGGCCTGCACCCTTCATGGCTGCTCAGGCATTGGAGCTTTTACGGTGTTTTGTATGAACCCAATGTTGCTGTGCCACAGCTTGTGATGGTAGACAAGATTGCAGTAGTCCTACGGTACAAATCAACTGCAAACACATCTTAATCTGCTGCCTAAGTTACATTGGCCTTTGCTTTATGTCATCGTTTAGAGCAGCAGTATCTGGAAGTCTTGGT
Organism: Amazona ochrocephala; assembly: GCA_039720435.1. Lineage (NCBI taxonomy): Eukaryota > Metazoa > Chordata > Aves > Psittaciformes > Psittacidae > Amazona > Amazona ochrocephala. The sequence continues at coordinate 94,827,180 of CM077878.1, forward strand.
GAGTCTTAGAATCATAGAATAGAATCATAGAATAGTTAGGGTTGGAAAGGACCTTAAGATCATCTAGTTCCACACCCCCTGCCATGGGTAGGGACACCTCCCACTAAACCATGCCATCCAAGGCTATGTCCAACCCCGCCTTGAACACCGCCAGGGATGAAACATTCACAACTTCCCTGGGCAACCCATTCCAGGGCCTCACCACCCTTACAGTAAAGAATTTCTTCCTCATCTTCAATCTTAACTTCCCCTGTTCAAGTTTGTACCAGTTATCACTTGTCCCATCACTACAGTCCCTAATGAAGAGTCCCTCCCCAGCATCTCTATAGGCCCCCTTCAGATATTGGAAGGCTGCTATGAGGTCTCCACGCAGCCTTCTCTTCTCCAGGCTGAACAGCCCCAATTTTCTCAGCCTATCTTCATACGGGAGGTGCTCCAGTCCCCTGATTTTCCTCGTGGCCCTCCTTTGGACTTGTTCCAACAGTTCCATGTCCTTTTTATGTTGAGGACACTAGAACTGCGCACAATACTCCAAGTGAGGTCTCATGAGAGCAGAGTAAAGGGGCAGTAGCACCTCCCTCGACCTGCTGGTCACACTCCTTTTGATGCAGCCCAGGATACGGTTGGCCTTCTGGGCTGCGAGCGCACAGTGCTGGCTCATGTTCAATTTCTCATCGACCAACACCCAGAAGTCGTTCTCCGCAGGGCTGCTCTGAATCTCTTCTCTGTCCAACCTGTAGCTGTGCCTGGGATTGCTCCCACCCAGGTGTAGGACCTTGCACTTGTCATGGTTAAACTTCATCAGGTTGGCATAAGCCCACCTCACAAGCGTGTCAAGGTCCTTCTGGATGGCATTCCTTCTCTCCAGCATATCAACTGAACCACATGTCATTTATCCAGTGGAGAAAACCGGAACCTATATATACTCAATGAAACTGGTAAGAATCTGTGAGGTAAATGCTGAGTACTGACTTATTTGAAGTCAGGCATTTTTAAATGTGCTGGTCCTACACTGATTGCATTAAGTGTGGGACTGAGCTTACACGTAAGAAAATGAAGTGGGTTTCAAGATGTTTTTACAAAGATTTTTGGCATCAACTTTCTTCTTGACAGTGTCTGCAAAACTCAGACTCATGAGGAGCATTTATGCAGCCACAAGAAATTTTATTTTTATTTGAGGTACTTTGCATAAATTTTTCCAAGCTCTTGAAACAATAGGCACAGTATAATTGGCCTTCATGGAGTCTCTGGACACATTACAACTAACAAATGATGGGGACGTTGGTTCTATATGTTGTCTTTCATCCAAATAAGACAATGTTCTCAAAACGTTGGGCAAGTCCAGTATAACTGTACACAGTCATGAATTGTCTGGCTACAGAAATATTGTCTGTCCTGAAACCCATGAAGAATTGTGGAGAGAAAGGTAGGAGGAAATGTGTCCCAGAGCAGTGGGTCTGGGCTGTGCCTGGCAACCTTATGAACACACCCAGCACAAGGGGAGCAATGGCTCATGCCAAAAAAACATCTTCCAGCTTTGAAGTGAGCAGCAAAAGGTAAGCTTAGGATTCGAGATCTGAGGCACACACTGGAGTGGGTGTTTCTCTCCTTGTCTGTGTTCAGTGAGATTGTAGATGAGGAGAAATGTGTGTTTGTATGTGATGTGTGCTCGGGTGCAGCTCACTCAACCATCACTAAACCACAATCTGCTCTGAAGTGGTAGGCAGATGCCTCTAAAGTGGATGCATGTCTACACAAAAGGTTTGTGATCAGTGCTTCATACAAATAAGCAATAAGGAAACTGAGACATGTAAACTGTAATAATGTAACTGGAACTCACCCAGGACACTCAAGGCAGCAGCCTTTCATTACTGCTGCGAAGACTGACGAGGGGGCTGGAACAGCGCTACAAACGTTCAAAAGACTGCATCTCTGACAGCCAACTGTCCCCTGGCACTATTTTATTGCACTGAGTGAGAAAAGAAAAAAAAGGCCAATGCTGACCTACTTCTTGTGGCATCTGTATTTGCCGTGTGTCATTCCAGGGACTGAAAAAGTTCCAAACTTGCCTCATTTATGGTATTTAGCTGCACTTCCATGCAAGGTTCAAAGCTAGGCTGTGGGAGAAAAAACATACAACAATAACATAAAATGTGCTACAAATAAAATCAAACAACTGAGGTTTCAGAATGATGGTGTATGGCCAGGTGTCATACAAAAGATCATTTAACTACTTTGAACTGCAACATAGCCAGGGAATTGTCATTGAGCCCAGTTTTACTAATGCAATACATAACTGATTCAGAGAAGGCAAAATGCAAACTCTCTCCTGAATTAACCAGTGTGAATTTGTGGGTAGACCAGGCCTCCCTCAGAACAAAAGAGAAAATAATCCCCTTGCAATGCAGTATTTAACACCTAGTAGGCAGGTGATAATTGCTTCAGTCCAAGGGGATTAGCACATTGTAACCTCATTATAATGTAAAATGTAACTTCCCTGTATGGGGTTGTCTACATGGAAAACTTACAGTGGCATAAACAAAGGTATGAATTCAAACTAATTTAGATTTCCTGGAATAATTCCTAGTGTGAATTTATTTCTTTAGGGAGAAGAATGTCTTTTGTTTGTTTGGGTCTTTTTTTCTTTTCTCTCTCCTTTTCTCCTCTTGCAGTTTAGTCAATAATTTTTTAGAATTAAATTACAATAAATCAAAAACTACCACTGTTATTCCCAAACAAAAATGTTCACATAAAAAGTTCAGTCTGATGTAAACAATATTATTCAAGTCCACATCTTCTACTAATGTAGCTAATAACATTTTCCTGCATGAACAAGCTTTAGGCAAAACGAAACTTTGCTTCAAACGGATGATGCAGTTTCATGGTAGGCTTGAACAACTCTAGATTCATCTTACCACTGCCCTTAGTACTGGCAGTAGCATTTTGGGGGTGCTGTATACGCTATCAGATCAGGTACTTTTAAAATGATATTACAAGTAAAGAATGAAAGGCAGCGGAGTGGGCAGTGGTGGTGAAGAGATAAAAAGGAGGAAGGATCCTTTTCTCCATTTTGGGGAATCAGGGTAGAGACCTAGAAATGGCAGGTTGCCTCCATCTAGCAGGGATTTAGACTGGTGTCAGCTGACTGTGAAACCACACGGTATTTTTCTTGTAACCTGAGTATGGTAACTTAAGCTGTCGAAAAAGCAAACAACCTGGTCTCAGTCTTGCAGTTTTTTCTCTATTGTCAGTGGAGAGACACAGGTCTGGTAGGTTTTTGACCTGCCTTAGGCACTTAACTTAGTGGATCCTATGTGTCTTCACTATTTAATGCTAGGTGAGATGAACCTCCGCCTGAATGTCCGATGAAATATGCTGAAACAATTGAGTTCACTTTTAATTGTGTCATTTTTTAAGAGTTTGCCCAAAATGGGAGACATTGGATGCCAGGCATGTCCCCCACTGCATAACAATATCAGCATATTCCCAAGCTAAGGAAGTATATGGTTTAAGTAACTCAGTTTTTATCAACTGGCAAACATGCTTAATTGTATGGAGCCAACTAGTAATGCATTTAAGCAATACACATACACAGGAACACTAGACAAACATGCGTTCTTGATAAAGCAAAATGATTTCTGATCTCAGTGGGAATTTTTGCTTAATTGCTGGTGCAGGATCAGCTGCCCTTGTGCTCTGGGGCTGCTCTGCTTTGTCTGCTGGTACAATAAAATGCTAATGCTTTTTTGTAGACAAGTACTGAGGAGAGTTTCCAGATTATACCTTACACTTGAATGTATTTCTGTCATTTATTGCATCACGGCTGTTCAGTAGCAAACAGCAAAACCTCATTTTATGAAGGGCCCTCGATGAGCATTAATTAAGGCTGTTGATTTTGTAAGTAAGTGATCTAAGTGAGGAAAGGGGTTAAGAGAGCTCTGTCTCTCAGACACAATGTGAGGGAATGGGGGCATGCTGGTTGTGAGGGTCTTCCCCCAGATAATACCAGAATCAAGAGTTTTATCACACATTTCTTTCCATTTCTCCCTAAGGAACAAGCCCCGATGAGGTCTTACCTGGCTGTTGTTTTATGCATAGCCAAGGTCACAACAAAAAGTGGAATATGAAAATCTAATCTGCTTTGCTAATGCAAAATAACTTCTTTCTGTACATAGCCTCACACAGAGTTCAGCCACTCAGACATAACAGGCCAAAAATTGCTTTCAAAGGCTTAATTCAATTTCTGTGAGCTTGCTTTCAACTCCCAGAGAACAATGTGGGTGCCTCCCTGCCTTCCTGAAAGGGTCGCATCTCTGGGACAAACTCTTTGATTTCAGATGCACTCTTACACACATAAGTCAGCTCAGATGCATCCTTCATATTTGAATTACCTGGGGATTTGGCTACCTTATAAACAATGTATGTTGCCATTTACCAGATATTTACATATCAGTGAAGTCTAAGGAAATTCTTCTTCAATGTGCTGCTGTAAGCTTTCTCTTAGCAAGTAGGAGTATACACAAGGGCACTCATTCTTTTAGAGAGGATACCCATTATGGATAAAATAGTGTGTAATAGCCCAGCTATGTTTTGCTCTAGTGTTCTTTGGCCCTTTTCGTACATGGGTGTACAAAAAGCATTTGTTAATTGTTCCATTAACTTCTCATTGCTTGATACAGTCAATGGAATTAGGCACCAAGGAGCATGTGAAAATCCAAGCTAGAGGCCTGTCTTTTCAGACTCTGAAGATACAATTTCAAATACCCAGTATACAGTTCTTTGCAGCTTCCTCTGAAGAATGTGTCATTGCTAGTACAGAATACTGGCTACACAGATTAATTTTTTTATTGTAGATTTCCCCCCTGTATATACTACTGATGACAATGGAACCTCGGGATACATGGGATTATGCATGGGATCAGCACCAATTCCTCGGAAGCCAGGCTGTCAAGGCAGAAATGACTGTAAAGAGAAAAGCGGTGGTATAAACTGGATCAAAGTGCACTTCCTTATGTTGGAAGTGCAGTTGGGAATGCCTCCTGATCTTCCTGTGAAAGATCTTATCAGGTGGCTTTATTGAATACCCTCCTTTATAGTGGTGCAATATTGAAGTAGTTAGGAATGACAATTCCTGTCATATAAATTGGTAGGATCTTTTATCAAGCAATAAAGCAAATGTAAAAAGAAACATGTTCTTTGATTTAATTGGAAGTATCAAATGGATGTGGCTATTTGGAAAAAGATCTTTTGCCGGGAAATAAATACTCATCTCCCTACAGCAAGTGCAGTGAATGGTTTGCTAATTCTTTATAAGAGGCACTAACCTTTTTGTGCTTGTTCCCTCAAACATCTGGAAGAAATTGTTTATTTTCAATTACTCTGCAGTATCTTTACTACATTATTCAATTCAGCTTTAATAATACTACTACTTATCACAAATGCAGCATTTTACATCTTCATAGTGGCCTACAGCAGTAACTAATGCATCTCAAAAAACATCCTGAACTTGAATTAAATATGTACACTTCTACAGGTAAATATCTATTTCCTTTGCAGCTCTTTAGTGTAATTTAAGATTATACAAGCATAACAGAAATTACATTCCTGTCATATGTCCAGGGCCAGATCCAGGTCCTGGGATTTTTCCCTATTCTGTTTACATTCAGCTGCTGCTTGGTGTAACTTTCCTATTAGAAATTCCTGCCGAGGAGAACAGCTCTTTTGGGATAAAGTATGTCCAGTTTTCTTTCAGTGAATTATAAACTGGAAGCAGTATTCCAGCTTGGGAAAGGAGATAGAGAGTTATTTTTACTCTTAAATTCCTTTAGGGGAGAGGCAAGCAGATATGAGTGTGACAAGAGCCATTCAAGTACATAGAGAGAGAGGGCGAGAGGAAGAAAGTAGTGATTAATGCAGCTACGCTACTGACTAGAAGATAAAACCAGCAAGCCCAGCATTTTGACAGAAAGATTTCTTTTCAGTTATGGTCTCTTCCAAGTTAAAGATACCAGCAGTGCTATTAACCCTGGTTTCGAGCATCTCTGACAATAGCCATCATCACCAGCTAGGAATGACTGCTTCTGCTACAGAAAATTGCGAGGGATAACCAGTACCAGTTACTTTTCCCATGCTGCCTAGTACACTTGAATCACTCCCAGGCTCCTCTCACGTCTTGCTGGAAGTGACCTGTCTCCAAGGAAGCCTGCCAGAAATCATAGAATCATAAAATAGTAAGGGTTGGAAAGGACCTCAAGATCATCGAGTTCCAACCCCCCTGCCATGGCCAGGGACACCTCCCACTAAACCATGCCATCCAAGGCTATGTCCAACCCCACCTTGAACGCCGCCAGGGATGAAGCATTCACAACTTCCCTGGGCAACCCATTCCAGGGCCTCACCACCCTCACAGTAAAGAATTTCTTCCTCATATCCAATCTAAACTTCCCCTGTTTAAGTTTGAACCCATTACCCCTTGTCCTCTCACCACAGTTCCTAATGAAGAGTCCCTCCCCAGCATCCCTATAGGCCCCCTTCAGATATTGGAAGGCTGCTATGAGGTCTCCACGCAGCCTTCTCTTCTCCAGGCTGAACAGCCCCAATTTTCTCAGCCTATCTTCATACGGGAGGTGCTCCAGTCCCCTGATCATCCTCGTGGCTCTCCTCTGCACTTGTTCTAACAGTTCCATGTCCCTTTTATGTTGAGGACACCAGAACTGCACACAATACTCCAGGTGAGGTCTCACGAGAGCAGAGTAAAGGGGCAGTAGCACCTCCCTCGACCTGCTGGTCACACTCCTTTTGATGCAGCCCAGGATACGGTTGGCCTTCTGGGCTGCAAGCGCACATTGCTGGTTCATGTTCATTTTTTCATCAACCCACACCCCCAAGTCCTTCTCCGCAGGGCTGCTCTGAATCTCCTCCCCACCCATCCTGTAGCTGTGCATGGGATTGCTCTGACCCAGGTGTAGGACCTTGCACTTAGCATGGTTAAACTTCATCAGGTTGGCATCAGCCCACCTCACAAGCGTGTCAAGGTCCCTCTGGATGGCATTCCTTCCCTCCAATGTATCAACCGAACCACACAGCTTGGTGTCATCGGCAAACTTGCTGAGGGCGCACTCAATCCCACTGTCCATGTCACCCACAAAGATGTTGAACAAGACCGGTCCCAACACCGATCCCTGGGGGACACCACTCGTTACTGGTCTCCAGCTGGACATTGAGCCACTGAGCACTACTCTTTGCATGCGGCCATCCAGCCAGTTCTTTATCCACCGAGTGGTCCACCTATCAAATTGATGTCTCTCCAACTTAGAGAGAAGGATGTCATGGGAGACAGCGTCAAAGGCTTTACACAAGTCCAGGTAGATGACATCAACTGCTCTGCCCCTGTCCATCAGTTCCGTAGCCCCTTCATAGAAGGTCACCAGATAGGTCAGGCAGGATTTCCCCTTAGTGAAGCCATGCTGGCTGTCACCAAGCACCTTGTTGTTTTTCATGTGCCTTAGCATGCCTTCCAGGAGAATCCGCTCCAAGATTTTGCCAGGCACAGAGGTGAGACTGACTGGTCTGTAATTCCCCGGCTCATCCATTTTCCCCTTCTTAAAAATGGGGGTTATATTTCCCTTTTTCCAGTCATCGGAAACTTCACCTGACTGCCATGATTTTTCAAATATGATGGACAGTGGCTTAGCAACTTCATTTGCCAGCTCCTTCAGGACCCACGGATGGATTTCATCCAGTCCCATGGACTTGTATACATTCAGGTTCCTAAGGTGGTCCCGAACAAGATCCTCCCCCACAGTGGGCCCAGGGTCCCCACCCTCACTGTCCCCACATCTGCCTTCCAAGACTTGGCTAGTGTGGTCAGAGCATTTGCCGGTAAAGACTGAGGCAAAGAAGTCATTAAGAACCTCAGCCTTCTCCAAATCCAGGCTAGCCAGTTCTCCCAATAGCTTCTGGAGAGGGCCCACGGTGTCCCTAACCTGTCTTTTATTGGCAATGTACCTATAAAATCCCTTCCTGTTATCCTTAACATCCCTAGCCAAGTTTAATTCTAAGTGGGCCTTATCTTTCCTAACCTGGTCCCTAGCTTCCCGGACAACATCCCTGTATTCTTCCCAGGCTGCCTGACCTTGCTTCCACCTTTTATAAGCCTCTTTTTTCCTTCAAATTTTGCTCAGCAGCTCCTTATCCATCCAAGGAGGTCTCCTGGCCCTCCTGCTGAACTTCCTTCTAGTTGGGATGCATCGCTCCTGAGCTTGCAGCAGGTGAGCCTTGAATATCAACCAACAGTCTTGGGCCCCCCTGCCCTCTAGGGCTGTATCCCATGGAACCTTACTGAGCAGGTTCCTGAAGAGGCCAAAGTCTGCTCTCTTGAAGTCCAGGGCAGTGAGCTCACTTGAGTGTCAATGCCTCTCTCATGCACCAACTGGGAAAGAGCTGGTCCTCAATGAAAAACGGTACAGGAGTCCCTGCACTGTGCCACAGCCAGGACCCCAGGGCATTGCATCCTTTCCCCTCCTGCTCTGCAGAGCTGCTAAGGGCAAAGCTGCCAAGCCAGGCCACTGCAAAGCCCCAGACAGCAGCACGTACGGCTCCACCACCAGCACCAGCAGCACTGGAAACTGTGAATCAAAAGGCATATTCAAGTACAGACATGGAAAGGTAATTTCTTGACTTTTGGTTTGACTCTGGAGCAGATGCACTGGTCATGACTAATCCTCATGACACGGACCAAGCAGCTCTGAAATTAGCAGCGGACTACTGGGCATGAAGACAGTCTCATAGCTGATTTTGCTTTTGGTTATTTAAAGAAGACAGAAATGTCAAGAAAATTCATGCAGCAAACTCAGCTACGTTTCTAGGAAGGTTGTGAGTTTTTATACTTTGGGGTTTTTTTTGGCGGGGTATATGTGAGACTGCAAACATAATTTATAGGTGTATCAAATTGCAGCCTAAAGAGCCCTGAAACATTTTCTGCATTGTGGACATTTCTCCTCAGGAGCTGTTTGTGCCTCGCTGTTCCTGTCAAGCAGTTTAATGTGCCTCTAAATTTCACCAGACAGAAAATGTATTACAGTGTCAGCTGCGGTAGAGAATGATGAGCGCAGACTGACGGTGGTACTATCAGACACCTCGAGGTTGCTTTCAGCAAGCACAGGTGAAGAAAATAGCCTGCCTTGGTTCCAACAAAATAAAAGGACGTGGCCAGCTCGAGGACACACTAAGACAAGATCAGCAACTTGTAAAAGCACTCGTTAATCTCTCTAAAATAAGCCTCCCAGGTTCTTGAAGGGAGGGCACGTTGAGGTGGGATTTGTGTGATCTGCTTATAGGCAGAAAACTAATTCAGAAACAGTGTTTGGCATTGAACAACTTCTACCATTTCAAAATCCCCTTCCACCACTCCATCACCCCTGGCAGACACAGCCTGTGCAGAACAGGGAGCCTGTTGGCTCCCATGAGTGGCTGGAACGTGCTGAAATGGGGTATGCTCTGCAGCGCGGGAGCCTTCATGCTGCCAAGGTGGTCATCTTGCTGTGGACTACAGGAGCTTCTGACAGCTTCCCTTGCTTTTTGGACCCAGCCTCATAGCTGTCTGTGTGGCAGATATGCCAATCTACACGGGATTAGCTGGAGATTTCCCAGTGTGTTACTGCCTCTAAATGAGAAGACCAATGCTTTTAGCTTTGGCCACACTGACTTCAGCTTTTGTATTGAAAGAGATAAGTTCACGCTCTGCACATGACCTAACTGCAATTAGGTTCATATGCACTCCATACAGAAATTGTGTTTATCTTTCTAGAACTGGGACATCCAAGCCACAATATTTCTTGGTTTTGTGCTTCAGGTTCTTGGCTGCTACGTCCAGGACCAGGTACAGAATGATGATATCTCACAGAATCACAGAATCACAGAATAGTAAGGGCTGGAAAGGACCTTAAGATCATCGAGTTCCAACCCCCCCGCCATGGGCAGGGACACCTCACACTAAACCATGCCATCTAAGGCTATGTCCAACCCCACCTTGAACACCGCCAGGGATGAAACATTCACAACTTCCCTGGGCAACCCATTCCAGGGCCTCACCACCCTTACAGTAAAGAATTTCTTCCTCATCTTCAATCTTAACTTCCCCTGTTCAAGTTTGTACCAGTTATCACTTGTCCCATCACTACAGTCCCTAATGAAGAGTCCCTCCCCAGCATCTCTATAGGCCCCCTTCAGATATTGGAAGGCTGCTATGAGGTCTCCACGCAGCCTTCTCTTCTCCAGGCTGAACAGCCCCAATTTTCTCAGCCTATCTTCATATGAGAGGTGCTCCAGTCCCCTGATCATCCTCGTGGCCCTCCTCTGCACTTGTTCTAACACTTCCATGTCCTTTTTATGTTGAGGACACCAGAACTGCACACAATACTCCAAGTGAGGTCTCACGAGAGCAGAGTAAAGGGGCAGGATCACCTCCCTCGACCTGCTGGTCACACTCCTTTTGATGCAGCCCAGGATACGGTTGGCCTTCTGGGCTGCAAGCGCACACTGCCGGCTCATGTTCATTTTTTCATCAACCCACACCCCCAAGTCCTTCTCCGCAGGGCTGCTCTGAATCTCCTGCCCGCCCAACCTGTAGCTGTGCCTGGCATTGCTCCGACCCAGGTGGAGGACTTTGCACTTAGCATGGTTGAACTTCATCAGGTTGGCATCAGCCCACCTCACAAGCGTGTCAAGGTCCCTCTGGATGGCATTCCTTCCCTCCAATGTATCAACCGAACCACACAGCTTGGTGTCATCGGCAAACTTGCTGAGGGCGCACTCAATCCCACTGTCCATGTCACCCACAAAGATGTTGAACAAGACCGGTCCCAACACCGATCCCTGGGGGACACCACTCGTTACTGGTCTCCAGCTGGACACTGAGCCACTGAGCACTACTCTTTGCGTGCAGCCATCCAGCCAGTTCTTTATCCACCGAGTGGTCCACCTATCAAATTGATGTCTCTCCAACTTAGAGAGAAGGATGTCATGGGAGACAGCGTCAAAGGCTTTACACAAGTCCAGGTAGATGACATCAAGTGCTCTGCCCCTGTCCATCAGTTCCGTAGCCCCTTCATAGAAGGTCACCAGATAGGTCAGGCAGGATTTCCCCTTAGTGAAGCCATGCTGGCTGTCACCAAGCACCTTGTTGTTTTTCATGTGCCTTAGCATGCCTTCCAGGAGAATCCGCTCCAAGATTTTGCCAGGCACAGAGGTGAGACTGACTGGTCTGTAATTCCCCGGCTCATCCATTTTTCCCTTCTTAAAAATGGGGGTTATATTTCCCTTTTTCCAGTCATAATGACAAATATCTCTATCAAAGAGAGCAGACAGTCTTGACAACCTGTTTGCATTGTGCTTGTTCTTCATCCCTCCTGATGCAACATAGAGAACCAGCAGCTCAGCAGCACAAACGTCTGTCTATGGTGTACCTCCCCACATAAGCTGCCATGGGAACAATGGTGGATAACCCACCAGTTTCAGCCAGATTTGTGGTGAGTCTATTCCATGAGCAATCTGCAGTCTTTGAAATCTCTGGCTTTCTGGATTCCTTCAGAGTCCTTTCCTTCACGCTATAAACAAAGACAAACACTGTAAGAAAGATTTACTGGAAGAATGGTATCCATCTGCTGCTACATCTCCACAAACCCACACTCAATAGGTTGAGATTAAGCAGTTGGACAGACTAGATAGCCAATGAATCAGCAAACATAGCTGTAGCATAAATAAAACCAGTGCGTGAAGGAAGTTAATGAGAAATGGGCCTGTTTCTCAAAATCCCTGAAGTTCTCACCAGAAGCCTGAGGGATCTTTTTCTCTAGTTGCATTCTTCCTGACCCTACCACTGCCTTGGCACCCAGCCTTTTCTCTTTCCTAAACAATCAGACTGGCTTAAAAACCCCAAAGCAAAACAAAAGGTTGTATTGTTTTCAAAATCAGTATGTTTGTTTTCCTGTGAAAATCAGAAATGTGTTTTTTGAAAAAGAAAAAAAAAAGAAATTAAAGGAAAAATTAGCCCTCAACTGTTCAGGTAACCGTTTGTTTCCACAGCTATACTCTCATTAAGTCATCAGCTATCATAGGACTATGATGGGGGATAAGAGCTGCAACATTGAGATCATAGAATCATAGAATAGTAAGGGTTGGAAAGGACCTCAAGATGTCACATTAAATCGCAGTTGTCAGAGGAACGCTGGAAGAGGCAGCTGCAAGTGAGTCCTTTGAAAGGCGCCATCCTGGGGAGGCTCTGCTTGCCATTCAGGGTGCTGTGTTACATGCTGAGGGTCTACAGCTCAGAAGCAAGGGGAAGGAACTGCTGCAGCCTCTGTCAGACCATGTGGCTCAAACTCACTTTTCACCAATCTCAACAAGGATGCTTGCAGAACAAGAGGAAAAATACTTTCTTCTTGCAGCCTCTGTCAGACCATGTGGCTCAAACTCACTTTTCACCAATCTCAACAAGGATGCTTGCAGAACAAGAGGAGAAATACTTTCTTCTTGCAGCCTATGCACAGTGCCTTTCAGGAAACCTTGGCTCAGTCTCCTGTGTGCATGGCTAGAGTGAAACAGGTTTAGAGACATGCTTATTTGTCCAGAAAGGATGGGGAGGATGGAGCAGGCAAGCTTGATGTTCTGTCGCCCACAATGTATTTGTCCTGTTTCCACAAGACTACATTTCTTCTTATGCAGCATAACATGACAATAAACAAACATTTAATGCCTTGAGGAAAAAAATAAATGCGCTGGTGCTCAAAGTAGATCTTAGTACACTGCTAGTGAGGCCCTGAGGAAAAGATGTTTATTTTTATATCTGTGTCTCAAGCGGGAGGCCAAGCCATCACTCCAGGGCAAGCATGCCACCAAGGCCACTACTTTCTTGTATGCAAGTGGTGTTCTCCATCATGCATACAGCCATGGTGCTGCCTGCTATCTCTAACAGAGGGATTTTCCTCCTCATCGTGGGATGGCTCTGAGTGGGTGCTGAGCACTGCTTATCACAATCAGGTTAAAGCGCACATTTGCGTGAGGCTTTCACTCTCCCCATTGAAAGGAAAGGGAGTGGGCTATGGAGAGTTCAGAAAGAAGACACTTCACAGCATCTTTGGTGGCTGTTTTCTTGGGTGGATTTACGTTACCATATATCACTGCCTCTTTAAAGCCCCTGGCTCACAATTTCTCACTGTTGTTTCTCAGGGCATAGATTTAACCCTCATTGGCATCCCACTACCCTTCACTCCATACACCCTTTACCACAGAACCATGGGATGGAGTCTTCAATAGCAAGCTTTGCCTTCAGGCCACCAAAATGTGAAACCTCTAATGTGCTCACAGGCTGGCTCCATCTTTCCGTCCCTGAGGGCATGTTTGTATTAAGGTCCAGAACCCACTCCCTCGGGTGACTTCAAAGGCCATTAAAATTAGTGGAAAGGCATGTTGTAGGCAGTGACAGGATCAGGTGGGCAATAGCCTCATAATTGAAAGGACTTAAAAAATTCACAATCAGTTTGTCGGGGGTAGAAGCTCATTAGCAGGCATCGGATTTTTGAGATGCTGCCAGCCCGGCCTTCAGAAAGTATCCCTAGTTTCCTATGTGCTGGCAAGGATGAAGTGTGTTTGTCACACCTGAAATTAATCCCACGAGCATCATATTGTAGTGGTCAACACCCAAAGGCTTTTCAAGTTTGTGTAACTCAGAGCTGAACTCATTCCCAAAACTTTGTCTCCAAGAGTGTTGGTTGAAATGCTTTGCCATGTACAACTTAGATCTTTTTTGCTGGAAGCCCTCGTGGTTACCCCCGCTGCTTTACTGAGCACATATTGTTACGATTTTTGAGAAACACTAAGTTCTTCCGCTAGTCTAAGAATAGAAGCTTTTCAGGGAAATGGCTTTATTGCAGAGTGGCCTTAATGCAAAAATCTAACTGTCCCAGCTCAAGACAGAGGGTTTCCAAGTTTGGTACAAAATATGTTCATTTGACAATTTTACTGTAACTTATTATGAGTGTGAAATAAAATAGTGGGATTTTTGTGGTTTGGCTTGCATTTCTGCACTTATATATGGTAATTAAATGTAAAAAAATGCCAATTAAAAACAAACTTTGGCAAAAGATTAATCAAAATATGCACAGTTGAATTTTTTAGGGGCTTGAGGGGGCATTCCTTTGACATTTGGCTTTTAAAAAAATGCCTTAAAATATGACACTTCAAAAGCAGCTGTTTTGTGTGTTCACAAAGCAGTTTCCATATGCAAAGTCCATGTCAGCATGTCAAGCGTACAACCATGTATTAGCCCAAATGTCCATAACCATTGGTAATAGGTTAAATATTTGCATAGGGCTTTCTCAGGACTGGTGGATCTCTGTTAGTGGTCGGTTTATACGGAATAATTGAGGACAGAAGACAAACTTCACCTGTAATAAATGCCCCTCTCCAATGCAGTGTGCAAGGAAATGAACTAGTTTTGGTACTGCGAAAAAGAACAAGAGATTTTACACAGCTGTCAGGATTGTCTGGCTTTTCTTACCTATTTCTGTAAACACAATTGTGCCTTGACCCGATTGCGTAACTTTTCTCTTATCTCATTTTCCTCATTTGCGGAGTGGGAATAACCATCTTTCTGAGTACCATCCAGTATAACAAAACAAAGTACTCCAGGAGTGTAGAAAATCATTAGGGAAAAGGGTTGTTCCTTGTAATATATAAAAATTGCCTGATTAGCTAGTGCTGTTGTGAAAGATAGGAAGGCACAGTGCTCAGGTGGAGTGAGAACTCATGAAATTTTTTTATTATTGCAAATATTGTTTAAAATAAGACGAAGGATCAGATGTGCTATTTCAGGAATGGGTTGTGCCCACCCTGCCGTGCTTTGTTTTCGTCCTGTGGGCTTTTGCGCTCTCAGTAGGCAGCAGTCCCAGCTATGATCTGTCCCTGCTCCCGCCAGAAGGCTCTTTCCAGAGACGGTTCCACACCTGCCTTGGGGACCACTCAACTGCTGGGCCATAACAGTTCTTCTTGCTAGAAAAATGCAGCTTCTGAGAGCAAAACCATCTGCTCTGAGAAAAACCCTGCAGGAAAGCCAGGCAAGCGTGAGGCCTCATGGGGACTGGGAGGGTTAGTGCAATATACAGTCATCACTCGAGACAATTAAGAAATCTGCTCACAGGAGAAGAGATGATAAACACAGTGCTGTGCGCTTTCCAGGGTTTATCATAGAGATTTTGAATTTAAAAGATACATAAACATGCAGCTTCTGAGCAGCAGTCAGGAAGTAGGTACAGAGCTGTGTCCAATCAGGATAGAGGTCTGGTTTCATCAAGAACAAGGAGACGTGACTTGTGACAATATGTTTACGTACTTTGTCTCCAAGATCCCTTTGCTAGACTGCAGCTCCCTTCCCCTGCTCAGTAGCCTATCCGAATACGGAGGTGTTCTCAGTTCAGTTCCCTTTCTCCCCAACTTTCAGTCTGCTCTGAACCTCATAGCTGAGCTATTTGCTTTCAAGTTTGCAGTACTTTCTGGCCCCTGAGGCAGTGGTGCCTAGGTGCTACTGTGAGCTGCTCTGCCGGGTGAGGGAGCCTGGCTTATTTCTTCCCACCCAGCCCTACCACCAAAGTGTTCCCAGTCTGGGCTGGTCTGCAGCTGTCCAGATGCAGAATCAACAAGATGGGTGCATTTGGAGTTTTTCCTCCAAATGGGAGGAATAACTAGAGATCTGCACTAAAATCGTGCCAAGTGTATTTATATCAAATATCAATATTGATATAAAAATTAAATATTAAATATAATTGTCATGGTAGAACCTTCTAGTCACTAACTGCAGACCAGTAACCCTTGGCATCTCAAAGAATTAAGTCGAAAGGAAGAGGATAGGGGGAGGAAGAAAGAAAAATATTGTAACATGAGATTCAGACATTTTCATAATTAAAAGAGGAATACCACCTGAATATCCAATCATGGACCTTAACACCCAGATGAACACACTTATAAAGAAGATAATAAATAAATATGCAATTGCCCCCAAGCATTTTGGCACATTTTCATTCCTTTAAAGCCCAGAGGATTTGATGGAGATTTTTTGTGGCAGTGTTTGCAAGGAATGTGTCGCAGTGCTGGAGGGACAATTTTTCCATTCAGTTCTCTGCCACTCTGGTGGTGAGCACCAACGAGGCACATTTTTTCCTAAACATGTGTTTGGTCTGTTGGTTTTGGTGACGGTAGAGCTGTAGGAGCAGTGCCTTTCCCAGGTGATGTTCTGAAGGCTGCCTCCCTGCTGGCTGAGCTATTACAGGTCCTTCGAGACAAGAATTGTCATAACCAACTTGGAGGGAGCATCCATCTTGTCCAGGTCCCTGTATCTGGCTGTCCTCTGCATGGACTGCTTAGGAAAGATAATGCAGTAATCCAGTGGAAAGCAATTACAAACTGCCCTGCTCCACATATTACAGATTTACAGAATCACAGAATCAATCGTAGAATCACAGAACAGTTGGGGTTGGAAGGGACCTCTGGAGATCACCCAGTCCATCTTCCCTGTCAAAGCAGGCTCACCTGGAGCAGGTTGCACAGGATTACATCCAGACAAATTTTAATATCTCCAGAGAAGGACATATTCAAGGAGATATTCCTCTGCATCTCGCTTTGAAAATTGCCATGGAAGGAGGTTTCCCACCTTCCCCAGAGTTCCCTGTTTCTTTATCACATTTACTTTCATCTTTTGGCAAAGAGTTTCAAAGGCTATGAGCCCATTCTTTGGGAAAGTGCTTTCATTTTCCCTTTGTACCTTTTGGTTCATCACTTGTGTGGGACCAGATGCTGAACTAGTAGAAAGCAGTTTAAAGCTTGTCCAAACTAAAACCTTCTTTTACAACTCACCCTTTCACGTCTTGTCAGCAGCTCCAGGAATCACCAGAGCATATTGAAAAGCAATTTGTGACATCTGCATTCAGCAATTTAAGTCTAGGTCTTGCCACAAACAGCTTAAACTAGAAGAGCATTAGAAGGTTAAAAGGACAAAGCTGCACAGAGTAAGTTCTCCACAGGGATCCAATATTACTTGGTCTTATGGTCTTGGAGGTAGAGGGAGGTTAAGGAACAATTGCAGGCATACCACTGAGCATGGCTGAGAGTCACTCCCCTGCTGCCATCCTAACTGGGCACGGAAGAAGCTGAATTTTGAGAAAGATCCTTGAGCCACACACACAGCTCTTTGGGCACAGGGCCACGGCTAGACCAGCTGCCCACCAGTCTTGTCCTCCTGAGTGATGTAGGATGCATGGAGGTCGGTGCTTCCCTTCGAGCCCCCATCCTGGCCTGAGCAGATCCTCCATCTCATCCCTCCCACCTACCCCACCATTCGCTTCGTCCCTGACAACCTACAGTCTCAGCAGTGCTCCCTGCAGTGGAGCAGAGCACGGGTGAAAGCAAGGGACCCCTTCCTCTGCATGCTGTGCCTGCAGGGGGGAAGGAAGCTTTGCTTGACAGTGGGGTAGTGATGGGAATCTTCATGACTGCAACTCCCTGCACAGAGGGGAAAGAGAAATCAGACACAGTTGGTTTTGTTCTTTTCCTCTTCCCCATCATACTGCCGCTGCTGAGCAGTTTAAATAGTTCAAGTGTTTTTAAATTGTATTTTACAGAGTAGGCTATGATCTAAAAGTGTAACATTTTACAAAACTATGTCAGTTAAAATCCTGTTGCTGTAATTCTGAACTGAAATGTTCTTCTACACTGTTTGAAATCAAAACCAGCTCTTCTTTCTGACATACAGAAACTAGAAAAGCAGGAAAGAAAGCAACTTTGTCTTGTAAAGAAAGACCACTCAACACTCATAAAATAAAAGAAAGAAACATCATCGGAGGGAAAGAGATTTGATTTTAAAGGCTTATCTGTGTAATTCCTAATACAGATAAATAATTTACTTAAATATTTGAGCTTAAGTCATATTATTTTCATTCATTCAAGTGAAAACAGTTTTATCCTTACTTTGTTACATGCAACCATGTTGCATACAGGTTGCATATAACCACATGTCAACAGAGAGCAAACTAAAGGAAACTTGGCCTGGGTTCAAAGTTTTCCTTCCGAGAGGTGAATTTTTGTTGCCCTGAAAAACCTGATTTCATGCCATGCGTGTTAAAATCATCAGTAGCTTGCTAACAGGTACAGTTGGGAGATTAAAAAAAAAACAAAACAGGTTAATATCAATAAAAGAAAATTCCATGTCCACCAAGAGCCCGCAGAGACCAGCAAGAAGATCCCTATACAAGAGCCAGCAACGTGTGCAACACTACCACTATTTTGGATTTTTTCTCTTTCCAGATATGATTTGTTCCACATGCTGTTTACCCACTGATTCTTCCAAACCACATCTTGGCTAGACAGCAGGTGATGACAGATCATGGAAGAAGCAGAAGAATTTTGCAGCTTGTCTTGGCTGTACTGAATATGCCCTCATGCTTGGAACAAATCAAACGCTTTGTGCCATTAACAAACTGTGGCAAGTCCAGCGAGCCTTTCATCTCTGGCAGGGACTGGAAACATGTACCAGGACTATAAACAACAGAGAGTAATAGGGTGAGTTTAGTGCTTTGACACTCCTAGTGCAGAAAAAAAGGTATGGGCTGGCTTTCTGAGTAAAGCACACAAGCGCACTTTACTCTGCATGGGCGGCAGGTGACAGGGAGGGATTGCTCTCCATGACCAGTATGTGCCACATGTCTTTCTTTAATGCCTGCTTGGGAGATGCCCTTGAAGCAACAACACTGCCGTCATATTTCTCCAGTTTTCAAAATCATACACAAACTTCTCAAGAACATTCTTTATCCTACGGGACACTGGAATGTCTCTTGCTAAAGATATACTCTGGGAAGTAGCTGATGAGTATTGCAAGATTTACCCATTTCATTGATGAAATTTCACAATTGCGCTAAGTATCAAAGCTTCACAGTCAGTAATGTCTGAGTAACACCACCATGAAAATGCATAAATTACAGCTTTTGCAGCACAAACCTAATCTTTTATAAACAGACATGAGGAAAAACCCCTCTTTTGCAAGTTGCCCTTACTCTGGAGTATGCAAAGAGAAGAAACCATACACCTCTGTCTCCACTGGCTCCCTTAGAGAGTAGAAGAGCTATGGGCTTCCTCATTAATATCTTCTCTTCTCTGGGTACCACTGAGGGAAAGCCCAAGATTTTGTAGGACTGGGATCTGAGCAGTGGAAGTGAAAGGCTAAGAAAATGCGGGGAGAAAGGTGTCAGCTGGGCGCTGCATGGCTCTAGTACCCCTGTTTCTGTCCCTCCATGCACACATCCGGAAAGGGCAGTACAAGCAATGGGACCAAGCCTGAACATGGACTCAACAGTGGCTGAATAAATGTTCCTGGATTTACGTCAGTGTGTTATTTTTGCTGTTGCACAGAACATCTCCCCAGCTGGGAACAGAACAGCAGTGCAGGGTGTGATCTATATAAAAATCTAAGCTACAATGGCTGAGAGAAAGAGAGAGATTTGTTGAGGTATATTTATGTGCCTGTGCCAAAAGATCAAGTCTACAAAATCACTGGAATGTTTTACCAGTATGATTATGTCTCTGCAGCTAAAGTTGAATAGAGACACGGATGAAAAAATTGCGCGTCTGTTGTGCCATGAAGTTCACCTAATTCATCTCCATGAAAATGTACATCCATTCTCTGCAACTCATTTCCTAGGTTTTTGCTATGTTTTTTAATATTCCAAGAAATGAAACTCCCTCCCTTTCCCATGGCAAGTTACTTCGCAAGCAACTTTGCCTATACTTGCGGGGTTTGCTTTTTAATTTTTGGAAGTTCAGGCAAACTTTTTAAGATCCTAATTTTATCTCATTGCTAATAAACACATCATTCTTTTTCTCACTTAATGCCTGAATCTTTCAAAAATCTTCAGATAACTAGCCCTTAACTGATATGGTCCTTTTAATTAGACTTTTCAGTGACAGTATTATTTTATTCTGACTGAATTCTATCAGTTTTTGCCTAGTAATACAATACAACAATTTCTTAAACCCCAGCCCTCAGCTATTCTGTGGGTTTGTTTCCTATGACAAGTCAGTGTCTGTGATTGCTTCTTGGCTGGTTTAAGAGTCTAGAATACTTTAGATGTCATTGGAAGTCATCAGGATTTACTTTTAGGGCAAACTAAAATAATCCAGCACTTCAAAGGTGTTAGAATCTGGCCATTTATTGATATGAATATTTTACTCAGCTACACCCTGTTACCCAGCTATTTGACATGCATGTTTCCTTTCCTGACTCAAAAGCTGTGAGCACATCAAAGGCTGTCCAAGGAATGAGCTAACTCAATGCCATAGGCCCATATTACCTGAACTTAGCACAACCTTCATCCCAAGTCTCCGTCTTTCAAGTTTTTTCTCTGGTAGGACTTACCGATGCAGTCATCCAGGATCCAGCTTCTGGGAATAATTCATAAAAAAATATTTGTAGCCTAAAACCTGGTAAAATTCCTGCCTTCTTTGAGATGGTCTCTTTATCAGGTTGTGATCTGCAGTTTGGAGTTGGCATATCAGTATTTCCTTGCATGTGCCAGCATCAAAGGGAAAGTACATGCTCCTGTCTCCAAATAAGAGACGTTTTCCATATGTGCGCTCTCCACTCTGTCCCGCCTAATGACTATACATTAAGATAATATGCAGGAAAGGTTGCAACATTTTGTAGCATATGTCTGCACAAGTGAGAAGCATGTCTCACACCTGCTTCTTGGCTTTGGGACATTATTCCTCATAAGTCTTTTACAGCCTGGCTGGCTCATGGTGCTGCAGGCTTCACATGGCAAGCCAGGGCAGCAAAGAAAGCCTTTCCCTGCTTGGGATGGCAGGATATGCAGAAACCTGCAGTCCCTTCTCTGGTTTTATGCTCACTGGGGAAGGGGTGCTCTGTGGGAGCTAATGGCCAGCCCCCTCCAAAACAACACTGCCAAACTACCTCCAAAGGAGGCTTACAATTATTTGCATGGAAAAATGCTTACGACTGATATTTTCATTTGAAATTCAGAAAGCTGGTTTGAAATAGAGACCATTTTCCTTTAAATAATGTAAGCAGTGCTGGAGCAGGGTTACATCTGTCACAGATAAAAATGCTCTATTTGTGCCTTATTGTAATCTATTCACTGGTTTATGGTCCTCTCGTCCTTCAGGGAGTGTCGGAAACCCATGTGGTGTTCCCGAGTGCTACATTTCGCATTCGGATCTCCGATTCTGTTGACAGATGCGTACAGTCACACGCAGCAGTCAGACAGCTCCCTCTTGACTCTGTATTGGAGGAAGAGAGAGAGGGCGAATTATTTCAGCTGAGGTCAGCATTAACTTAAACTCAAAATAACTCCCTCCAGATCCACCTGTTTCAGACAGAAGCATGTGAACAAGCAGTGGTCTTTGGTGAATTCCAGCCACTTCCCTATCTCACATCCCATTTTGGGGCTTTGCCATCACAGATGTAGACAGCACACATGTACTTGATTAAACAAAAAAGGCTGCAATCAGCCTGATAAATAAAAGGAATAATTAAAAAAAAAATACCCTCACTGTAATGTAGAGTAATGTGTTAGCAAACATGTATTTCCCATTTAACATATAAGCATTGAACATGTAAATTCAGGCATTTCCTGGATGCTTCAGGGAAAACATAAATTTTTTGAGGACAATCCATTAAAAAAAGTGTCTGATGAGTGCACTGATGTTCAATTCAACAAAGGTTTTTGAGAAGATACCCTTTAAACAAGAGTTTCCAGATTCTCTTAGTTTCAATTGCTGAGAGTATCAACTTCCTCCTTTCCCGTCTTTCTATATAAAAAGAAATGCTCCTTGTTTCATTCTGTAAAGGGTCATTCCTAATAAATCTGAGTGGTACCAAGGAAATGTATTGAATCTCTGACCCTCATTCCTCATCACCTTGTAGTCTGAGATCCACCTGTCCTCCAGGGCAGGGACTACTACTCTTTGACCACATTCCACCCAACCTCAGGTCAGAGGGCTTCTGGCCTCACTGCACCTTGTGGGGATCATCCAGAAACAGAATCCTATTTTTGTCTGTCCCAGTTATCAATACAGATGTGTACTGGCTGGTGTCTCCCAAGCCCTTCACAACTGCTTCTCAGATAAAGTCACCTGGAGTTTACAAAGAGGATCTCAGAAGGGCTTGGGAAGCAAGGGTAGGACTCTGCTCTTGAAACCACCATCATTCTTCGAATAAACCTTAGTAGCAAAATCTGTTCTCCTTTACATCCTCTTAAAATTTAAACTTTTGAGAACTGAGAGATTTTCCCTGAGTAACCACAAAGCTTCTTATAGCTGGAGGCCAAAGCTGAGGGGAGGTACCATCATGTTAACCTTGGGCAGCTTTGATATTTTTGTTGGCTGTGTTCTCAGCAAATAATGGTATTAGCAGCTCTGACTTAAAATACAGAGCGCTGCGGCTCCCTCACAGCAGGTAAACAATCTGTGCAACTGGGCACAAATGCTGATAACAAGGCCTCCTTCCAATTAGGAAGCAACAAAACAAACTGCATCAGCAAAAATTCCTGCGAGGATATTCCTTAAGGCTTCTTTGTGCTGTCTGTAAAGCACAAACATTTTTCCATGCAATACCCCCAAATTCATCAGCTGCCCACAGGAATACTTAAGCGCTGCTGCTTTGTGAAACTGCACAGAAAAGATTGCCTGGTGCTATTGCAACCAAAACTTGGGGTCAGAGCCAGTGGGACACATTTGCATAGGAGAGGCACAGACAGACATGTACAGACACAGAACTGCAGCCTATCTGTGCAAAGGTAGTTTGCTGTGGTAAGACAAAACCACTGTGTAGACATTTGGATTTTCAGAAAGCTGCTTGAATGGAATGCGCTTTAGAAACAGATATATTTGGGGAGCAGCCACAATAAATATCAAATGTGGGTGCCATGTGGGCCTGAGGTGGCACCATCACAGACATCCTGTCCTTGGCCCCCTTCTGTCTGAAGATGGAGGGCTGGCTTTTAACGCTGCAGAAAGACAGGAGTGCTCCTAGAGATATGCAGAACACAGATTTTGCAGATATTTTTTCATCAGTGTCCATACAGCTCTCAAGCACAGACAATTACATTGTTTGACTGTCTCAGGCATTTATCACATTGTCAGAGCTGCTTGGCCCCCTTATGAACCTCCTTGGTGATGGTGCATCCTATGGGTCTGTGAGCTATACCTTTCCTAAAGGTCCAATTTACAGCCATTGACCGCACACTGATGTAGTGCCCATGCAAAGCAGTTGGATTTCAACCTTGCACTGGAGTGGTGAGGAAGAAATGAAGGGGACCAAGGAGGAACTAAGACCATGAATTCTTGGACTCAGTCATTGTCTGAATTTGAGGCTTATTCCTGATATTTGGAAGGTCACCTGTGAATGGCATTGATGACTCTTGGTAGAATTACTTAGGAACAATTTCTTGACGTATGATGGGGTTCCAGAGATAAAACACGTCATCAAACAAAGGTAAAAAATAGACTGAAGAGAAGAGTTTATAAGATGACAAATTACTTGATGTCAGTGTTGGTAACGCTTGAAAATATCTTTTTTTTTTTTACAATATGCAGGCATGGCCACTTTCTTCATATTGCCATACTGCTCACGTGGGTGCACAGGGAGCAGCAGAAGATAGCTCTTTTTGGGGCCAGGGGCAATTGGAAGGGCTAGAGTGGGAGTAGGAGAGGGGCCATGGTGCAGCATCCTGGAGAAAGGATCTCCCACTCCCTCAGTACAGTCAACCTAAGGGCTTACAGGCCACAGATTTAGTAGTGGGCTAAAAGAAGAAGCAGTTTTCCTGGCTAAGGGTGACAGCACTGACTCTGGAATACTGGAGTTCAGTGGCAGTGAATAGAGTTTGCCAAAAATGGTATCCAGCAAAATTCTATCTAGCCACAAGGCATGAAATTTATAACAATCTCCTGTAATTGTTTTGTAAATGTTCTGTAAATTGCTACTTTGATTTATATATAGCCTTCCTCAGTGGAGATACTGAGCATCATTCGAATGATGTAGCTGTCTTCGAATGGGATAAATACAAGTTAATCTCCTTTCAAGTGTCAAACGCCTTTACTGCAGCTCACAGTAGGAATGGTCCCTTCAATTAGAGTAACGATTCATAATTATGCTGAAAGTTGATAGCTCAGCATGCCTGTGTCTATGCCAAAAGTCTGTATGGGATGCCTGGACAGTAGCCCAGGTGGGGGAAGAAAAACTACTGTTGGTCTGGCTAAGATACCCAGCCAAGTCCCCAGAATTAGTTGCAACCCAGGTGGCACAGTAAGGTAGTTCAGGATGAATACTTGTGTTTAGATATAGGTATGAGACTTAGACACTTCTGTCATGTTCAAATGACTGTCTGAAAATATTAGAAGGCTGGGTTGAGTGGGAAATGTTCCGTATCAGCAAGATCTGCCCTTATGCAAGCAGCGTGGCCATGATTTTTTCCAGAGTAATTAGCAGGTTCATAACCTTTAACAGTGAAGCAGCAAGCAGAAAGCGAATTCATGTATGTTTTCTGCAGGAAGTTAGCCCTCCTGGAGTAGGATGCACCGGTAAGTGCAAAGCCCTTAAATGTTCAAGATTTTTTTAGGGATGGGGTTAAATTGTCTTTTAAACATGGGATTTATGACCAAGGTCACCTGAGAATCCACTCTGTGCGTATGTTAGACCTTTAGTGGTGGAAGCTTGGGTTTTCCCATGTGTGGACAAGGTATAGGATGGGGAAGTAGTTGCAGTTTATCTTAAGGCCAGTATTGCTACGGTGCAATGGTAACACAGAGGCCATCAAAACTGTTAAACAACTGGTAAGAATTGTTCTAATGGTCCCTCTCCTGAGGGCTAACAAAAATAATTTCATGAAAACAGGAAAAGAAATAGGTGCTGTTAAATGGTGGAAGGTTGAGACGCGTTTTGTTAAAGAGAAGACGGAAGGCAGTCAGATATACGTGAGGTGTGATATGTGACAGCTGAAAGCCCCACTTCTCTTTATGAAAGTGGGCTGTTGTATAAAGTGAAACACTACAGACATTTCTAAGGGCACTAGCGAAGTCAAAGGTAAAGTTAAGGAAGAAAATCCAGGTTGTCTGATCTTCACTACAGCAACAGGGAACAAGAGTAATCCCTGGATGGAAGGCTCAAAAGGATGCACAACCAGAGCCTACAGCAGGAAGTGTTAGCCTGCTTCAAGAAAGGAAAGAATCAAAATCTATAAAGGGCTTTACTGAAGAGGATGAAACAGATGCCCCATCATGATTTAATAATAAAGGACAGTTGCAAACATATTTCATACTGTCGAGGATCTCCACAATTTCCTTTGATTAAAAAAGAACTTTTTGATTGAGCAGTCCAGAGTATTTGTTGAAAAATAGTCATAAAAATATTGTTTTAGCAAAAGCATTTAGATCTGTTTGTGCGTGTGCGCATGTGCATGCCTGTGTGTATTTGGGTTGACATGGATGAAATTTCTCAGAAATCGAATCATAGGTTTTGAACTGATCTATTTTTCAACACTAGTGCACATTTTACGGACTTCTATTTCAAGGGTTCTTCTTGTACAAGCAGATTAATTGTAACAGTTCTGCACTTTCAGAGAGGTGTTCCCATATAACATAGAGATTATGTCCTATTGAAGACCTTTTGTGATTCTTTTTGCTGTTATTGAGACTATCAAAAGAAAAGCATACAAGAGTTAAAACCTGACTGTTTTAATTTTCACACAAACCTTTGTGCCTGGAAGCTGCCAGAGATACGTTTGTTATGAGGGAAAAGAGGAAGCACCTTGTGTATTGCCCTTGGAAATTTCCACTGATACATGCGCAGCTATTTCTAATTGCTGCAGCCATGCAGTGGAAATGTGAGTCCTCTCTTTCCTTTTCAACAGAATAATGGCAAGCGGATGACATGACTGAAATACATCAGTGACTGTCTTGTTATAACTGTGGTAGTACAAGGACATGGGTAAGACAAAGCATTTGTTTAGAGCTGCCCTCACAAATAAAGCACCCTGTTGTGTGCCCATGTCTTCCCATGAGCTTTTTTCCCAGATCCACCCTGCCACAGTGAAGGTGCATTTAGCAGCACTGGGTGCTGGGTTCCTCACTACTCTCCATAAATCTGAGACTTGTCCCCACAGGCTGTCTTTTATTAGACTAGATGGTATGGCTGGAAAAGATTAGACAAGGTTTCTAGCACATAGCACCTTTGCTAGGTCTGATACATAGCAGCTGACTTCAGAGTTAAATGCAAAACAAAATCAGTTGCTCAGAATTTGGTCCCTCCATGTACATTGCTCCCTTATCATAACATTGCTTTCAGTCACTTCCTCTAGCTGCAGTGAGCTGTTGTGATAATGAAGCCTGAAATATTTGCCCAAAAGAGTCTGTTTGAGTGTAGCATCTGGGAGAGGACGGAAGCAATAAACAGGCCAAATTTACTGCTTTGGGAAGTGGGCAAAACCTAATTGGTGCCAACAGTGAGCTCAGCTATAGGCACAACAGTGGGAAGGAGTGAGTAAAGAAGTGTGCAAGTACTTAGGAACTAAGCTTATAACTTCTTAGGCAGGTATTATACATCATTCACTCTATTTATACACGTTAAAGGGGACACCCTGGCAGCAAATAAAATGGTGCTACAGCATCTGTTACTGTGGGGCTGTTTTATTGGGATGCTTCCCTTGATTAACAGCAGGACCAGGATGTCTCAGCAGCCCACTGCTCTGCTTCTGTAAAAGCAAACGCCGCAGACCCTCCCAGAACCCTCAAGCCTTCCTCTTTCTTTAACTGGTTCCTGTCCCTTAAGTTTTCCCCACACTTCCTCAATTAAAATGTTCCGGCCCTGGACATGGGAAGTGGTGCACAGCTGCGCACCCAGCTTTCAGCCCGCCACAGTGATGGCTGGCGCTGCTGGTCAAAACCTTGGAAACAGATTTCTAATTTAGATTTCTAGCCAAGCTGTGGCCTATTTTAAGCCTTTAAAAGCACTCTGAATCTCATACAGATCTCTGTTCCATTGAAGTAAACTGGTGGCAGCAGCACAACCAAGCTTCCCAGTGGCAGCCCTGGGTAAAAAAGGAGGAGAGGGGATCAGGATCCTGCCTGTCATTTTACTGTTCACACAGAGGATAGAGTAACTTCAAGTTGTGTTCCAGACTCAGCAGAGGCAGACCCTCTGCTGTTTTGTCGCTTTAATCAAAATTCAATGTATCTTTTCCTTCTCTCCAGATGTATTAAGAGATACACAGATCAGCAGCTTTACAGGCAGATCCATGAATGAATGTGCAAAGAAGATAAAGGCGCAAAGAGCCTTCCCTTGTTCTCTCCAGAACGTGTCACAGGTGGTCCCAATACCCAGGATGTCCCTGCTACCTACCCTGCTGGCCCACAGGACCTAATGGCTGGGCTGGGGAGGGAGTGCACAGGTGCTGGAAGCCCCCACAACCAGCAGAGTCCTGGCAAGGGGAAATGCTTGCTTTTCTAGAGCAGTCCTGTTGTAGGTCATCATGGCACTGTTATTAGGTCTCTGCAAGCAGTCTTTGGCATCTTGCACAAAGCATGGTCCCCCTAGCCCAGTGCTCTGTGTCTGGCAGGGTAAGAGGAGGTAGCAGGCAGGGAAAATCATATGAGCCTGGCCATCACCTCCTGGTCACAGGAATATTTCCCAGTCAGGAATATATCTGGTTGGGAAATGAGAAGGTTTTTATGAAGTCAGAGCGGTGAAATTCTGTGGTGGACTTTTAAAAATAGTAAGGACAAAACTTGAGTTGGTTTAAAATGTAGTTTAGGATGTGATTGGGCTTACATGGTATAGTGACCTGTGAGAAGGGGACCTGGGCAACTGGGCTGCAGCAGCTTTTGGCCACCCCGTGCCTGGGTGAGCCAGCCTAAGGGCAGATGGTGCAGCCAATGTCATCCTTCGCCAGGGACAGATATGGGCCAGGTTACACTGCCACAGCATAAGAGGGCACTTTTGACTTAATCAGTCTCTTCACAGAAGGAAAAGCACTTTGTCTCATCTTTTACCAAGGGCAAGCAGAGACGTCAAATACTAACTTTCCCCTGTCGCCAGTGAGAGGAGTTAGAGTTTAGATGAGGGACCTAAGGAAGATTGTCTGAATACAAACTCTGATCCTCTTCTTACAAGCTTTAGAGATGAAACTTACCTCAGCTCAAACAAGTTCTTGGTACTTAGTTGCTCTGTGCCTTAGTTCTCTGCAAATGGAAATCTTGTGATGATGAGTGTGTTGAAGGCCTAAGACAGATATGAAGCATCACTCCTTTGCTTTGTGTCGCACTAATGATTGAGCTCATTTATGCAGCAAATATACTGGGTTTTTAGCATTCTACAGTTGGGCTGAAGTTTTTGGTGCAAGGCAAATTAAAATGCATGCAACATTGTTCATTTTCAGTTACTATTCCTCTCCTTTGCTGTTAAAAAGGAAGTGCAGATCTATAATTCAGCTATAAAGGTGCCTGGTGACTAATACATAGCCCTGGCCTGCAGATTGGGTTATTCTCTGCCATCAGGGAAGTCTGTGGATGCTGAGGCATTGCTATACTCAGTGAAATGCTTTTCTCTGTGAGCAATGATTGAATGAAGTTTGTGAATGAATTTGCTGTGGTGGTTTTACAAATCTCTCTTCAAACCTAACACTTATTAAGATTGTATTCTTCTCAGTTGGACTTTCTTACAGTTGTGTCTTGATGTCAGTACATTATGTCACCCATCGCTGCAGCGAAAATGACAACAGCCAATTTATGTATGTTGGAATAAGATAGGGCAGTTATAAGGTGTCCACTGTGATTCAGCATCTGCTGAACTCTTACCACATTTCTTTTCAGCTGACAGTGCTTGCTAAAACTGGAAGTCTAATTGGAGTAAGAGACTTGTACAAATCTGCTGTCCTATGAAATCTGATTTTGAAATCAATGTGCAGTACAGTCAGCTCCACTGACTCTCTGGGTTTTTTTTATCAAAGTTTTTATTTTAAATATGGTGCTATTTTGTGTGTAATCAAAATTTATACAGAAAAAAATTCCAGAGGATGTGAGTGACATAGTACAGCTGCACAGTAGCCTGTAAAGCTCTGTGGATCTAGGCAAGTAACGCAGACGTCTAGCGATCCCCTGGCCTAGCAACTCTCCAGTAACGAAGAAATGTGTAATAAAAGCTTTTGAAAGGAGTTAAGACTTGTGTGCTGTAAGCAGCCTTGGTTAGAATGAGATTTTAACACAAATTTTCATGTAGCTTCTCCTCACCAGACCGCACCAAGACCCATGCAGGGTAAGACTTCTGCTCAGTGGCAGCCCCTTGGCCACTCTATCTTTGTTGGGTGGCCTGTGATCTCTGTGCTACGTTGCTGCTTCTAAGTCTGTTTTGGGATGTGGTTGGAGGAGTGAAAATGATGGAGCCTCAGGGGGGACTTTGGGAAACAGACAGAGGGTGACTGAAATCGATCAGAAACAAGAAACTGATGGTCAAGTGAAAGGAAGCAGAAAGGAAGGGTTGAAGGTTCAGAAGTCAGAGGTGAAATCAAGGGATATACAACACAAACCAATAGTTACCAATAAATGCAGAAGCACAAACAATATGGTGGTTTTTAGCCAACATTTTTCAGTGAAAATAAATATGGCATTCTTCCAAGAGGACAGATATAATCAGGGAAGAAGTAATTTCACAAACAAACATGAGCAGAGATCAGCTCCTCAGGCTAGGAGAAACGAGGAGCATGGTTCCTTCCAACCTTGAGATAACCTTGGGATAAGGACCAGACTGGAACAGAAACAGCAGAAGTCAATGTGATTTGGCACTGATCATCGCCGAGGGAATGTGATATGTCAGATCCATTTCTAAAAATCCTGTCTCTGTCTGTCTCAATTATCGAGGTCTGAAGCACAGGCAGTTCCTGTGCAGACTGCACAGGATGGGGCATGGGTGCATAGTGGCTTCCCAAACCTGTTCTTTGGCCTTGCCAAGGTCTATCCCCTCAAGCAAGCACCACTTGTCCCTTCATTTCTCCTAGGCATTAATCTCTTTAGAAGGAGATGGGAAATAGGCCAAGGTTTGGTTGGTCTTAATCTTTTCCATTCTGCCTCCACCTTATGATCCTTTCCTTATACCTCAGGAAGTGATGTAGCTCCAGCGTCGATTGTACAGCCAGAGCCAGGTTATGCAGCAGACACTGCAGATACTGCACAGATGCTGCTCAGTAGCAGTGGTGGGAGTTAAACTCATACAGCACCCCAAAATATCTATGTCTGGTCTTCACTTGAACGGTTGTTTACCTTTTGATCTTCATTCAGTGCATAGGCTGGGTGAGAAAGGATTGATAACAAAGCTTACTGGCACAGAAATGTGAATATAGCCTGTCTGAAGCAGCAGATACCTCCTTCTTGTGTGCAAGTTAGCTGCCAGTTTGTGCACCAAAGGGGCAGACCATGTGCGTAAGGATATTAAGTTCTAAACTCAAATGAAGATTTACTGTACTGTTCTAGGACTGATCAGCTTTGCCACTTTGCATTCATCAGTTTAAAAATTAAATGAAAGACTGCCTGCTTGCTTTCTGGTTTCTGAGAAATACGGTTTAAGAAATAAAAGTATAAAAATGTATTGCATCTGAAAAACAACCCATAGTAAATAATAGCTATTCATACTCTATGTAAATTCATGCCCTAGTTACGCAAACACTAATTCAGAAGCTTGTTGGCAGGAGCTGCAATAGACAAATATACAGACTATTGGCAGAAAAAGTGCTTCCATTATTCATTTGTCACTGGTACCCAGGACTGTAATGCTATTCAAGGTAATGTACTGTCTCAAAATAAATCTTTTATCGCTACTCACTTCAGCAGCTGGAGCTGGTGATGTATACAAGCACATACAGATACAAGGCCAAAAGACAGCCATCTCTTGCTGGAACTGCTGTATCACAGCACAGTTTTATTTAAATACTATGCACTGTTCTTTTGGAGGATTTTATCAAGTAAATGGTCAGATGTGCCTGCTGATGTACACACTGCTGATACACACAATGCCTTATGTGTACAACATCTAATAAGTCACCTTTACAGTAAAGACCGGCATCTGTGGGAGCCTGCACAGAAAAGTAGTAATGGTGACTGAGAGCATTGCAGAATGTGAAGGGTTTTTGTGTTTCTCTGTAGTCTGGACCACAAGAGTTATAACAAGACCCAGCACAGAGAAGCAGCAAGATAAATTTAAAAAATACAAAATCTTTCTTCAGTTGCTTGGACTGATGCTAAGGTAAATGGAAATTCCTTTCATCCCTGAAGAGATGAAACAGTCTGCAGTGTGAATAATCTTGATCCCAACTCAAGTCAATCTTACTTGAATCAAATCAGGTTTTTCCTCAATTTAGATGCTAGAATAGACTTGAAAATTGACAAAAGAAAGAGCAAAATATTTCTGCTGAAATTTTGCTTAAGAACATAGTAGGAAATAATATATCTGCACAATCACATATAACTATAATTCCATAGAATAAAAACCAGATTGGCAACTTTGCCTGTGCTCAAGAGTATTTAGGTTGAAAGCTTAGCATTGAGAGTCCTTTCTTCTATCTGAAACATGGTGGAGGAGAATTGGTGCGTGGAATCTGAAGCATAGCAAGGGAGACTATTTTCTGGTGTAGAAACTCAAGGAGATAGGAGCAACAAGTCAGAGAAAGATGGTTCCAGCAGAGATTGATTCACTTTTTTCTAGGTAAGTGGTGCTAGTAAAATGAATGACTAAAATGGAAAGTACTAAATGCTTCCTAAAAAATGTTAGTGGAGATTTTAGCTGCTCTCCCACAGTCATCATGGGACAGGAGGACCCTCCAAAGAGGCAGAGCTTGTCTGTAGTAGATTCACTTAGCAGTTTCTTTCAGTCCTTTGAGGACATGAAAAACAAGGCTGGATGCAGGGGAGCCAGCAGCAAGAATAGGCAAGGGCATAAACCTGCATGTGAGCTCCAGTAAAATGCAGGGTACTCTGCAAACAGTGTTAAGGCAGGGCATGAGCGGAACCCCAGTGGCAGAGCATCAATAGCACTGCACATCTAGAAAGGGGGGTGTGTGGCGTGTGTGTGTTAGGACAGCTACATTTTATCTGCGTGGTGCTGCTCCAGGCTATTGGAATTGCCTCCAGTATGTGACAGGCCATTGCCCCAGAATCAGGATACTCCATACCCTAATGGTTCACAGCATCACTCCTCTAGGGCTGCCATCCTAGAGGAACACTGGGCCCTGCAGGAAAGCTGCAGGGGCTTTCATCTGCTTCTTTGCTGCTTCCTAAAGCACTGACAGGTATTGCTGGTGCTAGGCCATGTATCTTCCTGTTCCTTCCCCATGCCACCAGCTTGCACTGGTGCCTGTGTACATCACAGCAAGGCTGCACCAGACTGCTGCCACACATGAGCCCTCAAGGAGCTCCAGAACAGTAACCAGATAGAGGCATAATGGTCTAGACTACTATCTGCAAAACCAAATTCCTTCTGTGAGCCCTGCAGCTTGAAACCAGCCTCACTGCTGCATCCCCTCCACTATCAGCACCTGTGCCAGTGACTGTTCTCATATAGATGGGCTGAGAGACATTGCTTTAACAGCATGACTTGTCTCCTGCTTCTGCCTGGCCAGACCTGGTTCTATGCAGGAGGGACAGAAAATGGCAATTAGATACACATGGCTGGGGGCTAGGATACGCAGCGTAGCATGCTTAAGATAACTGTGTATGTCATTCTTGGAAACTCACTCCTCCAGGGTTTGATTAACAAGAATCATCTTGCTTCTCAAAAAGCTGATGATGGAAGTTGACAGAGATAGTACAGCTTTAATCCAAACAGATATAACGCTGTCTTTCAAATTAATTCCAGAGCCCCATCATTTTCTGTGAAGACAGCAGCAACAGTTGAGTCCATTTAGTAACAGTAAACCCCTTGTTTTTCCTGCCCACTATTACTTTCAATGTATAGATGTTTGTCCTTCAAAATCCTTTAAACACTATCCAGGTCTCGATGTCAGTTGAAATCACTGTATTTATTGATCTTCTACATTTTAATCCATTGTTCACTGGAGTATGGAGGTACCACAATTCGATAGCCTAAGGAAAATTCAGTTTCATGGGATAAATTTCTGGTCCATCTCCTAATGAGTAAACCAAGATTGCCCAATTTGGCTGAAGAGTTATGGTCTTCACTGTTCTGCTTCCCACCTGTATGAGCTGAAGACATCTGCTTTTTGTGCAGGTGAGATTTGAAATAGTTGTTTAGAGGAGAATTCCTGCATTTCAGCGTTATCAGTCAGAAATGGGATGTGAAATTCCTGTGGGGCAATACACTCCCAGCAAGGCGTACCACATTGTTAGGAGCTTAACTTTCTCTGATCTAGTGCTGGTTGGCTGCTATAGACTTTGAATGAGCTGAAAGGATGGTTATAGAAAACCAGAAGCAACCAACACAATTTATACGCAAGTGGGAAACCTCTTAGCCAGACAGTGCAGCAAACAGAAACCCCACACTGAGGTTTTAAGGTGCTCGCTAGTATCTGTACAAGAAAATGAACACAATTACTCATCAGAGAGATCCACTGGGGTTTCTCAAAGCTTACACATCTTGTACGCTTTGGTCATCTCAGCAGTGGGAGCTTCCCTGGAACAGGAGCAGGCTTGTGTACTTGCCCCTGTGCCTCATGGCGATCAGAGCGGGCAATAAACTCAGGCAGGGCCTGTCAGCTGAATAATTATTTCTTTTTTTCTCCCGACCTATGGAAAAGCGCTAGCATGGAGGTGGAGCTCATGTCCTCTGCCTAGGGGAGAGAAGATCCAGCTGTGGGCTCAGATAAGACACCAGGTACACGGGCAGGACTCTGCTTCTGAGACTGCGTTTGTCATGCCCACATGTAGCCTGGATGATTACCCAGGTTTTGTTATTTTTTTCTCCTGTACTGTCCTTCTTCCTTCATTCTCTCCTATGCCCCTATAACCTCAATTTGCCTCCCCTCCAGCCTCCTTCAGTCTAGGAAATTTTGCCAATAGAAACTTTACATGTACGGTGGCTGTGGGTCCCTTACATTCCAGGCGCGTTTTGGCTGAGCACCGACGCCTTCCTCGATGACACAAGCCCTCACACTTCCTCCAGCCAGTGACACAAAGCCAAAGAGGGCACAGCTTTTCTCCTACCCTATGGTGTATGGCCTTGTAGAGCTGACTGAAACTCAGATTACCACTCCATGGCTCTGCTTCAGAAGCACCTTTCCCACTGCTTGTCCATGTGCGTGAGTAACCAAAACACATGGTTACTCACATAACTATGAGTTACATCATGAAGAACTTTCATATGCATACAAAAGTTCTATAGCTAGACCTGCATCATAATATGAACCTAGTGTTTGAGGGCCTCGGAAAGAAACCATCAGGTTCAAATAACTGCCACATGTTTGTGAGCTGAAAGGCTACTGACTGTTTGCTACGGCATCCATTCCTGCTCCTTTGTTGCCCTGGCTTCAAACCAGCATTCCTTGTTTGTGCTTGTACCATTCAAGTGGATCAAATGCAAAGAAGCATTTCTGTGCTGTGTTTGTAAGAAGGACTTAAATACACTGGGAACATCTTCAATGAGGACAGAAAATGTGGGAGAGTGTGGGCTTTCATGTGGTATCACACTAATTAAGGGATAAATGGATGCAGAGAAAATAGTTTTATGGGAAGCTGAGCTCTGAGCATATGGAAGTCCCTGGGCTCATCATCAGCATTCTATAGTACATTATTCCTATGTTACACGGTCAGGAGCTGCTGTAGTGAGTCTTGAGGTGTTTGGTTGGTCAGAGCTGATGGCTGTTAATCTGATGAAATTGGCTGGGGTAGGAAGAGTTTGTGTTCTACAGTGCAGGGAAGGGAAGGCTACCTATGTAAAACATAGAGATGACAGAGACATAAACCTGAATACAAGCCCTCTATATGGGCTGAAATGTTGGCACCTGTGTAAGGCTGGATGTGTGACCACTGCTCTTCACCCTAATTACCAAAAGAGTATTTCACCTGAAATACTCATCTTCAGATCAAATTCTTCTTTCCCTTAAAATGTTAAGCCTCACTTTCCCTACCTCTATCTTTGGGATGGATTCACAGAGTGCTATACCACCCCTGCAGCCTGTTACTTTGCTAAAGCTAATATAGTTTACTCAGGTGGCTGGATTTTTCCAAGGGATTAAGTTCATTTATTAGAGCTACCTCTGCCTGATGAATCCCTATGCCATGTCCATACATAACAAAATCCTGCAAGGCACCTCCACAAGCAAATTTCCACCTTTCCTCAGACTTCATTTCTGAGGTATTTTTGACCTCTGCTTGACAAATCGGAGTCCTCTGCTCGACAAATCGGAGTCCTCTGCTCTCCATTTGATGACTGTTTAATCAGATAGTTTAGCCTAAAATAAAAAAAAAAAAAATCTCAAAATGGCTTCAGAGGCAGTTGACAATTAATTGCAATCCATCCATCCAAAACTTCCTCATGGTAAGAAACTACCCTGTGCTGTTTATGCTGTTATAGCCTCTTAGATAAGAACACAGATGTTAGTTTAAAATGAAAAAAAAAAGTCTAATGAGCAGCTGCTAATCGAATCAATCCCCTCACTCAATTTGCTGTTCAGATTAGAGCTACACATCAGTGGCCTGATAGGTAATACATCTGAAAGATATTTGGAATCCAGGAAATTCAGAATTCAGATTGAATTAAGAAGAAAAAGGACACCAAATAACTCAGAAGAAAATGTGTGGAATCTGCCAGCTTTTTCACAGGAAAATGACGTGGAAAATTCCAGAAATATTGCAATACCTTGGGCTATTCAGAACAAGAACTATAGCTGGTTCTGCTCAAAAATTCTTTGTAGCCAACTGGAGAGCACCAGCATCCACTAGTACTTCACTTCTAGCCATACGTACTGTGCTGAGAAAGACATTATTGCTAAACAGTTCCATATTTTCTCATATACAGGAGTCTTGTGTGATTGCATACATCCATTAATTTTAGCAAATGCTTTTCTTGCCTTTAAAAAGGTGAATAAAAGCCTTCACTTTTGTTCATGTACTGCATTAATGGTACATATAGGTTAATGGATTTTGCACTTGACTTGGTGAGTTTTAAGAGTAGCTTACCAGTAAGAAAGGAGTTAAAAAATCACAGTACATTAATCGCTGATGGACTCCAAAAGTGATTTTGTGCTGATGTAAGGGAAATGTTGTGCACACCACCTATCTCTTCTATTTGTAACTGATAAACCTGAAAAAAACACAGACATACACACATGCACACACACACAAATCCCTGCTGCAGCAAATTCAAACAAAAACTGCTTCTGTGTGCAGTTTCACTTCTCTGTGCAGCTGGGAGGATGAGGCCTAAGCATTGCTGGAGGCTGTCAATCACTGAAACCTATCCCCTAGGGACTATAATTACCCAAACCCAACTGTTCTGTAAAGGGTACTAAAAGCAAAGGCTTCTGAATAATGCCATCTTCCTAATTACCTAAGGGTTTCTATCTTCAAGAGACTGACTGATCAATTCTCTTAGAAACTCTAAAGCTAAAGTTCATGCTGTGCTAAGGGAACAGCTTGATAAATCTGATCATATTTGCTTTCCTCAAATATCTGCAGTGGCAAAGGCTGTTACTCATCCTAGTGGTTCTGCCAGAGAAGAGCAAAGCCCCAGCTGGAGGGTGCTATATATACATAAGCATCCAAATATCAGTTGTTCTTTCAAAATGTATATATAAAGCACCTCAGCCTCTACTGTCTGCAAATTTAGATGAAAATCCCATGACAGTAAGCTTTTCTGTGAAATTTCTGAAATATCTGCTCCTTAATAGGCCAGAAGTTCTCCATGAACCATCTTAATTCCTGTGCAGAAGTCTAGCCCCTGTTCCAATCCTGTGGTACACCTGACCTCTGCGAGCTCCTGCTGTGGCACATCCACACGTTTCATTAGGCTGTGGCTGGAAATGGATTCCTTCGTCAGAAATATGTCGCCTGTTATTCAGAGAGTACGTCTCCTTTTCTGATATAAAAAGAAAGAAGACCCTGAAATACCTTTTCTTTACCAGTGTTTTGTTGTATTTTTAGTTCATGTTCCCCTTTCTTTTCTGTATGCATCCATCTCTTGCTCTGCTCCTTACATCTGCTGTCTGCTTTAGACTGTCCTGATGCTCCGCACCCCAGCCTCCAGATCTGACAGGTAACCCATCTTCTCCCCTGCAAATAAAACCTCTGATCTCCACTCTGTAGCAAAGGGAGCTCTGCTTCCCTCTCTCTAGTCCAGCAAAGCTGCCATTACCCTCTGCCTGTCAAGCTCTCCCCTGCTTGCCCCTGTCCCACTCTCTCCAGCTGCAGCCACCAGCCCTGCTGGCTCTTGCTGTCAGAGGTCCAGACAAAATGTGCCTTCACTGAAGCACAGCTCCCCATGGCCTTCATACCCAGGTCTGCCTGGGCAACAGATGCAGCCCCTGCAGTGCATCCTCTTGGCAGGCACTGTAGAGGGAGAGGAGACGGGCACTGAGAGGAGGTACGACTGTACTCACACGCAGAGGTAGTGTCACAACCACAGGACAACCTCTAAGCCCGTGGTAACTTCATCCACTGCCCCATTCATCTCTGTCCATCTAGCCCCATACATGTTCCTGTTGCTCAAAGCAAATACCTTGCTCTTCGTCCCACTGCCTGGGAAGCAAGGGGTGGAGGGAGACACAAAGGCTGGCGAAAGCTCCAGAGCTCCCATTCCTCCCTCCCCAGCCCCAAGATCTGCCCTCAGCTTCAGCGCTCAGCCTCTCCCCTTCAAGCAAACCATGGGAGATTCCTCAGCTGCCCGTCAGAACTGCATCCCTACCTGCATGCCATTATGTATTTGTTATTCAAAGCATGTCAGCTTTGAATTTTTTATTCAAAGCATTCTTGCTTCTGCACTTTGCCTGGGCAAGTGAAGCCAAAGAAGCAGGCCCAAACACATCAGTCTCAATGCTGAGACAGTCGTGCTCTTTTAAGAAAGCTTGTGTGGTGATAGATCTCCAGAATGAAACACTACCTCATAATTAACATGCATTAGATGTATTTATGTCAGCATGTAGCCCCAGACATATAGGTTGACATTTAGTGAATGCATATGACTGTTAGTGTACTAAACAGGTATTCAGCTGCTTCAACTCTTGGTGAGTTAAGGTCAATTTTAATGGCAGTCCACATTTGGGGGTTGGCCTGGCTATAAGAACGAGTCACACATGATTTTTCAGCTGAAGGGATGGGATTTGATTTTGCTTCAGTGGAGAGATAGCAAAATCTCATTGCCTTCCTTTAAGCTGGATAAAAAAAAAGGAAATAATGAATAGATTTTCTATGTCACGGCTAATCATTGCAAAAAGATTTGCTTCCAAAAAGATTAATGATTTTCATTAAACTAAAAAAATCTGTGAATTTTATTCAAACTTTAGTAAAATGTTGCCTTCATCTTAAAGGAAAATGCACATCATTTCAACTGAAAAGAAGAATTTTTGAGGTTTTTACAGACAGAAGAAAAGTGGGCTGTATAAAGTCCCAGAGCAACCTCAGCTAATGCTTTCTGTACTAAGGCATGATAGAAAGAGGAAAAGCTTATGTTCCACATGCACCAAAAGCACATTTTTAACAAGCTGTTCTTTATTGTACTAAATCACACTGTTTATGTTTTTCCCTCTACAAACAATTTTGTGTGCTTTAGACAGAGAAGGGAGGAACAAAGAAATTAAAAAAAAATGTCAAAACAAAGCAACTTCTAAATGAACTCAGATTCATTCAACTGAGATAATCAACACATGCTGTACTTCAAAACTGTTGAAAAGGACAACAGAACGACTTCATTAGACAGGCTGTTGCATGAAAACCAGACCGACTCAGGCAAAATACCTTGTGAAACCATAGAAAATATGTATCAGCCATTAGAGCTGGGTTTCCTTCCCTGTGGTATATCATGTCCAGAATTGACAAAATGTGACATTTGGGTTGCAACCACTAAAGGCAAGAAGAGAGTTAATCCATTTCATCTTGCATCCTTCACAACAGCCCTTTTCCTAAGTGTGTTCCCTCTTGCTTCTCACGATGCTGCTTAATTGGCATTTTCAATGCAACACTGCAGACTCTGATGATTTTCTCAAGACAATCACTGGTTTGGGGTTTAGGGAGCCCATGAGAATGGTAAAGCACATTAAATCCCACAGATTTCATCTTGAATACTGCTACAATGTATTTCTCTCAGCAAAAAGGAGGTGTCCCCAGCAAGGAAAAGAAGATCTGCAGCCTTGAAAACCTACTGAACCCGATGATCTGTGCAGACGATGATGCAACATGGGTGCTTCTGCTTGGTGTTCCTATGGGTGATATCTCACTCTCCTTCAGTTATTCCTCATTTACCAGGCCTTTCTTGGGGGCACAGTGCCTTGAGAAGACATGGAGTCATTAACTCCTTCCTCTCTGATTGTCTGCCAACCACTAATTACAGGGACACAGAACTGCAGGATGTTTTTAATGCTCACCTGACCATCTTTAATTGCATTGCAGAACTCACTCATAAGAAGGGGGATTTTTTTCCTCTAGTCATCCAGCTTGTTGCACATGTGCATGGAGGTCACACAAAACCCAACCAGCTTATAGGCAAGAATCCATGAAGGATGAGATGGACTGCATCTCTACAGAGCTCGCTTGCTTATGCTGGCACAAAGACAGAAGAAAAACCTGGACCTCACTGCTTTAATAAACAACAGCTTGCAAGTTGTGTGCGATGGGATCCATACATGAATTTGGAAAATACAAAGCAATAATGAGGAAGAGCCATATGTTTTCCTGTGTGACAAGTGAAAAGGTGTGGAAGGAGCCATGTCCTGGAGAAAATTGATTAATACAGTAAGCTGTGCAAATTTTTATGTGGAACCCAGGGATACAGCCCTGTTAGTCTGCCACAGAGAACAACTGCTGTTCAGAGATGCTGTCAGGTGCCAAATCTTACTAGGAAACCTGCTTGGTTTTCATACAATTTTCATTCATGCTGTTTTAACTAGACTAGTATCTTTACGGTAGCTCTGCACTTTGAAAGAAGCTGCATTACACTGAGGATGGGAAGAAAAACCTACTACACGGATGTAAGGCGTCATTCAGCTATAACCTTAATAGAAGCTGCGTGCAGGTCTGCTACACTGATGTGTGGAAATCAGTTCATGGCTGGTTTAATGATTGAATGTCAGAGTCTGTGAGGACAGGGAACACGGTAGATGGATCTATGGAGCTGGCCAACAGAGTTATGGCAGTAAAAACAAAAGCTGTGGGTTTCTCAAAAGGTTTGGACTGGCAGATCTGTCAGTCTTTGGGCTCTAGGCAGCCTTTTCCAGAATGTGAGGGTCAGGGGCAGCGCAGAGTGTCCCTTGATCCACGCTCTGTGCTGGGAATGCTTCATCCTTGCCACAGTCAGCTGTTGCAGTCACAAATCTTAGCCCAGAAGTTGGCCTCCACAAACTGCACAGTTTAGCTGCATACCAGGTTCATTGAATCATTGAATCATAGAATCATAGAATAGCTAGGGTTGGAAAGGACCTTAAGATCATCTAGTTCCAACCCCCCTGCAATGGGCAGGGACACCTCCCACTTGAACACTATGAACAGGTTTCCATACCATGGCACACTGGGAAAAAGCTACAGGTATACTTTATGCCAGTGGTCAGGCAACACAGGATGGAGTCTGGCTGTCCAGCAACATATGTTCAAAGAGAGGTTTTCCTTTATACATATATTCCATCTTCCCTACATTGCATAATGTGTTCTCCTTGGTTACCATCTTCTATCACATACCTGCTTTACATTGTTCTAAGCACATTTAACATACAAATGTTATAATCACTAGGAATACCTTTATTCAGTTAGTGTTTTATCACTGGATATTATATGTGAATATTTGCCCCATCCACTCAGTTTCCTCCACCTGATGATTTCAGTATCTTTTGCAAACCTCATCTGATGACAGATGCAATTTTTCTGATTGTTGATCTATTACCAGTTGTGCTTTAAGGCTTCCTAATACTGCCCTTATACAACTGAAAGTGTTAGATGTCACATTTCTTAGGTTCTCAGGCTTCAGTAACAGTGCTTTCACCAGCCAGGGTAGCTTCTCCACATCACTTGCAGCACTTCAAGACACAGTTGCTTGTGCAATAGTCACAGGCAGCATGGGAGAACTGGACACCACCTCTTCACAAGCAATCTAAGGATCAGAAATAAATATTCTGTATGAACAAATCACCATGTAGATGGTACTGGTAGCTGATGTGGAAGGAAGGCTCATGAGAAACTGAGTTTGTACAAGCCAAAAGCAGACAAAACTCAAAGTTGCTGAATACCCATGTGGATTTCTGTCATGTCTTTTGCACACAAAAAACAGATAGGAGAAAACTCACTGAACATCCCCAGATGACAGAGAACTTGGAAATACTCTAACAGACATGATGTTAGGAGACCTGTTCTGGAGGCAGGATTAAGAATAGAGCTATTAAAAAGTCCAAATGCAGTTGCCATCTTGTCTTGTGAAGTACTGACTTTTAGAAGCATTGACGTCAAACTTCTCCTTGACATTTGTGTATTCTCCCATTTTCCATCCACAGAAAATGCTGCTATTTACATTTCAGTCACTGGTAGGAAATGCAACAGTGCACCAGCCCCTTGTCAGCCAGCCCTGAGGACTGATCCTGCTGTGTGTGTCAGGCAGGCTAAGCATAACAGATGGGTCTGATGGATGTATACTTGCCAGCAATAGAAATCAAACTAGGAGCTGTGCTCCTGTGGCTGGATGAAAGACCTAAATAGGTAGAACAACTTATAAACCTGCATGGCTGACAGACAACCTGCACCTTGCATGCAACAAATTCCTCAAGGTGGATGGGGCTGTGACTGCAGAACATGTGTGCAAACATATGGATTGGATTCTTGGTGAAAAATGGGGTTTCTGGGTCAAAGAGAAATTCAAGTTTTTAAAATGTGTTTTGAGTCCCTTGTTCTTGTCTCATCTGCTCTCTTTCATGTACCTGTGTTCACTTTTCCATGTATCTTACGCATGCTTATTTAAGCTACACACAGAGACAGAAATAAAATAAAGCACTATGAGATCTATATGATGGATGAATGTTTCTGCTTGTGTGTGTTAGACGCTTTTTTCCCAGCCTCTTCTCTGGCTATTGAACTGTAACTTCTGTGGGTCAGGAACTGTCAGCTAATCTTGTACAATGAGGATCCATCCATGGATGGTCTTAAGACACTAGCACAACAAACATGAATAACAGTAATGAAAATACATCCTACACAGTGTCACACAATTAGCTTCTCTTTGACCTATAGCGGATCAGTGAATTGAACTTGCGCCCTGGCCACTTACTCTAGAGGGTCCTTGGGCTTTGTACCTTCAGGAAGCAAAGTTTTTTCCCTGAGCATCTCTGGGGCACACACCTCAGAATCATCTCCACCCAGGGCATTAAAAGCATGACTTCATCCCTAGAAAACATCAGAGATGGGAAATATAATCAGATTTAAATATTCTTTGGCAAGTTTTGTGTTGGCTTTTTTTATGCTGTCGTGTAAAGAGCATCTTAGCTAGGTGGCTCATACTCTCTCCAAAGAGTAAAAAACAAACCTGCTCCTGACAATCCTTTGTAAAGCTATGCCAAGTTTCCAGTGCTGAGACTCAGAGCAATGGGAATACTAACTATTTTGTCAGAAGTATCCTATAGTGTAACATTTAAGTCAGCTCTTGTCAGGGTGGCACTGCAGCTTGCCAGG
Source organism: Amazona ochrocephala (assembly GCA_039720435.1). Classification (NCBI taxonomy): domain Eukaryota; kingdom Metazoa; phylum Chordata; class Aves; order Psittaciformes; family Psittacidae; genus Amazona; species Amazona ochrocephala. Next base: position 94,870,086 of record CM077878.1, read on the forward strand.
GTCCTGTGGAAACACATCATAGCATGGCATGGTTGGAAGCATGAGAAGTGGTATGTTTGCCTTTTCTGCCAGTTGTTACCTGCTCTGGTATGGGACTGGTGACTGTCCCAGAGGAGTGGAAATCACCATCTCCAAAGCAGATAAAAAAAGTTCATGCCCTCTGGTCCCTTTGCTCCCAGGCTGTGGTGGAGGGGAGGTGGCAAGGGGGTCCTTGAGTGACCCATGATGCACAGAGGGGTGGCAGTGCTGTGCTCCTCCAGACAGACACTCATCCATGCACTGGGTAGATATGTCTGCCTGGGCATTACCTGTCCACAACCAAGAGCAGTGGAGATAGCTGCAGCTGGGAGAATGGAAGCCAGAGAGTCCCAGAAGCCCTGCCTTCACTGGGATATCTGAAGAGAGGTCACCCTAAAGTCACCCTAGCATTATACTTCACTGCTGTATATAACATTTGGGAGCCTGAACACATGCATGAGGCAAGGGCATTCTCAGAGACTGTGGAGGTGAAAGGTAGCACTGAATGTATAGCCCAAAGCAATTAAATGGTAGGTCTTGAGATGGGCTCACATGTTTACATGTTTCCCTGTAGGGCAAGGCTGTTGTTGATAAGTGAAAATTAAATGTCTTTTGCTAATCCCCTCAGGGTGACAATATCTGTCAGATGTATCCATAACTTCACTCAAATCTCTCTCACTTCCTTCAGCTCTTGAAAATAATGGTTATCTTCAGCACCTCTGGGCTTGCATGCTGTAATTGAGCTGGAAGAAACCTGAAGGTGTCATCTTCCCATCCTGCAAGATGGAAGGGAGGAAACAAATGGAAAAATCAAATGAAGGAAAGAGAGAGAGAAAAAAAAAAAAAAAAAAGGAAGAACAGGGAGTCCATGTAAAGTTCGTTTGTTGGTAAACTTTCCAAGATGTGCACTGCATGGCCTCACTGGCAAGTTGTTCTATAGTCTCACTGTTTGAGTTCCTGGAATTCACATCTATGTAATTCACATCTCCCTTAAGCTTATTACTTCTTGTCCTACTCCTGATGAATTTATATATTCATTATCCCATCCTGCAGCACCCTTGTGCACAGCTGATGACTCTTAGTGCACTTTCTGATTCTGAGATCTAGAAGGGGGCCTATAGGGATGCTGGGGAGGGACTCTTCATTAGGGACTGTGGTGAGAGGACAAGGGGTAATGGGTTTAAACTTAAACAGGGGAAGTTTAGATTGGATATGAGGAAGAAATTCTTTACTGTAAGGGTGGTGAGGCCCTGGAATGGGCTGCCCAGGGAGGTTGTGAATGCTCCATCCCTGGCAGCATTCAAGGTGGGGTTGGACATAGCCTTGGATGGCATGGTTTAGTGGGAGGTGTCCCTGCCCATGGCGGGGGGGTTGGAACTCGATGATCTTGAGGTCCTTTCCAACCCTAACTATTCTATGATTCTATGATTCTATGTGCGCTGCAGTGCCTTGCTGAATGACCATGCTGTTATCTGTTTTTCAGGGCACTAACAAAAACTCCAAATAGTGCATATGACAAGACAGAACCTAAACCCTTGGCTTGTCCTTCCATTTCTGGCCCAGTGGTAACTTTCCCAGTCTTTTTTTCACCCCTCCTATATCATGTTTTCCCAATTTCCTTATGAGAACCTGTGTGATATGCTGCAAAAGCTTTTCTAAACTAAGATGCAAGACAACAGTGCTTCACTTCTAACCACAAAGACCCAAAACCTGTTGCCATAGGAAATTAGATCAGTTTAACACAACTTCCCCTTGACAAATATATACCAATTCCTACACTTCTTTCCTTTCTTTTTCTTTTTATCATTTTTTTTCTTCTTACGGGGCTATACAGATAATCTTGATTTTTGGATATTGCTGTATTCTAGCAACTGAACAACCTATTGTCATCTCAGAGATCATCCTGCCCCTACCACTTTCAAACAATATGCACTATTTACCTTTTGCGGAAGCTTTTGAGAATGGCTCCTGTGAAAAATGGCTGCTGCTTAGAGACCTCTGGTGTTTCCTCAGGTTTCCTCAGCCCCTCTTACTGCCAGGGAGCTGCCACAGTGTAGGACCACCACCTGCCATGGGACACTGTGGACACCCTGCCATTGCAATTCAAGAAGAGGCACACTGCACTCAGGGAGGCTTGTCCATGGACACTGAATAAATAATGAGGTAAAATACCCCAAAAAGGAAGGTTGAAGCCTTAATCTGCAGCAGCAAAACTGAATCTCCAAAGAAGACACAGAAAAAGCCCTTTTCTTAAGGACATCAGATCCATTCACAGGTAGTTGACCCTTGTTGAGGTCACCAGCATTGCTCCAGCTATAGCTTCGAGGACAAAGTTCCTGCGGAGATCTGGTTACAAAACATTTTGAGAAAGCAGGAAATGGATGGTTGTGCTTAGGTTGAACAACTGTGCTTGACTGTATTTCCTTGTCTAAATGATGTGTCTGAAGTACACACACAGCACAGACAAAATCTATAAATGAAGAATTTATCAAATAAGGGGTCGGTGGGGTTTCTTGATCTAGAGTTAAGAATATTCAGAGCCAAGAATTAAGCATTAAGAATATGCAGCCAAGGTGTCTAGAGATATGGGCGGCAGCAATTAGCTTCATGCTGTGTTTAAAAGATAACATATTAGATGTAATTATCAACAGCTTGTGAGGCAACAGAGGACAGGTTCAAATAACTGGTACGTACAGAAAGGAGTACATCAGGGCAGCACTGAGTGATATAATCAGTTTTCCTTTTACCTGACACTTATTAGTGAAATATATACAAAAATATGTCAAATTTGATGCAAAATATATTTTACCTGTTGTGCATGGAACATGAGATTTCATGGTGGGAGCAGCAAAAAGTGCAAAGTTTAAATTTCAGGCTTGACTTTTCAAAGCCTTGCTTTATAAAAGATCCAAGTTGCTCAGTTCTCTGCTGAGTGAGGATCTTCAGCCTGGGACATGCCCAGCTTGTTGCAGGGTTGCAGGTAGATGGTTATGAATGGTTTGAAGATCCACCTCTCTGCTTCACCCATACTGTAACTCTGCTCCCCAGAGTGGTGTGTGACAGCAGTGCCAGCACTGTTCACACCCCTTCTGAAAAGGAAAGTAGGATTTGGAAGAGGAAGGAAGAAAATAGGATATTGTTTCCCCTTACTGCCAGAGTAACACAGAAAGGATGGAGAAGGCAGTGTAGCAGGCCATATGTTTCTGAATGACTATCTGGAGTACAGGAGGAAGCAATTTCGTGCTGGCTTTCTGTGTCACAGTGGACTGCTGTCTAGCAGCCCTCCTCCTGGGAAAGCTCTGCCTGAGGCATGACAGAGTGAGGAGGAAGGTAGCCCAGTACCAGGCAGGAACCGAAACTATTCTCACTAGGTGTTCAGGTACCAGGAGGTGAAAGCTTGTGGGTACAAATGGGAGAAAAAGGCTAAAAAAGGCAGACGGTGTCAGTTACACAAGCTGGGATTGTAAGACTGATGCTTTTCTGAGTGAATATCAAGCACCTTGATTGTGGGTTTTGGAGTAGTAAGGCAGTATTTTATTCAGGCTCACATTATTCTTCTCATGACTTTGTAACCTTAATTACTCAGCAGAATGAAAGAGACACTGATGCTTGAAGAGATGCTATGTGAACTGTACAACTTGACAAGGCTTACTGCAGGTGTGCAATGTGCACAATGTGCAGCTTTTCTTGGTAAATGGAAGAACCATTTCTGTTTCCAGCAGAAACTAGGCAGAAAGCTTTCTGCTTATGCAGAAAAGGTGATTTCCTTTATGCTGTATGTGGGTAAGACAGAGTTTCAAAGGCAATAGCTACCTGCTGTGAAATTGGTAGCAGGTATTTGCTCTGCAACATGTGCGGGGACAGCTACGTGTCCCAGAAGGGTATTCCTAATAGCTGATAGGCTGGACAAGGGCTGCCTTCATGAATCAGTGAATTTCAGGCTGAGATGTCTTTCCTAGAAGTAACCCTATGAGGTCAAAGAAATCCATCTCATTTAATAGACACACTAAGTTCCTGGCAGCATAGGAACTATCTTCATATTTCTTTGATGTGCTCATTACTTTAGGCAGAACAGCAAAGAGGAAGCTGAAGGTTGCCAAAAATAAAGAAAGATTCGATCTGAAACAGTTCCTTTTGTTGATCTGAAATTAAGGCATTGTCTCCTCACTGAAGCATAAAGCTTCCTGGATTTTCGAATCAAAATGTCTGCTATGTTTCCTTGATGCTTAGCTCTCAGATGCTATTCTCTCAGATTTTGCTATTATCAAGTGTGCATATTGGGATACGACTCCACTACAGAATGACAGCAGGATGAGGCTGTTCCCTTGTTCAAGAACTTCAGAAGACTTCCATCTGCTTTGAGATCACACAGTAGAGTTGCTCAGTGCACTTAGTCAGAGGCAGAGATGAAAAGTTCTGTTATCCATTATAGACTCATTTTTCAAATTCTTTTCTTCAATTGTACAAATGTGATGCATGCAATTTTATATAATACAAAACTTGTGAATGAATGACATTTTGTCTGGTTCTATGGGGTTTTTTTTGAGACACTTTCCTTTTTCAGCTAAATGTTCCCAAAATCTTTCAATAGCTTCCTAAATTACCCTTATACTACTATTAGCAAAAAATATCTCTGTAGAAAACAAAGAAGAGCACAATATTGAGACAGAAAATACAAAACATATGGGAAGAGCAACAAGGAAAATAGACATGACCCTTTTATTTATCCCAGACAAACTTTACAATATATGTTTTATCTATTTTATCACTGCCTCTGAGACAACTGCCAATATGCTAGCTTAGCCAATTAATAGGGAAAGCAAAGACTACTCCTTGAACATCATTATGATAGCAAATTTCCCATTTAGCAAGACATACAGAAGATGGGAAATCCCAAACAGTGGGATTCAGACAGAGTAACTCGTAAATCGGGCCTGATTCATCACTGCTTTGCTCCCATTTCACATTGGAATACCTCTGTTAAGCCCAACATATTTCAACAAACACAAAACCCAGAGAAAGATGTTGGTGAGTCAAGTGACCGAGTCTGATACAATCAATACTTTTTTGTTAGTGTTTTTTTCCTTCGTTCACTTAAAGTCTTTCCAGATTGCTTTTCTGCCTCAAGAAAATAGTCACTTAGGACTTGATCCTTCCCAGAATATGTGTGGCTTCCACAAGTACATGTTATAATACAATCAAAGCAAGGAACTATGCACTGAATAAAGCAAGCATGTGCTAAATGAATGTGCAGCAATCAGGTCACCCTGCCTGCTAATGGGCATGAAAATGAAGAAAGTGATCAACCATTACAGGAACTTGATCCCTACAAATCAATGGGCCCTGACAATATCCACCCAAGGTTGTTAAGAGGGCTTGTCTGATGTTGTCGGTCCAACCTTTCTTGGCAAAAGCATGGTCTAGACAAGATGGCCCTGCACCCTGTCCACACAAATATTAGGTGTCCAATGCTGGCGAATCCACAACTTCCCTCAGGAGATTATTCCAATGACTGATTGCTCTTACTCTGGAAAATTTTCCTCTTGTGTCTAATTGGAATCTCCCTAGTACTAACTTGTGCCCTTTTTCCCCTGTCTTTTCCATGTGACTCCTTGCAAAAATGGATTCTCCATCTTCTTTGTAGACACATTTTAAGATTGGTGAGAAGGTCTTCCCTTAGTATTCTTTTCTGAAGGCTGAACAAACCCAGTCTGTTAGCCAAGTCCCCAGCCTACATGAGGAACCATTGATGCACCGGTTTCTCTAAGAGCAGGTGGCTGTGGGATGCTGTATAGAAAGCCTTGGAGAAACCTTGGATTTCTATGGCAGGTAATCAAGAAAAGACAATCTCAGTAATGTATGCATTTTTCCAACTCTGAATTAAGCCACTTAACTCAGATTAATCAAAATGGAAAACAGGGGATATGGTTAATTTTTATTTTCTAGTTCTCTGGAGACAAGTGATTCAGCCAGCATGTAAGTGTACTGCTAACTAGATATTTAAGTGAACCCTAATGTGGAATTAGAAAATCTCCAAGAAACAGTGTGACAAATGTCATAGGCAAACAGAAATATACTGTGAAAAAGAAAGCACCTCTAGAATATTTGACACAGAAGAGGTTTTGAAGAACAGATGAGAGAAACACATAGCAGAAAGCACAGAGAAATAATTGATACGACTATGAACTAGGAAGATACTCAATGACATTTTACTGACTTTCTGTTAGTTGATTAATTCCCATGGGAGCCCTCAATATACCGTGACATTCTTCATAACCTTACAATTTCTTTGTCCTGTGACTTCTACACAAACTATTGCATTCACCTTTCTTTACTTCTTTCAATGGGTTTCTTCGCCTTTTGTAGCGCCAAGCAGTAATTTCTGTAAATAACATTAAGAAACACCACTTAGACCAAGCTATCAAGTGATTAAAGTTTGCAGCTTCTTTTTCTTAATCCCTTTTTTTTCCTTTTTAATAAGAACAGTGTTTCAAAATAAATAATATGCTTTGGATGTTAATAATGTTTTTATTTAGTTAGATGAACATGAACAAATGAATATACGTTAAAAATATCTTATATGTAAGATTAAAATCCTGAAAAAATCTGTTATTTCACTCTACAGCGTGCCACAGTGTGCTTCAACCCCTGTCTTTCTGCTGTTGAGAACAACGCGGAGTGTGAACCGCCTCTGTCTCCAGTGTTAATTTCACTTGTGCTAATGTGAATCTAAAATAACTACTCTGAAGTCTGTTTAAAATGCTGGAATTGAGAGCAGGATTAAAGCTTTAAGGCTGTTTTTAAAATAGAGATGTAGGTACCTCATCTCTCAAATTAGATGATTAAAATGGGACCCTCAGGAATTTATACTATAGTCACTTACATGTCGTGGTGACCTCGGTGATATTCAGTGCCTGGGTATTTTAAATATAAAAGCCCAGTTTCTCTTCATATCATTTCTGAGCTGCTGATGCAAGTATTTACAAAATAGATTTTGCCTCTTGCTTGGCATCAGAAATATACATTCATTTTTGATTAAGCTTCTTAAACTCCACAGTCCCAATCAACACACATAACTGTGTTTTTCCCCTTAATGATATAGTATGTGGATTAATACATGACATCTTCGAATATTCCTTTCATTTTTTCAAGGACAGATCAGCATCTTAGCATTTTTGCTTAGCTCATCTTTGGATGAGCATACATTCCCTTTGCTTTTCCCTTTTGTTTGTCTAATATAACTCATTGACCATGCAGAGCTGTTCAATTAGTAGAGGCAGTGAGATTATTCACTGAAAATTAATTATCAGATTAGGAAAGCTTTCTCTTCAATACTTCAGTACAGAACTTACATCTAAAAAAGTCATTATTTCTAAATATTTCTGATAATTTTGATGTGTTTATTTCAGTCTGTGGTATTTTTGAAATTCATTCATTAGATCACAAATTCCTTATTATTTTCCGTGCATGGTGGTCACCTAGCATTATTTCTTCTCCCTAATTAGATGATTGTATTATTTTGAATCAGGAATTAAAAGAAGGCACATAGGGATCCATAAAAATGAGCATATATCTGTAAAACTTTCTTGCTAAAGTTCAGCTTTGTCACAAAAACATTCTTAGAAACTACTTTCATATTAAATCATCGTTTCCCTTTCCAGTGCAGAATATTTGAAACATCTGAAGTCTGAAGTGCCTCTTTGCACACAGTGATGTTGGTACACGGTCAATCTGCTTTGTGAGGTTCATCCATTCTCCACAGCTGACGGGGATGACTGACTGTGGTTGCCAAGGGTTTTGGGGTGACTGGCCCAGTGGACTCAAGTGAGGGGGGTGCAGCAGATGCCTCTGCTGACATGCAGGACCATGGCACATACCCCTCTGGTAAGCAGTGTCATGGTGCTAAAAGGCATGATTTATTCATGTGGATGTGCAGGTGACCCAGCCACCTTCCACCTGACATTACAAAACCTGTCCTGTTTTCTCCATTCCTGACAGACATGGAAAGTCACTCGGACACACACATCCACTTTTAAACCACAGATGGGCCATGTGAAGCTCCTGTTTTCTCTGATTTATTGCTGACTGGTGCCTTGTGTTTGGCAAAAGGAAGTGCGACTCCTATTTGAAAGTGGGCTGTTCCCTTTGTGTATCTTCATCTGTGTGTGAGGTGCCCCTTTGACTCTGCTACAAATGACCGACTTTCTTCAGAGAGTCATTTTCATGCTCTTGGGATTTTCCCATGTTTTTTAATGATGCAAGTTTGGACAAGAGCTTTTTTAACTATTACAGAATAAATCAAAATTTAGAAGAAAGCAGGAGGTTAAAAGTGAAACAAAGCTTCTGAGACATCAAAATTACTTCAGTTAGTCTAAACTCACTGGAATTTATGAGTCGCACACTCAACTCAGGGAATTCCAATCAATAAAATTTATCACCAATTAACATACAACTCCAATCATAGAGTCATAGAATAGTTAGGATCGGAAAGGACCTTATTATCATGTAGTTCCAAACCCACTTCCATGGGCAAGGACACCACACACTAAACCATGTCACCCAAGACTCCATCCAACCTGACCTTGAACACTGCCAGGAATGGAGCGTTCACCACCTGAAAGTCTCCTACCAAAGCAGCTCTTCCCCTTTGTCAGACCATCTGAACCAGCCTCCAGCAAACCTGGCCTCCCAGATTGAGTCCCATGTTCTAAATACCCAACCCCTGACTATGGCACCACTGTTCTCACCATTTATTAACCTGCCAAATCCACCTGCCCTCTTCAGGGTCCTCCCCTTTGACCTGGAAGATTGATGAAAAAGCTATCTGAGCCCCAGAGCCCCTAACCACCTCTCCCAGGGCTCTGTAGTCCTTCTTTATGATCTCCAGGCTACTGCTGTCTATGTCACTGGCACCCACACATACCACGAGAAGTGGGTAACAGACAGACTTACTAGACCAGGGAGCCTCAGCATCCCTGATCCAAGCCCCTGGTAGGCAACACAGCTCCTTGATCCTGGGTCAGGCTGAGAGATGGGTACCTCTGTGCCTTTCAGAGTCACCTATTACTGTGATCCGCTACTTCCTCCTGGCAGCACCAGTAGTGATCCTCTTTACTGGTGCATCAGCAGGATGTTCATTTGGTACAGCATGTGTTTCCTCGTTAGACCCCCTGCAGAGCTGCGAGCCAGTTCTGGGTGGGGATGTCAGATTTTGGAGGAAGCCCGTTCCTTTAGCTGTCCTCCTTCTCCTTTCTTTTTGTTATTTTCTTCTGTTACTAGCTCCCTGGATTACTGCCCTCCTCCTTTTCTGTATGTGCTGTGGTGGACGCATGTGGCCGGTGGACAAGGCCTGGTGGGGGCTCCAGGGTCCCTCAGTGGCTGTCGCCGCTCAGAACTGAGGCTCCTGGAAGGGGGGTTTCCTCTAACTCTGGGGTTGAAGGCTCCTCTCTGGAGCTGCGCACCTCAGCAAATCAGTGATTCCGGTATTGAGGAAAAATAAACCCAAACCAAACAAACACTTCGACTTCCCCAACACCTTTCCCCATCTTCCTGATGTTGCTGATCTTGAATTATCTTGCCTTATATTTCATAGTCCCCTTGGTGAGATGACAGTAGTGAAGGAGCTGGGGTTTCCCACATAACTGCATACCTCTGAGCAAGACTCATTTTGGGTTGGAGACACCTACTTTTCAGTGATTACATGCTCCAATGTGTCCTAGATCCCACTGGAGAGTCGTGGCAGAGGTTCAGAGAGCTGAACATAAACATCTGAGTGACTGAAAGGTAACCCAGAGTTCCATGTATGGGACATGACCTACGGACCATGACCTTTCCTTGCTAAAGTGAGTCAAACTGGAACATCTGAAATGCCACAGGTTGCAAAAATGTGGGCCACTGACCCCTAGTTCTTATAGGCAGTGATGCCAGCAGATGACTCGGCTGACCAGCCACAAAGGACCCAATTCAGCTGATTAAATGTAGAGATCCAAGTGGTGCACAAGACATTGAGGCTGATGGGGCACAGAAGCCATAGGGGACATGTACCCTTCCAGGGTAGCCACCGAGTGCTATGCTGGGTAATCTAAAATTATTCTGAATGTCTATAGTGAATCAACTGAATAAATATTTAGAATTTAGATGGTTATTTTAGGATAAACTGAACCATTCCCAAGGCTTTGCCAGTTGCTCTGATTTAATTACCATCGGCTATAAGAGGAGCTTGCAACAATAGACCAATGCAGGTGCCTGCTTGTGAACACGGTTGTGAAATCCCATCTTTATTGCCTATAGATGCCTATGTGGACATTAAATGGGCAAATTGTGACTACTCACATACCTATTTAAATTGAAAATTAATTGGAGATCGGTGCGACCTGCAGGCAGAAATCAGAAGGAGCAGAGGAGAGAGAACATGAGAAAGGCAGTGGCTAGAAGAATTGAGTATATGTGACTGGGGAATCTTTGTCAAAAGAGATCTGTAGTGTAAATTAATCTAGAGAACAGCACTGGTGAGCAGAACACCTAGGAACTAACAGAAAGTCTCAAAAGTGTAGGATATGAAACTAGGTAGTGTTAAGATAATAGAAATATGTCCCACTTGTCATCCAGATTGTAACACAGATATTGAAAAGTATGCACTGGTGAGGAACAGCAGAAATTAAGAAAAATGTCATGAAGGTGTACTGTAATAATGCAAGAAATATGACTGAAAGAAATATGAAGAGAAAATAAGGGAAAATATCTGTTTAAGTCAAACTCGGTTTAGAGAAGGACAGTTGAAAAGGTTTTAGCAGAATGGTGCTACAGGTCTGGCGAATTCTTGCATTTAGAAATGTACAGACATTGCAGTATTATTAGAGAGAAATACAATGAGATACTTTGGCAGTATAGCATAGTAACAGGATGACTATGTTTTTTTCAGTTTGGCCTTAGACTGCGTGTGACTCAGAATCCTACATTGTTCCTAGATAATACTAATACTATTGCTACATTAGCCGGCAATGTTGCTTATAATTTGGTTACCTTTAATCAGTATTTACGAAGTGGATAGGTTAAAAAAAGCCTCCAAGTACCTTTCTGAGTACATTACTATTATTATTTCAAAATGGCAAGCTTTGATAACTAAGGGAAGTGGTGAAGTGGATTGGATTTGCACTGGATTGGTGATGAGCACAAGGGTGCCAGGCACCAGAGAAGCACAGAATTTCCTCAGTCAACAGAGCAAAATCTATTTGGACCTTGAACTTTCAGTGATGGAAAGAAACCTGTATAGAAGAGATTCTTAAGGATAGCTGCAGGGTAAGAGGAAAAGGAGGGATGTGACAAAACTGCCTTCAAAAACATCAGAGGTAAGAAACACTTATTTAATGTTTCAATAAATTTTTTTCTTATACTAAATTCTATTCAATTTTTAATTTCTTTATTATCACTCTGCATGGTTTACATTAATTAAAAAAGAATAGAAGAACAAAGGGAGGACATTTCTGAGAAGTGTTCTTGAGAGGGATCTTTAGCTCTTTATTTCCTTTTTGTCACACTGCATATCTAGAAGCAAATGTGAATAAATGGCACCAGTAAGCATCTGAGGAACCCTGCAAGTGCAAATGACATTTTCCCAAGGCACTATGTAGCTGCCAGTATAAGCCTTTTTGTATCTCTCCCTGGACTCATCATGTGGTATGAAAGACTCAGGGGGATACAAGTGGGGAGTATCTGCTCCCTAGAACTCATTCCCATGGCAGAAGGATGACGAGAGCTAATGGTGAAAACAGTTTGACTTTATATGTTTCCTCATGGTTCATGGAGATATTCACGGAAACAGGTTTGCAAGGAGAACCCCAAACACATGACATGAGCTTGGGTGACACCAAAATGTTCAAGCCCAGAATATACCTGCCCAGGGATAGACTGGTTTGAGATTGCTGTACTCAACTGTGCCAAGCTGGAAAATACAGCCCATGCTGCACAGATCCTCCCTGGTCACCAGCTCTGTCTGAATGTTTGCCAGAATTTTTTATGAGCGAAAGGGAGAAAAAAGTAAAACCTTTAGAGGTGGAATTTGAACAATTCTCATTAGCACTTGCAGCCTGCCCTGTGTTTTGAGATATCAGGTTGTATAAAAGCTCAGAGGGGCATACGTTCTCTCCCGCTTTTTATTTGCACAATGCTTAGCCGTAAGTATGAGCAGATCCTATTTAGGACATTTGGGGATAAGACAATACAAATAAGACTATTAACACTTCTTCAGACAAATGCATCATCCCTTTAGTGGTTACTGGAGTCTGAAGTGTACTTTCAAGGAAAAAAAACAAAAAACACTCCCAAAAAACAAGAAATTGATTTTGCTTTAAGAAAGCTCAAGGATAATTTGTTTCCTTTACCTAAAGGATATGTTCCAGCTATATTGTAATTTCTTATTATGTGCTTTACCCATTAATTATTACTATTCCTTCTCAGTTTGGATTTTAGTTATAAAATATCAATTACAATTTCTGCATGATTATTGGCTGAAACGGCTATCCAGTCCAACAATTGTCTGGCGTAATACACTGAATTCAAGCTCAAAGCTCTATCTCTTGAGAAGGAAAAAATAATATGAAAACCTGTCAATCCCCCTGACTGACCACAGGAGATCATTTCTTCATACCAGTTTTGATAATAAACTATGAAATTTGACTTCTGGATATCAGTTAAGGCATTTTCCAAAGCAATTCTCCTGTTTTGCTAATTTTTTTAAATGGTTATTTTTATTGAAACGATGGGGAACTATTAAAAAAGATAATTGCATAGCTTTCAGCATGGGAAAAAGACAAGATGGAACATTTTTATTACACCAATCTAAATATGTTTGATTTACCTGTTTCACTGCTTCAACAAACTCAGCTTCTGGGGCCCAGCTGCTGCTGCTGGGCTACACCGTCCAGGAAATGTACAGGTTCGTATTCTGGGGATGAACAGCTAAAAGAGCTCTAGGGCAAGTTTGTATTTCAAACAGCAGTCTAGCTTCGTTAGATGAAACCACAGGGGTATAGTACCATTCACCTCAGAGAAGTTTTTTTGCACTTGCATTAGCAAAGAGTATTTCTAGTTGGACAGTTTTTGTAGTGCTTGGAACAAATGTACCTTAGGACTGCTGGCTGCAATGGGACTGTGCTTGCAGTAAAACGTGGTTCAGCATAAAAAAGGATGGCAGGAGCCAGTCCTAGGTTGAATGGATGGAAGATTGGAGTTTTCCATACAAACATCAGAGCATTGCCTCTCCTTGTTGAGACTGTGTATTTTCTGCCATGACACTATTAAGTGTGTGCAATTCTAATTAATTTACCCATGCTGGTTTTGGTACAGTGTGAGTGATACAATTAGGAAATCTGTCCAGAGTAGGAAAAAACACACAGGCACTGTCAAAGCTGCGCTGGAGTGCGAATGGGTGGGGATGGGTGGGGAAGTATCTCATGCTTGGTGGATTTTCCTGTGGTAATGGCTAGATGTGCCTTCCTCTTCCCGTCTTAATCTCGTGCAATTCATGTATGCTTTGCACCCAGCCTTTCTTTTCCAGAGTGCTTGTGCCCCGTGCCTCCAGTGAGAACATGCTCTCATGTCATTTCTGAAGTTTCTGCCTTCCTACTCTGAAGGGCACCTCCCTGCCCAGCCCCTCTTTCCTCTCTTGTTGAGCATTTGCTGCCTCACCATTGAAGCTCCAGGTCTGTAACCAGTCATGCTGGGGAGAGCTGTGGCAAAGTGAGCTAGGCTCTGCAGCCATGATGCACTACCTTAATGAGTCCTTTGATGAAATGCCATGATCCTTTCCACCCTTCATCTTCCTCTTCCCCCTTCCTCTGCTAAGTGCTTACTGTCTCATGACTTATAACAGATGTCCAGGAGTGCCTTTTCTCATGCTCCCTGTTTACCCCTGCAGGCAGGAAAGCAGCTGTGGCTCCTGGCACCTCCTGTTGGGGCTGGGTCCTCTGCTGGGATCTTGAAACACCACCTGTGCTCCTGCGCCCTGCCTTGAGATTTGCCTTTGGCACTTCCTACAGAATTCCCTAAACTCTGCTGGTCTATGAGGAGGGAGGTGCCAAAGAGAAAAGGGAGGAAAGACAGGACCCTCTGGATAATGAGGCAGAGCAAAGAATCAAGTGGAAGTTTTGGCAAGGGAAGTGAGAAGTTGGACTGAGAGTTGCAGTGTGGCCAGGTTGGGAGGCTGGTAGCATGGATGCAATTTTGACACCATTCTGCTCAACTCTTTTAGCACACACTGAGACTTCCACACATTTTGGAGGTACTGAATAATATGAGTTTGTTAGTCAATCTTTAGCAGCTGAAAACAGAGAAACCACTGTAGACTTCGTTCTGAAAAATATTTGTAGCTGCTGCTTCAGCCAAATATCTGTTTTAATAAACAATGCCATACGAAAACATTTGTATACAACAGACTTGGTAATCTGGAGCCACACAGGACAGGCAAAGAGCAGTGCTTATGGGAGAGGTTAGCTGAATATTCTCTTTAACAGTGCAAGCACTTGGGCGTTGTAAGGCTGATGGTCATGTTGCCTAGCAGACTGTGGAAATGACTGACGGATTGCTCAGCAAATGGCTATATATGGATGGTGACATTTTCCCAAGCAGTAAGATGAGAAATATTTGTGGATAGGAGCCACCTTTTTCGCTCTGTGTTCATGCATTTCCTAGCACACTGAAATCCTGGGCTTTTTTCTGGGTGGCAAATTGTTGCTGGGCTACAAATGAATAACAAAAAGCACAGCAGGAGGAGCTGATTCCAGGCTTTGATGTTAACTGTATGAACACATATAAGTGACAACATACATCAGGATTGTATCACAGCTTCTTGGGTGTCTTTATCATGGTTGCAAATTAATCCTTTTCAGTGCCCATGCTCATCTTTAGGTGTCGTGTTGTGATGGAGGCAGCAAGGCTCTATTTGCCACCAGCGAGCCCGATACCACACCAGTGTGAGCTGTCCCGGGACTTGGCGTGCTGCTGATGTACCCAGATGAATGGGACCACAACAAATACTCATGAATACTGAGCTGTATGTAGCACACAGCTGGAATCTGGTATTGTTATTGCTGTGCCCAGCTCAAGTGACAGACGTGAGAAATCTGTGCCTTGGCAAGTAACTGGCATTTTTATGATTGTCTGCAGCATGCTGTTAATGATGAATAAATGAGTGCGGGTGCAAACATGCTTCTGAGTTCATGACTGGACTGCACCCTCTGCAGACATGTTTCTGCCTGAATGGGTACCCAGCAGTGACTGCAACATCTCCCTGTTGCTCCTGTCTATCACATTCACTGGCTCAGTGTTTATAGGTCACTGGAAAATGGCCACATGATGGACAGAGAGTACTCCAATTCGTATATTGTGGTTTGCCTTAACTAGTCACATCACAGCTTTGTCCAGAAACCACAGTGATTTCTAGTAAGCTTCTACCCTCGACATTCCTTTCCCCTTCAGCCACTTTTGCTGCTTCTCTTTGTTCCAGTCACACCAAATTCAATCTGTTTGCCTCATCTGCACAGACACCTCAGCAGCCACAGACCCCAGTGTCTGGAGTATGATCGTGCTTTGCCTTCTATTTTTGGGAATAGTATGAATGGTAACCAAATCCTCTGCTCCCCTGCAGTCTGACTTGTCTGACACCAGCTACCCTTTCAAACCACAATCACAGAAACCACTGAGTCATAAAAAATAGGAGCTGGGAGGGTCTGCAGACTTCCCTAGACTATTCCTTGTTCCTTGAATAAACCTTTTGAAAACAGGTTTGCATCTGTTTGTCTGTGCAATGGCCTCATTTTCCTCAAATCTTATCTTGCACATATAACTGTCTACCTGTGATTTAGTTCACATTCCCCTCTATCTTCATTGTTTGTTTGCCAATACATTTCTGGGGCTCCTCACCCTTGTTCTGATGATGAGCGCAGGTTCTTCTGCTGCAAGTGTTTTGGAAAAGCGGCAAAGTACAATACATCCAACCCAGAGAATTTGATGTCAGACTTCCTGATACTCCTCCACAAACATGACTGAAAAAATAATTTTGAGTATTCAATTTCATGGGTGAGAAAACAATAAAGAACATAAAAGAAATTAAGAAATGCTGAGGAGGGTCAGAGCAATGGACCCTGTTGCCCAACACACTGTTTATGACAGTGAAACTGGGAGATGATAATCAGGAAGATCATGTGAAGTTGGCCACTTTCTGTAGTCTGTTCCCCTCTTGATCCACCAGTCTCTATGATCAGAGGGAAAAAAGTACTGGCTGTGAGGAGATCCATTTCCTCCAGGCAGAAGACTGGGATCTGGAATATATCTACTTTATAGAAGATGAGAAGTCTTTATCTTGTCTGCTTCCAAATTAAGGATGACAGTGAGTTCCAACTAATCATACCTGCTCCACTGGGAACGCAGCATGTGCTAGCGACAGACACATTACAGACTTCCTCAGAAATAGAATCATAGAATCATAGAATAGTTAGGGTTGGAAAGAACCTTAAGATCATCTAGTTCCACCACCCCTGCCATGGGCAGGGACACCTCCCACTAAACCATGCCATCTAAGGCTACGTCCAACCCCACCTTGAACACTGCCAGCGATGGAGCATTCACAACTTCCCTGGGCAACCCATTCCAGTGCCTCACCACCCTTACAATAAAGAATTTCTTCCTCATCTTCAATCTAAACTTCCCCTGTTGAAATTTGAACCCGTTACCTCTTGTCCCATCACTACAGTCCCTAATGAAGAGACTCTCCCCAGCATCCCTATAGGCCCCCTTCAGATATTGGAAGGCTGCTATGAGGTCTCCACGCAGTCTTCTCTTCTCCAGACTGAACAGCCCCAACTTCCTCATCCTAAATGTCTTTAAACTACTTAGGATTTTTCATTCTTATAAGGCTGTTCCATGGCTGTAGTTGTCATCAGCTTCTCTCTTATTTCCTTCCAAATCTATGAGCAGCAGTGGATTTTGATCTATTTTGTTTTCACATGGTCTTCCCTTGCTGGTGTTTTGCAGCCCTACATAGGAAGTAGTATTCCCCTTTCAGTTTTCACTTTGCTGGGCTAACCAAGTCAGCTTCTTGAAGCCTTTGTCTTTTTCTTGGGGTAATATGAATTACACTTCTCTTACCCTTTCTCCAGTAAATATTTATTCCTGTCTGGAATGTTTTCCAAATTAGGCTGAATTCAGTTGTGCCAGAGTTTAAGGGCTGGATGAAGATGACAAACTGATTTCACCCAAGCTGTATCAAGAAGGACTCCAGAGAAATGGTTTTCAGTTACTAGCTTTGGCTATGTTTTAATTTATCAAGCTGTCTCTAGTAAACAGCATCAGTCAGATTTTTTGGTCATATTAAATTGGGCGAGTCAGGAATTCATAGTTAAAAAAAAAAGTACCCAACAACAGAAAACCCAGACGGTCTCATGAGGATTCCCTCACCTTGGGTGGAAGTCTTGTGCAAAGCACTGAGGCTTTTCTGATCTGTTTTTCTTAAGCTGCAGCTGCATCTAGCTCTACACAGAAAAACAACATGACCTACTCCCCAAGGCCCATCCTTTTGCAAGCCTCACCCTCTCCACCACTTCTGGATCCAATAGAGGACCAAAGCCATGGGGATGGGTTCAGCTTTACACAGTCATAACCGAGCTATGGAAAAAAACCAGAAAATTTTGCAGTTTCAAGGATCAGATTTTGGATAATGCTCATTAATACTGGCAATCTAGAAATCTAAGCTCTCATTTTGGGGATACGCATGTTCTCAAAGCAAGATCTCGGCTGGAGAGAGCAGAAGAGGCTGTGCAGATCTTGGGGATTCTTTTACCATTTTTCTGTGGAACACTTTAGTGCTGCAGTCTGGAGCTGTGCTATTAGGCACTGTGTGAACCTCACTTCAGCAAGATGGTGAGGGTCTGGCTACAGAGGCAGAAAAAATAACAAAAAACAGAAGTGGTATTTTCTGAGGTAGAAGAAGTACCTGTTCTGAAAAAAACCTTCTGCACAAAGATCAGAAAGCTCAGTCTTCATAAACCAAAGCTGCTTCATTTCTGATAAGTGCATGTTTACAGAAAGGAGCACAGCTACACAAAAGCACACTGCAACTGGCTTTATCAGTGTGTAATAATGTAACAGGAAAGCAAAGAGTAAAAGGTGAATTCTTTTAAAACACAAAATATCTACTCCAGGAAGGTATCCATCAACACTTTCTTAAATCTTTATTTCCAAAGGAGCAAGACAGTTCATTGGTCAAAAGACTTAACACTGCTTTCAAAGTCATGATGCCTAAAGTTTGGGGGAGGGGTTTATTTTGTATGGAGATGCAAGTACAGTGTGGACAACAAGGTTATGCTAGGAAAATGTTTTTGTCAACATTCAACATATAACGTATCTTTTCTGCATCTATTCTCCTCTATGATACACCTCACACACCAGTGCCATGACTTAATCTTTCACTCTTTTCTTGCACAGCAGGTGTTAGTTTCATTTTATGTAAACTCAACTGAGTTTTCCAAGACCAATATAATCAGTCATCTGAGTGTAGAATTTCAAAATTGAGGCACACCTGCATTTGCTGATTTAATCTGAAGAAAGGTAACTAGCTATTAACACTCCACCCACCTCCATTTTGAGCATATTTATTCCCATTCTCATTTTCTTGTGCAGTATATCCAAGCTATAGGATATTGGGCTGGTCTTCAGTCCTTCTGTGTAAGAAAAATAGGTCACTTTGCTAGAGTTATAATACAAATTAAGAATCTTTCAAAAGTTATAGGCTCAGAGTGTTTTAATGCTTGATCTGGAAGAATTAGCTGGGAGATGTAAGTGTGGGCTATACAAACATGCCATTTACTGTCTACTACAAGGGAGCAGCTAAGAGTGAGCAGGAAAAGCAGCGCAAGTTCTCTGGTGTTATGAGCCTAGCAGCTTCTCTGGGAGCCCTGGTTATGCACACCCAAATGCACACATGCGCATGGAGATACATGTATATGTAGGTACTTATGTATACCTGTGTTAAAGAGAGAGATATTTTGGTGCAGGAAGGGATACCCTTCCAAAAGAGTCGTGCAGTTCAGAGGCCCCATAAAAAGAACATGCTGGAGTTTGTAACCCAACTTTTGGACTCCATGCACTGGGGAGATAAAAAACCCCAAACACACTGATATTCAATCTCCATTAAAGAAGATAATTATCAGAATAATGTCTACATAAGGGATGCATTATTGCTTCTTAATAGTGATGGTGTGGCAATTCTAATTACTTCTGTAGATCTTACGCTACTTACTATTTTTGAACAGAGCAATTAGTTTAATTACACATTGTTTCCAAAGTGCCTGAGCACTGGTCTAGCTGTAAACGCACACAAAGGTTAGTGTTCCAGCTGTTGTCTCTGAATGAACGGGAACACCATAGCCCATGAGGGCCGGTGCAGCTCCAATGAGCTCATCAGCTGTTCCACCCAAAAACTGGCTGGAAAGCCTGAAAGCATCTCCCTGCTTCCAAGCTCTCCATAAAACATGGATAGGGAGTGAGGGTGAGGGACAGGAAATGCTGTGTGGGAGCAGATGAGCTCAGCCCAGGGGCAGAGCATCTCTCGGTTCTGGCAGTGGTGGAATTGACTGCTTTTGGAAACACAGTGGAAAAGCAATGCCTCATAGAGACAGCAGGGAAGCCATTGGATGCAAGCATGGGACAAAAGAAATCAAAATGACTCTCAGGTGTTTTGAGGTGACGGATATCTAACTGGGAGCAGACAGAGGTTTGTTTCAGTGCTTTTGTAAGATGGTGGTAACCAGCATAAGATGTAGAGTAAGGATAGATGTCACTGAGCTTTGATTTCCTAAATGAAGAGATGACCAAAAAGGGAGCTGCATGAGGGAAGAAGAGAAGCCTGTTGGTCTATGCTTCTGTAGCAAACATGAAGGATGGAATAAAAGAATGGAATAATTAAGTACCTCAGAATGACAGTAAAAGCCAAGGAGGAAGGATGTGAAGGTCTGACGTAGTAGAAAGCCCTGGGAGGGAGGCATGGGACGTACAGCTGGATGATGGCTTCATGAGTGAAGCTAGGCTGTTATGTGAGCACAGCATAGGCTTCCCCACAGCTGTCACACAAGATTCAGAGATCAAACAAGGAAGAGTATTTCTCACTCGCTCTCTGCAGCTCACATTTTGCAGTCAGTGTCCATAACTTTGAAGCTTGTAGGACTTAATCAAAGATTTAATTCCCATCATTTGTGGCAGTGAGTAAGGGTATGTTTTGCTGAGAACTCATGGTTTATTTTGCCAGGTCTGTGGCAAATGTTGGACATGTGACAGGATAATGGAACTCTGCAATTAGTCCCGAGTACTGCAATTACTTCAGACTCCTGTTTATAAATCACACCCTATTGCATCATGCTGGGGAAGAAAGGAGTTTGTTCATTGACCTTCCATGTTGCTTCTGCAGTTGCTCAGCCTCGTTGTTCTCTCTGGAGGTTGCAAGGGATGTGCTGGAAAAGTCTGACTACTGCAGATGTAGACACAGGCAAAGAGGCTGGAGATCAGGGGTAAAGACCTGCACATCCTTCATTCAGCTTGAATAAATGCCCTTCATGGATGCCTGCAGACTTTCCCACAAACCTTCATTAAGCTTGCATAAGGGTATCTTACAACAAGATCTCAGAAAGAAGTGGGGTGTGTCCATTCATACCAGGGGGAACCACAAGAATGAAGTAATCCAACACAATGTGAAGTATGCAACAGTGCCTGTTTGCAGGTGCACTCGTTAGATGTGAACGTACGAGGTGTGCTGCAGCCACCCAGCACTCATGTGCAAATCTGTCACTTCACAGAATGCTGTTCCAAGGAAAGCAGCGTGGAGAAATAACCAAGCCTTTCCACACTGGTGCACCCACAGGGCCTGTGAGTGGGTTTCTACATGAAGATCCTGTCACTCCTTCCATGATCAAGCTTCGTAAGAGAAGCGTGACATGAGTCTTCCTAAACTGTGTACATCCCTTCCTCTGTTCTGTGTTTAGGTTACCCACATCTCTACTCATGTCACTGTTCCGACCTAGGGCTCCTTTCTGCCTGCCCTTTCTGAGCCAGCTTTGTTTGACACTGCTGGTTTATTTTTCTATCAAAACATCTGGTTATTTCTAAATAACAAGGAGTGAATGTCAGTGTAAGGAAGCATAGCCTTGCTGGGGCTTTGCTTGGCTGGGGAGTCCCTACATGTGGTCCCTCTGCTCAGCCAGGCAGGTATCAGCTGCTTCTTCAGCAGTATGCCAAAGGGATCCCCACAGTTCAACTAGGCAGGAGCAAATAAGGAAAAAGATGGGAGGACCTTCAAACTTCAAAAGCCTGAGTGGCATTTGGAGAGGTGAGGACATAGGAGCAGCGGCACCTGGGTGAGAGGGAGAGTACCTGGATGGTAGTTCCCTGCAATGGGCAGTCTGCAGGCTTTCAGAGAGGGCACATGCTGGATCACTGTATTCACAGATGAAAGAGGCCAAAACATGACCCCAAAAGAGACCAGAGGCGGAATACTGATCCTGTCACCCATGTTCATGGTGCAGCAAGTCTCATGGTGATCTTCTTCTGCCCTTCCTAGATCTTCTGCAATGAAGAGCACTCCAATCCAGAAGTTTCATCATTTGAAGAATTTTTCTTATTTATTAAGCCAGTTGCTTGTTTTGTGGGTTGCAGTTGGCAGAGCAGTGATGAAATTTCACTGTGGACACCAAGGAGACAGGCTGAACAAAGCCAAAGGCTCACAGATCTCTAGGGGCCTGCCTGAAGGTGGATGGGGCACGCAGCTCCCTTGTGGGGTATATGCAACAAACATTGCTTAGGTATACAAGCCATGCTGCCTTCCTGAGGCACCACAGCTTAGAGCAGAGCTTTGTACTTGCTTTGCAGTCAGTTGCTTCTGTTAGCAAACCTGCTGCAAGAGAAACCTATTATGAGCCTTCTTTTATAACACAGCTGCATTCTTACCTTCTGTGTTATTAATACATCAGTAAAGATTACTTGTAATATTTTTCACTTCCATAACATGTTCTATCTGGGGAATCTCAGAACATTTTGCAAACATTAATTAATTAGACTTGCAGCACCACTATTTACTAGCTAATTGTTGGCCTTGTTTTTGAAGAAGATTAGTTTCCGCCTGCTCTAAATGCTCAATCTCCCACATCCAGAAGAACCTATGTCAGAACATGTGCAGCAGATGGGCATGGTATTAAAATGCCCACACTGCTTAAATCCTTTGTCTGTACTGTGGCATCAGATTATGTGCTTTAGAAAAACAGTCTAGTCCTATAACTGAGATGCTTGGATAACCAGAGTACTATTGTGAGACCTCACTTGGAGTATTGTGTGCAGTTCTGGTGTCCTCAACATAAAAAGGACATGGAACTGTTGGAACAAATCCAGAGGAGGGCCACGAGGATGATCAGGGGACTGGAGTGCCTCCCGTATGAAGACAGTCTGAGAAAATTGGGGCTGTTCAGCCTGGAGAAGAGAAGGCTGTGTGGAGACCTCATAGCAGCCTTCCAGTATCTGAAGGGGGCCTATAGGGATGCTGGGAAGGGACTCTTCATTAGGGACTGTGGTGATAGGACAAGAGTTAATGGGTTCAAACTTAAACAGGGGAAGTTTAGATTGAAGATGAGGAAGAAATTCTTTACTGTAAGGGTGGTGAGGCACTGGAATGGGCTGCCCAGGAAGTTGTGAATGCTCCATTGCTGGTGGCGTTCAAGGCAGGGTTGGACATAGCCTTGGATGGCATGGTTTAGTGGGAGGTGTCCCTGCCCATGGCAGGGGAGCTGGAACTAGATGATCTTACGGTCCTTTCCAACCCTAACTATTCTATGATTCTACGTGTGTTGTAACAGCTGGCTTAAAAAACAAGCAAATGAGTTGGTGACTGAATTCAACTGTGCTGGATGGAAAGAGGTTTAGCTTTTTGCAGTTTATGAACCTTTTTTCTGTGGGCTTGTGTTGCCTAAATTTAACCGTTTTTTTTTTCTTTTTTTTTGATTGACCTGCTAGCTGTTTTTAGCAAGGAATACAATTTGAAAAGGTTCCATTTGTTTCTATCTGTTAGCTTTTTATGTTTCTTTATAGGCATCTTGTTTTTCCAGACATCTCCAGTCCTCTCATTTGTGTCTGCAGACCCACTGTTTACATACTTCTTATACAGACATTGTGATTTGTCTGACACAATTATAAAGAACAGTCTGGTCACTTATTTTTCAGTATGTTCCTTTATTAGTGTTCACCCTCGAAATTCAACGCCAAAATGTCTTCTCAAGAAAGATATGAAGACTGCCAGAACTATTGTATTTGGTTCTTGACTGCTCAAACTTCAAAGTGATACCTTGAAGGCAATTCCTTTTGTGGTCCTGGATTTTATTTTGTTACCAATTCCTTTTGTGCATTTCTGCATTTGTGTGCTGAATCAATATAATACCAGGCAATCTGAAAAAGACAGAAAACAATCTACAGAATGGTAAGTAAATCTGCACATATAATCTGATACTAGGCTTTAGAAAGAAGCATTACCAGCATCTGATGCAGGGGAAGAAAAGCATATTGCTGCCGTTGCTATTGCTGTTCAAACCATTACTTGCTGTTTCTACTTACTTTAACTTGAGCTTATCAAGGTTTTGCTGATGCCCCACTCCAGAAAATTTCTATGAGTGAAAAAAACCCAAAGACCAGTTTTTGTGTCCCCCTCTATTTCCTAGCAAAGTATCATGTTTCTTCCCCTCTTCCATCCCACTCAAGACCCACTGTTTCTGAACAGCAAGTATTGCTGAAATTGATTTGCTTTAAATGAGAAAGTCCTACTGTAGAAGGAACCAATATGACACAGAAGGGCCACAAAGTTGAACTGTATTGAAATTCTGATTACTTTACCCTTTTTTTTTACATCCTTAACAACAGTTGGGGCAGTAGCAAGAGAGTCAATCCTCTTACCCAAGCTCAGCAATATAATATCCCACAACAGCAGTAGGGTAATAGAAGTGCTGTGATGAATTGATGGGTTCATTAGTCTACAATCAATGGATAAGACTTCATAATAGAATAAGCCTCACAGGAGACAAGTACCAGCACTTTAATTGCAGCAGGTCCTCAGTGCTGGGGCATGTATTAAAAAGAAAAATCAAATCTTTCCCTGGAATAAAAATCCTTAGAATCAAGTAGACTACAAGAACAAAGAACAAGTTGCTGAAAGAGAAAAGAAAGAAAAGGGACCACATTAACTATCATGCTCATGTCCAGATTTACAAACTGGAGCTATATACCTGACAGATGAGTATGTTGACTGTTCTCTGGACTCCACTGCAGTAATATCTGAGTGTAAACAATCTGAATATGCTCGTTTCAGGCCATGAAGGCTCTCTTAGTGCCTTTCATGGGCACAGAAGTGACAGCTAAGAGGCACAAGTGTGTCCAGGCACTTCATCTCTGCAGGGCTGCATGGGGAGCCAGAATGCAAGGGGTTGGGTGGGAAGGTGTGGGAAGGAGTGGGATGGAGCCCAGTCCCACTGGCCCCCTCCTGCCTCTCAGTGCAGCCCACTGACCATTTGCAGGCACTGCCATTTTGGGAGCAGAACATGAATATGAGCTGTCATGCTTCCTCTCCTGCAGAGATTTCAGTTTTCTCTGGCTGTTCTCCTTCATAAGCTGTTCATGGCAGACAGAGAATTAGGCTTAGATTTCAGAGTCTTGCACCCTTTTCCTGCCTTTACATCTCGGCTTCTGTCCTCACCTCCAGGAGCCACTTTAAATCATGGTTCCCTTTGCATCAGGTGCACACACAGTAAGATCCTCATCCCGGCAAGCTGCAGCTGTAACACAGAATCCAGGCAATTCTGACAATAAAATACACACCTTTTGCTCACTTGGTGTAGGTGAAGGACATGTGTCCTGAAGGTGTTTAGCTCCAGACTCCCATCAATATGGTGGAATAATATAAACCAAGTGGGAGAAGAGGGCATCATGTGGCTCGTACAGCACCAAGCTGGAAGGAGGGGAGAAATAACTACTATCAGGTCATATCTTTGTAGGTTTGTGGTCTATAAAACATACTAATTATGGTTAGAGAGAGGACCATTCGAGCATTCCTGACTAATTCTGTCCTCAGTTACTCATTTGGACCCAAATGGACAAAACTAACCCTGATTTTAACCAGTCCCCACACCACTTCAACAGAGGTTATGTAGTTTCTGCAAGAGTTGGTTATTTCCTTTCCACATAGTCAAGTTCCCAAAGAAATATACAGTAAAATCATACTTAGAAAAGTTAAAGGGAACAGACTAACAGCAAGTACCCTTGGCAATGTCCCTTGCCAGCAAAAATGTGGCTGGGTACAGTGTTTAAAATATAAATGCAAGATGGAGTATTTATATAAATGCAAGATGGAATATTTACATAAATAAGAGTAAACCTATTTAAAAAAACTGTTGTAAGTATGCATATCTGTTAGGGTATCTACATACATATGGTTTTTTGCTTGTCTATACATACATGTAGAGAGAGATGTGAGTATATATTTATATATTAATAATATTACAGTGTATATGTGTGGGTTTCTTTCAGTGCATTTGTATATATTCATATATAAACATGCACACACCATGTGTGAGACTGTGATACTTACGAAGATGCCTGTTCTGCGATCATGATAATGTCTGTAGCAGAACTGCACACTGAGAATATTTTTGTCAGTTTCAAGTTTTTCATATTTCGGACTTCAGAGATCAGCATCTGTTCAATTTACTGTAAGCCTGCAATGTACCATAATAAAAGTGGAAATGAGCTGCTTGTGACTGATCTCTGTTCCTCATGTGGCATGCCTACATGTTACACTCTTGTAACTCTTAGATCTGTTGTCTATGCCATCTACTTATCTGAGGGCATCCAGGCTCTGATCAGGAATGTGAGGTTTGGCTGTCTTAGCGAGGAGCTGAGACACTGGATGCGCATCTGCTGCCACCATGGGTAAGACAGGCATCCTAGACATAGCTGAGATTACAAGCTTCCCAATGAAGGATTTGAGGAGCCTGACTCACCTGATTTTGTAGCCTTTACTAGTGTTCGTCAGTATATGTATTTTCAACTTTGGCTTCATATGACTGAAGAACTGGAGAGCTAGACTTTTTTTACTGGTGTGAGAAGAAAGAAGGGGAACAAAGGAAATGATAATCCAGGCAGAGTGGACTTACTTACATTTTTTTCTGTCACAGGCTCTCCTTTCCAACTTCCAAGAGTCATTTACATCACCATTTTCAAAATGTGGCTACTGATTCCTGGTACTGCACATAGGACAACTCAGTTCAGTACTCGGGTTTCAACATCTGTCTTTAGCAGCTTGGTCTGAATACTTTGTCCTTAAAACTCACTGCTACTTATAATATTAAGAAGGCTTTACATACACCACCGAAGACAAGAAACAGTTTCAGTAAGAGGTGCTTTTCATGCACAGAGTTAACTGCAGTCAGCAGCTACTGTATTATTTAATATGCACTGTGCATACACCAAATATTACCCACTGCAAATTCCATTTTAGTGTAACTGCTGTGGGCAATTGCTCCTTTGTGCAAAGTGTCCTGGGAGAGCACAGCTCTAGCTCACTATTGTCTCTTTCTTCCATTTTCACTGGAGTTCATTTTGTATTTTCTTGAGCCGATAGCTCTGTACTATTATTGGTCCAATACAGATAGGGCAGAGAGGAAAAAAGAACTTGGGATCAGCTTTACTTTTTGTGGCATCCTGCTGCATTTTATCAGTTTATTGTTAACAATAGCTGAAGGCAAGGCCTAATGGTATGCTGTTGTTAGGAAGTATGAGTCTGAATGTGTGAGGGAGAATATCATAAAACAAATAAAAATAGGGGCAATAATATGAATGTTTTATCTTCTATGAGTCTGTTGAAAGATAATGTGTTGTTATTAAACAGCCTAATGAGAATGAACAAAATATATATGTCATATAAATAAAGGGAATAACTGCAAAATATACTAACAGGGGCTGAGGTCTGAAAAGGAGCAGGAGATAGCTTCTATTTGACTTTATAAGAAAATCCTGTTACATGACTTGCTTTCTGAATGGCTGACAGGAATTCTTTCCAGGAGCTCAGTATTACCAGCAAAGCCTCTGCTGGCAGCTGGACGTGGGTCAAAGGTAACCAGGATTTGCAGGACTGTAGCTGGGGAGCTCATGGACTGTTTAACATTCAGGAATAAGAATGAAGAGAAGCGAAGCCCTGGATACTGACAGCCAGAATAAGAAAGTAAGAAAATCCTGATTTTATTTTTTTTGAAGACAGAAATGGTAAAATTTTCATTAGAACACTCCAAAACAGATTATATTTTACCAGCAGGACAGTGCTTTGGTACTCTCAAGGTGGATGATAATAGGAAAATGAGCCCTAGAGACAAAAGAAAAGCTTCCTACAGGAAATTAAACCCAAGCTTTGCAAATAAGAACAATAGCCTATAATCCAGGTGAAACTACAGACGCAAATGAATGAATACAAAATGAACATTAGCAGAGCCTGAAGCAGTGGCACCTCAAAATACAAAAGAGAGGAGGGTGACTTCACAGCACCTTCTGAAACGAATTTATAACAGTATGCATACTAATGAACCTGAAACACCACTTAGTTTTTGCATCCATTATTCATTGTTCAGCTTTATAGGAAATGCAGCCATACAATGGGACGATTACAGGGAGCATTGCTGGGAGTGGGATGATAACAGGGAGGAAACAGAAGCAGCATCTGTTCTTTCACCTCAGTCCCCTTGCATGAAAATTACCATAGAACCGAAAAAGGAAAATGTTGCAAGAAGAGAAACTAGATGAAGGGCTCAAGACGTGTTACAGCTTTTTTCTTTCCCCCCTGAAATTTAAGGGATCACTGTCCCTGAAGTAGCAGGAAACACCAGGAGATGAAAAGAAACACCCTATAGGGGCTTGTGCTCTCCTTCAGCTGTCTGGGCATGTTCTGGGGTGCCGATACACTCTTCTGAATGCAGAAACTGTGTTGATGATTAAAGGGCCTTATGTGAGAGAAAC
Organism: Amazona ochrocephala; assembly: GCA_039720435.1. NCBI lineage: Eukaryota > Metazoa > Chordata > Aves > Psittaciformes > Psittacidae > Amazona > Amazona ochrocephala. The sequence continues at coordinate 94,898,181 of CM077878.1, forward strand.
AATATAGAAAATCAGCGGAGCCGATTCAACCAGCCAAATCTATGAAAGCTCCTGGGTACAGGGAAGATAAAAGAAGGTGTTCAGAGAGAAATGGACTGATGCAGCAGCAATAGCACAGGTATCCCAAAGTCTTCTGTAGTTTCTGTCCCTTTATGACTGCGCTGGCAAAGGTTTTCCTGAACTAGGTTTCTTAGCCATCTGCAGCACTGCAGGACATGTTGAATCTGTCCTGATCAGTTTACGCCACCAGATAAGACAGACCTATAATGCACCCTTTCTAATGCGTTGAGTCTTTTTTAGTCCTAGGCAAATTTGATGAAGCTATTTATATATGATATATTTCAATGTTTCTATTTTCTTCCCCTAAGCTATGTGGCCTTCACATTTTATTTCCTGGGTATCCAGGGCCACAGCTCAAGGTCTGGTGCAGACCTGCAGGGATAACAGATACCTTTTCTGCACTTCACTGGCTTTATTTGTTTCCTTTTGAGCAAACTGCAGTTGGCTTGTTTTGCTGCAAACTGGAACATCACCAATGGGACAAAATTTAATACACTTAGAGCTTATTTTGCATAAATAAGCTGGAAACAGAATGGCTGAGGTTGGAAGGGACCTGTGAAGGTCATTTGGTCCACCCTTCCACAAAAGATGGGGCACAGTCTTCTTCAGCTGTGAGGACCATGAGGGTCCCAGCACTGTTCATGTTTCCAAATAAATATACAGAATACCCTGCACATTTAAAAATATTAGTGTAGAATTTGTGGCTAACTTGCAAAATTTAGCAGGAAATATATAATTTTTTAGCTATCAAATTGCAGACAAAGGAGATATGACAAACACATTCATTGAAATTGTAGGAGCTTTTGCTCACTGTTGTGTTTAGTGTCTCTCACAACCCAAGAAAGCATACTTTTACAAGCTACACCTTCTGCAGCCACACTCAAGAGGTTCATGGAAATTATAGCACCTACTGATATAGGCATCAGAGTTAATAACCTACAAGAAATTTGTAGCTGAAAGTGTTGGGCAATCAGATGTTATATTCACTGGAGTTCAAAGCTGTGCTAAAATCTCTGGAAAAGTGTGAAATTTTCATGAGATGGAAAATATTTTTCACACATCTGGGTTATACTGGAGTGCCTTGTGTATATTTCTCCCGGAGAGCTGCTTCAGCACCTGGATTTGATGTTGTAAGTTCTTACTGAAAAGAAATTAAGGTAACTGGGTTTTACAATTTCACATTTGAGAAATACACTGGGGGGAAGGATTGTTTGGCTCTGTTGTTTTTTTCCCCTAACCCAACAGGCTTTCCAATTTTTGACTGTTGGAAAACACACAGTATTTCATTTGCACTACAAAAGGATTTTTTAAGATTGCAGCTAAACATTGATATGAAAATTATCATGTCCAACAGCTATTTGCTATCACTACACTCTGTGAGAAGGTTTGAGCAGCTGTACTGCTGAATTTTATTCTACTGCGCTAAGCCATTGTCATGTAGAGATGTTTGCAAAACTATGGCTTCAGTCACTTTTAATGAGTGAATTCCTCTTTTGTCTGATTTTCTCAGTAACAGGAAAAAAAAGCAGGTGTATAATTCATGTAAAAATATCTGTTTTCTCAACTTGAAGATGTAGTCTGTCTCTCTGTGTGAGAGTATGCTTGCTCTTATGATGTCTGTGTATTTAATTCAAAGACTAACTTAAAAAACCCTGACACCCCAATTACAGTATACTCGGAAGAGAGCAGAAGGTTGCTCCTTGGGGGTTTTGTCTCTACTTTGTCAATGAAACTCTCAATGAAACCTGGATTCATAGCATGCTGACATGTTGTTCATTATCTCTTTATGTATATAATGAATGAATCATAAAGTCCAAATAAAACTGTAAGTATTTATATTCATGTACACATGCAGTTGAGGTTGCAGTCAATCAGTATTATCTGCCCTGTCTTGTGCTATCTTTTTCTTATTATTAAATGTGTAGGAGCTGAGGAACTATGTATTTTCCTTCCCATCCCATTGCCACATTTTGTTCAGATTTCCTGACACCTGCAACTTACAGAGTTTGCATTTATGATGAGAAAAATATGAAACAACTCAGCTACTTTGTTGATGGAATCAAGTCAGACCTAGATAGATGGGGTAGTAAAGCATTTTTCAAAAATCCCATCAGTTTGAATTATAGTTGTAAGCAGAAAATGCCTGTGAATGCACTGCACCAGTGAACTCTGTCATCTCTCAATGGACCATGGCTCCTCTCCAGGGAGACAGGCAGCATGCAAGCACATTGGTGTGAGCCCCAGCTCTGCTACAGCCTGACCAGGGGCCACTTCATCTCTCTTTCCAGCTATTGCAGTGGTGGTATTAGTTTGCCTATGTTGAATTTCAAGCATGTTTCTGTGCTCACTTCCTTAAACAGGGGGCTTTGGTTTTAACTGGTCCCCTAGACCCTGGAGTGATAAACAGTTACACCAACTGTGTACAAACTTACCAGCAGACATAGCCTATTGTGAACCTTGAAGTGCAGGGCATGTACTTCTGCACCTGGTGAGGTGGTCAGAGATATCTGAGGATGAGTCCTTGATGCTAACTCTTTTTTACCAAATGTATACATTTCCAGGAAGTTTCAGGATAATTTTGGTTCTACTGAAGCCAGTGAAAAAAATTCCCTGGGAATTGGTGGGTTACAGATCCCTATTTTAATTTGCAGGACTATCAGTGATGGATAAAGTTGTTTCTTTGGCATGCCATTGGTCTTCATCTGAAAATCAGAGTGAGTACAGCAGTATGGAGCCATATAGAGTCATTTTTCTACAGCCAGTTTTTATCTCAGTCTGTCTTTTAATGTAATTAATGTCACACACAGCAGGTCATACTGAATATATGCTATTGTCCCAATGGTGACATCTCAAGACGTAGCCTGATCACTCACTAGCCTCTCTGTATGCTGTCTTTGTGGGACATTGTTTAGCCATGTATGAAACTAGAAACCGAAGTCTAAGTGCTCCATCCTTGCATTGCTGTTCATGCCTGCAGATCTTGCTGATTAGAAATAAAAGTAGGCTGCTACCAATATTAGATACTTTAAATGAGACAGTTGATTTCTGTGTGTTAGGTTTATAAAATGAACAGGATTCCTTTTAGTGATGGATTCTCAGTGATGGATTTCAAAACAGATACTTTGCCACTAAAATTAAGTTCACATTATGCAGCAAGCCACGGTGTGACTGAGAACAAACATTAAAAAGGTCGTTCTGATCTTATTTGTCAAGATCATGCTGTTATTCTGGTTTTCTTGAAGCAGAAATCCACATATTCTGATGGATGGTGGTTTAGAAACCTTGAGCACATACTTGTAAGAAAATATTCTGCACAAATTGTGGTTTTGGGTTAAAATATCACACACCATCCAAGATTTAATTCCTCCATATTCATGTGCAGAACTCCAAGGGTGATGATACCTGTTCATCTGCTTCAATAACTACATCCTCAGCTCTTGCTTGCTTCCAGTGTTGTGAATACACAGATGAAAAAAGACATGCTGTTCCATTTATAACCAGCAATTCTTTTGTTCCTGTCTTAAATAGTTTGCAGCAAGCATTTCCTCCAGTTTCATGACTGAGCCTGGAGCAAGAGTAAAGGTGAAGGATGTGGTGGTGGATAATGGCAGGCTTTTGTGAGGTTCTGGTGGTCTCCTCTCAGTGCAGTCACATAGGCTGCTGCTTACCTCTAATAGAGACCTCATGTCAGGGTCTCCAGGATGATTTGGCAACCCTGCTATGAGATTACAGAATAGCAGTGCAAATGAGACAATTGTAAATATCGTTCTGACATAAATTCCATGGTAAATGCAAAAATTCCTTTCCTCCACCTTACCTCCTTTATGTGTATGAGTCTTTTTAATTGAATTAACCATTTCATAGAATCATAGAATAGTTAGGGTTGGAAAGGACCTGAAGATCATCTAGTTCCAACCCCCCTGCCATGGGCAGGGACACCTCCCACTAAACCATGCCATCCAAGGCTATGTCCAACCCCGCTTTGAACACTGCCAGGGATGAAGCATTCACAACTCCCCTGGGCAAACCCATTCCAGTGCCTCACCACCCTTACAGTAAAGAATTTCTTCCTCATATCCAATCTAAACTTCCCCTGTTTAAGTTTGAACCCGTTGCCCTTGTTCTATCACTACAGTCCCTAATGAAGAGTCCCTCCCCAGCATCCCTATAGGCCCCCTTGAGATATTGGAAGGCTGCTATGAGGTCTCCATGCAGCCTTCTCTTCTCCAGGCTCAACAGCCCCAACTTTCTCAGACTGTCTTCATATGGGACCAAACCACCTCCCCAAAATATTCCATCTTCAAATGTTCTCTTTTGAATACTGCATACCACTTCCCCACTACACTCTCTTCCTACACAAGATATCATCCTCCCTAAGCAGTCCCAAACTGCACTCCAGCTGCTGTGACACGCCATTATGCATAGCTATTTTCCTTCCTCAGCCAACACATAGAGCCCCACAGCTGCCTTTCTCCTCAGGCTCTACTTCTCTTCCTCTTCAGCACCCAGTCCTGCCTATTTGATTCTGGTTTATTCTGTGCTGGTTATACTACACTAAGCAGTATAATGCTTCATAGTGGTTCATTAAGCAATACAACCAACATCTGTCATGTGCTTGGTCTTTCATCATCTCCCCATAGGAAGATGTGTGTCCAGCACAGTGTTCACTTCTGAGATTTTTTAATTCTACATATGTATAGATGTGTATATATGTATATATGCATGTGTGAGTGAATGCTTCTATAAGTAAATATGTATGTATGCATGTGTGTATATATATATATATATGAACACCCAGACACTTTACCTTGCATTTATATGAAAGAAGAAAACAGCACAGAAATGTGCCTTGCCCGTAAGAACAGCAGAGAATGTGGGCTAGGAATGTCTAGTTTCTGGGGAAGACTCTTACCACGGTCTTGGTCTAACCCTTGGGAAAGCCGTCTCCCACAAGACTGGGTTTTACCTTGGCTGCAGCAAATTCCACTGGGCCGGAGGAGTGGAGCAGAGATCATAGAATCACTGCCTTTGTCCCAGAGCTTTAGGCAGTCTTCAGAGACTTACATCTTTTCTCTGAAATCTGAAAAATGAAGGGCATCTGAGATCTTTGGCCTGTATTAAATGGGGTGCAGAACAACGTTGCATACAGTGCAGGACTCACTTCACAATAGCTGGATATGCTGTTCTCTGCATTTGCCAGTGTTTCTTTGAATAAGTGATATTTCCACCTAGATATTTTCAAGACCATGTAAGGCATGAAAAAGCACAAGCCTGCTGATTTGGAAGCATTTGGAGAACAGCTGCTTGGCAAAAGCAAGTACGGTATTTTTTCAGTGCAGTTCACCAACTGCACACTTACTGGAGTGGAACAATTTAAGACATCCCAGCTTCTACTCTTTCATCTGCTATTTCTGCCACTTTATTATGCTCCATCCAAAGCCACCTTCCCATCTTGCAATATGGATCTGTGAAAGTCTGACACTTCAGACGGTGCTTTGTGTACCACAAGGCACTGAGAACAACCAAATCAGGCTGGGCGTGTGCATTTGCAGCTAGCTGCTTGCCGAGAAGATAACATTGCTCTGCATTGGTACACTGCCTTCCTCTGATCTAAGGGTTGGTATTTGCAGTTGAACCCTAAGTGTCCATAGAATAATTACAGCGGTAGAAGTCTGGGGTAAGATGTAAGATGCTGGTGAAGTCTGGGGCAAGCTTTCAGCATGTGATTGAGGAGCTAGGTGGGAGAAAGACTGTTTTACATGGTTACAGCCCTGAGTATAAGCTTCTGTTCCACATTGACAATGCTCCTGATGGTCATATACAAAATGTCTCACTGTATAAGGATATTAAACACATTGTTATCATCAAGGATAAAATGGATTCATTTTGGGGAGACTGTATTAAACATATTGACTATTCTCGCTTCCATACCCTCTACTTTATACTGGATGATGACATGCTTATCTCTTAAAAATACCATGAGCTTGGGCATAAAATATGAAATTTTCCAAAGTAGAAATAGGTTAGGAATAGGAAAAAAATGATTATCTCAAAAGTACATTTTTACACACAGGTCTGCTGTTATGCATTATCAGATGAAGCTAATCCTTCATTTCACGTATATTCACTTGGCCTCATTTCTTAGGGCTATATTCCTCTGTCAGATTTACAGAGTGGATCTTAGATAAGTTAGAGAAATGAAGGACCTTCTCAGGCTGCAAAGTTCATCTGCTGCAAGCTCCTAGACTCCATAGTCAAGCACTGAATGCAGGTGCTTTACTATTGCTGCTGTGGGGTAAACAGATTGTAGGAAGGGCTACAGTTTCACGGAAACATGGTATTTTTAGTTCAACACCAGCTGAAATTTTGGCCGTTTCGAGTGCAAAGTGCCTGAGGGGAACTAATTGCTGTGCAGCGGTCCCCTCAGATGTGGTGCCAAGAGCCACATCAATGGCTACACTGGACTGAGCTGCATTGCTGCAGCCTCCTTGAAGTCCCAGCCACAGCCGTGCCACCCACCATTTCTGGCACCTCACAGGGGGCATCCATCCACATGTGGCAGCCCTGATGCCCGGCAGCTGCTGCCCTGGGCACCCCAGGAAGGCACTGGCTGGGTCAGCTACATTACCTTACCCTTCCTCCAGAAATGCCTCCTCTAAGCCAGAGTCTGATGCTGCAAAATGACACCTGCATATGAAGGAGGTGGGTTTGGACTCTGATAGTATTAGTGAAGGCACTTTTCAGGCCAACATGGTTTATCAAAGAAACTCTTTTGGAAGGAACTTTTCCTTGCAAATACAATCTAGTTTAGAGCCACTAAACCAAACCAGCCGAGACTGCCCTCAAACCCCACCAGTCTGGAGTGGAGGAGGAAGCATACAGGTTCAACTCAAAAATCTTGGGCATGTGAATTGGCAGTGGCTGGGGCCAGACATTTCAAGCTTGATTGGATTGGTTTTGCTTGCACATTTCATAAAGAGCAAATTCTAGTTCCGAAGAGAGTGGAGTACAGCATTTTAAAAGCTGCAGTCTTTTAAACCAAGCATGACATAGAAGCACATCTGAGAATTTCTGTGCCTTTGTAAATGAATTTTAAGGGATGCATTTTTAAAAGAATTCTGTAGGTGAACATATTCTTTTCCATTGATAAAATCTGGAGGCTCCACATCTTGAATAATTTTGAATCAAGACAAACGCATGCCTTTGATGAGGATTCGGTATAAAAGGCATGCAACATTAGCAAAACATGACATGACTGAAGAATTGCTGCTACAATTGGGAACATTGCTGGGAAAAATTGCAAGCTTTGTTCCAGAGAAGCAGCAGACTGCAGGTGCCTCCAGGAACCTGGTGGAGATGAGCCATCCTTATTGCAGGATGTGTGAGCTAAGAGCCTCCTCCTGTCCCAAAACTCATGACAGGCATTGCCTCTGCTCCTGACTGGAGGTGGAGTGCACGAACCTCTGGAGATGCTCCTACCTTCCTGAGCCCCTTCCATGGACTTCTGGGTGGCAGGGGGCAGTTTGACATTGGGGTCATATACAGCAGTACAGACATGAGTTGAGTTAGCAGCAGGTAAGCATTCCCATTCTCCCCATATATGGGGAGGCTGTTCGATGGGACTCCAAGCCTGGCTCTGACAGCATCAGGGCTATGGCAGCCAACCTCATCCACCTTCTCTGCAAGAAGGGGACTTCCCTGGGCATCAAAGCATGGTGTCTGGTTAAGGAAAAGCTTGCTCAGAGCCATATTACAAGAAAAGAAATTGTACCTAGAGCTGCCTTGGACGGGCATGGTTTATGCTTCCATAATCGTGTCTTAGATTTGGTCTCCCAGGCACTTGCCTTTGCTTGCCGCCCGCATGGTGGGGAGACTCCAAGTGCATGGACTGGGGTCCTTCGGAATGAAACAAAACCAGAAGATGCATCCTGGTTGCTAAGGGGAGCTCAGCCTGCTCCAGAGTCACCCACCACTGCAGAGAGGACATTGGCATCAGGACACCAACTCTGCTGCTCTGAGGTCTGTTCCTGCTGTCCCATGCCAGCCAGTGGTGCCATGCACTAGAGGCACCACCCCTGTGTTCAGCTCTCCTCTAGCTGAACACTTCCTTATTCCCTGTTTCCAAGGAAAATGATGCAGAGAGGACTGTGTGCCTGGACAGCATGGCAGAACTGGGAACAGAACCCAGGCCATCGTCACAAGGACCGGATACCACTCAGCCACCTTTCCCTGTATTTGTTCAAGACATGAACCTCCATGGACACTAGGTTTTACCAGGGACAGGCCCCACCAGGCAGGGAAACAGAGGCAGCCCCCAGCCTATACCTGCCCTTCTACTCCACCCAGTGAGGGCCAAGAATAAGCAGAGCAGCTACTGCATACATTTCTGATAAGGAAAACAAAAGGGAAGAGAAAGACCAAGAAAAAAAAATAGTCATCTGAACTCCATCATGAATGTTTCAGCCTGTTTTCCTAAAGAAAAATTTTGGGCAGGTTGGTAAAGGCTTATAAGTATCAGTAGAAGGATGGTCTTTGTCTGCTTGCTCCTACAAAAGAAGTTTGTAAAAATCTATACTTTTCTTGTACCCAAAGGCACTATTCTTCACTACAGCTATGTGGCAGGTTTGCAGATTTCATCAGTGGGAAGGTGAGTCTGCAGTTAATTAGCTATGTTCTTACTAGTAGGCATAGATGTCAAACAAAAGGAACAACAACAAGCCTTTGCAAACTTTTCGAGAACTGTCCATGGCTCTAAAACTTGAATTTGTTGACAGCAGACCTTTGAGAGTGTATATATGTATGTGTGGTTTCAAGCCATGCAGCACTTATTATGGATGCATCTGTCTCTGTAAGAAGTGCACTGCACAAAAAAAATGTATAGAAAATCCATTTTTGAACCCTTTACAAAAACCAGCAGCTTTAATGTGCTGCCTTTCTTCACAAGGTCATTACTCTGGCAAATGCCCTCTGCTTTGATTTTTGGGTACTACACAGTGCAGATTAACAATCACAAATAAACTGCCTGCTCAGAATGAACAAACAGGGCACTGATAACCAGCTTTAGATGATTATCTGTGTTCAGTGTTGCTCGGAGTCAGAGGATATAAGAAACATAGAATATGCACCTCAGCTTCTTCTTGCCCACCTTTTCCACCCCAAACTTTCAAAGTAGATTCTCCAGTCTAACATTTTTGCAATTCCTAATACAGGTCCACAGGAAGAGAGGAGCTGTTGCAGTGACAGCTTTCTACTCAGCATCATATATCACTGTCTTGAGCTATTCTTAGTGATGCTTGGAAAGCAGTCAGAGCAATGTGTGAAACTAGCCGGTGATGCTGACAGCATCTTACTACAATTATGATGATGTATACAGTGCTAGCTAATAAGGCCAGGAAAAAAAAACAACAACAAAACAAAAGAACATACTCCAATTTTTTTGGAGATGCCAGCATGAAGGATTTCAGGGAAGGGAGGGGGAGAGTGAGGCAGTTAGGACTGAGGAAGGACGCTGAAAAGGACGCAAGAAGAAATATTTGAAACAATGTCTCTTCAAGCTACCTTCTTATTTAATTTGATTGTCAATAACCCTGACTCAAAGAAATGAGAACTACAGGGCTGGATTTAAGAAGCTTAAAATGCAGCATGGTTTCAGAAACAACAAGAGAGAAAAAATTAACCTTGTTACATAGGGGACTGAAGTTCTCAGGGAGCTTTGCTGGTGTACATGCTTGGCAATGAAACCATTGTAATTTATGCCAATTGAGGCTTTGTCCTGGGTAGAGGAATCTGCTATTGTATTCCTTCCACTGCAAAGGTTTTCAGAGCTCCACATCTCTCGTGATGCCCATTATAAACAGTTATTGCCAAACTATGATACTAAAACTGAGGCACAGAAATACAAGTAGGCTACTGTCATGAAAAGAATGCAGGGGAGACATCAGTGAAAATATAGTAATGGTCAGAGGTATTAAATCCTTGAATGCTTGCTCAGGGAGCTGCAAAAGAAACATTACTTAAATCTTTGGTCTTTGAGGGGCCAAATGCTTATATTGCAGGGAGGAATAATTTTGCCCTTGTGTCACGAAGAGGAGGACATCCAATTTTTTGCACTACTGACTTCTGCTGTGTGTGGAACAAGCCAGCTGGGAGAAGGACGAGTCAGCATGAGTGCTTAGTGAGCCTGATGCCTTCATGCCACCAGAGGAAGTAACAAGATGAGCAAGGCAGTAAAACCTGAGCTCGGATTAAAATGTAGAATTTTTCAAGTGGTTTGTAGCTGCCTTGGGGGCAAAGGGGATGCCCAGCAGAAGTCTGCTCTTCCTCAAGGAGATTCCATGAGCAGTGCTGCTGAGGGGCTGAGGGCACAGTCCTCCCACTAAACTCACCTTTTCATCAGATTCGTCACAAAGCCCTCAATCCTACTGCTGCCTTGTGGACATAGCAAGCATATCCTACACTATGGATAGCCTACAGTGAGAGCCAAAGATCTCCACAGGAGCTGATCAGATACTTGTAGCAAGCATTTCCCCAGTTCAGATCATTATTTTTTGCTGAAAAACAAACAACAGGAGCTAAACAGAAAGCTTCAGTTTGTGGGAACACAGTAAAGTCCAGACCCTGTATGTGTGGAGGGACTGGCTCAGCCCAGGTCCTGCACGTACACCCTGCGGGATCTAACTGGCACAGTATGCCTTGAGTAAGCATTGCTAGAAACTCTGATGCACAGCTGCTTTTCCAGCCATTCTCGGAAGAGGCAACCACAACAGTAAAGAGATCCAACAGCCTCCTCTGGCTCCACCATAGGCACTGGGAAGAGGGGTTCAGGGACCCAAAGATGGACGTCAGTGATCTAAATGTGAGGCATTTAATACGGTCAGATCAGCCAGACTCCCTCTACAGTGCACGGAGGGAGACAAGCATATCCAGAGGACATGTCCATGAGCCTCGGATGTCTGCTGTGGTATTCATCTAAATCACTTTTCAGTGGTGGTTTTCCATTGATGACTGCAGGGCCCAAATGGCTGATTCAGAAGAGGTGCCTTGTCTTACTTTTATACGGCTATCATCAGATGAAATTAATTCTCCTTTTCTCTCATGTTCCAGTTACCTTGAAAGGAATGGAAAGCTCATTGAAATTGGGCTAATTCAAACGATTTCTGAATCAAACCCAATATGGGGGTAGACAGAAAATGTCAGAAGACACTTCAGCAAAGGGCACAAGTGGCTCCAAGTGATATTCATCTTCCTACTCATAGATTTCTTCAAGTCTTAGTGTCAGCAACATTGAAAGGCATACAAAAAATGGTATTGCAACAAAAGGCAGAGCTATTTGGAATAAGGAGTTCATTTATTGTTACTCATACCAAGCACCATTGGTCCATGGCACAGTTAAGAGCCGTTCTACTAAAAGCCAAGAAACACACCTTTCCTGGCTCACATAGATATCACATTTAGCTTGGCTTTAAAAATTCTAGCTCCCAAGGGACTGAAAAATCTGTAAAATGTTAAAGAGAATGGGCAGCCAAATGCTTCTAATGCTCCAGATGGCAATAGTTAAGCTCTGAGCAATGGCTTTGCCACCACTCATTGTACTGGTTTGTCCATCTCCAATAAGTCTGGTGTTACACACCTGCCTCACTGGGTATGAGTAAGGGAAGCAGAAGAATGGCACAATGCACCAACTTGGTGTGAGTTCTTCTGCCCTGGGCAAAGGTGGTGCAGCCTTCCTAAAGATGTGACAGTTGCACAGGGGTGCCCAGTCGCTTAGCAAATAGCACATGCCTTAATATAAATAATATGAAGATTCATTCCATTTTACTGCAGAGGTGGCTCCAAACCAGCTGCTCTGTTGGAAGGCAAATAGGGATGTGTTTTCCGTTTATATGATGCCAGTATTTAAAAATGCCATGCCTGGACCCCATTGTGCCAGCTGCTGCACAAACAGAATGAAAGTCAGCCCCAACAGGCAAACAGACTGCCAGGCAAGAAGCAACAGCTACACTAGTCCCGAGAGGAAAGGCTGTGTCGCTGTACATCAGCCTGCCAAGTGGACTGCTTGGCTTGACTCAGGCCCCACTGCTTTAAGCCCAAGGAGGTGAATGAGGCAGATTGGAAAGAGGAGAAGTGAGGGAACTTTGGGGGTGTTTACAGGGAGCTTCTCCAGTGGGAGGGGAAGCATGGGAGAAAACCCAAACACTCCAGCCGCTCAACAAATGGGACCTGAAGATCGTGTTACCAGCACTGGTTCATTCCCACAGGCACGCTGCAGCTCTCCGTGCACTGCATAGCACAGCCGCAAGGCAGGGTGATGTGGGTTAAGCAGAGGGTGCTATGCCTCAACATGCAGTTTCTCAGCCTTTGTGGTGGGTTTAAGCCTTTGCTGGTAGCTTTTATGTTGAGTATGTTGGGGTTTTTTTAGTCTAATGAGTTTTCAGAGCATCTTTGTTCCTTGCTAGCTCTACACACACGCATACTGCAGCTCATCCTAGAACCAGAAAACTTAATCAAACATTTTTTGGAAAGTTCGGGAATGGAAACAGGAGATAAAGTACTCAAAACCAGAGAACAAGTGGGTCACTGCAGCCCAGGGCTGTAGCAGTGTGAAGAGTGCATCCTGGAGCTGGTAAACCAGCACATCAGTGAATCAATGGCCAGTAGCCTACCCTCTCCAGGCTCTATACTCTCCTTCCTTTGGTGGCTGCTAGTACAGGTGCAGCCAACAAAAAGTCTTCCCCAGAAATGATGCAGAGTCTATTGTGACCACTGGGCAACACTGGGAAAAGAAGGGTTTAATTTCTAGATAAACTCTTGCAAACAATCACTGTTAGGGGGCATGAAAACAAACGAAGTATCAGGCACCACTCTATGGAGATAAGCCAGTGACATTCCTCATTAATGCTGTGTCTTGTTTCAAAGTTCAAGAGATACTGCAGCTAAACTTGCTTCCCTTGACTGAAATTCATCACTGCTAATAGAGCAGAGCCACAGGGTGAGCTGTTAGACATGCACTGGCAAGAGCAAACTGTTCCTGCATGAAAATCAGCCCACATTAATGTCCTTGAAGAGCCAAAGCCTGGGTGGAGGATGTGCTTCCCTGCTGTGCCCAGGGGGGTTTCTGTTTGCTAACTGAGGGTCAACAGTTACATTTTTCTTGACTTCCAGTGTTAACGTTTGCCTTTGCTGCTCTTCATTCAGATGCGCCCACAGAAGAATCACAACACTGAAGCTTCAAAATCTGCAGGCAGGGCATTTTGTATGTGTTTGTACGTGCATCCTTAGAAGGACTGTAATACATTTGAAGGAAGAATTTCTTACCCTCAAAGAACAGAACAGTTGTGAAATTATTTTTGCAGGCTTTACTTTTTTGACACATCTAATTAGATGCAGCGTTATGCTTGCAATCAGACATATACCAGGTGAGAAGCTTTTCCTGTGATTCAGAGATAAGATGTAGCTTCAAACTGTGACACCTTTTGTTTCCTGTGTACTTGCATTGGTATATTGCTAAGACTGCCACCGTGCCACACAACAGATCACCCGTTTTGTCCTTGGAGCTGCTGAAGCCTTCATACAGTGGAGGCATGCTGTGCTTTCTCATGGAGACCTAACTTTTCTTTCCATTTCTTTCCTTTCTTCCAAGTTAAGTCATAAATCAGTAAATATGGCTGCTTCCTTGCTTATAGGAACATTTCCTTCATAAATCACCGTGTCCCACTGAAGTCGGTCATCAGTACTGCAGGCAGTGCAGCCAAGCATTGAGGTACCACTGGAGCCCAGGAACGGAGTGGTTGTGCTTGTTTATGTACAGCAACTTCCTTTCTTCCCCTGCACTAAGTCCTCTCTGGCTCTAAAAACAAGATCAAGTGTTGTGCCCGGATTCCCCCTCTCCAGGAACTGAAACGCCAACAGAATATCTGATTATGTGTTATTTTATCCCAATTCCGTGACCTCTTTATACATTAAAAAAATCTATGAGAAACGCCAACACAAATACTAAGTGTGCAAGCACTCCTTGAAAACTAACCTCAATTGGTAAACTCATTTCCCACAGTCTGATGTTGCAATATGGACTCTTTGAATGCGGATACGTTTAAAGTGAAGAAATGTAAACTGCGTAACCAAAGGATACATTCATAGAAAACTGATTTGTACATTTGTGATAGACTATAAACTCTTTTAGTGCCTTGAAAGCATAGCAACATGTTCACCTTCAAAGAGAACCTAAACAGTGTAAATAAACCAGTTTATGTTCTGTCATTGATTAGAAAGCTTTTCCTTTTGCAAACACAGCGTGTTAAATGTAAACTTTTCTTTTTCCCTTTCATTTTAAAGAAGTTAAGTAATTATTTTATCTGAACATGAGTTTTCAGGCATAGTTTTTAAACAGCAGGCTGAATCTGGAACTGCCAACACTGTGGCTGATTGGGTGTTTGTCCAGCATACAGCTTCAAGTAAGGAAAAGCATCATGCAACTACAGTAAGAAAAATCATAAATCCCTCCCCAGAATCTGCCACATAAGCGACATCACAGGAGATAATTAAGCCAAAAGCTTGAAGAGCTTAATCCTTACTTTTTCAAACTGTGTGACATCTGTGGATAACTTTTCAACTCTTCCTACTAAGACCAGGAAGTGCAAGGCAGGGTTTTAAAGCTTTACCACATGAGTTGTCTGGTGCTGGTAAGACCATGCACAACTGATCAAGAGTTTTCTGAATTGCCTTGGGAAGGAAAAAAACACAAATCAATCACATTTCATTGGGTACATGTGCCTCAGTCTCTTAGACATTGCTGCAAATCACAGTCCTTCTTTCCATCTGTATTAAACTCAACCTCCAGCTCAGGGAAGGATGAGTCTGAAAGACAAGCAGAAGATTCTAAGTAACATGAGGCAGTTTTTGCCTAGCTGGAGAAACACCTGAAGACCCAGCAGAAGCAGGGTGTCTGTAAGGAATTCAACCTCCAGTCATTCCCTCCACCAAGGAAAATGAGATTGTTTTCTTTTTGTCACATAATATGCAAAACATACTTCTGTTAGATGCAAAATATTTCCTTTTATAAAATTAAAAAGCAGTATTTAGAGAAAGACTCACAAAAACAACAGATTGTTTTTTCCATCTCATTTAAGTTGTGATTTGCCATTCATTTACAGATACAAATGGTGGCTTTTTAACATAATATTTTTGTAAGAAATAATTAATAATATGCTCTGAAACAAGACAATATGTTAAAGAGCACATTGCTTTTCAATACCCAGGAGATTTAGAACAAGTTTTGAAGTGGAAAGCCTAACAATTTTTTGTAGTAATTAATTTGTGCGCTAATTTCTTCAAGTGCTTCTACAGTTGTTAACAACTGTTCACAGCTGATTAGAAGTGAACTTTAAAATCTTGTTTTAAAGAAAACCCTCACTGTTTAGTTGTCTGGGAAAGAATGTATTATTTTTTTCAACTGCTCGTGTGGAAATCAGTGAAATGATCCTCAAGCCAGGGCATGCCTGCATATGTGTCAGGGAGGCAATACAGACTTTCTGCAGCATCACACAGACAGTGATTTCTGAACTGATACAGTGACAATCTAGAGCTGTTGTTCATGTTCGCACAAAATTGAGAAAGCAGGATTGTGATCTAATGTTACTTTTCTGCCGCAGAAATCATCATCAGCACCACTGAAGTTATTAGGCTGCATTCAAGTGAAGGGTGGAAAACTGAGATTAGCATTTATGTTTATAATTAAGCTTGAAAATAAAATTTTAATGATGCCAAGTGTAAAATGCCCAGTTCTGTCATCTTCACTGCGAGCATATCACCTATTCAGACGCTCCAGATGTACTCTGTGATTTACATTCTCTGCCTACATATTCCCATCAATTACAGCACTCTTCAGTGAGATTTATTATCCTATTGTATCACTGAGGTTCAGATAGTGAAGAATCATAATCTTAAAAGCTATTATGAAATTATTTCCACTCACTGGAGCAAGTTGTTTCCAGGAAGAATAATTATCTCTTGTGGGTTTTCAGTGGCATTCAGACCTTAGCCAGAGGTTGGCCTCATGATTGTGTGGGTAGATCAGACCTAGAATCAGAGGGAGGTATGCAGGATGGGTGCTCAGCTGCAACAGTAAGATCATCTCATGTGTGTCGCAAACTGGTTTAGAACAGCTATTCTCATCTGAGCCTTTCTCTACATTGTCAGAAGAGCAGCAGAATAAAATAGCTCAAATATTCAAAGAGGTCATGATGTTTTTGAATCTTCAGAGGCAAACGTGCAAGCTTAGTGGATTGCAGATGATATTTTTGACAAATACATATTGCACATAGTTGGAATTGAGCTGTATAGGAAAGAGAAAAATATATTACTAAGCACTTTCATTGTTGGAAATGCCAGATGACAAAGTCAAAATGTTCCATAAATGCCTAATTTTAGAAACAGCTCTGAAGAGTGCAGGTCTGCTTGAACCCCCTGTTTTCCACCAGCTCCTCTGCCCACAGGGACCCTGCTCGCTCCCGGGACAAATGGCAGCCTTGGGGTTTTCACTCCAAATCCAGACAAAACCTGCTTTGGAAATGCTGAAATATCCT
The DNA here is from genome assembly GCA_039720435.1 of Amazona ochrocephala. Classification (NCBI taxonomy): domain Eukaryota; kingdom Metazoa; phylum Chordata; class Aves; order Psittaciformes; family Psittacidae; genus Amazona; species Amazona ochrocephala. Next base: position 94,914,821 of record CM077878.1, read on the forward strand.
GACAATGAGATTAAGCTGTCAGCTTAGCTTCTGCTGTTTGATCTGTGCTAGCAGAGTGCTTAGGTAAAACTTCAAATTACAATTTACACCCAAGCCCCACTTAACTCAGTCCCTGGGTGTAGGGTAATGGTTTGTGCTCCCCACTGTCAGTGGAGTGAGGAACTAAACACACTGCCTTGAGTCAGGTCACCAGAGTGGACACAGCAGAGGTGCCCTGAGCCTTGTGTCTTTGCTGGATGGCTCTAGGCAGAGCCCTGCACAGAGGTTTTGCATTGTCCTACTGGGATTTATTCTCCCATGCAGCTACCCTGGAAGCTCCTAGTGGGGATAGGGGTCAACAATTTAGGTATTCCTGGATCTAAGATGAATGCTCCTAAGCAGGCACTCTGCACCTCACCTGGGTCCCAAGACACCTTTCACAAAAGAGGCTGGAGCATCTATATGAGCTTTACTCCCTTCTGTTGCTCATCATCCCAAGGAGAGATGAATAGGTAGCTCTTATTGACACATTTTCATCCATAGTATTCAGATAGGACTTTGGCATCATTGACCTCATTTTGCAGTTGATGGAAAACAGTGTTTGAGAACTGAAGTGAGATTTTCCCCAAGGTCACCCATGAGACAATGGAAGAGAAGGAAAATCTCCCGGTTCTCTGAATCCCAGGGCAGTGCTCTGCACAGGAAAGTACATCTCTCCCCAAAACCAATTCAGTGCAGACAGCCAAGCCCTGCTCAGTCTGTCTGGGTTGCAAAGGGCAGAAGACAAACAGGGGATCTGCAAATTCCTGCCTTCCATCATATCTCTCTGAGGTGTGGCTTGTGCCTGCATCAGCTTTCTTAAGGGGGTCATAATCTAATAGAAAAGAGCAAAAAAGCTGTTCTGGCTGCTGCTGAAAAATGATAATCCAGAAACAATTAGGTATCTATCCACCCTTCTTTGTTAAAAGCATGAATAGCACACGTGGGGAACATACCCTCAGATGGATGGAAAACTGAGTTGTCTATTTTTACAGATCTTTCATTTAAATCTTGCAAGTAGTAAGAAAACATTTTTAATAAAAAATGCTATGCATAAAAGAATTGCTGCTTTTCATCTGAGAAGCAGCAAAGTGAAGAATTTTCTTTATTTTTACTAATTTTCAATTTGATGCAGATGTGATTCCAATGCTAATTATGCCCCCCACTGTCTCTATGCTCCAGTGAAATGTGACTCCCTGATGTTTCTCATTGTCTTTTGTTTACAATTATAAGAAGTTGATGGAAATCATCTGGTTTTTGCTTCTGTACTGCTGTGGGATTTGTACAGCAGGAATCTGTCAAACTAATGACCTCTAGCACAAGAAACTGGCCAATTCAGGCTACAGTCACAGCCGAAATCTTAGCATTGCGCTGTTTCTCTCTCACCACTCACACCCCCACCGCACGTATCTGCAATGAAACAGTTCCTGAATCATGGAAGGATGATCTCAGAGTTAAGGATAAACAGTAGGATCTTCACAAGTGAATTTTGATGCCAAATTGTGCTAAATGTTGTCTTGCTTAAGGCTCCTTTTCCTTGTGCCTCAGTTTTCTCCCCCCCCCCCCCCCCCCCAAGTGATGATAATGCAGATATGCTGTAAGCATGATTTCATTATTGTTTCCAGTGCTTTGGGACAGGCTGGAAACTCAAGGGCTCTCTCAGCACCTACACAGTATTTCCAGAACCAGGGTCCATTAAATTAAAATGCCTGTTGTGTAATTTTTCTGATGACCTGCTCATGGCATTTCCTGGGCTGGACTGACTGTGAATATATTTGCATTTGCTGGAACTGCATGGGTATATGAGAAATCTGTGCATCAGCCATTCAAGCAAAGTTTACATTTTAGGAAGATAAATAATTGAGTTCATCTGTAATTATATGTAATGTACCTGGGCATCTTGTACATGCACATGCAACTACAATCTTTGTACTGGCAATGAAAGTATTACCAGGAAAGGCCATCTGGATTTCAGTGCTATATAGAAACCATTAGACAAATACAGCTCACTATCTAATGGGCTAATTCAATTAATTCTATCACTTTGAAGTGAAATATGTGGTGAAATTAACAACTATCGGATTGTCTTCTGCACAGAGGAACACACTAAGGCTTTTCCCTAGTTCCTAGGGGGTTTTGTTCTACTTTTTCTTAAACCCCATCCCTTTCCTATAGTCCCCAGCTCTTCTACTATTCCCAGTGTTTCCCTCCTCCCAGTTAGGACTCTTGGATGGGTGAGGGCCAGCACACAGTTGTGGCAATGTTGATGCCATTGCTGCAAGGCCAACATGTGTGGTGCTGGGCAAGGTGATGACTGTTCCTACTGAGAGATAGGAGCCCCAGTTACAGCTGTGTGATGCTGGTGGGCCTTTATGCATCTTGCTCTTGCACATTCCTACTGATTTTCACAATACAGTTGTGAATTTAATGGCTCAGATTTCTCTCAAATGCTTCATCAAATATAGCCAAAAAAATCTAAGGGGATTAAAGTTTTTGGGGAGGGTAAACAATAGGCAGCTGCACAGATAGACAGATAGGTTGGCACAGATAGGGGGATGAATGGTGCAAACTCATTTATCTGTTTCATTAGGAAACCAAGCTGATCATAAACACTAGTCAAACATTTACACGTCAGCAAATAAATACTTCTGAGTGGGAGCTTTAAAAACCTTCACTGTGAAGCTGAACTTTGCACAGGTTGATAGAGACCAGTGATGGATGTGGCAGCAACAAACCTGTGACTTGCTGCAGGAGGCAGAGGGCAGAGATATGCTGCCATAACTGCATGGCAGATGCAGGGAGATATTAGGTGATCCATGAATTCTTGCGGTTTTCCCTGAGTTAGCGCCTTTGGATTTTCTATTATCATGTCAGCAGTCGCCACAGATAATTGTCACAGGTATGTGCCCAAGTTACCAGCTCAGCCTGTGGAAAAGAGGGGACAGAATGAGGCTGTGTCCCGTCAGTGTGGCAGTCAATGTTTGAAAGTAGACAGGTGTTCACATGACCCTCTCTTTTGGCATGTTCTTCTTTCAGGAGAAACCAGGGACTGAGCCAACATGATGAATGAATCACTTCAAATCACTAGAGGGTAAATCTGAAAAGATTGCAACTTCATGTTGCAACTTGCAATCATCTACACTTTTCCGCTGCTAACCCCCCTGAGACTGGAGGCACAAACTTTAAATTCACTGCAGTTTCACACTGGGAGTGTGAGTACAACTTCAATGGGTGTTTCAGATTCAAGCTATTGTAAATAAGAGGATAAAGTCAGAGACATACCATCTTAAATGTACAAACATTTTTTGTTTATTTTTTCATGAAACATTTCACATATGCTTTTTTTCATAACCTGAATTTTATGGCTGTGTATTTCTGACAAATCTATATTTTTGTGCTGCTGTCCTGCCATTACAACCAGTTATTATCAGTTTGCTGCAACCACTAACCAGCTAGCATCACCCTTGCAAGCACCAAGGATGTCAATGATCCTATACCCCAACTCTTCTTCCAAAGCGGCCAGAAATGGCATTATGCATGTCGTTGTACATACTGCACCCCAGTCAGTGGTTAAAGCTTCAGAAACCCTGTCCCACTTGCCTCTATAGCGTGCTTCACCAGGAACTGCTCTCAGAGGAGCTAAAGGTTTTATGCCACATAATCTGAGATGGAAGATCTTTCTGAGATGTTTCTGAGATGTTCCATCTCAGAAAGAGCACAGCAAAACCGGGGATCACCAGCTGTATCCTCTGCAGTCTGCAGGGGGGGAGGTGAAATAAAGAGGTAACTAGAAAAATCAGTTCTCTTAAAACAGGCTCCCTGCTGCTGGTAACAATATCAAATAGGTGTCATTTGGGGGAAAAGTGAGTTTGGTAGCTCAAGCATTATCAACCCCTGCTGTTGTATCCACCTGCTGCTGCCCTCCTCCAGGCTTTTTCACCTGCTGGTGTCATGATGTTTTCCTCTGCGGTACTGGCACCTGCTGGCAGCCAGATATGACCCGGTCCTGCCCTGTTTGCCTTTTCTTTCAAAAAACATGCCCCTTTTCTGTTGGGAAGCAACCACTTCAGAGCTGCTCTCATCAGGGAGGTGGCTGCAGTTCCAGTTCTGAAGTCCTAACAACATCTGCAGGTCAAACCTCTCTGATTTTTAGGTTTTCTCATGTTGCCTGACACAAGCATCAAGCCACCCAGGCAAAGCCCTCTGCTGCATTCTGTGAAAGACTCATAAAGCCAATTAAATTACACGAGGAAACAAAGCTCAACTGAATCCCTTTTACAAACATGCAGGAAGCGGTGGGGCAGAGGCAGTCTCTTCCAGGCCCTGCACATGGCACCTGAGCACTAGAACTGCTCTGGAGTGTCTGCACAGGGTGTGCAGCCTGCTCTCAGCCAGCACAAAGTAAGAGAGATGGTGCAGAATTAGTTCTTCTTTTAGTTTGTGGAAAATGATTTTTTTACTGAAGTTACTGATCTTCTGGGGACCCCTATGCTGGGAACTGACAATGTCTTACTTTGTGATTTGGGTGGGACTTTTCTGTGTTTCTATTAGTTCATTTGCAGTCACATGGTGCTCAAACAGGACATTTCTAATCCACATAATGCAGAGTGCCTTACAAAGAACACTAAACACTATGGATCTCACTTGGGCAGTGGACAAAAAGAGGCCCAGAGACTTTAAATGAATTGCCCAAGGTCAAACAGCAGCCCAGTGTCACATCTAGTATGCCAGGTCTCCAAAGTCAAGTAATAATCCTTTATCCACTAGATAGTATTGTCTCCGTAAAGCCAATATAACGATATTCACTAATGAGGTTGTAAGCTTTAATTAAAGCTGGTAAAGTACATTACATAGCAGGAATGAAATTGTTTCATTATTGTATATTATGATAATTAAAGAATAGCTAGACTTCTGCATTAACTGCAGAAAAAGACTACCCAGACTCTGACTCCTGTACATTTTATACACATCACATAGGAATTGCAATTGAAAAAAGAAATTATGCTCTCAACATCATTCTGAAGTAGTTGCTTAAAATCTTCTGGCTTATTAATCAATGAATTGCTTTATAATTGTGGAAAATAGATTTGGTTAAGAATTAAATACCATTCACTGCAAAGGCTGATTCCTTGAATCTTCAACTTGTTACTGAGGGTCTGTTGCGCTATCTCTACTGACAACATGATAAAATACTTGAGGTGAGGAGGCTTCAAAATACTGGAATGTGAGATATGGCATTGTTTCATTTTTTGCATAAAAGATTCTGCCTTTTTTTTCCAATCCAAACTGACTCCTAGCTGGAAAATGTAAATAAAATTTAAAGGAAAGCTGAAGATAAAATGGCTAAAATTGCAATAGTTTTCTGAATTTGGTTCTGTTTAGACATCCATTATAGCTTAACAGTTGCATTACCATGGAGTGACATGTGTTCTTTTACCAGATGGGTTTCCCTGAGGACTAGATTTTGATCCTCTATGTGTAGCCTCAAAAAAGATATATATAATTTGCATAGAAAGATCTGCAGTCTTGGCTCATACAGAAAAGCACCTTATTCCGCAGAAATCTTCCTTGAGACTTTTTTGTGCTGATTTATACAGGGAAGGGTGTCAGAATCAAATCCATTACTTACTAACTTAATAATTCCCTTATTATGTAACCATGAAACTCTACCCATTAAACAGCAATAATATGTAAAATACATTTGTTGACATATTTTCTTCCTTCCCTAGGCAATTAAGTTGATGATCATGACATGGTGGATCAGAAACCATCCCAGGGGTCTTGTTTGGGTGTAGCCACAGTGGAGAAACAGTAATCCTCCTTTGGTCAATGAGAAACATAACATGAGCCGGCTTCAGCGTGTGCTTGCAGCCCAGAAAGCCAACCGTATCCTGGGCTGCATCAAAAGAAGCATGAGGAGTAGATTGAAGGCGGCGATCCTACCCCTCTGCTCTTGTGAAGACCTCATAGCAGCCTTCCGATATCTGAAGAGAGCCTACAAGGATGCTGGAGGGGAACTGTTCATCAGGGACTGTAGCGATAGGACAAGGGGTAATGGGTTGAAGTTTAAGTTAGATATAAGGAAGAAGTTCTTTACTGTGAGGGTGGTGAAGCACTGGAATGGGTTGCTCAAAGAGGTGGTAAATTCTCCACCCCTGACTGTGTTCAAGGCCAGGTTGGACAGAGACTTGGGTGACATGATCTAGGGTGAGGCATCCCTGCCCATGGCAGGGTGGGTGGAACTAGGTGATCTTAAGGTCCTTTCCAACCCAAACCATTCTATGATTTCTTGAACCATTTTCCATTTCAGTGGAAATGGCATGGAAGGAAATAGCCAAACTAGTTTATAGCCAGAAGCCTGAGAAGTATATATAAATAGTACCATTTTTTGGGGGGTTTCTATCCCTTGCAAATATAAGAAAACTAGGAACAATCATAACAGTCATATGGGGCATGTGGAATAGTATCACACAAGTCTTATTTTTCTTATGGTAGCTAACAGCACAAGCAATTCGAAACTACAAAGTATTTCTGCCCTGTGCAGAATAAACGTTCACATACTTCAACCCTTCACAATAAGGCAACATCCCTTAAGGCCTAGAAGTACACCCTGTATTCACTACCCTTTTTGTTCATCTCAGTTTTTCCCATCTATATTGCAAATGGTGCGAAACTTCCTATTTCTGTATGACTGCTTGGACTGTTCTTGGTTCACAGCTGAGCCCCAAACAGTTGTGGTTTATCCTAAGACCTGTCTTTTTAGTAGATCCCTTTTTTCACATCACTGGATTGTTTCAGTCTTACACTGACTATGGTCAAATACCATGCCAACAGAAGCATTCACAGACATGTGAATAAAGAAGTTCGTATTCTTGGCTACAGAGAATAAATGCCTGCTCATGACAGATAAGGATGTGTGCATGCATGTCAAGCTGCTGGGTTTGCTCCTGCAAGCACATTTTAAGTGTGCAATCTCCTGCCAGCTCCCTTGAAAGGCCACACTGAAAACCCAAGCAGAAGCACAGCACCAAACTCTCCACTGATTTTAGATAGCTGCGAGTCAGGCACAGAATTTACAAAGGAAGCACTTTGAATATGCCTTTTCATAAGCACTTAACTTTTGTCTTAGGAATATGCTGTAGTCTCCATTTTCTACAGAGAGGTGTAAGTTCAATGTAGATCTGCATGTGGGACAGAAATATTCCATAACTAAAACATATTTAAGCATTTCACAGAAACTGTGTGAAGCCAGGGAATGTCCTACCAGCCCTCAAAAGACTGCAGAAAGCAAAGCAGGGATGCTGTCTCCCATAAAATGATTCCATGATGATGCAACATTCAGATGTGGTCTTGCAATGTTTGAGCCTAGGCTCCCATGAGGGACTTAGGTTTCTCATGGATGTTTCCAGCACCTGCATCTCAAAGTCCAAGTCTCAAAACATACCCTAGGTCTCAGCCTTATCTGGTTTTGTAAGCAAATATCCTCTCCCAATTTTTTTTACATGGACAAGGCTAGTAAAGACACCCTGAGGAGGGTGAAGTCCTCATGGATTTATGAAAAATCCCTTTTACACAGTCACCCTCTTTGGCCACATGAGATTAGGGCATTAGACAAGTGCAACCTTGATTCCATAGCAGTGCATGGCTACAGCTGTGCGTAGATCCATGAGTTACATGGCATTGATGACCCGATAGTAGCACTGCTACTTTCCCCAAGAAAACTGATCAAGGGATCCACCAGGGGCATGGGAGGATCAGTGTCTGGTCGCATGGGTGTGTGAAACACTGTGTAGACTAGTACAGCTTCAAGGAGGGGTTCTGAAAACGTCCCACTGGTGTGAGTGGTGAGGTCAGATAAGGATTACCTGGGATAAGTGAGACCCACATTGTTGGGGGTTTTGGATGCACATATTTGTTCTTGAAGAGAGCGTTTCACAGGGAGGCAGACACCAGCACTTTCTGCAAGAAAGGGCTGACCTAGCTCAAGGGCTGAACTCATGAATATGTTTCATGCCAGATCCACCCCCTTTCTTCAGCTTTTTTGTTTTCTACCATCTATTTCAGGCAGTGCCTGATTGGTGTGCTGGCAAATCCTGTTTGCAGGTACCCACCTCACCCTGTGAGCTCAGACCTCTCACCGAGCTTTTTTTTCAGGGCAGGAGGCTGTGCCATGAGCACAGGACAGGAGCCAGGCCACAGCACTGTGCTGCAGATGAGGTGAGATATAACCCCAGATAGAGCTGCAAGGGTGGATGTGGTGGGAGGCTGCTGAGCAGGGCTCATGCTCAGCATCCAACCCTTGCCAGGTCGGTGCATCCCAGCAGTGGTTTCCAACAGGGCACCTGGGGTTACAGCACTGAGCCCAACCACCCGCTAACTGGAGCTAAGCCTTTCTTTCTGCCAAGATCACTATCAGCCAACACTCAGCCCATCTGATGGATCCATGCATTTAATCCTATTACCTAAACACAAGGAGTTGAGAAGCGTGCCACACTGAGCCAGGAATCAAGGAGCTTTAGCAACTTGCGTTCATGCAGGAAATGTTTCTGTGCCAGTGGCAAAGCCACATCAACCCACAACCAAAGACAAGCTTCCAAGAATGATGAAGATAACATCTTGTTAGCAGCAAATACAGAGACTTAATTTAATTAATTATAATATAGCAGCTTTTCAAAATGTCTGAGAAACCTTACTGGAAATGAAATACAATACAAAGGATAGGAAAAGTAAATCTGTAGGTGTAAAGCAGGGGAAATTGCAAGCATCCACTCATTTCTTATTCTAATTCTGTTCATGTTTCCCCTTACTTGCTCTCCTCTTACTTTCATCTTCTCCTGAAAGTGATTGCATCATTATCAAGATGAAAGGGAGAGAGAGAGGGAAAATGCTGAAAAGAGATAGATCTCTCACAACTGTATACCTCTGGGCAAGCTGTTTAGATTCATATTAAGGTTGTGTTCTTGGTGAAAGTGTTGATCCCAGAGGAAATCCAGGAAGGAAAACAGGCTAAAGCAGGCAAAGAACCGTAAAGTAAAACAGTTTGATTAAGAATGTGTGAGGAATGGATGGATCTCAAATTGCTCAGATAGGGGACTTGCAGAAAATAATCTTCTTACAGTATTTCCAGATCATGTTCATGGCTGGAGCCACAAGCTAGCAGTCAATATGTAAAGACCTATGTACATATGTGGCCATTTTCTATGCTTGGAAGTACCCTGAGCTTCATTTGAGCTCTAAGTAAACATCCATACCATTTGTTATGCTATATGAGAGGCTCGCTCTTCTGCATTTATTTCTGGTTCCATCCTAAGACTGAGAAGAAAACTCTCCTGTCAGATTTGTATCTCAGATATTCAATATCTTGTTCTTCAGAACTTGATACTTATAAAAGGAGCAAAATGTTGCAGTGAAGATACACTGTGTGGTAAGGATCCAAGGAGGAATTTAAATTCATGAAGCTGTGATACAAGAAACGTATTTTGCTTTTATTGTTGGCTTTCTTTTTCTTCTGAAAGCAAAAAATGCTGAATAAAATGCAGACAAAAATGTTTTGCTAAACTGGGTCACCAGTAGCCATTTCTCCCAAGCTAAGCCTTCATCTACAGAATCTATTCAACAGGAGCACAGAAAAAAACTTTTTCTTACATTGCACAATGTCTCCAACAGACCAATTTATTGCAAGTGGGTGACTTTGCACATATGAAAAAATTCTGAAGTCCACAGGGTAAATTCTGGTTTGGATATTCTATTCTTCTTTTCCATGCTGTGAAGGTAACTGATGGCCATAATGAAATAGAACTCGAAAATACCATGACTAGAACTTTGTATGGCACTTGTTTTTGCAATGTTAACCATACGCACTGTTTTCAGACCAACTTCGGGTATATGGTTACATACCTCTGAAATGTCACCAAACTAATGTTATCTGTACTAATTGGCAAATAATGAATGATTGAGGAATCAGTGCTCTTTACATGCCTGGAGGGCAATTCTCCCAAAGCAGAGTCAAGACACATTGCCAGGGCATCAGCTGCATAGGAAAAAGCGTGCTAGCCTTTGCTGACTAGGTAGCTAAAGGGAAGAGTACAAAAACCCAGGGCAATTCAGCACAGCCTCTTTCAGAAGACCTACATTTATCTGAACAAATTTCTTAGAGGGTTCTCTCGCTGAGTTGCCACATCTAGGTGTAATTCAGTGAGGTTTAAAATCAGATCCAAGTTTCCCTCATCCTTATTATTTTACATTTTCACACAAGGCTTCATGATTATTGGTTTGGAACATTAAAATGCAAATGATAGAGGAAGCGATACATATTTAAATGTACAGTGTCAGCTTGGTATAAAAGCTCTTCTAGAACAGAATGACACTATTTTCTTCAGTAACTTCTAAAAGTGGCAAAATAAAAATGAAAGGGAAAAAATACTTCAGGCCTATTTGCATTCGTGCTTTATTGGTTATGCTTAAAGAAAAAGCTTAGTAAGCTTGGAGGGGGAAGCAGGGGGAGAAAAACAGTTATTAGTGTAAATGCAACCCGCAGCTAACTCTGTGACTTCCCAGGCAGCACAAGGAGGAGGAGAGCAATGCCAGGAGCATTAGATTTGAAACAAGGGTAACCTCCTCCCTACAGAAAAACAAAGAGCTTTGACTTATTTTGTCTTTGTCACTGCTGGAATCAATATCCTCTTCACGTAAACACAAAGGAGAAAGGGTGAAGAAAGGACGAAATCAGGGCAGAATGCAGAAAGCTCCTCTGCTTCCTTTCCCATCCTTGTGGGATGCCCTGTTGTTTTCCAAATTTAACTTCTGACTAAAGAGTGACAGAAGGTCACTTATTCTCGTGATGCTTTTTTCAAAGCTTGCTGGTTACCAGGGCAATACAGAATGCTTGCCATTTTACTTTTTTAGTACCACTTTGCCACTGCCTTATTCAGTGTTTCCTGAAGAAATAAACCAAGATTTAAAATGTGTGGAAGATATTTTTCGTAGTCTAAAACTATGACTGACAGCTGTGTGCCTGTGTGCTCCCCATTTTCACTCCAGACTCAGCATTAGGACCTCAGGATCTAATGTTGTATGTTAATAGGTAAAGGAAGCAGGTGGCTGAGCTGTCACTACAAGCCATTCCTGCCCCTTTTACTCATGCTCCCATAAAATATCTACTCTAGCTCCACTCGCATTCTCAGACACAGTTTTAATTCCCACAGAGGGACTGCAGAGCTGGATTCTGGTTTGGCCATAACAGGTGTGAATACAGATTACAGACAGTCCCAAAAGGTAGGTCTGTATTTAGTCTCTAAACTCTATGAAGCTGAAGAGCACCTGGATGCAGGCCTGGACTGGCTCTCTGTTATGGAACAGAATGTCTTGATGAACTGGCAAAGTCAGCAGAAAACCTAACTCAGGGCCCCCTCCTGCGTGCACCCACACACAGACATACACACAGGTACAAACAGTCCTTTTCAGGTAGAGCTTAAATCATTCCTCAGAATTTAGTCTTAACATGTTGACAAGAATGTTTTTGCTGGAGGAGTTGTGCCTCTATTGACTTTTGGCAGGATAGTGAGGAGAGATGGGAGAGCAACTCCCTTGGTTGAGGGAGCTAATGAGCTGATAAAATTACTGTCATGTATATGTACCAGCCTCTAGTGAGAGCAGAATTAGGAGCTTTGTAACTTGTAGCCTTTACAAGTATTTACTTTTCAGTTGTCACACGATTGGAATCCAGAAGATTACGGCAAAACAAAATCTGGAAAAAAAGAGAGAAAGGAAAAAACCCTCTGTTAGAAAGCCTGAAATTGTCACAGGTTAAGTTAAAATGCTGGCAAATTCCTGAAGGAAGTATACACCACTCATACCAGTCAGACTATCTTAAAATGAGACTGTATTACTTTCACAATTTCTAAGTTGTGGATAATACTGACAAAAAGTGATTAGTTTGTTGGAGTCCACTGCTTGCATTCCCCTTTCTAACCACTTAGGCCATCTTGTGTGTGCTCCAAGGATGCGGTCACTACAAGGCTGTAGCCAGCGGCTGTGGGTGGGTGACTGGCTTTGCTCTTTCCTCTGCTGTTCTTTCCCTTCAGCCCATGGAAAGGTTCTGAGCTGTAAGTATACTTTATGTCTCTTACCCTTCAAAAAGCCATCTTCTATAATGGAGAATACAGGGATGTTGTCCGGGAAGCTAGGGACCAGGTTAGGAAAGCTAAGGCCCATTTAGAATTAAACTTGGCTAGGGATGTTAAGGATAACAGGAAGGGATTTTATAGGTACATTGCTGATAAGAGACAGGTTAGGGACACCGTGGGCCCTCTCCAGAAGCTATCGGGAGAATTGGCTACCCTGGATTTGGAGAAGGCTGAGGTTCTTAATGACTTCTTTGCCTCAGTCTTTACGGGCAAATGCTCTGACCACACCACCCAAGTCTTGGAAGGCAGATGCGGGGACGGTGAGGGTGGGGACCCTGGGTCCGCTGTGGGGGAGGATCTTGTTCGGGACCACCTTAGGAACCTGAATGTATACAAGTCCATGGGACCGGATGAAATCCATCCAAGGGTCCTGAAGGAGCTGGCAAATGAAGTTGCTAAGCCACTGTCCATCATATTTGAAAAATCATGGCAGTCAGGTGAAGTTCCCGATGACTGGAAAAAGGGAAATATAACCCCCATTTTTAAGAAGGGGAAAACGGATGAGCCGGGGAATTACAGACCAGTCAGTCTCACCTCTGTGCCTGGCAAAATCTTGGAGCGGATTATCCTGGAAGCCATGCTAAGGCACATGAAAACCAACAAGGTTGTTGGTGACAGCCAGCATGGCTTCACTAAGGGGAAATCCTGCCTAACCAATCTGGTGACCTTTTATGAAGGGGCTACGGAACTGATGGACAGGGGCAGAGCAGTTGATGTCATCTACCTGGACTTGTGTAAAGCCTTTGACACTGTCTCCCATGACATCCTTCTCTCTAAGTTGGAGAGACATCAATTTGATAGGTGGACCACTTGGTGGATAAAGAACTGGCTGGATGGCCGCACGCAAAGAGTAGTGCTCAGTGGCTCAGTGTCCAGCTGGAGATCAGTAACGAGTGGTGTCCCCCAGGGATCGGTGTTGGGACCGGTCTTGTTCAACATCTTTGTGGGTGACATGGACAGTGGGATTGAGTGCGCCCTCAGCAAGTTTGCCGATGACACCAAGCTGTGTGGTTCGGTTGATACATTGGAGGGAAGGAATGCCATCCAGAGGGACCTTGACACGCTTGTGAGGTGGGCTGATGCCAACCTGATGAAGTTCAACCATGCTAAGTGCAAAGTCCTCCACCTGGGTCGGAGCAATGCCAGGCACAGCTACAGGTTGGGCGGGGAGGAGATTGAGAGCAGCCCTGCGGAGAAGGACTTGGGGGTGTGGGTTGATGAAAAAATGAACATGAGCCGGCAGTGTGCGCTTGCAGCCCAGAAGGCCAACCGTATCCTGGGCTGCATCAAAAGGAGTGTGACCAGCAGGTCGAGGGAGGTGATCCTGCCCCTCTACTCTGCTCTCGTGAGACCTCACTTGGAGTATTGTGTGCAGTTCTGGTGTCCTCAACATAAAAAGGACATGGAACTGTTAGAACAAGTCCAGAGGAGGGCCACGAAGATGATCAGGGGACTGGAGCACCTCTCGTATGAAGATAGGCTGAGAAAATTGGGGTTGTTCAGCCTGGAGAAGAGAAGGCTGCGTGGAGACCTCATAGCAGCCTTCCAATACCTCAAGGGGGCCTATAGGGATGCTGGGGAGGGACTCTTCATTAGGGACTGTGGTGAGAGGACAAGGGGTAATGGGTTTAAACTTAAACAGGGGAGGTTTAGATTGGATCTGAGGAAGAAGTTCTATACTGTGAGGGTGGTGGGGCCCTGGAATGGGTTGCCCAGGGAAGTTGTGAATGCTTCATCCCTGGCGGCGTTCAAGGTGGGGTTGGACATAGCCTTGGATGGCATGGTTTAGTGGGAGGTGTCCCTGCCCATGGCGGGGGGGTTGGAACTCGATGATCTTGAGGTCCTTTCCAGCCCTTACTATTCTGTGATTCTGTGATTCTGTGAAATTCATTCCAGTGTCACCCACTCCTCCACCCCATCCCAACAGTGTCATTACACAAGTGAAAGGTCATCTGTTCTCTGCTGTCCAAGCTCCAGTCCCTTCACTAGGGTCACCCCTGACTCAAGACAGGCAAAACTTGCTGCTCTGGGATTCCAGCTTCCTGTGCCAGTACACGAATCACATTGGAAATTATTATGAATGTGAATTAAAACAGCACATGAAAACATATTATAAAGCTCTTCTTCATTAGCCAAATGTCAGCAATAGAGTAATAGTCATCAAAGAGTATCCGATGTTACACCCCAAAGCATCCAGTCAGTTAGCTAACGACTTTCTGAAGGGAACACTATTCTGAAAGCAAGTCGCTTACTTATTTTTGTTCCATTAAGTAAGGGTCAAACTGGGTAGATACTATAACTGTTTCCTTGTAAACTAATAACCCCCTTCCAAAACATGTTCTGGTTTGGCATCTTCATGGTATCTTTACAGTTTCCTATTAATTGCTGGTAATAAATTTCCTTCTGAGATCTAATTAAACATAGCACTGCCTAGAGTGAACCTAGAGGAGGTTCCTCCTCTGCCACCTCTGAAGATACGTTGAAATACTTCTATTATGAGTAGATACAGTTCAATCACAGACCACAGGTACTGACCCCATTGTGCTTGAAACTGAGAGGGTAAGTATCCTTTATCATCAAGGACCTCCAGGCTTTGATGGTTTGGGGACTACTTGCCTGTATTAACCAGCAATACTGTACTTCTCTACCTGCAGCCCAGCCTGGCTTCTGCTTCTGTGTAGCTTATGCTTCCTTTGGGAAATGCTATTAAGTCTATTTTTGCTTTACATTTCAGGATCCTGCTCAGTTTCCCAGACATGTAGGGAATTGGCCCAGTGTGTCTCAGGGAGACACATCAGCCTATGCATTAGGTGGCCAGATGAGCTGGCTCAGCTCCCTCTACTTCTGCTGTAGTTGGATGAGACATCCAGGCTCAATGACTCCAGGGAGGTTCCAGTGACCCACAGGGAGTCTGGCCCCTCAGCCAGCACACCAAGGGCTTCACCTTACCTAAATGTACCTGGCCAGAAGTGGGGTCTGTCAGCCAAACTAGTGTCTGCACTGCCCTTGCAGCCAGTGGCAGTGCAGGGAGGCAGTTCTGTCTGATTCATCTCCTTTTAAGCCAGGTATATAGGTAGTTGAGATGAATCACTGTCTGGCACTGCCTCCATTGATTGCAGAAAGAATTAGGCAACAAACTTAGGTCAGATGCTTAATTTCTAAATGAGTAAAATTAGGTTAAAGTAATCCCTCCCTGTGCTGTACTGTAATGGAGAAGGTTAATGATCGTACATTATTTGAAGAGAGAAACTGCTCCTCACAGTAACAGTAAAATAAAATCACTTTGTTATTTGTCTTCCAGCTATTTGTTCTGATGGGTGGATCACTGCTCTCTAATACAGCAGGTAAAATGAGAGGAGACATCTAAATCACTGATGCAATATTGCCAGTTGTTTGTATCTTATTGCTGGTCTCTCACAATATGTTCTATCTCTTAAAGCCTTAGGCATTGAAAACAAATGAGAATACCACCTTCCTTTTTTAATATAAACCAGAAGTTTATGCTTCTAGTCATCTGGAAAACAAGCATGAAAAAGCATGATCTGAGTGTGCTATACAAGAAAAGAAACAGTCAAACGCAAACAAAAAGTACCCAGGATATACTAAAAAAGAACAACTGTCCTTCATTTTAACCTGGATTTCAAATCTGACCCAAATTTTCTTCCCTATTCTTTCAGCAGTTTTGCTCTATGAAAGAATAGAATGAACCCTAAGATTTCTTGCAAACTTACAGTTAAAAAAGCCAGTCTTGAGCTGTAGTATCCGTTGCAGCATGGTCGACGAATGGCACCAAAACCATCAGCTTTGCCACCTGTTCCTTCAGGAGCCAGACCTTCCTGGAGTTCCTCTCTATTTTCTTTCACATATAGAGGACATGTGCAAAACTTGGAGCCCATCTCTTGCTGTTGCTTGTTGTGGGAGTGGAAGAGAATTCAAAAAGGCTCCTTAGCCTGTTGCATTTCCCTGAACTGCAAGAGATGCAAGCGAGGTTACATGGGTCCCCAGTCACATGGAAGAGACACGCAGCAGTGGGCCAGACCAAATAGTCCTGCTATGACTTGTTACCATGTTAGTTATCTATTCCTTCAGGCCACAAGACTCCTATAATCAACTGCAGGTCAAAACCTTCCAACCCAGCCCCCAAAACAAGAAAATCTGCTACTGCATTTCTGCATATGACTTAGGGTTCTATCCAAATCTTGAGGAAGCCAGTAGAAGTAAAGACTTAATGACAATTAATGAAACAGTGTACTTTAGATATCAAAGGATGATTCAAGAAGGCACAACCATCCCCACAACAAGCAGCTTGCTTCACTCAAGGACTTGGCAGAGGGAAAGCGTGTAGAAGTGCAATTTTCAGTTCGGAAGCAAAACTTCATAAGCATGGGGACGATGGAGTAGGAGTCAAAAAGGTTTCTGTTACTCTTTTGATGACTTCCAAGTAGAGTTGCTGGTACATACCAGATCTTAAAATGAAAGTAAGAAGGGACTTGATACAAGAGTGTGCATATTGCCCAGCAGCTGGAGATTCAGGACTTATGCATTGACAGTTGACTTCTACCTTACTAGGGCAAGTCACCGCTCTCTCAGCCTTCGTTAAGTAGCTACACTTGAAATGGACGTATTCCACTCAATCTTTCATGCATAGTGAATATTTTAAATCATCTGAAACACTCTGAAATTCTGCAAGGCAAGGAATTACACACAGTGTAAAGCATGACTAATGTTTGTGTGAGTCATCAACTGTGTTACCAAAGATAGTTTTAGAGAAATGAATATGCACAAAATAAGGCTGATACTGCAAAACCCAAAGATCTGCTGTGTGTGTGGTTGATGTGAGCACACCAAACCGTGTGTTGGGGTTTTCCCAAGTGCGCTGTGACAGCCTGCTTCAGCCTGCTTCAGCCTGCTTCAGCCTGCTTCTGCTGCCCCAGGAGGAAAACCACTGTCTGCCAGGCCAATGCTGAGTGCTTTGGATGTCCCGCCATGCATCCGCATGATCCACAGTAAAACAAGAGAGCCTGGAAGTAAGAGGAAAAAGGCATCTCATCCACAGACAGAAGGAATTTTGGGAATACTGACCTAAGATGACCTGCCTGGCAATGCTGCACACAGAAGCACGGTGATGGGGAGCTGATCCCAGTGAGGTGGCCATCTGGTACCCACAACGTGCTGCAGCAGGAAGAAAGGGGTGTTGTTTTCCAGCAGTACTGTGGCCAAACAACCAGCAGCAGTGGCAGCGAGGGAAATGGCCTTATTCTTCTGGCAAAAGCCTCTCCATGTATACATACGTCTGTTCTCTCACCCACCCCCTGTCTGAATGAGAAATCAAGGGCCTTCTTGACATGAGGCAGCACATGCCAGGTGCTGAGCAGTCAACAAGACAGATGCTGCCAGAGGGACAAAAGAGGCAATCATATAAATACTTAAAAGCTCCTTTTAATCAAAATGTTAATTGTCTTTTTAAAAAAGAAGGTGCTTTTTAATAGCTATTTAACTCCTCTCAAATGCAAGGAAGAGGCAGAAGAAATTTTTTTTTACGAGGATATGGAGCTTTTTTTTTTTAGTATAAAAATAACAACTTGGTTAAAACTTTCTTCCTTTCCCATTCACAATGCTTGCTCCCTATGGGAATTTATGAGAAAAGCAAACTTGGGGCTATTTGTTTGCTCATGCATATATCAATTTTATGAATAGTATGAAGAGTGTGTAACTGAGGAGCAGCAGTTCCCTGATGGGACAGCAGAGCCCTGGCAGGAGCTGATCTCTGTCAGTGTCCCCAGCCTTCTGCAACACCCAGAAATCTGCTGGACGCATTACAACCACTGTCTCCCCTGTGCACTTCTACTGTTTGTTTCCACATTTTTACCTAATTCATCCATGGACTCCCAGTCCTGCTTGTAAGGGCACATAAAAGATAAGCCTTTCTCCCATACAGAATGAGCATGAAGGAAAAATAGCTGCCTTGCCAAGCAGTGCCCAGACCATCAGCAGACAGCACTGCTACCGCTTCCCCAGCTCCTACAGCCCAGTGCCCACAGGTGTGGGGCTCCTTGCCTTCCTACAGCCAGGCACCATTTCAGCCACTGCCTGGGCTGCCAAAGATGACTAAGACTTTAGCAAACGAGAAGCAATTGCAACACTCAGGCTTGGTGCTCCATACCTAGAGCACCCCCTTTCTCTGAGGAAGGCACAGCAGCAGCCCTCTAAGAGTTCACTTTAATTCTAAAGTCCAGCTGCCCCCACAGTCTTTGGGAATGGCAGCACTGGCTTTGTCCTTTTCAGCTACGTGGAGAAAAGGCAAAGAGGGATGCCAGCAGGATGTGGCATCCCAAGTCAGAAGCATTTGCATGTTTTTTGCCAGCCTCCCTGCTTCCCTCTCCTCTCCCTTTGAGGATGCTGGCACTGATCATGAGCCCACTGAGGTCCCGGGGGATGACACCAGCTGCAGTGATGCTGATGAATTAGATTCTGCACGCCAACGGCAGGTGGCACAGACAACACCCTGCCTACTCAGCTGATGCAGAGGTAATGATGGGGGAAGAAACCTTGTTTTGTCATTGTGTCTCTTCCTGAACACATTCCAGCCAAATATTTCCCTACATCTTCTCATCTGTGAAGGCAGCCCCCGCAACGACTCCCATAGCAAATTCAGTGCTAGTGATGCCAGCTTCCATGCTGTGGTTCTTCAATGAATCCTGCCTTTAGGATCCTACAAGGCCTACTGGCATCTACTAAATTGTCTTAATTTGGGTACATAAATAGGCTAAGACCAGAGTCATGTCTTTTTCCTCATAGTCCCACTTATGAGTTATGCACTTCCTTAGTGTGCCACAAAAAACTTAAAAAGGTATAGTTTGCTTAATAGTCATGGTCATGTCCAACACAGGTGCTCATACTCAGGTTTTACTTTGCCTTTCACTTGGGAAGTGATGCCAGATTATCATCTGATGATGGATTTTGTCAAACCTAGGGAAGCTTTGCAATATGACCCCAGATGATTACTCAAGATCATGTCTCAGCTGTGTCGCATCTTCATGACTGATGGCTGCCAGATGGTGGCTCTGGAGAGGGCAGAAACAGGTACCACTTTAACATGTTTTTGTCTAAAGTGACTCCTTGATCCTCAGAAGGCAGACACATGGTATGCGAGAGGCAGTGTCCCTAGAGATGCCAGATCAAACACAGAACCTCGGAAACATCTCATTTTGGCTTGCATTAGTGGTACTAAGCTCTGTCCTAGGATCATGAGGGCTAGTTGTCTGCATTCCCAAAGCAGAAAAGCGTGGAGAAGAGGGAAGCCAGGCTGTTCACATCCTGATGGGAGCTGAGTCTTTGCTGCACACAAACCCTGACAAAATCCCTTACAGGAATCACAGTGAGAATTGCTGTGAGGACAGATGCAGCTCTCAGGGACTGAATCACCCCTCAGTGGTCCAGGGATGTTAAGGTGGTGTGGCAAGGGCACTGCTAGTCTGGGCAGGGTGGGGCCCCACCATGCAAGAGGGGCACAACCCAGCTATGTGCTCAGGCTGGCCTTGTGGGGGAGCTTCGGCCATCACAGTTCAGGTTTCTTCACAGCAGTCCTCTATGTACAAGAAATGTCATTCACAACACATTCACAGAGCAGAAAAATATTAGGACAACACCAGCTGATATGAATAATTAACATATTTAACAATTGCTGCTTGATTTCACACATGAAGCCCTCTCTTTTGAGTTTCCACCCTCCCAAATTGCTCACAAGCTACATGGAAAAAAAAATTTCAGAAAATTTAGAAAAAAAATCTTTGATTTCTCTTCAGACAAAGGATTAGGTGGTGGCATTGCCAGCTGACAACATCAATAATGAGAAGCAATTTCTCTATCTGTGCAAACCTCGCTAGCAGCAGCTTGGGCGAAGAGACCAGCTCCTTTCATTAAAGACACCAGGAAATATTATGGGGCAAACCATCCTGTGGCAGAACTTTCCTGCGGTAGGTAACTTCGGTGCCTGCTAGGTAAGTGCACAGACAAACCTTTCACCTACAATAAACCGCCTTGTTTGATATGGTAACCAAGAGCTGAAAGTTGCCTATTAACAGGAGAGAATCCTGTTGTACATATGCAGGCAGCATTTTCATGAAACCTTTCAGATAGATGGTCTTACCGACCCTAGCCCATGCCTATTTCTTTGTTCCAGGAGAGGAAAGACTAAAATCCTTTCTGCCTGCAGACTCAGGCAGTGGGTTAAAGTTGCTTGGTAACTTAGAATCATAGAATGGTTTGGGTTGGAAAGGACCTTAAGATCACCTAGCTCCAGCCCGCCTGCCATGGGCAGAAACGCCTCACCCTAGACTATGTTGCCCAAGGCTCTACCCAACCTGTCCTTGAACATTGCCAGGGATAGAGCATTCACAACTTCTTTGGGCTGCCTGTTCGAGTGCCTCACCAACCTTACAGTTAAGAACTTCATCCTTATATCTAACCTGAACTTCCCTTGTTGAACTTTAAACCCATTACCCATTGTCCTATCATTACAGTCCCTGATGAAGAGTCCCTATCCTGAATCCTTATAGGCCCCCGGCAGGTACTGGAAGGCTGCTATGAGGTCTCCATGCAGCCTTCTCTTCTCCAGGCTGAACAGCCCCAACTTTCTCAGACTGTTTTCATACGAGAGGTGCTCCAGTCCCCTGATCATCCTCGTGGCCTTCCTCTGCACTTGTTCTAACAGTTCCATGTCCTTCTTATGTTGAGAACACCAGAACTGCACACAATACTCCAAGTGAGGTCTCACAAGAGCAGAGTAGAGGGGCAGGATCACCTCCCTCGACCTGCTGGTCACGCTCCTTTTGATGCAGCCCAGGATACGGTTGGCTTTCTGGGCTGCAAGCGCACACTGCCAGCTCATGTTCGTTCTTTCATCCACCAACACCCCCAAGTCCTTCCCTGCAGGGCTGCTCTGAATCTCTTCTCTGCCCAACCTGTAGCTGTGCCTGGAATTGCTCTGACCCAGGTGTAGGACCTTGCACTTTGCTATGTTGAACTTCATAAGGTTGGCATTGGCCCACCTCTCAAGGTCCCTCTGGATGACATCCCTTCCCTCCAATGTATCAATCGAACCACACAGCTTGGTGTCATCAGCAAACTTGCTGAGGGTCAAAACAAACTTCCTGCAGCATCAGAATTTATTCACTCTAATGTGAATACTCAGGACTAGAGAGCCTTCAACTATTTACTGTTACTAATTTATATAATGAATGCAACTTTTTCTTCCCATTCATGAAGCCTCTGCAAAGAGGAAATTCTTTTTACAAGGCTGTTCTTTCTTTACAAGAGTTTAAGAGTTTGCATTAGTTCCCAGTTTGTTTTAGAGCTAATAGCTCTGAGCATCAGCAGTGATTTTCTGTACAACCTGTGACCAAGGCTGCCATACAATTTCTTCTTTGGCTGGGACAACGAAAGAACTGCAACCAGGACATGTATTCTTTTCCATTTGCAATTGCTGAATAAATGTAACATAACTATTGGAATTTTTTAAAAATAGACCCCGGAGTGCTACGTGGGCACAGCTTTTTTTGGCTGCTGGTATTTACGATGTTTTGGTTTCTAGAAGTAACTCTGCAAGTCAGAACCAATTCATGTCTGTAAAAGGCAATAAAAGAGACTAAAGGCACCAGCAATGTGAGTCAGCAGCTTTTATTTTTACAGGCAATTGTGAATACTCATTTGTTGTATTAACCAAAGGGTCTCTCTTGCCAACTAAACAAAAGGTAGCAAGTTGTAAGGTAGAGGAAATATTATCACAGAGGCTGTATGAAAAACTTCTTCAAGCAGATGGCCAAGTTAGCAGTATGCACAAAATCTATGTGGCAGCTTTAGATAGCATTGCAGAGCGTCCCTCTGGTCTTTCTGTCCACTCACTGAGGAATGAATGGGTCAGTAGAAGGGATCCAAACTTTGCTGTTTTAACTACTGCTTTTTGGTGATCAGGTACACATACTCCCATGAATGCACACAAATGTGAAGCAGCCATTTGCATACTCACCTGTCCACCTGGTAAAACTGACTGGAGTCAATGCAGACAATCTGCAGTTCTTACTACTCTAAGCAGCACAAGAGAAACATCAGTGACTGTTTTAGTGGCCCAACATGGACACTGTGAACTCAAAGTCTGACTGAATTCAGTGGGAGATGGTTCAAATCAGACTTTCCCCTGCTACCGGCAGCCTTTCGAGTTCTGTAATGTGTCTCTTAAGGCCTGTTTTCACGCACTGGTGCTCAAGCCAGTGTAAAAACAAAGACTGTGGAATGCCTGTATCTGCAGTAGCACATATGATATTTGACCATTCCTTGCAGCAGGAGACAGCTGATTCATGCTTCATTAACCTGCACAAAATTTGTAGTCTTCCCTCTATCCCTAAGCAATAATTAACAGCTGAGTGCTGTAATGACTTCACATATTACTAAGACTTCACTTTTTACTAAATATAAAACAGCACATTTACTAGCACATTAAGGAGGATTACAATCAATAATTACAAACTGAACTACAACTGTCCAAATAAATGAAAAGAGTACGTATTATAATGCACAATTCTTGCTCTTATATTGCATTTAGTAACTTTCTAATTTGCAAAATCTAGTGATTCACTGCAAATTAGTGTAATTCTAATGCACATATTTTAGCAATGAATCTTTAAACATCTGTAATTCTTCTCTCACTGCAAAAGGTGAGTGCAACTAGGAGATAAAGCAATTGGTCAGCAGAAAAGTATGAAGGGCAAAGAGACAAGCAAGAAACCCACAAAACAAACCATGAGAGTCCTGCTTCACGTGTCTTGTGTTTTAACCACCAGGACTCATCAGAAGGTACTTTGCTTTGCAGGATTTCTGAGATACTTCAGGAGAACTGGAAAGACTGGCTAAGCTTCATCAACACTGTCCTAGTAAATCAGAGTGTTGTTGAGTGGGGACCCCTCATGAGGTTCAGGGGGGTGGTGTAGAGCAACATCTGCAAAGGACGGGTGTGTTTGCAAGGCTTGTTCATCAGGCAGAGTTGTGACGTTGCATACATCCCACAGGACCTGGTGTGAGGTTATGGGACTGCCCACTTTCACCGACAGATACCAGCTGCAGGGACATGGACCTGAAGCACAGTCATTAAGGGTTAGAGGGGAATGGGGACTGCCTTCGCTCCCATCTTTATGCCCTGCTTCCTGCAACATGGCTGAGATGCCATGCAGCCTGGGCAAGTAACTCAAAGGAGCACCCATTCCCTGTTCAAAACTGAGTCAGGCTCTACAGATCCTTAGTCTCATGGAAAATCACAGCAGCTTCCTTAGGATAGGGCCTCACTTTTCCCAGTTAACTTACAGGGCAACATACAGATTAACACATGGACTCAAGAGAGGGAGGGAATGAGACAGAAAAGAAGATTAATAATCATAATTAAAAGTCTATGAAGCACACATATACAATGCTTTGTTACTGGGGTAGGTTGTATTGTCTCTGTGCCAGTGGAATTTTATAACAAGTCATTAGCCATCAAATCACTAATACTGATTTTAAATCAAACAATGTCTCCTTGAGATTTATCTGTAAGAGCTTGGGTGTCTGAAAAATAATGTGCTACTTAATCATTAGACCAATTAGAGGCTGCAGGTTAAATATGCTATATAAAGGAAAACGACTCTTTTCTGCAAGACAATAGGTCTGGTTTTGATTTTATTTACAAAGAGAGCCCCTTAAGTCAAATATTTGAAGTCAGATGCATGAGATCAGAATTGTGCCTAGCCTTTCAGATCTTTATCTTATTTTTACCCAGTGATTAAAGACAAGACCTCATTACATGTGATCAGCTGCTGTGGCATACTATTTTAAATGTAAATTTTCAAAGTGTGAGAAAGTGAGAAAAACAAAGTGAATTAAATAAAAACATGTGCCTTTCTTTTTTTTGCCTTTCAGTATGATTTACATATGTTCTCCTTCCTGTTTATATTATAAAAATAGTCAAAACTAATGAAAATAAAATCACTTCCTAGCTAGCACTTTGAAAGGAAGCTTGAGCCTGGAGGAAATTTCACAGCTGAGCTGTAGGCTCCTGGGAAAAAGAGGTTTTGTAACACAAGTGCTGCTGACACAACCTTCAGTGCAGTGATGCTGGCTGTTCTTGAAATGTGTGCAAGGTCTTTAAGTCTGAGAGTGAAAAAAATAATTGAAGGCAGTTTGTTTTCAAAGGCATCGCTTTCCATCTTATCATGGGCAGGTTGTGGTTAGGGGTATCTGTAGTTGCAATCCATGATCTCTCTGATTAAGCCCTCCTTAGCTGTATTTTTCCAGGCAAAATTTCTTTCTAAGTAAGAAGCTCTGAACAGGGTGTAGTTATGTATGGTTATACCACAAAGCTCAAATTGCTGAATCTAATGGAGAGGACCATAAAAGCTGCAGATTCTTGCGTCGAGGAGGAGAGAGGAGGTATAAATGTAGCTCCTCTGTTTCCAGCATGCTATAGGTTTTCCTATTTCCTACATCAGTACAGAGGACTCAGTGCACTACAGTAATGCAGCCAGCTGGTCTCTTGTTCATTTGGGCTGTACAGTCCCTATGCATCATCTTGTATGACAAGTTATTAAAGTAGACATTGGAGGAAGTCCTGGTTCCTCTTTCTTTGGTCAGTGAAAAAATTGCAACCAACGATTTCATCCCAGAGGCCAAACTCAGGAAGAAACAGAAGAGTGAATGAGGATGTGGAGTTGCAGAGTTTCTTACTATGGCCTCAGTATTAGGCTTAGTTTGGCACAAACAAGGCACCTTTTGGTGCTCTCAAAGCCACTGAAATAACAACAGTTGGCCCTTCACATGATCTTTTCTTGGGAGTACCTGTAAGCAGCTTTATGTCACCTCACTGATAATCTGCAGCAGTCCTTCAAGAATCATTCGGCTTATTTTACAGCCCTCCAGGCAGGGAGAGGGGCAGGAAAATGAGGTGGGTGACAGGGACACAGAAGCAATCTTGCATAATTTTAAAGTGAGATTTTTGGAAAGGCCAACTGGGTCTCCATGGCAAAATGTTACACTGCTGTAACATGTGTCGGAGTATCACTAAACCACTCTTCTCACACCACTGCTCTGAAGCTTTGCTAACAAACAGCAACATCGGCCACACAGGGATCCCTATTGCACCCTGGGCTTATTGGTTTAGTACTACAGCATGAATCATCATGATCACTTTCCACCCATACCTGCTTGTTTGTGAAGTGACCTCATGAAAAGCGTAACAAAGAAAACACACCTGACCTACAGCAGTGTGTGGCACATGGTATTAAATATGTTCCCTTTAATGCCACACAAGGGACTTCTGTTCAAATGACTTGCCGTACATCAGCCAGGGACACTGTTACAGGCCTTGTTCTTGTAGGAAGTCTTCGGGTCTGAATACAGAGCTCAGCTTTCTTAAATTGTAACTATCCAATGCCAAAACCACACTATTTTTTATGATGTGGGCTGTGGGCCTCTTACTCTGCTGTTTGCAATCAGAAAGTAGAAATTAAGCATCCTCCTTACCTGCCATTTAGCCTCCAGTTTAAAAAACATTAATTTTTGTTTTCTTCATTGTTAACTGTTTCCTTGCTATTTATCCATTACAGCATTTTTGCTGTGGGGACGCATTCATCTTTTGCACCAGAAACCAAACAGGAGCCTTGAGGGAATGTCTGGGATTCAGGTGGTGTTTGCAGTGTCAGTTGGTTTCATATCTCTGGGAAGTCATGAAGCGGGTGAAAGCCTGAATGAAAGTGCCCTTCCCCATGCCTAGGGGTTATAACCCCATCTGCTGCATAAGCCACTGACCTCCCACTGCACACCACACGTTGCCAGTGCTAGCGATGTATGGGCAGGCAGCTCTGCTGGAGCTGCTGCCCTGAGGGCTTGACTGCAGATGGTCCATGAGAGCCATCCTGCCTTTTTCCCCTCTTGGCTCCATCCCTTCAGGGAGGAATTGCAGACCTTGTGATGCAAAAAGATTCAAGGTCATGGTTCATCCTTACCTTAACTGGGAAATGCTGGAAGGGCCCAGACAGCCATCTGTCTTCTCCATCAGGTTGTTAGCACTGTTGCACAGAGGAGTCTTGAAAGTCAGGAAGCAACCCTGGATCACTGGTGTGGAAACGAAGGAGCTACTGGCTGAGCATTTCTGATTTCAGCTTCTTGTGACCCCAACAATATCATAAATCTTTGCTGAGGGTTAAAGATCAGACTATTGGACACTTGTTCAAAGGCCTAAGTTACTTCAAAGATCTGAACTTAGAAAGGCATGGAGCAGAAGTGTAAGATTCATACTCAGGCTCCTTTTCAGCATTTATGTCCATCCACAAGAAGCTCAGGAGTTAGCTAATCTGTCAGAGAGGTTTTATTAACTCTCAGCTGAAGCTTAATTCACTAATCTGTCAATACAGAAAAGCTTTATTGCTATGGAAAATTAGATCCACTCAATGCAAGCACGTATTTTGCCAAATGTGGGAGGATTATGAACACAGATAATCTTCTACATTTGCTGCTGGTTTATATTGTTTATTAACTGTCCTCTATTTCAAAATCTTGTCTCTTGCAACTTGCCAGCTTCTGGGTGGAATTTGTAGTGTATGTATAATCACAGAGATACCAACACACAGAGCTACACATATATGTGCACCTACATGTATGGTTTTCTACATTACAGGAAGTGCTGCCTGGGCATTTCCATTTGGAAAAAAAAAAAAAAGGAAAATATTTTAATTGCTGAAAATTTTCCAAGTTATTTAACTTTCTGGCTGAACTGTGGCAGATCTGAGCAAGTTGCTTCATCTCTCTGCTTCAGCTCTGTGGCCGGAAAATGGGTAAACCAGTCCCTCATATATAGCTCTTCATGGTATCGCAGGTGCTGGAAGGAGGATGGAAACCCTGAGGATAAAAATAGAGGGCACAACCTGGGGCATGTTCAAGGTTGCACAGAGAGTTCCTGATGACTGACACAGGCATTTCACCAGGCTCTGCATGAGATACTGGGCTATGCGTATTTTTATGAGGCTAGAAAGAAATCCAGAGCAGGTACACTGTTCATTGCACATCTGCACAGTATCCATCCTTCCAAAGGAAGAGGCAAAGGTTCTGACAAAGCAATTATGTGAGGATGCAGTGGAAGTCTGTGTGGTAATGGGTACACACACACACACGGGGTTACTGTTGTGAAAACTCCAGGGGCACCTTATATACAGCCATTTCCCTGCAGCTGGCTTCACAGCCTAAAAAACCTAAATGTTCTTCTAATATTGGACTTTTCGTATGGTGTTTTATGACTTCATCTGTCATATAGTTAGGTAGTGCCTTTATTTGTGTTTTAAACCGGAGGATATGTGGAAAAAGGGCAATAACTTGCCTATAATAGGGGGCAGAAAGAACAATTTCCTTGCCTATTTTTGCACAAAACAGAGGTAAAATATTCAGTGTAAGAGAGTTTTGATGACACCTTATCTTTCAAGCCTTTCTCATATTTTCCAGTAATGGTGCTATTATGTATCTTTGATTCTTTTTGTGATTACAGCCTGTGACACCCTAGTGCAGTGCATGAATTTATCTGTTTGCAATGATATGGAAGCTTTAATTTCCACTTCACTGCTTCCCTTATCTACCAGCTGCCCATCATTCTCTGCCTCTTTGGCGTCTTTTCTTTTTCCTCACTCCTCACCTCCCTTCCCCCCAAAAGAAGAAATTGACTTTTGGTTGAAAAATATTCTTAGTATGATAACTTTCTGACCCTGGGTGGAAATACTTGTTGCAAATGGGCCCTGCTTGACCTGTGTCAGTGAAGGGGGAGGCAAGTTAAAGACAGCACCTAAAATGGAGAGTTCATAGAAGTCTAACAGATGAGCAGCACAGCTACGCTGTGCAGGACTGGCAAGGCTGGTGAAAACATGTGCCTTTGCTCATGCAGGTGCTTTAATCACAGCGGCCAAAACAATAATGGCTTTCTTAAAAGACTGGTAAGGACGCAGGTGGCCTGGGAAGACTATTACTTTGGTGACAGGATACAGAGGAATAATAGTGATTAATAGTTTAGAGAGCTCTGATGTGTCCCAGATCCATAAACTCCCAAAGACTGCTCTGCATGCAGGGGAACGGGAAGGGGAAGGGAAGGGGAAGGGGAAGGGGAAGGGGAAGGGGAAGGGGAAGGGGAAGGGGAAGGGGAAGGGGAAGGGGAAGGGGAAAGGGGAAGGGGAAGGGGAAGGGGAAGGGGCGGGGAAGGGGCGGGAAGGGGAAGGGAAGGGGAAGGGAAGGGAAGGGAAGGGAAGGGAAGGGAAGGGAAGGGAAGGGAAGGGAAGGGAAGGGAAGGGAAGGGAAGGGAAGGGAAGGGAAGGGAAGGAAGATGCAGTACATTGCATAGATATTGCCCTCGGGCGTGGTATATAGATGGGAGCTGACCCGCTGCAAGGTGATCAGAAGCTGTAGCTGCAGGCAGGTAGTGGGAAGGCTCTGAACCTTTTTTGTTAGAGGAAATTCTCTTCCCATTGGCTGTAGAAAGAATCTAGAAATAAGCGTCTAGCCTTAGCACATTAATTAAAGCACTGTGAGCATTTGCTGCTCCTCCCTCTTTCTTCTCTTACACATGCCTGAACACACTTTTTCAGAGAAATGGGTTTATTTTCATAATCTGGCCTTTCTAAATAACATGGATAAGAAAGACTGAGAGAATAGTTGGACACTATTGACTTTATGCCATTAAAGCCACTGGGAACTTGATCTCTCTGAGGTCTGCAGCCTTGAATCTCAGTCCTACAATCTGCCTGCCATGAGCTGCAGAACACTGGTGATGATGGCTGGGTTTGTGGCTAAGAGGCGGATGTCAGAGTTAGGCAACCTGACCTTTGCTACTGCTCCCCTGTGTCACCTTGGCCTGTCACTAAAAAGCCAACAGTATCTCTTCTTACTGCTTTTACTGAAGACTGTCTGCTCAAGCTGATGAGAGGATGGTGCAAGCCACAGGGGACAGACCAACCACCACTTTTCTCTGGTTCTCATCTAGCACAATGCCAAGGTAAAAGCAACCACAATCCCAGGCAATGGAGCTCCTCTGCTTCACCACTGGCAAATAGCTGTATGATTCACTTAGCAGCATGCAGACCACGGCTTCTCCTGCTGTAAAAGACAGCTTCATTGATTTCAGTAAGCACTTCAATCCTCTCCCCGGAGAATTTAACCACAGGTGTATTTTATTTCAATGTACTTTCCTGGAGTTACACATGACCTTCCAAGAAGCAAATTTGGTTCACTGGGTTTTATCGTTTTATATATCCACTCATGCAAAATATAGCTTAGAAAAGGTATATCTATTACATTTTCAGTAAAAGTAAAGAGAAAAAGACACAATTTCTTCTGCAAAAAAATGCTGCTCAGTCTCCAGAATTTTCTGGATGAAAATTAAACAATCAGCTTAAATTCTATTTCCTCTTCTCTTCCCCAGAATAATATTAGTTTCTGCTCCCACAAAGCGCATATGTCGTCCTCAGCAGGAAGCCAGGTAGAGCACATAAAAGAAGAAATGATATAGCGGACTGGGGTTTATGAAGAGAAGAGGCAGTGCCTGGTTGGTCTAACCATGAAACATTGTCTGGCTAAGGTATGTTTAATATGCTACACAGACACCTTCTACGCAACTTATCTTTTTGGAAGCAATGAATAAGGCCTTTCTCAGTGTCATGCAGTAATCCAGTATACCACAAATCGCTCCAGCTACTGGGGGTGCACAGACCTCAGAAATTTCACATTTAAAATAAATATTTGCTCACTGAGACTTGCTTAGAGTTAACCATAAGTCAAGCTATTGTCCTGAAGCAGCATTTTGTTTATGCAAGTCCCATTCAGATAGATTTTTCGAAAAGGAGACAAAGTTTGGATTCCCATCCAGATTAAGAGCATACCAAATTTAAGCAGCATTTGGTTCTAAGGCCTTTTTAAAAACACACAGGTTATAGCTTAAAGAAAATTTCAAATAGCTGGTGGTAAAACAGGAGATGTTTATGTCTAATGCAGGCATAGCGCTGAGTTTGGCCATATTTCTGATGAAAGGGGTATCCATGTCCTAGAAAGAATTGGCGTGGGATGAACAAAACAACAACTCTTACAGCGAATCGAAAAGAGTGTCAAGTAAGAAGTATGGCCCTGGGTTCTCTCTGCTTTCCCTCCATCTTTACCTCCTCCAACACTGATTTGTGGACTTCAGTCCAAGAAGAAACCTGTGATACCAGCCCCTTTTATATCACAGCACAAAACCCGATGAAGGTACTGGGTGGTTCTTGCACTTATGTCTTGTGCTCCTGCGTGATTCAGAGGGCAGTCTTGTGCTCATGCTAATGATACACACACACAGCTGGGATAGCTACAGGTGACAGGGCTGGGTAGACCACAGACAATATCTGGGCCTGCAGCTCCCTGGCTGATAAACTGGTTTCACACAAGGAGCAGATCTATTTAATTACAGACACCAGGCGTTCTTGGTCACTTCACACGTAGCTGTCATTACCCAGACAGGCCTGGAAGAGCATCTTTTCTAATCAAAGCTGAAAGGTGCGTTTTCTCATCTTGCTGCTCGCTTTGTTGCATGACCCAAAATCACCCAAAAAAATTGCTGGAGTTGGATTCCTCTGAGCTAGTTTCCCTCTGCTCATTTTATACACTGTGGAGAGAAAGAGACATGTTAGGTTAGCTAGGCTTCCTCTGCTCCAGCTTGTTGACACCTTTGAAACAAACCATTGGAGACATGCTGCTGCTTTAATTGCCACCTTTAAAACGGGAAAATAGTGTTGCCTGTCTCCACCTCCCAAAGGTTATGTAAAATTTAATTCATCCATTCATCTGCTCACTCCTCTTGTAAATGGCTTTAGATTCCAGAAGGGAAGGAAATTAGGGGGTATGCTTAAGGTCAGGTTAGCTCACCCACCATTTGTTATGATGCAGCTCTTTGTGATCTTCTTTTAGAGGAAATCTTGTGCTCAAATCTGTGGTAAACTCAGCAGGAGTGAAAAATCTTGCATCACCTAAAAAATTCAATGCTCATTCCTCATAAGTGTTCATGTTGTTAGTTCTGCTTGCCTTGAGATCTCAGCTGTAACTAAAAACACTGCAAGAACTAAAATGGAAGACCTTTTTGGACTCATCTGTCTTTTGCATTTTTGGTGTTGCACTCCGCATATATTGAAGCTTAGATGTTTTTCCTGAAAGTCTATTTTGCTCTGGGGAGTATCCTTTTTTCCTGCTATGTCTTCATCTTTACAGCTTGTTGTGCTCTTCCACCATCAGTCCAGGGACTGCCTGAGTGCCAGCAACACCAAAGTGATGCTTTTGCCCTAACAGCCTCCCAAGGGCCTGGTGCTGTCAGCAGGTTGGCACTAGTAGGGCACCTCCAGCAATTCCCCAGAGGAAGTGTTACTGTCAGGAAGAATTTGCAAATGTTTCTTTTCCTGCTGCAGCTGGTGGTGAGGACACAGGCACACTGGCAACTGGTGAAGCCAGGGGAGGCACTCACTTCAGTCACTTCAGCTCATGCCCCTTTCCCTGCCTTCTAGCCTGGGTGTTTTCCTTGCCAATATGGGAAATGGAGCTTAAGCTGCCATGCAGGGAACTGCAGGGTGCCAGTGGCTGCCCATCTTCCCAGCTGCCCTGCAGATGC
Source organism: Amazona ochrocephala (assembly GCA_039720435.1). Classification (NCBI taxonomy): domain Eukaryota; kingdom Metazoa; phylum Chordata; class Aves; order Psittaciformes; family Psittacidae; genus Amazona; species Amazona ochrocephala. The sequence continues at coordinate 94,946,705 of CM077878.1, forward strand.
CAGCTGAGATGCGCTGAACTTGAACCCATGCATCTGCTCAACCCTGAGGTCCCTGAAGGGGGCTGAGGCATGGGGACAACATGCGCCTTCTGTGAGATGTCCAGGCCCCTTGCTCTCTGAGGGCAGGCAAGTGATGTGTTACCCAGGTACATATGCTTTGCAGGGTTTCTTTGGACCTTTGTGCATGGTGCAGCTGCTTCCTCCCCTCCCAGCACTTAAAAAGAAGGAAAATAACAGCATCATGCTATTACTCAAGGCAATTCTGCATTGGTGCCAACTTTTACTGCCATCTCTGTTCTTAGTTTCTTATGATAGAGTCACCAAGCTCGATCTTTCACCACACACATACAGAATCCCACTGTCTTCACCAGGGCCCTGGCTGCTGCTCTGGGTATCGGTGCTACCAGAAACACAGCAAGGATGCAGTCACAAGCCTTTACTCTATTGTAATTCCAGGATATGAAAGTTTATAACCAGTATTTGAAAATGCAGTGATAATATTATGCTACTTCTGAGAGTTTCATTAGGCTTTTCTTCTAGCGGGCCCTGCACATCGTAGTTAAACCAATCACAGGGAAGGGAGGAAGCACACAGAGGGTCACAAAAAATGGCTAGATCAAGGGCTCAGGTAGACCTTGTGTCTTTTGGCTTCCTCTGTGTACGAGTGACAGTTACCCTCTGACAATGTCTCCTTCTCTGTGAGAGGAGGTATGTACCACCTGGGCACAACTTGCCTTCCATAGGGCTGGGTTCTGGCTCTTGGCAGAGCTCCTAGAGTTAGGCTTTCTCCTGCAGAGCAAGCTCAGAACAAGCACTGTCAATGCACTGAGTTTTCAGAAAAAAAATATTTTCAGCTGAAATTACTATTGAGGAACTTCCAATACCAGGCAATATAGGTGTGTATGCATGTGCATTTAAGGTACCACTGAGAGGAAATATATTGACATGAGGAAAATGTCTAAGGAAATTATGATGCACACTAACAATGTTCCAATTAATTAATGGTAAGTGACATGGGAAGGAAACGTTTGGTGTGGGACCATCTGCTCAGAGCTGTGGCAGTTCTGCAGCATGGGGAGAGCCGGAGCACAGGAGCTGTGAGTAAGCGAGGGCTCCCCACTGCACTTTGACGCAGGTGGCTCTGTAGCTGTGAAAGGAGGCTTTTGAAGGACATGGGAGTTTACTAATTAAAAAGATAAATCTCCTGAATTGCACTCCTATAATTACATTGTCATTACAGCAAACGCAGCTAAATTAACTTACAGGAACATGGCTTTTGCCTTGCCCCACTATGTTTACATATACATCCCTTCATGTAGCAGCCCCTTGACTGCTTTGCTGGCTTGTTTAGTACCATATGTTTCATCCTGTACACTCCAATGGGCAAATCCAGTCATTTTAATAATCCCAATAACTACATCACAAAGTCCAGAACATTGATTTTGGTCATATGGTGTTCTGTCTCCCCAGTGACCCGAGAGTCTGACTCATTGCCTGAGCTCAGATCACCTGTCAGAACTCATCTTTTCTCCTTAAATCGTTGCATTTGGTATTCTTCTGCCACAGCAACACACTCAGACCTTTATTTCTTGCAAAGCTCAGCTCTGCTTCCCCACAGCTCAGAAGTGTGCCTTGGAATTGTTGTGCAGTGCTCTTTGTGACTGTGATTCAAGTGAGTCTGGTTTGCACCAGGGGAAGCAATGCTGGTTTTACTGAAGCTGGAGAGGAAGGGAAGGGAGGGAAATATTCAAACTAGGAGCAGAGGAAAGGAACAGTAACACCAAAACTCCAGGCTTTGTATTAGTTTGAGGAATACAAGCACAGTTAATAAAAGCCCAGTTTCTCCTCCTGTGCCATTTGAGTGGTGCTGTCCTCACTGCTGTCAACCTGTGAGCTGGCAGGAATGTGAAGGGGCTGTGCTGCAAAGAGCAGTGTGTGAGATGAAGAAATGTGTTTAATGTCAAGTGCTAGGAAAAAAGCAACTGACTTCCACTGAGAAATATACTTGAGACAAACAACAGGACATTTCCAGACCTCTTCCCTGCAAAGATAACTTTGAAAAGCTTGATAGACTTAAACCATTATTTAGCACCACAAAATGGTGCTAAACAAGGCTTGGCCCAGGATTGTCCTGTAAAGCAAGGTTCTGCTGGAGGATGCCAAACCCATGCAATCTCTGGAAGAGCTGGTCTAGCTGTGGGCTGCCAGCTCACCTAGCCTCTTCCTGCAAGTGTGTGGTTTCCCAAGGCAACACCTTCAAATTTCCCCCACTGAACAAGACCACCTGCGCTGTGGGTCTGGGGCTTGGCCATGAAATGAAGAGCCCCATGGGCCATAGCTGAGGCTGGGGCTCTGAGGTCTGTTTGACTTTGGCCAGCTAAAGCAGCTGTTTATTGTTCCTGAGCTGAACCAACATTTTTCTCCTCAAGGCTGTGCAATTTACTGTGACCTCAAAACTCAAATCAAGCACCAAATCTATTTGACACAAGGCACAACCATCACTGGCTGTCCAACAAGAGTTGAGCTTCAATAACTAGCCTAAGCACACTGGGAGGCACACACACGCTTGCACTCCATAGACCACAGGCACATGTGCTGATACCAAGTGGTTGCTGCTGTGATGAAGCCTAGAAGAAAGCTGCTAGAAGGAGAAGAATGGATGGAAATCAACCTTTTTTCCTTCCCTCCCTTCTTCATAGCACACCAGCAGCACCTCAGTCCTCATGTCCACTGAGCATGATGAGGAAGTATGCTGCAGCCAGCTGAGTGGGGTGGGGCCTCAAGGGGAGGAGGAAGATGCTGAACCAAAGCAGAATAAAATGCAGAGGAAAGGGGGAAGAAGACATGGCTGGTCCAAAAATGAGTATGCACTCCCTTTCCTGAGGCGCGTAGAGGGAGACACCAGAGGCAGCAGATACCTGGTGGTGGGGCTCTGCCTGAACAGGACACCTATGTCCACGTTGCCCCTTGTTCTCAGTAGGAGCGAGCCCCCCAGTTCATACTCACTCAGCAGAACAGTGCTGCCTGCCCCTACTTTTCAGGGCTGCATGGTGGGATCCCACAGCCTCTGTGGACGCTTGGCATGGTTTGACTACATCCCCCAAGCCAGGAGAAGGGAGCTCCCAACAGTTCTGGAGCCATGGGAAGGGTGGAAACAATACCTTGGAGGTTCAGACACTGGGGAGCAGAGTTTCATGGATGCTAATGGCTGTCTGGCCAGAGCTGAGCTGGGAGAGGCAAGCACTGCCGCGGCAGAGCCAAGCACTCCCAGGCAGCCCTGAGAACAGCAGCCCCAGCTGCCTGCCACTACCATTGACAGCAAATAAGAGGCTTGGGACTGAATCCTGCCTCCTTATCTCCCTTGAGCAGCTTTCTGATGCAGTAGAGAGGGAAGCCCTTTAAAAGCCTTATTAAACTACCCGGTGTCACAGCCTGTAACAACATGAGGGGTTAAGAATCACATAAAATTCCAATTGCAAGGCTTTTAGAAGCCTGGCACTAAGGAGGAGTACTTCATTTCTTGTAGCTTCTTGGAATAAAATGTCAGTACACCAACACCTCCAAGCTCTTTGGACATTTTTGCTATTCTTTCTTTTCTTTAATGAAGCAAAACAAAAGGAAGGTGACTCTTGCTATTTGGCTGGCTTGACATTCAGCTACTAGTCAGAAATATCCATAGGTCAGCCAAGTCATGCTCATGCAGAGGAAGACACACTCACTGGCTACACTCTTTTATAGGCATAGGATCTTGGTCCCAGGAGGTAGGATTTTATCACTTGCATAACATGCTGTCAATAATCAGCAAGGTCAAATGCTCCACTGGGATGGGGCTGTGTTTTAGTCGTGGCCTTTGGTAGCCAGGTTTCAAGAGGAGTGACACGACTTCGTGCCCCACATGTTTGCCTGCAGGAAATGAGGGTGGATGGAGAGGAGGGAACACAAGGGAGGAGTACAAGGCAGGCATCAAGAGGTCACTGTTCGGAAGGGATATGAACCTACCACATTTTTTTGTCATTTACCCAGCTCCAAAAAAGACCATGGGCAAGTTTGATACTGTCATTCACCAGTTTCTTCTTCAGAGGATCTGTCTGCTGAGAGCCACCATGGGGGCTTCCTTCAGATGGTTTTATTCCTGACTTCAGGATAAAAAACAAAAGCTGAGTGTTCAGCTCCACCACTGATGGCTGCAACAGCATTTTTTCTTGGGTGATTTTAATCTGGCCCACTGTCTGCCAGAGCTTCACTTTGTGCTCAGGGATGGCAACTGCAAATAATTTCTTCTTCCTTGTAGTTTTTTCCTACTCGGGGAACAGGATTATCGTAAAGAAGAGAAGAGGGATCACCACCTTTCCTTTTAACTGGTGGCAAAGTCTACACATTGCACACTTCATTGCCCTTCAGTGCCCATGATGTAAGTAGATGTATGAAGCTTTTCAGCACTGGAGGAGTGCAGGTGTCATAAACTGGGTGCTTGCTGACACAAATTTCAGCCCCCCTATTTTCAGGAACCACACACAGAAATCAAACCACAGCTGTGTGAGCCTGTCTTCATATTTCTTCTCCATAAGTTCATCTGAACAGATTAGCAACACAGACCAGCACAAGGTTTTCAGCACTACCTGTAGGTAACCTGGAAATGCCAAATGGTTCTGCTCTACTTGTTCCCCACCTGGCAAAGCAGAGAACTTCATAGTTCCTCACTCTGCCACTATGATATACTTGTATGAAGTCATTGTATCTCTGAATTGCCAGTGAGTTCTCTTCATGAATTCCACATTGTTAGCACATATGGATGCAAAATAAAAGATGGGCTGGCATACAGGTGGAAGTAAAAGAAGCAATCCCAGGTGAAAAGTCTGCTCTATGAATAGAATAGAAACAGGATACTGGGCTGAAAGCTGTCACTGAAGGCATCATTCTTACACATTCTTCGTTCCTGCTAGCAGATGTGAGCAATGCTCCTGATTCCCCAGGGCTGCGGGGCAAATAAGGTGCTATTCAGAATGATGAAGTGCCCCAAGCACAGTCTGCTCCCTCGTTACCTCTGATCCCTAGAGGACTCACTCTGCATCTGTCCTTGGCCTGGTGGTGATGCTTTCCCATCTGCTTAGCGCTGCTACCAAGCCCAGCTACCAAGCTCAGCATTGCTGACTGCTGTAGGCAGCGTCAACACATCAGTCCACACATCCCTAGCCTCTCCCAGCTGCTCCCCCTGCCCACCTGTGTGGTATGCTCAGGAGCCAGGAATCAGAAGTCAAACAGGTCTAATAAAGTCATCCTTCAGGGATGTCCCAGTCCCATCACATAAGAGAGCTGCAGAACTAAACACAGTGCCTGACGGTTTGCACAGTGGCTGAAACCAGATTCATCCCTGTCACAGACTAAGGTGAACGAACTCTTTTCCAAGGGAAGTGCTGTGTACTGAGGCACGTGTATGCTTCTGTGAATACTCAGACAACGCTTTTACTGTCAGCCACAAAGACTGAAAAAGAGGGGAAACAAAGCTGAGCCCTTCCATGCCCAGCACCATCCAGTGAAGCAAGCCATGCATTTAAATATAGCTTCAGGCCTGTGTATTCTCAAAATAGATTTTTACTTAGAGCATTCCTTCTCCATTTTTACTTATTGCATTTTCTGCACAGAAACCCTGGCAAGGCTGAAGGAGTGATGAGTTCATGTGCCTGTCATGCTATTCTGAGCTGTTTCAGGGACCTCCTGGAGAGAACACCTACTCTAAACCTTTGCTTTTTATCCTATTGTACTTGTGGGTTTATTCCTGAAATGTGTTCAAGGGTAACTCCTACAGTAAGAGTGCATCTGTATTGCTGTCATGCAATAGACTTCCATATGGGCTGATTCGGCCAGCACCAAGCTACACAGTTTTCAGCCTGTATGGTCACAGATCACAAGCTTCTTCATAAGCTATTGTGGCTTCTCTCATAAAAGTTTTTTAAAGACACAGTACAAAAGAGTCTGGGATGTGTTGGAGACCTATGCCATAACTGACATCTTGGGAAATAAAAGGCTGGAGGCAGAACTGGTAAAGTTTCACTGTCTTGAGTTTGTGAAGGCAAAACCACACAGAGGTGTCAGGCCTTCACTTCACTTCACTTAGCAAGCAGCAGCACGCTGGAAAACTTTTTGCTTTTATTATGTTTGCTGCAGGTGTGCAGAGCTCAATAATTAAGAACACTGCCATAGTCAAGATACATCCACCATACCTTGGTTACTATGGATGCTTTTCCTCAATTTAAATTCAGGTGGATCTATATTTAACAGGTTTTTGTATTATTGCTGTTGTCATACAGAAGTTCTTGGCAGCTGCAGAGACCAGGGAGAGCTGGCTGACTGAAAGCAAGAAGGCGTCTAACTCTATTTTCACTTCCTTTCCTTCCTAGCTCTTGCTTTCCCTCCTGCCAGAAACCCACACGCTTCTCTCTGGGGTGAAGCACATTAGTACTGTAAAAACTCAATCTAGCAGAGTATATTAGGCCTTATAAAATTACTTTAGACATATTCTAAGCTGAACTGGTAGCGTCACTTATTGCTAAGATCACCTCATGTTTCATGGTATAAGCCCTTTTTGGCTGCTGCTTATAAATTTGACAAATGCTTTAAGGCTTTAAGTTCTGAAATTTTCTATGCTCCTGCGTCCCTTCCACGGTGAAGGAGAGCTTCAGCTAGAAAATCTTATCTGTTTTTGGAAAAGAAACCCAAAACCCAAAAGAGCATAGCCAAGCATAAGTATTCCACTAAAAATTACCTATTTTTGGTTTGGTTTAAAGAACCACAGCAGCACAGTTCAAAGTCAAAGCCTGAAACCTGCAGCAGGAGTTTCCTTTTGTCAGGGACAATTTTCATTTCATCATTCCCATTAAAAGCTGCCTCAGTTTGACCATAATGTTAGTTTGACAAAGCTCATTGAAGACTGCTAGCTGCTTGGTTAGTTATGGGCAGGGTCTGGCCCAGGGGGAGCGTGACATTCCCACTGCTGTGAGTCTGTGCTCACAGCAGCTTTGGCAACCAGTGACAAGCCCTGTCCTCACCCACAATATCTGGCTGCCTTACAACAGCATTGAGTTTCTTACACCATATTGAGTCCCCTGCCCAGTGGGGCAGATGGGGCAGAGCCTCTGTAGCTCTGAGACTCTGGAAGAGCCTAGGAGACCCTGCAGTGCCTCACAGACCACAACATGTTCTTGGTGCTGTGATGGGAACAGGGAGCTGGGCTGTGGTAGATGACCCTCACCTTCTACAAGCCCCATCCTCCCCCATACCTCTCCAGTTACATCCTCCTTTAGGTCATTGCCACTAGAAATGAGAAGCTTGCCTCTCCTGGCCTCTCCAGCTACCTTAATGCTAGTGTATGAAACAAGGCCAGGGTGTGGGCTCAAATACCTGCCTTTGATCATCTGTACACAAAGAATTTGCATGCTTCTTGGTTCATGGCCAACAGTACCTGAGTGCAGTTCAGTGACATATGCCAGGGATGGCTCCCCACAGGCAAAGCATGCCCAGAGACAGGGGAAAGCTTTGGTGGGCAATACAAGCTGTGCTGTATCTTTCAGAGCAGGGATATATCCCCAGGTTGCATAGCTAAAACTTCAGTGGTGTCACGACTGGGTGTAGGCAAGGAGAGGCTGGGAGGGCGCTGCTCAACTCCAAGCAAAATGAGCAAGGATTGATACTTGGGAGCAGGAGCAAGTGAGGAAGGAAAAGTAAAGATTGCATACTGCACCACATCCATCCATCAGTGTAAAGAAGGGGAGTCAGAGCATAAATTCCAGGTACTCAAAGGCCAGAACAAGCCTGTGTGCCAGTTTTTCCTTTTTTATTCCCCCATTATGAATTGAATGCAGTCTTTGGAGCCATTCACTCAGGCCCTATAGCACACAGTGTAGGGACACCTTGTGCATGCATCGCGGCTAGGTAAAGAGGGAGGCTCTTGGTGAAGAATCTGTGCAGTGAATGAGTGAGGGAGGGGATTTGAGGAGCAGCACCAGTTTCATGGGATTTAACTGATCTCAATACTGCCCAGGAGCACTAGATGTTAATCCAAACTTTGCCACAAGATTCCTGCGCAGAGCTGGGTAAATCAGCATAAAGGTCATTATAGTTTCTTGTTTTCTGTTCACCTAACTTGAAATTTGGGCTTGGTTTGCAGCCGAGATAAGCCCTGAGGGCTACAAAGCTTTTCCTCTTGTTTCCCCTTCCTCAGTCTCACAGGGTTGTTCTGGAAAGAATTTAATTGATGTCTGAAGTCCTCCCAGTCCATAGTGACAGGTCCCATAAAAAAGCCCTGAGGAAACAAATAGCTCCCACTTAACAACAGTGCTTACACAGCAAACTGCAAATAAGGCAAGGGGCCACATACTGAACAAAACACCAGCCAGTTGCTTCTGAAGCCACTTCTGTGTTTTCTGTGCACTCAAGCAGGCAGGGGGGTGTAAAAGCAATTTAAAACTTCTTTTCCTTGCAGTGCCTGCAGGAAATTTGACAGCGATAAGGAGATTGGTGCTCTAGGCTCCTGGCTCGCCTTGTTGATGGGTGCTTTCTTCCTCCACTCCCTCGTGTATTCAGATCTATTGTTTCCCTTGTATACCACTTTGGGGCTGGGACTGGGAAGGGAATGGCTTGTGTTGATACTGCTCTGAGCACAGCAGGAGCCCCAGCCAAAAGCAGATTTCAGAGGCTACGTATGTATCCTAAATGACTGGGATAGTATAAACATATACACTAACCTTGTGCCAGTCTTCTCTCACTCTTGTGTAGCTTCTCTTCCCCTCCTGTTTTCCTTCTATGTTTTAATGAGGCTGCAGTTCTTCAGTGTTGTAACTCGGATCATCTCAGCACTCTGGCTTATAGCCAGCCGGGGAAAGAGTTGTGACGGGAGAGCTGGCAGGGCATGTGGCTGCAGCAGGGCAGGGTGGGCTTGTGAACTGGGGGCAGCTCCTTGTGCTGCTTACAAGCAGCAGGCCATAAACTCCTGCAGTGAGATTCGTGTCTGACAGTTCAAGGAAGGTTACATGTGGGCCTCAGATCCTGGCCCAGTAAAACTCAACATTGCTTTTTATCTTCAAAGCACTCCATAAATGCCAGTGATTTCACCCTTATAATGCTGCTCAGAGCCGGGTGGGGAAGTTTAAGGCTCAGCAGGGACAGAGCTGGGCACTTGTGATTCAGGTTAAAGTTCCTACAGCATTCAGCTACCCCCAAAATGCCTCAGCATGAAACAGATTTTCAGATGGGAGCTAAAAGTAGCTCCAGTTCTGCAATGGGACTTTGGCAGTGCCTCCTCCCCTCTGCTGGAAGATGACTTCTGGGGCTATTTGTCTCCAGCTCAGATTTGCACAAGGAAGCAGGGCTGCTGCCTCACACGGGGGCTGCCTGTCCCTTCTCAGGGACAACTCCTAAGGCTTTTTTCCCTGTAGTCTTCCCCAGTTCTCAAACTGGGAACCTCTTACCTCCCCCCCCACTGAGAGGCACTGACCCAGCTGTTCTGTGCCTTGCTTTATTATGCGAGTGCAGTGCTGACACCAAAAAGCCCTCGCAGCATGAAAAATGTGCCCTCTGGCCTCTGCCTCACTCTGCCTTTGTCACTGAAGCGTTTCCTCTCCGCCACTTGTCAAGCTGTTGCACCAGCAAGGCAGAACTTCATTGTTTCTTCCAGTTTCCTGCAGCCTATCTGCCTTATGCACAAAACCGACTGTCACCCACAGCAGCCAGGTACACAAAAGGGCCCATGGTCGTCACAGGAGCTGCATTCCCACCTCTCTCTCCCTTTTCAGCTGACAGGACACTGGCAGCAGGAACATCCTCATGCCAGAAATATCCAAGTTAAGGCACCAAGTGCTCTGCAACCCCTCTCCAGCTTGCTTGCACCCTAAGGAGGGCTTTGGATTTTTTGCCCTGTGCTGCTTGCTGATCGCTGGGTTAACTCCTGTCTCCTTCAACAACCTCTTCTTTTTCCCACTGCCTATGTGAGTGTGTTTCTACAAGCGTATTTCCCTTCACAGGGTTTAGAGCTTCCTTTCTCCCCACTTCTTCCCTCCTGCATGCTCCTGCTGAGCGCTCTCCCAGCCTGCCTGTCACCAGCACTCTTCTGGTAGAGCTGCAGGTGGCACAAGGATTAGCTTTCTTTGCTGAAGAAGATGCCATGTAGCAGAGTCATCCACAGCCCATGCTCCCTGGGATGCTCACTCAGGCAGCATGGGATGTCGCGCTTTGTTCACTTTGCACTGAACAGTTATGGGAAGGAGAACCGTATCTTCTCCAGCGCACACACACAGCACAGGGCAGCATGTTCAGGATAAGCTTTTCTGCTCTCAAGTGGCATATGGGGAAACTTTGCCGTTCCTTAGCAAGAAGAGCAGGATATGTCTTGCAGTGGCTTTTCACTTCAGACCAGGGAAAAGACCATAGCCGAGGGATGCCAGTGGCAGCTCATCCCTCTGCCGAAAGCGGCTGGAGACCTGCTGGCCTGGAGGAGCTCTCAGAGGCCCAGGCTCTTACAACAGTGCTCTGATCTGAATCAGTGTTTCCCCTTCCAGGATGTAAAAATCTTCCTGTCAGTGCTTAAATAAGGCACCTGTTTTTCTCCCTCGTCTCCACACTGACCTAATGGTGGTGAAGCAATTTCTCTTCCACTCAGTAGCAAGACTCCTTCCCCTCAGTGTATAGCTTGGCAGCTGCTTACCAGTGCTGAGTACAGGATTTTGGCCTTTGGGAATGATAATAACTTCCAAATTATGTTCCATTTTGTGGAGTGCATCCTGAGTGTGCAGCCCATCTCGGGGCTCCTCACGTAACACCTGGGGCCATAATTTCCTCCCATGCTCCCCCAACATCCCAAGAGCCTCCTCCGAACAAAGCCCCAGACAAACAGCCAGGGAGGCTTTTCAAGAGCCTGTGCGTGCTCTGAAGTGGAAACTACATTTTGTCTGCAGTTCCCAGGGGGTCAGGGCGTGAGAGCTTTTGCACTAAAGAGGAGAGTAAGCTAGGGTGCACAAGGGGTTGCTGGCCCTTCCCAAGAGAGAAAGGAAGGGAAGACATCACCAGGAGCTATACTTCAGTGGGACACAGTAGGCAGGATGTGATTTGGGAATATTGCAGTACATGCACAGGTACGAAGCACAAGGGAAGAGAGTCTGCCAAGCCTCACAGCTTCAGTAGCAATACATGGATCAAGCAGCAGGATAGGGTCCCATATTTTTTGGGCAGCATACAGTAACCATGCTGTAGATTTGGGAGGGGTGAGACTGCCAGGTGGAGAGACCTGGTTTCCCACCACAGCAAGACCAGGAAAACAGCTGCAGGAGAAAGGGTCCCCATCCCCTTCCAGGGATCTCGATGTTGCTCTCAAGCAACCACCTACAGACAGCTGTTCTTGCTCTGCTAAGGCACCAGCTTCATTGGTGAACTGGTTATTTATCTTTAAGAACACACAGTTGCCCTTCCTTTCCAGCCTTATGTGAAGAAACACAATAGCTCTGATCTGACCTAAAACACTTTTCCCCTTTTATCAACAAAAAGCCCTGCCTTTGTAGTTCCTTGCTCTCTGCCTGCCTTAGTTTGGTGCTTTGTCCTGGTAAGCCAAAGCAAAAGTCATCTGTGCACAGCCCCACAGGGAAACAATTTTGCTGGTGTGCCTCATGGTATTGCACCCAGGCATCACAGAGACTTCTGCCAATGCCTGTCATGACGGCTCTGCTTTCAGTCAGCCTACGAGTTAGGGACAGATTTTGAGAAATATTTAAATTTGCAGATAAGAAGTGCAAGTTTTCTTGACAATGCTCCAGGCACCCTCCTGCCCCAAATCCTTGGGTTTCTAAGTGCATTTGAAAATACTGGCTCAGAGATGTTTAAACAACAGCAGTAATCTCCCCTGCCCTAACTAGCTTCCAGGCGTTTCTCAAAGTGACCCTTGGCAGCTCCCAAATGGACTGAAATGCCATGGCCAGGCTCAGATTTTTAAGGAAACAAAACAGCAGCTGAGAACATCAGTCACAGCAAAGTTGTTTTGGCAACACAGAGAAATTCTGGGTTAGGTCATGTGCAAATGGCACATGTGCAATTAATCCTTTAGTTACAGGCTGAAATTTGTGTATCATCTCATGGAAAAAAGATGTATACCTCCCTCCACCCCCAACCCCAAATATTTTAAGAGCTTTTAAGTTAAACCAGGAGAAGGGGAGCATTGATTGAAAGGGTTATCACTATGTAATAAAGTGGCAGTCCTTTCATGTGTCACATGTCGCATTTGAGAGAGTGGGGAGGAGAAGGGGAACATGGTATAAAAAGCCTCCAGCAGGAGTCCACATCCCCAGACACAGCCAGGCAAACGCGCATGTGTGTCTATACCTATGCATAAAACACTGGCAGGATCCAGCTGTGCTTACTGTTCCTCCCAGAGGTACTATTACAGCAGCACTTCTAACCAGGATAACTATGGCTTTAAGCCAACAGAGAGATGGGCAGTAAGTGGAGGTCAGGCAGGGGGAATGGGATCCCTTAACACAAGAGCAAAGAGAGAAATGGGAGTTTTGTTTTCCTCTTGGAAAGGCTGGCCTTGCACAATGCAATGAGGTTTTGCACCTCTTTCCTTTTCCTTTCCAATTTTGCTAGGACAATGGCAGGACTGCATTATGGTTATGGGAATGTCCATTACACAGCCCCTTGTGCAATCAGGGTGGCTAGTGAAGCTGCTGATCCATCACTTCTATGTGAGGCTGACACCTACACACTGCCATCAACGTTTTCATGGACAACCAGGCCACTGCAAGGAGCTGGACTATGCCAGGAGTTCACTGTACCACCACATCTCTGCTTCTTGAATGTTGAGAGACTGCTGATAAAGACACTGGTTTTGCTGGAAAAAATATTCAGGTCACAGTGTCCTTGAGAGTCCTGCTGCAGACCCCCTGCTTCCAGGTCCCATCATTGCCCTGTGTGATGGGCTCAGCAGTGCTGTGCTATCTGGCTCTTGCCCTCCTCACGGCTTGAAAGCAGCATGGGCGGTGGGAAGGCTCATCCCCCCACATCCCTCAAGGTGCTCATCTCTGGGAGGCTGCAGCTGTAGCCAGCCTCACAAGTGGGCCCTTGGCCAACACCATGGTTTTGGTGAGATCACTGCCTCAGCAGGATCAAAATAAAGTGGCCGGCGGAGAAGCATAGAAAACTGTAAGATTTGCTTCCAAGAATAATCTCCTTTTATGGCTTTTCTTTTTTTTCCTCTTCCTTTTTAACAGAAGGCAAATATCTATTAATGGCAAATATCTATTAAACTATTGTAGCAGATATGAGCCAAATATACATGAGAAATCTGCATCACAAGGCTGTTCTGAACAAATGCTACTTCTGTCTTGCTGTTCATGAAAGGTACACACCAATGTTGCTGCATTATCTTTCTGCTATTCAGGTGGGAACCCTGTTTTTCACCCCCAGAGCACCCAAATGCACAGCAAGGCACAGAATCAGGCCCGTGGGAAATGCTGAGAGGCAGGGAGGGAGCAGGGAAACAGTGTTTCCAAACCTCATGGGAGCTGCTGCATGGAAAATATGTCTCTTCCAGTCCTGGCCGGACAAAGACACAGGAATTGAATTACTCTATGGGAGAGTGTAAGAGAAAAAAATCTGAGTAAAATCAGTGCTTTGTCATGGCACATCCTTAAGGTGAGTTTTCTGTTTCATTTTTTACCTATTTATTTTTCACTATTCAGGTTTAATTTGTGTTTCACACTCACTATACGGCCCCAGCAGTAGGCCATGGCTCTTCCTGCTGCAGGGGTCTGGCTTCCAGCACCCACACACTTATAGCCTTGTTCATCCTAGGAGCCACATGCCTCCATGGCCCCACTCATGCACAGGGCTCCAGCGTAGCATTGCAAGCCACCAAGCACACCATGGGGCCACCAAGTTCCCCATCAGTGGATTGGAAGCTGAGTTGAGTAGGGACCCAGAACAAGCCCAAGGCCAAATGCCTGATAGGCAGAATAGTGACTCAACAAGTATCTGATGCGCATAACTCAATAACAGCTGTTTGGATAATGATGGCTCATCCTTGTGGTCTCAGACAAAACACCACTGAAGCCTCACAGAATCAAATTACTGTCTAGCTTTTCTAGTGCCCAGCTACAAAAAGATCCAAGATTTCTGCAGGCTGGAAGGACATGGTACTGCAGGCCAAAACTCCCTGACTGAGGCGTTATGTGTGTTTGGCAATAAATTCTGCCGCGTGACTCCCATCAGAGGGGCAGGCCCCTTGGGCTGAAAGGTTCCCAGACACTGGGCGCCTAAGCTACATCTCCTCTGAGGCTACATAATCAGCAGTACAGCAAAGGGAGGAGTGGTAGCGTCATCAAATGGGGACAGAAGAATGAGAGATGGGAAAAGCACCCAGTCCCCCACCAGCTCTGATAATATCTGTATTCTGTCCTGTGCCTTGGAGGTAGCACCGCCTTGGGCCAGGGGTAACACTCAGAATTGAGCACTTACGGCTGGAACTCACACGTCTCATTTTAGGGGTCTAAGTTTTAATCTTAGCTATTCTGCATGGGTGGCCTTAAGAGGTGTAGAACAATAGGCATTGACTTCTAGAAGTCAATATATGCCACCCGCTTTGGCAACCTGTCCTATGAAGGTGACCCTGGGTGGCTGGTGAGAGGCCAAGCTTCAGAAAATAAGTCCAAGAAGCTAAGAGGGCCTCCATAGGTAAAAGAAGATCAAGCATGGGCTGTGTTTCTGAGACCTCCACTTCATTTGTCACTACCAGCAGTGTCATGAGAATGTGAGTACCCAGTGACAAAGTAAGCTCTAAATATTGGACTCTTTTCTTTATCTCCTCTAAATTAAGGAAAAAAAACCTAAATAACTGCAAAATCAAATTAATAACATGGAAAAGAGAAAATGTTTACGTTTGTTCTGCTTGCTAAAACCCTGGGGATACTTGCTGGGTTAGTGACAGACCAAAATGCTTTCTATCAGTCTTGGGAAAACGGCATCACACAGCAGCCAGACTTAAAAAGAGAGCAACATCTGAAGGGTTAGGATTGCCGTTGTAGTCACGCTGGAATGCACAAGAGAAGAAAGTCATCAGTAAGTCTTCTTAAAGGGAGAAAGGCATAAGCCAGGCCAGCTTCTGAGGTAGCTCAGAAAACCTGGCAGCTGTACAAAGAAAGTGAAGAAATTAAGAGAAACACCAGACTGCAAAGGATCAGCTGCAAGAAACACAAACCACTATGAAAATCTTCTCAATCCTTCTCTAAATAAGACCTTGGGAACAGAGTTAATCTGTATAATATTGATCTAATGTAATAGTATTGTTGCGCCTGAGTCTATAGGTAGAGAGGGCTATGCATGGGACCAGAAAAGAGCTGCTGTGAGTCCATAGCTGAACCCAGAACATAGCTTAAACCATGACAATAGCTGTCGCAAGGCAGAGCATGGAGCATCTCCTGATCTGCACACCACTGAGATGCTCCTTGAAAGAGCTGGCTCAAGAAATGGAGATGAGAAAAGCAAGGCTTTGAGTACAGAGTCTGAGTAATTTCTTGTCACCTGGAAGGTGGTAAGGCAGCAAAAGCTACTCCTTAATATTCCTCCCTATGGACTACTAATACTCTGTAGCAATTTGGCTACATTACCTTCGCTCTCACTGGACTGCTGCTTGAGTGTGGACATCTAGGCAGAACAGGCCACCTGCCTTTCTCGGTGACATGGTCTTCTTTTACTGGAAGCTTCTTTCTTCTGCACCCTTATAAGGGTTTGTGGTACAGGGTGTTTGGGCTTTCACTCCAATGAGAGAAGCAGCAGGTGCTGTGTCTCACCACCCTCCATGGGGCTGCATTCACCTGCCCCTCCTGTGTCCTGGATGCTTCTCCTCCAAACTCCCCCATGAGAGGCTCAAGTACAACACAGTGACTTTAAAGGGTGACTTTACAGGGAACAAATAAGCTTTTGACTAAGACAGACAAGTTGAAACAAGCAAAACCAAGGAAGGAAATGCTGATGGGTGAACAAAAAACAGTGGAACAGAGAAGAGCAAGTAAAGCTCCTGCTGTACTCAGACACCACCTGATTTGTACACCCTTGTTCCCATGCTTCCCAGAAAAGGCCATCCCCTGGCATGTCACAGCTACCTGAAGGCTGCTATAATTTATTGTGGGCTGCCAAAAGCCCAAGGAAGCAGCTGCAGCAGCTATTACGGCAAAAGAAAATGAAACCCTATGAGTGATGTTCCCACTGTCAGGCAGAAAGAGCAGGGTAGGGAAGCAATGCCTGCTCTGTGGCGTTATGGGAACCAGTGTGGCATTTTGCCATGACTGCAATGATAACCATGAGCTGTTGTCTGCGTTTCAGTCTTAAAAATAGTGGATAGCTTCAGCTCCTGGGCTGTTATATCACTTTGAATGCTCTCACGCTTGGAGGATGCTGGGCTGCAACATCTAGCCAGAGACAGGTACTTCACACCACTACCCCAGCATGTCAGCACAAGTAGCATAAGGAGATATGACTCACACTGCAATTGAGGTGTTTACCTTAGGGGAAACTGCAAGGACAAAAAATACCCTCAAACCAACAATAACAACAAAAAATCTCACCCTGATTTAGAAAGCTTTTAACACCATAAATGAAAGGTGAGCTCACCACAACAGAGCTTAGGATAAGCGCTGGCTGTGGGAACGTCCCTGGAGGGGAGGATGGTGTGGCAAAGGCAGTGTTTGGAAGGACAGGTGAGGTGTTTCCCCACCAGCCCTGCAGCAGGCAGAAGCAGGTAGGATGCAGCTCTGAGCACACAGCTCTGACTCCCAGCAGGCTTCTCCCATCCTGGGGATGAGCGGGGCAAACAGCATAACAGCTTCTTGGGTGGAGCAGCCAGCTAGTGATGATTTCAGAGTAACTCAGAAAGCTTTACCTTTTTTCTGCTGTTCCCAGTATATCAAGGATCTCAGAACCAAAGTTTTACTTGCCATGATTGTGTTAACTCTGGCCAAGGAGCTGGTCTTTGTCTGCGGCTCTGGATATTATCAGCTCCTTCAAGTGCTCTAAGGATGCCCCGCAGAGCTCCCACTGATGGTCACCTGCTCCTCATCGCTGGTGTGGAGGTCAAATGCAGAGAACCTGCCCACGTCCCTGACCTCTGCTGAATTAGTGCTTGGTATCATCCCTTTCCTGAGGACGTTCTTTGCTGCCGTTAGAAGTGCTGTTTCCTCATGAGCACAAATGACTTCTGTGCTTTCTGCAGGAGAGCAACAAGCCGTGCCTGGCAGCTCTCCAGGAGCAAGAGTCTTGTTTCACAGAAGACAGGCGCACAAGTCTGCAAAGGTATGAGTGACACTCCAGCCATCGCACCCAAGGAGGAGAGGTCCCTGTGGGCCTCACTTCAAAGAAATAGCTCAGAAAACACCAGAGGAGAGCAGGAGCAGTGACCTAGAAGGTGCTTGGCATCTCTGCAGAGGCAACGTCAATAGCAAGGAGAGGAGAGAATGGCTTGGGAAGAGCAGAAAGTTTTTCACACTGTGTTTAGATGGTATTTGATGCCTCTGTAGCACCACATTTGGAATGTTCAGGTCTCTGCAAGCTGTTAAAGAGCTTTATGCCATTCGTTATTGCAGCTTTTGTCTGCAGCTGAACAAACACTGTTGTGAGTGGGCTGCATGCAGCTCCTGAGGAAGGTGGTGCACAGAACCATGTTGGATCCTGATGCGGGTTGAGCACACAAGGATGGCAGTACGTGTGTGGAAACATCAGGCTGGAGCAGTGAGGCAGATTTCAGGCCTGCCATTCCTGACCCTCAGACATCAGTACATAACTTTCCTTTCTGGAAAATCTCTAGGCTTGCTCAGGGGAAGCCTGGAATGAACTTAATGCTGCCTTAAGTGCCACCACTTTCTTCCCCACAGGTTTTGAACCCTGCTGAGCCTGAAAGCTCCCCAGCAGCTGGGGTAGCCAGCTATGGAGGGCTGGCTGATGATCTTCCTCTCTCTGTGCTTGCTTTTATTTGTGTATTTATGTGAATCTTCACCCCATACTGAGTAAAAGTTGAGGTGCCTTTGTCATCAACTGAGAGAGGGTGAGGCTTTGTACAGATGCTCAGAGAGAAGGAAGCACAGTTAGACTGAAGGACAGTCAATAGCAATTTTGAAGAAAAACAATAACAATTTTAACCATAGCTGACATCCTGTTTGGAAAGACAGCAGGAATATTTGTTAGGCATTCTGCCAGAATGGTCCTGGTTTATTGATGTTATTTTGAAGATGACAGAAGATCATATTAATGAAATGAGAATACCTGAAATGAGAATCTGGGCTTTAAGAACAGCAGTTGACACCTTCTGAGGGACAAAGTGATTGAAATCAATCACATTTTATAACTCACAGCAGTTTCTGTAGGCAGCTCAAAGATCCACCTGCCTCACTACCATCAGTTTTCCCTCAATGGCTGCAATCCAGCTGCCAAAAGCAGCTCCTCGTCTCAAGTTATCCCTGCGGTGATGGTGGCAAATGGACAAAACCATATGACCCCTCCATCCTATCATCCTGGCTGTTGATGATGATGCTAAATAGCATAAGCCTCAATATCAATCCTTGAAGACAACTGCTCGTAACAAGTTGCCAGTTAGACTTTCAGTGGTTGACCACTACCCTTTCACCCTGATGGTGCGACCAGAAGAAGCTGTCTTGATGCTCTCCTCTCCTCTCTTTCAATTTCTGTTTTCTTCCATGCATAGTCTTTTACCTGGTTACTATTGCATGTGAAGGTGGGAAAAATGACTGACAGAATGTGCAAATGTATCCCAACGCCACGGGTTTTTCCTTTAAAGTAACATCTCCATTTGTACGTCTGGCAGCACTGCCTGTGCAATTCCCTTCTGGTTTATTAACACTATCAGCAGGAGACTTCAAAAATTCCTAAGAAACAAAAAACATGACAGTTATCTCAGCAGGTACCAGCTTCACATGCAAGGCACATATTCTTCTCTATTGCTAAAGCCAGGAAGGGGCTGATTAGTTCTTACAAATTTATTTGCATAAATACACACAAAGATCCTACTCAAGAGACTCAACAAATTACATTGTTGTTTATCAGTGGTCCAAGGGCAGGAGAACACCCCCCTCCCCCAACCCCACATGCCTCAGCTCTGACACAGAGAGGCTGTCTAAAACATTCAGCTCCATGCCACACAGGGTCCCACATTTCCACTGAGGTCATTAATCAGTGCTTTGCTATCACGGAGATGTGGGGCAGAGCTGAGGGGAGAAAGTGCGAGAGCAAAGGTGCCAATTAATGCTAGGTGGGATACGAGCTCCTTCCCACTGTGACAGGGACTGGGGCTTCATTCTTGCTTGTCTGTTTAAAATGTTGACTTGTGCTACCCATTCATACAACACACGCCTTCCCAGATGCGCTGGTGGAGCTGACGGTGATCCGAGCTGCTTGCTGTCAAGTGTACAGCCACAGCCTGAGCTACGGCACTGGTTCTCTATCTGTGACTCCTTTTGCCAGCAAAAAGTGACAAGGACAGCATTTTTCTAAATCCAGAGACATAAAAAACATCTCTGTAGTCTCATGTATTTGTGTATGGCAGCTCTTTAGCATATACAGTTACCAAGCCTGCACTTACGAAGAGCAAAGCATACAAGCATTAAGCACAAGCATTTTGTTATTTCCACAATCTTCTTCTCAGCAAAGATACATTCATTTTATACCAGGGTGAAATCGGAGACTTGAAGGAATTAATTTTCAGTCCACACTGCGCTCTGAATCAGTTTTGAACAAGCAAAGGCTTCTTATCCAAGGTCCTCACCCTGGGCATGCAGGGAAACATGCGGAACACAGGGATGAAAGCCTTCCCACTCCTGGGCTGGCGCATGCTCTGCATCCAATGTGGTCAAACACACCATCTCCTCCGCTGTGTCAGCTTTGGTTGGCTTTGAGGCAGCATATTGGAGTGTGAAAGTACTGGGATCAGGAGAAGGTACGTGCAGGGATGTGAGGAAAGTAATGCAGACATCAGCATGCTGCTGCAGCTGCCACAGCTCAAACCCCAGCCAGCTCAAATGCACACGCCAGCTTGCTCACATACTCAGCCTGAGAGCTCATCCGAGAGAGAGGTGTGTAATTAATTAATTAGTCAATAAAAATATACACTTGGTTATTGTTTGTTGGTCTCCAGTCATCACACAGAGCTATATTTACCCAACACCACTAGAAAGATACCGCCAGAAGACCTGACCCCACCCTGCTGACTGCCAGCCTCAGCAGAGATGACATCAGCTGTAGGGACTGCTGCATGCTTGCATGGCCAGCTGCTCTGCCTTTTGGGAACTGTTGAACCAGTCCAGACCTTCGCTTTACGGAGATACTTCTTTTAGACATAGATCTGTTTTTCTCAAGCAAGCGGTTGCCTTGAAAACCACCTGGAAAAGTAGTGCTCAGTCCATTCTTCCTCTTGCTGTACTGGCAGAGGGATGGCAGATCTTCCTCTTTTTCTATCAGCAGGAGTTCAGCAAAGTGGAGCTGATCATTCCTCTGCCCAGGGCTCCTTTTCCCATCTGCACGGGAGGATCAGCTCTACAACTGATGAGCCCGGAAGCTCCTTGGAAGATACGGAAAAGCACATGTTACTTCTGTGTTCCCATGCCTCACAACAGAGGCTGCAGTAACAAAACTTTTTTAATCCTTCCCGTTATCTTCACCTTGAAGAAAGTTGTAATATTCCTTAATAAGTTTTAATTTAGATAGGAATATATTCCTGAATGCAGTTCTTCTCGTGCTTTAATGTACTCACTCAACCGTAATATTTAGGAAAACGGGTAACATCAGCAACATATACCTCTGATCCAAACTTAGTGGAAACAGGATCTAAATTGAGTTTCTGAATCTGTTCTTCATGAAATGCAGCTAGGACAAAAAAGAAGTTATTACCTTGCTGCGAAATAGCCAGCCCAGAACTTGTCCTTAGGAGTTTTGAGTTCCCTTTATCAAACCCCTCAGTGCACAGGAATCTATTACATCTTTCCAGAGCAACAATGGTTATCACTTGTGCTCAGTGTTTTATGACGATTTTATTATGTCCATAGTAGCATTTTTAATATATGACTCAATGTTTTCCATGACTCTGTTTCTGCCTCATCAAATGGAGTTGATTATATTATTTACAGTTCAAATCCAGCCTGAGTTTTCAGTGTGTATTGCATGGACTTGGTACAGATGATTTCCCCAGAAATGAAGTAATTGGTTTGGATGGGGCACGCCTTCAAGCATAACGCTTGGAGTACCTGTTTCTGCCCTCTTTGCAAACCTCGTCATACATAAATGTGCCTTGTCATACACATGAGAAATTGAAGATGCGTGTACAAATTTGGAAAAGAGATGGCAAGCTGCCATATTATCTCAGGCTGTAAACACAGCAGAGGCTTAAACTGACCACAGGTCATTGGACCTGAGGCAAGAGAAACTCCTTGGCCCTGTTTGACACTGGAGGTCAAACTGGAGACAGCAGCTGTGCTTAATTTGAGCCTGATCATTTGTGAATCATCTAACTTATCCTAAGGAGAGACAGATCTGGTCAGTCTGCAGAGGGAGAGTCTTTATAGAGCAACATGAGTGACTTGTGGGAGATGACTCTTTCCTGCTGAGAATGCAGATGTCCTCTGATGGAGACGCGGGCAGCACACTACTGAAGAAAACACTAAGTTCAGCAGAGGTGGCTGTCTGTCCTCTCCTAAGGAGAAATGCTAGACCTTACAGTGTATCTAGATCTACAATGTCTTCTGCCTCTGTAACCCCAGGTAGGACTAAATCAGAGCCCAACTCTAGCACAGTTGATCTTAGTACATGTTTATGTTGGAATCACCACTTCCATTCTGAAAATAAAACAAGGATTGTTTAGCCAGTATACATTTTCCAACATGCCCATTTTGTGTGTCCATTACACCAGGTGGCTAAAGAGCTTGGCCAGCTATGCCCCACAAACAGTCTCTTGCTTTTATTTTGGAGTGCCTCAGGTTCTAAGATAGTGTTTTAAAGTTTTTAAGTCTGCATACCTACTAACTCCACCCTGACCTCTGTTTCAAACATCAACCCAAATCTTGCTCTCTACCCTTCCCTCTCTTACAAAGGGACTATTGAGAGGACCCTCTACAAGCTAAAACAGATGGAGTTTTCCCAGGAGAGTTTTCCTGGCATGGCAAGGGACCTAGTCAGTGGGAGCTGGCCAGCCTGAGAGTCAGCACAGTCTGCTAGGGTGAATAACTCCTCACAGGTTAAGAGAATAGTATTCTGAATCAGTGAAAGAACAAAAAAAAAGGCCTTTAAATTTATTAAGATGCACAATAAATTGTACCTGTAATGGATTCACAGTGATTATAGCTGTTCTCTCACTGGTATCTTTTCAGGTATTATGCAGGAAGCTACCTGATTAGGAAGAGAGATGATTATTTTTTGAGGTTATTCTGTTTGTTTCATCCACTTCACATACTGCATGCTGGTAAGCCATGTTGAAGAAAATTGTTAGTGTTGTACCACAAAGTCATTAAAAGTTAAAACAAAATACAGAGCAGCCTGTCCTTATCTGTGTTATTTCTGTACTTCTACCGGGCCTACCACTGCACTGTGGGAGGTAAAGGTCCTGGGACAAAACTGTGTGTGACAGGACCACAACACACCCACATCTCCAACAGGGCTGAAGCAACCAGAACTGGTCAGTCCTTTCCTCTGGGAACCCTATTAGCTTAAACATGCAGTTTTCTACATTTTTAACCCGAAGGGGCTCCAAACAGTTCATTCAGTTAGACAGCAGTGAGCCTCCCCTCCCATGCCCCCCATCTGCTTCTGTGGGGCTGAGCTCCTGTATTCAGAGCTAGAGCGATGCTCTCCAGACCAGAACACTGACAACAATGCCCCACTACAGCAAAGGCTGCTACCTCTAAAAGGCAACCCAGATGCTCAAACCACAACCCAGCTACCTGGAAAGTTTGAGAGTTGTGGGCAGGCTTAGCTCTCTCTTCATCCTTCACCACCCCTTGTGCCTGCAGGTGCTGAAACATGCACCTTGCAATGGCCATGTTTGCTTATTATTTTGGGAAGCTGCCAACTTTGGAGAAGGTTAATGAAGGAAAATAACATCCATAGCAGTTTATAAGTGAGCTAATTCTAGAACAGATTTTTGTGAGTGAAGACCAGGTATATCTCTAGATCAACATCTCTCCCGATGCCAAATTCTAACCATCTGCTATTGGCAATGACAGAAAGAACATCCTTAAAAAAGTTATCTCTTGTACAGGAAAGCATATAGCAGCCCAAACATATAGGGAGATACCAGCTGTACTATCTAAAATGAAACTTAAGAAATTGACAGGAAAAGTGCCTCTCAAAGCTCTTGTTTTATTTGAGTTTTTGTGTGTCAAGTACCAGGCAGGAGAATGATATGAAAACCTGTCAATGAAAAGTTACTTGTTCATTTTTAAGAACATGCAAGTCAAGCTAGTGAATGTCTTTGCTGGAATGCAGACATTAATCCAGGGCATTGTCATGTAGATTTCAATCTTTTTATTGCAGCCCACTGGCTCTTTTCAGTAGCCTTCGTTTGAATTACCTCCATACCAGTGCACTAAGTACATCACTGAGCACTTAACTGTATTTTTAGCAAGGACTTCTATAACTTTTTGGCCAGACACATCTTTCTGCATATTCCCCCCAACACATACATACATGAATACAATTAAAGATACTCAACAGCACGCTGTATTTTTCTGTCGTTGTCAGATCACACAGATTACAAATAACTTTGCTAATGTATTATTACTGCCATTATTCAAGCAGCTCCTTCTTTAGAAGTTATGAAATATGGATCATGAAAAGAATCTGAATAAGCACATATTTTCTTTGTTATGTTAATGGCCTGGCTGGAGTCCACCAAAACAGGCATGTGTGCGCGGCTGATTGTTTCGTTTCAAAACTCTGGATACTCTATACATACAGGCTAGACAGAGGGAACTCAGCATAGATCTTTTCATTTGATGCTACCTCAGCCAGGACAAGAACCCTGTCTGAAAACTGTGTTTTAATCAGGACATTCTTGCACTAATGAAAATAATTTCATAGTTGGCACTTGGAGAAAAATTCTCCAAGCAACGGGCAATGGGAGAGGTTTCTTGGGGTTCTTCTATCAAATAGTGTATTTCTTATGTTTATCAAAGCCTAATCCAGTGATAAGAGATGACTCAATAGAGTTACAAGGTCACATGGATGAGCCAGTTACTCTAAAAAGTTCTAGTTCTGTGACATGAAAATTTGCCCAGACAATGAAAACACAGTTAAAGCACAAGCTAAACAGATGGGTCACATTTCTAAAGGTTGCCCACTAAATCCTTTCCAGGGATGCCCAACACCATGGTTTATGAAAACTGCTGTAAATAGAATTTCCTCCAAGATTCACAGCATTTTTGGCCTGAATTGAATAACACAGCAGAATCATTTTTAATACCTCCTGTTTTGGTGACCTCACTTTATCTGCATTCAGGACTACAGCTGTGTTTTCTCAGACCCTAAACTGTTCTGAATCTGGTAAAAAGGCCACCATGAACAATTTCTTTCCCAATAGGGAGCTGGGCAGACTCTATAGCTGAGGCTCTTGAGATGCTG
This sequence comes from Amazona ochrocephala, assembly GCA_039720435.1. Taxonomy (NCBI): domain Eukaryota; kingdom Metazoa; phylum Chordata; class Aves; order Psittaciformes; family Psittacidae; genus Amazona; species Amazona ochrocephala. Next base: position 94,971,350 of record CM077878.1, read on the forward strand.
GTTGCATTAATCTGGATTAGTAAGAGGAAGTATCTCAGACAATCCCTCTTGATGCACGTGATGTTCACCTCTTCACATTCACTTACAATGAACCTTCATAAACATCTGTTCAGAGCCTCCTGTTCCCAGTGCTGCAGGAATTTAGGCTGGTAAACACACCAACAGCCTCCACTTCTTTGTTTTACTGACATGGATTGGAGCTTGTGAGAGCCTCCCTACTGCTGGCCCTGACACTGCAGCACTGGACGCGTGGAGCTTGAGCAGCCAGAGTGTGAGTTCTGGGTTGAGTCTCCTGTCTGTTACTCAGCCTTTCGTGTCTTTTTCAAGACTGACAGCAAAAGAGCCCACTAACATTAGCTGTGATATTAACACCTCTTAGAGACTAAGTACCTAGTTGGAGTATGACAGCATAGCCTTCACCACATCTAGGCTATCAAAAAACTTGCTGTTCTCTTCACTCCTGGCAGCTCAGGAAGGAGTGAAGGGAGGAGGAGGCAGGATTGCTGCTCTAAGCATGTAAGGTACAAACAAACCCCTGAATTCTCCTTCCCTGTCCCGTCCTTTATTCTTCAGCCAGAAGTAGTTTCTGTCTTTCTGAGCACGATGTTAAGTCATCAAAGCTGTTATGCCTGCCAAACTGCACACTGAAGATGGAGTTCCTTTGAACAGTGCTCCTCTGGAATCATTGCCTGCTCAAAGCACAGTGCTGACACTACACCAGGTAACCAAACAGGAAAACTAGATCCCAAGGATTTACAGGCTGTGGGACCTGGCATTATACCCCGTGTGATGTCTGAATGTGAGTGACCTTAGATCCAGGATCCCAAAAGGAGGCATTCCACCTTGGCTCCTAAGACAAGCAGACACAAACCCTTGAGCTATAATAGTGCAAACCATTCAATGAATTCTCTCACACTAAAGTTTCAGATGACACAAATACAAAACTTCTGTATTTATTCACTTTGGGGCTGGCCAGAACCCATGTGTTCAAGGGAGGCACCCAGAACTAACAAGAGAGAGGAGAAGTGAACTCCTGTTAGACCTTTTACTCAAAGTAAATGCTGTCTGCTGTGCCAAGACTGCTGCTTCACCTGCCACATCCTGCCTGCCTGCCCTTTTCTTCTTGCAAGATCCCAGGCTGGAGCTGGCAGAAGCAGTCAAAACTCTCTGTCTGAGCCATCCTGGGGCTGAGGAGCTTTCTTCAAGGGAGTTATCCTACTCAGGGTATCTGGTAGTCCATAATCACCAGACTAATGTTTATTGTAAATTAAGGCAGAATCAGCCAGGCAGAAAACTCCAGTGGCTGAACATTTCATGCATTATAAATAGGAGTTGCTTTATACAACATGAAATAACCAGGAAACAATAGGATGTTCCCTGCATTGTAGGATGTTCCCTATAAAGACTCCATGCACCTGAATGAAGCACACACAGTAATAGCATCATATAGTTTATGATCAATATTTGGGCTTCAAAGACAAATTAAACTCCTTTTTCTTGGCTGCTCTTGGGTGAAATTGAGCTTGTTTTTCACTTCCTGCTCTGGAGAAGGAACAGAGCCTCATGCGTTGTTCATTTTTTATCAGTGGGGAAGAAAAATAAACAGATTTCAATTTAACATTTCCCTGGCTCCCATTAATATCAAAGTGCCATTGAACCTGTTAACAGATTGAGACTCAATGGCATAGACCAATGGAACCATCCAAATCTGACTCAAGGTTTCTCCAGGGTCAAGAGAGAGTCCCAAGGAGCAGGCTGTCAGCAGAATATATTGTGGGGATGACAGTGATTTTGGTTTCCAGGGTGGTCTCTCCATCTTCTGCTCAATTAAACCCAATTCCGCCTCCCAGGTCTGCCTGTCCGGGGTTCTGTCGCAAGCAGATAAAACACTAAAACAAAACTCACTAGAAGACCACTGCTACCCCAGCTGTCTGCAGCTTAAAGCAGCAGAAATCAGCTGCTAAGGAAAGAGGTATAACTCTGGAGACAAGTCAGATGCCTGACATTAATGAGTTCTGTCAATGATTTGTAATACTTACAACAAAAAACTGTGTTATAACCACCACCACGGTGCTTGAGTCACATCTGGACATAGCAATCTGCATGTTGGGTACTCCTGGGAGATATAACATCCTGCCCCATCTGGGATGAGAAGCCACAGAGGATCACCAGCAGATGTGAAAACACATCGGTCCAGAGCTCCAGGAGGGATAACTGAACAGAGCCTGTCACTCCCATGCTCTCCATCACCTCCCTGTTGCTGTAATTGAACTCATGCCTCCCTAAGCACTCTACCCCAGCTTTTAAAAAAGCTCTAGGTATTCACAGCCAACTGCCTTTGAAGCTCCCCTGACCTTCCCATGCATGTACAACCCTTGCAGGTGTCTGAAGTGATGGAGTGGTCTGCAGTGTGAGCAGCCAGGTCAGGAGTCTTCACTGCAGCAGTCCTACTCAAGTGGTAGGAAAATGGCATTCCTGCCAGGAAAATACCATTATTCCTCATTCTCCAGAGGGAGATCACAACCTCACCACATTTCTAAGGATTCTTCATATTTTTCCTCACTTCACTTTATGTCCCAGGTATCCAACCTTTGCTCATCCATAAAAAAAACTGAGCAAAAGCACACTCAAGGTAATGAGTATGAAGCTTTGCTCTTCCTACTTGCTACAGTCTATAACTTTCTAATTCCTCCTGGATGACTGCAACACGAGAGGGTCTCACTTTATTTGCAGCCATGTGTGGGGTATCCCACATTCCCTGCCAACCATTGGGGTCTTCACAAAATGGCTTTTAGTGTCTTCAATCCCTGACCTAAGAACAGAGTTCATCCAAGTCATAAGCAATCACAGCATCAGCCCAGCAAAAAAACAGATAAGCACCCTCCAGACAGGCAAATTGAAGGCAAACTGCATTGCAGAACATCCAGTGGACATACAACCATGACTCTGTGCTGAGGAATTTGCTATTTCCCGTCACTGGCTCTACTGGTTTACATCAATTGCCAGCCTGACCCCATATTTCAAGAACAGATGTGGTGTACGAAGAACCTCAAAGTCATAGCAAGTAGGGAGGTACCCAACTCTACCACACTCAGTGGGAGTTAGGCAGGAAGAACCACAGAGTTCAAATGCTTCTCCTGTACCATGTGCTAAGTGGCTTCATGTTACCTCCCAGTATCAGCACACAGCCCCTCAGATCTGGAGATGACAAATGTGGCAAATTTAGTTGCCTGGGGCCATTCAGGATGTGTGGCTGTAACTGCAGCATGAGAAGTGCATGGGACCCTGCACCCTCCCTCAGGATATTAATGGCAGAAGTGAAGATTGCCCCTCGGTAAATCTGACCATTTACAAATTCATAGAGCAGGGATTTTTTTTCAGTCTGCACTTTCCTTTATCTTTTGGTGTCCTACTTCCATCGCCAGTGATGTTATCAATGAGCATTTTTAAGGTCTCAGGAGATTAAGTCACTCTATGAAATCCTGCACTCTTTAAATCTAAAAGGACATTTGATAAATGCTTAGGGATTATTATGAAACATACATGTCTGGTCCCAAACCTAGTCTTGGAAAACTCTCGTATTCCTCCCCTAAAGAGTAAGAATCAGATATAGAGTGGAAGTTGGGGACAGAGTGGTTTTTCATTCTGAAAACAGGTCTCTTCCATGAGACTAGCAATGTGTATTCGGACTTAGCAACAAAATCTGCTGTGGTTTTTTCTCTGCATTGTGAAGCCAGAATATAGCATTCAGGCTTCATCTGGTTGGGTTTTCTTCCATGGCAGTGTCTGAAACAGTTTACTGAAAAAGGGAAATGGACATTTTCTCAGTGATAATCAAAGGAACTCATAATTTTACAGAGACATTGTGACTTTGTCATCTGTGTATAAAGAGGAAGCAATAGAAACAGCATGTCTTCTGCTACTTATGCTTTCAATGTGTCACCCTACTCCCCTATAGGTACACCTAACATCATCCTGTGTATTTTTAATCAAACTCTATTATTTAGAAAATCTGTGGGAAAAGTGTGTGACCGAAAAACTGAAATGTGGTATAATCCTAATAACTCCTCAGTAATCTCACATAGTTCTTATCACAATCTCTCCACTCATTTGATTTTGCTGCTAAATCCCACATGTTTTCTCAGGCTACTTATCCTTGCAGGCTGGAGGTCAGGTTGCAACCAGAATGGCTGATTCTCCTCTGATAGCATGTCCAATACGAGGGAGATTCCCTGCCTTCAGCAAGTATTTTAAATGAGATTATTGATTTCACTTTGCAAGTGAATCAAAGTAGATCACCTGACCAAGAGCGCTGGGATTTCGTTTGAGGAAGAAGGACAAAAGGTGAAGGTTTTTCTGCAGAGTGATGAGCAGAGAAAGCAAGGAAAGACTCCTCTAGTTTTGAAACTCCCAATTCTGCCTTGAACGTTGCCAGAGAAAGCAGGGAGTAACAGAAACCACAGTTCTTTTTAGAGTCTAGCTGAGCTGTGGTTGCTTAAAATGATGTAAGATTTTCCTTAACACATTGACCTGATACAAGATTACCTTCTCTGCATTGGTTATCAGATCTAGATGCTAAAACCTTTAGGTGCAAAAGGGCCTTCATCTCTGAGCCTGTGGAGCATGTGGAAGGAAGGCCAAATTATCCGAAATACAGGATAGCTCCAAAAGTTGATTCTCCTGTGAGGTTTGACATATAAAACCTTGCACTGTCTCAGAACATCTGCCCTGGGTAAGCTACTGGAGAAATACATGTAGAAGAAGGAACACTTACAGGCTAAGTGCAGTCTTGGAAAAAGCTACTCATTTTGGAAAAAACAATACAGTCTCTTCATGGGGGATATGCTTCCATAATTACTGTTAGATTATGGGTCATTGCTACCCCATAAGCCAGTGCCTGGCACCCGTACATTCACCTCTAGGGTAAAAGACTCTGTCAGCAAAACCCAAGATGCTCTGCCCCCACGTTTCTGGAAGAATTGACAAAACTCCAGGCTCCACAGAGCTGGGCTGGTTTTCCTGCTACGGCACCAGTTCACATCAAAGGCATGATGCTTTCCCCTGCCAGACTAAAGGCAATGCCTTTCAATGCCCGCCTCTGTTTAGGGAATGCATGCAGTTCTCTCCAGGCCCTGAAGAAAGGAGTCTAAACTCAGCCAGTGCAGCAGCATTGCCTGCCCCAAGCACAGCCCCGCATTTGTAAATCAAAACGACGACATTCCCAGCCAAACTCTTCCATAGGTATAAAGGATAGAGGGGAAGGAGCCTTCAATCTCTCTACAGATTGGTGGCTGAGGCACTCCAGCCTTCTGGGATTCAAAACTACAGCACATATCCCAGGCTGCAGCAAGGGAGCCCAAAGCATAAAGGCGGAGAGGAAAGCAAAGCTGCTGTTCCTTCAGCTACTCTGTCTCTTGAGATCCCGGCTCTGTTCCCCAACATAACTTCCATCACCTAGAGGAACAATTCAAACAACTCCAGTAACATGATCAACAGAGTATGAAAAAGACCCAAAGGGGATTCAGTATGTTGATGCCATGGAGGCATAAATGCACTGACTTGTCTCAGTTGTTCCCATACTCCACTGCCTCCCATGCAGACAGAGGGGCTCTGAGCAGCAGCTCCCCTTGCAGTAGCAGGTAAAACACAACTCACCCTAACATGTTTTCTACAGTTGCTGTATTTGGCCACTAATGGTCCCCTTCGGAGAAGGCAAACCCAGAAATATTTCACTGTTTCACATTGCTGTGCATTAGGAAAAACACCCTCCACAACCACAGGAGTTAATTTCCACACACAGTCATCTGGTTTTTACAGTTTTAAAAGAGAAAAAATGTACCTCTGTGTAGTGCAAGACCAAAGCATAGGAAAAAAATCCTTATTGTCTACAGTTTTGTTTGATCCTGCTTCTGCTTTGCTACTTATGTCATTTAAAAACTGATCATAATAATGAATTCATTTATTGTTTACTTGAATTGTGTAGCATATTGAGTTTCATTATAAGTACCCAGAAAACATTTCTATTCAAATAATCCTTTATGGCCTTAACGTTCAAGGATTGATTTGTTTCACAAGGTGAAACAGAGGTCAGAAATTCAATGCAATATGACAACACTCTGTTATTCCATTTATTATTATGGCAATGTGCGCCGGTTCCACAAGTGTTAAGACTTGCATAAACATTCCAATTTTAAGTCTTATTTTTAGAGACCTGCAGCTCAGTCATAGAGATTTGCTGTAGGCAGAACTTGTCATACAAATATTCAGCCTTGAACCAATTTTCTTTAACATGTTTTAACATCTTCCAAAACAAACAAACAGGCATCTCAGCACTTTTAAAAACAGTTCTCTGTATCTTGATCAGGACACAGAACTTGATTCAACAATGAGCAGCTCTAGTTTGAAGCTAATCTAAAGTATAATGACATTAAGTGAACTGAGTTACTCTAGAAGTAAACTAGAACAACACACTGGTAGATCAGGCTCAAAGTCTTTGTAAGATACCCTATTAGAGCTTCCACTAGCTTCTGCTTTAACAGCAGCTTGAATCCGGCTGAACTCTGCTTCTCATAATAACCTGTCTGAAAAGGATAGACATCCTGCGTTACAAAAATCTGTTTCCAGGTATATGTGATCATGTATCATTTGCTGAGGCATGCTGAGGCATCCAATGGCACTTCAAACTTGTCTCAGCAAAGTTAAGTAAGTTCATCTCAAATCTCCTGTTCTCATTTAGTCAAAATGAAAAATCACCTTTGAGGGATCATACCTTCTGTAGAACACAAAACAGGACTGACTTCAAATAATAGGAACACTGATCTTGCTTGCTAGCTAAAGGAGGTCAGGGCGTTTCTCATTTTGTTCAAGATGTTCATAAATATTCATTTAAACATTAAAGCAACGAAAGCAATGAACAATGAAAAACTCTGGGAAACAGACTGTACCAAAGAGCTCCATACCTGAGCTCCTTTTTCAGTGCTCCTTTCATGCTGAAGAGAGAGAAAGATGCCTGTCACTGCGTGACTCACTTCAGAGAAGCTCTGTGATATTGTTCAGCTGACCCACCCTCTGCAAAACCTTGTTTTCCTTCTTCAGCTATTAAGAAAATGTACACGATGGAGTCAGACACAGGAGGCTTCATCCAGGCAGATCTTCCTTGGGAATCTGCAGTAGAAAGACAAGTGACAGAATGCTACCCAGCACCCTTCCCTTCTTGGATTTGTTGCAAATAGCAACACTGTGTTTGAAAACAGTCTCAAACTAAAGAAGGTTATTTTCCTTTCAGTAACCACACTCCTCAGGGGAGTTTCAGCTAACGTACATCTCACAGAAGGCCTACGTATGTGTTTTGTACTTCAGCTTCTGCCCAACACCAACATTTTTGACTGTGTCTATCAGGACCATGTGTGCATCTGTGGACGTCTTTACCCTTGTTGCCATCTCTGCAGATGACATAAATAGCAAAGCATCTCCTGCCCTCAAACCATAGCCAGGCAAAATCCCAGACGTAACAGAAAGAAAAAGTATATTGCTGTATCTCCAGGGAGCATTTGGGTTGGTGGGAAAAGGAAGGAAAGTGGCAGGAACTAGTTATACTGCATGTCCCTGGGTATATGGGGGGTAACTAACTGTACTGGTAAAGCTTCAACTGGAAAACTGCTTGGTTTTAGACTTCCAGTACAAGTTGAATGGTAATAAACTGCAGAGAGAGCAGCAGAGTGCTGAAAGATGGTCGGGGCCATAAGCATGTGGCCAAAAAGGGGCAGCTGAGAGAACTGGGCTTGTTCAACTTGTTTAGTCTGATACAGAAGAGACTAAGGGATGATTTAATAGCAGTCTACAACTATTTGTAGGGTGTTTACACACATGAAACAGCCAAAATCTTGGTACTGCCAGACGATTACAAGGGGCAACTACCACAGACTATATCTTGGGTGGACATCAGAAAAAACCCCACACATTATTGGGGATAATACAGGGTACCCATGGAGGTTGGGGAATGGCAACTCTCAGAAGTTTATAAGACTTGGCTAGATAAAGCCATACCTAACCTTGTACGGTGACAATGCTAGTTCAGGAGGTTGGACAGGAAGACTTCCAGACATTTCTTCCAGCCAACATTTCTGTCACAAACTATAAGTCCTGTTAATTGACAGTAACTGAAACAGCTTCGAAAGGAAATGTGATTGCTCACAGGGGAGGAAAAAACGTCTATGTATGTATGAATAATGGACTCTGGACCCTGTAAATTCATAGAGCCAAACCAGGAAAATGCACTTAGAGATGAAAGAGAGTGTTTACTTTTCTGGCAATGTTGCCTTAGCAAGTTTAAGGCCATCAGATAATTTGAAGAGAATAAAAGCAGCCTCATTAAAAATCAGAGTACTCCCTATTACCTGCTTGGAGTTGGAATACAAAGCCATGAGCATACAAAGTTCATTGTGGAGGGCTTTTTTAGAAAATACAATAGCTGATGCATATTGGAGGTTAAATATACTTTCTGAGGGATACCCCTTCAGCTTTACAGTCGACTACTTTGGATGCCAGAAAAGGTACTTCATACATATTGAATATGACTCCTGTGTTTACTTCCAAAATAACCTAGGATCCCTGAATTTATTTGCCTGTCACTAGGCAAAGATCTACAGTCAAGTTTTGAATCACCTCAAGGCTTCAGTGATAGTTTTTATATGTGGTTTTGTTTTTTGAAAGTAGGCAGTGAGGAGCAGCTGGCCGAGGAATACGGCTTTCTCCCAAAATAGCTGAAATTTCCTGTGCTGCTTCTCCCTGTAATGACTTTAATGAGATAAAGCTGGTTACATTTTTTTTCAAACCCACTTTGTTTCCTGCATTTCCAGCTGCAATCCACAGTTTGTGCTCAGTACCGATAACATCAGATTGTCCACAGTTATCATTATATGACCACAAGCAAAGGTTTCAAAAACTTAGGTAAGCAGGAAGGATAGCATCTAGTCTTTTATAGACTCCTAGATAACAAGGTCAGAAAGGACTTCAAGGATCATCTGGTCCAACCTGTTTTGGCAAAAGCGTGGTCTAGACAAGGTGGCCCAGCACCCTGTGTTTGCTCACTGTTTACTCCATGCATGTTTTGTGTGATGGACAGTTTAAAAGGCTACAGGAGGACAGCAGAAAGGCAGGCTGCTTTGCTATGGCATGCAAACAAGCAGCGCGGTGCAGCACATGGCGGGGAGAAAGCCACTGGAGGAAGGACAGCAATAGAGAGTAGGAAGCCTGCAGGCTGGCTGTACACTTGAATGAAACAGACTTGCCTGTAACAAAAGGACGCACAAATAACCTGCGAGTTGCTGGGGAAAATGATACTTTCATCGGGTGTCAGATGGGACCATGCAATCTGGGAAGCTGCTCAAAGCTACATGGTATGAGCAAGAGGAAAAAAATCTAACCATAGGCAGAGAGTAAAGATTTGGTTGTGAACACTAGGAAAAAAAACCCAACTGTCTCCACGGAAGATCAGGGTATCTCTGTCAGCAATTACCTTACTCTCATCTGTATACTCATCTAATCAAGCATTAGAGACTGGACACCCTTTTGATATTTCAGGCATATTCCGTTCAAAGAAAAGGTGCAGGCATATCTGTGCCTCTGAGCATCTGAGTTTCCTGTCAGCACAGCTTAGCAATCTCACTTCCAGTCACAACACTAAGAGGTTCATACCATTAACAGCAAGCAAGCATTTCCATGTCACTTGAAAAAAATGCAGCTTGGGTATTCCTGAGAACTTTCCTAGAGATGAAAAAAACTGATTTTTATGGAGGGAATTTGTAACATTTCTTGTAAAACATGTGGGCAAATCTTTATTACCATATTGTTAGCCATTCACTGCAATGTGGTTTGCCATCTGCATGGCTTGTCAGAGACCCTATGGTGCATTCAGGAATGATACACTGGCCTGTTAAATATGCAAGCCCACTTATTTCTCTCTAGGAGAATTCTTAAAGCATCTCTACGACATTATAAAAACATTGTAAAGGATGCTCACTGTTCTATCTGAAGACTGATTTCATTTTCTCTCCTTAGATTTCTTTCAGAGTCTCTTCTATTTCATGTTTGGTTTAGACAAAAAAGAAGATCAGTAGCTGAAAGAACTCTGGGTTGCTCTGCAATAACAAACTAGAACAGACTGAGAAGGAAGGTACCAACACAGCCTGAGCAAGAATTCACACTTCAAGAATCCAAGCGGATTTTATGCATGAACCTTAATAAGGCTGTTCACAGATGGTGAAACTCTCCTGTCAGCATCCCTTTAAAGTTTCTCTGTATAAATATCAACAATCTTGCTGGACAATTGGTGAGATGTTAGGAGGCTTACTACATGCTGTGCTCTGAAGCTATCTAGTTTTAAAGAGCAAATGACTCATTTAATAGATATGGTTCTGTTGAAAGAACATTCTTTAGAGCTTAGTAAGAAGTTTAAACCACATTAACATTAGAAATCAATGAGCCAAAAATCTGGACCACTGAGGTCATGGTTAATAAAGACAGTCTTAAATTTTATTTTCATATCCTGTTTTTGGTCTAATCATTTGACCTCATTTTTAAACATGGTCTGGATGCAATTCACCATTCCACACAAAGACACTGATTCTTTTTCTCATATTTACTCTCTTCAGTAATTTCAATTACATTGAATCTGATTTACACCAGAAGAAATTAATACTTTTGCTGATATTTTCCAAAAAAAATCACCCCCCCAGCCCACAAAGCACAGTCCAATTTAATGGTGTCATTTGGAGCTTTTTTGGCCTCATGATATACAGCTTCTGTTCAGTATGTGACATTAAAAATACATAGGAAGGAGCCCATTGTTTGCTTTCTCCTTTGAACAGCAGATAACTTATTCCTCCTTGTCTAAGCCAGTGAAGACTGGAATTGACAATTGGGCATCTCCCTCATTGGAAACCAGGTTGCCTCTGGTCTGTACACAGACTGAAAGCTTGATAAACAAATTTGTATATTAATTAGCACTTATGTTTAAGATCCATTACTCACACACAAGCATTGCAGCAAACAGGCTTTGGATCGGTCAAGCGCTGAGCCACCTGAAGTTCTTTTTAAATCTTCCTGACAGGAGAAGCTCAGAAAAGAACAAGATGGGATATTAATAACTTTAACCCCTTTCCCCTGTATTTCCTACAAAATGAAGACATTGCAAGTCTGAAGGAGCTTTTTGGTTTGTGCTTATTTTTACAGAACTCCCTACCCTGAAACTCAGCTCTTAGCAAAGGAAGGGAAGACCAAGAGTCTAGGAGCTGTGTGGCAGAAGATAGATAGCCCAACCTTGGGCAAAAAAAGCTTAAAGTTGCAATAGTGCTATAATATACTTCCGGGAGCACTGCTCTTAAGCACAAGAGAAAGATATTTCTTGTTGAAAAGAAACATTGTGTCTTGGGGTTGTGAAAGAAGCATCCATCGTCTTGAATAAAACATCTAGGTGGAGGGAGAAATATGGTATTGATGAAAATGCAGATATCTCAGGTTTCCCAAAAAAAATTCTTCAGAAATTATATCTATCAATATTATGCCTGAACTGAAAGCAAGACTACAGTGTTAGTGGTAACAGGAACCCCAGATGGCTAGACTAGTATTTACTACTGGACAACCCTAGGGTCACTTATTCATTCCATTATTAACAGCTTTGGTCACTCAAATAGTCATACGCTTTCATCGGTTTCAAAATAGGAACCAAAGATGAAAAAGAGAGAGCTTCCAACACTTCGAATTTGGTTGCAGTATAGCCAAGTCCCATTGCTTAGACACTAAGTCATAATGATCCATGTGCTGCACACTGTCTCCCAGATTCCTGGCCTGGGCTAACTCATGACAGAAGTTTTTTACCCAAGGTATTCTCACAATTGCCTTCTGGATTCTAAGTAGTGTATTTACAAAAGACAAACAGGTTACATGAAAATTTCCTACTTTATTGAAGTTTTAGCCTTTGGACTTATGAGTCATCTGTCGTCAATGAAAGCACAACTCATACATTGCCATGATTACTACTGGTGCACTTTGCATGTCTCGCATTCTGACATGGTGTGGTTTTGTCTCCTTACTTTCCATCATCTGTCCTCAGATGTATTTTAAACGCCTTCAGCTGATGTCTAGGCACAAGGACACCTGAACTGTATCAGCTGCATAGTCAATAATTTTTTTACTTATTTTTTGGTTTAATGATATTGGTCAGAAAATGCCCATTTGCTGTTTTTCAGCTTTTGAGATTTCAACATTTGCATAGGAGGAACACAGAAAACTGTGAAATAGATTTCTGGCCTTTCTGCAAAACTAACGCATTTGAATCATTTGTATCATCCATCTATCAGCCCCAGTTTATTCCAATGAGCACAGGGTCAATATGACTACTACTAGATTAATTCTGTGCTGCTATATATGACAGAAGCCTTTAAATATCAATGGTCAGTGGAGGGAAAAATGCTCATGTTAAAAAAATTGAAGGACATACAACAATTTTCCTAGAGAAGCCAATAGAATAAATAGGATTCCAATACTAGTATGTTTGAAACCTTCAAGTAACTTCTAAAATGGAAGGCTGGGACAATTTGGTCTGTTCAGTCCATGCTCCTGCTGGGTCCCCATAAGTTGTTGCAACATCCAGCAACGTTGGTTGGCTGAAAGGAAAATCAAAACAAACCTAAGAAAATGTCCTATCTCCCAGCCCATTTTTCTTCCTCCCTCCCTCCCTTTTTTTTTAATTGCTTCCCTGGTGAAGGCTTTGGAATCTGCTAGACACAGTCATTCTGGAAATACGCATTCTTGCCTGGTTGTTATACCCATGAGTCAAAACTGATTCAGAAAGCTACTGCTGTAGTAACCCAGTGAACAACTTCAGAGTCAGCAAAATAGCAAAGATTTACATTGCAATGCTGGACAAGATTGTCCCTGCCTCAGCCTTCTGTTCTGCAGCCTCTGTGAAGAACAATGTAGGAGCAAAGGCAGCAAAATGTTTAGGTACTGCCTCTCTACAGCTTTGTCTAAAATTACATAGACCTCTCTCTGGCTGTCCAGACCAGGCATCTACTGCAAAAATCTTCCCTCTCCCTCATGTGGCATTGGATTCTTCTTAAGAGAAACACAAGTGCATATGGTGAAGTGTGAGGAATCAAGAGAAAAATACAACCTGTGTGCATAGAGAAAAGAGGTGAGATTAAGAGTTCTATTCCTGGCAAATTTATTTCTGGGATTACTAAGGAACACCTTTCCTCTCAGTTTGCACAACCTGCTCCCAAGCCCACAGAAGCGAGCTTTTCTTTGCTTTCCAGTTGAAGGACATTCTTTTTCTTCTAGGCTTTGCTGTGGAAGAAAGAAGCTGGGATGAAGAGTAACTTGTTTTGGCAATAATTAACAGTCCTGATGGTTTCAAATTGTACCACGCAATTCCTGAGTCTCACTGACTGTCTTATGTATTAAAAACAGTCAGCACAGAGAGCTCAAGAAATGCTGCAACAACATAATGCACATCACAATTCCTTTTTTCCAGACTGAAAATTGTTTTCCTAAGCAACTGCTCCACAAGAAGTTAGTTTGTATTACAAATATTTTAAACATTTTTTCCCATATAACTGGACTTTAGGCACAAAAAAATATGAACTACTGTAAGACTTTATATTAAATTATACACAGAGGATGTAGATAGATAAAGCTATCTGATGCCTAAACGACAGTATGAACAGAAAAATACCAAAAAGTATCCCTTATGTTTGATACAGTGGTCTCAGAAAAAAAAAGTAATAAAATACAGCGCACATCACAAGAAATATCTCAGTAAGGAGCCCTTCAGTAGAGATCTACACAGAAATAAGGGTGCCACTTTTAAGGCAGAAGCAGAGCATTTCGCAGTTTAGCCATGATTTGTATTTGTCTCTTTTACAAAAGTAAACACCCGCACTGGCCCACATGTTTGATTGCTGCATCTCAGTACTTCACTGCACGATCTACTGTGCTGGGAAGACTTTGTTGACATCTAAACCACTTCCATATTACTGTTTAAATTCAGATCACAAACACATCTTGAAAGTGAATTTCCCAGTCATCTCGACTTACCCTGCTTTGGTTCATACAGATTGGTCTTGGAGCACAGAGCTTCCAAAGCCAGAGCCCACCCAACATATGACTTCAGCCACTAAAAGGTGTCCAGTTATAAGACTGCACAAGAGTCTGAAGGATCTCCTCCCGCCCCCAAAACCTCTAAGCAACACGTTAAGTTTTCCTAGTGCTTCACACTTGTTGCTTATATAGAGTTAGCTTTGCCTCCACATGTCTAAAACAGGCATTTGTTATCAAAATGTCTCCAAGAGTATTATTCTCAAAAACAGTAAATTAAAATGTCCAGTTAAATGTTCTTTACCTATGCGAAAACTATATTCTAGTCTCTGATAAACACTGCATTTGAGATATGACATTAAAACAGTAGCAGCCAGACTAAAAACTTAGTCCCATGGTGGATGACTTGAGGAAGAACCATGTACCTGGAACACAACTGCTTTGGTCAGCAAAGGGAATAACAGGTTTGCAGACAAAGTTTTCTGTTACTTTTGAAAATTAAATGTTTTCAATTGGACGAGAAAATAAGCAAAATAACTGTTGATAATACTTCAATGTAGTGCAGGTAGTTACAATAACGTTTGTTTTCAAAAACTGAGCAAAAAAGAGCTAAAATGAGTGCTGGACTACAAACTCTTACACAAACCTAATACCGTCCCTTCAGAACAAGCTGATTATCAAGTTCATTTCAGTTGGCACGACCTTCCGAAGCCATGGATGAACCAGTCCTCATAGAAACATGTTCACAGACAAATTGCCCAAGTTGTTCAGCGCTGTTTTTTGGCAAGGGCTCCAGCCAGATGGGTTTGCTAATGACTTCCGTAAGGTGCTTAAGTCAGAATCTAGTGTAATACATGACTGTCACATTTAATTACCCTGTTAATGCAGCTTAATGGATATTGTTTGGTATGCAAAAGTCAGAGTTTTTGATGAAAAAAACAAAGGCAAGCTAATCTTTTTCATTTGAAAGCCTCTATTATCTGCCCATGTGAAACCTTTCCCAAGAGCAGTCATTCAGAACAGGCACTACAGAAAAGGCTGTTTTTTCAACTCACAAAACATTTGTGACCCAATATGCATTAGCAATGGACACAGAATTTTACTTGCATTGGTTGAATATATTATTTAACTATCCAACAATCTTCTGCAGGTTTGTTTGAATGCATTCTGTTGCTGAAAGTAAACTGATCTTGAACTATTGTTTTTTTTTTTCTCTCAGTAGGGTAACTCAAATATGCTCATTAGCTTCATTTCATTTTGCAAAACTTTACTCTTTTGGTGTAGACTTTAAGCTCAGTGCTATACAAAGCATCTCACATATGCTAATGCTGCAATCAAATCTGCAATTGCAGGCACAAGAAGATGGCAAGCTGTTTGCTGCCACAACTGTTGTAAAGTGATAGGAGAAAACTAGACCCCTTTTCAAAACTGTCTTTAGGACATATTTTTCTGTAAAGCTGCTTTTTTCTCCTGCGTCACAAATCAACGTCTATGAATAGCCAAACCAGCTTTTGTTTCTTGTCCCAGGAAGCCACCTCCTCAGTTATAGGAAAGGACACACCGAAGAAATTAACTTTGATAACACTGACAATCCCTCATTGGCAACAAGGGATCATAAGAGCAAGGGGGTTGCACTGTTTCTGGATTGAGAGCCCAGAGTGGGCTGAATGGGAACATGAGCTATTACTGATGACAGTGATTAGACATGATAAAGTAATTAAGGTTTAGATTTTTAACATTTATTAAAAAAGCAGGATGTATGTTCATTTCAAATTAAACAGTTAAAAATGTTAAAGCATACAAACAAATCAATTATGTGCTAGCAGCATCCAATTGTTAGAATCTTCTAGAACTCCTCAGTACAGTCTTGGCAAGCTAAAAACATTACAACTTGCAACCAACTGACCTCACCATAGTGCAGATAAAACAAACTTTATAAAAACAACAATTTAAGGTTAAATAAGCTTAAATAAAGGTGTTAAATACAAGACACTTGATCAAAGCTTCTGTACAAAGATAAACAAATTTGGCTGGCTCACACCATACATGATTCCAATAGTTAAGCAGTCTAACTGTTTGGATGAACATCAACTATACAAAATTAACTGAAGTTGGAAGTGGGCTAACCTCAGTGAGCCATTTACAAGGCATGTCTATTTTAGAAAATCAGAACACTGTTTATATTCAGGCACCATTTGTTCCTGCAAATAAATAATCTCTAATGTATCTGCATCCAAACTAGTGTTAAACACATCAGTGCTAACATTTTATAAACACAGCTTTGTGACTATTCACTATACCTCCATTCTTATTGCTATGACAATGTGGACTGTGGAAATAAAACTACTGTACATACAAAAAAATAGAGCACCTTTTAAACATTAAAGTATATGTCTGGTTATTCTTTTTATCTTACAATACTGAAGCCCAAGCTAATGTAAATTGCTTTAACATCTTCACCAGCGCACCTGAAATGCAGGAACTAAAACCCCAAATATTCCTCTTCAGGCAAGCCCCAGCCAGAGCATCTTCTAAAAATGTCTAAAATGACACTAAGGATTTTTTACATTCATCTGCACACAAACAAATATCTGCTATTCTCTGCTTTCTTCATATGAATTAAAAGACTAATTACCACAGTTCTCTCTTCTTTTCAAATGAATAAAGCTGGATAGAGAACGTAGCAGAAACACCTAAAATGGATTGTGAACACAGTGAAATTATTACCCCGCTAATTCAAAAAAATACAGCTGTTACATTGCTCAAATAAGTATTTTCCAAGGGCCTCAACATTAGGATTTTTTATCTATTGTATTGAAAAACCATTCTGTAAATTTCCTCAGTTGAGCAGCCGCTGTTTGAGACTCCTCCTGAAGCCTCATGTTATCTTGTCTCAGATGTTGTACCTCTGCTTGGAGAACTGCCTTGTCCTGTTTTTCCTGGTTAACAAAGATACAAGTTGATTAAAGTGAGTAATCGCGATGACAGCATTTATTTTTGTGGTTAATATTTCTGTGCAAGTCATACAGCTATATTTTGTTGAGCTCCCTAACCCGTCCTGACTACTAAGTTAATTCCCCAAATATGCTACAACCACCTCATTCATTCTGAGAAAACACTGTAAGCTAAAAGGAAAACTAGATGTTACTTTAAATATAAAAATTGTTTTCTCCATTTAACAACAACAAAAAAAAGGCATCAAAGGATAACAACTTTTTATCTATTACAAGTCATATGTGAAAGCCCAAGTCATAAGGAATTGAATTCAATACATGTTAAGGAAGAAAAACATCTAATTTCATAATTTTCCCTTACATGATTATTTTCCTACCAAATCAGGCTTATTTCTACCAGTCCTTGCATTGTCTCCAGCTTAGAAATAATACAAAAATGAGACACAAAGCAAGTCACTGTTACAAGATCAAGATACCACAAGGCAACAAGGATGATGAATTGGAGTGTTAACTACTTCACAATACTGCCTACATCCATATCTCTATCCTCTGTTACATCCAAGGTACAATAAATGGAGATAAAGTGCCTCATTCTTTCTGGGGCATGACTACAGGTAGGGTAAAGACCCATAAACTACTTTGCCTTGGGGCAGCTTGTTCACTTAGCCATTCCCACAGGACCTTCTGCACATCTGTGTTCTGATCAACCACTGGGCTCTACCATCCATTAATTACACTGTCTAGTTTAACTAACATACTTTTTTCAAATCCATGATGAATTCAAATTAAAAATATAACTATTACACCTGGAGAGTAGTAATACTGATAATGATCTTTTACCTTTCTCAGGTCAGTTTGTAGTTGCCGGAGGATGACTTCTAGCTGGTTTACTTTTCCTGTCAGAGTACTCGGAGCATGTTCCCTGTAAAGTAAACCACTACCTTCACTCTCAATTAGTTAAAATAATTTTCTCCCCCAACTTCTGCAGAGTAAAACTTTCAGTGACAGCAAAGGGGACAAATCAATTAAGCATAGTTAGGAAAACACAGACAAAAACAGCATCAGCGAGAGACTATTACTGAACATAAACCCATTGCTACAATATCTGAAATGTGACACTGCCTCTCAAATTAGGTAGAAATTACAATGACTTCAAGAAAGAATGTTTTCAGAATTATTTGCACATACCCTCACTGTGCAAGTGCTAAATGGTGAGCCAAGCACATTTGTGAACAAGTTGCTTTCTGATAAGGACTGTACTACTCTGAAGCAAGCTACAGCAACAATTACTGTCAACCAAAAAAGTTGTTAAAGAGTTCTTTTGTCCAGCCTGCAATTGTGTCATTTCCAGTAAAGGATAAACCTATGGCTTTATAGAATCATAGAATCATAGAATAGTTCAGGTTGGAAAGGACCTTAAGATCATCTAGTTCCAACCCCCCTGCCATGGGCAGGGAAGTCAAATATTTTGTTTAAAGGCCAAAATATGAAATATTGCCACAGGTTAATCAAATGCATAACTGAAGGAAAATACTGTGAATAGCTTCCATTTCCTGTATGACAGTGAGCACTGTGGGAGATTGTTTCATACATGTTATAGGTGAAATTAGCCATGATGTGAATCATTTTGTCTGGAAGAGAGAAGTTTTATATACAAAGCTGAATCAGCTGCTTCATACAAGTGCACAAATTTGATAGATCTGACAACGCTAAAAGTGGAATGTTTTTAATAGTCTCTTGCAATTTTTACCAGGCCAGGGAAAGATGTGGACTTAGAAGTCATTACAATAAATGCGCTTTACCGTGTAAGCAAGCTAATTTGTGCAAAATTGGTTCAAATTAAAATGCAATAGGCTAGCAAGCAAGAAGAATTTTCCCTCCATTTCTTGTTCTTCCATTCCTGCAACTGAAGAGCAAAACTAATAGAAACCATGTTTTTCTTTTAAAGTGTGCTAGTGGACAGATTATATTGCTGAATCTGTGTTTCTAACCAGTATATTCCTCACAGCAGGGAAGATAGATGGAGAAAAAACCAAACAAAACCAGAACCAAACAAGCAAAAAAAGACAAACCAAAAAACCAACCAAATGAAAACAAAACCAAAAAAACCCAAACCAAACCCCATAAAAACCAAAGAGAGAATAATTTCTCAGAGCACTAGCAAGAAGTTCAAGAATCAAACAGTTTGGCATTAAAATTTCCTGCAGCCCTCAGTTACAGGTTCTCTTCATTGATTTACCTCTCTATAAAGGAAAAATTATGGATTTGCAAGTAGTTAATAGCTGCAAAAGACAGGTAGGAACACCTGTTTCAAGTTCTGAGCCATTTGCTGCAGATCAGGTTATTTCATACTATAGAGGAGCTGCTATCATCAGTTCTACTGAAATGAAAATAAAAAAAAGCATGACAAATTATTATTGCATAGGAGAGATGCAGAGAAAAATCTGAGTAGCTGAAACTCTGCATCTAACTGTAGTCTACATTAGAGGTCTATTCTAATGAGGACGCTATATCTGACTATACACTACAAACTTTCTGGGTAGAACTGCTCAGAGGCTGATTCCAAGAAACAACATTTTTCACAGTTAAAGACGTGGTCAGTCAGTGTAACAGGTCTGCCATCAAGTACCAGTGAAACACACAGACAATTTGACGTGCAACATTAGGAGAAAATCTTTTCTTAAAAGATTTTTGTAAGAAATACACTTAAATTCTGACATACCCAGCAGCCTCAAGGAAATCTTTTCCATCTGTGGGACTCTCATCCAAAGGTAACTCTTGTGCTCCTTCCAAACCCTGAGCTTGCTGCATATCATTCAAGGTGCAAAAAGATGATACTCTCTGATCTGTAAAAAAGCAACATAAGGATACATTTAATGCTGTATACATATACAAAATAAAAGACTATATTACAGCCATTATCCTGGTTCAGTTAGAAAAATGGATGTATGTTTCTACATCACAGCTTTGAAAATAATCAGCAGATGTAAAGTTTATTCCAACTAGTTGGCTTCCCCACATCTGCATCCAAAGGCAACCCCAAAGCAATTATTTTTTGTGTCTATCAGTAGAATAAGACAGATTTGTTTGGACCAGTCAATGCTGATATGAACAGTAAATTGGTCTTGATGAAAACTGCAGAAAACCATTTGAGAATTCAGGGCCACAATCAATGAGAACCATAATTCCACAAACAGGTTTGCATTTCTCATGGACTTAAAGCCATCATATTCCTCAGAAATCTGCACTATTCATTTTGTACTGTTTTACTGTCTCAAGCATTTGCAGAACCTAATGGTAATCTGCATACTTGAAAACCAATAAATTCACACTCTTTTCATCGAGTTTTTGTTATATATATTACTAAGGAATGCTATTATCTACATTGGATTCCACTAGAACATAATCTAACAAGCACAGATGTAATTACCTATGGATATACAGTGTGGTTGCCAAAATACATGAGTCACCACATAATAGAAGTATGCCATGCAGATCATCATTGCACAGAAAAGGAGTAAATGATGCATTCATTAGGATTTGTCTTCTTTAAAAAAACAAAATATCCATATTCTGTGGAGATTGATTTAACTTATTTCTGTCCAACAAAATTCCATGTCTGTAGGCTCGTATAAATTCTGGTGACAACATGCCTGCCTTGCCCTTTCTCCCCTTGCTCTACCACCCCGCAGGCCCAAAGCTTGCATTATCATGCAAACGTGCAAACATAGGAAATATTAAAGAAAGTTTACAAAAGGCAAAAGTCATCAATCCCAGACCATCACCTAGAAACGGCGTGTGATGACAGAACGGCCCAAATTCTTCATCTGAGTCAAAACCTGGAATAAGATTTAGAATGTTCCTATAAACAAAACAGTCCATCTCCACTGAAGCAGCTGTGGCCCTCACGTACAGTGCACTCAGTGGGATATTCCCCATGCAATCCATGTTGGCTCTCACTTGAAGCCTTGCAATGCCATTTTTTCACAACACTAACATTACAGTGAAGCATGAGGTGTCATGCCCCATATCTTTAACAGTAGTACCCAGTATTGCGACACAACATGAGAACTTGGTATGATACCTTAAAGACAACCCTCCAAACTATTAGCACTCAAACAGTGAATACAGGCCACATCACTTTAACTAGGAAGGAAATTTTGTTTAGTAAGTTCTACCAAATAAAAATAGGAAATCACGAGAAAGCTCTTTGAAGGGAATTTTTTTGTAAATGAATAGTTTTAAGGAATAGCAAGGAATGACAATTCATTCAATAACATAATGAAAAAAAGTTGCATGCAATTTTTGTCCAATTTTAAAGATCACAGATCATTTCCCCTGCTTTTATCCTTATTTCTGGCTGCTGCCACATTTCGGCAAATATGAACTAACTTTTTCACAGTGCTGACAATAAGGTAAGAATTTCAAACACTTAAACAATGACATCATTTACAGATTTAAAACTTTCTAAGTTGAATAGATTTAATTAGAACATTAAAGCAAAAAATAGCTTCCCAGATCAAACACAGTATGTAGGCCAGAAACAAGACAGTGTAAGCAGTTTGGAGTGCATATCTAATCACTAACTTCACCTTTATACTGTTCACCTTTTCATTACCACTTGTTAGAGGAAAAGAAAGCCAGCAACAAATGTTTTGCTGTTGCTGTTTTTTCTATGGCAAACAGTTGGTAACATGGGGCATTGTGTCTCAAAGTCAATTCTACTATAATATAATAAATCTCTATTTTTCTCCCTCTGATGACTAAGCTTAATTGAAGAGAATTGCCACTTGTCTGGTTTATTTTGTCAGTTGAGAAAACATTTTGTCAGCTTAATCTCCCCAGCAGTCTACGAAAGCATCTTTTTCTTGATAGATAAAAGCAGGTGCAAAACCAGGTACATGGAGCTGTTAATGAAATCACAGGACATCATTATAAACCACAGTATTTTAAAATACTTTTGTATTATTTCAACCCACAACAAAAATACAAAAAGATGATGTTTGCAATGAAGCACAATGTGTGGATTAACTTTTTATTCCTCGTGTAATCCCTAACGATTTTCAACCCTGCAATCTAAACATAACACTTGGAGTGAGAAATAGATTGTTAAACCTTTTCTATTTTCCTAGTATAACAAATATATTTTTTCTGATATTCATATCTTTCTTTACAAAATAGAAAACCATATTCTCACATTCATCAGGCGAGGAATAAAGTCACCCTGTGGCCACTAATAACTAGGAGTCTCCAATGATACAACATATTATTTAAATTCCTATGTTGCTCTTCAAAGAGTAGCTAGCTCCTCAATTTTCAAAAGCCAGGTTAGTGTCAAAATCATTCTCTGAACAAGTTAGTAATACATAAGTCTCTGCAATAAATACTGTATCAACAAGATGCTGGACTAGTAAAATATTTTGCCTATTCTCCCTGCAAGTATTCATGCTTAGCAACAGTTTCACCAATTTACTATTTAAATAAGAACTGGTTTAAAACCGGAACTGTGGTGAAGGTTGAATTTGTACTTCAAAGCGCAGTATCTTCCTGCTGATTTTTGGTTTATTTGTTCTTAACAGAATTGGCTGGACTCTATATTCATGAAAATGAAATCAAAGCTACCTTCCACTGACAGTTAATCTTTCAAAAGAAAAATCAACTGTATTTCTGGCTATGATGCTGTAGATATAAATTCTGTTACTTCCAAACCACAGGGATACCTCCTATTCAGTTCAAGTGATATGTGCATACTAAATGGAAGAACATACATGCAAATTTCAGAGCTCTCATTTTTATCTGGGACATCCTTTCCAAACCCTACAAAGGACCCGTGCATAGAAAAGTATTTACAAAAGCATATTGGTGTTTATATTAAAACTTTAAGTAACAGTTGACTTGTCTCATCTTTGGTCTTCCTAAAATTCATGTCTCACTGTAAAATGATAGAATTGTACAGCTGTAACCAGTAGGAATTTGAATCTGGATTTTCATTGTTCCAGACTACTAACAGAGGCCAGAATAAAACTTCAGACAATTTTGATGTACTGGAAAGCAGAAAAGGCTAAAATTAATATAGTGCATGAACTTGATCTCTCATTATTAAGGCAAAGTCTATCCACAAACATACACTGACATCTGCACTGAAGCAAAAAAGTTACACATGCATGCATTAGAAATGACCAAATGTTAACAAAATACTTTTTTTATTTTTTCTATCAGTTTAACATACTAATTTGATTAAAATAATTATCTGTCTTGCTGAATGCTTCACTTCTTTCTCATTATGTTATGTGTAGCATTACTTGCATTAAGCTATAAAGATTTTAAAATGAAACATTAAAATAATATTAATTATAGCAGCACAGATGTTTCTGCAAAGATAAACTGGCAGGAAGAAACACTGCATTCTGATTGGCACTAGTAGGCGTTCACAAAAAAAAACCTGGATAAAAAGTCAGAAGTTGAAACCACCTATTTTAATGAACTAAGTCAGAGACATCAGAGGGACTTTCATAGGCTGTTAATGCCCACAGAATTATTTACCAAACACTAAACAGCTTTTTTAAAGCACAATAAATCCAGTTTAAGGTAGCACAAATGGTAAAAAGTTCTATTTAAAATAACAATTCATATTTATGTTTGGTTCAAGTCTCTTCTACAATGATAGTAACAGATAGGGACTGTATCTGCTGCTTCTCCTTTTGTTCCTCAAAACATCGAAAAGATCCAAAATTAGCCACCAGCAACATAATAAACATGTTGAAAGGCAGCCCTTCTTCCCTAACCTGGAGATCTATCGGAAGGATAATACAAAAAAAGATAATTAAAAAAATGCATTCTCTTCCATATTCTTCTCTGAGATTTTTTAATTCTCCTTTTTCTATTTTGGCATTCCAATTTATTCGGTAAATCCCCATATCTTTATCTTTACTCAGTTCAACATACTTACTTTTTTTTTTTGCTTCAACTTCTGATTTTTCACTACAACTGCCCTCCCTAAACCCCTACCTCTTTTGCCGTACAGTCGTATCAAGTTCTATCAGATTTTTAGTGTTTGCTTCAGGGATGAATGCAAAAATATTACAACAGTATACTTCCAGCATGTCACCTGCTCCTTGGTTACTGCCTCTCTGATTCTCCCACCAAAAAAAGGGAAGGGAACTGGAAGTATCCAATCCACGCATGAAGGAAATGGAAGGCTACCCCCTGCAACTGATTAAATGCATGATAAAGGTGACCTCTGGATAAATATCAAACACTATGTCCTGCGAAGGAAGCAGTGTGAAGACTTAAAATAACATTGCACTGTGTTCCAGCTTATGGACGCTGACCCTCAATGGACACAGCTCAAGCAAAACTCCTTAGTGACGCAGCTTCTGGAGCTTGTGGAGTTAACTCCTGCACAGCTCACCACTATGAAGACCTGCCTTAAGAATAACAGAGGATTTTCAGAAAAAGTTTGCAGTAAATATTCAGCTTCCCACAGAAGTTCTTGCCAAGCAAAAGCAGTGAAAATGACATGCTCACAAAGTGAAAAGCATTATCATCATACTTTCAATTCAAAAATAAAAAGTACCGCCTTAATACCCTCATAGACCACAGTTGAAAAACTATGGCTCTACACAGGACCAAGGCTTCAGTTCAGATAAAAGTTATACTAGTTAGTAAACACCTGTCAACTGTTTATCTGGGGGAAGGGCAGTGTAACTGAAAAATGAGACCAGTGTTCTTGTTACACCCATGAATAAACTCTGAGTACAGATAATGGTAGCAAAAACCTTCTACCATATCTAATTCTTAATCCAATTAACAGCAATATTATAAACACACAAAATATTTTAAGACAGACAGATGAAGGATTGTGAGGCCCACGTTATGGACATTGAACTGATCAAAATATCTAAGTTGTCAATACACAATCTAGAGAGATCACAGGAGAAATTCACTGACATTGGAATCAGATTGGCAATTCTAATTAAACAGTATTAAGAAAAGACCTCGTACAAAATCTCGTATCTAGGTTCTAGAACAGAACACGACTTTGAAATATCAGGTTGGCAAAGACAAATTAGAGAACAACTCTAACATTAACTTCTTCAACCAGTATTAAAAAAGTCCTGTCTGGTTTGTTTTCTTTTTTATTGAAGGGTCGGGGGGTGAAGGGTGTTTATTTGGGATTTTTTTCAGACTGCCCTATATAAATGTGATCATATTATCACCCAATTTAATAGAAAGATCAAAGCAGTTTTACATTCAGAAGTGGGCGAACTTTAGAACCATCCACTGTCTTTTCACACTGATATAATGCAGAATAGCAATTCCAAGATATTTTTAAATAGTAAGCTGAAGCAACTCCTCAGTCAACAACATTAAAATACATAGGGAAGCTGCATCTGCTAGTTTATATCCAACATATTCACTCTCAGTGATTTTTTTATGACATGCCTATCAGTTATTCTTTTTAAATGACATTCAAATTGAAGACATAAGACAGAGAAAGCTGAACGGCTTAAAAATTCAGTTTCTTATAAAAAATCAAACTGCAGTACTGTGAATTTAGTCAAAACATTTTATAAATCCTTTAACATGCACAGATGTCTCTACTGCAGAGTCCTAAACAGAAAAGGATTAAATTCCTTCATACAAAACTAGATCATTATTTACTACTCAAATTCTTACAATTTAAAAAAAAAAAACACCAAAAAAAAACCCCAAACAAACCAAAACAATGAACAATGTTGGTTGATATTCAAGGATCACCTGCTACAAGCTCAGGAGTGTTGCATCCCAACTAGAAGGAAGTGCCGCAGGAGGGCCAGGAGACCTCCTTGGATGGATGGATAAGGAGCTGCTGAGGAAACTTTGAGGGAAAAAAGAGGTCTATATAAGTGGAAGCAAGGACAGGAAGCCTGGGAAGAATACAGGGATGTTGTCTGGGAAGCTAGGGACCAGGTTAGGAAAGCTAAGGCCCACTTAGAATTAAACTTGGCTGGGGATGTTAAGTATAACAGGAAGGGATTCTATAGGTACATTGCAAATAAAAGACTATAGACAATGTGGGCCCTCTCTGGAAGCTATCAGGAGAACTGGCTACCCTGGATTTGGAGAAGGCTGAGGTTCTTAATGATGTCTTTGCCTCAGTCTTTACCGGCAAATGCTCTGACCACACTAGCCAAGTCTTGGAAGGCAGATGCGGGGATGGTGAGAATGAAGACTCCGGGCCCACTGTAGGAGAGGATCTGGTTTGAGACCATCTTAGGAACCTGAACGCACACAAGTCCATGCGACCTGATGAAATCCATCTGCGGGTCCTGAAGTAGCTGGGAAATGGAAGTTGCTAAGCCACTGTCCATCATATTTGAAAAATCATGGCAGTCAGGTGAAGTTCCCGATGACTGGAAAAAGGGAAATATAACCCCCATTTTCAAGAAGGGGAAAATGGATGAGCTGGGAAACTACAGACCAGTCAGCCTCACCTCTGTGCCTGGCAAAATCTTGGAGCGGATTCTCCTGGAAGGCATGCTAAGGCACATGAAAAACAACAAGGTGCTTGGGGACAGTCAGCATGGCTTCAGTAAGGGGAAATCCTGCCTGACCAATTTGGTGGCCTTCTATGAAGGGGCTGCAAGAACTGATGGACAGGGGTAGAGCAGTTGATGTCATCTACCTGGACTTCCGCAAAGCGTTTGACACTGTCTCACACGACATCCTTGTCTCTAAGTTGGAGAGACATCAATTTGACAGGTGGACCACTCCATGGATAAAGAACTGGCTGGATGGCCGCATACAAAGAGCTGTGCTCAATGGCTCAGTGTCCAGCTGGAGATTAGTAATGAGTGGTGCCCCTCAGGGATCAGTGTTGGGAACAATCTTGTTCAACATCTTTGTGGGTGACATGGACAGTGGGATTGAGCGCGTCCTCAGCAAGTTTGCCGATGACACCAAGCTGTGTGGTTTGGTTGATATGTCGCAGAGAAGGAATGCCATCCAGAGGGACCTTGACACGCTTGTGAGGTGGGCTGATGCCAACCTGATGAATTTTAACCATGTCAAGTGCAAGGTCCTACACCTGGGTTGGAGCAATCCCAGGCACAGCTACAGGCTGGGCGGGGAAGAGATTCAGAGCAGCCCTGCGGAGAAGGACTTGGGGGTGTTGGTTGATGAGAGAATGAACATGAGCCAGCAGTGTGTGCTCACAGCCCAGAAAGCCAACCGTATCCTGGGCTGCATCAAAAGGAGTGTGACCAGCAGGTCGAGGGAGGTGATCCTGCCCCTCTATTCTGCTCTCGTGAGACCTCACTTGGAGTATTGTGTGCAGTTCTCGTGTCCTCAACATAAAAAGGACATGGAACTGTTGGAACAAGTCCAGAGGAGGGCCACAAGGATGATCAGGGGACTGGAGCGCCTCCCGTATGAAGACAGGCTGAGAAAATTGGGGCTGTTCAGCCTGAAGAAGAGAAGGCTCTGTGGAGACCTCATAGCAGCCTTCCAGTATCTGAAGGGGGCTATAGGGATGCTGGGGAGGGACTCTTCATGAGGGACTGTAGTGATGGGACAAGGGGTAACGGGTTCAAACTTAACCAGGGGAAGTTTAGATTGGATATAAGGAGTAAGTTTCTTTACTGTGAGGGTGGTGAGGCACTGGAATGGGCTGCCCAAGGAAGCTGCGAATGCTCCATCCCTGGCGGTGTTTAGGGCCAGGCTGGACAGAGCCTTGGGTGACACGGTATAGTGGGAGGTATCCCTGCCCATGGCAGGAGGGCTGGAAGTTGATGATCTTAAGGCCCTTTCCAACCTTAACTACTCTACGATTCTAGCAAACAATATAAAGTTTCTATTCTTGGACTCAGACCATCAGTTCTTCAGCATTATCTACAGATATATCAAAGTTTTTTCCAGTTAAAATGCAACAAGTGAATACTAATCCTCTCTAGGACAGAGCACTGTGCATAGTTATGTTTTTCTACCTCTCTCTCAAATTCAAATGGTAATTACATGCACATAACATTTACCAAAGTGAAATTATTTTCATTACAACAGTAAGTAGTAAAATAATGAAAATCTATTGAAGTTTTCAAAGAAAGCTAAAAATAGAGGAGCATAACTGGTACAGAATGACCCTTTCATTAGCTGACCTCAAAATTTTTATTAACATTGAAAAATATCCTTCAAGTACAAAGTTACGGTTAGTCATTTACTGATCCAAATTTATTTTCAGTTAAGATGTCAGTAGCAAATAGCAGGATATTCCCTGAGCAATCAAACACAGAAATGCATGGGAATGGTTGTCAGATACTCAGCGCCACAGTACTTCCTGCCAGCTACAACAGTCAGAAATTCTAGGACACCACAGCAACCTAACTGCAACACCCCTTAGAAACAACAAAATGCAAACATTTGACTGTATATACTCATATATACACTCAAACCAACATCCACCTTTCTGTGTTTATACATTATGTGTAGGTTTAGCTCTCAGAGAAGCAAATGAGATTTTTTCTTAGTTAACTTAGTCTTATAATTTAAGAATTTAATAACCTGGGTCTATATCTTGCACCCGAAGTTCTGCTACTGGAAAATATGGTGTACATTTTTGCTGTTTTTCAAGGGCTTATAATGAAAACTGAGAGGGACTGCAACATCATCTAGACTACAAATAAAAGTTGACAAGCACAACACAGTAAACTCAGGGAAGTGTTACTTCCAGTTTCATTTTAAACATCTAAATTAAATGCTTTGAATCTCTCCTTCACCTGATTTATCCAATTGGTTACAGAAGGAATTTAGGCCTATAAATGGATGAACTGTAGTAAGACAGATACTGAAAATATCATGAATACCCCAAATTTTCAGTGACAAGATTCCATACTGAATAGCAATACTGCCAAAAGAACTCAAAGGCTACGGAGGCAAACACTGGATTTTTGTAATTCAAAATGTGGCTATACATGAAAAAAAAGTTGTGTACTGAACATTAATCTTTATTCAAATTTTCCTGTTACCTTCAAACGCTCGTGCAGCATCTACCAGGTGAGACCAGTCTAGCCCTGTGGCAGTGTCTGGCAGGGGCATCAGGCCAGGATCATTGAATTTGGCTTTATCAGATAAGGACCCATCTGAGAACCAGAATTCATCTAAACAATAAACACAATTATTAGTCTTCCTATAACAATGATGTACAATTAATTTTGAAGCTATTTTAATGAACTGTGAAAAATTTATAAGCAAAGAGTGCTTATCTCATTTCTCTTTTTTCTGTCTTTTCCTGTTCAATACTCAGTATGGGCAGAACAATATTTAAACTTCATCAGAATAAGATGGGAAGGGTTTCTAACGGGTTTTCTTGTGCCAGTTTGCACATGATGTGTTCTTCACATTTTCATGTGAATGCTGTGCAAGTAGGCAGCATCCATTGTTAAAGCACACCATATTAAACCTGAGCACTGAGCAGAAAAGTTGCTAGATACACAGTTACATTTTTAAGAAGGCTGTGAAACAACATACAAGATATTTACATGCACTTTTATCCTTAAACTGAAATAGTTCAGTTCCAGAAGCAATTTAAAAATATCACGTGCTTTTCTTTTAATGCATTTGTAAGTTCCAGACTATACCCAAAACTCACTTTCACATTGAAAATATTACCCTATTAGTTTAATATTTGTAGCTATGTATTTGAGGACATAAGACTTGTGTGGCAATCTCTAAGTTCCAGAATGAGCTGTAATACATTGTATGCTGTAGATAAAGCATATAATAACTGAAATGTATACACTATAAAGTTAGTTCAGACACAGTTTTCAGTTTTTTTAGAAAGGTACCATGAACATGGATGTTAGTAGAGGAGATGCTAATTTTCACAGTTATCTTAAACAGTTTTACATTTTAAGTATCTATCCATAGCAATCTTCACTCTGATCAATGCAAACACATTAAAATGAACACTGCTGAATGAGCACACAGAGGTTCTTGAAACTGAACATAAACCAAATCCATTATTGATAATCACACTTCATCTTAGCCATAATGCTAGTGATACAATATTATACTGTTATTACATAGCACAGCAAGGAAAAAAAAGAAATCTTGCTTCAGACATAGCTACTTCTATTAGAGGTTGAAATAGTAATTCTTCCTCAAATATTTCAGAATGAAATTTCCATCTAATTATTCCAGTGATTCAATTCTAATAAGGAATATTTTTTTTTTCCCAGGAAAAGACCAAATTAAAAAAAAAAAAAAAAAAGGAAAAAAAATGCATTTATACAAGCAGAAAATACATTATAGTTGAAGAAAATGGCATCTTCTCATTGTCCTGATACCCATAAAAAAGAACGCCAAAGTCCATTTGAATAAAAGATTTCTGACCTAAAAAATATAAAAGCAGTAGCCTGTTACACACGTTCTACTGCATGAAGCAATGACCAGAGCATACTACATGCTTTGCAGAAAGCTTGGTTTTTAAGAAGCAAAATCAGGAGCATTAAAGTAGGTTTGAAATCCTCTGTCAAAAATTAGGAGCCCCACAAAGCAGAAACAATGCAGGAGGTAGAAATCCTATCTACCGTGGTATTTATCTTGTTCTACAATTTATGTGAAAGATGCAGTATTGTTATACTACTACTGGAAGTAGCCTGACAAACCTATGTAGAAATGTCTTTTTAATACCCACTCTTATATGCAAAAGTGGATGTTATATGAAATGGAAAAGGTAATACACAAATATATTCTAGCCATACATCTGTACTGAGATTTTATTTTCAGTTCCTTACAAACATACATAAAATCTGAGCTAAGGTTACCTTGGGGTGCAAGTACACTGCAAGCTCAAGATCAGAACAGTCTGAACTTTTGTATATGACCTGGGAATTATAAGAACCTTGTTTATGCAAGTACAAATGTTTTATACATCCCTGTTGTGACAAACAGACAGAATGCCTTATTTGAAAGGCTGGCAAGCCAGCTTTTGGTTCTAGACCAGCAGGGAGGCCCTAAGGGACAGCTCTTGCTTTTGTATGATCAGCCTACAGAAGCTGATTATGAAACCTGTCAGGAAGATGCCTGTTCCCAGTGAGATTCTGCTGGCTTTCCAAATTAAAGTGTAGGAGTGATATATTCACCAGTAGTCATCCTTCATTATGCATTGTCTTTCTGAGAGCCTTAGGGTGGATCCTATTCACTCCTGCATAAGGCTTGACAGAGCAACTCAACTGCAGAAAGCCTGCCAGAGTAGAGGTTTGAATACTGATAGGTCTGAAAATGCAAGTGCTCCTGCGGATGGCTGAAATTATAAGCAGAATAACTGAACATGCACAAGTATGCCACCACAGAATAATTCATTTTCATTATTACATTATGTGTCCTTGTGCATGGGGGGGAGGTGCGGTGAGAAGGGAAGGAAAAAGAAAAAAGGGAAAAAAATGAAAAAGAAATAAGGAAAAAGAAAAAAAAAAAGAAGGCTCTTTAATTATATAGGCCTCTTTGTCCATCTGGATTTCAGAGAATAACCTTTGTATTTAAGGAATGCTCTGGGTGAGATGAATTATTTCTAGCCTCCTGTATTTGCAATTCTTTCCTGCTCCTCTTGCCTTACTGCTGCCTCCACTTTTCTCTGTATGTCTGCCACATCAGCAGCTGCAGGCTGCCTGTTCCTTTTTCATTTGTGCAAAGGTGGCAAGTTATGCTTGAGCAAGCCCACCTCTGTGTGTCCAAGATGATATGCCTAACCTCATAAGCCACTATCTTCATAGCCCACAAGACTGATTTTGAAGCATCAAAAAATTATCCCTTATTTCCTTTGAGAAAACAATTACAGTGTTACCTTTCAGTTTTAAAGAGTATTTTATTTGCTGTACTCCTTTTGGCACAAAATGATTGATCTTGTGGTTTCTGGTCCTTTCAGTTATGTCACTTCCTACACTTAGGAATTTTCTTTATTCTTATTATTGATACATAAAGTATAAAGCATTTTGAAGAGTCCTTATTTTCACCAAAATTATGTGGTCAGTTCAGTTTCCAATAGAGCTCCTGAAATTGACTATCATTGGTCCCATATAGCTCTGTATTCAAAGAGTAACTAATTATACTGAAAGAAGAAAGATTCACCTGACTTAACCTTTTCTACTTCCAAGACAAGTATCCTGCTTCAGTTGGAACTGCTACTTTTATGCAGAGGTTGTACATCATGAAAAAGTACCTGCTAAGCGCTCCTCATTTACTGTGCTAAAATTAGACATATCATTTAACAAGTAGATTATCTCAAAAGATGCTGCAGTGGAATGAATATATCAAATGATATGCAAACATAAATCCCAGTGTCTGCTTCTTGTTCTTTCCTGCAACCAGCAGTTGTATCTCTATAGTCCTCTTAAACAATAGCTGCCAGCCAAACCTTTCCCTTTTTCAGTATTACCTAGGGCTGCCCAAAGTCTCCCTTCAAAGATGCCAGCCTGTTAGTAGAATTTTTTATGGTCATATGCTCACATTACTGTTAGAACAGTGAAGATGTGATCCCAATAACCACTTTTCCCTTCCCTTTTGTTATTGAAGATAGTCTCATATTCTGGTATTCACTGTGTGAGTCTGTAACAAGCAACATATATACTTCTTCGGTTGTGTGAATTACTGAATCAACAGCCTGTATTTGCTTACTGAAAAACTGACTTCCAAATCGTTCACTTTGCACAGTGATGCTCTTTCATCAATATTGCTTTTCATCAATGAGGTTAGTTCTGGATTGAAGCTAACTGTGGTTGTAAGCCAGTTTTAAGATGGACTTTCTTCTAATAACATAGTTACACGCATACAGTTGCACTCCTGGCAACCTTCTCCCTATGGCATGTAAAATGTGAGAACTTTCAGGACTTACATCATTGCAAAATAGTCCCTCACTTATGACCTTCTTCACTGCAAAAATCTTGCACCTTGCCCCTTTCCTCACAGCACAGTACAACATGCCAGTGGACCACAGTGCCTACAATGTCAAACTACCTCCCTGTGTCTTCCTGGCTTTCCAACTTGTGTTAGTACACTAGCTCTGTATCAGTGGTTCTCATTGTTTTCATTCTTTTCCTGCTAGTTCAGCTGCCATGAATTTGCAAGATGGGGATAGATTTGTACCTGCAACTGCATATGGCATGCTAGAATCACTTAGCATGAACAGCACTGTCTCAGTTAGGGAACTGTTAATGTCCCCAAGGTAAAATTCCACAGTTCTCAGCTACATGAGTCTGCCTTTCTAGTTTAAGTTAAAAATAAGATAAAATGAAACGAATCTTCCTACATTAGTGCACTGTGTGCAATCAAGAGCACTCAACTGTCAGAGCCTGCATTTCAGACTTTACTGAAAGAAACTTTTTTTCACTTCACTTCCCTCAGTGATAAAATAAAAAATCCTATAGCTTCATTTTCTCATCTTCTTCCTACAGCCAACATTACACATAGTTGAAGTTTCTATTTCCATATTTGCATGGCTGTTTTGTCTGATAACTCTGATTTCTCAGCAAACTGAAACCCTTCAAGGGTGCCTATTATGCTTTGGTTTTGATGCTGCCTTGCTTATCTATTAATCACACTCTTTTCTTTGCTAGAGGGGTCTCATGAGACTTGGTGCTGCCACAATATTTCATGTACCCCATGCTGGGTAATAACATGCAAGAATGTACGTATCTTTCTAAAATTAATTCCAGCCAAACCCACACTATTTCCACTGAATTCTGTAAACATTAAACAACAGTAAAATTAAAATGTTTAAAGATCACAAACATATGTATTCCACAAAAGTCATTACTATGGCAGTTAAGAATCCTGATGTCTGAAACTGCAAACTCAAGCTAAAATTATAGATGTAAAAAACCCTCTCACATCACCACTGCTATAGAAAGTAAATACCTAAGCACTGATAATAAAAACCTTCCTAACAAGAGCCAAAGTTAGTTTCTAATATGGAGATACCGACTAAACCTTATTTTGAAAATAAAGGTGGGCAAGTCATGATGCATTTATTTTCAGAGTGTAATTACAGCTAATCAATAAACAGCCATCATCAAAGATCCTGTATCACTGGCATTGAAAGGTACTTTTATAATACAAAACCAAAGCAGAAAATACAGGTTGTATATGAGAATATTATCACCATATCAGCTCCATTTTGACTGATGCGATACTAGTTTCATGGTTTTTCCCAGCTATGTGTATAAATAACTTTCTGTATCTAAGAAGCAGCAAGAATGGAAAATAAGGTGCCTAAGACAGAACTAACACACAAACCACTAAAATTTCACTGCTGGAGAAGCAGTATACAGCTTGAATGCACACTATTAATTGCCTTGCGTCAATCTCCAGAACAAAAGCATGCTGAAGGTTTGATGCCATTGCACATTTACCTTTACAAGAATGGCTCTAAAAACACAGGTCTAACATAGTAAAAGAAAAAAAATACAGTTAGGATGCCTGATTATATATAACTCCCTCATAGACTACAGAATCTACCAAACTAGTCTCAAATGAAATAAAATGGGTCTCTATTATCTATCAGTAAAAGCAAAGGATCTTTACATATTAAATTTTTAGTAAAGAGTTTCATTCTGATAGAAGAATGTTTTTAGAATGGCAAAAGGTACACCAAGCATGCATTCCCATCTGAAGCAGGAATTCAGCCCTTGTTTGCGATACCAGTTTAAAATTAACCAGTCATGAATGAACACAACTCGGCCTCATAGCTGAGGCCACTATAACTAGAAAAATGTTATATATAAGGTATATATAAGGCTTACTTCTGAAAGTCAGCAAGTGACTGCTACTCCCTGAAGGACACAATGAATGACATATGCCTACAAAAGTCCTTAACACTTAAAGAAATCCACCCACAGCTTCCTAACTATGGACTTCATAATTTCTCTACTATTCCTTTAAATTGTTCTACTGTTCCTCTACATTGCAGGCAGCTGTGAAACAGTATTAAAGTAAGAGACGAAAAGTGTCTTTTTTATTAACTGTCCCATTCCCTCCCCCCAAGATTGGGTGTCCTCTATATAAAATGGCTATATATATGTCCTCATATAAAATAATTGAAAAGTAAAGAGATACAGCATTTTCGTAAAAACCATTCAGTCTTATTAAGTAAAAATACGGTTATGTAGCCTAAATATAGGTATCTAGATACATAGATTTGAACTGTGGTATATAAGCATGCATATTTTCCACTTTTTTTTTTTTTTTAATTTTTATAACAACAAACTTTAGAGTTCATCACTTTGTACTGGAATTATTGCAAGGTAAACAAATAATAAAGAACTCACTTATGGAGACCTCATAAGTAAAGAGACACCTTCATAAAATAGTTTTAACTTTGCACCCCAGACTACTTCTTTTTCTGACATTAACAATGAAGTGTTATCTGCAAAGGTTTACTAACATCCAAAAAACAAAAAAACCAAAAACCAGCAAATTCAGTTTCGAAACTGGAGGCAACAATAACAACGATTGCACATTTCCCTTTAAGATGCTACCAAAAGGATCCTCTAAATAGGAGTTGTCCCTTTCAGCTGTTATTTGAATGTACTGCTGAATATTTCAGTAATTTGAATGTACATAAAAATAGACAAAACAGGCCAGCTAGTCTTAATTAGGTCACCACTGGAAAATACAATGATAACAAGAAGTATCTTCAGACAAATGTTTGCTGCCTGTCACTGGCCTCATGAAAGTATCACATGCAGTAAAGTGAATGCTGCTCCAAACACAATAAATCTGAATTGATCACTATGGCAAGCATATGCATGTACTGCTGACCAAATGCTCTTTTACCAGGTTAACTAGAATGATGATTTGACATTTCATAATTTCTTAATATTTGGTGATTTGTTTATTACAAATATGCCAAACTCAGCAATGACAGCAGCAACCACTTACTTCTCAGATTTCCCATTCCAGGAGTCAGGCTCATTCTAGGAGGCAACGTGCTGTGATATGGTGGAGTAGTGCTGAATAAGATATCATTTGGCAAGGCCTGGTCTAGCATAGAACTTCGAGAGCTACCATATGAAGATCCTCTTCGGTTGCTACATATACTCTCATCAGACAACGTACGATAAAGTGTCCTCCGTGGAGAAAGGTTTCCATAGAATGAAAACTAAACATTGAAATACAAAGATGAAAGAACACATATTACTGGTTAAATAACTCAAGTGATCACATCCCATCATCAGCTCTTGGGAGTATTTTTCTAGGCAGGCACTGTGGAATTCTTGAGCTAATACAGAAGATCAGGGATTTGTTCCACCATATCAGATCTACTGGGGCCTCAAAAGAGTTACTGAATTGGATTTTCATACTTCCTCTTGATATTTTGGAACATATCATCATGAATGAATTAGATACTGTGTAGTTGTATTAATTCTGAACTGTTAAATGAAACCTGCATGGCCTTATGACAGCAATGTTTTCCAAAAATATATATAAGGTTAACCAACTCTGTTAACATTTATTCAAGTATATACATAGAATTATTTGATTTTCATTTGAAATGACTACACTTTAATGTTAAACATTCTAAACTGATATACCCTGACATATAATTCACTGGATGATAAAAGTGATTTGAGACACTACATCTCTCCAGATATCATGAAATAGCTTTAGGAAACAGGATAACAGAGTTAAGTGAAAACTGTTTGTGCATTTAAAAAAGTTACTGAAACCACAACCAAAAATGGACAGTAAAAAGATGTTGCTGTACTGTAAAACTGGGCCATTGCATATCATATGTCATTCTTCAGTACTGCCAATCCAGTTATTCTTCACATCTACATAGGTCAGTTATTGCCTTAATTATTTTAACTGGTTTGTCCTGCATATAACAATTTAATGTCCCATCCTGTTTCCTGTCTGAGTTGCACACTCCTTATACAGAATATATGCTTAAGAGCAGTAGCTTTTTGAAACAGTGAATCTAGCATAGAATTAAACATATCTACATTGTTGTATTTCTGACAACTTGCTCACTGATGAATACTTCTACACTAAATACATAGAAATGCCCAATTATGTCAGAAGACACAGTCTTTACAAAATAATTAAATACACTTCATAATAGTGGTTCAGGAAATCATCTATTTTGAGAATAATACAGGACATGCTCAATTGTTAGAATGCTTAACTACATCCCAGAGAAAATTAGGGGAGACATTCAGCTTCCAATCTAGGAAAGCATCAAAATACTACATCAGTTCTAGACATTTGCCTGAAACAGATACAGGCCATGGGAATAAACATAATCTAAAACTTTATTTTAACACATATGTAAAATGAGCAATAGAACAGGCATAAGCAGCATCCCTAAATGACTGGATAGAGGACACACAGAGCATCCTTAAATGAATGTATTTACGGTATTCTTCTATAAGCAGTGATTAAAAAAATACCAAAAGACCTTGAGTTTAATTAGAGACCACATTGGACAGAGGGTTAAAAGCCTTTACCTTCTGAATCAAAGGGTCTCCAGTCCTCTTTCCTGTTATATTCTCAGCAGTCCTCTTAATGCAATTCGTGGCTGCTACTCAAGTCTCTCAACATTATATTGCATCTTCTATCTATAAAGATTGCTCACTAGCCATCCAAACATGTTGAATGTTAACTGTTCGAGCTTTACAGAGTTTCCCTTCAGAGTGCAATAAAAACTAGAGGGCTCATTATCCCCTTGGCTATGAAGAAGGTAAAACAGAACCAAAACCAAAAATGTGATTTGGTTCTATAGAATTTTACACATTCAGAAAACTCCTTTCTGACTTTGCTGTTAAAGGCAACTGACGCACCTATACCAAGATTTCTACCTTCTGAAGGCACAATCAAAGACTATACTGCCAAGTCCTATGGCTGTGGAGCCCCTGCAAGTCAGGGCCCATGGCCCCTTCTTGCTTACTAAGCTTTTGTTTGGGTGTCTTGCAAAGGGAAGGGGACAGCAGCAATTTAACTCAAGGTTGCACACTTTCTCAGACCTTGTTATTTCTTATTTAGGAAGCCAGAAACGCAGCTCTTGAAATCATCACAAAAAACTAATTATCAATCAAATTATAAAAACCTCTAGGACATTATTTATGAAAATTCAAACACATGCAATGTATACTTAACATCCTGCATGTTAAAAATATATATATGATCTGAATTTTAAATTCAACTCTGCGCTTACAAGGATTCCCATGTGTTACTTTTGTTCAGACATGATGATTATGCTATTTAGCACACTGTATAAACATGGTGGGTTAGGAGAGCACAGAGTTAATAGCAAAGTGTGACAATTATCTCAAGCAATTTAATTGCTTTGTGCTTTATTCCACATTAAACACAGAATTCAGAATCATTTAATACTTTGGAGAGTAGTGTATTTTAAGTTCTCTATCCACTTTTAAATATTACTGATTGTCTTCGTACTATAAAGATTAGATGTATACTCTCCACTAGCACTTGCAATTATGCTTTTTGAGCAGTTGCCACTGGTACCCACATAAAATCATGTTTCAGACTTCAAACAGAACTGTTGGTACAGGGCAGGGGAAAGGAGGCTACTTTTATTCATGTGCCTTAATATCATATTAGGTGTGTAAATTTAGGCATCCAGTCCTGAAAATGTTACTTTTAACCTTTCAAATTACAATGAATTAGCTCAACCTGCACTTGTTTCTGCTCAAGCTAAGCAAATATATATTTAAACAAATACTGTATTTCATACATAATCATCAAACTAGAAATCATTTCCATATCGTGGGAAATCGTATTTTGGGACTTATGGTCAGAATTTATAACAAAACCATGGAATATACTTTGCTTGTACAAAATGATACTGCCTTCTCTATACCAATTCAGGGAATACCAGAAATTCATTTCTAAGTTAACATTATCTGAGATACACAGAGTTGAAGAAAGTAGCTAACCTTTCTTCTCCCCTCCTCCATAGGAAGGCTGTCTGGCAGCATCAACTTCAGAAAATCTTCTTTGGACAAGACTTGCTGGCTTTCAACAATAGCATTCCTCACGGAAGTTTGGAGTGGACTCGATGCAGACACAGCATCAATATCATCATACACTCTGTTGAGACAATTGGTGTTTTAGCAAGAGAAGCAAGAGTGCTCTTGGACTTAAAATACTGCATTCATTTTCTGTCACAAAGTAAAAATTGTTAGAATTATCTCCTGACACAGCACACTCTTATTTAGAACATTTTTTCTACTGTTTTCTATTTATGGAACTGTGGGTCCAAAATAAAATTCTTAGACCACTGAAAAACCAATTTTAGGCATTCTAAAGAACAATTTTAAAAAGCAGAATGCTTATTTTTCCTGCCTCGCCTCTTTCTGCTTTACACACCATACTTTTCTATTGTTAAAGTTGTATTCATATCAACACTTCCAATAGTTCAACACAAAATGTTTTAACTTTTACTTCCTTAGCAAACAAGAAAATCAATATTTTATAGTGTCATAATGTATCCAGCATCAAAATCTGGAAAATTACTACGGTCATCAATGGCAACGTTTAAAGCGTACAAGTGTATTGGTAATTGATTGTGCCATTTGCCAAGCGAATCAGCAATTTCATAAAGCTCTTTAGATACATAAAACAGCTGTCTTAACTACCAGCATGTAAAAAAAAAAAAATCTATTTACAGTCAACAAAAGACTAAATGAATTATTATCTTTCAGTTTCCTTTCAGCGAGAGAGAATTTTAACAGGTTTACTCTGGAAATGCCATCGAAAGAACTAGAGATTCCCAAACACACAGAACATACATTCAAAGTCATTACTTACTGCTAAGTGCAGCATAATCAGTGACTCTGTCTTCAGCAGAGAGGAAACAAGCTCTGCTACAGTAAAGTGCAATTCTCAGTGAATTATATCCTATAGTGGCACAACATTCAGCAATTGACCTGATTTTCATCATCACTGCTAATTAGAGATGTTAATTTATTTCAACATAATTATCCTCAGAGAGATATTTCTTCTCTGTGATGTATAGAAAGCTTTCCTAGAAAGAAAGAGGTGAAGCAATGCTGTACACCATGGAAAAATCTGAAAATATTTTCTGATATAGGAAGTGTTGCCATATTAAATTAACATTTCCTAAATAGTACTAGCTCTTGAAGATACTAAGTTGCTGTGGCTTCAGTTTAAATACCATGATTAATTTTTAAAGATTCCTTTCAAAATAAAGAGATATTTTCATGAGTCGACCAACTTCAAAACGCAAAAACTTGTGGGAACCAACGATTCCACCTTTTAAGTGAAAATACTACAACTGAACATTTTAAGCAATTAAAACATGGGGGGGGGGGGGAGGGTGTGGAAAAATGAAATCACCTATACAATAACACAAAGAAACAAATAACTGAGACAGGAAGGTAGTAATATCATCTACTTTTGAAAATTAGAAACATAAGAGCTTAACTTTAGGATCATATTTCCTAGCACATTCTAGTTTATATTTTTAAATGTGAACCTTGCCATAAATATGCATATATATGCAATATGAGATATTAGATGCAAATAACCCACTCCCATTAAACAAAGAGTAATCCCATATTAAACATTTGAAAATCAGATACTGCATGCCAATTTTTAGAGATATCCAGGTCTGACTGACCTATTGAGAGATAGAACTGAATGGCTTTAGCACAAAAAGAAAGCAAGGAGGTTATCTGAGAAGAATTTGAAGCTAACAAAAGTTTAAAGGTTAGCTTTAAACAGCAGATTCAACCATTACTGCTGTAGCATTGGGAAAGCACCATCTCTATCTGTATTTAAAATACTGCTTCTTTTCCTTTAAGCGCAAGTCTTTTTCTTCCACCTAAGTTGAACACATATCTCATGAGCTATTCCTGTGTTAAGCTGTACATATAGCTGTTTCTTAGAACTGCTCTGAATATTTTTGCCTAAATGAAACGTGCTACAAAAATATGTAGTTTTATTGAAGCTTCCATATTTTGTAGTCTCATGAAGAGAGTCAGATATACACACACTTGATCTTTTTCTTGTGCGGTCCTAACTAGCAGTTTGTATCTGTTCATTAAAAATGAAGTCAGAAAAAGATACCAAAGACCCGCTGAAAATATCCCCAACTGGCACTATTAAAAAAAAAATTATCTACCATAGATCACTGATACGTTTATGGCAACCTCTCTCATCTGTAATGTATTAGTCCATGTGATTGGCAACAAGGCAGCAAGGTTTAGCACAGAAACATTTGGAAGCAAACTTTTCTTAACTGAAGTTCATGAAGATTTGTAGAAAAGGTCTTTCAGACATTAATAAAATTGTAACTTTGCAATTGTCTCCTAGAGATTCAAAATGGAAATTCAGGATGTCTGACATAGCCATAGACACTTTCAGCAACTTCTGTCAGCTTGCTTAATTTGACAGATGGTAAAATGGTGCAGCTGGATAGAACAGAGAAGATGATAGCATCCCGTGCAGTTATTGCCTTTTTTTTTTTGTTAATGTACCTTTGATACATAAAGGTACAGAAAAAAAAAAAAAAAACAAAACACAACCCCAAACATCAAAAAGTGAAGAATTTGTAATTTTTTATTTTTA
Organism: Amazona ochrocephala; assembly: GCA_039720435.1. Lineage (NCBI taxonomy): Eukaryota > Metazoa > Chordata > Aves > Psittaciformes > Psittacidae > Amazona > Amazona ochrocephala. Next base: position 95,012,986 of record CM077878.1, read on the forward strand.
TCCTATTTTAAAATTTATTTTCATTGCCCTTCTTCCCCCAATAAGATTAAATAGTTCTTACTCATGGCATTCAGAAACTTCAGATTCTTCAGGTGTAGGACTTCCTTCTGACTTTTTCCATCCAATGACATATTTACTCACTGCTCCTTGTCTGTGATAAGGTTTTGAAACTGACCCAGAAATCTGTTGGCTACTACTCTGCGACACTATATAGACTTTAGAGGTGTCCAGGGAGCCACTCTTTTTAGAGCAATGTGTTGAAGGGCTTCCGGAATGATGTGAGCCACTGAAAAAATAAAGAAAAGAGACAAAAGTAAAAATGAAATCTGCCGTACGATAAATTAGAAATGCTTTGCAGCAATAATTCTTAAGTTTTTTTCAAGGTTAAAATCAAGGTAGCGATATTGGTACAGTAATTTTCTACAGATAACTTGCACTAGACCAGGTTGCTGAAAGCCCCATCAAACCATGCCTTTCATTCAGTAGAGTTAAGAATTTAATATTAACAGAAGTAAATTTCAGTTCAACAAGACCAGTCCTCCGGATAATTTTAATAGTCTCTTCTATTATGAATAGCCTCTTCTATTTCATTAGAAGACACTAATGAAAGCTTTTACTGAAGACTCTCAAAATTATTTAGAATTAACTAAATCAAACACTTCCTTGAAGAATGAATTTCTTCTTTTCATCTTGGAGGTGAAGAAAGCAGAACATTCAGAAACCAAGAGCCCTGCCTAATGTCAGAGGCTGGAATCTGAAGCAGCCTCTGCTTTCCTTGTTGGTTTGCAAACACAAAACACAGTGCTATCTTTCGATTTAATCCCAAGTTAGTTTAGATGCTTGTTAGAGAATCAGGCCAATATCTTTCAACCAACAAACATCTTTCCTGTGCATTTAATTTTTTTCAGCAAACAGAATACAATTTTAATAAAGAAATGTTGAAGTTATAAATCAATGACATTCCATCAGTCTGTGGGTTTGTGTTTTGAAGTTTTACATTGTTTAGCTACTGCAGAGCAAGTTTACTATTTAATATTCACAAAATAATCATGTATGAATGCCTCAATAGTGTTAGAATTTCATTACTGAAGAAATACTCATTGTCTGACCAGTCAGAAAATATATATAGGATTCAGCAGTAGATATCACATGCTTAAATATTGACTCAACTTTCTTATGTTTATTAGAACATGTCAATGTTGCAGCATCACAGCAAAATGAGATATTTTTAATAATGGATGCCTGTGGAAGCTGCATAGGTGACGCCAGGTTTAAACTCGACTGCAAAATTATTTATCACTCCAATGTAATTTGAAGGATATGTAATCAAAGTTTAAATAAAAAAGTTGGGTTACAAAAGTCTTATATGTTTATATAGCAAAAAGATTTGGCTCATAAATTAGAAGAGGACCATTTAAAAACACTGCTATTGCCAAAGTGGAATTGGGCAATCGTAATGTGAGTCATCATCTCAACAGAAATTACTACTTTGGAAATGCCTACCTAAATTCACTTAAAATCTATGATTTTTATTTAAATTATTGTTAATTATTCCATAAAAAGTTGATTCCATAGAAGAGAGCAGCAGATTACTTAATGGCTCCTGGCACTTTAAACATGACAGCTGCCACATATATGCTGAGAATACACATTCTAGCCATTAGAAATCTATTCCAGCTCATTATGAAGAAGTTCTAGAAAAACAGAGCTAATTTCTGGCACTTTAGAAGTATAACATATAAAATATATAAAATCACTTTAGAAGTACAATATATAAAAATTAAATCTCAATGCACACAAAGCAGAGTAAATCTGGAGCGTCTACATTATCATAGGGGTAGTAAAATCTCAATGTGAAATCATTTACCTAGTTTTCACAATAGTCTGTACTAATTTCTATAACTTGTGAAAAAAATATCTAGAACTCAGCATACGTATACAAGACTAATTCACTTATGTCAAGCATACAAAGAAATAAGGATAGAAGTTATTATTTGGTTATTTTCCTGTGCTGACTGACTTTGAAAACAAGAAAATCAGAGGGGAATAAATACAAAGAATTTCCCTCCATCCTTTACAGAATAGAAACCTTTAACACATAGACCAAAGCTTCAACTTCAGAGTCACCATAAAATGGGAATTGCGAGATAAAGGCAATCAGCTGTAAAAGTGCACTTTCAAAGTTTGCTTTACAACAGATGTACCAAACGGACATTCCATTGGTAACAAAAAGAAGAGCTGAAAATCAATGAGAAATTCAGTTCAACGAACAAAATTGTGAAGCACACATCACAATAATGTAGATTAGGGAGGGTTATGTAATGCAGTTTCATTATGCGGAAAAATTGTATATCACTATTTCTAAAAATTGTTCATTGCGGCTTTTTTTTATTTCTTTCAGCATTAACTACCGAGTAATTTGTTACACTGTACCAAAACAAAAAAGTATTTGAAATAGTAGGTGCAAACTTCACTTTCACTCAGTGATGTTTCCAAACTTTAAAAACCTAAGCAATGTGTACAAGATCACATACAAATTTCCATCAGGTCTGGGAGTAGGGCTAGGTTCACTTTTTAAGCACCCATGAAAAATTGCCTGAAAATTGCTCAAATAGGCATTTAAAGGCAACAAAAAAATAGAAATCAATGCAGTGCACTTTCAAAGACAGGTAAGCAAAATAACAACAATGTAAAATAGTTCTTTGTATGTTAATCTATATTCCACGAACCCTAATTTATAAGAAACATACCTGGAATGAGAGGAGATCTCACTTAGGTCTCCCATACTGCCTTCAGCTGTATGACTGGCAGAAATAGCAGAGACATAGCTATGAACAGCATAGATTTTAGCTGGATCATCATCTGGCCCAGCAGTTTCGGAAGACTCGGTCCACTGCTCCGTACGACAATGTACTCCAGACCTGCTGCCAGCAAGGTGCAAAGGAGCCAGAAGAGGAGCAGGCATGCAGGGAGCTGTATCGATTCCACTGTCAGTAGAAGCCCCTTTTATATACGTTAATCCAAGCAGCTCAGGATCCATCAGATCTCCAGAACCAAAGTGTTTTTCATCACTGTTACTGGATGTATTACTGGATAGGGTGTTGCTGCTGGAGTGGCTTGAACAGCTTTTGTCTCCAATCTTAACAAGAAGAAAACAAACAAAAAAAGACCCTTCTCAAGTTAAATAGTAAAATATTTATTTTATATAAATTACTCAATTTGTGCTATTCAAATACCCTTTCATATTTTTTACAGTATGCTATAACTGCGAAGCATGAAAAGAGCTAATTATACCACCAGTTTCTATGAAATGAATTGCACAGCTGGATAGATACATTAAAGGTTGATGTCACTGCAAGTAAAAAGCTCTCATTCCATCTTCGATCGCAAATCTTATGATCACACTTGAATTTTCTGATTAGAAGACCTGCTTAACTTTCATAAAATTGCATTTCTGAACATTTAAAATAAGCATTTGTTAAAGCTAGAAGCATTGGTAATTATTTGTTTAAACAAGTTATATTGCAAATCTGAGAAACACCAAAGACTGAATTATTGTTGGCTTTTTCTCAGTGTGGGTGAAATATGCAGCGTACTGGATCAAATCCAATTGGATGTGTGGATAGCTAAATTGAAACCAATTGTGATTTATCTGTACCAGATAAAAGTAACTTAACTCACAGGGCCCTAATCTAAGCATGGCTGCTGAAATGGAATAATTATGTCAGGCACTTGTGTCAGTAAAGTTGGGGCTCTTTTGAGATTTGTGTGCGTGTGTGTTTTTGTTTTGTTTTTTAAAGACATTTTAGGTAGTTGGACTAATTTATCTGTATGACAGAGCAGCCAGAATAAGGGCAGATGGACTTCTATAAGGTAGAATATAAATGGGAAGGCTGATAAACCTTTTTATGAGATTCCCCTCCTAGCAAATTCATATAAACATAGCTGCTGCTCACATATTAAAGCAGTTAGACAAGGCAGCCTTTCCAGAAATGATACTTCTATTCCATATGGAAATTAGCAGGCCTCAAAATCGGTGAAAATTATTTTCCAAAAAAAAGGGGGGGCTATTTGCATTCATTCTAACCTTTACAAGATGGCTGTTACCTTAAAAACAATGAAACAATTGATAAAAACACAATGAGCAGTGTTTTTGACAAGAGAGACTTTGAGAAAGGTGTCTGGAGAAAACACACGTCACTTCTTACCGTAAGTGTAAAACAGAACCAAAGCGGAAAGAAATGGGGAAAGTGGGCTCAAAGGCATAAAATTAGCCTCAGAAGATGTATTTCACGTATGAACCCCAAAATTTCCTGTATGTTGCTGAATGTGTATGCTTAGGCACCTTCCTGACCCTGCAAGCAGCAGAGAAGCTGGACGACAGCTAGTGATAAGAGAAATCTTGAAATGCTCAAAGTTCTCTACGGCCATGGCTTAGATGAATTTATTCACTTCCTCGTGCCCCTCCCTCTCCCCCCCAAAACCAACAATCAAAAACCATCCAACCCCAAAACCCAGCAGGAGTATGGTACTTATCCCAGGAGAACAGAGAGTTTGAAGATAGCCAGTGAAATACCCCCCCTATCTTTCTTCCCCCAAGTTAATATAGAAAAATACTAGTTAATATTGATATTGACAATACATTGATATAAATGTTAGTTAATATTGATATTGACAGCATAGACTTTTTCTAATGGTTAAATATTCTACAGAGTTCTTGTATATTTGTTGTATCCCTCATTGTGAACTTCACTGGCTGACAGATTATTATGGCAAACTAAATTGAACAGAAAGGGGATGCACAAGTAAACATTACAAGGTCCCTTACAAGCTGATGACCACTTTTTTCTTCTGTTTTACCACATCTAACAACAAAATAGCGTCATTTTATTTGTATTATCTTTGTAATAATGTGGTTCTTACTTTGTGCAATATGGCTCTTTTGCACCTGCACTGCACATATGCATATGCTGGCAAACACAAACATGAGCCCATTATGAAATTTTCTGTTCAGATCTCCACCATCCTAAAAGCAGGAGAGCTGCCGTAGTATAAAGCTCCGACTGAAGTCAAGCAAACTCATCATTTAACTTTGATATCAGTGCTCTGTTTAACATTGATTGTTACATTACTGAGTCTAGCTACCTGTGAAGTTTGGCTTAAGATAACCAGAAGTATTTTTGTCTTCATGACCATCATTCTACAGCATGAGTCTGTTTATGATATTTTTTTTGAGAGGTATCAAGCTAGATTCTCATAACGTATTAATGTCCATACGATGAGAAACTGGCCACATATTGTTATCAATATAAGTCTTCAAATGGTGCAGATTCCTATTACATAGAGCAGGTTTTTCCATGCAATAAACACACAAAAACCAAACAGACTGTATATACTATTAGCGCACTTTCTATCACCACATAATGAGGATTTTGCCATTACTGAAGACAAGGCACTAACATAGGTAGATGAGAAATCTGTTCAGCATTCCCAAAACAAAACCTAAATTTTTATAGTGCTTATTGATAATTATACTACATAGGTATTTCACACAACATGACAAGTGGTACCTTAAAGGGTTATTTAGGGTTTTTTAAAGGATATGAAATACTTTAAAGGTTAAGCAAGCCAGTATAAATGAAGCTGTAAATACAGACCTGAGTGTAGACTATACTAGTTTCATCTCCTCAGTGCCCAAGACCCAAGCCCTCTTGGAGTTCTTAGTTTATAAACACAGATTAAGCATACTCAATTCACCCCACACCTAAGTGAGCACATTCTTTGCCTCCCAAAAATACAGTTTTCTTCATTAATTATTGAAATGTATTTTTAAGACTTCTTTCTTTAGGTCCAGGGTGGGGCTTTTTGGTGGTTGGTTTGGGGGTTGTTTTTTGTTTTAGAGTTCTGAATGACTTGCAAGTAAGAGACTTACATGTGAAAGCTTGTTTGGCGACTCCTTGCCACTGACTTCTTTCTGTAAAGCTCGGTCTTTGTAGGAGCTCAGGACTTTGGTTGATGGTGCATGCCACTTGGTTTCTGCCATAAATAATTGTGTTTTAATTTCTGAATATTAAAAAGATCAGTACACTTCTACAAAGAAAAAAGGCATAAGGCTTAGCATCAGGTTTCAACCTGTACACTCTTTGGAATCAGAGATGCTTATCTTTGCAGAATTTCCTAAGATCTAGTTTTTCAATGATATTTAAATGAAGTTCAACCTGCTTTTTATCATTCATGAGGCTTTCTGAAGTTCAGGAGTAGTTTGTTCCAAGTGTCTAAATATCCCATACCTTATTCTTTTAGACTGTCTCTAACTGGCCCTGCTTTCACTGCTGTATTACATGCTTTTTGCAAATCAAACCTCAGAAGGTGATTGCACTTCAGTAGGCACTACATTGTAAAGAACATTTTTTTTTAAGATACTGCGGTTCTGTATTACCAGAATGTCTAGTTCCTTCCAAAGTTTCTTCTCGTTCTCTGCCTCCTTCACATTCCAGTGAGCCTGAACCTTGATGATGTTCATGGAGCAAAGGGGACTGGCACCTTTTAAGGTAAGCAGAAAATAAGGACGTTTCTTTTTTATCCCTGGAAAACTAGTTACATGTTGAACAACACCACCTTTTCAAAGCAAATATCTTGTGATTTGTTTAAACAATCAGCAACCCCAGAAACCAACCAAGTACAGTAACATTTCCAAAGATGGCATGGGAATATTTACATGCAATTTTTTCAACAGTGCACTGCTGTATTTTAAGTGTGAACAGCACAAAATGACACCGAACTTCAAGAAGAAATGAATTCTTGGGGCTATACATCCAAAGGTTTTTGCAAGGGATAAATATGATAGTGTATAGTGCTTTACGAAGTAAGCCCCACACAAAGTAATTCTGCAGTTTTGCTTGTTTTCACTCTTGGAACACATAAGCTACTACCAGATCCAGTGCTTTGTATTGTATTGCAAAAGTTAACATTATTGCACAAAGCAACACACCAAAACCAAGGTTGCTTTTAGAAATAACTGTGCTGGCAAAATGACACAGAATGCATTATCATGTGTTTACTGTAAAAAAAAATGGCTATAGTTTTATTTGAATTATTAGTATCTATTTAACTGCCAGAGATTTCAGCGCGTTTCTGAAATTGCTTGATGAGTCTCCAAGATACTGCATATATATCTGCTATATGGAATATCTTACCCACAAACAATCATGCCAAAGCAATATTAAGCTTACAGCAAGGAGTCAAGCTTATGTTTTCAATATTCACATTTTCTCTGAACAGTAGCTTCTGAAAGCCACACGGCAAGTCTCAAATGCTTTTATGTTATGCTATGTAGATACTGCCATAGCTCAACATTTTATAACAGAAGCGCCTTCGCCAGCTATATTTATACAACAAAGTCATAAATTTTAAGTAATTTAGAACAGATGTCTCTCACAATATTCTTATAACATGGACAGTATATGGGGATAATCTTTTACACAGATAGCTAACTTGTTGAATTTCAGAACCAAGGGATTAATAGAGATGTAAAAGAACCATCTATATACCACAACACCCTTTTAGGGAGAAGAGACCTCTGAAAGAGTGTTACTTCTTTGAGGAGAGATGCAAGAGAATGGATACCACTGGAACAAGCATAGTAGGAAGTAAAACCTTTGGAGACCATAAAGATAATTTTTTAATCAAACATCCTGCCACTGAAGTAAACGGAGGAGATATTATTATTTTATTCCAGTTCTGAGTTATCTGAGTTACTCATCAACTTATGGCCTGTTCCTGGGAAAACAAACCTCAGAACTGTTCGTTATTTACCTCAATTGGAAAATAAAAATTTGGCCCCAAAGAGTTAAAGCAGGGAAGAGATTCAGAGCAGCCCTGCAGAGAAGGACTTCTGGGGGTTGGTCGATGAAAAAATGAACATGAGCCGGCAGTGTGCGCTTGCAGCCCAGAAAGCCAACCGTATCCTGGGCTGCTTCAAGAGAAGTGTGACCAGCAGGTAGAGGGAAGTGATCCTGCCCCTTTACTCTGCTCTCGTGAGACCTCACTTGGAGTATTGTGTGCAGTTCTGCTGTCCTCAACATAAAAAGGACATGGAACTGTTAGAACAAGTCCAGAGGAGGGCCACGAGGATGATCAGGGGACTGGTGCACCTCCCGTATGAGGATAGGCTGAGAAAATTGGGACTGTTCAGCCTGGAGAAGAGAAGGCTGCGTGGAGACCTCATAGCAGCCTTCCAGTATCTGAAGGGGGCCTATAGGGATGGTGGGGAGGGACTCTTCATGAGGGACTGTAGTGAGAGAACAAGGGGTAACAGGTTCAAACTTAACCAGGGGAAGTTTAGAGTGGATATGAGGAAGAAATTCTTTACTGTAAGGGTGGTGAGGCACCGGAATGGGTTGCCCTGGGAAGCTGAGAATGCTTCATTCCTGGCAGCGTTCAAGGCAGGGCTGGACATAGCCTTGGATGGCATGGTTTAGTGGGAGGTGTCCCTGCCCATGGCAGGGAGATTGGAACTAGATGATCTTAAGTCCTTTCCAACCCTAACTATTCTATGATTCTATGACTTTAAAGTGGTTATATTAAAGATCAATAAAATTGTATGTCTTAAAACATACTAACAGAGTTTGCAAACATATCTAAGAAATAAAACATCCACATACATTTTGTTTCTCAAAGAAGATGCATGAGAACCATAGCAAGATCTAAAAAAATAAAAAACAAAAAAGTCACCAATACCCATCATATCCCACTTGCTGTCTCCACTGACTGCTCCCACTGGGTCCTGGGTCACTGGAGGAGGACTGGTTGCTTGGAGAACTTCTGTAATGTTGACCAGAGTCATTAAAAGTGCACTGAGATATTCGTGGGGCTTAAGATTTTAACTGGACTGTGCTTATTTTATGAAATACATTCACTTTTACAAATAATGTAGATGTGTATCAACATGTAATTATACTTATTTTGTGGATTTACAGTTTTGTCTCAGTTTCATAAAACTTAAGTATTTTTAAAGTATATTATTAATTTCATCACTAATAAAACATTTCCAACTGAATATATTAAAATAGGCACAAAATTAAAATATATATTAAAAAGGCACAAAAAGAAAAAGACTAAATGCCAAATCCTATTTTCCTTACATCTAGCTTTACTTTTGAACAAGTGAAAATAATCATCAGTCAAAGCAGCCAAATTGGGTTTCTAAAGTTACATGTGGGAAGCTAACATGATGGACCAGAAATGATTGTTAGTTGCCTCGTATGTGTTCAAACTTAGTCATCTAGAAGGGGTAATACCAGTACTTGTTTATTTTGTCAATTCTTTGACATAAAAGAGCAGTAAGGAAACATCGGCATGAATAGTATTATTTTGTACTTAATGCTTAACCTTTTGAGCCTCATGTGGTAACTTCCTGTACTTCACGTCTGTATCAGTCTATGACTACAATAAACATCCCCTCAGCAATGTTACATAAATACCCTGTATTCCTTCACCCTCCTTTTTCTTTCATTTTTTAATTTTTTTAGAGGCTATATGTAGGATTTAATGTATGTACTTAGAGAATAGGTGAAAAGAGGTAATCTTGGATTTATGCACAACACTTTCCCAAGGACAGGACTTTCATTAACCAGCTTTACTGTTCAGCTTCAAAATTTTAAAGATATTAGTATTTTGTCTAACAGCCAAACACATATACAGTAAGTAGACAGTATAGTGCCTAATTTTTCAGCGTGTCCCTCTCTGATAAGTACTGTTAGGACTGAGCTTTTCTCAAACAAGCGAAATAGTCTATAGGCTAAAATTGAATTCAGTTGCATTTTTTTGCTTCTTATGACAAAGTCCTATGAAATTCTTGCATAGCTTAAATGAACCATCATTAAGGAATGGGTAATTTATGAGACTATGCGTTTCCAGCCTCTATACTGATGTTTAGAACATTGCCCTCAAAACCGGGGCATTGTTTCATACTATCCCAGGCTGAAGAATGTCAACATCCAAAGCCTCTCATTTGCTGGACAAGTGTCTAGCCATTAGCCTACTAAACAAATTGTGGCTACAAAAGAAGAACCATAGAAATCCAGTCAGTGAATGCCTCTCACAGCTCCTTTAAAGAAGAATTGCAGCTGCCTACTCTCGGGAATGGATTCCAGGCTCCATGTGAAAGAATGCACTTGCCTACAATTGTGCCACAAGGACTAAAGCACACCAAGACTTCTTGGGGCAAAAAAACCCCAGAAGAGCAAATCTGACTGAAGCTTCACTCTTAGGCACTTGCTATGAGTAGCCGTCACCAAATAAGGCATTTTGTAAAAAACAGGAGTAGAGCTCAAGGATACCCTTGTATTTCTTGAAGACCAATTAGAGGAAACTCCTGGATCAACACAAAAACATTTGGGTTGCCTTCTCAAAGCACTTAACTCTCCTCAGGAGATGTACTAGAAGCATAGGTGTTCCGCTTCCAGTTTCTAATTTCACTCCAGGGAGTAGGCACCCAACTGTTACATGTCACAGTAGTTTAACTTGCTGCTTAAGTCTTTTACTATATCTAGCCCACATTTTTGTTGCTTCTTTCTCTTTTTATTTCTAAAAATGACCATTTTATCACTGACTTCACTTTTTGCTCATTTTCAGACCAGTTGCTATACCTTCCTTTTTTTACCAACCTACTCCTCCCTGCCTGCATCCTTCAATTTGTCTAAATTTATTGGGTCTCTGACCCTCTAAAATCTCTTCATTGTTTTCCTAGCCTGAGTACACACTTTTATCCTTGCAAGACTACTTATTAAGTACTGATCAACCTTACCTCAACCTCTTTTTTAAGCCACTCTCTCTGCCAAGCCATCAACTACACTTCTTCCCATGTAGAAAGACCTTCACAATTAGGTACCTTTCTTTTCATGTTTCAAGACCTACATGATCATCATTTTCCGCTCTTTTCATTATTTATACTCTGTATCACATCTTCCCCAGAATAGCACTCCTGCATTACACTTGTTTTGTTTAAGCGATACAAGAATTTCTTCATGGTAAGAGATAACCTCTGTCTCAGCAGTTTTTTTCACATACTCCGCTGAGCATTGTGAGAAATGCAGTTCATGTTTGTGAATTTTTTTTTAAATGAGTATTATGTTGGAAAGCCAGCCTTATCCCAGATGTTACTAAGAATTTCAGTAACATTAGGAAAAACTTAAGTCCTGTAATGGTAAATACATGCTTACAGAAATGCACCTCTCCTTTTTTCAGTGGGTGAGAAGGCGGGGTAGAGGAGGAGGAGGAGAATACAAATGATCAAATGCTCATAACTGGGAGTCTGCATTCCCCAGACCATGATCTATGTGTATTTTCCAGTACGTACTACTATTACCTGTGCATATTTCAAACAGTGTAAAAAGTCACTAATTCTTTGCTACTGAATAAAATAGTGTAACAATAGTGGTAATTAATGAATTCATCCATATTTTTTTAAAGCTATTTAAGTTTACTATTTCAGATTTTCATATCAATTAGATATTTTCAACATGGAGTATTTTTTTCCTTGGAAATTAGAACTACATCACCCTATGGAAAAACAGCATAAGCAAAAATAATTGCATACAATAATGGCCAGAGAGTTCTGCTCAAGGCATACGGTTTTCCTAAATAATCCAAAGGTTAAATGTATTTACAAATTTTTAGCTTTAAAAATAAATTTTTATCTTATGAAGAATCATCATTTAATTAGAACAGAGCTAACATTTAAGGATACCATCCCATCATCTAAGGAGGTGTTACATATTCTAATCACAAGCTCTGCTTTGTTTAATTAAAAGCACAGCAAAGCATAAGGACTGGTAATGAGTTACAGAACCCTTTGAAACTATGCCAATAGTGTGGTAAAGAGATTAAAGAATTCATTATTAAAGGAATAAGTTAATATTATTTACACTCATTATTTGTTTAAATAGGCTCCCAAAAGATGGGGGACAGGACATTGTTTAGATCAAAAAGTAACAAGGCAGTTTCCCACTTCATTGATCTGGGCGTAAAGTGAAAGGTCAGACGTTCTTAGCAGTAGGATCCTCAGTACAGTCTACTTCCATGACAAACAACTAAAGTCACTTGTTTCAAGTAGACAAACTGGGCTCAGTGAATGCTCTTCGATATGACCTCAGAATTAAAATTACTGTAAAACCTCAACAAAATAAGGTTTAAAAATAAGTACACTAAAGTTCTAGAAACAAAAGATATCTAAAGTAAGGAACATTAGGAAAATGACAGGCATTAAACAGAGAGCATATTACCTTGCACCATCTGGCAGTTTTCTATCAAAGGAAGTACTGCGAGGAATGGCTGTCTGAGCCTGCTGGAGAAGCTGCTGGCACTGCAGTCTGTCAGATGTTCCTAGGATTGGAGAGGCACGAGAGAGAGGCTGCCCAGCGGGAGTCGGCACCCGATGCCAAGTGGTATTCCTTCTGAAAGGGGTTTTATACTCACATGGGGTGCCTTCACTGTCAAGTTTGTATTCCACCATGGGTATACGACAGAGTTCTGAACAACCCCTGTGGGACAAATAAAAACACTGATCAGTCTCACTGGAGGGAACAGAAAAAGAAATCTTGCATTCTGCAGTCAGAAGTATATGCATATTTTTCTTCCAGGTGCCCAAAGATGTTCATATACCATTGTACGACATTTCGAACGCTTCAAAACTACCATGCCAACTGGGTAGGAAGCATTTCAAAATAAAGGATTTGATGTCATGTGCTCAAAGGTCTTTGAACTCTCTCCTTGCTCTTCAAAAAGGAGAAAATACCAAGTTTTTATAAATCATTCTGCAGCTTGAATTGTATGTAATTAAAAACAGTAGAAACAAAGCATTCAGAAGTCAGGAAATAGAAAGTTCTTCTAGAACAGTTTTAGTTTGTTTAAATTTCATAAATATATTTGTTGCTTTGCATCAAATTAAATGTTTCTTAGTGGGATTGAGAACTTTCCTTTAGAATCCCACCTTGTCCCCACCAAATGACAGACCATATGCATTGCGATGCAAATGATTAAGTGGCATCTAAATATTGTCCTATTTATTTTCAAAGTATTCTTTCTAATGTGCCTCTTCCTGAGGGTGCCTATGCCTGGAAGAGAAATGGGGAAGTGGAAGAGACAGCTCATAAGCGGTCTAACTTGCAACCTCTGCTTCAAGCTTACAGTACAGTTAAATACTAACAGTATTCCTAGAAAATATAAATTCAGGTAAAAGTAGAGATTGTGTTACCCAAATGATCAGTTTGTCTGTCAGATATTTGTGGTAGACTCAGGCTGGACTTGAATTAAAGGTTACTGTTTCAGAAATTAGTTAATAGAAGCTTCACACCCACATTAAGCCAGCAGTGATTATCACTGCAGATACATTCTCACATACTGTCTTCATTATTTTTTGATAGGTAGTGCATACTAAATTAGCATCAATAAAGAAAACACCCTGAATAATTCTAATGTGATGCATTACATTTAAGTAAGAAAAAAAAAATTTGCTGCTCTGTCTCAACTACAGTTCTGCTCTATCCATTGAGCTGAGTCTTGATTGAGATTTGCTTTTGTTGAAAACTCAGCATTCACCATTTTCAACTAAATTAAAATCACCTAGAGAAAGTGTAAGAGAGTGTATATAAACTGTTTACAGTCTTCATCCTCAAAATGTTTTGGCACAAATGATTTATTACAAATAGTTCAAATAAACTGTATAGAATCTCATACATCAAATTACTGTGCCCTAAAGCCCAAAAAGAACATTTTGATTGTCAGTGTTCTGGTAAGCAAATAAAAATAAAAATAAAAATGCTAACTAAGTTATTCAAAGTTGTTGAAGAACAGACATGTGCAACTGCAGCAGTTACACTCTAGATACTCTGTATATGCCTAGTCTGATTAAGCCAAATGCTTCAGGCTGATGAATTTTGTGGTACTGAATAGGCACATTGTTTATCCTGTAGCATTTTCTCTCAGACCCTGATGGCACTCAAACGCATGAAAAGAGTAAAGCAAGAACTATAAACCACAGAGGATAAAGCACTGAGAGTGGAGATTAGTAGCCAATGCGGGGCCAAAGACACTGTGATGAAGACAAGTTGAAGAGGGGTCACTAGAATGCTCCAAAACACAACACAGTATTCCTGTTTTTTCAAGATTATTCTTTGATCAGAAATATCAGTATTAAACACACCAGCAAAATTTGAACTGTGTAAACTCTGCTTACAAAGCATAGCTGGACATGCTGGAAGCACCAGAGAATTTCACAATAATGATTTCTCTGGTTTTAGCTTCCCTATGGAGGGAACACAGCCCCAGTAGTCCCCTCCATCAGACAAGGAAATGAAAATGCCTGAGTTACTCAGACCACCACTTCAAACTACCTCAGTCCACGTATTTATTTTTAAAATTATTTCACACTTCTGAAGAGCACAAAACCCATGTTGGGCTCCTTGAACCACCAACATAACGCAAAGGCTGAGTTAAGCAAATTGCATAGAATTGTGCAACTATTTCTGCTGTTGAACCATACACAGAATACATTTCTCCAATGCAATATTTAATTGCATATATCCCTAGACCATTCTTTTCATACAGATCCCTCCCTGTTCATTGCCTGCAACAAATAAGACCAAGACATATGAGACAAAAGCCTCTAGCAATGCAACCTTGATTCATTTCCAGAACTGGTCCATGTTATGTGAATGCAGAGAGTTCTTACAGGAAAACCTAACCTAAGATGGACTATTCAATTAAAGGCTTACATAAAGCTTTATATACAAACCAAACAGAACAAAGAATAACAGATGACATAGCAAGGTTTATATTTGTTTAGTGCACTTCATAATTTTTCATGTGGCCATGCAGATACAGTCTGTCATTACTTGACTAGGAAGTTGAACAATTATGTAGGCTCCAATTTCAATCATCCCGCTGATTTCCTAGTATCGTTTCACTCCCTTCTTCATTCCTATAGACCTTATGTGCTAGAAGCAAACCACCCCCTCCCCAACTTTTATTATTAAGATATTGACTTCACAGTTTGTCATGGTAATTGAGAAAACTATAGTGCGTAATTGTCATTGTATTAGATACCCCTTCAAATACTGTAGGGTGCTGTAAAAATAACCGTGGGTTTTGAAGGCAAAAGGGATGGTTACTACTATTTAGTTGAACTCAGCTTGCTAACTGAATAACTAAAATATGGTATAAAAATAGCAAACAACAATATTTCCCACAAAGAATAAGAACTTAAAATTTTGTAAAATGTTATGTCTGCTTGCATTATGAAAATGCATTCCTCTGGCAAATGAAAAAAATCATTCAGGACACTGTTCCTGTAAAAAAAAGGCTTAAAACCAACCCTGTTTCAAATCACTATAAAAATCTAACAATGTTACTTTAAATTCAAAATGGAGCCTTGACATGACTGTTGTAACTGCCCCCCCCAAGAAATTCACAGTTAAAATGGACATACTTTATACAGCTTCCTTTGGCACATTTAAACCAATCAGTTCAACATTTACACGAAAAATTATGCTTGATTACTTCACAAGCAGTGTCTAAAGAACAAATATCGCAGTATACTGAGATATGTACAGTTATAATTGTAGCTACTTCCTATATCAGAAACAATCAATCACTTCATGCCTGAAATCCAATATGGATCCCTACCCCTGACATGGATCAAACTTCAAGTCATCTTGCATTTAAGAAGTCACAAAATTAAAAGCAATTTCCTGTTAAATACTTAAACTTAACCATTAACTAACTTCTATTTACAATACTGTTACTTATTCCACTGGATGAGGAATACACATTGGCACTGGTATTGAATGATAGCTTTTAATTCACTTTTTAATTTGGATTTTTTAAAATGTCACTTTAAAAGAATATGCAAAGACAAATCTATATTTTATGGTTGGAAAAAGATATTCAAATTTACGTTAAACAAGTATAGGATATCAAACATCTTTCCCAATTACATCTAAAATTACATTTTGAAAAACAGACTCATGTTATTTACCAAGCAAGAGTAACCAAGCATTAACCACACATTAGAAATTATAGCACTCCCTATCCTTCACTATAGTTTAGTACTAATTAAATCAAACCTTCAACATAAAGCACAGACTAATATCTCTGATTCAAGAGCCATATTATCCTATTAAAAATCTGGTTCATAAAACCTACTCTGCAATTACACACAGCATGACTCTATGATACAGCAGGTCATGACTGCACATTAAATTTAAGAGTCCACTATAAAAATCACAGTATTCAAACATTACTGCAAGGAGCATTATGTATGTTCTGAAACAATTATCAAGCAGGCCATTAAACTTTTCAAGCTATGCTAACCAAACCTTTCAATATTAATTAAATATTCCATAAAAAGGTTCTGTAAAAGGCTCTGTGAAGGGCCTACCTTAGACAAGGATGCTAGTTATAAAACGTAAATATTCATCTCCATAGAAAAGTCAGATGCTTCCATATACTATAATCAGCAGTTTGCCACCTCAATTACTACACAAAAGCCACCTTCTCTGTTACATCCTACCACTATGTGCTGCTGGGTATGACTTCGGTGTTTGGTCCTGACTATCTACAGATTTTGTGCATCATGGACAACTTGTTAGGGTAATAATGAAACTAAAATAACTGGTTACAATTAAACTTTAGTTCAATACATCACAGTTCTGAGTCACTAAGGGGGATGTAGGGATAGAAGATTAATCATTGGTGTACACCAGCTGAACTACACTGATAAATAAACTCTTACTATCAACATTTCAATTTAAAACATTTATTCTTGCTCAATAAGGAGTCTTTATCTAACAGTACAATAAGGAATTGCATTTTTCTAAACTCAAACTTTGCATTTGAAAGTAATCGCTTATATTACAGTGCTTGCTTGTTCTTAACCTACAGCAGTTCCCAGAAAGTGTCACAATGAGACTGAGGACTCATCATGCAATCTATTAAATCCGCATAATAAAACAGATTAGTAATCACATAATTGTAGGGAACTTAAAGTAAGAATTTAGTAGCTTAGTTTTGCTTAGACTCACTGAGTAGTTAAGGAAGACATACACATATTTTCCCTTCTTTGACACTCTGATGTGTTTCTTGAAGGTAACCCCTTGACTCTACTGACTCCGTATATTAACTTCAGTTCAAGACATCGGATAAAATTTAAATGGCCTAAGACAACTTTGCTAAAAAAGTCAAGACAAAAATTCCAAGTTCTAGGAAACCTATTGACAGTAGTCATACTGCATCAAAAGAGATGTCATTTGAAAAATGGTAAATCAGTTTTACTTTACAATAATTTCATAGCACAACAGATCTATGCAGTTGCTTATGGCAACCTCAGATAAGGCTGTTGCCCACTATCACTCCTGGTTAAGGTAAGTAAGTGAGAACTCCAACAGTCCCTTCATAGAGTTGAGGAGTTGAAGCTGACAATCCTTCCATTATGAAGACACACTCATTGTCCTGGTCTTTGTTACTATCGAGTTTGAAACAGAATCTTTGTACTGGTGAGCTGACAAACTATTTAGAGGCCTCCTAAGAGCTTCTACACCTGTGTTGCTCTACAAAAAAAAAAGACTACAGAAATACAGCTAGGATGTTGGATAAAAGGAGCTAGTCAGGAAATAAGAGAGGAGAAAAGCCCCAAACCAGTGAAGGTGCTCAGCTTATCTGTATGATCAGTATGGCAGTAAAAACCTCTGTAGTCTCTACTGATGGAAACCAGGACACAAGCAGAGCAAGTCACTTTTCCATATCCCAGAGAAGAGAACAGCTACATCAAAAGACAACAGTTGTAGGGAATACAGGCTTGAGAAGCTATTGGCAAGAAAGAAGAATTACTGGGAAAAAGATAAATAGGAAAGATTTTTGTGACATTAAAGAGAAGAGCCTTCAAAATTCACCATCAAATTTTAAGAACTGTAAAACCAATGACAGGGATGTAAAGGTTAAATCATGTTCCAACTTAAGAAATGGAAATGAGGAGTAACAGAGAGGACAACTGAAGCAGGGGGAACAGTACCAAATGGAGATCTAAGTCTTCGAGCTCTGAAAGTTCTGAATTTGGAATGAACCCTGATTTTGAAGTTTTCTTTAAGATACTGGAGAGAGAATTAAGAATAAGACCATACATGAGGAAATACAGGAAAACACAAATGTTTCCTATCAAAGACACCCAAGTAAAACGTTTCCCAGAGAGAGAGGTTATGCAGTGTCTACCCCTGGAGTTTTTAATCCCTGGCTGGATAAAGCCCTGAATAACCTGGTTTGGCCTCATATCTGAATCCATTTTGAGCAAGAGGTTGAACCAGATAATCCTATTTCCAATCTGAACATGATACCATGAACCCAAAAAGCTCTCAGTGAGGTGAAGATCAAATCACTTGCAATTTCTGCAGAGACGTTGCACATTCCAAGCCCAACATAACTAAAATGGATCCAAAAAAGGTTTTATATAATAGGAGGTATATACACCCCAAGGTATTTACAACGAAAAACTGCTGACCCAGAATTGAGTAGGCAATATGTTAAGCTTCAAAATGGCCAAAACATGCGCTTCTCTTGATTTTTTTTCAATTATGTTAAATAATTGTCTCCATAGAGACAATTGGAGCTTTGCCTGGCATTTTTGTTATTTTCTGCTTGACTGTGACAACTATACACATAATAAACTTTGGCAATTATAACTAACTCCTGCTATCAGTTCATTCATAATTAAATGTACGAAAAACTCAAAGACTTCTTACTTGGATGAGATATACGATAAGCATCAGAGAATTATTTTCAACTTTGTACCCTTTTAGCTTATAGCTCTGTTAAGACTGTTTCTGGATGGAGACCATATGTCACATACATTGCCTAGGTTTTCCTTTGTTTCAATGCAAATCAAAATAGAAAAAGATGCTCATGCAATACAATTTCAGCTTTCCAAGGATCATAGTAACACTGCATAGTAACATGAAGTAACACTATAGTAACATTGCACTTAGGAAAGCCTGACTCTCTTAAATACAATGAATTTCAGGAAGACATTAAAATGCAAATTATATCTACTAGCAAAGGCCAAGTTTATACATCCTCTTCTTTGAATACTATATTGGGAAGAATAAAGATCAAAAGAATTTATAAAAAGAGAAACCATTTTTAATTTTTTTTAAACAACAAAAATATCTTTTCCTTTTCCTCAGAAGAAAACCATGATGCTTTGATTATTTAATGAAAAGACAAAGCACACAGTCCATAACATATTAAAGATGGGAAAGAGGGCAGCCCATATATTATGCCTAAACACTGTTGTTTGCTGGCGCTGCCACTCTTTCACAGGCAGGAGGGCTGGCAAAGACTTCAGGGTGAGAGGGAGAGCCAAAAAGCCTTACTGTGACACTGGCCTTCTATTAAGACTTGCACTTATAACAGCCTAAGTTGAAATCTTTGTTTCTACCCAGAGTTCTGACAGGTTCACTTTCACCAAGGATCACCATCAGTCTAAATCATACTGCATCTCTCCTTCCCTGAAGTAATGATGTTATAAATAGTACAGTAATTCTGACAGTAAAGAAAGTTAAGCATTTTCTATAATTTCTTTTTTTTTTTTTTATACAGAGAATTAACTTTTCCAAGTGATATGGCTTCCAATTAATACAATTGTATTTTCTTAGTGCTAGTTCTTTCTATTATATCTAAAAATCATCATAATCTAGAGTTTTCAGATATTTGTAGCCTTCTTAGTTACTAGCACGGGTGGTAATTAGAACCTTTGGTACATCCAAATTCTATGTAACAACCAAAAGTTCAGTTTCAGGTTTTTCTGCTTTAACCCGCCTCGAGTGCTGTTAGTCTGGCAGCATCCTGCCAGCAGTTCTAGACCTGACTTCTTTCTAGCTCAGACAGCTTAATTAAAAAAATGAATAAAATTAATAATCTGAAGGACCCTATGAACTATCCCACTAGCTTGCGGCAAACACTCTGGGGAGAAGATCTGAACTCCTCCACAAAATAAACCTTCCACTTCCTACAAAAAAATTTCCAAGCATTCCCTACTCTGCTGATTATCTGTTACTTTAAAAAAGCCCTACAAACACACTTGTCTAACAAGGTCACAATCATTAAAGAGGAACAAGCATCAGGACTGCAAAATACAGAAAGTCGTTATCCCCATTTTATTTGCAAGACAAAGTTTGCAAAGTTTAAGAGAATAAAACAACTTCAAAAGACATGCAGTAGTACTTGGTAATAGCCCACAGGCAGTTTCAGTCATACTTGCTAAAATTTTTCTATTTTCAAAATTGCCTACAACAGCAGTAAAAAAGTATGTTACTTGTTCAGACCAACAGGTAGAAACTACTGCTGCTACATATCTTGAGCTTCTTGTTTCTCACCCACCCCTGGAAATTTTGCCTAAAGTTGTGTTTGTTTGCTTAACTTTCTAAGAACTGTTTCTTAAAAGGTTTCTTTTTATATATAATGGTAGTTGAACGACAACAGAAACATAAGTTTCAGTGTAGTAAGATTGTAGCAGAATCTACTGTTTAAAACAGATTAGAAGTACCTGAATTCCTGGACTGGATTTCACTAAGGATACAGCGCCCTTAAGCATTACTTTGACACCACCAGTAGCAAATCAGAATGAATACTATTACTCTCCTGTTAAAATGTGTATAATTCTAGCTGCTGCACTGGAGTACTAAGTAATACAATAACAGAAGAACAAATCAACAGTTCTGAAGGGAAAGATACAGCACAGAAACAAACATGACACAAGGATACTGATTTGGATCTGAATACAATGACCAGCATGTGTTCTCTAATACTGCTTTGTAATTTGAATAATTTATGTTTTAAATAGCAATTTCTTCTTTCTATCTAAATATCAGTCTGGTGCCATGCAAATAATTATGATTTCTCAATTTGTGCATGATTATTTAATTGCTGGAGCAAACTGAAAACAGCAGGAGCTTTGTCTCCGGTTCATTAATTTTACAGGGTAGTAAATGAAAGGCCTTATTCCATGATTGCTTTTGCATATACTGCTATCAAGACTATAGGTAGAAGGATCTACATTAAGCAATGGAATGCATTTCTTGAGGAAAATTTTCCCCAGTAATTTCCTAATCACTCTAACACTCCTTTGTAAGCACCTCCAACATTCAAATAATTTATTTTCATGCTGAAATAAATTAATATAAGACAGTTCACAGAAAAAAAAAAAATGTCACTGTTAATAGCTCATTCCTAATGTTCTCAGTGTATGCATGTTTATAACTTTTGGTGTTCTTTTAAAATATAAAAGGCTGATGGACTGAGGATGATTTGTGGCTGAGCTGACAGAGAAAAAAACCAAGAACTTGATTAAAGATCTCCACTTCAGCAGATATTTTTCCAAGGGACTGGGACTACTTTGGAAACACCCTTGCACACTTGAAACTCATTTTCATTTGAAGAGTATAATTCCCAGGACACTCCGTGGCATTCATGTCCAATACGCGTAAACTCACTTCTGAATCTGATCCCAGCAAGAAACCAGTGCTAACAAACAACCTAAAAAGAAAGTCCTTGTTGCTCTGTATTCCTAAAATCTAGCAAAGAAAGCTAAGAACTCTTTCAAGCAGTAGAAATCTGCTGAATATCTCAGTACATGGAAGATGGGCATTAATAAAGTGATACACAGGGATTTTTCAAGAAGTGGTAAATGCTCCATTCCTGGCAGTGTTCAAGCCCAGGTTGGACAGGGCCCTGGGCAACATGGTCTAGTGTGAGTTGTCCCTGTCCATGGCTGGGGGAGGTGTGTGTGTGTGTGGAACTAGATGATTTTTCCAACCAAGGAACTAGAAGTCCTTTCCAGCCCTAACCATTCTACGATTCTATGAATGTTTTGGGTTTGTTGTTTTTTTCCTTTTTTTTTTTTTCTTTTTTTTTTTGCTAAAATTATATTTATATTCTTGTAAATGTGTGTCAATATTTGACGCAACTGATTCTTGTAGAAACAAAGATTAATGTATTTTCATATCTATTCACTGTGGAAAAACACTTTGTGGCTGAATTTGAAACCCCAGATTATATCACTCAAAGTAAAATTTTTTTATAAACTACCAATATCTCCCATGAGAAATAAGGTTGAAATACAGATGAAGAAAAACCACCTCAACTGCCAGAAGATCATAAGCTCAGTAGGATGAGTCAAACTTTCAAGGTACTAATTTCAACATCCAAACCTACTGTGCTACAAATGCCAGACTGACTGAAGTATCGTTTCTTAGAAGAAAATCTCTAAAACCAGCTGTGAATGGAAGCAATAATTACTGAAGCATACATGCAAAGCTTTCTCCTGCTTTTGAACCATCTTTCCTCTACACATGTTGAGTGTGTAGATCAAGGATAGATAGACCCTCAACTTTGAAGGGAATATCTGCACGTTTTGAATGTTATTTGATAATTATTAGAGCTACTTGACAGTAAAAAAGTTCTCTCCTGATGAGCTGGCACACCTATTTTGACTGTTTCTCACAGATATGTGTTGGAAATCACCCAGAGAATTCAGCCTATCCTATACAGACATGTATGGATTCTCCAAGGACAGTGGCATTTCCTGTCGAATGAAGGCGAAATGGATTATAGCTCTCCAGATACTACTCTTTTACGTCCAAAACTACTGCCTGTAATTTCCTGGGTAAACCTGACACCAGAGAACAAGAGAGACATGA
Organism: Amazona ochrocephala; assembly: GCA_039720435.1. Lineage (NCBI taxonomy): Eukaryota > Metazoa > Chordata > Aves > Psittaciformes > Psittacidae > Amazona > Amazona ochrocephala. The sequence goes on from CM077878.1 coordinate 95,035,731, forward strand.
ACATACTCAAGTAAGTCCAGTAAAGGGCTACAAAGATGATTAAGGGATCAGAGCATCTGAAACACCAGGAGAGGCTGAGAGCGTTGGAATTGTTCAGCGTGGGAAAGAGAAGGCTCAGGAGGGATCTTATCAATGTGTATAAATACCCAATAGGGCGATGGGGAGAAAAGATCAGAGGGTAAGACTTTTCGGAGCTGGATTCAGTGAAGGCACAGAAGGTAACGTGTGCACATTGAAATAAACGAAATTCCACTTAAGTGTAAGTACAAACATTTGTTACTGTAAGGATGATTGAACACTGGAATCAAAGTTGTGGAGTCTCCACCCTTAGATATATTCAAAACCCAGTGAAGATGTCCTTAAGAAATCCGCTATAGCTGACCTTCCTTTGAGCAATAGGGCTGGAACTCCACAACTTTCAAAGGTCCGTTTCAATCTCAACTATTCTCTGTTCCTATGATTCTGCAAGATAAGACACTGCAGATGGCTAAGACAAACAACTGAGCAGGAGACAGGGAGATGGATTTGCACAAGCTTTAGCTAGTAAATAGCTGTGATAGATTTATCTCCTTTCTCCAAGCCTCTGGTAATTTACGTCTTTCTGCCTTCTCCTCATTCCCCACTCATTAGTAAACTTCACAATGTCCTAGGTTGTGTTTGTCAACTGAAACTCTAAAACTTGTCACATGATATCCGTATTGCTTTCAGTCTGCTTTGTTTCGATTACAAACATTAAGAAAAGGCAATCTCAAAACTCTTCGGATATCAGATCACTTTTAGGTTGGGCAATCAAAATCACTGATATATTTTGTGAACACAAAGAGGGAAATGAGGAGCTTTCTGTTTCAGTGCGAAGTTGATATTTGTGAGAAAGAGGCATTAATGAAGATTTCTGTTTTATGCTAGAGAAGAGACTGAAAACTTACACGTAAATGCTTTGGTGTTTTTCATATTTTAGAATAGAAATAGCCTAAAAAAACCCAAAACATTTTCCTTAGTAATTAGTCACATAGATTTAAAAATTAAAAAGAAAAAGAAACCCGAAACAAACAAAAGCAGCTTTTGCAGATTTTTCCCAGTTTGGTGGCACTCAGTTAGAACTCTTCCTACACATAGTCTGAGTGCCATGTATCATGCTGATCCAGGATTTCAACATTTTACTTCTAAAAATGCATCAAAGAAGATACAAACAATTCATACAGTATGTATTTTTCCATGAGGGCCTATAAAATACACATTTTTACCTTCAGTACAATAGGATCAGCTCATTAGGCTCGTATTCTGTAAACAGCTTGGAAATGTATACCAAACAAGTCAGTGAAAATTCATACCCAGAAGCAGATGGTGAGAATAGCAAAGCTAAGCAAAGTGAGGCTTAATTGCAAATTTTATCCAACTAAGCAAACCGGTGGTATTCTACATTCACAGGCATCTTCTTCAGAAAAGAACCCAACACATCAACACGCAGGTTGAGGCAGGGGAGAGCACTTCTGTGTCATTCATCAGGCCAATGACTACTTGGAGAATTGCCACCAATTAAACAGTATTCGTGTACAGTTGGCACCAACTTCATAGTGTTGCATGCTACGTAAAATTTTATGGCTTGTTTTCTTGCCAAAAGCAACACATCTAATGTTTTTTCTGTTAAATTAAAAATCAACATGAGATTTAAAGTTGGCCTTCTACAAGAAGACAAGTAATTCAATTACTCTGTACAGTTCTCATTTAGAATGAGCCAAATTAACACTGCCTAGAGAAGGTATATGAAAAATGAAGCCACATTATCAGAAAGTTTCAATTTTTCCCTACTTCTTCTTTACCTCATAATATTAAAAAATAAGAGAAGAGCAAAAATCTTTGTCACCAAAAAAGGAACACCAACAAAAGGAAATTGCATTTCAACCCTGAAAACATGTGGTACATTCATTATAATAATCTTTATTACAGTCTTTTCCTAAGTATGTGAGCATTTATTTCATATCGAACAAGATTTCTTTGCTTTAACTGATGATTTCATTGTTGTAATTCATTATTTAATATGACTACATTAGATACCTGCAGAAAGTGAGGAAGACTCTAAAACTTGGAACCATATCTATCCAGAGCCCAATATTTCACTACTTTTGTTAAAATTTAAAAATTTTAACATCAGAAAAACTAAACCACATCTTTTTCAATAGTCAGGAATCACAGAAATGTCAGACAGACAAGGTACAGTTTACAGAGAAGGATTTTCAATTTTCAAATTTTGCATTAAAATATAAAGTTGTCCTGTGGAAGAAAAGAAGTCACATCAGCTTTCATAACAGCTCAGTCACAATGCACTAAAGTTTACTTCTTACTCTTTCAGAGGCATAAAAATACAAATTTTCCATTACATTTCTTATAGGATCCATTTTATCTGCTATTGAAAGCCAAGAGTGGTTTTGGGAAAAAGATCACTTCGAAAGCCTCAATAATAATATCACTGAACATGAGAGATAATACCCACTTCCTGAGGGCCTCCAATAAAAGAGTCATCATTTAAGCAACACCAGAGAAAAAAAACCCAAACAGATACAAATGTCATATTGAGAACTGTTGCTCATTACCTTCTAGGTGCTCCATCCTCGTGTGGTTGAATAATCACCACTTTTACTGTCACTGATGTACGTAAAAGGTCAATCATTTGTTCATGAGTCAAAGTCGCCACAGCCACTTTACAGATCTCAACCAGGCGGCTCCCTTGCCGTAGGCCTGCCTTCCATGCAAAACCAAAGGGCTCCACATCTGCCACTATCCCTTCAAAGTTCACATGGAATCCAAGTTGGCCCAACCCATTTCTCCGAAGGGTCATTTCTGTAGTTTCACATCCTCTGGTCACTATCTAAACAAGTATCAGATTGTTACAATAGCGTTAGGACACTCACCTCTTTGGGGACACAAACAGATCTGTTTTCAGACATAATAAAGGTGTGAATTGCAAAGACAGAGATATCTTTAACATACTGATTATTAAAACATTCCTGGTTGAATTAAGGTTTCTATATAAAACAAAATGAAAAAAACATTCACAATGCTAAAATTCTCACATCCCCAGAGCAAGCAGCTGGCCCTTGTCAAGTTCCTTCCCCCTTGCCCAACATTCACACAGTACCATTTCCATCTCATTGAAAACTTAACAGCTGCTTTAGTTTCAAAACACAAAACAAGCAAAACACTGTCCTGTTAGTTACTTCATTCTAGTTGGTGACTGACTATAAGAGTGCAGGCATTTTTTGTTCAGTATTAAGACAGTTTTAAACTTGAGATATAACATGAGCCAAATTGAGTGAAATGCTTGAGCTTTTGCAGCTTTTCTTCCTCAAGAACACAGCAATGAAAATAATTTTGATTTATTTTGCCTTGTAGTCAGATTCCTAACTACCACCATCTCCAGATGAGGGTATCACTAAAATGGGGTAAGAGTTTCCATGTCACTGGGAAATTTGGAAACAAAGAAATTACTTTCTTCATATTCAATGAAAAGTAAATCTGTCATATGGAATAGCCAACATCCTTCAAATTCAGGCTTTGCTAAGCAGGCTCATTTCTGCATACTACATAACAAGTCCTCAACAGTTTTGCCCAGTAAAACATAACCATACAACAGCACATACGCTGGGACACTGCACCAGACTAAGACTAAATTCTAGTCCAAGCTTTAAAGGTAAGCTTGAGAGTTACCCTTGCATTCCCTTCAGTCAGTGTCACCAAATCAGTATGTGTTTTAGCTGTGTCAGTACAATTTAGAACAAAATCTCAACCACCATGAAATATTATAAAAAATCATTGCTCATAATGCCTATCATTCAATGATATCACAGTGCTCTATAACATTAGAGGGCAAATATCGGACCTTTAAAGATACACACATTACTCAACTTAGGCATCTGATTTTAGGTGCCTGTGAGGAGGCTACTGTTCTGCATAGTCCGTTGTGTAAGATCGGTCTTTTCAAAAGTTGTTTTATAGCTTGAGCTTAATTTAGGAGGCTATTTTGGAAGAGCCATTCTCCCCTGTCATTGTTGACTTGAGACAGAGTTTGGGCAGCCTAGCTCCCTTGCTCATTGTGTGCTTCCCTAATTCAGAACTACATGGAGAGGCCATGGGACTGTGCAGCTAGTGAGAAGTTGGTGCTGTTACTGGGTGAAGCTGTCACAAACCGCTTCTTTCACTACCCAAGTCAGAAGCAGTTGATGAGTAGCAGTTTCATGGGAGGTTTGAACTGATCTAAGACCCTATCACCACTACGCTGTCCTTTGTACCTCATTAGCACTTGCGCAGCTGTGCAGACAGATCAGAGATACAATACAGCTGAAAAACAGGCTGATTTTTAAAACAGTACTCCAAAAGGGTGTCAGGAAGGGAATGAATGGGGCTGCCCCCTTCACTGGCAGCTATTCTGAAAGTACATCTCCACCATTGACAAAGGGACTTAAGAAATAGCAACATTAAGCTGTAAGTTACTTTCATAGTTTCCTTTTATGCTTCCTGTTTAGACACATCTTTTGTCCAAATCTGTGACAGAGTCAGAGATGAGTGGCCTAACTTCTACTTCCTACCCAATCCAGTGGCTGACTGGAGAAACTTTGGAGCATTTGTGTTACTTAGACCTGCAACTTGGTCAGTGACCGAAAGTCACAGTTTTGGGTACCTTAGTTTTAAAGCACTACTGCCTTCATAAAATATTTCTATACGTACATCTGTCACTCAGCAGAAAAAATCAGAACCTGCACACACAAGAAAAAGATGTCACAAACCCTTGAGCAACTGTAAGTTTGTTGATCTGAGGGAGCTGGCTTATGCTCACGCTTTTAACCTGTGATAAACTCCAGGCAATGAAATACAGTTAGCTCTCATTCATCAGTGGCTAATCTTCCATGAGCTGTGAAACACTGGAGAAAGACCTTGTGAGAATTTGATATTCTGAGAATCACTGCCTGGCGAATTTAGGCTGCTTAAACTGCAGCACTTTGACTTCATGAGTCAAATAACCTTCCAGTTATTTCTGAAGATGTAGGCTTCAAAGTTAAAATGTGAATGTTATTCTTAAGGTGTCCAAAACGTACTCTGGAAATTTTACTTACAAAATCATGTTCTGAGTCTTCCTAGGAAAAAAAAAAAAAAAAAAAAAAAAAAAAAAGGCAACTATTTCCTTTGTTGTTACTCAGATCTGAGGTTTTGGTATCTTTTAGAGGCTTTTCATTTTAAACAGAGCTTTCTTTTGTATTTGTAACTGTACATAGAGTATACACAGTATTAGAGTGATATGGCATGCGGACAGCACTAAGCTGTAACTCTTTCATTTTTTGTAGCCCTGAGGTTCATCTTCAGTCATGACTAACTTTTAAACAAGACTTTCATAATTTATGAACCAGATATGTGAAAAATGAAGTTTTCACCTCTTCACTGGTTTCCCTACGCTCCTGTAGCAAGTTTCTAAAATATAGGCAAAACTTAGTCACACAGTAAAAAGAACATGCTATGACAATAAGGAGCCCAAATGAAGGATGGAATTTTATACTTATGAAACTACACAATATTCTTGGTGGGGGGTAGGAGGACAGACACCTTTTTATCATTATGTCACAATTATAGGATACTGAAGAACGAATGCACAAACCAAAGTATATGGATTTCCCCAACTCGGAGCACTCAACATCTCTTCTTCAAGTTATTTAAACAGCCAAAGGTTAAAAGAGAAGAAGATAAACATTCCTGCCAAAGATTCATGCATTCCCAATGGAAAAGATTCCAAGCGATCAAGTCTTCCACAAGTTTATCCCCTAAAAAGTGACACTACATATTACATAGTAATGTCACATAAAACATAGTGCTGCTCCACTTCTAAATAGGTCATTCTGCTTATTTGGTTGCTGTTTCACTGAACGTGTGGCTATGCATGAACTGAGAGTCAGCTTCTCTGAATGCACTTAATACAGATGAAATTAAAAGAAATCCTCTAAGTCCTATGAAGAAGGTGATTTTCTCTTTTAGCATACAGGCTTCTAAGGAAATTTTGTCTACTCAGATTCTTGTCTAGAGATCCGTCCAGGGATTTTGTTTAATCTTATGTCACTCTGCCATTCTCTGATATCCTGAAGATCAGAACCACTGCTTTTTCTGTTCTCAAGCACAGCCCACCAAGTTAATCTACAGTTTGCTTTTGCTGCCCTTTCTACTTTTATCACTATTCTCCCCCACAAATAGATCTGATTATAGATTGACAAATACCAGCCCCTTTTTTCAGTCCTGAACTGATTTTTTTCGTCCAAACCGAAAGCACAGTCTGCTTTTCACATCTTCGCTTTATCTGAATATTCAGATAGGTTTCCTATTCAGCTGTGTGATTTAAACCGAGACAATAAAATATAGTTATTTCTTTGACAATCTTGTTTAGTTAGTCACTGGTTTTAAGAAATGCTTTTACTAGTGACTGAAAAGGGTTAATCGTGTGGTCACTCAATTTTGATATTACATCACAGTTTGAGCTTTCATCTTCAGCATCTGCTGGACATGTGGTTGTTGACCTTAGCTGTGTTTTGAGTCACTTAAAAGGTTTTTAAAGTATGCAGATGAAGCATGGAATGAGAGTTTTAAATGCTTTTTAGTGCTTGTAATGGTCACCTCTGAGCTTCTGTATCAAAATGTAGAGCATGATATTGAACAACGCTAAATGCGACTGCAGAACTAGGGAGGCCCTAAAACATCAGCTGCAATACAACTGTTCCAGTGTGAAAATGGTAAGCATAATGATTTCTTTCAGTACCAGGCATTCTAATATAAACAATATCCAGACCATGTAGATAATTTAAATCAAGATCAAAGAGCAAAGTGTAACCACTTTAAATGCATCAACTATTTTACCTTGGCATTCCTGTCAGCTTGTTTGTACTGAATGAAATAGCTCCAGAACAGTTGTGCTAACAGTGTCATCAAATGTCTGAAAAACTTCAGCTAGTCAGCTGGAAAAACTGGCATTAATTGGCCTAGTTCTCTTCACTTGCCACAGTTGCTCAGTGTAGAGGAACAAATCAGCAGAATCACTTATACAATTTATCTGCTAATGGGTTATTATAAAAATTTAGATTATTATTTTTACATTAAGATTTTGTTTATTTCTAAATTAAGGTATATTTCTAACTACAAACATATGATTTGAGAAGACGCTACAGCAAGAGCAGACAGAAGCTCATCTTTTCAATCCTAACACTGAAACCATCTGTGGTCTTGGGCAAGTGTATCAGATTATTGGTTTCAGATTCCTCATCCCTGAAAATGGGTTGATAACACTTATCTCATATGCTCTTGTAAGGATTATTGTTTGTAATGCTCTCTAAAGACTGAAACCACTCTCAAACTAAAAACATAGAACAATATTAATTATATCTCAAAGGAGGTGTAGACAAGTAACTCTTCATAAAAAAATCTAAAATTTGGGATTCCAGTTTAGAAGCTGTACTTACTTCAAGTCTTTGAACAATTTCTCTGATGTCTTCAGTACAAGTATCTGCTGCAGACAGAAGAATACATTCTCCTCTTTCATAAAATATTTTGATGCTCATTAATCCAGAAGTCCATCCAATAACATCTCTGCAGGAGCAGTTAAACACAACATTTTTTGATTCCTTTTCAATCAACATGATAAACTCATTGGAGATTCCAAGGAGACATTCGATGTCAGCAGACTGACCAAAATCTCGTGCAATCACATTCCACATAATTGCTCCAACACTGAATAGATGTGCATCTTTCCTTGGTTTCACTTTTTCCTTTTTTTTTGCCCCTAAAGTAATAAAGCTGAACTTTGCTGAAGTATCCACTGTAGCTGTGGTAACAAAATTTTCTGCTAGATCTTTCAAGTATTCTTGACGCGTCCTTGTGGCCATGGCTCGGAATTTTTCTGACTTATGTGCCGCATTTTCAGCATTAATAACTTTGGCTAAAAGGAAGTCCCTAAAGACGGCTGATTTGGGGAAAGTTACTCCTTTGGGAATAGGTGGACCAAATGGAGGTACATCTTTTGATCGTGAAACACCAACACTGGTAAGAGAAAGAAAAAAATTCAATGGTTAATTCCTAAAAAAGGTCAGGTGACAAGCAAAACTGTGACCTGGGCAGTCCACTTACACAGTTCAGTTTAGCTTTGACATGTCAATTTTCAGATATTTTAAACACATCAAAGAAAATCAATTGGGTTGTCTGTTTTAAATTGTTTTTTTCTTTTAAAGATATAAAAGACATTACAGATGCATCTTCCTAACATAAAAACTATCAAGGATGACTTCTTAGGGTGTCACTGTCTGCTTTCTTTAATGAAATAAATATGAAAATGCTTTGTGAAATATAAATGAAAGAAGGTTTATAAGAATTTTTCAATGTAAGTTTATAATTTCCAGTTGTTACTCAGTTGCATGATCTTAAAACTAGAGAAATACATAAATAAAACCAGAATTTATTTTAATACTCAGATATTTTGTTATAATGAAGCATGAAGACAAAGTATTGGTCAAATGTGTCTACAATGGGAGCATTCTGCATTAATAAAGTTCCAAAATTCTTGTAATTGTTGATATAGGCAGTTCACAGCAAGATGTAAAATAGGGACATTTTCTCACTGTAAATTGATCCCTACATAATGTATTTCAACTGAAAAAGGATTTCAAAATACTGTGCAAACTACATACAGCCACTACAGGTTTGACTGAAATGCTGTTACATTTGTGATGACAGACAGACATAATTTATTAATAAGACTGTAACTTATGAAATGTCATATATTATTAAACACAAAAGAGAAACTGAAACAAAATCAAATTGTAAAAGATAGCTTAAGTTCTAAAAGGCAGCTAAGAGACAGGAATATGACCTGACCTCATGAGGCACTTTACTTTCATTCTAAACAATGAACAAGTAACATGTATACATGCTAAACCTGCACCATTATGTTTCAAGTCCTTATCATTATTTGCACAATTCCCAATCAGTTCAGAACTATGCTTTCACCTGGTTACCTTGCTAGAATTCATAATGCAGTAATTTAAATGGGAGAGTTGAGAACATTCAAAATCTGAGATGCACTTACACTCCCCAATAAGTCCTCATTCATGTACTTAGAGGCCATGACTCATCCTGCTGTCATATTGTCATACTCAGGGATTTATACAAGTTAATAGCCTTCTGAAATACTTTATTTTAAATCACTTTCTTTGAAAAAGGAAATGTGCAATAAAAATTCTATATTAATTTATATTGTTATGTCGGCAAATCTTATTTTTACTAACTTGTTATATCCCAATTTTGTGCCCATAAATCAGCAAAACAGAGCTCTGTACATACCCTTTTCTGCCTACAAACTGCCCCACAAGCCTAGATATGTGCAAGGGAGACACTGGGCTTTCAAACTCAAAGAAAATGTAGCAGAAATTTTTAAATTGCATACATAATATTGCTAGGAAATACAAAATTGATGAGGCAGTTCCATTATAGTCTTAAAAACAAACTTAAATAGTTATAAGGCTCTACTCACCTATAGCACACATTTTCAGTGCAAGGATTATGCACTTTGACTATGACAAATACATGTTGAAAGTGGGAACGAATATTTTTTGGAGTAAAAGGAAGTGCTCCTGGCTCTTGGAAGACAATGGTAACTATGTCATTTCCTATATGCCTTTTCCTTAGCAGCTAGACAAGAAACATGCATTGAAAAATTAGTTATAAAAAAAAATAAATCACAATTTCTTCATTTTAGAAAAAAAAACAAAACAAACACAAACACACACAAAAAAGCCCTACTACCACACTAAATGAAGCTCAATTTTTCATCTTAATTACTCATATTCTGGATAGCTACAGATAACATTGAACTGCACTGCAAAAAGATAAGGAAAGGAAATTGGGCTAAATTCCCAAAAATACTAGAGTTCTCTTGCATCCCCACATTAGCTCTGCATAGTTTCTGCTCATTTCCCTTTTATCCTGTGAGAAAAATATATTTCCCTTACTATAATGCATCACTTGAGTAATAAAAAAAAATGTTATATCACTTGACGTTTCTTACTATTCAGAGAACTGCCTCAGTTCTCTCTTTACAGTGTAAGATCTACTTCTATATGAAAAATTTAATTCTGCTTTTCTTTCTCAATAAACTTTCCTTTTCCATGTTGAATTTTTAATAAAAATTGTCCTTAACATTATTATCTTGTTCTTAGAAAAAACAAACCCAGATTATAATGGATACTCATCACAAATTTTAACAACTGCATACTTGAGAAACAGATCTGAGACTCATGGAGAAACAACACCTATTAGAAACTCATTACTTAAAAACTTATTCTTGTAATTGGTAGCTTTTATAATCAAAATATATTGAAGGAATAATTTAAAGTACTAAATCATTGTTACAGGCTAAAAATTAATAAACACTATAAATCATGTCCAGCAATAAGGGACCACTTCTCCCTCTCCACCCCCAAAAACTCCCAGCAAATCAACGTAGTAAAATGATGTTCACTTTCCTCATGAAAGTATGCACCTCAAATTTTCACACTTTTTTTCTTAAATGACTTTGCTTACAAGATATCCATGTATATTACCAGATGGAAAAAAGTATTCTAGCATGTGCTACATTTTAAATATCCCCTCAAAGACAAAGAACTTGCATTGCCAACCAACAGCGTACACACACTTAAAGCTTTACCTTAGCTCATGTGTAACTAAAAGGGATACAAGAATAAATTTATTTGAAAACTTTATGACAGAACAAATTTCTCTATCAAGGTGATTTTACAGAGCACAATCTTTCTAACAAAAGAGTATTTGTTCATATTTTCTCAGTTCCATTAAAACTTAGTATTTCAGATACCAACAAAAAGAGCGAAGTTATACATGCTAAAGCCTAAGAATCATACGTATGTTTCATTATACCTCCTAAAATAACACAAAGGATGGTAATGTAAAAGTAGTAAGAATGGCCAAAGCCACAATTTTAAAGTACTTAGTATATCTGTATTATTCTAAATACAATCAACATCCCAAATGCAGATTAAGAAATAAGACTTCTAATGTAACTTTAAAACAGATATAAGAACAGAGAATAATACTTGTTATAAGCCATGTGACTCAGTCAATTTTCCATGTCTTTAAGACTATAATCAAAATAACTGGCTATTTAAGAGACACAGCCTGTTGCGTACAAATTACTATGTGGAACTGTGTGACAGGTGCACTTCAATTTGCTGAGCTACTCAACCATACAATTAAATCATAGTAGTGAAGCACAAGTTCATGTTTAGAGGTTGTTATTATCTTATAGGTTAGAATTTACACCACAATTAATTATTTAAGAAACCTTCCAATTATGAGGTACAAGGTGATTCATTTCTGTCTTTGTTATATAACTAACTGCCCAATTACTCTTTCTTGCCATAGTGGCTCATGCCTATGCATTTCCAGAGCAAAACTGTAAAAATTAGAACGCAATATCCCATTAAAAGTTAGATTTATTTCTCAAGATAATCACTGTTTTCAAGATTATTTTCTGCTTTTGTATTCCTCCTATGAGGCTCTGCTTGCCACCATAGGTTACTTAAGCAAGAATAGCAGTCATTTAATAAGAGGTAAGTTTCAGAAATGTTTGAAATTTTACTAGTAAAAATAGGCTTTTCAAAATTATGGCAGTTTCCATACCCTATTCATAAAATATTTTTCAGGAGCTTTAACCTCTAAGAGGCACAAAAAGTAGGAAATTATAAATCAGGTCATTTTCAAGAACCTTACCAAGCTTGTGGAGGTCTTAGTGACTTCTTCAACATTTTAAAATAAAATCAATGTAACACTGTTATAAATAACTGTCATGCATAAGTGGTCAGTGAACTTCAATACAATGCAAAGGCAAAGCACAGTTGTGGCTGAGTGCAGAGTGTCATAATGGAAAGAACTTTAAAAGGGAAAAGTCTGGAACATGGAAAGAAGTGCTCTGGATAGGATAAAGGAATAGGAAAAGAATAAGGTATTGAATGGAGAAGGAGGGAACACACTTCCCTTGGAAATGTGAGGTAAGGATAGCATACTGAAAATGAAAAAGGAATTGAAGGAAACTGGAACTAAGCAAAAGAGATTTATAAGAGACCCTTCTTTAGTTTCTACTCTGTAACCTGTTATTTTTCTCCCATCTGTTACCTCCTAGGGTTTTGGGTATTTTTTCCAGGTTCTCAGTTTCCCCTTCCTCTCCCATTTTGAGGTCTGCTCAGCTTTGGGTTTTGGGGGGCGGAGGGGGGGTGTTGTTGTATTTTTTCTTCTTTTTTTTTCCTTTAAATCTGCCTTTCTAACATTCTAGCATACTCTAAGGAGCCTCATGCCAATGCAGAGCACAACAGTAACTCTTGACAGGGTACACAGACTACAGAGGATTACTTACAGTAATGAGATGTCAAACACTTTGACATCATTCTAGTATCAGACTAAATTAGCAAGGTAGAATTTGAAATTGAACCCAATCAAATACAATCAGCAGCCAAAAGGAAATCAGTGAAGATTTATGTAAAAATATAAGACACACAAAGAGGAGTCTGGTAAGGAAAATATGTTAGAAAAGCAGAATCTGTTGGATTAAAAATTTTTATGCCAAATAATAGTCACTACATTAATTTTGAGATTTTAACTACTCATTCTTCATTTCCAGATATGCATCTCTGAAGAAAAGTACTGTCTTAGAACAGTGTATTTACAGGTTATGCAGAGTCATAAAAATTTACTCACTTCTGTGGAATTTCAAGTGCCTATTCAAATTGTGAAACAACATGGAATTCTTGTTGAAGTAGCAGTGAAATTCATAAGTGAAGCTGCAGAATATTCTTCATTTAATTAAACAATGAAAAATTAAGAGCCACATAAGAAAATATTCTAACTTTTTTTAGTACCTTTCTAAAACAAGTGGCTTGAAAAGTTTCAATTTGCTTTTAGTGGCTGTTTTTAGCCACTACCAAAACTGTAAATAAACAGCAAAAGATATTTCATTAGATCTGGTTAAACTGAGATTGGTATAACCATGTCTTGTTATCCCAGCCATTTTAACAGTAGCTTAAATTCAACAAGTTTAATTATTGCATATCTGATTTAATTTTTCATTAAACCAGGTGAAAACTGATTATTTGAACTGATTTGGACTGACCAGGTCTGACCACGTGTACACAAGCAGAGTGCAAATGTGTGAACGGGAAACTTGCAAGGGAATGATTCGGAAAGGGACATCGCAAAGGTAAAGTTTAAACGGGAAAGCCTTGAACTATGATTTGAAGAAAAGGCCAGTAAAGGAAAAAGAACTGGCCACACCAGGGCTGGTAGTCTCTTCTGTCCTTGGGAAGGAGCAGCTGACTTTAAAATTCCCAGCCTATGTTGCAGCCAAAGTGAAAATTACCTTGCTCTTTGGATCTCCTGCTGGCTCTAAAACTAGAGGGATGTCCTGATCAGGGACCAAGCAGGGCGTAGTTATGTCCTGGAAGAAGCAACAAACAATTCTGGTGTGGCCTGTTTTCGGCTCACAGGTATTTGGAATACAAGCAATGCTCAGCGCTTGCTCACTGAAGGCTGCAGCTGTCGGCGATGAAGAGCAACTCCATACCTTGGCAAGGTATATACCTTGACTCTATACCTTACCTAACAAGGGATATTGGGCACAGAATGCAATAATCTCATCATGAAGTACATACACAATATGCTAGCAAAAAATAACTACTGAATGTGGGTCTTCATTGCTAACATAACCCAAAAGGAAAATTATCATGGTCTCTAACTTCCCCTTACTTGGGTATGTAGAGTTAATGAGCCAAACCCTGAAGAAAATAAATTCATATTCCACAGCACTTGTAAGCCTCTCTCTCGAACACAATGGATGCAACTGTATTTGTGGTCTTCAATATCTAAAATGTCTCAAGGAAAAGGACCTAATAAATTTTTTTTGTCCTAGCTTTTAAGAAATAACACTGCTGATACATTTCATTCTTCAGTAGGTATTTTGGAACTAAACTGTAATAGAAAAAATTACACTATGATTATTGATCCCTTTTGCACATTAAGGCTGGCTAAATTCTGATCATTTGGGTGTGCTTGTCATGTTTCCTTAAGACAGTGTCCATGCTGTGGAAATACTGCTAGATCCCAGCATCTTAAAAAAACAATGTGGTGGGTCTTCAGTAGGCATAATACTTGAACTTGTAAAACTGTCACATTATTTTGATCAAAGGAAGTCAAGAATAACGTGGTGATTCCACTAAATATTGAACCTGTTAAAGTGACAATGAAGACGGGTTACTAAAACACTGTGGAAAGGACTGCTTGTTGCTGGGGAAAACCATGGAGTTAAAATTGGGGATTTTGCTGTACACAAGAATCGGCACCTAACTATAAAGAAAGACACTTAGGGAAATGATGAGACTGAAAGGAAGGCACAGGAAGAAATGAAAGGACAGTAGTAGGGGGCTGGCTAAGCAACACAGCAGTGAAGCCGACAAACAGCAAACAATTATGAAAATTAGTGGATCATGGCAAGAGGATATTCTATTCTCACAAACAACAGAAAGTCATGAAAGACAACAACAAAAGTAACAAACTCCCAGTAAGGCCACATTTACTGTCAGTGCCTGTGATTAGCTATGAAAATATTTTTTTCCTTTTAAGACAAGCTCATTCAGTGTATTATACCTTCTTAATAGTGTACAGCTTTCCTTAATTACATGTGCTTTCCAGCCAAAGATTGTTATGATTGATTACAGACAGAACAACTCCTAATGTGTTTACTAAATTAATCCTGTATTGTAATAAGGTGTAAGTGAAAGTTTAGAGAAGTGGAACCATTTCTAATCAGTGATGATGAGCAGACACCTTGATTGCTAGCTATTGGTACAGCTGAGCGTGTGTTGCAGCTGAATTTTGTCTGCTGAAAGCCACACATTTTAAGGTGTAATCTAAACATTCATATTATTCATAAGGTGAAGAATTTCTGGCTTCTGATTCCTAATTTAGTTTCTAAACCCTAAGTGTAATGAAGTAAAATTTGCAGTTGTCTTAACTGTTCAATTGAAACAGTCCTTCAAACAGAACATTTTGCACTATTTAAAATACATAAATATATTATATACTTTCTTCCATTTCAATTTTGATTCATCCTTTCTCAAGAATTTTAATATTTTCTTTTATCTTTTTCTGGCTGCTTTGACACATCTCTCTGTCTTTCCACAAGACCCATTGACAGGGCAGACATCAAGGATACAACTCACATATGGTTTAACAGTCACTAACCATCTTTTGTATGCTGTTCAGTAAGAAAGTGGTGAGATAGAATCTTTATTTCATGACAACCCTCCAAAATGACTGAAATCTTTGTATCTTTCATAGCAATAACAGAATATTCTAAAACTCAATGAATCCAACACTTCTGCAGAGGTAGAAAAATGCAGACTAGTAGCGCAGAAAGTTACAAACTATTATCAGTGTGACCTATGAGCAATTCTGCTGTAATAAGTGTTAATGTTGGTATATTACACCAAATGTGCTTGAACTTCTCAATTTACTCGCAAGAAATATCCAAGTCAGGCAAGACAAAGTAACCTTACTGGTGCACCACACACTTTGGGTGCTGTGCTGCTTTTTAGCCATCCTTAATGATTCAAAGGTATCCTGAATTATTACCTAAACCAAGGCAATTCACCAGAAATAAGTACACTGCAGTTTTCTGCCTTTCCAAGCAGAAACCTTGAAGGACACTGTTAAGCATTTGTTACTAAGCTGACACATTAATAAACATTTCAAGATCTGTAACATAAGGATTAATTGGAACAATTAAAATCTTATCACATGCATATTTTAACCATAAGACTATTTTCAAACTTAATTCTATTTGATGTTTAATACATACATGATGTAAATCTAGTCTAAACTGAAAGCAACTCATTCACCACAAGCAAAACTACTTTTTAATAATATCATGAAATGGGGGAGATGATAGGATAAGTTTCTTAATTATAATAAAAATCCTAGGATTCCTAATGCCTTCTTTTTCAAGTGAAAAAAACACAATTGAGACATACTTCTTACAAAGCAACTCAGTTTTAAATCAGTATTACCTAAAAAAACCAAATAAACCAAAAAAGCCAAAAAAGAACAAACCAAAAAAACCTCAAACCCAAACCCCTCAGTGACAAACATTTACAATGTAAAATTAGAATGAAAAGTTAAAAAAACCATACCTGTTGCCTGTTACTGGGCATGTATGGAAGCATTGTTGATACATGAAACATTAATTCATAATCTTTATAGGTAGTATAGAGGGAATGAGTTCCTGTTGAATCAGCTGAAAATGAATTTAATTGCAGAAAGGTCAGTAAAACAGAACATTCATAGTACTTTCTAGGACACCACTCTTTGCATACTATGATTTAAATCGATTAATGCAATTTAAAACTTTTTTCAGTAGAATAAAACTGGTTTGAATCATCCAAAGATCGACTCTTTAGTTTCATATTATGAAATAGAAGGGTCCTGCAAGAAACTGCACAAGAAGTCTGTTGTCTATGAGGCCTAAATGATCAAACTTTGAAATTATTAGCATTTCATAAAAAAAAAAGGAAGAGACTCTTAGCTACTTGAGTATAGCTTTACATAATACATATTTTCCTTTTTTAGAACGCTAATAAGGATAATTAACTAATCCCACACTTTACTGAAAATAAACTGACAATGCTATTTCAAATCTGACATTAAAACACATACTGCAGATCAGAAATCTCAAAAACATAAGATACGTACATTGTAGTACAATGTTAAATAATTTTATTGGGACTTTTCAGATCTCTTAAAATTATTAAAATAGAATTATAAAATAGTTTGGGTTGGAAGGGACCTTAAACATCATCTAGTTCCAACACCCCTGCAATGGCCAGGAAAACCTTCCACAAGGCCAGGTTGCTCAAAGCCCTGTCCAGCCTGGTCTTGAACACTTCCAGCATGGGGCATGAACAACGCCTTTGGGCAACCTGTGGCAGTGTTTTCACAGGAGAGGTGCTCCAGCCCTTTCTTTTTTTTCTTTTATTTTTTTTTTTCCTTAAGGGTCTGTTTGGGTTTTTTTTTAGTTTTTATGTCTCCTATTTGGAGGTTTATTAATAGAGTTAGCATTTCAGAATCTTTACAGCAAATTAAATGAGTTTTAATCTGCAGTCATATTCATCATTCAGAATATGATCTGAATCCATACATATTCACCTTCTTAATATGTATGGATTATCTAAGTAAGTACAATTAACTTTAAAGCATGGGGTTGGGAACACCCTAATGAACCAAAACAACTGTCAATTTTTCTTCTCTTTTTCCATGTTCACTCATTTTTTAACATAATTCTATATTATCAACACAAATAAACATTTCCCAGCGTTCACCTGCACACACTGTTTAAGGTTTTGGGGTTTGGTTTTGTTTTATATAGTAATTGTATTCCAAAAAGTAATTGATTGGCCATGTTACTTCCCCAGCTAAAAATACAGAAACATACAACTAAGTGTAAAACAGCAACCATACTGTATTTTCAGTCCTAAATCTGAAATTATTTGTGTGTGTGTATAATTTTGAATATATTTACATTACAACTGGCTTCCTCAGTTAAGTTTGCACAATAATAAAATTCATTTAATTTATTAATATTGATGTAATATTAGTTACAGTTACATTAAAACAGGGAGCATAATTTCCACTGAAGTTTCTTAATTAAATGTTGCTTAAAAAAGCAAACATTATCACACTCCTCTTAAAATCTTTGCTGAAAAATATAATTCCATTATAACCTTTTCATGGCATTTTAGAAAGACAAAGTTTTGAAAAGATAGGAGGAGAAAACAAATTATACTGTGGAATACATGTATCTGCCTAAACTACACCAATCTCAGCAACCCTACTGCCTGATTCCTTTTGCAATTAGTTATTAAGTCAAGTTAATTTAGCTTGAACAGATACTGCACAAAACAGTCCTTTGAAAATGCACTAAAGGGCAGAACAGAGTTCGTAGTTAATACATTCCATATGTTCTTCACGTTTGCACCAGATCTGGCATGGATGGAGTTAATGTCCTTCAAAGCAGTCTATTTGGTGCTTTGTTTTCTAGATGTGATCAGACCAGGGTGGCTAACACACCAATGTTTCAGCAATTGTTGAATGGTGGTTGCACAGTATCAGAGATTTCTCTTTCCCTGGTGTGTATGCTAAGAGAAAGCAAGAGTTTGGGCGTGGACACAGCTACAACAACTTACTCAAATTGCCCAAAGACATATTCCATATCATATAACATCATGTTCTGCAGTCAAACTGGAGTGGGGGCAGTTTTCCCATGTTACCTGCTGCTCAGAGACTGGCTGGGCATCAGTCTGCTGATAAGAGGTAGAAAGTGATTGCTTTTGCATCACTTGTCTTTGTGGGGGTGGGTTTTGGTAGTTGGTTGGTTGATTGTTGTGGTGGTGGGCTGTGTTTTGGTGGGTTTGTTTTGTTTGGGATGTGTGCGCATGTTTGGTTTTATTCCTTTCTTTCCTTCAGTTACTGAACTGTTTTAATCTCAACCCACAAATTTTTCTTGCTTTTGCCCTTCTGATTTTCTCCCCTATTCTGTTGTGGGTTGAGTGAGAGAGAATGTAAGTAATGGCTGCTTACCAGATAGACAAGCCAACTGGTAACAACATTCTACATCCTACAGTCCATAAGAAATTGACCAATTAATCCCTTATCAAAATATTAAGTAAACAGACCAAATTAAAAGAACTTTTTAAAGAAAAAAACAAAACAAAAAAAACAAAACAAAACAAAACAAAAAAAAAACCAAGACACAGCTAGTCAAACATTTGAGAATATAAAAACTCCATAAATGTGAACACTACAAAAACTGAGCAAGAAACGTTATGCCTACCAAAAATGTAGCTACTAGAGGTGAAACTATTACACTATTCTGAACCTGCAGGCAGTCTGATCAATATATTACCCAATTATAAATATGACATGCTGTACTACTTGTTGTGCCATGATATTTAAAAAAACCAAGTCTAACAAAAATATTATAATTAAGACAGTATTTTTCATTTAATATCAAACTGAAGACTATATCTTTGTGAACTCTCTTAATTCCGTTCTGTATGTCGCAAACTAAGACAACATAACAGGTCAAATTCATTAATGGCACATAGGAGCAGTAAAACATTAAAATTATGTTATTGAATTATAAGTACACAACGCCAATCAGCAATGTACATTCATAGTGAAGCATGGAAAATGTAGAAACTGAATTTTCTTGGCACACCAGCATATATTTTCAGATGTAAAAATTACTAGGTGATACCGGGACATGCTCTGATTGGTGAAAAAAGCAAAACCAAAAAATCCCTTACACCTTTGAATTTTTCATCCCTATTTATCAATTCACCCCAGAAGTCTGACATCCACAGTGCACTAATAAGTATTTCTACACATTAATTTGAAAAATGAGGTATTATTCTGAACTGAAATAGGATGCAATAGTCTCTAGCAAGCCTGAATTATTAAAGTGAAACAAGTATGGATACAAGCTAAGCGGTAATGATGTTAATAAAAATAAATGTGGTGCTTACATAGGTTGACAGGGCTACAGAACTGCTGTTTTCCTACCTTGTAAGTCATAAATTAGAATCTGTCATAGGATTCAGCTCACTTTTTTCACCATTTCCTATCACTACTATAGATGCAAATGTGAAAAACTTCTTGAATTGAAAAGCTGGTCTCCCTTCACTGTAAAAACATAAGGTTTTACCACCAACTTCACTTATCTCAATTCCCTTCGGAGACTGGCCTATGGACGCTTACCTTCACTGGGTACCAAGCACAATGTACATGCACTAGATATTTCCAAAAATTGTAATATGAATCATTAGGTCTCTCTCCTAATGCTGTACAGGAGATGACAGGCTATCAGGGCACTACCAGTTTGATAACGGAAGAGGAAGCCTTCAAATCCTGCTATGGCTACGACACCAATCAGTGTTCAAATGTACCATTAAGAAAAAAAATTTAGAAAAATCCAGTGTTACTCCAGTTAAATGAAGACTGATTTTGAAGTAGCAAAAACACATAAGAGATTCCTAAGAACCAGGCTGGTTGGATAGATAAGTGGCAGGAGGACCAAAGAAACAAATAAGAGGACTTTTCAGTTCTCGGATCTCTGTGACTAACTGAAAGGCAAAGTATCCCTTGCAAGAAAATATCTTCCCATAATTTCCTGTAAGTACATCTTCCCAAGCTCCTTTCTTGGCAACTTATCTGTAATAGTTAAGGAACTCTTCCATTTGATGACAACAGTAAGTAGAATTCACACACAAGTAGCTATGCTAATTAACTCACACACAAGTAGCTTTGATAATTAAAACTTTGCTAATTAAAATATTTCATTTGTTATACACAGGCCATACACAGTACATAAAAAAAGTTCTATTTTCAGGATGCAATACACAAGCTACAGCAAAATCTAGGATACAAATCAAATCACAGAATTAGAGAATGGTTTGGTTTGGGAAGGACCTTCATAGGTGATCTAGTCTAATCCCACTGTAATGAGCAGGGACATTTTCAACTAGATCAGGTTGCTCAGAGCCCCATCCAGCCTGGCCTTGAATGTTTCCAGGAATAGGGCTTTTACTGCCTCTCTGGACAACCTGTTCTAGTGTTTCATCCTCACTGCAAAAAAAAAGTTCTTTAAAAATAGTATGTTACAATAAGGTAGATTGAATACCTAAATATCCTTAGACCACAGCTCATAGTGATCAGTTGTCAAAATCCCGTTAAAACTACATTATACTGAGTTAAATTAAATCTAATGGCAGTGAAACACAGTGCTAGTAAAGAAGTATGTCAACATATCATTGATTTTAATAGCAACATTTCAGTTCCTATTTTTGCTACAAGCCCCAACAAATGCGTACACTTATTATACTATGGCACTTAGGGAAACTGAAAGACCTGAGGAAATGGCAGTAACAACACAGTGGTTAGGCAGACAAATGTTTATCAACTGCTGAATGATAGATATCATGCTTACTGTGCATGGGTGAGGAACAAGGAAACTGAGAAAACTTGACCCTTAAATATAAACATCAGTATGTATGTTGATTAAAAAGCACAAAAATTTAATAATAATAAGGAAATAAGGAAACCTGCCCTTTGTCATGACTCTGTATTTTTTAAATACATTTCTTTTGCCTTTTTAAGGGTAAGATGTTAAAGCCTAGCTGAGAAATTTTGAAATACATAAAAAACATCACTCACATAGCATGATTTTGACTGAGTGCAAACAAATGAAATAAGTTGTTTTGATTTTCAGTTCTACTAATGGCACAGAAAAAGTAAGTAAACTTTAAGGCACAGTGTGATATATGCTCTTACCATAATGCTTCATCTTCCTCATTTAACATATAATCTTACTAATCAAAACCCAAAGTCAAGAGCATGAAAAGACAGGACGGGATTTGCAGAAGATCAACTGGATAATTATAGTTTCTACTATAGATCAGAAACAAAACTTACTTTTATTATCTAGCTGAGCCCTGTATTTACTAAATCCTTTTAGACGTACTCTCTGGCCCAGCAGATCAAGGAACTCTTCAAAAGCTGGTCCTGCCATCTCATTGTTATACATTTCCTCCTCTGTGCTTTGGCCTGCTTTGCAGTAAAGGATACCAATTTTATGTTGAAAACTCAGCTGAAATAAAAAATATAAATAAAGAATAGGAAAAAAATACAGAAGCAAAGTCAATAATAGAAAAACTATCAACAATTAAAATATTAACAATGTTATATTCCCTGGCAGAAGATAGCTGAAAGTGAAAAAATAATGGTTCTGATTTGGGAAACTAAGTCACCACAGAAAGAAACCAAAACCAAAACCAAACAAATCCACAACAAGTAAAATCCGCAACAACTACCTGGAAAGAAAACTGGGTTGACACTATCAAAACACAGGTAAAAGCAGCTCATGAAGGTTTTTGACTCAATTATCTATCAAAGCATTCTACTGCACATTACAGTATGAGAACTTTCAGTGTAACTATCAGCTTTTTGTATAACTGAAAATTTTTGTATAACTATTTCCTTTCTCAGATTCACAAAAGTGAGCTTATTTTCCCTTATTTCTACCCCTTAAAGTTCAGCGCAGTTCAGTTAAAACAGGCCCTCAGAACAGTAATGTCTGTTAAGTGAAATCTTTGCCCTCCCCATAAAATCATCCATTGTTAAAAAAATTACTCCCTATTTTCAAAAGTATACTATCCTATATAGCTAGAAAACAGATTTCGGTTAAATAGTTTTGTTAAGAAACTAATCTCAATTCTAGAACATTAAAAACAGATAAATTATTTGTACAAAAAATTTGTGCAACAACTAAAAGAAGTATAAAAAGAGATGATTATTTCTTAAGGACTGTCTTATTTTCTTAGCTTTTATGCATACCTAAGATGACAAACAGGAAACTGCCATGTGAATGGATTAGTCCTATTATTCTTAACTGACACCTTTTAAGGGCTTCACAAATGACAACATCAGTCACACACTTCAGACATTTATCTAAATTCATGATTCAGATAAATTCTCTTGCTGCAGACTTCTCTTAATCAAACTTCAGGATCACAGTCTAAAGTGTGTTTTGCAAGATGGTATATATTCTTATTAGAGCAAAGTTGACAAGAACAGTCTGCTTCACCTTTGTCATATGTAACACATGGTCTGCCATGTTAAGTGTAATGTAAAACTATTGTACCACAGACTTGTTATTGTGTCAACATTTTACAACGGTTGGGTTTTTTTGAGGAAAAACTACCCGGTAAGAATACTAAAAGGTTGATTCAACAAAACATACTTAGATATAAGAAGAAAGTGTAAAAAATGTCATTCTATCTGGACTTCACATCATTCTATAAAATATATATATTCTATAAAAAATTTAAAATTAAAAGATGAATAAAATGCATACAATATAAAAACATAGAATAAATATATATAATTAAAATATGGAATTTATAGTCTATAAAAATACCATTCTATCTGGACTTCAAATGATCCTTAACCTTCCCTTTTTGATAAATGCTGCATTTATCCATTTTTAGTGGAGAGTTGTACGTAAGGGAGCTGCCAATAGTCAATTAAAAAATAAACAACACAAAAACAAAAGCAAAAAAACACCAAACAAAAAAAACTCCTCCACAAACAAACAAACAAAAACCCAAAACCCAAACAAAACAAAGAGAAAACCACCACTCAAATCCTCATCAACCCTGGAGAAATAAAAGCTTTCACTATGCTTTCATTAACCTAGACTTCTATGTTTTGATAATGCTACTGCCTGTGTAAGCTAGCACCCTTTTTTGTCTCCCATGCAATTCAAGATCAAACCTGACAGCATTCTTGGTTTAACTATTTAATTTCATACACAATCAATACACAAAAAATCCCCAAGATGGCTAAGTTAATGAAGATTTTTGAAGGCCAAAGATAGACTCTTTAACAAGTATTTCATGCCCAGAAGGTATTAAAATGAAGTAACAGGCAAATGGTAGGCTATTAAAGTCAATAGCAAAACACTTCATAACATCAATTGGGCCAAAAATTCTTTCTGTACTAGGAAGTTAAGCCTACCAGTGGGCCAATTTCCCCTCATTTTAACTAGTACGAACAGGCCTAACTCCATGCTTTTAGCAGATCTATATTCATGCAATGCACACTCTAAATTTGGTCTACTGGTGTAGAAAACCTGCAGCACAGCAGCACAGCAGCAATAAGACTAATGTATGATAGAAGCCCTCCTGCCTCACTGGTGTGCCCCAAATCTGTCCTCTCCCCTTTACAAATGCTTCATGTAAGGGTAAGCCCTTGTGGAATATACTTTGGTAGGAGGTCACTGACCAGAAACCAGTTAGGATCAAATAACAGACTCAATAAGGGCAGGAATGAGGAATGGTGCTGCAATAAGGTTTCACCTTGGCAGCCAGAACTAGGAGCTGTGACAAAGTTTGGATGTGGAAGGGGAACGATGACCATCTGAAATAACAGGAGATTCTGGGTTATGGAGGCACTTTAGGAGCTGCCCGAGTCAGACTGCTGAACTCTGGAGCATGCCAGGGTTGAGATACTGCTTGCTCTTCTCATTTCCTTTTGACTGGTATTAGATACTATCAATACATAGTGCTTCCTTGTTTGGTCCCCATTTTGAAGTGCTGCCTGGAGTTAGGTATTTAACAAAAGGTTCCAAACTGCATACTAGTGACTAGTTTATTCAATGGAAAGCTAGCATGAACATTTCATGGAGAAAACTGTAATAGAACTGGTCATATAAACAACAGATTACAGGAAGCAGTGCTGGTACTTGGCACTTCCCAGCAAAGACTAAAAATGACTGTGAACACACTGCCACCTCTACCCCAGCTCTGTGTCAAATAGTTTGTCTTAAACCTCTGGGAATTTAAGTTAATTTCCTTTACTTCACATTAGAATTGAGGTTTAGAGAAGCTAAATGCTAACTGAGACACCAACAATAGGACAAATAACAGTAATGAATCACTTGGGCAAAATATTCAGTCTGGAAATATGCAGTCATACTCCTTTGGTCTTTTTGGGGACACCAGTCATTCCCGAATTTGTTCATGAATATCAATATAATTCCAAACAGGAGTGAATTATTCCTCTATCTTCCAAAATAACCTACCAATCTCATGGTTTAAACACTATCCTAGCAGACACTGAAGATGAGGATCTGAAACTCCTGACCCCAAGGAAGAAATCCTGGGTTAGAGTCATAGAATCATAGAATACTTAGGGTTGGAAAGGACCTTAAGATCATCTAGTTCCAACCTCCCTGCCATGGGCAGGGACACCTCCATGCCACCCTGTAGCACTTTTATAAGTCTTTGATACTTGGGTTTTCTGAGCCAGCCTGCACCAGCACTGGCAGCTTCCAAATAAACTAAACCCACATAAAAAGTAAGCAGGTCACAAAACTGCTTTAGCATTAACTTTTAGCAAAGGATAGTGCTTGGGATGGCTTCATCTGCCATTGTCTTGAAATAATACCTGCACTGTATGTCAGCAACTTCATCTAAGGATAGTAAGAAAAAAAAATGGTGCTCAAACTGAAATGAACAGTGATGAACAACCCTGTCAGACCAGAGCTACAACATACCTATTGTACCCAACATGTTAAGGCATAATAAAGTCCACAGCTTCTCTGATAAAAAGAATAAGAATACATAAGATCTTTCAATACCCAAGCCCGTAAGCTTCCTTTGTTTTTTATATAAACTTCCAAACTTCATCATAATTTGTTTTCTAAGCTCTTCTGTTTTTTTTAAAATCTCCTTTATCACGACTTGTTTTCTAAGTCTATATCGTTTGGTTTTTTTCGTGTTACTCTCTGTGCTTGCCTAGTTCCCCCATAAATTTAATTCCAAACTTTGAAGTCAAAATATGAAGTCAGCCACTGGAAGTTTCAATTTTTCCCTTCCAGACATTAAGGAACACAGTTTTGATAGTCTTCAAGGATAAAATACCAATTCACACTTTTTAAGCTATAAATTTTATGAGATTTCTGTCTCCTCCCCTCCATATTCTGTAGATGTGTATGTGCATCTGTGTGGCTACAGTTCATATATGTATCTGTACTGCTGCAGTTAATATAAACACAATTCAGCAATCTAACATGTCATGTTCTTATGGCAGATGCTTAGCTCAACAACATTGTAGATACAAGGAAAAGCTTTAAAATGCAAGGGAGCAAAACCCATGATGTTTCCAAGTGGTACAAAGGCTTGCAATTTACCAGCTATTTCTTCCTACATAAATGCAGGTCTGAAAGATGTAATGATGCAAGGTAGTACTTGGCTCCACTATGAGATTAGACACACATGAGTTCTCATTTCCTGGGCAACTACTGTAAACACCAGGCAATTATGTCAAATTTGATTCTACCAATACAACTATTCCTAAAAAATACAGCAGCTGCAATCTTATTTGCAGCAATCTGAACCTCTTACCCATGTGCTAGGAGAGCTCATGACTACGAAATTAGAAGACTTAAGCAAAAGAACTCTCATACCAAGATCACAGGGATTGTGCAGAAGCAGAAATCGAGGTACCTTTAAAAGTAAAGGCCTAAGAAAGAAGTAACTAAATGAGCTTTGGCAGGATCATCTCATCTGGCACATTTAAATGCCACAGAAAACTATCAGAATATTTAAAACTGATAAAGTTTGACAGCTTTGAAACGGTACCACATGCTTATTTAAGTCTTTCTAAGTAAGTAATTACAAACATAGTTCTGATTACATTATTTTTAAATTAGAAATGTTACATTTAATGTAACGCTGAGAACAATTTAATAATGTGACATCAGAAAATAATTTCTAACCCCATTTAACTAGTTGCGTATGTGATATGCATTAAAGGTGCACAGCAATCCTTTCTGACTCAAAATGACTATGTTCTAGTCAGAATCACTCGCTAGTGAATCTTGCTATATTGTCATCTTCTTATACAATATAAATTCTTTATCAAAATAGATTCTTTATCATGTAACAACAACTTGTTGATTTTCATCATGAGAAGATTTGAGAGTTTTTCTGGCAAGGAACCTCAAGAGAGAGACATTCAACAGCCACTAAATACAGTGCAATCAAAGCTTCTAATTTCTTTGGGCTTTTTGTAAACTTCAGCCTTTGACCTAGAGGGAAGGGAACATTTACAGAGGGATGTGAAAGGAACCAAAAAATATATACATAAAAAACAACCACTAGCAGAAACAGAGAGAGGAAACTAGGGGGACATTAAAGAGAGAGGTTAAAAAAACCCACAAATGTCCAGGTTACAGATAAATAGTTGGCTTTTCTTGCAAATTTACAGTCAAATCTAATGCTGATTCTCATATGCCAGAATAAATTGTGAAACTGCAGATTCTTATTACATTCAAATTAGGTCAAGCATCCAATTTGCATTTATTTTCTACTGTCATTTTATAGATAAAGTTCTGTCACATGATTCCTCCATAATCCATACTAGATTTCACTGAAAACTACAAAACAGGCAGAAAATTAAATCAAAACACCGAAATAGTCTTCAGTTTGCTGAGGAACTATGCAAACATTTAATACATCATAATGCAAAACTGATATTATTCTGGCAACAGCACTGATCCTCTAGATCATTATTCATATATTTAAATTCATGATACTTCAGCCAATCATCACCTTCAGTTGCCAAGCATAACTCTGTTTGTATTTACTTGATTAATAAACAGAAAGCAAAAAGCACATAAGAAGATTAAAGCATAAATGGATCTCATGCCAGTTCCACACACAGCTTTCTATGTTCAAGTAATTATCTCATAATAAAGCATAGCCATTTCGAGCCAGGGAACTACAGACCAGTCAGTCTCACCTCTGTGCCTGGAAAATCTTGGAGCGGATTCTCCTGGAAGGCATGCTAAGGCACATGAAAAACAACAAGGTGCTTGGTGACAGCCAGCATGGCTTCACTAAGGGGAAATCCTGCCTGACCAATTTGGTGACTTTCTATGAAGGGGCTACGGAACTGATGGACAGGGGCAGAGCAGTTGATGTCATCTACCTGGACTTGTTCAAAGCGTTTGACACTGTCTC
Source organism: Amazona ochrocephala (assembly GCA_039720435.1). Lineage (NCBI taxonomy): Eukaryota > Metazoa > Chordata > Aves > Psittaciformes > Psittacidae > Amazona > Amazona ochrocephala. The sequence goes on from CM077878.1 coordinate 95,063,447, forward strand.
CCATGACAGCCTTATCTCTAAGTTGGAGAGACATCAATTTGATAGGTGGACCACTCGGTGGATAAAGAACTGGCTGGATGGCCGCACGCAAAGAGCTGTGCTCAATGGCTCAGTGTCCAGCTGGAGACCAGTAACAAGTGGCGTCCCTCAGGGATCGGTGTTGGGACCCCCAGGGATCGGTCTTGTCCAACATCTTTGTTGGTCACGTGGACAGTGGGATTGAGTGTGCCCTCAGCAAGTTTGCCGATGACACCAAGCTGTGTGGTTTGGTTGATACGTTGGAGGGAAGGAATGCCATCCCAGAGGGACCTTGACACGCTTGTGAGGTGGGTTGATGCCAACCTGATGAAGTTTAACCATGCCAAATGTAAGGTCCTACACCTGGGCCGGAGCAATCCCAGGCACAGCTACAGGTTGGGCAGAGAAGAGATTCAAAGCAGCCCTGCAGAGAAGGACTTGGGGGTGTTGGTCGATGAGAAAATGAACATGAGCCAGCAGCGTGCGCTTGCAGCCCAGAGAGCCAACCGTATCCTGGCTGCATCAAGAGGAGCGTGACCTGCCCCTCATCAAGAGAGGTGATCCTGCCCCTCTACTCCGCTCTCGTGAGACCTCACTTGGAGTATTGTGTGCAGTTCTGGTGTCCTCAACATAAAAAGGACATGGAACTGTTGGAACAAGTCCAGAGGAGGGCCACAAGGATGATCAGGGGACTGGAGCACCTCCCGTATGAAGATAGGATGAGAAAGTTGGGGCTGTTCAGCGTGGAGAAGAGAAGGCTGTGTAGAGACCTCATAGCAGCCTTACAATACCTGAAGGGGGCCTGTAGGGATGCTGGGGAGGGACTCTTCATGAGGGACTGTGGTGATAGGACAAGGGGTAACGGGTTCAAACTTAAACAGGGGAAGTTTAGATTGGATATGAGGAAGAAATCCTTTACTGTAAGGGTGGTGAGGCACTGGAATGGGTTGGCCAGGGAAGCTGTGAATGTTCCACTGCTCATGGTGTTCAAGGCCGGGTTGGACAGAGCCTTGGGTGGCATGGTTTAGTGGGAGGTGCCCCTGTCTGCGGTGGGGGGGTTGGAACTAGATGATCTTAAGGTCCTTTCCAACCCTAACTATTCTATGATTCTATGATTAATATCACATTTTGCTTGGAGACAACCCACTTCACAACAGGATTGTATTTTCAGACTGATCACCCAAAATAAAAAGAACTGGTGTGCACTGATATCAAAATTAAGAGTTGATGATAAAAGAATTACTTTGGTTGGTTCAATGGACAACCTCATTTCCAATTTTGGGGAAATATTTATAGTGAGTGCGAGAGATATTCAGGTCACGTCAAATAATAGTAGTACTCTATATTGCCTAGAACATCCTGCCCCTCTGAACAGTGAATATTATTTATTAGATTAACCTAAACTCAGTCTGGAGCTCAAACTGGAAAGACAGAGAGCAGCAGTACATCAGGAATTCCCCGACTCAGAACTAAGTGCTTCTCATTACCCTTTAGTATTTTACCAGATGAACTGACACACAGAAGAGAAAATAACGACATTTGGCAAAATGAATTTTCAATTAAAAGTCCTCCTCAAAGACTACAGTGAACAAAAGCAGCAAAACATGCATAGAAAACTAAACAATCTACCCAGAAAATTCTCTTCCTCTGTCTGTATTTACTTGATTTCGAGCAACTTTTTCAATCACAAGAGAAGACAAATGAATTCTGGTATACACCAGCAATGTCAGGCGCAATCACTACACTCAAAACTGAATGTACATTAAAAAATAATTATACCACCATCATAATTAACTGGATCCATCAGCTGATTCAACTCCAACAGACAGATACTGACTTTTGTCCAGAAAGCGCAATCTTCCCTTTAAACAACCATTTTTTAAAAACAATGTTTTAAAATTTGATTTAAAAGCCATCACAAGCCTGTCCTTCACAGAATATTTAGATGCTATAAATTCAATCACTAGTTTTGAATGAAGCCGATTCACTATAATGAACGTAGTAAGTCTCACCATTTTCCTTCCAAATATAAGCCATATGAATATTTCATTGCCAAGCAGTTATTTCATTAGTCTCAATCACAATTTCAGCTGTTTGAACCCAGAAGCATTCTATTCTAGCAAGATTACTGCAAGTTAATCAGAAAATATTATTGCAAAAAAACACCCAAACTTTTAGATGTAGAGACTTAGTTAAATCCTTTTGCCTCCTCACCTATACACACCATTAATAAAATGTTAGACGTATTTTCATTTGCATTCAACATGTGTACAAATAGAAGTGCAAATACAGATTGTGAAATTGCTTCTTGTCGATGATAGAAGCTGTTATAATCTTTCTCTCACTCATCTAAAGAGAATCTCCACAGATCAAATTTTGAATTTTCCCAAGCTGCAGTGTATTTTAAAAATAATTTGCTTAGAAAAGCAAACCTCATTTTGTCAATGAATATACACAAGTATCTCCAAAACTAAGGAAGTAAATGGTTTGCATTAGGGATCCATATTTATTAAGATTGCCTGTAAAATTATTATCTGAATAGTTTTTAGAGAAAAGTCATGTGCTACATACCCCTTGTTCATCCAGTTTAAGCAGCTGTTCAGGTACTTTGGGTGAATTGGAAGCCTGCCTCAGGCACTGAATGCTCAGCTCTGGTATTACATACTCTAGTACCTCTTTGAGAGGCAGACCTCTTGCTGTGCCATGGCGAGCAGTGGATGGGATAGCGTCTTCTAAAATTGCTCCTCTAAGTGTAGTAAGCTGCAGTAAAGGTAAAACACAAACAATAATTTTAGAACTAAATTACTTTTAAAGATACAAACTTCAGGGTTTAGCAAAAGCTTGAAAGACAAAGGGAAGAAACAAACCCCTATTTTTAACTTTTTAACCAGTAAAAAGATTACTAGTAACTTTTAAAGAGGAGGCAGGGTGCCTCAGGGACAAATATACTTGTTGCTTAAAGAAATTCACTGATAATCTTATTAACTTATTCTAATTCCTAAAACTTACTTTTTTTGTAAAAAAATGTTTAAGCAGATGGGAAACTAAAAATTGTTAATTTTAATGCCATACTCTAGCAGACACAGTAGTTCAAAGTGGTGTTGGACAGATGAGGTCAGCCACAGCTAATGGCACCTTCATTTAACCTGTCCACCTACTTTTTAAGCCATGTTGTTTTATCTTCATTGGATTTGGCAAAGAGAGAGTAATTTCTTTGAAGTGAGTCAACTGAATCACCTCTCCATACACACAGACACACCCCTTTTTTTGCAATAAAAGAAAGGCCTAGCCCTATATATATGAATATATATGTATGCATGTATCTGTTTCTATATCTGTAAAAGCACATGAGCCCAGAGATATGAGAAGGTCTAGCTAACACTTCTCTATGTTCTAATCACAATAAAAAGCAACAGTCCTAAGAATATGAAAATATATGTGGTTTGCTACAATAACGTAGTGTACTTTCACATGAATTAAAGCTAGTTGCTGCAATAAAGAAGAAATTAGTTTGCAAGGGATATTACCACTTGAAATAGAAGTTATGAGACATGTTGTTTCACAACAAGCAAGCAATTCTTACATTTATCGTTATCAACGTATTAATACTCCTTCCACAAATCATGTATGTAGAAGTATAGAAAAGCATCTCCCAGAAAAAAGCATCTAAGAAAGTATTTTGAAACAAAATATAAAATACAAATAAGCATAGTACTAGCTTTCATATTTTTTCCCTCCCATTTCCTCTACATTTCTTAATCTTTATTTCTGTCATTAGAAACTTAACATCAAGCAGCTTGATCCAAACTTATCATCAATTTTGTTCTTATCATTTGTTCCCTTGATTGCCCCCTGCAGCTCCCTTCAGCCAACTTACCTCCTTTTGGGCTCTTACTCAAAAAGAGAAAATCATTATGCGGTACAGAAGAGGAAAACTTTGTTCCAGGAGTAAGGTATTAATGGTACACGAAACATTCTTTTCACACTAACAGATTCATTTTCAAAGTTAGCAATATATCCACAGCCAAACATCTAGCATCCTAAGTTCCAAGTTAACATTTCAGTTCCTTTGCAGAATTACTGAAAGACCATTACCTCACTTGTCCTGAAAACTATACGATAGTTGAACTGAGATCCTTCTTTCTCCTTAGCATCTTCAACCTTCTCCCTCCGGATGCTGACTGCTACAGGTCCAAGATTTTCATCTATTCCAAAGTAGTTCTGATGCTCTTTTGCACAAGAGCGAATGAAGAGAGAAGAAAATAATGAAGCATGAATCTCCTAGAAAATGTTCAACAAATCTCTTTACAAATTTCTGCAGCAAGAAAAAAGAAATAATTGAGCTATGAGATCTATAAATACACTGCCTTGTGATCTTATGAACTGCACAAAAAGTACATAAATTACAAAATGCTCATTTTGATGAGCAGAATGATCACTTATGTAACTCAAAATACTGCAACTACTACTACTATGAAATAATACTCTGTTACATTTTTTATTACTGTGAAATAAACCATTTTGCTTGATCCTGTAACAAACTACTTTGGAGAAACTACACCTACATAAAATCTTCAAAAATAGCTAAAAGTCTTCAAATGCAGCTTTCTTAAATTCATTCGATTTATTCTTATGTAAAGCTTTACAGTCAAAGCAGCAACTCAGCTTTAACAACTGACAACTGAGACTAGTTACTCTTCAGTCTTTGATGAATAGTTAAATTCAAACCTTGAGCCAACTGGCCCAGCCTAGGAGTGCAAAGCCCTACCAACAGAAAAGAAAGATCAAGTTAGAGACTATTTAAGCAGACTAGACACACTCAAGTCCATGGGACAAAACAAAACACATGTTGAGAAAACTAGCCAGTGTTACTGTAAGACCACTCTTTACTGCCTCTGAAAGGTCATAGTAAGTAGTCACAGCCACCTTTAAAAAGGGCAAGAAAGAGGGTCTGGGAAGCTATAGACTAATCATCACAAACTTTAGTTCCCAGGGAGATTAAGGAACAATTTCTCATGGAAGACATTTCCAGGCATGTGAAGGACAAAAAGATGCTTAGAAACAGCCTGCATAGATTTGCCAAATGCAAATCATGCATGACCAACCAAGTTGCTTTCTACAATGAGATGACTGGCTTTACGGATGAGGAAAGAGCAATGAATGTCACCTACTTGTACTTCAGCAATGCTTTTTACACAGTCTCCCACACTAACCGTGTAGTTAAACTGAAAAGACATGGCTTGAACATGCAAATTACAAGGTAGACATAAGCCGGTTGGACAGCTGGCCCCAAAGAACTATGACAAGCAATATGAATTCCAGTTAGTGGCCAGTCAGTAAAAGGTTTATTGAAAGCTGGAAATGGAGCTGTTACTACTTACTATGCTTTTAAATTAGCTAAATGATGGAATGGAGTCCTACAGTCATAGGGTGTCTGTGCTTCACTGCTGACTCCCCCCCTTCCTCTGGAGGCAGCTACTACTGAGATGGGACAGCTGAGCTGCACAGGAAGCAACTCTTAACCCAGTGACTCTTTCAACCTGACATGGTAAAACAAACTCTCCCTTTAGACAATCTGAAAAAATGGACTGACCAAAATCTCATGAAGGCCAACAATAGTCCTGCATCTGGAACAGAGCAAGCTCATACAACGGCACAAGCTGGGGACCAACTCCCTTAGGAACAGCTCTGTGTAAAAGGACTGAGGATCCTGGTGAACAACAGGCTGCACAGCAGTCAGCAGGACCTCCTGAAGGGGTGAAGGCTAACAACACCCTGGGCTGCACAAGCAAGAGCATACCAGCAGGTCAGAAGACATTATGCCTCTCTATTTGGCACTTTTGAGGACATATAAGTCACTTTTGAGGACATATAAGTCACTTTTGAGGCACCTTTTGCACATGAGGATCTGAAGGAACAGTTAAAGGGCAATAGGTTATGAGGAACATATTGAGAACATAACTTTAAAGGCAGCTTTAAATAGGAAATTAAACTGGATGATGTCCAGAATGTCTTCCAATGCAATTTATGCTATAATTCCATATTTTAAATAGCAATCAAGTAATAGACTTATTTCTCCTTCTAAGATTGCCTGGATTAAAAAAAAAAAAAAAAAGAACAAACAAAAAAAAAACTTTGTGAGCATTTTTAAGCTAGTTTGATACTTTATTTTTAATGTATTCACAGAAATGTATGAGGAACTTTTCACAAAATGTCTTTCACTGAGAAGCCATCCATACTCTCAGAATGGATACTAAAGTTTAAGTTATCGCTACATAAATTACAGTTGTATTTGTCAAATCAAGTTTAAATTAAGTTTCCAGTAGCCTTTCAAAATCTATCTATAAAGTTTGTTGGTGGTTACAGTCCTTCTCCTGGTGGAGAGAAAATGAGGAGCAGCACACTACAACTAGCATCCTTTTTTTTGAAGGAACACCTGTGATCAAAGGAGCACAGACTTTTAATTATTCACTCATGCTCATCAACTGTATTCCTTCTCCAGTCTAAGCATTCTTCCTGAATAGATACATTATACCTCATGGATTGCCCAGTGTTAAATTAAAACTATGAGCCTTTATGGGCAAATTTATCACATGGAACAGGATTTTACAGACGAGAATGAGGGAGGAATTCAGAGGCCGCTTTCAGCAACTTGAAAAACTCCCCACAGTTGCATATTCAGACATCGACAGAAGTTAGATTTGTCAATTAGGGTTTCTATAGCCTTCCATTTTGGTGTAAATCTAGAAGAGGATTATTACAGTTACTAGATTTCTCAGCTGCAGTATTACTGAGCAGAAAAAATGCAAGGTTGGCAGGTATCGGCTTATTTATTTACAATATGAAAGACAAACAAGGACATTACTTATGTACATTAAAACAGATAAAACAGTTTCAAGAAGGGGAGTTAAAGTAACTTAAGTAAATTAAAGAATAGGTATTGATATTCTGGGATTTGGGGAAAACATTTTTAATTCAAGACCGATTTTAATTTCACAAAGTAAAACCTCCTTAAGCTCATTTAAATGTATTTGTGTTGATTTAAAAGTATCAGCTGGAGAGAAGGGATGAAAATAAATGCTATTTTCTAGCTGAAAAAGAGATGGTAAGACATTCCCTTATTTTTACTTTTCCATTTTGAAGAATAATTGTCAACTTTTCTTCTAATACAGAAGTCTTATTTATACAAACTGAGTTAATACCGAAAGCTTCCTAAGCCCATACATTTCTTCCAGGATATTTCTTCAGGTTCTTATCAGCAGATAAATACAATAACATATTAAGAAACGATTGCAAGCATCTCTCAAATAAAAAAAGCAGTAATAGTCAAGTCTCAAGGTATTATGAGGATAATTGCACAAGAAGAAAAGGATAAATCAATGATAATAACAGCATTTTTCAATTATCCTTTTTAAAAACCAACATAGCTTTTTTCCCCTCCTCATACCCTTTTATCCCACAAGAATAGAGTTCAATAAAGGACGCCATTAATAAATCAAAGCCATCAGATAAAATAAAACATTCTAGCTTTTACAAACCTACACTGAAAACTGAGAAGATATTTTCCATAAACATTAACATATTTCACATCAGTTTTGTTGGATTTGATGTTAACAATAGTTACAAAGCTTATAAATATGCAGTATAAAACTACAGCCCATTTCAGAAGACACTGAATTCCAAATCTCTCATTTCTTGAAAGGAAACGGAATAATTAGTGCTACACATGCCAGGGTGTTTCTTCCATGCATCTTAAAACAGAAATAAAACTTGTGCGCTGACAAGTGCCAATTATAAAACTGTGAACTAAATCAAATATTCAGAAATTTGTTTCTTTTTCATAGATACCTTGTTAAAGGCAAAGAAAATTGGTGGCATTACATGACCCTATATACAAGTGACTATTGTTTGCTACATTTTTATTTCATTCTTCCACAATTATTTTGCTAAATTCAACTGTGCCATTTAATCTACAATTCAATGAACAATCAGCTAGGAGAGCTCACTGTCATGGAACAGCATCAAGTATGCATATAAATGTCATTTTTTCTTACATGAGAGATCAGCACAGCAGCGAGATATTTTGGTACCCAACACAATGAACTTTGCTTAGGAGAGAACTGTGTTTGGCTGGAAGTTAACCTGGAGATTCCTTACATGCTTGATCTCTTGAGATAATAGGTATTGAAAATTAAGTTTTTAGTTCCATCATGCACTTGCCATGACTTGCTATCTTACTCCTAAGAGCCACCCAATACAGATTTCTCTCACGTAGCTTCTGTTACAGCTCTATACAAAGATAATGTGGAACAAGGCATGGCTTATCTGTCAGTGTAAAGGTGAGAGAGTAACAATTTATTACTGGATATTAAATATATCACGTCGTATTTACTTTTGAAGAACTCTACCTACAGAACAATTAGTAACAAGAACAATAACAATTCAAGTTTCCTAGTATTATATTAGGTGTGATAAAACTCTCAGATGCTGTTTCTTAACTTTTTATTACTATATCAATATAAGCATTCTTTACTTTTAGTCAAGGGATCTTACACGTAATACCAGAAGATACTTCAATTACATTTGCATAAAATTTCCAGAAATGTCATCAGGTTTGTTTATGGGATATTATTTAAAGTGGTTTTGAGCACTCTTCATATTTTCTCTATTTAATCTCCCTGACAAGATTTGTCTTCAAAAAAATACACAGCGCTTCAGAACCTGTAACTCATCCATGATAAATGCACTTCACAAGGAAGTCCTCTTTCATCTTAATCCTTGTCTTTTCCTACCTCCCCTTATCCTGCCAGCATGTTCATCCATTGACAATCTTCCTTTCACTTCTGTCTATGCCCATTCTTTCTTCTCTCTGCCCCTCAAAACATATGCCACCCTTTTGTTACAGGTTTCCCTCCATTCTTTTCCACTCTGACTCCCTGAAAACTATTTATCCTTCACAACCTGCCTAGCTTAAAAGCGATTTTGAATGGCTGAATTTACTGCCCATTCCTTGCTTAGCATTAGGTCTTTTTCTTCCTCTTGCATGACAGATCTAGATTCTTTTCTTCCTTGCCTTTTCAATACAGCATTTTTAAAGTCAGTATGTTCTAGGTGTCTCCCATATTGTGAAAACAAGCGCTGAACTGGATCCTCTTTCAAGTCCCCTGTGAAGGGTCACAGGAGGAGGGAGTACAGTACGGTGCTGATTTCCTGCTGTTCAAATAAAATTAGAAAGCAGAGGAAGCATGATTTCAGGAAGACTCAGGCAGTAACAAAAAGTCTTTTAAAGGCAGAAGCTGACCTTTTTTCTTTTCCTTTTAATAACAGCAAAAAGACTGAGCTGCAATTCATAATACAGGAAGGACAGAGACAGGTATTTTGGGGTTCTCCCCACAAAAACAGAGCTTTCACACACATTGCATAATGCAGTACTGAATACAGACAGACAAAGCAGATCACAAAGCGGGAACAGTTTATCTGAACAACGATTCAAGCCAGATAATTGCTCTGTTGAGAAGAGTACTCTTGCATTTTGCAGTGTATTTCCCAAAAGAATAGGGTAAAAGGTTAAGAGAAAAGCATAAAATAACCTTCTTAAAGCTGAAAAACTAAATATCATCAGAAGCACTCTGTTCAAGGAGTACGTATATATGCACACAGTATGAAAGACTACAAAATGGACAACTGAAGATAGTAGAATCTAAAAGAAGGGAGTCAGAAGCTTCAATAATAAAACCTTCTCTTTTGGAGGCACCTTCTTAAGAAATAATGATTTCTATTCTTGGTATCAGTATTTCCAGGGCATTTACCAAAGAGAAATACCTTCTTTTCCTCCTACTCACCAAGAAAGTTTAGTTCAGAGAAGTTAGTTTATGTACTAATTTAAATGACCCCACACTTAATGAACCTACACAAGTATTGCATAACTTCATACATAACCCACTGGTTGTTGAATATCCCTCTGGGACAGCAAGAATAACAAGTTTAATTTTAGTAAAGTTTCAGGATCCCCTGTAATACTTCTATGTCTCTCTACAGAGAAAAAGAAAATGAACAACCTTTATTAAGCAACATAAATCTAACATATGAATATCTTCAAACAGCTGCATTAGAAAAATTTACCTTTTCCATAGAAGAACTTGCGGTAATAATAAGCTCCAAGATCAATGTGTTCTATGATGTAACGCTTCACTTTCTCTCGGTGAATGGACTGGTTTTCTCTTGGTACTTCCAGTACTGAAACACCAGCATTTGTGCAATGGGAACTCAGAGAGGACTCAAAAGAACAACTTTCACCTGAAGAAAAAGATGCTGAATTCGCCCTAGAAAGTGCAATCCTTCTATCTCCTTCCCCACCAGTTTCGTTCCTGAAGTAAGGGCAACTCAATACTAAATCATTGCTTTTCCCATCGCCCTCATCAGCATCTAAATTCTCTTTTGAATTGAGGTCCTCTTTGCTTCCCAATGGAGATTCACAGTTTCCCGTTTGGCCTGCTGGCATCTGAGTTTGTGACGCAGCTGAAGCCCCAGTGGTTATATTTTTTCTTTTTCCTACATTTACTCTGGTAGCCATTGCTTCATTTATATTAAACAAAACGCTCTGAACATCATAATGTGCAAAACATTTCTGACAGTTCCAAGAACGAACATTTCTGTCAACTCTATCATCCAGATCAGATGAAAACTTAAAAGTTTCATGCTCACTTTTAACTGTTCGCAATTTTCTAAATAGAGATGTTTCTACTGCTTCTGATTTTAGCCTCCTCTTGAAAGATTTCTCCCTGTCTCGACCCATAAGTAGGGCACTATCCATATAATCCAAGCCAGAAATCCTGACAAATTCTCCCCTGGAAATCTGCGCAGCAGCATGTAGACTTGGAGAAACTGTAGGATCACAGTGGAAAAAATCAGAAAATCCAAAGGGAGCAAGGGTTTTATGTTCAAAATTTTCCACTCGGTATCCTCTTAGCATTGCAAAAAAATTTTCTCCAGACAAGCCTTGCCTATCAATTGAAGAGGTACTGCCATATTCTCTATGAAGAGCTGCTCCAGTATTTGGGTTAACAGCATTCTGGTCTAACACATCTTCAGCATCAATATCACTTATTGTCACATCACTGTTGCTTCTTTGCCTTATGGGATGAAGTCCCCTTTGAGGGGAATGAACAAAAAGATCTCCAATTGAATATTTTCCCTCTGTAAATTCCAATTCTAGCTCTTCTTGCTGTCCATCACTTTGGTCATTTTGTCCATTTGGAAGTACTGAGCCAACACCTTCATAACTGGTTGGAGGTCTATTTTCCCAGGCAGCTTTACTCAGCTCTTTGGAACAATCCTTTTTAGGAGGCCATTCAGACACCCTTGCTCGAACACCCATTTTAGGCACAGCTGGTGTACCATTTGTTTGATTATTTTCAGTTTTGCTAGGTGCATTTGAAGAAACAGGAGGACCCATGCTACCATTCAAAGCTTTAAGTTTTCTCGCAAAATAATCATCAGATTGCATGCTTCTTGAAGACTCCCTGAACTTTGAGGAAGTTCTACTAACTTTGTGCTTATCTTCTTGCAAAGACCTTTGATCACTCATGTTCAGTCAGTGGGAGGTGAACCACTACTATTGCATAAAGATACTTTTATTATTACATTGTCTTTTATGAGCCAATAAAATGCAATACAAAAATACAGTCACAGTCTTCTCAGAATTGCAAGCAGAAACCTCAGTGTGCCATTTTTGTACAACTTCTGTCAGGAGAGCAATCCTAAAACATTTCCTTCAGATCAGATGCATTCGGTTCAGTATTAATCCAGACAAATTTCTTTTATCTGTTCATAAAAAGAAAAAGAAAGAGTATTAAAATGTTTATAGTCAAGAATGAAAAGTTACCAGTGTTGCTTGCATATATACAACATCCCATTAAACTGGAACTAATGAAACTTGCTTTGTTTGCTTTTCTATCCCCTCTGCCTCCTTAAAACCCAACAAATGCAATATTAGTGTTTTCCACAGGATGTGAACAGTTTGAACCTCCATATTTCTCATGGTCTAACCAGTACATGCACACTGAATGGTACAGCAGGTTCTGCCAAGCAAAAGAGGCACACAATTCACTCTGCACTTCCTTCAATGCTAACAGCAACTTCACTGCTTATTCTCTGTCTAATCACATGGGTTTACACGAAACTGGCTAATACAGGAGTTTCTGGGTCAAGACTGCTACTATATGTAAGTAAAATACATGAAAGAGATACAAACTTTGACAAAGTGTTTTGTCCCATTTAAAAGAACATTTTAAAGGTAAGTAATCTCTCCACTACGATTCAGTGAATAATTTTCACTTTTTTCTCCTCTCTCTCCCAAAAGAGGACTTACATTCCTTTATTCGAAATGTAAATTGTTATTTGGCTGTGTAAAACAGTTGTGGTTGTTTCTGTTATATTATATTCCTCTGGTTGGAAACCTAAACTGCTTAATTCAGCTACTGCTCTGAAGAACAAGTTTGGTGTCTTCCACAAATAAGAAAGGATAGTAGCCCTATTGATAAGTGTTGATACAGAATTGGAATTGTTAGGATATAAAAATATTCTTCAATGGCTTCAATGGTCTTTAAGAATGACCATGACTCATGCTGCAAAGATTCCTTTGCAGGCAGAGCCCATTCTTTAACCCATTGCATAAAATTAGACTAAAGTAAGAGACAAGACTCTGCGTTATGCCGTCTCTTTCTAGCTTTTGTGCTTAGAACAAAAAACCCAACATAATGATCTTTTGAGATGCTGCAAATAAGCATAACATGCATTTATTAGTTAAAAAAAAAAAAAAAAAGAACAAAAAACAAAAAGGAAAAAAAGGCAGGTCAAATCAGCCTGGAATATGAATTCTCCCTTTATTTCAGTGAAGATATAAGGTGGTAAGAGGAGTTCAGAAGAGAAGTGGTTTTTCCCCTATATTAAAAGTTTAAGAAAAAAAAAACAGAACAGCAAAAAAAAGGAAGGGGGGGGGGGGGAGGGAAGACTAAGGCAAGAGGACAAAGAAATAATATAAATTAAACTTGACAGATTGTTTTTCCTGCTTGTCAGAGAACAACACAAAATTGTGTTTGATACAGCAAAATTCAGGACTCTTTTTCCACACTGGGTCAATAAACACAAGTTAGAGTTACAGTTACATCATGATTGGCACGGTTTCTATGTGACTTACTAGGAATGGCTATAATTTCAGCTCACTTCCACTACACGTGAATTCCTCAGAACTCCTGTTTGATGGCCAATTAAAACAAAGGTTTTGTTTCCTTATGGAAGTGTAAAAGATTGTTTAAGCAATTGGCGTGATCAGAGAAATAGTACCTCAAAAGTAGCATACAGAATTTTCACACATTGACTTCTGAATACACAACACAAAAAGGAAAACATCAGTCACAGAATGACAGAATGGTTTGGGTCCGGAGGGACCTTAAAGCTCACTCAGTTCCAACCCCCACGGCATGGGCAGGGACACCTTCCACTACAGCAGGTTGCTCCAAGCCCTGTCCAGCCTGGCCTTGAACACTTCCAGGGACGGGGCAACCACAGCTTCTCTGGGCAACCTGTGCCAGGGCCTCACCACCCTCATAGTGAATAATTTTTCCCTAGTATCTAGTCTAAATCTCTCCTCTTTCAGCTTAAAGCCATTCCCCTTGCCTGTTAGTACACACCCTTGTAGAAAAAGTCCCTCTCCAGCTCTCACACAGGCCCCCCCCTTAGGTACTGGAAGACTTAGGTCTCCCCAGAGCCTTCTCCAGGCTGAACAACCCCAGCTCTGTCAGCCTGTCTTCATAGGAGAGGTGCTCCAGCCCTTTGATCATCTTCGTGGCCTCCCCTGGAATCACTCCAACATGTCTTTCCCACTTTGGGGGCCCAGAGCTGAACACAGTACTCCAGGTAGGGTCTCACAAGAGCAGAGTAAAGGGGGAGAATCTCTTCCCTAACCTGCTGGTCATGCTCCTTTTGATGCAGCCCCGTATATGGTTGACTTTCTGGGCTGTGAGCACACATTGCTGGCTTATATTCAGGTTTTCATCCAGCAATACCCCCAAGCCTTTCTTCATAAGGCTGCTCTCAGACACATCAATATGCCTAATATTTGCGGGGCACAAGTATTACAAAGGTGAAATACAAGAAAATGCCTATGGGATACACATTAACATGGACAGCTAACAGATTTTTTTAATCATCTCTTAGGGTGCTCTTTATGTAATCATGTAAGTGCGAGAAACCTTTGCCAACTAAAAACACTGAAAGAAAACTAAACTATTCCAGAATGATCCTTACTATTTCTGCAAGAATATAAATTAGTCAGAACACAGAAAGGTCAATTTCACATATCAGGAAAGATATTTAGCTTCTTATTGAAGATTAATTCAATTTTCTTTGAAATTATGGTATTACATTTTCAAGCCTTCTTGACTTCTCCTACATAAAAACCATTCATAGAAGTCACTAATCTATGCTTTTCTTAAATAAAAAATAATCTCTTACAAATTGGAAAATACATGAGGTCAGAAGAGCCTATCCTGCTAAAATGCCAGCCCTTTGGCTAACCCTTCTTCTGTCATAAGTATTTCTGCAAAAGTAATGACTTGAACCATGAAAATAATCCAGGTTGAAATTAAATTGGGGATGAAGTGGTGAGAAGCAGGAGAAAACAACAAATGCACACTACCACCCTTTAATTTTCAATTCAAATCTACAATATGATTTACTGTTTGGCCTCACAAACAGCTGTATTTGTGGAAGGCAGGAGAGAAGCTGGAGGCCAGAGGAAAACAAGACTTAATGGCAGCTTAAATACTTGAAGCATGGCATGAGTATTTTGAAATAAAGGTATGTTGCAAAAGGTAGTATTTAAAGAAAATTATTTTTCTTTACAGTGTAATGCTGGTGTGACTGAAGACCAAAGAAATGCCTGTTTTGGAAGTGTAGATTGACATTTAACTGGAAATACTAATACTTGAACAGGTGATGCAGTATATTTAAGATACACTAGTAAATATTCTTTGGCCTAACTGACAAAAAATGCCTGTTTTTAATTTAAATGACCATTCCAAATTCCTATAACTCAGCACAACAGCATGTTTTCATTGACAGCTGACCCATGCTGATGGATAGCACTGTGTTCTCCTATATGTGTTATTCTTTCAGGTTATTTTCTCTCCACAGTAAGAATTTTGCAATATTGTTGCTAATATATGTTGATAACTGTTAGTATAAAACTGACTTCAATAAACTATTCCTTCCACAAAGAATGCTGCCAATATGATCATGAGTATTCTCTTCAGACCTGTACAGTTCTTTCAGTCAAGTTCTTCACTTTTCTCTCTTTCAGTCTCATCCTAGCATTTAAGAATGGAATCACTGACAGATACGGTCAGAAAAGAAAAGCTGGATGCCTACCCCGCTGTTGTGCTCCTGCCAACCCTTCCCACTAAGGCTGCTGGATGTTATGCAAATAACTTAAGTTCCTTCCACACAGCTACAAAGACTTCCTTCTGAGCTCAATACAGCAGCTGGTTTGTTAGCTACAGTTACAGTTCTTTAACATGGAATGATTCCAAGTTTCCTGGGGACCTGGATACATGCCCACAAATGTTCCTTTGCCAGTAGTAGAGCAATGAATAAGAACTGTACTATTGGACTGCCCTGTCAAAAGGAGGCTGTTTGGTAACGCTGCCTTATGTCAGCCTTGATAGATGGAAATGAATTATTTAAGAAGTCTTCCTGTGATCATGTTGTTGATCAAGACTTTGGAAATCTGCCCCTATTATTATGTAATGTTATCATCCTAAAAAGAATGCATAATTTGGATAACAGCATTAATCTCCAGCATTTATCAAGATGACAATTCTATAAACCATGACTCCCAAACTCTACTAATCTTAAAAAATGGGAAGTGAAATTTGATAAAATAGAAGTATAGGCAGGAATAGCATGCCAAAAGCTGAAGATGAGACATTTAATTTGCATTCAGTTGATTCTGCACAGCTTCTTCTGTGTGCTCAGAGCGTGGTTAGTTTCCACTCTTCAAAGAAACACATAGTAGGGTAGTAGTGTTATGTATGTCACCAGTATAGCAGCAGTTACACAATGGCTACTTTATGGGAATCCAAAGTTTGCAAGAAAATTCTGCCTTCAGGCCAATACTTCCAAGTGCAATGGAAAAGAACAGTGCAAAGGAGAAATGTACGTGGTAGGTAAGCTTTCTGTACTTTCACAAGTCCTGGACCAGATAACCCACTGAACAGATCTGTCACAAGCTATTATTTCCTACAAGTAGAGTCGACACTAGGAAAAAAAAAAAAAAAAAATCTGTTTTGAAAAAGAAGAAATTCATACAAAAAGGTTTTTTAATGCAAGTTCAGACTCACTACAGTTTGCTTATTTTTAAAAGCAGACTACATTAGCACATTTTTTTAGATTTACATATTTTCAGTACATCTATTAATAGCATTTATTTCTTAATGACTCCTAAATCAGAACTACCCAGTTTTCAGAAGCAAAATTAAGGCTATGCCCGATTTTCAAGTCATTCTACTTATTTGTCTGTCCAAGCCAGAAAACTGTGGTCACACTGAACTGTGATATCACATCATATGACAGTTGATTATGATGTCACTGGGAGAATTATTACTGCAGATATGAGTATGAAGAGGAAAAGGAGTTCTTCATGCACTTGTTTTCATGCAAATGTCTTTACACAACCATGATATTTAGGCATAATTGTCTTTAAATAGAATATTTCTTTCAAAGTTCTCCCTGAGGCACAGTGAATATTAAAGGATAACACTAACTATAATTGAGCCACTTATTCAGATTGCAGCTGTGGAACATGGATTGGAAATGATACAATGAACAAATTATGAGCACAGTTCATGAAAAAAAATGGTTCAAATTATTATACATCAAATTTACAATTAAAGCTATAACTACTACTGTATGAATGGTTACTTCTCAAATGCATATTTCAGATACTTGATTAATATGCAGACATAGACAAGAGGCATAAGGATGGGAAGCCACTCATTTGACTAATGGAAATACATACGAGCTGCTGGGTAGTGAATATTTGTTGCATACTTCCTTATTTGTGCTGTATTTCTTCACCTTTAGTCTTTGCTTGTGAGAGAAATGCGAGAGTAGAAACTGAAAAAAATCCTTTGTTGAAATGCCATATTACAGAAATATATACACAGAATAATCCACAAATAATCATACCATAGCTTCGTTGATTTGGGGGTTGAGGGAAGGAGCCGTAACTAAGAGTCACAAAAGCCTATATGATTCTCAATGCTGGTTTAAGACCACCATATTTCTTATCAAGACCCTGCAACAATACTAGTTTGAGACTGGTGCAAGATTGGGATTAAAAAAAAAAATAAGATGTACATTTAAAAAAATCTTGTTCTGTTCTTCAAATACAGTTCCCTTCTCCAACAAATACAATGGCACATATACATAAATAATGAGTCACAGATACAATGTGCCATGTCAGGGCAATGGATCTTTAGAACAGAACTTTGAATTCTACTGCTGTTCAGTGCTGTTCAATGAAAGGTGGTTTATTTTTAAGAACAAGAGACCTCTGATCATAACTGCTCCCCTTCACTTGCAGACTGAGAAAAATCTCATCATCATCTACAGGAATAATTGTATAACATCTAACAGTAAAAAGCAGACCACTCAAAAATGTTTGACTTGTGTGTGTTTGTCTTACAGTCAAGATCCCCCACCAGTCATCTTGGCTTTTCCAGAGAAAATAATTGAATGAATCTCACATTCCATCTACTAAATACTAACCTCACTACTATTAGTTGCATTTTGTTTGTTGAGTTTTTGAATGTACTACAGCCATTTATTAAAAAGAACTAAAAAAGCAGTTACAAAATACAGCTTTTCTTTGGTGTAACTCGTTGTACCAGTGTACCTCTATCACAAAGTTCCACCAGCTTCCCTGCAACACATCGTCTATTACTTTCTCTGAATATTTGCTCCTACACATTGAATCTCAATTCATGCTTTGTTTCATTAAAAAACACTGTTTAAGTGTTTCATCAAGTAACCTAGGTACTCTCTTAGTGATTCACAATGTTTTATATAGAGCTATTACTGACTATAGCATTATTGTCACTGATTTTAAACTTTGTTAGAAACCACCTTCTATTACTAAAAAATACGCTCAGATAAATTTGTGACTGAGTGTTTTAGCACTTCATTTCTTAGAACATTAATACCAATATTTTATTGTTCCATTAGCACAAGTTTTGACAGCGAGATGCATTGAGGCTGATTTGATTTCCAGAAGAAACTGGATATCCTCCTGTTCTTACAGTTCTATTATAAACAGTTCAATTATGCAGCCTACACAGAGTTTAACTGTTAACTAGAATTAAAAGTTACATCTCATTCAGTTTGAACCAAATAAAGTAGCAGAAGGAAATCACAATTATATTGATATCAATAGCAAAACTACCACTGACACACACACAGAGAATCTTTCATTTTTACTCTTCCAATTCAGTTTAGATCCTTTTAAGTGAAATTGTAGTTAAAACAATAACAAAATATAGTAAAGCCTACAACGTTATGTAATTAATGAGGTAAAAAGGAAGCATCTATTAAAAAAGGACACCAAACTCTTTACAGATTATTATTAACCAACACCAGTTTTGAGCAGTCTTTACTAATTGCAAATAGAAGCTCTATACCTGTCACACAGAGAAAATTTTAAGTAAACAGAACCCAAACTGTCTTTGTTTCCTTTCATTTTTTCAACTCATGAACCTAGGTGCCAAAGGGCAAGATAACAAAAAGAGCCCTACTTACTGAGCATTAAATAATGTATTTTCTACAGGGAGACTAAAATGACATCCAAAACATAGTTTGCATGCATGCACATTATCTCTTCAGGACAGAAAGAAGTATAGCAGGCCGGATGACTTTAACATTTCCCTACCTTAAAGTATTTAGATGCACTTATCTCTGTGCCTCCAACATTTCATAGTAATTACACTTTCCTTGCATATGTATTTATCCTTAAAAATACTGACAATACCGAATTTTAATTGAAGCTTCATCTTTGAGAATGAAAAGTCTTCAACAAATAATGATAAAAGTATGTAATAAGATTTATATGAAGAAATGTCAGCAGATAAACACAAGTAAATTTTGTATAAATCTTTATATATTCATTGTAGTTCAAGAGCTTAAAAAGTAGGGAGTAAAAAAATCTGATTGCGTGATATGTACTATTCCTCAGCTAGTAAAACCTACTCAGAAAGAAAGTTTAGATTAGACTGAGCATAAATTATTCTGGAAGAGTAAAGATGATTCGGTTACAAGAGTGAAACATAGCACTGAAGCAAGGTCCATTCAAAACCAACAGAAAGCAAAAAGGTAATTTTCAGTGGCCTTCTCAAGCCTCAAGCTAGCTGGACAACCTCTGAATCTTCAGTAGAAATAGCACTGTCTACAGATTCAGAAATTGTCATATGTCCACTGATAGCTGAATCACCCCTCCCAGCTTGAATGTATGTATTGTCATTTAAATTATATAATCTATTACTACAGGCAGAAACCCTTTCTAAAAAAACAAACAAACAAACAAACAAAAAAAAACTTCTGGGATACCTGAAGAAATGTTTTTTTAATTGAAGGTTGATAGGAGAGATGTGCTAGCATTTTTACTGTTATTTCTCCTTTGCAGGTAGAAACTTGGAAGCAGGTTCAGAGGCTTCACTGAAGTTGAATAAGAGGAGAAACTGCTCAGTAAGCGAAAACAAGATGGCAAGCTTTGACTTTTCAGAGTCAATATGCCACAAAAAAATTGTAAAAGGCAATTCCACTTCTTCTAATTCTCCTACAGTGAGGCCCAAAATAAAGCTTTTTCATCCACTTAGTGAAAAGACAATAAATCCATTAAACAGCTGAGGTTCCCCATTTCACAAAGCAGATTTCAGATTCTGACACAGTAACTCAAGACAGCTTTTGAAATTAACAAAGCCATTTGTAGACAGAACAAGAAAGTTCTTTTATATGTTTCTAACTGTGTTTCACAGTAAAATGCTGCTTCAGGCAGAAGCAGAGACTAAGCCTGCTGTATTCACACTGGAGAGGGCAGACTATTTGCACTGTCCTAAGCACTCACTCAGATTCCATGCTGTGACCTCACAAACCCACATGTTAGGTATCAGCCCCAAACAGCAAAACACTTAGCACCAGAGCAATATTAATGCTACTTCCATCAGAAGTACTCTCTCAAGTGAAACATACTGCATATGACTTCTAAGGGCATCTGATTTTTTGAAGTAGAAAGAAAGAGCCTCCTTAAAGCAAAAGATGCACCCAATACGTCCATCAGTGAAAGAAATGGCTAAAGAGAGTGCATAAACCAGCTTGAGTTTGAGAAACAAACTCTATTCTATTCCAAAAATCTTCTGTTTTGACAAATTATCACCAATAAGACTGTTAGTGCCCAATGGAAACAGACATTCCAAAGTGGATTCAGTGGTATAAACTTTAAGGACTGTGATAACTGAGAAAAGGCTGAACTTTTGTTCCGCTTATGCTCATGAGAAATGGGTATGTCATCCTAGAAGCTAAAGTTAGTTCATTTCTAGAGGGGGGAAATAAGATCTTAAATCCACTTCATTATTCAAATTCTCCTCTACTTCAATAATCTCACCCATCATAGAAGTAGATAACAATGAAAAAACCAACCCTAAGAGAACATGCCTTCCCACTAATTAATAAAGAAACATTGAACATTACCTATGACAATGGATGGAGTGTTCAAAAAAATCTAAATAGTCTATTGAGATCCCTCAATACCAAATAGTTCAGTTAAGAGGCACATTTTACAGAAAAAAATATAAATTTCAGCTTTGCTTTTGTTTCTTACATTTTCAAGAAAGTAAAACAGGAAATAAGTTTTATGCCATGTCATTTGGTAGTAGAATGGCTTTGATGCCACAGTCCTGATTTATTTTTAGTAGTAATGAAGTGGTTGATTAAAGTGCAATGTAAAAGAAACAGGAAACATTAGTGATTATCTTCATGGGGGCTTTTTGTGGAAAATGTTTTAGCTTGACCTTGGTTCTTCATTGACTGGCATGAACTGGGAAGTAGCATCAACTGATATTACAGGCCAGTTTTCTAAATCTTTCAAACTTACTGGGGTTCTGCAGTTTCAGATATCAGCAAGTAACTTCGAATCATAGAATCATAGCACGGTTAGGGCCGGAAAGGACCTAAGATCATCAAGTTCCAGCCCCCCTGCCATGGGTAGGGACACCTCACACTAAACCATACCATCCAAGGCTCTGTCCAACCTGGCCTTGAACACCACCAGGGATGGAGCATTTACAACTTCCCTGGGCAACCCATTCCAGCACCTCACCACCCTTACAGTAAAGAATTTCTTCCTTATATCCAGTCTAAACTTCCCCTGTTTAAGTTTGAATGCATTACCCCTTGTCCTATCACTACAGTCCCTAATAAAGTTTGAGGCACAGCTTTCAAGTTCTTCCATTGCCTTTTGAAACAGAAAATAGAAATCCTCATGAATTCAGGAACACTTTTCCAAATAAACCTGTATTTCTGCGTCCTCCTTTCACACCCATGAAATGAGTAAGTGAGACTGGTTGATACTCACCTGCTAACAGGACACTGCAGAAAAACAAAACTGCTTTATAGCTCCAAATTGCTTTGAACAAATGAGTCTTAGCTGAACACAAAGCACTGTTTTCAGATTTAACATGAAGAATCATTACTTAAGATAGGCACATTTTCTCACATTCCATTTAATAGCGATTAAGAAATACAATTAGTATAGCTCTCACTACAGGTAAGTGTTAACACCTACTTCTCAGGTATGTCTGCATTGCTTTAGAGCTCTAAGGTATTATTTCACATCAGTGTACATCAAAACCTTTTAAAGCAGTTATTGACTATGAGCAGAGATTTCACTTTTTTCTATCCATTCTCTCAATCAAAAGAGCAAAATTCCAGATAGATCAAAGAGACACTGAAACTTGCAGAGACCACCATACACGCAATTCATACAGTCTTACTACATAAAAACAATTTTGTTCTTAAATTTTCAATGTAAATTTGGAAAGCAGATTTCATAATATTAATGAAATACACTAAACATCTGGGTAGTTACCAAATAACTTCGTACATGACATTTCCAAGCACATTCCATTGAGCCTGGACCACCTGGCACTGAACAATACAGCTTCGACAAACAAGCTCCTCTCTGAGACAGACAACCTACAGGCTGGTTCTACAGCTTTGTAGAATCACAGTTCTTTTTTGATGAATCAAACTTTTTCATGCAATTCTAGATCTAAACAGAGGAACAGTAGCTGGAGTGAGAGAGTTGCTAGCAGTATTTGCTCTTCATTTTCCAGCAGTTCACTCAAATTCAGCAGAACTTGATAGCAATAAAAAGTCACTGCCATCTATTCAGTGATCATTTGCGTGCTGGTTTTGGCTGGGGTAAGGCAAATTTTCCTCCCAGTAGCTGGTATGGGGCTGTTTTGGATTTGTGCCAGAAACAGTGTTGATAATTCAGGGATGTTTTAGTCACTGCTGAGCACCACCGGCACAGAGTCAAGGCTTTTTCTTCTCACCCCATCCCACCAGTGAGTGGGCTGGGACTGCACAAGAAGCGAGGAGAGGACAGAGCTAGGACAGCTGACCCCAACTGTCCCAAGGGATATCCCAGACCATATGTTGTCATCCTCAGCACCCAAAACTGGGGGAAGAGGAAGGAAGGAAGGGAGGGACATTTGGAGCAATCTTCCCAAGTAACCACTACATGTGATGGAGCCCCGCTGTCCTGGGAATGGCTGGACATCTGCCTGCTGATGGGAAGTGGTGAATAAATTCCTTGGTTTGCTTGGCTCACATGCACAGCTTTTGCTTTACCTATTAAACTGTCTTTATCTCAACCCACGAGTTTTCTCACTTTCACCCCTTCCAATTCTCTCCCCATACCACCAGGGAAGAGTGAGTGAGCAGCTGCGTGGGGCTTACTTGCCAGCTGGGATTAAACTATGACAATTTGATATCTTATCTAGAATCAAGTTGCTGTCAAGCTAAGAAAATTGTCATCAATGAGACTCAAAAGTGTCATAATGGGAAATAATATTGGTTACAGCTTTATGAAAAGCTTACTGAACACTTTCTTCTGCTCCCCTCTCAAAAGAAAACAAAACAAATAAATAAAAAAGGTAGCTTAATCACTGTTCTATGGTCCTTTAGTTTAAGTTAAAGCACATGTCAGAGAACATTCTGGAACAGTCCATCTGAGAAAACATGCCATATATTTCCATTTTAAACTGGAAGAAAATAACTGCCTTAAGAATGATAGGGTAGAAAACACATCTTTCAAATATTCTGAGCCTGATCAGCAAGACTTCACTTTCCTAAATTGAAAACAAGACTTCCTGTTGTATATATACATTTTCCAGACAAAATTAATCATCATGACTGTGGTTAAGGAATGCAGATTCAATGTACTCCTTCCTGTTAGAGAGATATTAAATATAATGTCTATAAGCCTTTCTTGACTCTTAGCATGACGACAGTGGAGTAAACTGGCATTTAAAAAGCTACAACCATTAAAATAAGTTTTTAATAATTCATTAGTCTTATTTCTTTTCAACACTTTCCGCCACGCCCTACTCTCAGTCTTATCTCTTTCTTTGGACTCTGAAAAAAAAAAAAAAACCCACAAACCTTGTATGAGGTGATGCACAGGATGATGGTGATATATGAGATTGTAAGTACAAACTGTCACAAGCACCTTTCTAACTGTACCACTTTGTGATAAAGGGCCAAAAAGGTGAACATTTTGGAAAAATAAGTCTTAAGATGAAAACATTGAAATATTAAGTAATTTCATAAACAGTAATTTACCTTTAAATAGCTCTCTGAATACTAATAGGAAATAACACTATTAGGAAGTATGGAAAATATAATCACAGTCCACTATTGGTATGCATGGGGAATGTTAATTATAAATTCACATTCATCTGGAATGGTTCACTTTCACAGGGCAAATTTTGTTTCAACTTTTGCTTTTAAAATTGTGATTCCATAACACCCCATCCAATAAGTCAGACACTGAATTTTGATTATCAAATTCTGCTCTTTATGTAAATAAAAAAGCTCAAATAGGAGGGTATAATTAACTGATCCAAAATGTTCACACACAAGCATAATAATGCAGTGCAGTCATTGTAAAAATCTGCCTCTGAATTTCATTATTGGCCTTGATTTAGCACAAAGTTTCTGGTCAGCCAACACAGTGTTTATCATTCACACAGACTGCACAATTCTGGAACAGTTTTTACATGGTGTCAGTGTACATCCTCTTTTTTTCAGGATATTTTCATTACAGAAGCTACAAATTTATTTCAAATTCTGAATTTAGAAAGGAACAATTACATTTGCTAAGTCTACAACTCTTAGAAAGTTAATAATAGATTATAGGAGAAACTACATATTTGACATATAATCTGAGTAAAATACATACCTTCTCCTTCTCAATGCATACCCACCTACTTGATCAGTAAAATCAGAGTATTTATCCCCAAAATTCAGGACATTATCAAATTAATCCCATTTTCTTTATAGACTAGAGAAAAATTTTCCCCTAAACTGAACTCTGACTGCATATTTGTCAACAAATTATAAATCGCTGCAAAAGGTCTCAGCTATTTGTGTCAATGTTATGTATGATCCTTTAAGAAAGTATTCTTACGTATGTAATTCATAAATAAAGCATTTTCGACAGAATCTCTCAGCTAATGTTCTTATATTTTTAAGCAAATAAATGTACATAAAAAAAATAAAACAAGCAACCAAGGCAATTAAAGATGCACTAAAACATCCATCCAGTAAGTTAATATTTATTTCCACTGACATGAATGAAATATGATTTTGTATGACTACAAAAGATGCCTTTTCTAATGCAAAAGGCAATAAAATCAAAATAGTCAGGGCCTTACAAACTATCAGTTCAGATAAATAATTTTTCACTTAAATAACAAAAAAAACCAGCCCCCAAAATATCCAGAATTTTAGTGAATGCTTATGTTTCTGTGCAAGTGCATAGTTTCAAGCATAGGGGTGCAAACTTGCTAAGTAATCATCTAAAGCCATATTCAGAAAAATTAAAAGGCTACTTGCACTTCAAGAAGGTTTGATTCCATGTGGCCTGAACTGGCAGTGACACAAATTAGTGAACTGTAGCAGACTGCTCTGAGATTGGTGACTTAAGGGATGCACTAAAACTGTGTTTTTTAAGGAACCATGTCATTCCACTTGAAAGAAGGTTGCATGGTTTTTCTTATTCGTCTTATTCAGGAACTTGCTCATATTTTCTCTCTGAAATGTCAAGCCTTGAAGGGAAAAAACAATGCCAAAGTCTCCTGAGTTGCTGTTTCAGAATATAGCAGCCTTTGTCACATCACTGATTAGGTTGTCCAGAGTTCACTAGGAAGATTTTGTTATGCAAATTTATGTTTAAAAGACAAGTAACATATACGCATTTTTCCTTCCATTATAAGGATTTATTAATTTACCATAAAAGTGACAGTGTGCATCTGCATGCCATGTTTGCTGCATACACGAGGAGTTCTTTGCCCCTCATAATATAACTCCCATCCATATTTACTACAGTATTTTCCCCTAATGCAGGACTCTGAGTCTCTTATTTTTATTTCACATCCTGAGGATGCTGTGTGCTTCTCCACTACCTCTCTTCTCTATTCCCATATACTAAGAATCACGTATTCAACAAATCATATCTGATTCAGGCAACCATGTTCCTTCTCAAATACTTACATAGTACTCCTTTCAAGGAGAACAAGACAGCTAGTTTACATGGGTTAGGACCATGACACCCTTTGGTCTGGAATTTGATTCCATCACAGATAACAGTTTTTCAGGCACAGCTATTCAGAATGTAAATAGACCAATAAGGTAAATTAAGATGCCAGGCAAAATTAGGATGGTAATGGTTGTCATCAACCATTTACTTAATGTGCAGGCAATTATGGAGACAGCAAAAGCTAGCAGCTTTGCTAATCGCCAACCAAAAGCTCCCATGAATCCACACTATTCTTTCTATTTTGCACCCACATCAATTGGTTTCTGCTTATTGATCCTTAAAGCCATCCTGGAAAATTCAGAATTAATCTGACCCCTTGTTCAAAATCATCTGTTGGTAACAAGTGATCTGTCTGGTCCTGCTAAGTTCTGTCTCCTACAACTCTTTGTGGTATCCAAGACAGTCAGATGAGACACTGTACAACATTACTAGCATAAGTTACCTTACTTTCCTCTATCCTTCTTTCCAGAAGAGTAAGGGAGCTATGGGACTTCCATACTTACACTATGTTGCATGACCACTTAAATGTTGTTTCTCTTCCGTTGACTAAGGAGGGTCTGTATCTATGCTCAACATTTAACAATACCATGCGTTATACTTGGGTGCTGATCAATCCATCTTCTGTCAAAACCAAGGCAAAACAAACATATACTTCAACATGGTCTTAAAGTAAGCAAATAAGCTACTTCAAACAATAGTCCAGAGAGAATTCCAAGGAACAGTTACTCAGGAAACACTCTGTCAGCAGCCCTTCTTCAATTACAAAACCTGACAACCTAGTGAAAAAAATTAATAAACACAAATAAGATCTTAAAGATCCCGAATTACACTATTTCAGTATAGATAAATTGAGACATTAATATGGAAAACAATGCATACTAGCCTGTAGTACATCATAATTTTTTAACTAAAATTATGTTAAAATCTATTTCATTTTTCAGCTATTATTTTTAGAGGGAATATTAAAAAATTTAGCCTTTGATTAAAAAAATGCTAATAACAAAATACTTCAGAAACTGATTAAAGCCACTTGAAAGTGTTCAATTAATGTTTCAATTTAAACACTGAGATTACTATGTAAAAACCTCATAGATGCATAGTGAAGCCACAAAATACTTTGAGCAAATGGAACACATTTAGAGAAACAAAATTATAATACCTGTATCAAGAGAATAACTGACATAACTGTTCTTGATCAAAGTACTTTATGAATGCAAGAACAAATCCTGAAGATGAAATGGAGATGCTGTATTATTTTGCCACATCTCACCGGAAAGCTGCATTTAATACAAAGGAGTAAGCTAAAGACACTTCAAAAATACTTTTTAATAACAAAGACTAGATGCAGTGTTCCAGACAAAACACCTCTTCTACTGGTTAAATGAAAAGTGGGTCTGTGTCTATGCTTAGTGATAAAACTCTTCATAACAGAAATAAAGGCCTGTCAACTCATGAGTCAATCAGTTCTTCCATTCTGATAATCAATATGGAAATCCTAAAATAGCTGAAACTAAGCCAAATATTGTACCTCACCAATAAATGCCAGTCAGAGAGAATGAACAAAATTAGTCTTAGCAAGAGGTAGCAGACCAACTTTTTAGTCTTTGTAAAAAATTACAAGCAAATCTATAGACAAATTTCTCAGGTAGAACACAGACCCTTCCCCATTTGCTTTGTTTGATAACCCACCCCAATTTCAGATGAAAATGCCTCTCCTATTTGAATGGACTCATTCTAGTACCAACTGCACATAAGGGACTTTCTTGTATGTAGGAACCAATCAAGGGAGAATTCTAGAAGTGAAACATCCTTCACTGCTGTGCTTTCACCAAGAACATAATTTCCTTCGAAGACTGTATAAGCAGCTAACATTATGGCTGCTGTAAGGCCATGCACTTTGCTGGACATACCTGTCAACTCACCTAATGTAAAGTAATGAGTTCATCTAATTCCCTCCCAACTACTTAAACTAGAGTAAGTTATTTAACTAAAACTAACTAAACTAACTAAAAAGTTAACTTTTAAAAAATGCATCAGTAGTTTAATGTTGTCTTACAGCATTATTAAAACTTTCTACTTAAACAAAAACAATTACAAACTGAAAACCAACAAATGGGTCCTCTAAATGAAACAATTCTTTTCATATTCGGTGCTCAAACAAGGTATAACTTGAAAGAGTATTTCTTTAATTTCTTAATTTTTAATATATTTTAATAAACCTGATTTTTAAAGCAGGCGTCAGCAGCAATATTTGTAAGTTAGAGGAATGCACATTATTAAAAAACATACAAAAATTGAATGCAATCTACCTATATGAGATTAATTGTTCCTACGCACACAATGACTCGACATTAGAACGTGACAGAATTCAATACACAATGAAAACTGCTTTGCACATAAAAAAAATTGGGTAAAACTACCATAGTAGCATATTGTGTTTAAGCTAAACAAGACAGGCATTATATCCATTGAACTCTACAGAACCCCACTGACAGTGTGAAGTGACGAAGGAAAGAGTGCACATTAACATAAAAATTCTGAGTCTGCTGGAGAAAAGCAGCTTTGTGGAAAGCTGTAGAACTGAAGTACAAATACAGAAAAAGATATCCCAACCAGCCACACATTACAACACAGTAACTATGCTCCTACCCTGAAATACTCTGAAGGAACTGAATCTGAGTTTAGTTTTTGTTGGGATTTATTTTGTTCATGGGGGTTTTCTGTTTGTCTGGCTTTTTTTTTTTTTTTTTTGGGTGTGCTGTTTTTAGGAAAAAAGTTACTTTGATTAAAAAAATTTACTACAGTCTGTCCAATTTGCAGCTTGTTTTCTATGTAACATTTATAACCATGTATTCCTGCTGTGTTGCAATATGAGAGGCTTTTAAGAAATAAGTTCTCACTTCTCTGCTTAACACATGGAAATAAATTAAATCTCACTGCAATAAGTCTACAAAACGGAACCTCAGCAAGCAATACCACAAGGAACACCAAGCAACTGGCTGCTCTGAAATGGGGAAGCATTTAAAGAAAGTTTTCAGATCTCCACTGCATCCTCACCAAATACAGAAACACTTAGAAACCAAAATATTCGTGAAACAGGAAAAAACATACATTCCCAGTTTCAGCTATCATCAACATCTAACAATTGTAGAGAGGACAATGGAAATAGACACAGAGTTCGGGAAATGAATGTGTAGACAGTACTTTTCTGGAAATGTTTGCCTCCAGAGAAGGAATGAGTACCACTTGACAGGCCACATATGTGGTCAACTGAAAGATGTTTTTAAACATGAACCAGGATCAAAACCAGATGTCTTCTAATTCAATTAATAAGTACATTTTATAACCATTGACTAAAGAAGGTAGCATGGATGCCTCAGAATAAACTGTGAATGGCAGCTGCAAAGTTTTGTCCACAGAAGACATACAGACACTTCTATCCTGCCTTTGTAAGGACATCTTTTGTAAGGGAGCACAAGAACTTAAAGTGGTCAATCATAGCCTTCATAGGAGGTAAGGGATAACAGTAAGGCCCCCTTCCATGCTATGAAACAAAGTCATTCTACAACATTCTGTAATTTAACCATAAATAGAGAAACATCTGCCTACAATGTGCTCAGCTCTACTTCTGCTGACTACAGAAGAAAACACAAGTAAAAAACTATTTTAGTAAAATCTTGACTGGTTTAGCAGTGTGCTAAATATAGCTAAAAGAGATGTAAAAAGGAGAGAGCATCAAGGTGGTAACACTTGAATCAGAATAATGAAAGTTGCTGTCTGCATGCAAATCAGCATGGTTATCAGGGGTTGAAAGGAGACAGTAAGTATATTCTAGTCAAAGCTGACATTTAGAAGTCAGTAAGAGCAAGGAAGAAAAAATAAAATAAAATTTGTCAGCATGAAAACATAAGTTATATGTTAACAGTCCAGACATGCCGTTGGAGGAAGGAGAGAAAAAGAAGGAGTAAAAAGTAAACTAACTATAAAGAGAACTGCAGACGAATTTTTTTAATAGGATCAGACAATTAAATTAAGCACTAGCAATTAATTCTGATTAAAATCACAATTTCCTTACCAGTGTTTCTCTCCCTCCAAGTCTATGCAACATCCCAAACAAATTAGTTTCGCAGTCCTTCTACCCATGGCCTGAGCAAGATTGGATTGCTTGATCCCTCAGGTTAGGAGGTATAAGAACACATACGCCTAAAATACATACCAGATATAAATGCATGCACCAGTAGGGCCAGGAGGTTTCATGTGCCAGCTAAGCTCAGTTTTCTTTAGCAACTAATGTGGATCATGTGCACATAACCTTGTAGCTCAACTGAAGCAAAAGGAAAGAAGCTGTTTGACAATTATTTTATTATTTTAGGGAAGGTATAAAAGACAGGGGAAAGTATTGCATTAGTGAGTAAAATAAAGAGAATGAAAGAGAATGATAAAGGTCCTGAAAATGGAGCATGTGGGTGATGAGTGACACACAGCAGAATGCATATCCCAATAGAATATCCTCTTGCACCAGCCCCTCATCACCCGTCCACTGAGCTTATGACCAACACTGTGGGAGCTAGTATGAGGCACTGATTTTTTCTGGTGGAAGAAATACAAAGAAATTCAGTTTAGTTAAGATTTATTCCTATTTCACTCAGCACCAAAGTAATTAAAAATAAACAAAAATAAATAAGCAAATACAAAACACCATTATGGAGGCTTTGCCAGGACTGGACTCTCATTTTATCCCAGCACTCTAAGCCTATTGTTTCTGACAGTGCTCTACACAAAGGTGTATACCTCATGTGAACCGGAACAAAACACCTTATGTCCATACAGAGTATTTGATTGTGTTTCTACAAGATCCTTCTAAGATAGTTGCCTTTATTCACTCTCATTTTAAAACTAACTTTTAAGTTTTAATCTCCTTGAACTAAAAGGAAGATTTCAATTTTTTTCTGGATGATGACTTCGAAAGTTCAGAAACTAGCAAACTATATCTCTGCAAAAACCTATTAAATATATCCTGCAACATAGCAGCACCAAAACACTCTCCAAGTTTTCAATTTTTGCTTCAGAAATAGTCACAGGTATAACTTTGGTAGGCCTTATACTTTCTGTAGACTTGCAGCTGTTCTACTGGCAACTGTCATGTTGTTCCTCTGTCATGAATGTATCTGGTTTCAAACTGTGCTTTAGTTCACTTTTTTCAAACCGGGAAACCTGAAGCTTCCAACAATGAAATAACTGCTTCAGTATATGTTCGAGAAACTATGCGCACAGCACCTCAAAGCAAGCCAAATGCACCTAACACAATGGAGAATTCTGGGTTTAGTTTCCTGTGCGATCTTAGTAACAAACAAACAAACAAAAGGCAACAGGAATATAAACATAGAGGTTCAAGACAAAATAATCTTATTTAATAAAACACACGTCCCAAATTTCAGTATTCAGTCTGTCAATTTTTACTGACATTTTCACAGTTACTTCCAAAAAGAGACACTCTGCTACCCCCTGCTCAGAAAACCAGAAAAAACCCAATAACACCGAAATTTAAAAATAGCTTTCAATTGAATTTTGTAGCTAGATCACTTCTTTACCTTGATACAAAATGTCAACCCCAGCAGCTCATTATAGCAGTAATAAACCCATGACACAAGAAGTTTCCTCTCTACCTCATGCAGTAACACCACACTGTAGTAACTTCAAAATCAATCACGGTCACATACACTAACCTGTTTGAGAAGAAGTATTGCAAACACTTATTTCTATTGTGTAGTTTAAGAACACTGTTTCAGAGTCAAAGTATATCAAATGCAAAGTAAGAGAGCCCCAAGATTACCTTACTAAGTCTAAAAGTACCATAAATGCTGGCTGCCCTGGAGATCAAGTTAGCTGAAACACATACAGCTGTCATATAATCCACACTCTTCCTCCTCCTCAGACAAAGCTACCAACTGCCAAATGTAATCTATTAATTAGCATATGTAAAGCAAAAGGGCTAGACCATGACATCAGTTTATCTGCTCCTTAGAAAATACTTTCGAATTAAGCCCGCAGCCCACTCTGCCCTTCAAAATTCTAAAAAAAGCTTGTCAAAGAGGAAAAACCGGAAGACACAAAGAAATCCATTTACAGGTGTATTCTGACTTCCTAAAATAAGTAGGAAATATTCCTAATTATTCTTAAAAAAAAAAAAAAAAAGGGCAAAAAAAGAAAAAACCACAAACCACACACACACAAAAAAAAAAAAAAAAAAACAAACAAACAAACAAAAAAACCCCAACCTACTTTAGGGAAAGATGAAAGCAGTCAAAAAAAACAAAGTCACATTCTTTGTATCTTGCTTTTAAACATGATGCGAGAGGAACATTCATCACTAAGTAAGAGAAACTAAGTGAATATCTGTGAATGCTGCTTTGGAGTCAACTGAAAATAAAGGCATGCAAAGTAGAAATAGGCAGTCTATCTAATCTGTCAGTCACCCAAACATAATTAGCTGTTATCATCATTAACAATAATGAAGATCACTTTTCTACAATCTCCAAGAGACAAATGACAAAAGGAAGGCTGTCACACACAGAAATGGCTGAACCTCTCCTTTCTTTGAAGGAGACGGTATATATGCTTAACAAAAAGTACATGAAATGGAAGCATGTGTTCCTGCTCCTATTAGAAATAACTACTTCAAAAAATGTTTACAAATTCAGTTTATATTTTTGAGAAAACTTTGTTCCTGCAGTGGACTTTGACCCTCAGCATTTGCTGGCATGTAGCCCTGTCCTTCCTGAAGCTGTCCAGAGCAGTTAATGTCACCGATCTTAAAAGATGACAGAGAAATCTCAAGACATTTCCAGAATAAAATCTTCCTATTGTTTTTAAAGTACGATTCCTTTCCATCCATATCACTTTTTCCCATTTGCAATAAGATGAAACAAAATAACTGTATACAATAGGAAACTAGATGAAGGGGAGGATCTGGGAAAATTTTGTACTCCTCCTTTCTCCCCTCAGGCTGCCATGCATGACTCAGTACACACTTCATTCGTAAGGAGGAATTTGGCGAGGCAGCAAACCAGGTTACTAGGCTAAATGACAAGAGGGAGATGGCAAGACAAAAAAAACCTGGAAAAAGTCTAACAAGTAAAAGCTACAAAGTATTGTTCATAGCAAATTAAAAACTTCGTCGAAGAAGAACAAAGATAGAGTACTTGTGTGATTTCTAATTTTGAAACTAGATGCTTCCTCACCTCCTGCCCTCTTTACACCCCCCCATCTTCACAAACGGACAGAGCTCAGAGTGTGCTGGGTTAATAACCAGACCAGGTCAGCCTGCAAGAGATTATTTTAAGCTGTCTGCATTTTTTAGATAGGAGTGGATGTGACAGGCAACCCAAGAGAAGACCAAATATAACAAGAGGTCATCCGTATCATATTATAGATATTTTAAGACTAAAATTTACTGAAAACAAAAACTTAGACATTCCATAGACAGGATAAAAATATTACAGCACAGCCAGTTTCACATAATTCAAAGCACTGACAGTTCTCTTTCAGATGATCTGTTTTGACCCTGAAAAAATGCTTCCAAAACCTCATTGAATCTTTACCACCACCACCCCTTAATGAACTGAACTTGAAAAAAATTTTGATGTCTACTACCCTGCTCCATGGGCTAACTAACCAAGGAATTAACAACCTGAGCATTTTCCCTACAACTTGATTGAGAGCTGCAAGTGACCTTCACTTAATCTTTTTAATTCACAGAATTTATCACTATGTTCTAGCTTTTTACTGCTTGGAAAACACACATCAGTTTCTCACCTTTTTCTATAAGTTTTCTGAGTCACACAGAATCACTGAATAGCTGAGGTTGGAAGGGACTGCTGGATATTATCTAGCCCAACTTCCCCGCTCAAGCTGAGTCAGATAGATTGGCTGCTCTTGGCCACATCCAGTTAGGTTTTAGATATCTTCAAGGACAGAGAATCCGCCTTCCCCGAAAGCCTGCCCCAGTGTTTAACCACCCTCACAGTAGAAGTCTTTTCATACGTTCAGATGGAATTCCATGTATTTCAGTTTTATGCCCATTGCCTCTTGTCTTGTTATCGAGTCACTAAAAACAGCCTGGTTCCATCCTCTTTACACCCTCCCCAAGTATTTATACATTGGTGAGATCCCCTGAGACTTCTCTGGGCCAAACAGCCCCAGCTTGCTCCATATGAGAGATACTCTGGTTCCTTAACCTTCTTTGTGACCCGCACTGGGTGCTCTTCAGTATGGCCCTCCCTTTCTTGTACTGGGAAACCCAGAACTGGACAATTCCAAGCATGCTCAAGGGCAAGACCACTTCTTCAAGCAGTCTGGCAACACTCTTTATCATGCACGCCATCAGCCACCTTTACTACCACAAGGACACATTGCTGTCCAACTTGCTGTCCACCCAAATCTCCAGATCATTTTCTGCAGTGCTGCTTTCCAGACAGTTGACCTCCAATAGGTGCTGGTCCATGGGTTATTTCTCCCCAGCTGCAGGACTTGGCAATCTCCTTTATCAAACTAGGGAGGTTCTTCTCTGCCCATTTCAATGGCCTGTCAAGCTCCTTCTGGATGGCAGCCCAACCCTCTGGGATATCACATACTTCTCCCAGTTCTGTATCATCAGCAAACTTGTTGAGGGTGCACACAGTCCCATCATCTGGCTAATGAAGACATTGAATAGTACTGAACCAAATATTGGCCCCCAGGGTACACTACTAGTAACTGGCTTCCCACTGGACTGATCACCACCCTCCGAGTCTGGCAGTTCAAGACAGTTTTCAGTCGGTCTCACTGCCCATTTATCAAGGCCATCTCCCCTCACTGACCAAGCCAGCCATCTCATATTAGAAGGCTATCAGCTGGATTAAGCCGGATTTTCCCTTTGTAAATCCGTGCTCATTACTCCAAGTCATGTTCTTGTCCTTCATGTATCTGGAAATACCTTCCACAATTACTTGATCTGTCACAGCTCTGTCATGGCTGATCCGTCTCTGCTTTCCCAGATTCTTCTTGAACCTTTGCTTTCCTCCAGTCCTCAGGAACCTTTCCAAATTGCCATGACCTCTGGGAGAAAATCAACAGCGCACTTGCACTGACATCAGACAACTCCTTCACTATTCATAGGGGCACCCTATCACGTTCGATTGACTTCTCTACACTTGGTTTGTTTAAATATTGCTTAATCTAATCTTCCTCCACTGAGGATCAATCAATCTTCCTTGTTCCACACTTTCCGGAACTACTGAAGGCTGGTTTTAGCAGTGAAGACCAAAGTGAAAAATGTAGCAAGTACTTCAGCCTTTTCTATGTCCTTTGTTGCCAGATCCCCTAACCCCATTCATGAGTGGGCTTCTATTTTCCCCAGCATCTCTTCTACTGCTTATGTACTTGCAGCAGGCTTTTTGTTGCCCTTCACATCTTTCACCAGCTTTAATTCCAGAAGGGTTTTGGTTCTCCCTGAACCATTTATAATTCTTGTATTCTTTTTGTTTCTCATCTTTCCCATTTTATTGCATGTTCTGTTTCTCCAGTTTCCTCTGAGAAGTCGCTCCTTCACAGACGCATAGCTCTTCTTTCCAGCCTTCCCACTCATCCTGCACAGTTCTGGTACCAACCAAAACCAAGTTCATAGGATATGTTTTTGACCCATTCTTTAGTTTATCTTCCAGATATTTGCCTTAATCCTTAATTATTTCAAATATTTCATTAAAGACCTTTTTCTGCATAAGCCAGAAACACGTGACTTAATTTAAGATCATTTATTGTAAACTTTCACTTTGTAAAAAAGAACAATACACAATTCATTTTACTGAAATAAATTAGACTACATGAATCAAGATATCAAGATGGTGTGCATCTTTTCCCTCTCTCTTCCTTCCAACAACTTACTTCCAATTCTTTTTATTTGGTTATCAGGGAATTTGTTGTGCTAACTAAAAGGGTATAAGAAGAAACAAGTGGTGCATCTGCCTCTTCCTCAAACAGAAATTACTGAATTTGCGGAGTATTAGGGAAAGAAGATTTCACACCAGATTCTCCCAGTATTTTGAAAATAGCCATCTCTTTCACTTCTACGACTCGCCACTCTCCAGCTCATGATTCTAGCTCTCCTCTCCTTATACACAACTCGGCAACGCTCCCCTTTTTTCCCCCGTGCCCTCTCCAAATCTGGTAGCACAAAACACAAATTAGTATGCTCTTCCATTCTATTAAGTTGCACGTTAATCCTCTTTGACGTCACTGTTGGTGAGCCTCACCAATAATGCATGCCTTCACAAAAGGTCAACTAGTGCTTCTTACTGTTATTTCTATTATTTGACTGATTTGAATGGGTGAGTGTCCTACTACTTTCCAAGCTTCAGTAAGCTGAATGGACAGATCCAGCCAACCAATAAATGTTCCCAGAACCACAGACTTTGTGAAGCACAGTGTAGTGAAACCTAACATGGCACAGGTGGGTTTTTTGGCTGGCTTTCTTTAGCAACCAAAATAGCCCCCTGCCTGAACTGAAAGTCCTGCCAGATTCATGACAGGGAGCAATCAGACTGGGAAGCCCAACTCTGCAGATTTTTACGATCTTAAAAAACCAACCAACCCATAGCATTAATAGTATTTTGTAGTATGTGATCTAATAACTTTTTAACAAAACATTGGATCACTTACCCATGACCTTTCCACCCAGGTGACAGCTGAAAGAATTACTAGGTACTGCTTCAAAACTCAAGTATATAGTACACCATGCCTTGAAAAATAAAGCAGCTCAATATTTTATTTATACCTAAGTATATTTCAATTCTTTTCACAGAAGAAATAAAAGGATAACAATTTAGAGCTTGAAAAGGGATTTTTGAGAAATCAGACACCATACAGAATTACTGAATACATTACACCGATATTGACAAAAATGGTATGTGCCTATCTGTATTTCTAGCTAGTTATTTTTGACTTACTGGTTTGAGCTAAAATTCCATCACCATATCCTCATCACATTGGCAGTACTGTATTCTGGGTTCCCCAGTACAAGACAGACAAGGAATTACTGGAGCAAATTCAGCAAAGCACCACTAGAATGGTTAAGATTGGAGCATCTTTTGCACAAGGAAAGGACAAGAACTGAACTTGGCCCTGGCCAGTCTTCTCTTGCTGGCTATTTGATGTAAGTGTTTTAGCAGAATATATGGAACAAAAGCAAACCAAAAATAATTATCCATGTGTTTTTAGTTCATGGATGAGCAAACCACAAGTTTCTTCTCCCATCTGTAAAACAGCAATATTCCTCATGTTACATACTTTACAAATTACAAAATAAAAACAATGCACCTCATTAATATATCAACACATGCTAGACATCTGCAATCTTCATT
Source organism: Amazona ochrocephala (assembly GCA_039720435.1). Taxonomy (NCBI): domain Eukaryota; kingdom Metazoa; phylum Chordata; class Aves; order Psittaciformes; family Psittacidae; genus Amazona; species Amazona ochrocephala. Next base: position 95,100,794 of record CM077878.1, read on the forward strand.
CTTTTTGCAGCACCATTATATTACGAGTACTATTTCTTTAAGCCACAGAAAGAGAGCAAAAGATTATTACAAATCCTATTCTTCAGTTTCTTCCAGATTTCTTTAAACAGGTACTACGTTTTGGCTAACCATACAGCCAAAACATAAAACAAATGCAATAACAGAAGTGGTTCTCATACAATACTAGACTAGATGTACCACTGTTAAGTTCCTATTTACTACATAATTAGCATTATTCAAATGCAGATCTTATCAACAACACATAATCCAAGTTATGTTGCAATACTGTCCTCTCAGTCTGACTATTTCTGAAGCAAACCAGACAGTTTATATGAAAAATAGTAGGTAAGATTTTCCAAGATATGTTCCAAACTGCCATCAATATAGCAGAGCTCCATCAGGCTCAGTAACACAGCACTCTGGTGATCTTAGTTCATATTACAGAACATACCATTTATTGAAAAATGAAGTCTTAGATGAGAAGGGGAAAGAAACTATTAAGTTGATGGGAGCAAAGGAAGCCACTTAAAACCTAATAAACAGTAGCATGTAGCTATTAAGCATCCACCTAGTTTCACTGCTGTAGTAGTGCACAGAGGGGCTCAGGTGGCTGGACAGAAAGTCAATTTTGTTTCTTGCATTAAAAGCATAAGCCAACCATGCCAAATCACTGGCAAGGAAGGTCAGTTGTTCTGACTCTCCTAAATCTACGATTAAACTGACAAACCTGTACAATCCAAATGCAGTTATCTTAATTCATACAAATCTCTGAATGCATAATGAATGTAACTATTTTTTTCCTTAATCAGTTCTTCTTTCAGCATTTTTTTTTTCTCCTGGAAACAATATGCAGTTGGAAAGGAAAGGAAAGTTCTTACTGGTGTCATCAATATGATGCAGACAAAAAACTACTACTACTACACTGGGAAAAAAAAAAAAGTACAAACTGCAATTCCATGTAGAGTATTACAAAGCAGAAATTATCTTCAAGCCTGCATTTGGACCATCTGAGATAGGCTGAGAAAATTGGGGCTGTTCAGCCTGGAGAAGAGAAGGCTGCGTGGAGACCTCATAACAGCCTTCCAATACCTGAAGGGGGCCTATAGAGATGCTGGGGAGGGACTCTTCATTAGGGACTGTAGTGAGAGGACAAGGGGTAACAGGTTCAAACTTAAAGAGGGGAAGTTTAGATTGGATATGAGGAAGAAATTCTTTACTGTGAGGGTGGTGAGGCACTGGAATGGGTTGCCCAGGGAAGTTGTGAATGCTCCATCCCTGGCGGCCTTCAAGGTGGGGTTGGACATAGCCTTGGATGGCATGGTTTAGTGGGATGTGTCCCTGCCCACAGCAGGGGGGTTGGAACTAGATGATCTTAAAGTCCTTTCCAACCCTAACTATTCTATGATTCTATGAGATAGTACGGAATGACAGCCCTATCCTCTATCTTCAACAGCCAGGGATACCTCACATGCAGCTGTTAGAAATTCTACCCTCTCCCTGCTGTCTCCCATGTTCAGCTGGCCTCTCTAGTCAGGTAGCTCTATGCTGCAGATGTCTCTCATGGGAACTGCATGACTATGCCTGGCTCAGTGAGAACAAAACCTATTGCCGCACACTAGATGCAGCCTAGTCAGAAAAGCTGGACACCAGCAGGGACATCGGATGCTTGAACACCAGCTTTTACAAGCTTAGTTTGCCTCCTAGGCAAACATAGCTTAGTGTCGAATTCACAAACAATAAAGGATTTTGGGACAGTTCCATTAAAACTAACACCAAAAAGAGAAATAAATACATTCTAGTTTTATTTTCCTGCCCCAAAATAGGACTATATCTGAAAAAAAAAAAAAAAAAAAACAAAAAAAAAAAACAACAAAAAAAAACCACAGTTTTTGTCAGAAAACAGAAGTTTCTAACCAACTTCAATAATGATCTTTTACATTCATCCTGTGCTAAAGATCACACAGTAGTGAAGCACTGTGTTTACATCCTAAGTATTCTGCTTGAAAAGATTGGAAACTCAGAGATTGGGATGAATACAATAAGAACACAAAGTGTAACTTATTTAATAATTCATTTATAATGATATACATTTATTGTCTGTTAATATACATCTTACCTACGCTTAAAAACACCAACATTTCAGTTGTGATAATCAGGAAAAATGCTAAATTAGACTACTTTCTCAGAATATTTATTTTCCTATGTGTAGACATATATAATACCTTCTTTTTGTGCTTTGTGCAAAAAGATGAAAAGACAAAAGAGAAAAAGCAACTACTACAAAAATTAGCAGGCTACCTAAAATGTCTTTGTGTCTGTTTTTAACCCAATTTGATTTCACATTGATCATATCCTAATAATATTATTAATCTAGGAAGAAAGGAGGTAAAAGGAACTCAACTTCCACTCTGCCTCCAAATCTGCCCATTACATACAAAGAAGGCACGTGACTACACCACTTTTTCCTATCATACCCGTTGAAGGGTAACTTCAGTGGTAACATGAAAGTGGAAAAATTTGGAGAGCTTCTCTTAAAAGTTTTCAGCATTTTATTTTCTTACTTTCTCCTACAGCAGCTGTAAAATTGTGAAATCCCTGCACTGTGCTGCAGGGAACATGTCTTCATTAGACGACAGATTATGTTCTGTCAAAACGAAGTATTTTTAAACCTGAGCCATACAACAGAACTATAAAGCAACCTAGTTGGACTAGATCAAGGAGTTTGCAGAGGTAGGAGCTATAGGAGGATAGCCATACCTCTTAATTCCTGTTGCAGAAAAGATCAAGATGTCATGATTTTGGGCAAGTGTAGACTCAGGATTTTCTATAAGCAGCCTAACCAGCTCTTACAAAGGACATTCTTTCAGTGTATTATGCTATTTCTGGTCACATTAGCTCTTTTCCAGAGGAAGATTAAGCAAAGAATTTCCAAATCACCAAAATTATTATTTTATTTTGGGCTTATCCAATGTATTAAGGAATGCAATCATCTTTGTGTATAACAGCAGCTGTATAATAAGTATTGCCTCAAAGTGATTGTACCATATGCTTCAATATTAATGAGAAGCAATCTGTCAAGTTCCAAGTCTCAAAAAAAGACTGAACTTCACTTGCATGCTGAGCCATATAAATGATTCTCTTATGGGTTTGTTAAGATGCTTTAGAGATCCCAAAGAAATTCAGCCAGTGAGATGTCAAACATCAAGAAAGACAGTAGCACAGCTGCCATTTTATTTAAAAGGTAGGATTATACTACAAATAGACTAAAAATATATTTGTTACTGGTTATAAAATATTCTTACCTTTGGCTAGAAGGATTCCCAATGGATGCCAACAAGTCACTTTTTTCTGATATCAGTAAAACGTAGATACCTGCAAGTCAAATGAGAAAGATTTTTATCTTAAATCTTAAACGAATGCTTGTGTAAAATGAGAATCTACTAATTTATACATATAAAAATATCAAGAACAACTCAATGGTTTTAAAATTTCATACACTGTCAGTATAGTGCAACACATACCACATATGCATGTGTTGCAACACAGAATTTAAAGTTGTTATGTGTGTAAGTTCCTGACAATAACTGGAAAAAACCTTTGCTGGGGAAGAGGTCATGAACCAGTAGCTGCTGAACCATCAGACTACTTCACTATGGCTCTGCTTCAAAGGTCATGATAAAGGGTCCACAGTTATTCCTAGAACCATACTATAAAAAACAAGTAGCTGAATAATATTTTCAATCACAAGAATGGGAAAAATTCATGAAGTCCCATAAAATGTTTTGAGGGAAGATAGTAGTCAGTCAGTTCATTAAAAAGTTTAGAAACAGTCTGTGAGAATTTATGGGATGACTTACAGCCAATACAATATCTAACACTGCAAACTTTACATTTGACATTTTCACATTTACTTCTGAATGCAGCAAAATAAAAGCATCTGTAAAGTAAAAATATTTTATATAGCTCTCTCTATAAACCTATCATGTACTAGTAAGATGATTTAGATTTCTATTTTATATCTGTGCTAACACAGTTTCAAAGGGGGTTCATTTTAGTATGACCTCAGATAGTAAAACCTGGCTTGAAAAAACACAATGTTACATTCATATTGAAAGAAAGGAAAAAGAAAACACACACAGCAGGAACAGATGTTATTTCCTCTACTAAATCACTACCACAGGGATAAAAATAATTATAGTATTTTACAGAATAGTGCATACAATGGAAAAGAATACAAAGCCTCAAAATCCTAAATCAGCTGCAAATCTAGGTATTGCAGACACCAGTAGCATAAACAAACAAAAAGCCCATACACATGGAATGCAGGACAGTTTACCATTAACCTCATTTTAGGCCTAGCCAAAACTAGGCAGCCACTTATGTCTACTTTTACCAGTATGCTCACAGTAGCAAAACCTCCTGGCAGTTATAACCTATAGCTTGAGCAAACACTTTTTGCCAGTGCAGCTTTTGCAGGAGAGCTAAAACAACACTAAACTATACCAGTTGTAGTGTTGACCAACATCAGATAACTAACTTGTTTGCCTACAGAAGACACAATTAAAAGCCAGGATAGTAAAAAAGAAAAATCTCATTCCTAACCTAAAAATTACATCTGATTAAGACAAATTTCAAACATAAACCTCAATCAAGTAAAAGCTGAAACTAAAAACAGATGAACATTTCTTGTTTATCAACCCTGGAAGAAAGAACTTGATAACATAGTAACAACTTCTAAACCCCCTAAGAAACAAGAGCATCCAAATTCTAAACAATCCTTGCATATGGTAAAACAAACAGCTGAAGAATGAAAGAAAGTCCACCTGGACAGATTTGTTTTCTCACCTAAATTATTGCTGGGAGCAAAACTATCTATCTTGGTACAAATTGTAGACTGGCGTATATTTTAGTCTAATCTGACAAACTGGAGACAATTTAAAACAAGGATTATCACAATTTAAAATTATACACATACCTCTACGTAGGTACAAGTCCATACTGTAGTCTGAAAGAGTCACTGTGAGATAAGACACTTGTTCCAGTATAAAATTGAAATTTAATCAAACCAAATCAAATATATATACGTATATACAATCACAAAAAAAAAAAATTAACAAGGCTCTTCAGACAGGTAAGAACAACCAAAACCCATCCTTATTTTCCAATAGGAGCCTCTAGATTCAGAAATTATCTGGATAACAGGAAACATCAGCCATTAATCAATGAAGAGGGAGAACCAGAAAGGGAAATACAAAAGAAGAAAGCAATGGCAAAAATGGAAGATATTTTTTTAGAATAGCTATGGAATCTGGCAAATTTTCCAGAAGATGCTTATTTAAATTTTCTACAAGTAATTTTATGAAAATATTTTTTACATTATTATTTAAAAAAAAAAAAAAAAAAAAAAGATGTCTTCGTACATTGCAGATCACTAGAAGAGTAAGCTCCAAAATATCTGTCTCACAGGCAAATTTCCAGATTGCCTATTTATGGGAGTAGAAAGTGGAATCAATTGATCCACAGAGTAAAGGAGGATTTAGAGGATTATGTAGCTCTTTTGTGAGGCAGCCAAACAGGAAAATACCAGGCTTTGTCCACATTTTTTTATTTCCTCATACAAAGTTCTTATGCAGAACACTGCATCAGGAAAAAAAAAAAAAAAAAACAAAACAAAAAAAAACAAACAACTAAGAATTTAGAAGAAAAATAATTTAATGTATTTTTAAAACAATTCATTATTTCAGCAGCATTCTAAGAGTTTTCTTCATAGCATCTTGCCTGTACATTCAAGAAGATCAACAAAGGAAAAGAAAAAACAACCTCAAAACTAAAAGTTTCAAACTCATATAAAATAACAAATTCTAAATCAGAAATCAGGTGTAACTATGCCTTTTTTCTTGAAGTACCTATGGAGGTACTTCAAAATCCATTGTAGCATTGGACATTCAAGGTGGGGTTAGACATAGCCTTGGATGGCATGGTTTAGCGGGAGGTGTCCCTGCCCATGGCAGGGGGGTTGGAACTCGATGATCTTGAGGTCCTTTCCAACCCTAACTATTCTATGATTCCATGATCATTAGACTCCCGTGCATAAGGTGGTGATCAGAGATCTGTTTTTCCTGAACATCTCATCTTTTACTATTCCCAAAGTCTCACCTGGATTGCTTTGTTCTCCAGAAGTCATACATGCATTCTATTTTTTGTTAGTCTTTTTTCTAAATGCCTACTGGAATTGAAAACTATAGCCTTGCTTCTACAGGAAATGTCACTGAGGAAGACAACTTGGCCAATGACAAAGCAAAGAAGAGATCACATTAGAAGATATCTGAAATTCAGGTAGAAGTAATTCCTAAGTAGATTAGAAAGGCCAATCCTTACTAGTGCTCCTATTTGGTAAAATGTCATTCACAACTGTTGCCTGCCATACACTGTACCTCACTTTCAAGTATGAAAACATGAATTTTCTTCATGAATCTTTGGTATTACTTATGTCCAATTTTGTTGTTGCTGTTGTTATCATAGGAAAAGCAGAGAGAGAATCTCATCAGCACCAGACATCCGATTTTCTACAAGCAAGGTCTTTTTCTTTACAAAAAAGTTTTGGCTATGCATTAGAAACTGATTCCAGAAATAACGGGCAGACGGACAGCATCCTAGTCAGGAGAGTCTCGTTTCAAGCCAGCTTCCTACTGCTCTGAAACACTGTACAGATGGTCACTATGGAGATAATCTCCACAGTAAATCCAGTATGTCCAGAATATCAACTTGCCACAGTCAATCTACACAGTAAGCCTGACGTACCCTGCACATGCTTAACTCGTCATATAGGAGCCATAACTCTGCCAGGATATCTGAGGGACAATAGGAGAGCTTTCATGGGAAGGAAGAAGCAGCAGTGTTGTCTGAAAGATAAGCCTAACAAATCTACCAGGAACATTTGATTCAAACTCCCATACATACAAAAAGAAGCTGGATTTATGATCTATTGCATTTGCAAGATGTATAAGCAAACCATTTCTTAAATGTGAAATATAAACCTAATAGCTTCCTCATTAAAGAATATTAAGAACAAGAGTGCAATTCCATCTGTGATCCCACATATTAAAAAAAATATTATGTTCAGAATTATATGTAGTCCAGCAAAATACATGCTACATAGCACCCCAAAGACTAGCTAATGCCTTATTGGTTCATTTGGTCTAAATTGTAGGATACCACTGGCGTTTGCTTCTCCAAGACTCCAAACTTTTAAGAAGAAACCTTATGCTTTCCTCTATACCTAGGCAAAGTCTCATTCATGACTGCAGTAGCTCTTTTTGTAACAATCCTACTTAGAACAAAGAAAGAATTGAAAAATACAGAGAGAAAGCAAACAAGCAGACACTACTGGCTCAGAAGAACACAAAATCAAGTACAGGTAGGAAAGGATTCATTCAGTTTCTTCTGTAAGGACCAAGACAGGGCACATGCTCTATTTACCCAAACATGCCAGAAAACAGACCACTCTCAGGAGCTATTTACATATACACACTCACACACTCCTGTCTTATTTGCCCAATTACACTGAAAAACCCAGACATTAGCATTTCTGTGTGAGGAACTGGGAACAGGGGAAAAAAAGACCAAAACCAAGCCACAAAAAGCCCACAGGGAATACCACTGTTGAGTTTTTTTATATGTAAGCACCACTTTTGAAAATGAAAATGGATTTCAGTATCTATTACACAATCAACATTTACCTTCTTAATTTTGATGCTTACAATTGCCTTTTTTCAGTATTGAAGTATTAACTACTTGTAATTTATGGAGCAAAAGAAATGACAGAAACTGCTGCAATGAATTTCCCTTTTCTAACGTGACTACAGTAGAAGCACTGCACATAAAACAGATACAACTAATGTCAAGTAGTACTGTATGCATATTTTTTCTCTAACCTGCACAGTTTTATCGGCAAAGCTATTGTCTGTCCTATCAGTTTATATATACACCTGAGGTTTCAAGAAAGCCACATTAATCTCTAATGCTTAAGCTGAACTTAGATACCCACTTAACACCCTATTCCACAGTTCTTACTGGTGATAAAGGTTTCTGTTGGTGCTACAGAAGATAAATGAAAATCAAACAGCCATTCACATAGATTAATTTTATGACACAGGTATAACTAAGATACCCTGATTCATACAGGACTTATAGTTACTATATTTCACAGGTAAAGCAAAACTTCAAAAATACATACACTCTACATGCATATTTGAAACAATTGGTTTCAAGAACAATCCAATTATGACATTTCTCTAGCAAAGATAACTGCATTACAAAAGACAGCCAGATGGAAGACAGATGCACAAGAGTAACTTGAACCAGTAATTAAAAGTACAAGTATCAAAAGTGCCCATTTTAAGTTAAAAGCTGCATTACATAACCGCTTAGGTTTTATTTTGAAGTCTAACCTGTATCTAATCAAGTTTTTACAGTGATCCCAGGTAGCACACACAATCTGGGACCAAACCAAAGCACTCCGCATCCTAATTCCTGCTTTCATTTCAGCAACTAATGGGGTCATCTGGCACTTCTCAGGGTCAAGACTGAAGTGGTTACATATACTTTGCCGTTCAGTTTTCCTTCAAACACTAAACTCAGTTTAACTCCATATAACTTCCAATATTCCCAACACAATAGGCTGATCTCTGTAAAGGCACTTTTCCTTCCTTTCATACAGAAAATATCCTGTAAACAACCTACTTCCCACTCTCTAAGCAACTCCTTTTGTTTACAGGAAGGAAAGGCAACAGAAATCTTGCCATAAAACAGTGAGAGCTAAAAAGTTCTGCTTCACTTCCTACTGTGCAGGTGTTTCACACATGAAAGCTATTGTAAGTTTTCATTCCAGAGAGAAAACATGATGCTTCTTTTTTGGAATACAGACTGAGAAAAAGAAAATAAGGTAAAGTTAGTAGCAGCACTATGAAACAAAACAAAGATATACAATAAACCATAAACATGATCAACAATGTATTTTTTTCCTTAGCTCTGCATAACGAGAGACAGAAAAACAAAAGGCAGTAAGATTTAGAAAGTGAAATGTAATAGAAACATAGACTCCAGAAAACAACAGCTATCCCTGATCAGGCTTTCACTTGGTCTGTATTGCATTTCAGTTCTCCCCAAACTCAGACTGTCTTTCATTTATCCACACAGTTTTTACCGTGACACATTCAAGGTGTTTTTTCAAGGCCCTGAATGTAAGATATAGAAGGCAGCATCTTTGTTTTAAAACTCGTAAGATCCCTGGCTTTGGACATCACAATTCTTGTATACATTGACTTGTGAACTGGGTTTCCCTTCTAAATCCTTAAATTCTTTCCTATTTTTATGCTGCCCAAATAAACATGGACAAATCAATGTTCCAGCTGTCTCTGACTACAAGAAAAAAAAGAGAATCCTCCCTTATTTGACAAGGTTGGTTTGTGTGTTTTAAACACAAATGCTGATTGCAATATTACAATGTCTATGTAAAACCCAAACTGTTATCCCTTATTTACAGGTTTTTCTTGGACTCTGTATTCTGAAATGCTGCACCAAAGCTGCAAGCACAGTAAAAATTTACTTGTATTTGTTCATGATGCTTAGCACCTCAATCTGTACACTTGTTTGCAAGTTTCAAAAACACCAGCATCCATAACAGTGAGAACTACATTCATCTGAGATCTGTAACTCTCTATTGCCCAGTGGTGTACCGAAAATTCAAATTCTAAAAGAAGTCAGGCAGATGAGGGCACCAGTCATGCAGTGGGACACATATACCATTCATTTTAAAAGGAAATTGAGAATTTTACCACTATCACGTACTATCACAGCACATCTAATCACAAACACTGTCACAATGCAAAAATATATAAAACACAAAAACACCATCACAAAGTAAAATAGGCCTCTCTCCGGAAGGGATACGTCAAACACTGTTCCTAGTTCTACGTACCAGCCCCTGCGCATGCAGCAGAGGAGGGATGCCTCCCCTGTAGATGCATTTCCAAACTGCTCACCTAGCAGAGTATGGCACAGGGAACATCATTTGAACACCAGAGCACACACTGCTCAAACACCCACCTCATATCTTAAAGCAACAGTAACCAGCTGGAAGGACTGGGCAAGCCCCAAGACAACTGGAGGGTCATCAGCTAGATCACTACTGTTTCAATCAAAACGCTTTCAATGAAACATGTCATTACTTGGAGTTTGTTTAAAGCCCTTTTCCATCCAAGCTGAACTGTTGCGTTAATGTGATCAGTTACTTGGGAAAACAAATTACATCACTGCAGTCTGAATACTTAAAGGAAGATTTGCTAATGAAGGGCAATTAATTACACAGCAGTACTAATTTGAAAAGCAATATCCTTCAGCTTTTGTTTGCTTAAGCCTCAGACTGACTGCTGAGAAGAATTATTTATGGAACCTGTTAAGTAACCTGTAACTTTGGATGATCCTTTCTCCAAGATGGACAATAAAGAGCACTTGCTAAAGACATGTAAGCTGGACAGTGCAATGTATATTATTGGCTCACTCAATATAAGTAGGCCATCATAAATTAGTAAATAGGCCATCAATTTTTTTATATACACTCTCCTTAGGCTATTGTAATTTTCTTATGTACACTCAAATGTAACTATACCTCTATCCTGAATATGAAAAATCAAGCAACCCTGCTCTGACCTGAAGGAGTTTTATCACATTTTGAATAACACCTCAAGTAAAGAGCATTCTTCATTACAAAAAACAGGAAATGTAAGCTAGAGATAGTTCTACATTTTTACCTTCAATTGGAAAAGGGCTTGTGTATTATACCAAAATGATTTTTTCCAGAAATGAACAGAACACCCCACATTGTCCATCTTTTCACCAGATGTCTGTTTGCCTACAATAAATTGGCAATGAATATGGAACGTCATTATTTTTAATAAAAGGTAATAAACAAAGAGCTATATCTTCAACATGCCACTGGACACACTGCCATTCACATACATAATGCGAACACCATCTTCATTCCCACCTTTTTTTATTTTTCTTCTAAGAAACAATGTTCAGCTCCAAGCACTTTTTCCCTCCCTTTGGAACACCTCATTTTGACCTCACAGCAAAAGCATGTAATACTGAAGACCGAAAAGACAAAATGAAACAGTATCAATTCTGGCACTACAAAATATCATGCTTAGACCACAAATTCTAGAAAATACAGCAGATAATATAGAGTAGACAGTATAGCCACTTCCAAATCTATTCTGTCTTTGCTGTTTTCCTGTTCTCTGCCAGCAATAGCTAAGCATTTAGTCCTCTCATTCATATTTCTTTACTTTGTACTATGCCAGGCTTCATGACAGAAATGAAGAGGTAAAGAGCTTAAATGTGAGTGGCTTGGTATAACCACAGCAAAGTTGAGTACCACATCCCACAATGAAAGGACAGGGTCTCTTAACTTCCCTGTATTTTCAGACTGCATCAGTAAGATATTTGCAGTACTTTTTATACCAGTTAAACACAAAAAGAGGAAACCTTGTGAAAAGTGTAAATGCTGAAAACACTAATGATAAAGATGAGTTACCAGCCTGGAACTGAAGTTACCAAATAAGAAAGAAATCATTGTTGATAACCATAAGAAAGCAGATTTAAAAAAAGGAAAAATTAAAAAATCAGCAAGAGGATGAGGTAGTACCTAACAATTTCTAATTAAAGAGAAGAGGAATATGGTAACTGACTTACATCAACCACTGAAAAGCAGCAAAGATACAAAAACAAACCACAGGTCATAAAACACGTGTGAAAGAAACAATTACATTACAGCATTTTGGATGCTCTTCAAGGAATAAGAAGCTGATTTTTTTAATTATCATTATTTTGTTTCCATAGGTCTGCTGAGTATTTTATTTGTCATTAACTTCTGTCTACGGTAAAAAACATACTTTGCTATTTTTT